>JAEIFI010000480.1:0-1277360 GCA_018901815.1 Zaprionus lachaisei
AATGTTTCGGTAAATTTTCATTTGTTTAATTCATAGACATATTCATATGAACATATGTACTTTCAAATTATTCTCGACAGAGTGCGATCGCGCTTTGCACTCGCCCGCGTTCCTTGTTACCTGACACAAGCACTTAATTTTATGCTTATACTTTTTCGATTGAAGTTTCGAGAATAAGTAGGTATAACTATCAGTATAGTATATGTTCAAGTTAGAAAGTTATATATTTTTAACGACGCTTACAAATCGAGTTAAAAAACTAAATTAGTGATTTGCGGTGGCGGTGGGCGTATTTTCATAAGGTCAATATTGCTCTGACGCAGGTGATCCTTCAAGGCCTGCCCGATTTCCGCGTCGACGAATTGCCGGTAAGTGTGCGTCGCTGTTGCTATTGCCACATTAACTGCGTCTGGCTGTTTCCCGGATGATTCTGGATCTTTGTTGTCTGTCGGAAGCTCTGCGTGCAGTTGGCTCTGGATTTTGGCGATCCTGATCGGTGTCCGGAGGAGTCCCCCCAATTCCCAACGCCATCTGAGGACCGTCTCTATCAAAGCCCCGTGTTGACTCCTGCGCCTCTGGCACTGACCCCATTGACCTCACGTAATGCCCACCAACATCTCTTTCTTCACTCATTTTAATATAATTTACTTTACTTTTTTATAGGGTATACTCAACAGAGGCGAAGCGTTTAAAAATTTAAAAAAATTCAATTTGTTAATAATTATGTGTGTGTGCAGGCGAGAATATGTATTAAATAATATTCATTAAATGTTCGAAATAGTTTTCTAAGTGAAAACTGTACATATATATATATATATAATGTATATATACATCTTTGCTCCTTTTTGAATTTGGGCGGCATTATGTTACGGACTGCTTTTTGTCGGTAGGGCCGTGCCGGCAGCTCAGCAGCACTTGGAAAGGGGTTTTTCTCCAGCCCTACAGTCCCACAAATCAATCGATAGTCATCGAGCAAAAATGCACATAAAATACATATTTCACATATTTTAAAACATTTCAATTTGTTTACAGGGAAAAACCACTCTACGAGGGACAAAAACGATAACAACAGCCATTGGTGACAGCCAAGTCACTGCGCACTCACCCAACCATGTGATGCTCCTGCTCTGGAGTTTCGGCGCATCACCCAAGTCGGCGAGCCCGTTCCTGGCCAACTAAGGCCGCCCCATTTCTCCTAGAAAAGGTAATTAGCAATTATTTTCTTTATATGCTGTACATTTATTTATTATATCCTATTCCTACCATTTCTTCCTACCCACGTGGACCTAACATGCAAAACAAAACTAACGCAAAATCTTAAAACTAATAATTTATATTAGAGAATTATAGCTAATGGGACATTTTTAGTTTTTATTTCAGCTCACGGACGTGGACGCAGATGCCACCAGCCAGGCAAAGAAGTTGTCTACGGCAGAGGCTGTTGCGGCTGCAGATCTGGCCTGACGTTCAAAATGCAGAATTTGCTGCAGCCGCTCGCGCTACAGATTTGGCCTGTGGCGGATGTTCGTCCTTCACAGGAGGTGCGCAAGGGCTCTGGCGGACCGGTAAAAATATGCGGCTGCTGGCCTGGCACCAGTAAGCCGTGGTATGAGAGCCGTTGCCGTAAGACCAGATTTGGCCGGACAATATGGGCCTTGGCGGATCCCTACAAGGACCGGACTCACCAGAGTAGGCACGTTGAAGAGAGTAGTCCAAGGAACACTGCATCTACACACACACAAAATATTGTATAATAAATTAAAATAAAAAAAATACTAACGCTACAGTCAGGTGCTGACTGTATAAGGCCATGGATTATCATATTATACCGTAATAAAAATTTTAACGGTATGGAATCGCCGCCCGAATATTATTAGAATAAAATAAATAGAAAAAATAAAATAAAATAATAAATAATTAATAAATAAAAATTCGCACCCGCCTCAACCGGGAGTTGAACCCGCGCACTCTCTCACAGCCGTCCGCCACTCTAACCACTCGGCCATTGCCTCACTCCTTGGCCTATCGGCAAAGCTGCATTGTCAACCAATTTTGTTACCATACAATGCAAATAAAAAGTTTAAAATGATGTGTGTCTAGATTTGAACTTCGGTATGCTTGCGTAAATTAGGTCTGCTTAAGTATAAATGTATGTTCAAAGTGAGTTTAATTCGTATCATATCTCACTTATTAATAGTCCGATTTAAATGAAATTTTCACATAACGCCCGTGGCAAAGTATTTGTCATGTAAGATATACAACTTTGGTTGTTGAGCTAATATTGTAGTTTTTAAATAGTTATTACTGATTTACGGAGGCGGGAAGGGGCGTGTCCAAATTTTAAAAAAACTTTGAGACACTGCAATATATACGTATGTTGTCGCAAAATTTGATGACTCTAGCTCTTATACTTTCTGAGATCCAGGTGTTCATACAGACAGACAGACGGACAGACGGACAGACAGACATGGCTCAATCGACTCGGCTACTGATACTGATTCAGAATATATATAGTTTATGGGGTCGGAGATGCCTCCTTCTGCCTGTTACGCACAATTCCGTTCCGACAAACACAATAGTCCATGAATTTTTTTAAAATCCATGGCCTAAATAGCTCGGAGGTCCCTGTTACCAACACCAGATGGTGCTGATCCAAGGCCTCGCCTAGGCTTACACCACTGAGCAATGAACATATACTATAACAGCGAAAAGTACTTGCCCAGTGGTCTTCGGATTATTATGACCCCCCCGGCCCGAGGCGTTTCACAAGAGAGCGATCGGCTCTCTTTGGTGAGCAATCCAGAAACAGCGAACAGCGGCATCTGCTCAGTCGCACAACGACAGCGAAACGATGAGCATGGGTATATTTCTTTTCGTTAGCCACCGTTTCAATGTATGTGTTCTATGTATACACAAGCTCGCATATGAACGTATGCGTTGCTTGTGAAGTTTGACAACAGGCAAATGCTTCGGCCAGCTGGCTGGCAGCCTAAAGTCAATTTTCTGTTTCGGCGTCGAGAGCCAAGTGATTGAGGCACAGTGGGCAAAAATGGTTATCTTGCGGCGAAACTTGTATAGCTTCGAAAACATGTGTCTTGACTTATGGCATAATTTTATTTAGTAAATACAGATTGATGTATTCCGAATTTTTTAGTTTTGGCTCATAAATTTTGTCAAAATTAGTACAAACATAAACAAAAAAAATTATAGTTGTTGCATAACTTTTTTTCGATATTATAAATTTGATATACAAATTATAATAGAAATATGAATATTTAATCTATCTACTCAATAAATTGTAAATGAACATATTTTGAGATGTTAAAAGTTAATCGCTGTCGTTGTGCGACTGAGTTAATGCCGCTGTTCGCTGCTTCTGGATTGTTCACCAAAGAGAGCCGATTGCTCACTCGTGAAACAGTTCGGGCCGGGGGGTCATAATAATCCGAAGACCACTGGGCAAGTACTTTTCGCGGTTTGAGTACTCTATATGTTCATTTTAGTGCTTACACTGCTTGCTCCGCTAGCAGGGCAGCTGTGTTCATCGATATATGTACATACATATGTCTATCGACACTCGAAATGAACACAGCCGATTCGCAGAATACAACAAGAGCTAAAACTATAACTATTGAGATTAAAATCAAGATCATTGAAAAAAAATAAACAAGGTTTGTGTGTGTCTGGTTTAGGACGTAAGTACAACTTATCGACATTTTTTAAGTTTCTTTTGAATAAAAGTTCAAATTGAAACATATTAGTATGTGGTTACATAAATTTATATGGAAATAGTCGTTTTTCTTAACAAATTTTTGCATTACGAACGAGGTGCTGGAACGAATTAAGTTCGTTAACAGAGGGCCCACTGTATTTGTTCAATAGATTTTGCTTATTTGATTTTGCTTATTTTGTCGATACATACGTATACACACAGATGATTTTCAAAATACGGGCACATCGAAAATCCCGTACTCAAGGGTTGATTTTTGTTATACATATAAGATTTCACCCCCTAGAAAATGAAATTAGTTGTATCGGCCTCGGTTTAATGCAAATTTACAAAAGACTTATAAAATCACGTAAAAATACATTTTATTTAAAAATTAACCAAAAACGGGGTAAAATGTATTTCTTACGTTGTGGGTATACACCATGTTTTATCATTTTTTTAATATTACAACACCAAGCGTCTTCGAAAAATGTAAAATATGAAAACAATGGGTAAGATAAGCATTTCATTATAGTGCAAATTTACTGAAATTTCGGCTTTTGTGAAACATAAGTTACATTGTTTTTTGCAAATCCATGTGCTTTGATCACCTAATACATAATTCTTTGGCGGCAGGTTTAAAATATGAGTGTTTGTAAGTCCCTAGAATAATAAGTAAGAAATTCTGTGTGAAACTGTAAAACTCAGCAAAACATGTTATTTTACTTATCGACCATTAAAATGTTAAGAAAATAACGTTGTATATACATATATTTACTTAATCGGCAAACAGAGGTGAGGCAGACCTAACAAAGTATATTTATGTGTGTACATATATTATTGATCAGGTTCACTAGCGGAGTAGATTCACTTTGTTCGTCGTCTGTCAGTATAAACGTTGTGATCTCCGCTATAAAATATATTATAAAAGTCTGTTGCCTCTCAAGTTCATCTTCAATTGTTAATGCCACGCCCAGTTCAAATGCAAATCGGTAATTTGCCATTATTGAGAAAAGTCTTAAAGTCTTATATTTCTGCTTTGACATGTGTTGATGTACATACATATGTATGTATCATACGCTGCTAGCAATCGTGTCAATTTTCGACGCACTACAATGTATTGCAATGCACGCTTTTTTTAATGTTCATGGCATATTCATGTTTGTGTATATTAGGTGTAGGAAAAACGTAAGATCATCCATATTTTGATGCATGACTATGGTCTTACTGTGCTTACTCACAGTTTTAATTTTAATTATTGAATTTAATTATTATTAAGTAATCATTTTAAAGGCGTATCAAGGTAAGATATGCAATAAATTTACGCTAAACACAGAAGATCAATATTTTTTAGAAATCATTCATACTACAGTCGAGCACTATTCTTGTTGAAATTGTTTGTTCATTACCTTTGCCACTAGTTTATAAGGTCGACAACACAGATATTTAGTATGATTCTTATTTTTTTTTAGAATTTATCAAACGTCCGGAATTTGTCAACTATATAACGGCACAACATGTCAAGAGTTCTTAAAAAATGTCTTTGTTTTTATATCGCCAAATGTGACTATGAGTGATTTGGAGGATAGATTAAAAGCTGCATATGGAGTTATAAAACAATCAAAGTAAGTTTTTTATACATCCAAATGAATGTACATAATACAATAATGTATTTTCTAAAAATGTATTATTTGGAATGATTTCAATATTGCAGAGATATGAACTCAAATTGTCGAAAATACGCTTTACCAAGCTTATGTTTAAGTTCGCTACCCATTTGTAGGACTCCAGAACGAACCAACTTACTTTACTTTTCCAATTTAGCAATGCTTGCCAACTTATTTGGAAATAATACGCGAAAAAAGCGCTTTGTTTCGAGGGAACCTAAAAGCACACATATTTTTGTAAAAAAGAAATCAATTTATTTCGATGATGTATTTAGTAAGGATATTTCAAGCAAATATCCACCAACTAAGGAAACCGAAAATTTGAAAAGAGTTTGTCGAGAAGAATGTGAACTTCTAGAAAATGAGCTTTGTCAAAAGGAATACGCTATTGCTAAACGCCACCCTGTTATAAGTACCGTTGGAGTCGAAGAGTGCCAGCAAGTACCACAACAAAAAGACTGCTCAACTTTAGGGATAACTATAGAAGTGGATGAAAAGGAAAACTGTTCTTGGGAGGACGGCTCAAGTTACAGAGGAATAACAAACATTAGTCAATCTGGGAAACCCTGCATACGATGGTCTTCGCTAATGAAAGAAATTTCAGATTACCCGGAACTTATAGGACATAACTATTGCAGGTATGCACTTACATACATGTGTATGCATTCATATTATCGCCACCCGACAGTAAAATACCCTTCGTCTTATTTGAACCGCTCTAATTCCCAATAGAAAACTACGACATCAACATATAAAATGTAGCTCGCGCTAGAGTTGCAGAAACATCGATGTTCGCCGAGGTTTTTCATATAACATCGATGTTTCTGCACCTATAGCTCGCACTCGCTTACATCCCTTGTTGACTGGCACATACACTTGTGTTATGCTCATATTTTCATAAATAACTTATGTGTTTATTGTACGATCGAATTGAAATTTAGATAAGACATTGCGGGGCCCTGGGCGTGGCGCCCAATAGTTGAAATAAGATTGATCGGCGTATTGTTTACCCTTATGCCAAATTTGTTGTCTCCAGCTTTAATAATAGCTGAAATCAGGCAGACAGATAGACAGACCGATATGGCTTAACTGTCTAGTGATCCTGAGCAAAAATAGCTTTACTTTATGGGGTCTCTCACGCCTCCTACTGCCTGTTACATACTCTGTCTCTCTCACAGTCATACAAGCAGACAAGCATGCAGCGCGCGTATTCTCGGAATTTAGGAAAATTCGAATCGAATTGTAATTTAAGGCATTTAGATTAACTCAGTTTATTTCAAACGTTAGGTGCCATAGTTAAATTAATCAATAGTTAAATTAATATAACTTACTCAATACTTAATAGTTAAATTAATATTACTTATTCGATTTGTAACCTAATTATAAAAATTACAACTATATCAGTTCCACATAAAGTTAGACGACTATATTATTTATTCCATCGGACAATAAACACACAAGTCACCTAAGTCCCCAAAGTTTCAACCAGCGCGCCTGCCCTTGCTGGCTTGCTTTAGTTTTTGCTGGAAGACCTGCAAATGTGTGTTAATAGTAAAAAAGCAATAGACGGAAGATGACTTTGTCTTAAGGTACTTTTAGTGTAATGGTTTTTCAAACTGGGCGAAGGATATCTTACTATAGGGTCTGAATTAAAATAACTTTTATTTATTTCTCAGAAATCCAGGAAATGCAGAGAAGGGTCCTTGGTGTTTTGTAGAAGACAAATCTTTGGATCGACATATGGAACATTGCGATATTCCGAAATGCGTAGATAAAATATGGCTTAGTATTATTTCGATATCAGGATTTATAACTGTTGCAGTTATCATAACAATTTTAACATATTTTTTGAAAAGAAATGGTTCCCGTGGAATGAAAAATATACAAAATGTACGTAATATGTTTAGCTTAAAAAAACTTTGTTTTGTAAATCTTCGCGTAGGTTATATAAATAATTATTTAAAAAATGACTTTCAATAGAAACCATATTTAACTATGAGCGTTTCACTGATTGAACTTGCTCGCTTTTTGCTGAAACTCGCATTTATGGATTTAAATTGGCAATTATCAGCGGTGTGTGATCTAGGGGATAGTGCTTCTAAGAGAAAGTCTATCACTATAAATATCTTACAGGATTTTCAATTTGATTTGAGAATGGATGTTTATATACATACATATGTATGTATACCATATACACTTCTAGGATCTGTTTTTTTTGGAAACTTGCAACTTTTTTTTTACATACAGTGAGCTTCAAAAAAAGTTTACAGACAGGAAAAGGGAAGGTCAAAAGTATACACTTATATATTTTATCAATTTTCGTTGGTGTAGTTTCAGTTTTTAAGGTTTTCGCGCCATATTATGGATAACTTGTATATTTCAATCCATCAAAGATAGATAATAGATGTGTATGCCAAGTAGAAAGTTCTTAGCTTAATATGTCACATAATAAGGCAATTTATCCATTTATGTAGTATCCCAATTCAGTAATTATATTAAGAAGTTTATAATAATTAGTTTCTCTAGTTTTCATATTACTAGATATTCCAACATTAGAACTTACTTCCCTTGATAATTGACAATTTCAATGGATATACAACACAAAAACTGGTTAGAACCCGAGCTTATATTATAGATTTTCAGGCGGAAGAACTAGCCCCTAGAGCACTGAAGAAGCGCCACGCTGTTAAAAACTGGTAAAGTGTATTCCGTGCATGCACTAAGCCAGAGGAGTGCACGACTAATGCAAGCAAACGTTTCGTTGTGTTAGTGAGCAGCGAAAATCGAAGTTGAGAAGCAATGCACTGAAACAACACACGAGTGCGCTTACTTTATGCGTGTGTCAACAGAATTGTGACCTATACTCGCGAGTTATGAAAAGAGTTTCTGCTCGTCTCTGCACTAAGCAATGACTATTGTTTATTATTATCAAATTGTAAAGAACGTTTACCTTTGTCGATCTGTCTGCTGCTCCATAAAACTTATCTCTTATCAATCAATCAATCTTTTTTAAGATATTACCACCTAAGTCAACGGAACTATAGACAAAAGAAACAAGAATTATTAATGAAGAAATATAGAATTATAGTATATAAAGAATGTCAGAAGCATAGAACGTTTGGAATACCGAAGTTATTTTTTACATTTTTCTTATTCAAACTCTTATTTGTATTACAGATAAATACACCTAACGCCGGAAACAATATATATGGAAACTCTAATCAAGACATGGGAAGACACAATTTAAATAATTCAATTGAGCATGTTCTTCCATCAAAAAATCTTGAAAAAAATTCACTTTTAAAGATTCCAAACTTTACATTACAAGATGTAGAGTTCTTAGAAGAACTAGGCGAAGGAGCATTTGGTAAAATGATAACAATATTATTATTCATGTGTATTCTAAAAACACAGATGAGATTTACAACATTTAAAGCCTATATATTATATAATAGACAAAACAGCAGCTTTTTTAGGGGCGCGTTGTTCATACCATTTTTAAAGATAGAAGTATATCCGATACTGCATATATTTTCATACTTATGTTATTATTTATTCCTTAAATCAAACTTTATGATATTAAACAAAGATATTTCGTGGGTAAACATTAAACAGCTGCCTGTATTACTGATTTCGTTCAAAATTTACAAACTGATTTATTTGAAATGAAAGCTGAGCAAGCATGGATTTTTCCAATTTCTGACAACTTAAAACTGATATAGTCTGTTGGCGCCTTTTTCTTTCTTACTTTCACTCACGCAAATCAGCGCTTTTTGGAACTGTTTCTGTGATTAGATTGCGTACTACATTACAAGATAGGACACCTATGAACGTACATATGAAAATGCAAAGTACAAAATAGATTCTTCAAAAATTCAACAACAATTTTTGAGCATTTATTCTCGAAAGTTTTTAAGCTGGATCAGGACTGTTATATAGCCGCCACTGGTAACAAGTGGATAGGATCAGTAGTGGCGGTGTTTCATTTCAACTTCGAATTTTAGTATTAAACATTTTTAAGAATACATTAATTAATGTCTGTGCTATAAAAATACAGTTGATTGGTCTCTACAATATTTTATATTCTTCTTTTGTATACCAAAAATATTGTTTTTCTCTTTTAGGAAAAGTGTACAAGGGCCTGCTTACACAATCAAACAAAAAAAAAGTCAATGTCGCAATAAAGGCTTTAAAAGAAAATGCATCTTTGAAAACACAACAAGATTTCAAACGTGAAATTGAATTAATATCTGATCTTAAGCATCAAAATATTGTTTGCATTTTGGGAGTAATCCTAAACAAAGAACCTCTTTGCATGCTTTTTGAATACATGGCTAATGGAGACTTACATGAGTTTTTAATATCAAACTCGCCGACTGAAAACAAACTATTATTGCAACTGGAGTTTTTACAAATAGCTATGCAAATAAGTGAAGGTATGGAATACCTGTCAGGACATCATTATGTCCATCGTGACTTAGCAGCTCGAAACTGTCTGGTAAATGATGGCTTGGTGGTAAAAATTTCGGATTTTGGATTATCACGAGATATTTATAGCTCTGATTATTATAGGTATGTTACAAAATGTATATTCCACAATATTCAATGGGATAAATTATTACTTTTTTTTAAAGAGTGCAATCAAAATCATTATTACCAGTACGATGGATGCCATCTGAATCTATTCTATACGGAAAGTTTACGACAGAAAGTGATATATGGTCTTTTGGAGTTGTCCTTTGGGAAATATACAGTTATGGAATCCAGGCAAGTATATTTTTTTAAAATAAATCACTTGTAACCTAATAATTTTTTATAATTTTATAGCCTTACTGTGGCTATAGTAACCCGGAGGTTATTCATTTAATAAGATCAAGACAGTTACTCTCTTGCCCAGAAAATTGTCCTACTGCAGTATATTCGCTAATGATTGAATGTTGGCATGAGCAAGCAGTAAAACGTCCAACATTTGCGGAAATCTCACACCGATTGAAGACCTGGTATGAAGGTCACATAAAAATTGGCAACCAAAATCATTAACTCAATAATAATATACAAGTAAAATAAGCGTATTTATTTTATTTTCCGATATGTAAATAATGAAATAAATAAGGAGTAATGTAAGATTATATAAAGCGAATATATATTTTCACAAGTAAACTGAATATTGTTTTAAACCTGAAAGGAAGCTACAGCCGTGTTGGCTCGACAGTTATAGAGTGTTATAAGTGGAATATAGACAGTTACAATTGATTTTAAAATTTAAATTTAATAAAAGTAAAATAAATTATATTTGAAGTCAAGTGAATCTTCAATGCAATTTATATTTTTAGGCAATGGATTATAAATAAGTAAGGTATGAACGAATTAAACTCATATACATAAACAGACCTAATTCCTGCAAGCGTATCTAAGTTCTCTCTTGCTGTTCATTCTTTGCTGAACAGGTGATCGCTGTACTACTTCGCATACCATTTGTTATACCCTTCGTTTTGATTTATGACGTTGCCTATTTTAATTCATATTCGTCGTTTGCGACGTTGCCTTTTCCGATTTGCCTGCCCGTGACCGATTATTGGCAGCTAGAAAGCGAGCAAGCGAGATTAAGACTATTCTTAAGTAGACACATGTTATGCCTAATGTTACATCTTTGTATATCTCATTAATCTATGCTGCATACGCACAACTGACTTCGAACTGTGTAAGAATTTCTTGATGCGCCCTGCTGATTTTTTTGCGAGCCTGTTCATTTGATTTCGTGAGGGGCTGATTTATGCTTACTAAGGGAGTTGCTTTTGCTTAATTATTTACAAATTATTATCAATTTCATTTAAATCATGAACGAAAGAATTTCAGTACATTTACTTCGCCAGCTAAATGCCCTTACTCAAACTTTGCGCTACAAGTGCCTTGCCTGCGCATTCTTGCAAACCGCAAGCATCCACCCATTGAATGAAAATAGGCAACGTCGCAAATCAAAACAAATGGCAACAGATTTCGTGCTTGATTGCACTCAAAGGCAATGTAAAATCGCAAGTGTATGAGTGGGCACCACTGCCTTAAATACATACCGTTACAAATACACATGCTTTCTGACTCTTACTAATACTAATACATTCAGGCACGACCACACCAGTAAGTGCCTGTTACATATAGTAAATTTGCACAAAATTAGATTCCCTTTTTCCAACCACTTTCAGTGGTCGAAAGGATATAATTATATTTCCAGGCGGATTAGACGACTATATCCTGTACCTTCCATATCGGCAGGTAGTCTTCCATTCTGACTTTTTTTTTAATAAATATTGTAAATTAATACTTTAAATATAAAATTTATAATTAAACAATAAATAGATTTATAATATTTTAAAACATACTTTCTGACATCAGGGTTATTGTTTTTGTTCTAAAAATAATCGTTATCACCTAAAATTCCTTCAAAGAGCCCCTCACCGTCTTCAGCAACACCAAAACCATCTGCACTAGGTGGTACAAAGGCTCCATTAAGTGTATCTTCTAGTCGATCTTCCAAACCAATAGTTGACGCAATACCATATATTAAACGCATTATTACTAGTTGTATGAAATTTGGTGCGCTTGTGCTAGAAATTTGTTTTCCGGAACCTTTTAAATAAACAAAAAAATTTGAACGATTAAATTGTAAATGGTGTTAATACTATTGTATTTAAAGTGATTATAACTTACTGTTTGATGATATAGCAAATGTTGGTAACGCAACAAAAAATAAGAGGATTTGAATTGATGCCTTCATTGTTAAGTTTTAGAAAAATAAGGAATAGTATTTTTCTGTTGTATTACTTCGTTTAATAATAATTATAATAAACGTATTACATATTTTTTTCTTTTCACGCTTAAAATTTCTCTTAGAGAACTAATGAGCATTAACACGCTTGTACTCCCATTTAAAGAACCGAAGAAAGTACACTCGAATTACTATATACTAGAGGTGGGCGCGGGCCTACTTTTTGAGGCCCGGCCCGGCACGAGCACGAAACCTAGTCCCAAAAAAAAGCACGAGGCCCGCACGATTTTTTTTGAAAAAGCACGGCCCGGCCCAAGCCAAACACGAAAATTTCAACAAAAAAAACCCATGCAATTTTTTTAATTTATAGTATGTAATATACAAAGAAATTTAGTTAAGTCCAATACTTATTAATAATAACAGTGTTATAATATATAGGTTTTTAAACATAACTTATGGCAAGTTCTTATTTAAAAATAAAATTTTTTCTAAGTTTGAACTTTTTAAACGTGTACGACGCTCATTTAATATTATTCCAGAGGTAGAAAATAATCTTTCGCTCGTCGCTGAGCATGCCGGAATGGCTAAAATGTAACGGGCAAGTCTTTTCATTAATTTGAGGTCACTACATTTCCAAAATTCTAACACATTTTGGTCTGAAATGGCTGCACAGCCATTTAAATATTTTTCGATTTCAATATCAAAAGAATTTAATTGTAACTTTGGTTTTTTGGAAAATTTTTTATCTTGAAATTCTGCAAACAGTCCTGACCCCTTTTCATCTGGGCTTGCAGTTCTTAATTCCACAAACTCATTTGAGGCCTCCTCATCATTTATCATTTCTGAAAGCATTGCTTTGACCGTTACCATGACATTCTCCTTAACTTTTGGCGATAAGAAAAGCATTTCCTTGAAGGGAGGATTTAAGAAGAGGCCAACATAATGTGCCGTTGATGGTGCAAATCTTTTATTTAAAGAATTTAACGTATTATTTTTTAGCCGCATTATGATTTCAGAATCGAGCATTTCAGTGGCGCACACCTTCAATAATTTCTCCGACCACAAACAAAAAGTGTGCATGGTAGGTTGCGTATCGGCACTTAGTGCCTCCGAACAATCTTTAAACGGTTTTAAAAAATGCAGTAAGCTGTCGAGCAATGAAAAATCTAGTCCGGATATTCGATTGAGCTCATCTCTTTCTAATAAAATTACTTTCATTTCTTCTTTCACTGATTTAATGCTGTCTAACATAATAAACACCGAGTTCCAACGCGTACGTATTTCTTGCTTTAAGGTCTTAGACAGTTTGCTATTCAAATTCGAATGTTTAAAATATTTAACAAGATTTTTGCAACATTCTATTAAGGACTTAATTGGAGGAAGAGGATTTTTTTCAAATATGTCATCCATAGCCAGGTTTAAATTGTGGCATGCACACGATAATCTTTTGTAGCTTTCAAAGGCAGCAACCACATTTGCCCCATTGTCCGTAACAAAAATACATTTATCGATATTAGAATCCAAACTGTACTCTATCAATATTTCTTTAACGTTATTGAGGATGTTCTCGCCTATCTTCTTATCATCTGTGAACTCTTTTAAATGACTCATCCACGTAGTGAGCCGTCAGCGAAATGAAGTTTCTTTGCGTGTAGTCGTCCGTCCACATATCTGTTGTAAATGCCAATTGTTGACCTTTTATTTTGGACCGCACTTCACTTTTTAGGCTTTCGTACTCTCGGCTCATAATTGTAGATGACAACGTTTTGCGCGATGTGACTAAATCAGCGAAGTCCTGTTTGCCATACACTGATCCAATATCCAAAAGCTCTTGGCAATAGTCGCGAAAGCCATTGCCTGCCAATTGAAAAAATGAATCATTCACAACATCTGACTATTTTCGTTCTACTAACCTTCAGTTACGGAAAACGAATGTAGATCTTTTGCAACCAATGCGAGCTGTTTTCTCTCCAGAATTTTCATCACACGATTGGGCACCGTTTTTTTGGCAAATAATGGAAGCGAATCGATTCTGGGTTGGTTGGCATTTTCATTTGCCGCCAAAACACATCTGTGTCGGGTGAGTGTGCCCGTTCCATGCCTAGATGCATATGCAATTACGTTCTTGCATTCGCGGCAGCATACAAAATCAACTATTTTATTGTTGAATTCGATTTAATCGAATGTTTGCCACACATTACTGCGCCCTTTGTTATTTGGAATTAATTTAGTTTTATCACTTTTAATATCAATTGAATTTTGTATTTCCTGTCGCGACATTGTATATGCCTTCACTTCACTGATATTTTATATAAGTGATGTGCAATTTGGTAGCAAAAGTGATGGGCACAAGGCGATTAATATCTGAAACATTGAAAACTATTATATCACGAGTCCCACCGATTGTGCGGTTCGATTTTGCGGGCCTCCGGGCTTTTTTCTTAGGCCCGGGGCCTGCACGAACCCGAACGAAACTCGATTTTTAGGCACGAGCACGTTTTTTTTGGCAAAAGCCCGCGGGCCACGAAAAAAGCACGGCCCGCGCCCACCTCTAATATGTATATCGACATTTGAAATGAACACAGCCGATTCGCAGAATGCAACAACTTATTACATCACTTATTGTATCTATTTAAGATGCAAAAGTCTTTTTTTTATACCCTGCGACTATTGAAAATTATCAAAAAAGGGTATACTAATTTTGTATAAATCTACATATGTAACTGGCAGAAGGAGGCGTGGTAGAGTATACATATTCTTTCTCAGGATCACTACCCGAGTCGGTTGAGCTATGTCTTTCTATCTGTCCGTCTGACCAGATGATCACACAGAGCTCAGCTATTACAAAAGCTAGTTCAAGTGTATTTAAAATATTATGTGCCACGCCCACGGCCCAAATAACAAAGGGCGCAGTAATGTGTGGCAAACATTCGATTAAATCGAATTCAACAATAAAATAGTTGATTTTGTATGCTGCCGCGAATGCAAGAACGTAATTGCATATGCATCTAGGCATGGAACGGGCACACTCACCCGACACAGATGTGTTTTGGCGGCAAATGAAAATGCCAACCAACCCAGAATCGATTCGCTTCCATTATTTGCCAAAAAAACGGTGCCCAATCGTGTGATGAAAATTCTGGAGAGAAAACAGCTCGCATTGGTTGCAAAAGATCTACATTCGTTTTCCGTAACTGAAGGTTAGTACAACGAAAATAGTCAGATGTTGTGAATGATTCATTTTTTCAATTGGCAGGCAATGGCTTTCGCGACTATTGCCAAGAGCTTTTGGATATTGGATCAGTGTATGGCAAACAGGACTTCGCTGATTTAGTCACATCGCGCAAAACGTTGTCATCTACAATTATGAGCCGAGAGTACGAAAGCCTAAAAAGTGAAGTGCGGTCCAAAATAAAAGGTCAACAATTGGCATTTACAACAGATATGTGGACGGACGACTACACGCAAAGAAACTTCATTTCGCTGACGGCTCACTACGTGGATGAGTCATTTAAAAGAGTTCACAGATGATAAGAAGATAGGCGAGAACATCCTCAATAACGTTAAAGAAATATTGGTAGAGTACAGTTTGGATTCTAATATCGATAAATGTATTTTTGTTACGGACAATGGGGCAAATGTGGTTGCTGCCTTTGAAAGCTACAAAAGATTATCGTGTGCATGCCACAATTTAAACCTGGCTATGGATGACATATTTGAAAAAAATCCTCTTCCTCCAATTAAGTCCTTAATAGAATGTTGCAAAAATCTTGTTAAATATTTTAAACATTCGAATTTGAATAGCAAACTGTCTAAGACCTTAAAGCAAGAAATACGTACGCGTTGGAACTCGGTGTTTATTATGTTAGACAGCATTAAATCAGTGAAAGAAGAAATGAAAGTAATTTTATTAGAAAGAGATGAGCTCAATCGAATATCCGGACTAGATTTTTCATTGCTCGACAGCTTACTGCATTTTTTAAAACCGTTTAAAGATTGTTCGGAGGCACTAAGTGCCGATACGCAACCTACCATGCACACTTTTTGTTTGTGGTCGGAGAAATTATTGAAGGTGTGCGCCACTGAAATGCTCGATTCTGAAATCATAATGCGGCTAAAAAATAATACGTTAAATTCTTTAAATAAAAGATTTGCACCATCAACGGCACATTATGTTGGCCTCTTCTTAAATCCTCCCTTCAAGGAAATGCTTTTCTTATCGCCAAAAGTTAAGGAGAATGTCATGGTAACGGTCAAAGCAATGCTTTCAGAAATGATAAATGATGAGGAGGCCTCAAATGAGTTTGTGGAATTAAGAACTGCAAGCCCAGATGAAAAGGGGTCAGGACTGTTTGCAGAATTTCAAGATAAAAAATTTTCCAAAAAACCAAAGTTACAATTAAATTCTTTTGATATTGAAATCGAAAAATATTTAAATGGCTGTGCAGCCATTTCAGACCAAAATGTGTTAGAATTTTGGAAATGTAGTGACCTCAAATTAATGAAAAGACTTGCCCGTTACATTTTAGCCATTCCGGCATGCTCAGCGACGAGCGAAAGATTATTTTCTACCTCTGGAATAATATTAAATGAGCGTCGTACACGTTTAAAAAGTTCAAACTTAGAAAAAATTTTATTTTTAAATAAGAACTTGCCATAAGTTATGTTTAAAAACCTGTATATTATAACACTGTTATTATTAATAAGTATTGGACTTAACTAAATTTCTTTGTATATTACATACTATAAATTAAAAAAATTGCATGGGTTTTTTTGTTGAAATTTTCGTGTTTGGCTTGGGCCGGGCCGTGCTTTTTCAAAAAAATCGTGCGGGCCTCGTGCTTTTTTTTGGGACTAGGTTTCGTGCTCGTGCCGGGCCGGGCCTCAAAATGTAGGCCCGCGCCCACCTCTAATACATATATCGATGAACACAGCTGCCCTAGTACGAGCAACATCTGCTAACGGAGCAAGCAGTGCGAGCCTAAGCGAGGCCTTGGGTCTGTTAACAGCCAGATCGGTCGCTGACCCAAGGTTTCCGTATTGGCAAGCGCCGTTTGAACCGTCGGCAGATGCCCGAATGCCCAGGCATATGACAGCCAGCATCCTTTTTAAGGGCGGCCGACTCCTCAGTAGAAGTTGAGCAAGCCGTCGGTGCAGTCAAATACTGCAAATAAGGAAAAGAGAGCGTGATGGTTTTTTTTTTTTTTTGTTTTAATTTTATTGTTTAATTTAAATGAAATATAATTTTGTGTGTAGCGCCACCGAGGAATTTCCTGATTGTCAACGTTTGCCCTGGTGAGTCCGGTCCTTGTAGGGATCCGCCAGGGCCCGCCGCAACGGCACCTCCTGAGCAGTACGGGCATCCGCCAGCAGGCCAGATCTGTAGTAGTTTTAAGATTTTGCGTTAGTTTTGTTTATGCATGTTAGGTCCACTTGGGTAGGAAATGATGATAAGAATAGGATATACTTAGTAAATAAATGTATAGAATATAAATGAATTGCTAAGTTACCTTTTTTAGAGGAGATGGGGCGGCTTAGTTGGCCAGGAACGGGCTCGCCGACTTGGGTGATGCTCCGAAACTCCAGAGCAGGAGCATCACATGGTTGGTGGGTGCGCGGTTGTTGTTGTCTTTTGGCCCTCGTAGAGTAGTTTGTGCCTGTAAATAAATTGAAATGTATTAAAATATGTATTTTATGTGCATTTTGGTTTGTTTACCTTTTTGTCAATGATGCGTCTTTTGTGTAAATACCGATGATTATCGATATTTTGTGCGGACTGTAGGGCAGGAGGAAAAAACCCTCCCCAAGTGCTGCTGAGCTAGCCGGCACGGCCCTACCACTAAGCAATGAACACATAGAGACCTCAAACAGCGTCAGAGCTGTTTGATGCTGATTTTTCGGGCCTGCCACCCCAGAGAAGAAGAAGCATTGAGAATAAACGCTCGACCGGGGTAGCTCGAGTGCATAGCATCAAAACTGCTTCAGTCGCACAACGACAGCGGAACGATAAGCATGAGCGTACTTCTTTGCGCTGTGCGATCGTGAATGTATGCACAAGCTTGCATATTAATGTATGCGTTGCTTGTGAAGTTTGACAACAGGCAAATGCTTCGGCCAGCGCACTGGCAGCCTGAAGTCAATTTTGTGTTTCGGCGTCGAGAGCCTAGAGACTGAGGCACAGGGCCGCAGTGAGGGTTTTACGGGCCCCTGTGCAATACTTATCAGGGACTCCTACTTGAATTACATTAATTAATAAATATATATGTGTTTACCAAAGGAATTAATTGTACAAATATATCCCCATTTATAACATTTTTATGTTTGGCAACCGTGAGCCCCTGACTGTTGAGAGCCCTTCTGTACCGCACACCCTGCGCACTTTTAGAAACGGGCCTGGCCAGCGTGAAATCAACTGTGTGTTTGTTTTTGTCTTTGTCATCGAGAGCTAAGAGACCGAATTACAGTGAGCCAAAATGGCTATTTGGCGGCAATAACTTTTAACATCTGAAAACATGTGTATTCATAATTTATTGAGTGGATAGATTAAATATTCATAATTGTATTATATTTTTTATATCAAATTTAAAATATGAAAAATAGTTGTGCAACAACTTTATTTTTATTTTTTGTTAATATTTTTACCTATTTTGACAAATTTATAAATGAAAACTAAAAAATTCTGAATTCATAAATATATATCTACAAAATAAAATTATCCTCATTAAACAAGCCACATGTTTTCGAATGTTATAAAATGTTCGCCCCAAGATAACCATTTTCTCCCACTGTGCCTCAGTCTCTAGGCTCTCGACGTCGAAACACAAAATTGACTTCAGGCTGCCAATGCGCTGGCCGAAGCGTTTGCCTGTTGTCAAACTTCACAGCCAACGCATATATTCATATGCGAGCTTGTGCATACATACACGCACACATGGAAACGATCGCACAGCGCAAAGAAGTACGCTCATGCTTATCGTTCCGCTGTCGTTGTGCGACTGAAGCAGTTTTGATGCTATGCACTCGAGCTACCCCGGTCGAGCGTTTATTCTCAATGCTTCTTCTTCTCTGGGGTGGCAGGCCCGAAAAATCAGCATCAAACAGCTCTGACGCTGTTTGAGGTCTCTATATGTTCATTGCTTAGTGGCCTTTCCGAGAAAAAGCAGTCCGTAACAAAGTTAACCCTTTTCAAGTTCAATAATTCGAGATCTGCAATAACTATGATTAGGTGCTACCGAATACTCTTGCCCTATAAACAATTAAAGCAATCCTACAGTATTTAGTATTAGAATACATTCAAGTATTTTATTGAGCAAATTGATTTAATACGACATAAAACATTTAGAGTGCCTCGGTTTTCATCAAATCGTATAAGCTAACTGCTTCGAAACGCGTCACGTCGGCTACTTGAAACGAAATATTGTATATTAATTTCCGAAAGTAAGCCAAATTTACCTGTGTAATGTTGGATTTACTCGAATCATGTGAGGCATATACACTAAAAATGTTTCCATTTTTGTCATGACGTATGTTACACACCTATGTTATGTTGAAATTTTCTGATGAATATGTACTCTAAATAGTAGTAATCTGTTTATTTACTAAATACATCATTTAAAAAAAATATTATTTCTTAAAATCATAGTAAAACAACTGTTTCCATACATATTTTTTAAGTCACCTGCTAAAGAGAATGCTCCTCCATTGCGCAAAACTTAAGAAATCTCAATCCTCAGCTCTTTTTTCTTTTATTCTGCTGCCCTCTGCATCCGTCACTAGTCAACAAATATAACAAAGTGTACAACCTCACATAAACAGGTAAATATTTGATCGAGTACTAAGTACAATCCGAAGATTTTTAAACGTTTCAATCATACAAGTTGTTATTGTCCAACCTTCTCTTATTCGAATAATACCTATCGAGTCCTGGCCAATTGGGATCCATGTACAGCTAGCAAAAACGGCCAGTGGAGGGTTCTTTTGCAAGCTCAACTGATTCGGTTTATTCTCGGGGGACGCATAAACGCAAAGAATCCTTGCCAAAATTCGCAAAATTTCAAGGGAAATTTCTTAGAAATTAAAAAAGAAAGGAAGTACAAGGTCCACTATTTTCCTACCGGACTTACGTTCAGGGGATGTTGTTGAAGTGTCTATGTGTCTTTACCCACCTTACCTATGAGTTATTTGTGCTCCCTGACCCGACATTACGTTTTCCTCAACATTTAGAAAAGATAATAAAAAATTTAGAATTCCATCTGAAAAATCGTTATAATTGATCATTCCATTCTTAAAGTAATAGTATAAGTAAAGTATTATCATAATATAATATTAAAATAAATTATTCATTTGTAAATATCTATTAATCTTTATGGCCTAACTTCCTAATTTAATACAAAAAATAATAACAAATATATGTATATATCCTACTTTTTACTTTTAAATGTACATACATTTTTCTCACATCTATTATTTGCTTCAAATAATAACTTAAAGTTGCGCTGCTAACTATTCCATTATTTCTGGGAAAAAAAACAACTATCGATAAACTACCATCGCTAACTTGTTATGTTTTTACACTTAAACATTCGCGATCAATTTGAATTTATTATTACTTTTCGTGGCTCGAGTGTTTTTATTAGTGATAAAAAATAGTGTATGTGTTTTTTGCAGGTAAGTAATTGAGTGTATAAAAGAAAACAGGGGAAAATTGTCTTAATCGGCAGTGATCACTTGTGCAGTATGTTCAGCTGTTCCGTGTTTATGTTTGCGCGTATGTGTAAATTTGTGTTGTGTTTGTTTATTATGTTTGGTGAGTAGCTTTAATTTCTTCATAAATATCAAGTATTAAATAAAAAATATAAGGCGGCCAACGATGCGTTTAGAAGGTAAAGGTTAAATAGCTGCATGCGTCACCGATTTTGTTTAAATTTTTTTACTGATAGAGCAATATTTATTTTAGGTGAAAGAATTATTTGGCGCTCGCTTCTAGTTTTTTTTTAATTGAATTTTGTTGTTGCATTTTTATGCAAGGCGCCAGTCTGCCTGCAACATTTTGTGAAGGCACACTGTCCCACAAACCGATTCATTTGAAATGAAAACTGAGCAAGCAAGAAAATTCAACGTGTTTCAACATACAAATATCTTCGCTCTGCCAACCAACGAGTTATAGTTACAGGCGCCGAAACTCTCACCCAATATGCAACTCATAAAATAAAACATTATTGTGTCTAAATAACATTTCGTTTGTAGGCCACTGTGCGCATCATTGTGACGTTTTACTCAGAACTTGCCAACAACAAAATACATGTAAATTTAATTATTTTCAAAATTCAATTAAAAAAAAACTAGAAGCGACCGCCAAATAATTCTTTCACCTAAAATCATGATAAATATATCAGTAAAAAAAAATTTTAAAAAAATCGGTGGCGCATGCAGCTATTTAACCTTTACCAGCGATTCTTCTTTTTGGTTTTTTAACACTTTCTGTCTTCTTTCATTTTCTAGTTGTCTCGGAGGAGAATTCAAGGCTGCGATGACTTTGCAAATTTATGGAGTCGTCATACTAATTCTCCTCCATGCCTCTTTTCTTACCGACTCGATAAGTTTCAACTCTGTGTGGCCAAAAGAAAGGGGACCATCTCCATTTTTCTAATTTCCCTGCTTTAAAACCCCCGTAAGTATACAAAATTGACAAAGGCTATAATAGTATTTTAATTTATATTTCCCATACAGATTTCTACCACTAATCTTCGATGCTGCCGGGGTTTTAATTTAGTTTTAATTTATTATTGCCAACAGGTGTTACTATGAGCTCAGTAAGCAGATGTGTGTACCATAGCTCTCCGACAAAACTGACACTTTACAAGACGCTCATCTTACCCGTCCTCTTATATGGCGCAGAGGCATGGGTACTGTCACAAACGGATGCAGCAGCGCTTGGAGTGTTCGAGAGAAAAATTCTCCGTAAGATCTTTGGTTTTCGCATTCGAATGAACCACGAACTGTATGAGCTCTACGGCGACATTGACGTAGTCCGGCGCATTACAATACAACGTATGCGCTGGCTCTGGCAAGCTCCAATACAAAAGGTGTTCGAGGCGAGAGTCGACGTTGGACGGCGAAGGGGACGACCACGGCTCTGATGGATGGACCAAGTGGAGGAGGACCTGGCTACGCTTGGTGTAACCAATTGGAGGAGGTGCGCAAGGACTGCTCCTTGTTGGCTGCTGGCGCGAGACGTTGAGGTCGGCCGTAACCCGATGACGGGTTGTAATGGCCATTCAAGAAGAAGATAAGTATAAGTATGATTCATTCACATGTTTAAAGCGAATGTTTATAGGTAATTCATGTAAGATCTAGTAGCTAGTGATTTAAAACATGTCCGTCGTCGTTGAGTTGATAACGACAATTCCTTTCGGGAACGTGAATCAAACTGATAGAATCAGCTAACATACAGTACGAGTCAATACTAAAGTATGAATGAAACAATTTGACTCGATGAATCAAATTTTCAGCCGTACGTACCATGTCAAATATGTTAATAGGTAGATGTTATTTTGTTTATTGTGTTCTTTGCTCGTTTGTGCACCATGAAAAATCGGGATAGGTTGATAGAAATCATGTCGATAAAAATGTTGAAAAATTGTCAGCTGCTATGGTTCGGGATGTAGGAAAAGCATATTACCTGTCGAATTTCGGGTTGATGGAAAAATAATGGGTAACTATGTCGATTTTTGTAGGTGAATAAAATCAAATCTTCAGTTAAAAGTAAAATAATTGGTAACCTGATATAAATCCTAAATATAAATCTTGTTTTTTCCTTAAACTGGAAATTCGAAATAGGTTCCCAGAGTTTTTCCGTCACAAGCACAAACTTCTCACGTAGATAGCTATATAATTTATTAGAATACGAGCCACATGAAAAGATAAAGAACATTATGTATTCGAAACACTCTAATAAAATGGTTTAATGAGTAGCAAATCACAATGGGTTAGCTTTTTATACTCTTTGACCATTGAAAATGGTCAAATAAGGGTATACTAACTTTGTGCAATTGTATGTAACAGGGCATAAGGAGGCGTGCCAGACCCTACAAAGTATATATATTGTGACAGAATCACTAGCCGAGTCGATTGAGCTATGTCTGCCAGTCGGCTTCATAGTCAAGATCTCAGCTGTTTTAAGCGCTAGAAAAAACATAAGTAGATATTTAAAATTGGGACGGATGAAGGCATGGTCGAGTTAAAAAATAAAACTTGATCTGTTCCTAGAATTTTGACATTTTTTTATGTTTTTTTGGTAGTTTTAGATCTTATAGTCCCTGAGATCTAGATCATACGGACAGACAGACAGACGGACATGATTATATCGATTTTATTTTGGGGTCTGCCACGCCGCCTTCTGTCTGTTAGTACATTGTTTCTTAAAATTATAGTTAGCCCTAAGCCCTAAAACTTGTGATCCGGTGCCTCGTGCAGAGTGTCACATAGCAGGCGAGGCAAGAACTGAAACGTTGTCGCTGCCTCGTGTTCTGACCCCTGTTGGGTAACATCCGCTGGTGAAGCTGACATTGCACTCGTGGCCCGCCAACTATGCGTGATTGGCTTGGCAACTTCTGATGGGTGATCGTGTTTACTCTACTAAATGGACGTCGTCCTCGGACTTCTTGAAACCGTTAATGATGACTTGAAGATTGTGATGACGTCGAACCCTCTGGTGTTTCTTGTAGAGATTAAAAGAAGTATAACTGACTAAAAAAATGATCGCGGTCACTCCAGATGTAATAGGCCATTTTACAAGTCCCTCTTCCAATCTGCCAATATAGCGGAGGTTTACAATATTTAGCTTTTTCTTTCCTGATGGCCTGTTATTTTAAGGACCGTTGATGTAGCTGACGCTGGAGATTTTTTCACAAAAATGTTTAAATTCTGGAATACCGAGTCGTTCACCTTTAGTCCCTCATCGAATATAATGAGAAATGTTCCCGTTACTAGTTGCTCGTTGATTGAAGCTGCTCATTGATGATTATAACGCCGTCATCGATGACCGTTAAGAGCGCAAGGTGACTCGACCGAGTAGTACAGCATCCTGCGAGCAGCTATTGTGCGCATGTTGTGTGGGACAATTTTCTACAGAATGTTGTTGTAGCGCTGCAATTTCCAATTGGTACTATCTGATTACCGCAGTCGGCTATGATGTTGTTTTTCGCAAAATGTAGAATAATGCTGTTGTGCTGAACAGGATTATTTACCTACATGCTAGGCTAGGCTTAGGATATTTTATTATAAAATGAAGAAGATTATTGTTTAGTAAAACTTTAATTTGGGTTACTTCTATTAGGTCTGTTATTATTATATTGGTAGAGTGTTCATTGATTATATTTTGTAAGTCATTGGTGCCTAATAACGCGGGACTAGTTATTCCAATTTTTGTTAGTGGGAACGATAATATTAAGACTTCAAGTTCAGAAATAAGAATCCTTTTTCTTGAAAGCTTTCATATAAATGTTCTGTGTTCAGGCACTAGCATGAACACGTTGCAGCACTGCAATGTTTATCGCACTGCACTGCATTCTAACTAGTAAACAAAACTATTAAGTGGCTACCTTTTATCAACCTCAGCAATTTATGGCCTCTTGAGCATGCGAAACACGGGTCAGTACGAGCCGGAATAAACAGAACACTTGATAGGCTGCGTTGCGTCGCAGCGATAGATTAAGAACACACCAAGCTGTGTCTTACACCCACCGCTTTAGTCTTTAAGTTTCAGTTTCAATAAACTCGTGAAAGTATAAGGAAGTGTGTTTAATTTACATTTTTTGGTCCTTCGAGCCGTAGAGAACATATTTATGTCCTCCGTGTTGAACCAGTGCTAGGAATATTCTGGATGCAACAGCGAGGAATGTAAATTCACCCATCGTGAACGTATTGACCAAGCAATTCGTTACAACAACACGGCGCTGTTAAAAATCGGAGTCGTCGATCACAATGACCATCGACAGAACATACTTGTTTCCGTCGATTTAACAAGCCAAGGAAGGCGAAGATTTCACGAGTGGACACTGGCAAAAAAGCACGCTAAACCAGCTTCTAAAAGACTTGAAGTATATCCGGGTGATGTAGCACTATATGATTTGGCAGACACCAGAGCTGCAAATTGAAAAGTCCCTGGCCTAACATAGTAAAAATAATTTTTTTGGCAATTTTTTTGTTTATTCAACCTAGTTCCCTTCAAGGGTAATACACTGAGTATAGCGATCCTACAACTTTTCGATACCTTTTTGTAGTACGATTTCTCCTTTGCTTCAAAATAGACCTCACTTTTGGCGATCACCTGTTCATTCGACGAAAATTTCTTCCCAGCGAGCATTCTTTTGAGATCTGAGTCGCAAATAGTCGCTAGGGGCCAGATCTGGAAGCAATTCAAAGCCCAATTCATGGATTTTCGCCATCGTTTTCACTGACTTGTGACACGGTGCATTGTCTTGGTGAAACAGCACTTTCTTTTTCGACAAATGCGGCCGTTTTTCGGCGATCTCGTCCTTCAAACAGTCTAATAACTCTATGTAATCGTCACTGTTTAAGGCCCTTCCTTTTTCAAGGTAATCAATGAAAATTATTCCACGCGCATCCCAAAATACAGACGCCATAACCTTGCCAGCCGACTGTTGCGTTTTTGCTCGCTTTGGAGCGGGTTCATCGTGTGCAGTCCACTCGGTTGACTGTCGATTGGACTTCGGAGTGAACTGATGGAGCCATGTTACATTGTTACATATCCACGAAAAAAACTGGGGCTTATTACGCTTGAACATCTTCAAACACTGCTCCGATTCATCAACTCGTCGTTGATTTTCGTCAAAAGTGAGCTCGCGCAGCAGCCACTTAGTACAGAGCTTTCTCATACCCAAATATTCGTGAATGATATGATGTACACGTTCCGTCGATATCTTCAGAGTCCCAGCTATTGTATTCAATTTCAATTTACGGTTATTCAATATCATTTTGTATATTTTTTTGCACCTCTTTTGGGCACCTCACAGTGGACGTGAGGACTGTTTTCGGTGCTCATTTCACCACCTCTAAACTTGGCATACCAATCCTTGATGGTTGTTTTTCCTGGTGAAGTATCCGGAAACTCGTTATCAAGCCAAATTTTTGCTTCTACTGTTCTTTTTTCCCTTCAAAAAGCAATATTTTATCAACACTCGAAATTCCTTTTTTCCAAGTTCTTCCCAATAGCAAAAGTTGCTTCACTGAAAATGCTATAACTCACAAAATAATGATCCGACAATTGTCTAATTTATACAGGCGTCTTTTAAAGGTTATAAGTCAGGCCGGGGACTTATCAATTGACTTAGTAGATGATGTGAATGCCTACCTTGCCGATAGTGATTTAAAGAAGTTACTGGGCCACAGGAACACGTTGAATTTCCAGTGGCCACAAGAACAATTATCGCTGAGTCAGATAGAGGTAAATTATGGGAAATATCGAAATCATGATACCCCTGCAAGTTGATGTCATGTTATATATAACAGATAAAAAACTAAACCAGAATCAACAAACTAAAATAGAACTGCTGAAGAACCATTGTGAAGGCAGTATCCCTAAGTTCTTGGAAACTAGCACAGCCGATACGGATCAAAGTGCAAAATACAAGCAGCAACCTTTTCCCGCCAGCAAGCCCTCAAATGGGAGGATCGTGGCTATCTGGACCATAACGTTCAAGATTGGCGACGTGTGACATTGTCCATGCCACACCGATGACTCAAGGGAGGGATGCACAACAAGCCCAGAAACAGATGGGCCAACTGGAAGATGACCTCGCCCAGACACAGATGGGCACTCTCTAGAAGGAACCTCAGTCATATACAAGCTCAAGACCCACCTCACCCAGTCGCTGTTGCGCATAGAAGATTATACTTCAAAGACCTTCACGCAAGATGCGCGGCGTAAGCGGGACCAATGTGACAGTGGAACCCAAACACTGGACACCAAAAATGTAGATACTTGGGGCGTCTACGAAGTTGGCACCGCGCTGAGCAGCTTAGGATCAACAATATGCGCTACAGAGTCAGATCAGGATCGCGCCAATATTCTACAGAGTGCAGTCCATAGCTCAGCATAATTCCAAAGTGACAGCTACGGTGACCAATCTGGACTTCATCGACAACTCTCAGACCCTGGAGCAATTTTCCGTTCAGCATGGGAATTACAACATTGAGCTGGCCAATATTCATTTCGAGCAGATCAATCTGGATATCAAGGAGGTTGCATCTACAGCTAAGATGCCAGGACAACAGCTTGAGATTCTGCTACTCGATGCAGAAACCATCGCTAAAAGCAAAAACTTGCAGCACAAAGGCGAGGAGCTACAGTACAAACATAAAGGGTGGTATAACAAGGACAAGAAATACCGAACCACAACTACTTTTGCAAAACTACAAAATTGCAATAAAACCAGCAGCCAGCAGAATCGCTCAAAATGCATTTATTCCGATGCCGAGGAGAAATTTGACAAACTAATGAAGAAACATACTGCGTTCGATGTGGAAAAGTCGAAGGTTAAAATTCCCATAACTAAGGATCGTCAGAAGTATCTAGCTGATCTATCTGATCGTATTTGTCGCCGTCACGAGGAACGCCCTTCCAAAAGGACGGAACCAGCACTGGAAACAAAGGTCAGAAAAGGAGCCAAACACTGGGCGACATTGAGGATCGCTTCTGGTGCAAGGACTAGTGGGACGAGCGTTTGCACAAATCAGCTAAAATAGACCCCCGCAGAATGTTCACGCAGAACCGTGCCCATGGGCATGGTGTTTCCAGGCCCGCCGCAGAATGGTCAGGCACTAGCATGAACATGTTGCAGCACTGCACTGTTTATCGCCGCACTGCATTCTTTTTAGTAAACAAAACTATAAGGTATCTATTTTTTAATTTATGCGACTCGAGGGTCAGCACGGGTCGGAGTGTTAGATTAAGAATGTACCAAGCGGTGTCTTACAAGTTTTTCAGTTTTTAAATAAACTCGCAAAGTGTGAAGACAACCATTGAACATAATTGTATGTAACAGGCGGAGGGATGTGTACCGGATCCCACAAAGTGTGTCCTCGGGATCACTAGTCGAGTCGATTGGGCCATATCCGTCTGTCAGCGTGAACACACATATCTGAGCTTTAATATAAAAGCTAAAGATAGCAAATTTAGCATTAAGGTTCCTGTATTTGGTGGACAGAAAAAGTTTATTTTAAATTACAATAGTTTTTGTTGTTCTTTATCATAAATGGTAGTTCGCGCACCATTGAAGGATGAGTTGCCAGAAACCACCTAGGAAAAAGAGGAATGTTGTGCAACAACTTTAAATAAAAATTGCAAACAGACAATATTTTTTTTATTTATTATATATATAAGATGTTGCGTGCCGGTGACGGACACAACAAGTCCAACTGGCATGTTGGTGAGGGTTATGCATTAAATGGGGTCGGAGATGTCTTTTTATTATTATTTTGGTTATGGTATTTGGATATGGTTAAAATGTATATATAAAAAGAATTTAACTTTCAATAAAATATCGCTAACCCTTTTCTCAAAATTTATGCTGTTAAAAAAAAAAACAAGAAAAAAAGAAAAGTTTCATAAAAATGTGGTTTTATAAATTATTTTATTCACGTTAATAACCTGCTTGTATATGAATTTGCTTGTTTATCAAATATATAATTTTGATTTTATTAATAATATAGTATTTAAACTTTATTAAAGGAAACAATGTCGACACTTTGGACCAATTCTTCAAATTTTTCTATTTCTTCTATTAGCCAATCAACAGAAATTTTATCATCTTCTACGACACATGAAATTGTCAGCTTTTGAATACCAAACGCTACCGGCACAAATTTTGATGCCCCCCACACAAGCCCATCTGAGTATATTTTACGTATTCCTGATTCTATACTCTTTAAATCGACTTCATCATCCCACGGTTTCACATCCAATATTATATTCGATTTGGCAATAAGAGCACATTTTTTTGATTTTTTTTCTGCATAACTAGCTAATCTTTCTTCTCTAATTCGTTTTTTTTCTGAATCTTCCTCATCACTTGATGCAAATAAGTCAATATCATCGTTTTCTTTGTTATTATTATTTTCAGTATTACTATCTATCACTTCCAGTCGATTCAAGACACTCTGATAACATTTTGAAAAGTTTGCCAAAAGTTCTTTTATTTCCTTCGTTTCCGATTCCAGTGATGAAACTCTAGATAATATTTCCGTGTTTGAACAGGATTCGAATGAGAGGCCATCAATCTGAAAAAACATTTTACATTATTTATAAGTATATAGATCTGCTTATTATTTATAAGTATCAATATGTGCACATACATTTAAGCGATCATTATTATAATTAGGGCGATTTTATGACGCTTAACGACAAAATACATAAGTACGCCAAGATTAAAACGTGACGAAATAAATTCCAAGAGGTGACAAAAAATGCGCTGCAGGCAAATTTTATTCAAAAATTGTTTGCTTGTGGCGCTTGCTTCAAACTACAAATTATAATTAAAATTCTTTAAACTACAAAATATAATTATAATCGGTTAAATTCTGCATAATATGAATATGGTGATAACAAATTCTTGATTTTCTTATCGTGTTCTTAAATTTATGAATTATTTTCATTATTTTTAGTTAAATAGAGTTAGTTCATAGGAAAAATATAATATTTGGACAAAAGTTAGTTTTAACAATTGTATATTGATAATTCGAAAAAGGGCCAAATTATCACGGTATGCCATCCAAACCCACAAAGTGACGAACGCTTTAGTCGGGCAAGCCCAACAGTAAGACAATCTTCAGAATTTTGGTTGCATAAAATCAAAACTACATATTTGTATATGTTCAGAAATGTTCATTCTTAAGTGGAAATGTATACTTAACGCTCTGTATGCGTTAATCCTGGCACCGTGTTTCTTGACACAATATCAAGGGCTTCATCCGCTGATCAGATTTGTTTTATTCTAGTGCTTTAGAAGTGAACAAATTTCTTTTACGTCTCAAAATTAAGAAACTTTTTTTTCAACTTTCACATAATTATTTTCTAAATGCTTTTAATTTTAGTTTGGGAGATAATGGATTTTATTACCTTTCAGGAATATTAAATTTTCCGAATCGGATCATTACAAGATGGTGCAGTCTTGAATGTGTGGACCGATTTATTTTTTCGCCTGCCAAAAAAATATTTCTTACGTGCATTGAAAATTCTCAAAAGTCGCCATATTACAGCCAATGGCGTCTCTCACAATAATGGCTGTCCATTATTCAGCTATTAAATTTATTCCTGCAGACCAAGACAATCAATTGCAATAACGAGACTTTTTTTATTTCAGAAACCATTAGCTGTTGAAAAATGGGTACGACGTCGACATTGTGAATGCGCCACCATTACACAGCTCCTCGAATGGCCAAGTCGAACGTTTTCACAGGACAATCGCGGACTTAGCTAGAGCATTAAGATTAAACAAAAATGTCTGACGACACGGTCAAGTTAATACTAAAGGCAATGGTCGCATACAACTGATCCATACATTCGCTCACAGACCAGACTCCCATGCAGCGTCTAAAAAACTTAGGCAGGCCATTAAAAATAAAATTGCAAAGGCACAGCATGACAACATTGAAAGATCCAATCCAAATAGACAAAAAAGGGTATTTGAGGAAGGCGAAAAAGTGTTCGTGAAAAATAACAGAAGATTGAGAAATAAGTTAACACCGCTTTGCTTAGGGGAAATAATTTAAGCAGACCGGGGAACTTCTGTTCTTATTATAGCAGATGAAACGGTGAGACTAACCAAATTATTCCCTCACTCGCACATGCGAGACGTGGATACAGAGCCTATCAAATCGTATTGTCCGTTGTAAAAGTGCATCACTCAAAGTAATAACAGGTAAACCACCTTTGAGAAGATAAGGTGGCCTGAGTCAAATTTAATTGATGCCAACAATAGGCAGGTAGTAATTAACACACAAACACAGGCACAAATTAATAAACTTACCGACACAGTAAACGAAATAATTAAAGCAAAAATAAATGAATAAGTAGACACGCCGCAGTTGTATGAAATATTGTGAGCCATAAATAAAATACTAATAAACTAGATATCGAGCTTGATACTCATAATTACACTAGCTAAAGCGGGTATAATTAATCCCACTATTTTTGACCACTATGATTTGAAATCCTGTCGAAATCCCCATAGTTAGTTAACTGAAGCGTCCGAAGTAAAAGTCCTCGAGTCCGCTAATTGCGTATCCTAGGATCAAGCTCATCTGCAAGAAAATCACCATCTTCCCGGTGGCACACCAACATATCACACTACAACTTCGAGATGATACCATAGCCGAATGCGATAACGATATTCAAGCGGTCAATAGTACGTATCAACGACTTACACCGCCGTTTGTAAATTAGCAGCGCAAGACACCTGCCCGCGAGCCGGCAGCCGAGCCACCTAAAGCCTATCACACAAGTCGATGACGTTATCATCATTATCAACGAGAGTACAGATGATGGTGCAGAGATTTCTACAAACGGAACACATCTCGTCACCTTCCTTTCTTCGGCCACAATCAACGGCACAGAGTACGTGAACCAGCGCGAGATGTTACCCAGATCGCCAGATGTGGAAGGGTCGCCCCTACTCAACACTATCAGTCACGATCCGGTAATAAGCATGCCCCAAGCTCGAAAGGAAGAACAATCAAAGTCTGCGCGTCATCCAAAAAATCCAACACAAATTGAATGCCTCTGGGTCGTATAATATCTGGCCCACGGCAGGCATACTCCTCAGCGTTGTTGGCATTGGCTTTATCATTGTTTGGCAACTTGTAAGGAGCAAACAAACGTCGAAAGAGGTGCAGAACGCCATTAAAAGCTATAAAGTGACCGAGAACGGTCAAAAGCTTGAGGAGGTAAGTTAACATATAGGCATTGCACTTTTGTTTAATACAGTATAATGTGCTTAACTGCCTCAACACTTAACTGCACATTACAGATAACTGCTCAATCATACTTTGTACAACGAAAAGCTATTTTGTTTCAAAAATATTAATTTAGTTGCATTCAATATAAGTGTATTTTTAGGATAACTGCATGAATTTTGTTGCAATTTTGATTGTTTTCTCTTGCAAATAGATAAGTTAAGTGCGCCACATTTTGCTCGACTTTGCAAAAGCGCCATCATTTTTTCGTTGTTATTATAGATCGTCACTCTTTGCTAGAAAAGTGAAAAGGACGCCATCGATTATAGTGTTCGTTTTGATCGTGGCGCCAAACTGCGTTTACTGACCGTTTACTTATGCTTGGCAATGCCATATAAATGGCAACTACATAGTTTGTTTACAAATCAATTTTTCGAAATGGGTAAAGTTAAGTGAATTTTTAGGATAAGTGCACATTTTTTTGAATCAAACATGGTGAGGCATTATACTGTATTCATATTTGCTGTAAGATTACACTTTTTTATTTGGACGCAAGAATGTTGCAATATACTTTGTTCACATAGCAACATTATGCTGATTCGTTTTGCCGAATATAGCAGCTGAGTCTAATGCGCCCAGTCTTTAGGTCCCTAGTCATTTGATTTGTTTTATTCAGTTCATTTTGTATTTGGCATTCAATAAATGTACTTGCTCCGGCCTTGCCGTATAAATATCATTTTTATTTATTGATCAATCACTGAGCTACAAGGCTAGCGATAAGTGAGCGAATTGAAGCTCCCAACATAATCATCGTTGCGGGATACCCGGACAGCAATCAAAGTTGCTGGACAACATAGAGGACAACTTAATTTGTACGCTCAATATAAGAAGTAAATAAGACTCAGCGTAGGGTTTGCTAAGCGCCCAGTTTGTTGGTTAAAGTTAATTTAATTCAACCTTCAATAGTGTAAGACGTGAATTGTGTCCGAGTTTCGCTCAAGTTTTTGTTTGTGCTAAGCGAGTGTTAAACAAAGAACAAGTAAATAAAAACAAGAACAACAAGTTCAACTTCTGTCTGAAAATCATCTGACCCAAGCCCTTGGACAGATAAGACAAGTACCAACATTCACTGGTATTACATCGGAATTAAGCTCATTCATAAGAAGAATCTTATTTATCCGAGAACTATGTATATCCAACAACTGACGCCCGGCAAGCACCCATACTCTTCAGTGCAATCGAGATGCAGATCGGAGGTGATGCTGATGATGAAGGGAGAGCTTATATCTGAATCCAAGACACAGACCCCATTTGAGGAACTATTGAGGCGGCTCTTCAACACACCATTGGATGGATCAGTTCGTATATTCATAGAAGAGCTCGAAGAGAAATGTTTTTTGATAACAAATAAATTAGATTTAGAAAATAGGTAATGCATTCAAGACATAAATAACAACAGCATTAATAATACCGTTAAAGATGTAATTTCAAGAAAACTCCCTGATAGACTCTATATGCAATTAGCTAGATTCGACATAACAACATCTTCTGAAATCGAAAAATAGACAGAATAAAAATAATAATAATACTAATAATAATAATAAAATACTTCAACCCAAATTATAACCAAGCGTCAAGTTTAACTAACCAAAACAAAAATTACAACAATACTAACGAAAACAAGAAAAATAATAATAATGCCCAGAATATTATAACCCTTATTATAAATCAAAAGAGAAAAAAATAATATTAAATATACCATGATAATTCCAGCACAACCCCAAATGACCAAAGCAGTCCGACATAATCACACATTTTTGATGATCATTTACTATATTTATTATGTTTTACCCGATATGTCCAAGGACAAAGTATCGTACTTAACCCGATTCACGCCGAAATTGGTTACCTAATTTTTAGGCCATGGATTTTAAAAAAATTCATGGACTATTGTGTTTGTCGGAACGGAATTGTGCGTAACAGGCAGAAGGAGGCATCTCCGACCCCATAAACTATATATATTCTGAATCAGTATCAGTAGCCGAGTCGATTGAGCCATGTCTGTCTGTCCGTCTGTCCGTCTGACCGTCTGTCCGTCTGACCGTCTGTCCGTCTGGCTGTCTGTATGAACACCTGGATCTCAGAAAGTATAAGAGCTAGAGTCATCAAATTTTGCGACAGCATACGTATATATTGCAGTGTCTCAAAGTTTTTTTAAAATTTGGACACGCCCCTTCCCGCCTCCGTAAATCAGTAATAACTATTTAAAAACTACAATATTAGCTCAACATCCAAAGTTGTATATCTTACATGACAAATACTTTGCCACGGGCGTTATGTGAAAATTTCATTTAAATCGGACTATTAATAAGTGAGATATGATACGAATTAAACTCACTTTGAACATACATTTATACTTAAGCAGACCTAATTTACGCAAGCATACCGAAGTTCAAATCTAGACACACATCATTTTAAACTTTTTATTTGCATTGTATGGTAACAAAATTGGTTGACAATGCAGCTTTGCCGATAGGCCAAGGAGTGAGGCAATGGCCGAGTGGTTAGAGAGGCGGACGGCTGTGAGAGAATGCGCGGGTTCAACTCCCGGTTGAGGCGGGTGCGAATTTTTATTTATTAATTATTTATTATTTTATTTTATTTTTTTTATTTATTTTATTCTAATAATATTCGGACGGCGATTCCATACCGTTAAAATTTTTATTACGGTATAATATGATAATCCATGGCCTTATACAGTCAGCACCTGACTGTAGCGTTAGTATTTTTAATACTGCATCAATAAGTTTACCAATTAATTATGAGTATCATTGTCTAACTGTGAACATAACAAAAACAGAAAACAAACTTATAATACTTTAATAAAACAATCACAAGATATAATATTTAGTCGAAAAATTAAAAAGAGAAATGAATAGCATAAGAATAACGAAGTGCAGCAAACGCGGCTTAGTTAATATTATAGGTACAACGTACAAATACCTGAAACATTATGATAGATCAAGAAGATAAAGAAGAGTTAAAACTAAAAATTCATAATTTGTCAGAAAACAGCGAACAAACTAATGAACTTACCGAAGTAATAAAATAAGTAAATAAAAACATAGAAATAATACATTTTTAAGCACGATGCATGAAGGAGACCAGAAACTTAAGATTTTATTATTAAACTTATAACAGTTTACCGTGTATATAAAATATATTGAACTAGGAATGCAGTTTACAAGACTTGAGATTTTTAACCCAAAATTATTAAAACATGATTATTTAACAAATATAAACTTCGAAAAAGTTCTAAATACTAAAACTTCAACTTGGTTGAAAACTGGCACAAATGAAATTCTTTTCATTTCGCATATCGCAAAAGATATCATTAAAACCCCAATTTTCACATTAGTACCGTACCCCGATAGCAATAAAAATATCTTAATTGAAAATATAAACGACAAATATTTTGTTCAAAACAATCAAACTTTCTTAGCATCTGTTGCTATTCTCAACCAAGTAAATACAGATTGTATATAAACAAAAACCCACTAAAATATAGATATCAGTTATGGCAAACCTAACATTTTATTAACATGGAAATTACCAAAAACCGTACTTAAGTAAAATCGCAAAAATCAAGAAATAATAGTAGAAATGATAATAATATAAACCCTATATTGTATTCTAGTTTATCCGCCTGAGGGCAGGATAATTTTTTAAGGATGGGGAAGTCGCATATGTACCATAGTGCACCGCTTGACCACACATACACATTCACAAACTATATCACATACATACAACCGCATTGATGAGACGGCCAGCAGACCCGATGGATAAAGAGCACTCCCGTGTAGTGGCGGGGCAAGAATACCCCCTCAGCGGGCTCGGCTTGTCGTAAAAGGCGACTAAAGAGTTAGCGAAGGAGCGTTACACAGCAACGCACCAAGAGAGTGATTGCGATCTGGCACCACATCCTGCTCACCGAAGTAATACCTTGACTGGAAGTCCCGGTGAACCAAGCAAGGACTGGAGAGCGTACGGAGGTTTTTGGTTAGTACGTAGGCGTAACTCTACTTGGAGAGTTATGAATCGTGCATGCCAACTACGGACGGTGGATGGTATCTTTTGAAGATTTTATTTTCCTGCCGTTTTTGTAATAAAAAAAAAAAACATACATACATACAATCATTTGTCACTTGTACCTAGCATATAAGTCAAATATTTATGTATTCTATCAGAACCCATTGCAGCCTGCTTAGTCATAAACATCCGTAGCCCCAAATTCGGCGACAAAAAATTACCCTGCTATAATCAATTATAAACATTCAAAGCTGCTTACGCAGCTCAAATTCTCGGTTGAACTGTTTCCATGCGCAATCCACTCAAGAGACTGCATAAAATCATATAAACATAAAAGAAAAACGGCCATATGTACGCTCATTATAAGATGTAAATAAGGGTTTGCTAAGCGCCCAATTTATAGTTTAATTTAAAGTTAGATTAAATTCCACCTTCAATAGTGTAAGATGCGAATTGTCTCCGAGTTGCGCCTAAGTTTTTGTTCAATAAAAATCATATTTAGGCCATGGATTTTAAAAAAATTCATGGTCTATTGTGTTTGTCGGAACGGAATTGTGCGTAACAGGCAGAAGGAGGCATCTCCGACCCCATAAACTATATATATTCTGAATCAGTATCAGTAGCCGAGTCGATTGAGCCATGTCTGTCTGTATGAACACCTGGATCTTAGAAACTATAAGAGCTAGAGTCATCAAATTTTGCGACAACATACGTATATATTGCAGTGTCTCAAAGTTTTTTATACCCTTCGACCATTGAAAATGGCCAAAAAAGGGTATACTAATTTTGTGCAAATGTATGTAACAGGCAGAATGAGGCGTCGGAGACCCCATAAAGTATATATATTCTTGCTCAGGAGCACAAGCCGAGTCGATTGAGCCATGTCTGTCCGTCTGTCTGTGTGAACGCACAGATCTCAGCTATTATGAAAGCTAGAGTTACCAAATTTGGCAGGAAGGCTCCTGTGTACTATAAGCTGATCAAGTTTATTTCAAATGTTAGGTGCCACGCACACTGCCCCCGCAAATCAATAATTTAATTTTTGAACTTAATTTGTAAGCGCTGTATAAAAGATACAACTTTCTGACTTTAACATATACTAAGCTCATTAAAATATCTACGTATTCTCAAAATTGCAATCCGATCTGGTAATAAACACGGAAGTTATTTAAGAAAGTATGTGCATGAAACCAAGGAGGGCTTGAGAGCGAAAGCCCAGTACAAAGCGAAAACCAATGTCGAGGAAAGGGTAAAGAAAGCCACAAGTGCACTATACGCATCGCAAAAGATGCTAAGTAGCACTTGAGGCTTGTCTCCCAAACTGATGCACTGGATCTTCATCTCAATTGTTCATCCAATACTACTCTACGGTGTCCTAGTATGGTGGAAGGCCACTAAGAAATCCACATACCTCCAATAATGGAAAGGGTACAAAGACGTGCACTGATGTGCATTACTGGGGCACTGAGATCTACTCCAACAAAGGCCTTGGAGGTGATACTTGGAGTTCTTTCCATCGACGTACAGGCCAAACTACTAGCACAAAAGACCGCGCAACGTCTCTGTGCTACAGGAAATATGGCCCTCGCAAATTATGGGCACAGCGAAGTAGGAGAGTCACTCAATAGCACGGACTATGTGACCCGACAAAGCTATTCACGGACGGATCTAAAATGGAAACCGGCGTGGGCGCCGCGGTCTACTGTGCAGATCCGCTCATTCAAGTATCATACAAGTTGCCGGACTACTGCAGCATCTTTCAAGCGGAGGTCTTCGCTATAAAGAAGGCTGCATAACTGGCGATAACGCTTAACAAGAATCGGGTCAGCATCTTTGTCGACAGTCAGGCGGCTATAAAATCTATGCAATCCTATGTCATCAGCTCCGAAAATGTACTGGCAAGCAGAGAAGCATTAGATGCATTAAGCAGCCGCTCGAAGGTGCGCATCTTTTGGGTTCCCAGCCACCAGGGCATTGACGGAAACGAGATGGCAGACAGGCTAGCAAAAGAAGGTACCGAATCCAGACAACTGGCAGTTGAAGACCTGAAGATACCGCTTCGCTCTATAAGCCACAGCTTAGAAGAAAGCGCTGCATTAATAGCAGCAAGAAGGTGGCACAGCACAACAAATTGCAAGACAGCCCGCACTATGTGCAAACATACAAATGCGAAACCAATATGTCATTCAGCTCCCAAGAAGAGACTGCAGAACAATGATGGGTATACTCACGGGTCACTGCCTGACCTCAGCGCACGCTAAGAAGTTGGGCATTACCGACAATGAAGAATGCAGGAAATGCAAGGTACCAGAAGTAAAAGAAACTCTGGAGCACCTCATCTGCGACTGCCCCGCACTCATGACCTCGAGAGCGAAATGCCTTGGAAGCCCACTGCTTGCATCACTGGAAGAAGCAGCGGGCCTGGCACCACAAAAACTCCTGGCTTTTGCCAAACTAACCAGCATACTAGACTGGGATAATTAAATCGTGAAATTAACAGCCTCCATCACTTATCCGGCAACACTAAGGATCATACTGATCTATGTGAGGCCCCCACTTGGAGGTCTGCCGATATAACCTAACCTAACCTAAAGTTGTATATCTTACATGACAAATACTTTGCCACGGGCGTTATGTGAAAATTTCATTTAAATCGGACTATTAATAAGTGAGATATGATACGAATTAAACTCACTTTGAACATATGGTATATGTATACTTAAGCAGAGCTAATTTACGCAAGCATACCGAAGTTCAAATCTAGCGTCAGACACACAGCATTTTACACTTTTTATTTGCATTGTATGGTAACAGAATTGGTTCACAATGCGGCTTTGCCGACAGGCCGAGGAGTGAGGCAATGGCCGAGTGGTTAGAGTGGCAGATGGCTGCGAGGGAGAGCGTGTGTTCAACTCCCGGTTGAGGCGGGTGCGAAATGCATTTATTAATTATTTATTATTTTATTTTATTTTTTTTAATTGTAATAATATTCGGGCGGCGATTCCATACCGTTAAAATTTTTATTACGGTATAATATGATAATCCATGGCCTTATACAGTCAGCACCTGACTGTAGCGTTAGTATTTTTTTTTTTTTGATAAGTTAAAGCCCCAAACTTGTAGTTATATATAGAAAAAGTCCGATGTAGTAAATTTGGTTTCAATAGATTGACAAATAACAAAAATCGGCCGATAGATTGTATGACAGCTATACGATATATCACTCCGATCCGACTCTCCGATTTATTTACAGCGTGCGGCAATCAATAGTATGTGTGCCAAGTTTGATCAACTAAGAGACTAGTTTACATTGGAACAGACAGACGGACGGCGACTTAAGTCAACACTACGTATTACAAACGCAGCAAATTTTGTATATATCTACTAAATGTACATACATACATATATGTACAATAAATATAAATACTAAGCAACTCTCACCTTTTCCAATGAACTTTGTATATGTTCACGTGCTTTTGCTATTTCTGTAACCAAAAGGCTACAGTTCTTCGGTTTGGTGACCTTAAAATTAAACAGAAATGAATTAAATCATTTATCAATAGTACAAGAACGTTATGATTAAAACAGAAAATGAATTAGAAGTGTATGAATTGTTTGTAGCCTCTTAATTTTCAATAAGGGTATATTCTCAAGTGTATACAACAGGCTGCAGGAGGCATGGATAACCGCATAAAGTATATTATTCTCGAACAGTCATGCCCACCGTTAAGCAAAAAATTGATAATTTACGATTATCAAGTGAAGAATTTAAGTTACAAGATTCTACAAATCGGTGTGTACTTCGATCGTATAAGTACACATTAATTCCCTTAGTTAACAATTCAAAAGTGATCTCGGTAAACGTTAAAAATGTGCTAATTCAGAGTAAAACATCACACTGATGTGCACAGTGTCGCATAAGCCATATACATATTTCAAATGAAATGTACGACATATACACATCGGTGATGTGGGCACATACTTAACCTTTACCGTAATTTCTGAATATTTGGATTCATTTTTATCACCTAGAGAAGGGAATAGCTTCCACATTTACAATCTGATGTAAACAAAATCCCTTGCTTTCGCTTACAGAGATATTACTTCATTTGTGAATAACTCATGAAACTAACAGAAGTTCGTTATGGATTAAGAAAAACAAGGCAAATGTCTAAAAGAATAACTGAATTTAGGTGGAAGAATTATTTGGCGGAAGCTTCTGGTTTTTATACTCTTTGACCATTGAAAATTATCAAAAAAGTGTATACTAACTTTGTGCAAATGTGTGTAAAAAAATGAATGTTAAGTGTCACGCTTACCGCCCCCGCATTCAATTATTAAATTCAACTCGTTTTTAGATTAAATTTTGAAATGTAATTAAATTCCATGTAATTGGTTGATGGCTATTTCTGAGTAAAATGTCACTATATTGTGTTCAGTATCCCACAAGATATTTTTTTCATACAAAGAGTACGGCAAACACCAAATTGTATAATTTTACGACTTGAATTGGGTGCCGTTATACTGCAAAATCGGTTAAAGCAGGATTTACGCCCCTACAAAGAAAAATCGTTGATCGGCTGACGCTGTTGCCAACGCAGGTAATAAATAGCTTAGCTGTCTATAAAAATATCATTTGTATGACCCAAGGATAAAGGAATGGCTTATAAAATTTAGAATCCGAGTATGAGTAAAGAGAAGTGATGATATATATTTTAATTTACATACATTTTTAAATTTTTAAACCCATATCGCTTATTTTACATTAACTAACCATGAGCCCTTTTTCTAGACAATGACCGATTTGACATTTTCTGCAAATGAGACCAAAACTTCTAAACGAGAGAGTAAAATTGCCACTTCGATCAAATCAGTCGCTAAGGCAGGACTGGTAAGCGGATAGCCGAAAATATACATTTAAGAAAATGTTTTTAGGTAATTAGTTATATAATTGCTTTCATATTACTTAAAAAACATATGCACAAAGCCCAAATGCTTGTCGTTTGAACAAAATCGATTTAGACTATATTTTGGAATGCTAAAATTTTGTGAGAGTTGTAAGTATTTTCACTGTATTGCACTTAACTTCATTTCTCTCTGTTCAATAACACAGTGAAAGGTTTGTTTGTATTAAGTTTTTAAAAAAATGTTTGATGCAGATTTATAAAGTGCACCGATCGGTATCCATTTCAATGATTTTCTAAAAACTTCGTTGGAAGTGGAATAATCCGAGCGATATTTTAAATCGAAATAAAAAACGCTTAGCAAAAATACATATTTTTTTGATCGAAGTTATTATCATTAAATTTTGAGTTTTAATTTTTTGAGTGATTTTTACGGCCTCTGATTAAAGCTAAACTACCGATTGTCATTTCACATTTGAAATAAATTTGATCTTGATAAACAGGAATCTTCATGCCTAAGTTGCTGTCTATATTCTTTATAATATTTGAGATGCTGATATTTGTAGGTGCAAACAGACAGACATTTATAAATCAAATGTATGTACATATGTAAATACTTATTGCGGTCTATCATGTCTCCTGTTTAATATAATATATTAGCAGAAAGTTAGTATATGTTTTGTAAACGTATGAAGAGTATTTTCACTAATAATTAAAATACTTGACAATTTGTATATAAAATAACGTATATAACATAAATATTTAGACATGTACATATTTACATATGTACATGTATGTGTACATATGTACATAGAACTATAATTTAAACTATATGTAATTTTCCCGATATGCTTTAAAAAAATCAATCATAAAAAACTTACATTACATAATCCTTCATGATATAATTTTTCGGCACGGTCGTAGCGAGTCTTATCATACCAGATCCTCTCCATAGCTATTACTTTTTAACAGAATAATTTACAATAGATTTTAAAGATGGACAAACTCGCCTTTCAAACAATTTATCGAATATTTAAATATGTATAAAAAACAATCGATTTATAATTTCAATCGTTTAACGCACTATCATGCAGGGATACAAGATAAGCCTCTTTTCGGACAGATCTGTTTTTTATATTTTCGTCTAATCTAAAAAATTTCGAAATCTCACCTCCGAATTTCTATCCTTTCGTTGGAAATTAAAACGAATTTTTTTCTTCTAATTTAAATAAATCTGACCAGATGAACACACAGATCTCAGCTATTATAGGATCTAGAGACACTAAATTTGGCATGAAGGTTTCTGTTTACCAGGCGAAGATCAAGTTTATTTCAAATATTGGGTGCCACACCCACCGCCCCCTCAAATCAATAATTTAATTTTTGAACTCAATTTGTAAGCGCTGTATAAAAGATACAACATTCTGACTTAAATATATGCTAAGTTGAATGAAATATCTACGTATTCTCCAAATTGCGATCGGACAATAAATACAGAAGTTATTTAAAGAAAGTATGAGCATAAAACCAAGTGCTTGTGTCAGCTAACAAGGGAGGCTGCCGAGCGCAAAGCACGATCGCCATCTTTCGGAAATAATTTTAAAGCATGTGTATATATATATGTGTATGAATTCAACAAATTAAACTACACCGATATATAGGTCGAAGGATATCCCACTGTCGCGTGCAGCGCGACATGCTCTTATGTGGAGAATAACAGAAGTTTGGTGCCTACGTTTAATTACATAACATATATTTATTGACAGTAAGATGTCTACTCTGGACGTAAATTCATTCATATCGGACTATGAAAAGGCGATACGTAATACGATTAGAAGTTTGCATGTTTCAACTAGATTTTAAACACGCTGGTTTCATTTCGGCCAGGCGTTTAACAAACGCAAAAAAAATATTGGACTTGAAGTTGAAGCCAAACGCGAATACAATTTTTATGAAGTTTCTCCATCTTCCTCTGCTTCCACCCTTAATAATAATTGCATAATTGAACCAATTTTCGCCTACTAAAAAACGAAGCTTTGTTGTCAACAAATATATTTTTTATCGATTTTAGACCTTTTAAGCAACGGCTTAATTCTGTAAGTAAATAGTTTCTGCTTCAAAGCAATTTTTGTCTTTTTCCCTATTCAATAACTAAAATGCATAAATGATAACCATTGCCAACTTTTAATGAGAGAAAAAAGACGTTTTTGACGGGAATAAACGGGAACAAAAACCAGCTTACTATATACATATATACATTTTGACAGAATATTAAATTTTATTTTACAAATATTTCTATTAACTTGTCCAGTTCGGGTGGATTAGATTCTGACTCGTACGACTAATTTTAACAATCATGCATAAAAAATTAGCTGAAACAGTATTTAAAAATACTAACGCTACAGTCAGGTGCTGACTGTATAAGGCCATGGATTATCATATTATACCGTAATAAAAAATTTACCGGTATGGAATCGCCGCCCGAATATTATTAGAATAAAATAAATAAAAAAAATAAAATAATAATAATAATAAATAAATGAAAATTCGCATCAGCCTCAACCGGGAGTTGAACACACGCACTCTCTCACAGCCGTCCGCCACTCTAACCACTCGGCCATTGCCTCACTTCTTGACCCATCGGCAAAGCTGCATTGTCAACCAATTTTGTTACCATACAATGCAATTAAAAAGTTTAAGATGCTGTGTGTCTGACGCGGTATGGAATCGCCGCCCGAATATTATTAGAATAAAATAAAATAATAACTAATTAATAAATGAAAATTTGCACCCGCCTCAACCGGGAGTTGAACACACGTACTCTCTCACAACCGTCCGCCACTCTAACCACTCGGCCATTGCCTCACTCCTCAGCCTATCGGCAAAGCCGCATTGTGAACCAATTCTGTTACCATACAATGCAAATAAAAAGTTTAAAATGCTGTGTGTCTGACGCTAGATTTGAACTTCGGTATGCTTGCGTAAATTAGGTCTGCTTAAGTATATATGTATGTATGTTCAAAGTGAGTTTAATTCGTATCATATCTCACTTATTAATAGTCCGATTTAAATGAAATTTTCACATAACGCCCGTGGCAAAGTATTTGTCATGTAAGATATACAACTTTGGTTGTTGAGCTAATATTGTAGTTTTTAAATAGTTATTACTGATTTACGGAGGCGGGAAGGGGCGTGTCCAAATTTTAAAAAAACTTTGAGACACTGCAATATATACGTATGTTGTCGCAAAATTTGATGACTCTAGCTCTTATACTTTCTGAGATCCAGGTGTTCATACAGACAGACAGACGGACTGACAGACATGGCTCAATCGACTCGGCTACTGATACTGATTCAGAATATGTATAGTTTATGGGGTCGGAGATGCCTCCTTCTGCCTGTTACGCACAATTCCGTTCCGACAAACACAATAGTCCATGAATTTTTTTAAAATCCATGGCCTAATAATACTAGTTAATTTTGTTCTGTGAAGTATTAGAGTATAAACAGGAAGAATCTCACTGAATTTGCATTTTAAGCAACAAGTTCTGTTGGGGCCTACAATTTAAATTTAGGGAATAAAATTCACACCAATGGAGGACTTGGAAATGCCCCACAAAAGCGTTATTTAAGGTTAAGTACGCTTTTTTAAGTTGCAAACCAAAACCATAATACACATTTCTAACTTATTTCCGTTTCCAAAAATAATGGATGCGGTAGAACCTTTTGGAGGCAACCCAAATTGACGTGCAAGGATTTTCCCCTCCCTTTACCATTGCATTAAATGATCGATTTGATAATGTTCGGTAATGTTGCACTCGAAAACGATGGCATCAGCCTAAAGTCAATTTTCTGTTTCGGCGTCGAGAGCCAAGTGATTGAGGCACAGTGGGCAAAAATGGTTATTTAGCGGCAATAACTTTTAACATCTGAAAATTTGTGCATTTATAATTTATTGAGTAGATAGATTAAATATTCATATTTCTATTCTTATTTGTATATCAAATTTATAATATCGATAAAAAATTATGCAACTATAATTTTTTTTGTTTATGTTTGTACTAATTTTGACAAAATTTATGAGCCAAAACTAAAAAATTTTCGAATACATCAATATGTATTAACTAAATAATATTATGCCATAAGTCAAGCCACATGTTTTCGAAGCTATACAAGTTTCGCCGCAAGATAACCATTTTTGCCCACTGTGCCTCAATCACTTGGCTCTCGACGCTGAAACAGAAAATTGACTTTAGGCTGCCAGCCAGCTGGCCGAAGCATTTGCCTGTTGTCAAACTTCACAAGCAACGCATACATTCATATGCGAGCTTGTGCACACATAGCACACATACATTGAAACGATGGCTAGCGCAAAGAAATATGCCCATGCTCATCGTTTCGCTGTTGTTGTGCGACTGAGTTAATGCCGCTGTTCGCTGTTTCTGGATTGCTCACCAAAGAGAGCCGATCGCTCACTCGTGAAACACTTCGGGCCGGGGGGTCATAATAATCCGAAGACCACTGGGCAAGTACTTTTCGCTGTTTGAGTACTCTATATGTTCATTGCTTAGACTTATTTCTTGGCTTAAATGTACACCAATAATTCTGGAAAATAATACTTATATAATTAGTTGAGATCAAAAAGATTTCATAAAAAGGATAATATATTGTGCAAATACATTTTTTTATTGGGTTATTAAATGAAAAACATATTTACATTTAAGGTTTAAATGTCCCTTAAACGATTTTTTCGTTGGAAAAAGGACTATTTTAATCCTTATGGGAATGAGATGTAATAGAGAGGTCAAATCGGAGGAATACAATAGTAACTAAAAATATAATATATATAAATCCAATAACCAAGAACGGTTCTTGAAGCAAAGAAACTTTTGAAAAAGTGTATTTTAGATTAAAATCTGAAATGTGGTTCTCCACTAAATTCAATTTGGAAAACGAAACAACAGGACGTCCTATAGTATCCAAGTACGTATGCATTACTTCATCTTGGAGTCGTATAACGCTGTACGGGGTTACAAGTTCAATATTTGTAGAGCCTTCTGGTAATATTATATTTATAATGGCTTTCTCAATCGACATATTGTCGTGTATATGATCAATAAGATGCATTTTCAAAATGTATTCATTGCCAGAGTTGAACAAGTACTCGTAAGAAGGCACATTATAGCCAAGTGTGTATTGCGTTTTCCATCCGCCAAACAAGGGAAATCTCGGACGTAAATCGAGTTCAATGAAGTCTCTCATCAAATTCATGTTAGATGTAGAAATATTTCCATTAGTATCACGGTAGTAAACGCCAATAGCAGATGCTGGCAAAAAGGTTTTGTAAGACTTAACAGCAGAAAGTCCAGAGCGACCATCTTTTTGAAAATCGTACCGGGAAAATGATCCCTTTAGTTTAGCACCACTATGTGTCATTTGAATCGACTCTTTGACAGCAATATTGCCCCAATGCGACACTTCAATTGTACGATCCAATGAGTTGACTATCAAAAAGGGTGATTGATTTTCATAGTGAATAAATAGCTCTTCCTCCGTTAAAGCTGAAAAAAAAACAAAAACAATATATAATATTATTATTATTTTTAAAAACCAGTGACGGAAAGTGGCTTGATCTGCCTTTTTAATTTTAAAACCAAAGTCTATTGCAAACATACCTTTTACGTTCTCATAGGGTCCAAACAACAACTTATTTGCAGATACCGTAAATGGCTTAGCCTGAGTATGCGAAAGAATATTTGACGATGCTAGTAAAACATTGGTTTTCTGTGTTAATGTCGTGTATTTTGAATACATGTAAAGGTTTCCAACAAATTTCACAAGTTGCTTATCATTTTGTTTTATTTCTGATGGATGTGGCAGTATGTTCTTGGATGAAACAGTTTCTATAAAAAGAGTTTGGCTTGCAGACAATAAGTTGAAAATAAGTTTGTAACTCAGGTGACTGCTTGATTGATCTTTAATTTGTTGTATTTCAAGTTTGTTATTAAATCTATCTTTAACGAAAATGTGAGATAGGTTTGGCTCCTTTACATTAAATATATATTCTTTAATGGGTTTGCCGGTATCTTCTTCAACTGATATCATATATTTTGTTTTTACAAGCTGGGAAGTTAAATCCAAAGTTCTTTCCACATTTTTATTAATTACTTCAGCATGGGAAGCATGAAGGAATAGGTAAAGTATTGCCACGAAACAACTTATCCAATTTATCTCCATTTTTCTAACAGCTTAGACACGTAATGCTAATAATTTTGAAGCGGTTTAATGCATGATGATTTATCGATTACTTCGATACTTTTAACAAACATACTCGTATGATTCGAATCCATCAATTAGAAATAAAAGAAATGGAACAATAAATAAAAACAAGAACTTAATACAGTTCAAACAAAAGAATATTAGTAAATGGTATTTATAATACATATTTTAATATATTGTATTACTCTTCTATTTCTATCATAATTCTGGTTTCTTAAATTCCAAGACTAAACTGTAAATAATGGAATGGAATTGGAACATATAACAAAATATCGCAACTGTTAAAAACCTACAATATCCTTCAATAAATTTTAATGAACTAAACAAATGTTCACAATACTTTAGTTTTATTTTCAATAACATAATTTTAATACCTCCACATTATACCTTTTGGGGAAACTTGCGGAAATATATATAATATAATATTATATATTATATAATATAAGTTGTCACATATTATACAAAAACTATAAGAAAGTGGAAACATTACCTTTGTAACGTACGCGTAAATCAATCAAATTTAAGACCATAAGCAAATATGCAGTGATGCTTGGCCTAAAAGCAAGGAGCTCGAGGCGACGAGCTAAAAGTTAAATGCAATTATTGCATTAAAACTATAAGGTCAAATTAATTGATTTAAGCGCTCATGCAACAAATAATAAAAACAGGTGCAGTAGGCGGTATTAAAAAGCAGAAGTAGAAAGCAACGCAGTGTCAATTTGTGGTCCAACATACTAGTAAATATATTCTAAATGAATATTTTCTTTTTTATATGTAATGTGGAAAAAACATGAGAAAGATTCTTAATATAAATCAATTGTTATAGTTATTTATCTGGTGTAAGCTGTTTGACGCTAGTTTACAGTTATCGTTACTTAATAAATGTATCGATATTAAAAAAAAAAAGTATCAGACGCTTAAGACATTTTCCTGTATATCGATTAATGTTGAACATCTCTGCTTTATGGAATACCTCATTATAAATAAAAATGATTCCATATACTTTTGACGATCTGCAATCAGTTTTTCAACTAGATAGGTAAGTATTTTGATATTCGTTATGGTCGTTTGTAAAAGAATTTTCATTTCAGTCTATACTACGGATTCTTAGATTTGACGGACTCAAATAATTTAAAAATAAAGGATGTTATTCAAAGAACTATTACAGCATTGCAAGACGAAGTCGCTAATGCTAATTCAATAAAAACATGTAATGATAGTGGAAATGTAAGCTTTAATATAAAGGAAAATTCTAAAACTACGTTGAGTAAAAACGACGGAAAATTCTCAAGCACTCTTGGAGAAAAAAGTTTAATACAACCCGGAATCAGTGAAGTCGACGTGAACACGTATTGTAAACTCGGTCACTTGCACCTACTTATGTTTGAATATTCCGAAGGTAAAGCATTTTAAACATTTTTTGTGTCATACATTTAGGTCGATAGAACTGTGTTATAGTTAAAATGGCTTTTCTAAGAATTCTATTTTGGTAATTGTCTACAGATTGGGCCTATAGTCAATCGCGACGTAAAATATTTCTTTTCCGTTTTTGCTCTGTGAAGTTCCAGGACCCGAGCCTCTGTGGACCCTCTGTGCTCTATATACGTGGTTTTTAGCTTCGTAAATCCTTGGACCAAATGACGAAGTACTTCTTTGTATTCGCATAGGATAATTAAAAATTCGTCTTGACAGTCAGTCTCCGTAGCAGGTTGTCTACAAGTATGGAGAAAACAGAACACTCTCCCCTTGAGGGCAATCTGTTTTAGTGTCGACCTTAACGGTTCAGTCAGACATGGGGCCGTTAATCTCCATTTACTAATCTTTCATGATTGCCTATTCTTTCAAATATTACCTCATCATGTGGCGTAATGTCAAAGACCCCTCGATGTATAGCATTGCATATAACCACCTCTTTGCTCTGACGAGCCTTGTAGCACTAAGCATCGAACATTAGAGTACTCAAATAGCGGATTTTACTCATTTGATATAATAATAAAGCGATTGAGCGATCAGTTCTCTTTGTAAATAATCTCGAAGCAGCGCACAGCGGCTTCAACTTATGCGCACAACGAACGAAACGATGAGCCCGGGTGCAATTCTTTGCGCTGTGCGATCGTTTTAATGCGCGCTTCGCACTAAAAGACATCATAAAAATACATGAAACAATTAAACTTTAAAATACAACTAAAAAAATAACAAATAATTCTTTCACCTAAATTCTTAATAAATCAATCCTTATCTGTAAAAAGAAAATTTGAACAAAATAGGTGACGCGGATAGCTATTGTACCAAATGGTCACTTTTTGTAGTAGAATAAAATCCAAACCCAAAACAATTTGGAAAAAGAAACATAGATGCAGAATTTTTGCACAGTGTAAGTCACTAGGTAGTCAATCAATTTTGAAGTCGTTTTTTGGAAAAGTCCCTGTAGACAATTATCAAACTATCATTACAAGAATTAAAAATCTAAGTTAAACAATTTTTTAATTGCAGCTCTATCTGCTTATCAGAAATACATACGGCTTTGCGAAAAATATTGGGAAAACCATTCATTTCTATATGGGATAGGAATTGTCTATTTTGAGCTTCAATGTTTTAAATGGTAAGTCTTCGGTCTTACGGTCTTACGACTACAATACTAGGTGTGAAAATTAAAGTTTGTCTGTTGTATTAAAATGATTAAAAAAACCATGGAATCTAACCGTACCGGAACCGTATACCGAAAAGAACCCTCAAAAACCGAAACCGGGACATAAACCACTAAAATTCAATTTTAAAAAACCGAAAGCTTTTTAAAAAAAATTGGTAATTATTAAATATGTGCCCTCAGCAGCGATTTTTTTAAAAAAATTTTTTACAGGTAGGGCTATATTTATGATGAATTTAGGTGAATGACAGAAGTCTCGGACTCTTCTAGTTTTTTTTAATTGAATTTTGAAAATAATTAAATTTGCATGTATTTTGTTGTTGCGTTTTTGTGTACGGCCCCAGTCTGCCTGCAACATTTTGTGACAGTACAGTGTCCCACAAACCGATTCATTTGATTTGAAAACTGAGCAAGCAAGAAAATCCAAAGTGTGTAGAAAAACAGCGCGCTGCAGGCAAAAAAATTTTTTAAAAAATAAAATCGCGCGCGCAAAAAATTTTTGCCTGCGGCACTCTAATTCCAAACATCAAATGTTCATTGCTTGCCGCTCACAAAAGATACTCTGAAAGCATATTGAGTTATAAAGCATCTTCATTGGCGCCAGTCTGCCGACCAACGAGTTCTAGTTGTAGGCGCCGAATTTCTCACCCAATATGCAACTCATAAAATAAAACATTATTGTGCCTGAATAACATTTCGTTTGAAATAAATCGCTTGTGGGACACTGTTGTGACGATTTACTGAGAATTGGCCAACAACAAAATACATGCAAAATTAATTATTTTCTAAATTCAATTAAAAAAAAACTAGCAGAGTCCGAGACTTCTGTCATTCACCTATATGCATCATAAATATAGCCCTACCTGTAAAAATTTTTTTAAAAAAATCGCTTCTGAGGGCACATATTTAATAATTACCAAAAACTTTGTAACTTTGTACCGGTATCGTACCTAGTCATTGCAACCGCCCCCGGCCTTGCTTTCAGCCGATGTCTACTCTCGGGCGGCTAGATCGAAAAAACCAGTGGCAACAACTTCAACCAGTCTTTGAGGTGATAACACCAAGCATGTAAATACTATAATAATTTTGTGTAAACACTCAACAGTGATTTAACGAGACGCGTTCGCATACAAATTCTTCGTCTTATTTTATTTGTTTTTTCATCATCTATTAGTTAAATAGTTTCCATTTAAAATGGTGAAAAAGAATGCAATTCGTTGATGGTATTACTTGATATTATCACTAAGCAATGAACACATAGAGACTTCAAACAGCGTCAGAGCTGTTTGATGCTGATTTTTCGGGCCTGCCACCCCGGAGAAGAAGAAGCATTGAGAATAAACGCTCGATCGGGGTAGCTCGAGTGCATAGCATCAAAACTGCTTCAGTCGCACAACGTCAGCGGAGCGATAAGCATGCGCGTACTTCTTTGCGCTGTGCGATCGTTTCCATGTGTGCGTGTATGTATGCACAAGCTCGCATATTAATGTATGCGTTGCTTGTGAAGTTTGACAACAGGCAAATGCTTCGGCCAGCGCAGTGGCAGCCTGAAGTCAATTTTGTGTTTCGGCGTCGAGAGCCTAGAGACTGTGGCACAGTGGGCAAAAATGGTTATTTTGGGGCGAAAATTTTATAACATTTTATAAATTTTATTTTGTAGATATATATTTATGTATTCCGAATTTTTTAGTTTTGATTCATAAATTTGTCAAAATAAGTAAAAAATATAAACAAAAAAATAAAAATAAAGTTGTCGCACAACTATATTTCATATTATAAATTTGATATAAAAAATATAATACAATTATGAATATTTAATCTATCCACTCAATAAATTATGAATACACATGTTTTCAGATGTTAAAAGTTACTGCCGCCAAATACCCATTTTGGCTCACTGTAATTCGGTCTCTTAGCTCTCGATGACAAAGACAAAAACAAACACACAGTTGATTTCACGCTGGCCAGGCCCGTAGATAAAAGTGCGCAGGGTGTGCGGTACAGAAGGGCTCTCAACAGTCAGGGGCTCACGATTACCAAACATAAAAATGGTATTAATGGGGATATATTTGTACAATTTAATTCCTTTGGTAAACACATATATATTTATTAATTAATGTAATTTAAGTAGGAGTTCCTGATAAGTATTGCACAAGGGCCCATAAAACCCTCACTACGGCCCTGTACCTCAGTCTCTAGGCTCTCGACGCCGAAATACAAAATTGACTTCAGGCTGCCAGTGCGCTGGCCGAAGCATTTGCCTGTTGTCAAACTTCACAAGCAACGCATACATTAATATGCGAGCTTGTGCATACATACACGCACACATGGAAACGATCGCACAGCGCAAAGAAGTACGCGCATGCTTATCGCTCCGCTGACGTTGTGCGACTGAAGCAGTTTTGATGCTATGCACTCGAGCTACCCCGGTCGAACGTTTATTCTCAATGCTTCTTCTTCTCCGGGGTGGCCAGAAAAATCATCATCAAACAGCTCTGACGCTGTTTGAAGTCTCTATGTGTTCATTGCTTAGTGGTTCATTGCTTAGTGATATTATGTTAATATGAATGCTTTACAATTATTGTGTGCGATATATCGATAACTGTGTATCGTATTTATCCCAACCCTAGGTGGTTCATAATAAATTAAGAACAAATAATCATATCAACTGCAGTTATTACAACAACACTGGCATTCGGCATTTGCTGAAATCTAATCTAGTTTTATAGAGCAAAGCTGAAAATAAATATACAGGTTTGGTAGTTTTTTTTTTCAATTTTTATAATACGAATGTAAGTGCTAATCGGGCAGATTAAACATATGTACACATGTACGTGAAAATGTGGGAATACAGGCTTTGATAAAATGAAAAACAAAAGTAATCAGTATGAAAGAAATTACATTAATTGGTTGTTATGCTAAAAAAACATTAAATTTTAAATAGGTGTTGACTGTTTAAAAACAAGTAAGCCAGTTGTCGTTGCTTTCGGTTGTTTGCGCACGTACGTACATTCATCTTGTATGTATGTACATATGTATGAAAAACTTAATTTTCCCATCTACCTCAACCGGAATATGTAAAGGCTCCACACGCACATTAAATTCATGTTAAAAGTTTTTGTTGAATTAGTGAAATGGATGCAATGAAGGTGTCGCACAGTGTCAAACCCTGTTTTATATGTTTTGGTTTTTTTTTACCAATATCATTTAAACCATTTAACTAAACACATATTCGCAGCCGGATTCAGGGGAATTTATTACATTTTAAATTGAGGATTTTTTACGTCTAAAGACAGGGCTTACGGTTAATCGGTAAGCCCTGTCTTTAGATTAGGTTATAGATACAAAAATATATGTATAGTGTGTCAACTAATTCTTTGCAAAAGGAAAAATGCAATGAATTTTTGCGTTTAAAGTAGTTTTTTATTAACATAATTAGGGTTTTCTTAATTTTTTTATTTATTTACTTATTATTAGATAAAGAATTATGAAATAATTAGCCTCAACAAAAATATAAAATTGATATTTAAACATTTCAAAATCAAACAAAAAAAAAAAAAGCGGGGAAAAAACAGCTGTCAAGTAATTCTTTGCAAAATGCAAACATTTCTTAAACTTACAACTAACAGTTAAAATTATTGCTCTAAAACTATTAATATTTGGTATGTTGACCATTGGCTTCTATTACAGCATTAAGACGCCTGGATATCGATTGAATATGACTATTTATATCATAATATTGAGGAATTTCAACCATTCCTCTTCAATTGCCTTTATTATTGCATTTTGTTTGTTGGCTGTCTTTTGGCTACCTTCCTCTTCAGTAACGCCCACAAATTTTCAATGGGGCTTAAATTAGGACTCTGGGCAGGTGTGTCGATGACTTTGGTACAATTATACAGCAGCCAGGTCCTGCAAAGCTATGAATTGTGCTTGGGGTCATTGTCCTGGTACAGGTTGTACCTTAATTTATTTGCCAATTTATTTTTAAGGATGTCCAAGTAGAACTTCTTTGTAATTATATCGTTGAAAATAAGCAGCTTTCCAACGCCTTTGGACGAGATAGAACCCCACACCATAACAGAAAGTTTGCCAAACTTGACTGTTGGTATGATATTTTTGGGCTGAAGGGCTGTATTTCTCTTCCTCCAAACTTTGCTTGGTCCATCATGACAGTATAGCATTATCTTTGTTTCTTTCGCAGCTTGATCAAAGATGGCAACAGCAAAGCTTAGCCGTTTTTCAATATTGACATTTGAAAGTAATGGCTTATTTCTTGCTACATGGGATGAGTATTGGTTAGCTTTCAGAACTTTTCTTACTGTCTCATGGCTGACGTATTTATGGTATCATTTTTAATGATCAGAGTCATCTCCCTCCCGTAGGGTTGTTAATGGAGTATCGTTAACTGTTCTCAATAATTTTGATTGCTCGCGCTTAGTAAGCTTCGGTGGACTGCCCATAGAGTTATTATAGTGCAGACGATTTTCTTATTCTGCCCGGCTTATGATATTGTAAATACATAGTTCTAAGCTTAATATCAAACATTTCCGACAACTACTTTGCGGTTTTTCCCTGATAATAATTAAAATAAACTAATTGTATTAAATTTTCGTCAACTCGTTTTCCAAGCATCTTTAAATGCGTTAAATTATCTTGCAATGTGCACTTGAGTAATGCAAAACAGCAAAAGAAGGATAGACAAAGCATAATTAAAGAGAACGTAACAATTTTGGTGGAATTTGCAGTCCTCTGTTACTGAGTTTCATGAGTCTTTGAATTTTGCAAAGAATTACTTAACCGCTGTTTTTCTTCGCTTTTTTTGTTTTTATTTGATTTCGCTAAGTTTAAATATGAATTTTATATTTTTGTTGATAATAATAATATAATAATAAAGTAAAAAATTAGTATACCCCTAATATAATATAATAGTTATTATACGTTTTAATAAGTACATAAACAATAATATTCAATTATAAAAAACAGAAGCGACCACGAACAGCTGGGCAAAAATATGCAGTCAATCATACGTTTAAGAAACTAAATTGGTTAACTAATGCTAGGATTCAGAGGAGTTTACAACTTTAAGTTTACCTACGAATCGATATTATGAAATACAAAACATAAAAAAGGAGCTCACAAAACCACCTTCCTCATTTACGAAGAACTCGAACAACCACTTTTCACAATCCTCTTTTGAGTCCAACTTTACACCACAAAGGGCGTTCGCCATGAACAGGAACAGTGGATGCGATAAAACCTTTCAGCCGAGCTCCCATAGCTTCTGACGAGTTATCAACGAAGTGTGTGGTCCAGCGTTCTCCTGGTGGAACACTACACGCTTCCTGTTGGCCAATTTTGGACGCTTCTAGTAGATCGTCTGCTTCAAGCCATCCAGTTGTTTGCAGTAGATGGTAGAATTAATCGTCCTGCCATATGGGATCAGATTATAGTGGATTATTAACTTCCAATCTCACCAAATACAGCAAAACCTTCCTGGACGTCAATCTCGGCTTGGGCACTGTTGTTTGGGACGATTCACCGGTCCGCGACCACGACAGTTTTCGCTTGATATTATCGTGTGTGATCCATTTTTCGTTGCTAGTCACCATCCGCTTCTAAAATGAGTCAAGTTCGTTCCGTTTCAGCAGCATATCGCAGGCGTTGATTCGGCCCAGAAGGTTTTTTTTTGCGTATAAACATGCGGCACCCAAAGATCAAGGTTTTCTTGTATCCCTTCTGGAGATTATTTAAAATGGTTTGGCGACTAACTCCCATCTCCTGGGAGATGTCACGAGATGCCAGATGCCGGTCTAACTCGATATGATTTGATCGGTAATCGTCGTCACAGGCATTACGCCTGCTGGCTTATCCATGGTGCCGTTTTCTCCGGCTTTGAATCGTCGAAACCATTCCTCCGCGGTTCGAAGTGATAGAGAACCATCCCCCAAAAGACCATTAATGGCACAGAACGTTGCTCTAGCGGATTTGCCTTTAACGAAGGAAAACTTTAAAATAGCGCGAATTTTGGTGTTACTCAACTCCATGCTTACACATGTATAACCTTGTAGGGTAGGTTTCCTAGCGTATGTGAAGACCTTTCAAATTATGTATAGATACGAGATCTTTAGCTCTTTGTAAATAGCCGCGAATTTCAAAAGACAAAGAGTATAAAAGTAAGGTAGACTTAAAAAAAAAAAAATTAAAAATGGCGGCCAACAAAAAAATCATTGCGAAACCTCTGTCCTAAAAAGTTATAAAATTCCTCACCTCCCAAACATAAGTGTTTGGCCTAATGATGAAAAACTATGCGTTATAAGCGTTCGGCAGCAAAGAGTGATTCTGGCCAATTTTTTTCATAAAAACCCCACTTAAATATTATAAATAAATTACTTAAATTTATGTTTCGGTTGTAAAAAATAGTATTTATTTTCCAAGACACTTTAAGTGAATTAAATCGGGTCAGTATATTAGGCCGTATTCTAGTGCCGGAAAACATGGTTGAATTTTCACTGGAGCATGATGTGGGCTCAAAAGGCTTCTATTGTAAAACTATGCATCGGATCGAAATTTCTTTTTGCCCACATATTCTACAAATATAAATCTTAAAAGAAAACCTTCCCTTATTTAACATTGTATCAATATTTTCTTTTGATTCGTTTAGGTCAATAAAGTCTTTTCGAGAACTTTTATACCTGAATCCAAATTTTTCCTCTTCAAATGAAGTCTATTTTCGCCTTGGACTGATGCTAAAAGCTAATGGAGAATATCGTACTGCATTCAAATATTTTCAGTTAGCGTTGCTTGATTCTGCATTTTCTTCTTTTTCTGATTTACAAGGTATGTTATTTTTTAAAACTTATTACTTATTTTATGCTGATATACTTCCATACGATGTGTCCAAGTAACAAGTGTTAGTTATGTATATTTTATAAAAATGGTTTTCTTGTTCTACATTTTCGTTTCAGTGAAATTTCAAATTGCACATCTGTATGAAGTACAAAATAAGCACAAGGCTGCCAAAGAATCATATGATTTTATTTTAAGTAATAGAGATGTATCGCTGGAACTAAAAGCTGATATATACAGACAATTAGGTGAGAATCTTACTGTATATTATTAAAACAAACCAGACTGTTGTCCAAAAGCAGGACTTGGATACAACAACATACAAAATGCGTCAACTGCTAACGGATAAAAATAATATCGACATGGGGAGTATTTGTTTTCTCATAGAGGAAGGTCACAACTTATGCAGTACATAACAGATAAAACGTAAGCATCTGATGAGTCGATGATACAGACCCAAGAATTATTTATTGACAAAGTCCTAATTCATGGTTTGGGGGATAAATATACCTATATCCATATACCTATTATCTGTAGTAGTTGGTTTCTGTTGCAAGACAATTTCTAATCCTTAGGAAAAATAAGCACTTATGCGGTGATTAATTGATGTTGCTCTAGAAGTCAGGCGCAGCTCTAAGATATATCTCGGGACGGACATTGATTGGACTTAATAGGACTTATTTATTATATGACTACAAGATGTGTTCCAAAGTAAATAGGACTTTAAAAAAAGACAGAACAAATGGTTTTATCGGCAAAATCAATTAATTTTATTCAAAATAGTCTCCTTTCTGCTTTAATAAGCTTTTTTCACGGTCCAAAAGCATGTCGACCAAGTGCTAAAGCTATTTGCTCGGTATGGCCGCCGGTGTAAGCCTTTTGAATGGTCTCCACGTCTTCATAACGCTTTCCTTTCATCGGCAAATGCATTTTTTCGAAAAGGTAGAAGGCGCTAAAATGTGATCTATACCTCTTTAATGATGTCCTTCGAATGTTCAATTCTGAGCAATTTTTATTCGTCAGTCAATTTCTGCGGAACAAACCGTGCACACACCTTTCGTAAGCCCAAATGTTCACGCAAAATGCGATAATTCGATGTTTTGGAGATGTTCCATACATACATATTTCCATACATTTCAATGATGATTTCTGCTGATTTTTTATGAATTCACGCACAGTTTCGATGGAATTTTCGGTGATCACGGATTTTGGTTGGCCCACATGTTCATCGTCATTTATGTCCTCACGACCACTTTAAAAACGGGATAGGCAATCATCGCCATAACCTTGTTTCATCAATTGAAACGTTTCGGTAGAAGTTTTACCAATTTTAAAACAAAATTAATGTTGAAATTCAATTGAAACGTTTCGGTAAAAGTTTTACCAATTTTAAAACCAAATTTAATGTTGGCTCTTTGAAGCTCATTTTCGCACCGATGACAAAAACATACTGACACTTAAAACGTAATAACTTCACTTCCAATAGATTAAATGTCATGAAAGGATAGCAGATTCTAACGCACTAGTCGATATATAGATGGCGCCACTAAAGGGCGCTAGATTAAATAAGTCCTGTTTACTTTAGTTTACTGTTCATAGATCCGAAATTGATAACATTTTTGATTTATTAAATGTACTATTCATGTACTATTTACATAGGTGAAAAGTTCCGGGAATGGAAATGCAATATTGTATTTTTGAGCAATTCAAATTTATTCTTCAACGTAACTCCTTAAGTGTGTTTCTAACATTTCAATCTATTCAAATTTTTCGCGATAGTTGCCTTTTTTGATCCAAACCTCTCTTCTTTGAGCATTCCTAACAAGTTTTTAAACAAAAAAGGTGTATTAATTTATTAACCGTAATTGGTCTTATTTGAGCATCATCAATATTTTGTTTTTTTTTTTGTTAAAAAATAAAGAAATGCGGCACCTATCGAGCAAAAACTTGTTCACAATTTTACTGCTCCTTTTTACGATTTCGGAATTCCTGGACTCCTTTTTCCCTCCAGTGCAAGGTTTGATTTCGGAGATCTTTCACAATCAATAAACCACCGAATTCGCAGACGTGGGGTTACGCTATTGTTACCAAAGCAAAGATTGTTGAGGACAATGAATAAAACAATGATTCATAAGACCGCGATAATTCTGTTGCTCTTTTGTTCTCAGGAAAGCAAAAGTATGATCACTTAAATGACTAAATTTAAAAAACGAACAAACAAAATGTTATGAAATTTTGTATGTCAACTTAATAGATAAGATTTTTGTAATCGGTCGTGGTTTCTTGTAATTGACATCGCAAATTGAAGGTTTCCGGGACTTTTAAGCCCATGTAGTAAGTAGATGATCCTCTTAAGTGCTAAATAAGCATGTCCATTTAGAAATTTCAATAAAAGTCAAACCATTTCCACGTAAAGCGAAATATCACTGTGATGAACATACATATATATATGTATATCTAAATATTTTAAAAACAAATCATTTGCAAAATACACCAGCTGAGCGCTTGAGTGCTGACCGAAAATATATTTAATAAGTTTGCATATTTAATAAAATTAATTTTTAGGATGGATGTATCATTGCGTCGAATGCCTCGGCGAAAAAAAAGAACGTGAATCAAATGCTCTGTTATTTTTACAAAAATCAATTGAAGCCGATCCGAAGTGTGGACAATCGTTATACTTACTTGGAAGGTGTTACGCAGGAGTTAACAAGGTACATGATGCGTTTCTAGCATATCGCAATTCCGTTGAAAAAAGTGAAGGAAATGCTGACACGTGGTGCTCGATTGGGTAATTTTATATATATTCTTAACCATATAAATACTCCTTATTATGTTTTGAATTATTATTTATAGCGTCTTGTACCAACAACAAAATCAACCTACAGATGCACTACAAGCTTATATATGCGCAGTGCAGTTGGACAAAGAACACAGATCAGCTTGGACAAATCTTGGTATTCTATATGAAAGTTGTGGACAACTGCGGGATGCATACGCATGTTATTCAAATGCCGTAAAACGAATTTCAAATAAGGTATTGATTTTAAAACCTCCAATGGAGTATATCAAACATAATACGTTTGCAAAGAGTACAACAGTTTTGCTCGGAAGTTGGCAAGTCATGCGATAATCTGCGATTATATTCTAGGGTATCTCTATGTCAGCATAAGAGGCGTTGTCTGTTTGTCCGATTTTGATAAAATTTCACAAGTATATGAAAAAGACAGATGTAAAAATTGATCAATAGGTTGTAGGCAGTAATACGATTTATCAGTCCGATCTAGCTCGTTTAGACTTACATCGTGCAGTAATTAGAAGCAAGCGTGCAAAGTTTCATCATACTAATTTGCATTGCAACAGGCAGACGGAGAAGATATTGATCGTTAAAGTGAGAACATGCAACTCGTTTTGCTAGTCAGTGTATATCAGTGTATATCCGGAAAAAAATGAAAACAGCCTCTATCCGGAAAACTGTCCTTTTTAGGCCATGGATTTTAAAAAAATTCATGGTCTATTGTGTTTGTCGGAACGGAATTGTGCGTAACAGGCAGAAGGAGGCATCTCCGACCCCATAAACTATATATATTCTGAATCAGTATCAGTAGCCGAGTCGATTGAGCCATGTCAGTCTGTCCGTCTGTCCGTCTGTCTGTCTGTATGAACACCTGGATCTCAGAAAGTATAAGAGCTAGAGTCATCAAATTTTGCGACACGTATATATTGCAGTGTCTCAAAGTTTTTTTTAAAATTTGGACACGCCCCTTCCTGCCTCCGTAAATCAGTAATAACTATTTAAAAACTACAATATTAGCTCAACAACCAAAGTTGTATATCTTACATGACAAATACTTTGCCACGGGCGTTATGTGTAAATTTCATTTAAATCGGACTATTAATAAGTGAGATATGATACGAATTAAACTCACTTTGAACATACATTTATACTTAAGCAGACCTAATTTACGCAAGCATACCGAAGTTCAAATCTAGCGTCAGACACACAGCATTTTAAACTTTTTATTTGCATTGTATGGTAACAAAATTGGTTCACAATGCAGCTTTGCCGATGGGCAAAGGAGTGAGGCAATGGCCGAGTGTTTAGAGTGGCGGACGGCTGTGAGAGAGTGCGTGTGTTCAACTCTCGGTTGAGGCGGGTGCGAATTTTCATTTATTTATTATATTATTTTATTTTTTTTATTTATTTTATTCTAATAATATTCGGGCGGCGATTCCATACCGTTAAAATTTTTATTACGGTATAATATGATAATCCATGGCCTTATACAGTCAGCACCTGACTGTAGCGTTAGTATTTTTATATTTTGGCTTGTCCTTTTTCTATCCTTTATTGATTCTGATAAAATTGTTACAAAATCATCCAAATTGGTATAAATTTATAATCGATATGAGCTGTTGTAATGGCGTATAATCGATATAAAAGCATATCGCCTTTACTTTTCGTGAATCTTTTTATGATGTAAAAATGCCATAAGTTTATAAGCAAAAGTTTCGAGATGCATGGCTAAAAACAGCCGAATCTTCAACAGTGGATTTGTCGCGATGGGAAAGATCCCGTTAAGGCATATTTTAAATACTGCAAATTCAGTATGAATCCCAAAAGTGATAACATCCGTGCGCAAATGACTATAAAAAAACATGTGCAGAATACGGTGCCTTTTGGTCAAACAAACAAACTTAATTTTAAGCCTACAGTAGCCAAAGAATTATGTTGTCAGGAAGCTGCACTGGCAATGTTTGTTGCTCAGCACGCTGTCACAAATTCTGCTAGGCACCTGAACGAATTGTGTGTCAACCACTTTGACGGCAAACAACAATATATTAAATTTGCTTAAAATTCAAAGTTTGTCTTGTTTTATTTTTGCCCTTTTTAACTTTGAAGTATTTCTATAATTTTTTCACATTTGAGCACCGAAAAAATATTAAATTAACGAATAAATGGTTGAAAAATAGTCTGTCCTTTTTTTTTTTTTGTATTTTTGTCCTTTTTCTGTCCTATTTTTTTTTTTTTTTAGCTCATCTGGCCTTTTTTAGAGCCAGGCTGTTGGCAACACTGTTTATGACACTAGATTTTGCCTTAAGATGGGCCCCATTTGAAGTGATTTTTATGTATTGTATGTTAATAATTTTCTGAAACTTCGATAAATTGTAAGCAATGATTGACGATCAATTGACGAAATTGAGCTCGGATTTTCTACTAAAACTCCCAGAAATTCAGAAACCTCAAAACTAAAAGAGGCGTTCGCCATAAACTTGTTAAGGGTAGTAAATGAATTATTAGGTGTACAACTTTGCTTCCGCCGTTTTTTTCCAAAATTAAAAACTTTATTGCGAAAAAGTGCTTACAGATATATTATTCAAAGTATTGTCCTTCGCTAGCGAAAACTTTCTCCCATCTTTCCGGCAATTTTCGAATCCAGGCTCGAAAAAAGGAGTCCTCTTTTGACGCTATCCAAGAAGCAATCCATTTTTCCAATTCTTTGAAGGATTGAAAATGTTGATCTGCCAGGCCGTTTGCCATCGAACGGAATAGGTGGATGTCAGAAGGGGCGACATCTGGGGAATACGGCGGGTGGGGCAAGACTTCCCATTTCAGCGTTTCCAGGTACTTTTTGACCACTTTTGCGACGTGAGGCCGAGCATTGTCGTGTTGGAGAATGACTTTGTCATGTCGCTCTTGATATTGTGGCCGCTTTACTTTTAGCGCGCGCCTAAGGCGCATCAGTTGCGTTCGGTAGCGATCTCCTGTGATGGTTTCACCCGGTTTTAAGAGCTCGTAGTAAATCACGCCGACCTGATCCCACCAAATACAAATCATAACCTTGGCGCCGTGAATATTCGGTTTTGCTGTCGGCGAAGAAGCATGCCCGGGCTTTCCCCATGATTTTCTGGGTTTGGGATTATCGTATCGAACCCACTTTTCATCACCGGCTACGATTCGATGTAAAAACCTCTTACGATTTTGTCTTTGAAGCAGTTGCTCACATAAATATAGACGGCGCTCGATGTCTCTCGGTTTCAACTCGTACGGCACCCAGTTTTCTTCTTTCTGAATCATGCCCAGGGCCTTGAGCCGTTTTGAAATGGGTTGCTGAATCACTCCCAACGATTCGGCAAGCTGTTCTTGGGTTTGGCACGAATCTTCATGAAGTAATGCTTCTAGTTGTTCATCTTTGAAGGTTTTTTCTCTTCCACCACCATGTGTGTCTTCGACATCGAAATCACAATTTTTAAAACGTTGAAACCAGTCCCGACACGTTTTTGCACTCAGAGCAGCATCACCGTAAGTTTCTGAGAGCATTCGATGCGCTTCAGCTGCATTTTTTTTCGAATTGTAACAAAAAAGTAAAACTTCCCGCAAATGGCGAGAATTGGGCACATAAACGGACATTTTCGAGAGTGAATAATACGAAAACAAGAACAACTGTCACTGAAACGGCGATGTCAATTCGTTAGGCACTATCCACACTCACTTTAAAGACATTATCATCTACATATGTATTTCAACCAGCCTCACCCGGTACATCCATCTATTGGAAAACGGCGGAAGCAAAGTTGTACACCTGATATAAAATTTAAACATTTTCTTTTCAGAGCAGTGTCCATAGTCAAGATGCTTACAAAACCATATACTCCAAAAATAGCACAAATGGATTAACCAGAGGCTTAAGCCAACGAATGAAATATTTGGAAACACAACTTAGTCAATCACCACTGCCAAGTGTAACATCAAAACGAAGACAACTGTGTTCTATTGAAGAAGCTTGGAACCTTCCAATATCGTTAGAAATAAACTCTAGACAGCAACAGCAAACGGTTCAAATGCATCACAGACAGTTGCCCAAAACTCCATCTGTTCAGGTATGTTACACAGCCGTTTAATAAGTCCCGAACCTAAGCCGGATCGAGACGTTATAATTTGTATTTATATTTTGTTATCGAATGCTGCACCATCTTTTATAAGATCTCTGTCAAAATTGTATTGCGACTGGAATATTATTTACTGAGATATTATATAATTACTATTTGATGGGTACAAATATTGTTCAGGCTGGCCAATGACTCCGAAATCGTTACCCAGACTCTGCTCCATCAAAAGCAATCACGATGGTTTTGCGGATTTTCAAAATGGCCTAATGGACCGAAAACTCAAATATCAGCTGGCTGGGAAGGTTATGGCCTCGATAAATCGTTGTATACTAACTAGAGAAGCGTTGGAATAATTCTTTCATTCTGATTATATATTTTTTTTCTCTGTATTTTATTTAAAATCTTTTGGTGAACAAAAACAAAATTTAAAAAAATTGATTTTATATATATTTTATTAATGATGATGTATTAGTAATGCTCGAAAACCATGCTCTCCGCCAGAATTAAAAACCCTGCAAAAATATATATTAATTTAGGAAAAAAATAGTTTTACTTATTGACCGTGTTAGACTTCATTCATCAATTAAAGGGGAAACTTCAACATCGTGCCGTATATCGCTGTCGGACAAACATACAGATACGTGTTCAAGAACATAAGCGAATAAAACAAGAACAGTTAGCGACAGGGCGTAAACGCGACATATAGTATATGCACTGTGGGGCAATTTTTATTTGCTCGCGGTCAAATTTAAATTATGCACATTTTAAAATAGAAAGATTTTTGCAATTAAGGCGAGAGCAACAGTCGGGCAGCATGCGACAGTACGATACCCTTCGACCTATGTTTCGGTGTAGTTTATTTTGTTAAATTCATACACATATATAAGGTTTTCAAATATCTCCCTTCCGAGTTTTTGATCTTTATTCAATGCTTTATAAAAAGTGTTATAGTGATCGAATTTAGTTCAAATATGCGCCGTTTTGTTTGTTCGATAATCTGTCTCCATCTAGACGGAAACTTCATTATACCCCCCTCGTAGAAACCACCCTTCTTATTTGCAAAGAACTCGGACAGCCACTTTTCACAATCCTCTTTTGAGTCCAACTTTACATCACCAAGAGCGTTCGCGATGAACAGGAACAGGTGGTAATCACTTGGCACTATATCCGCGCTATATGCGATAAAACCTGCCATCCGAGCTCCCATAGCTTCTGATGAGTCATCAACGAAGTGTGTGGTCCAGCTTTGTCCTGATGGAACACTACACCTTTCCTGTTGGCCGCTTCTGCTCGATCGCTTGCTTCAAGTCGTCCAGTGGTTTGCAGTAGATGATAGAATTAAACGTCCTTTCATTAGGGATCAGCTCATAGTTGATTATTCCCTTCCAATCACACCAAATACAGCAAAACCTTCCTGACCGTCAATCTCGGCTTGGCCACTGTTTGGGATGATTTCACTGGTCCGCGACCACGACAGTTTTCGCTTGATATTGTCGTGTGTGATCCATTTTTCGTCCCTAGTCACGATCCGCTTCTAAAATGATTCGAGTTCGTTCCGTTTCAGCAGCATATCGCAAGCGTTAATTCGGTGACTAACTCCCATATCCTGGGAGATGTCCCGAGATGCCACATGCCGGTCTAACTCGATATATTCCATGATTTGATCGGTATTCGTCGTCACATTCCGCCGGCTGGCTTATCCATGGTGCCGTTTTCTCCGGCACTGAATCTGAAACCATTCCTCCGCGGTTCGAAGTGATAGAGACCATTAATCCCACGGAATGTTTCTCTAGCGGATTTGCCTTTAACGAAGGAAAACTTTAAAATAGCGCTAATTTTGGTGTTAGTGAACACGCTATTATTATTTAACTAAATTTGATCGCAATATTCAAACTAATCATGCATAACGTCGTTTTGTAGCTTATGTCAAGACCTTTTAAATGTTGTATAGTATTGCTCTGTAGCGTTTTGTACATATCCCCAAATTTCAAAAGACAAAAAGGCGGAAGGGAGAAATTTGACAGCACAATAATGACAAATCGAAATCCACAAATAAAGTATAATGCCAATTTAAATTTTTTTTAGGGACCGCCGCCGCCATACCCAATTAACCAAGGTATTCAAAGTAGTGGAATGCCTGCAAAACGTTCAAAAGATGATGTTGAACACTATATAAAAAATCAATCGGAACAGTTGTCGATAAATGTTCCTCAACAGACAATGAATACTTTACAAAAGAATGAAAATATTCTTAACGAACAGGAGGAACAAATCTTACATAATGTTAGCACGCAATGTCGCCAAATTTCGAAATATGAGTCGACTCCATATCAAGCCTTGAGTACATCGACAAATGAAACAATAGCAGAAAATATAAACAATCAGTTGCATTTGGCTGATAGGAGAAAATCTAACATCGTGAACGAAGAAAATGCTCCAGTTCAAATTTTATCTACTAGGGATGACGCAGGTATGTAATAAACTTAAAAGAATACATGGTAACTGTTAAGAGTTGGCCAGAAGTTTGCAATGTACCTTAAGAATCATCTCCGACCCCATAAAGTATATGTACATATACATAAGTTAAAAGTTTAGATTATTTTTATTTAAAAAAATAATGTTTTTATTAACAAGTTGAGATTAAGACTAATTTACAATTGCTAAAGCTAAACTACATCAAACCTAAGGCGTCGTTCTGACGCTGTCGCTGATCTGCTGATTCTTGGTGTTCCCTCGATGTCATTGGTCGCGTTCGCTGTCGCTGTCGCTGTAGCTGATCTACGTTGGCCGGCATTGGTTGCCGGTTGGTGCAATATGATCCTTCGCTGTGGAGTTTCGATGTGGCGCTCTGCTTTGGTGTTTTCCGTGGTCTCAGCCGGTGCCGGCTGCATTAGTTGTTGCGGGGTTTCGTCTTGCGCTTATTGGTCCCACGGTAGCTTACTGGAAAGTGCATGGTTAGCGCTCGTGCTTTGGTGGCCTGTTATAACTTCCCACGGGTCGTTTACGCCTTGGTGTCACATGCCCGGCTATGGTGCGTTGTCGGTCCCACGGTGACTTGGTTGGCATGTGCAGACTCAGCTCACGTGGCTGTCTGCGCAAGTTGCACTTTTCCGATCACACGGTTATTGGCTGGCAAATTCTAGGTTGTAATATTGTTGTTGTTCTGGCATTTGCGCGTGTGATAATATTGCTCTTTGTGTTGTTCTCTGCTACTTGCGCGTGTGGCGCTCTTATGCTCATATTACAGAGCTGTGACATGTTGGGCCTTAACTCTTTAAGAGCGAGCGTCCTCGCTCGCTACATACACTAATACTGGTGCTGCATTATGTGACGTGGCGGGGGCTGAGTTCATGTTGGTGTTAACCGTTTACCGCTTAGATCTAATATGTTATCTAAGTTACAAATTGTCTTATCATTATATTTTTGACATGAATTTTTAATTGCGAAGAGCTCTCGGTTACATTCAAGAATTTGTTGAAATTTTATATCGGCTATTGTCTGATGTTTTTTTTTTATAGCTCTTACTTCTTTTGTCCTACAAGAGTCTTCGCTTATTGTGGGTAAACTTATAATATAGATTAGGTCTAGTCCGTTTGAAGCTAATTTTATTTCAGCAAATTTAAGTAGTTCTTCAATATTGTAAAATAATTTATTCTCTCTTTCTAAATGCTGTTCTGCTACGTCTATTTCTATTGCCGATAAAATAAATGAGTTTACTGTGTTTGATTTTGCCCAAGTTATGGCGTAAAGTACATTTGTTATTTCCTCCTTAATTAGTTGAATTTTATACTTTAAAATATTTGCGTTTTCATTATTTAATTATTCCGAGTTTTGGATATTTTTTAATATTGAGTTGGTAACATTACCAATCTGGTTTATTATTTCATTGATTAATCTGTTAATTATGACTTGCTTGTTGTTATTTTCAAGCTGCTCATTGATCTTTCCCTGCAATACTTCGTGGTCGTGGTGGTTTGGAGTGGCAGCGAGCCACTTCCATGCTGATGGTGTTGATCGCTCGTTTGGTTTTTTTTTAAGGCTTAAGCCTCTGGAGATCTCGTTTTACTTGCCTGAGCTCATAGAGGAGGTATGGATGTAGAGGATGGGATATGGGAAGGGATTCTATTGATTTTTCCAGGGAATTGTAAACGTCATCATATTTGGTTACGTCAAAGAGGTGGATAATTTTATATGTTCCATCTTGTTTGGCTGCCGGTCCCGTATCGATTGAGATGAGTTGTGAATTTGAATAATCGAGGACTGTCGTCATCGCTAAACATGTTGGCAATAATAATCTGTAAATTAGGTTCAAATATTATTTTTGTGGACAATTTTCCCTGATTGAGTTTTAACTGTTGTGTTCCTGTCTTCTGCGACAATTTCCTTCCTATACCGGGGCGTCAATTTTGATCCCAGTGTTTTGTTTATTTTTATATGAATTGTTTCCCCTGGTTCGTATTTCCTTGGCTGTTCTTTGTTTTGGTTGTGGTAATCTAGATCTGTTAACTGTTTCTTTTTTATTCTATCTTTAATTTCTTGCCTTTTCTTTTGGATTGCTTCTGGGTTGTCCGATATGTTACTTCTGAAGAATGTATCGATCGGTTTTTCCTTCGTAACCGAATGAATAGAGTTGTTATATTCTTGTACTGCTTTGAAAAGCAGGTCTGAGAAGGTTGAGTCTCCGTCCTCTGTCTTGAAGCATCTTAGAATTTCTGTCAGAGTCGAGTGGAAGCGTTCTACTTGTCCGTTACTTGTGGAAGCGTATGTTGGTGTTGTGAAAATTGAAAATTGATCTTCTATCATGAATTTAATGGCTGCAGAATTTAGTGATCGTTCGTTATCCATTACTATCGACCTCGGCATACCAAATGCTATTAACATCTCTCTTAGTGGGTCTCTAATGTCTTCGGACGCTCATGAATTTAGAATTTTTACCTGTGCGTATTTGGAAAATTTGTCGAGACCTGTCAGGATGCTATTGTTTTCAGTTATATAGATATCGATGTGGATTAGTTCTCCTGGGTATTTCGGAATAGGTGTGGCTTAGATTTCTGTTTTGGGAGGGTGTCTGTCGTACTTGGATTCCCTACAGGTTACACAGTTTTTGGCTATTGCGTTTACCTTCCTTTGTAATTGTGGGAAAAAGTAATTTTTGATAATCTGGGCCTTGTTTTCTTTTGTGTTTCTGTGAGTCCTTTTATGTTCGAGAGCTATGATTTCATTTTGCTCATTTTCGGTGATCACATCCTGAACTTTGCTTTGGGTGAATCTAACCTTATATGAGCTGAAGTGGGATGGGTAGATGTTTTGAATTTTTCACATGATATTTTCAGAGAAGTCTAGGGTCGAGTCTTTGCTTGAGGATTTGTATTAACTGTTCTTCAGTGAAGCTAGTTTTTTTTATTATATGTCTGTGGAAGGAGGGGAATGGGAGTTCGAGGCTGTACTGGTCTGAGCTGTCTACCGAGATAATTAATTGGTTTTTGAATGCATTAATGAGCGTCTCTACGGAGTAAATAAGGTTGTGGGACGAGCTATCATCGCTGTGAACCGTCGCGGAGGAACTAATCGTATTTATTGATAGTTTTGGGGTGACCTAGATAATGCGTCGGCGACTACATTGGCTACGCCGGGCTTATACCTTAGTTCGTGGTTGTATGCGCCCATAAAGTCTCTCCAGCGTTTTAACTTTGGGTTATTGTTTTGTGCACTGTTTGAAAACGTTAAAGGTTGGTGATCTGTGTAGATCACGACTTTCGAATATCCGTACAAATAGTGTCTTAGACTTTTAAGGGCCCATACAATGGCCAACATCTCTTTTTCGTTGGTAGCATAAGCTTCTTCAGTTTTAGATAACGTGCGTGAAATGAATGCTATGGGCCTATGGTCTTGTTCTAGTACTGCACCTATCGCGTAATCCGATGCATCTGTTACTGTTACTATCAATTACTAGTCGGAATTTTTTCTGTTCGGACGGACCGAATTTTTTCGGTACGACCCATACTGGGGCGTTGTACGGCGACCGTGAAGGTCTAATAATGTCATCAATGAGCATTTCTTCTATCTGCCTTTCTACCTCTTTTTCTAAGAGACGCTGGGTATGGGTAGTGTTTGCCGTACACTGGGGTATCTGACGTGGTTCTTATCTCCCCTACTACCTCAGTAGTGTAAGTGAGTTTAGTGTCTGGGTCTGCGAATAAGTCGCTATGCTGTCTGACAAGCTGTCCTAATATTTCTTTTTGCGTTTCTGTCATGTGGTCTGAATGTACTCCTATTGAATTTACGGCTTGAGCCGTTAGTTGATGAATTTTTATCCTGTATCCGTTTTCTAGGGTCAAGCTGTCATTTTTAACATCTATTATGGCTCCTATATTCTTTAGTGTATCATTCCCTAATATCCTATCCTATTCCCTAATAGCCACGGAGTGGTGGTGAGCCGTTTTGTCCCTGGGGGTTTAAGTATTGTGCCACCATAGGGGTTTGTTGGAAGCGTGTATAGGGTTTCCTTGAAATGGTGAGGGTACCTGGCGGTTTGTTGGTAGTATAGATTTGGTTGGAAATGTTGCCTGGCTACTGCGGGTCTTCCCTGGGGGAAATTTTGCCGCGGTGGGGGTGGGGGTTGTCGTCCGAAATAAGATTCCTTGGGGTCTGGTAATTTCTGGTCTTTTGGTTTTCTAGAAGACTGCACAGATGGAGTGCGTCTCCTAGATCGTATGGTTCCTTGATGGCTAAAAGTTGGGATAGGTTACCGCTTAATCCCCTAATGAATGTGTCTAGAGCCTTGTCTCTATAAAGGGCTGTTAAGGTTTGGATAGTTTCTTGTGATGCATCGAGGCTGCCTATCTGGTTAAGGATCAAGGAAAGTTGGTGGTATACAGTTTGGTAGAATTCCTGAACTGACAGATTTCCTTGTGAGAGTGAATACAGCTGGTATTCCAAGGTTTTTAGATCCCGTCTATCTGCATAATTTGATGTTAAGCATTTGGAAATTGCTTTCCAGTCCAGGGGCGTATTATATGACTCCAGAACTGCGTCTGCTTCGCCTACTATTTTGTTCCGAATAGCCAGTAAGATCCCGTAGTATTTTGGGGAGCCGATCTGGTTTTCATATAATTTTAACACTCTCTCTACGCTTTTTTTCCATGAGTTGAATTCGCTTTTTGATCCTGAGAAATCTCTAAGGATGCGAACTATGTCCGGAAGTTTGTCTAAGTCGTCTAGTTTGTTTTGGAATTCTTGCCTAATGCTTTGGTCTTGTAAGCCGGCAAAATCTTATTTAGGATTTAGAACTTCCTTGACCATCTGTCCTAAATTATTATATAGCAGTTCGTTTACTACCTTTTCTACATCTTTTTGGGTAACGAGTCTGGCTTGCATAGCCGGAGAGGGTGAAGAGGTTGAGGGACCACTAAGGGCTCCTAATTTGGCTAACAGTTCGTCGTCTGGCATGTTGTTGGGTGAAAGGAGCTTTGAATATTTTTTCCAAATTTTTCTTTTATATTATAGGGTAAACGAGGTAAAAGGGATTTTGAGCTTTTGGGAAAGGAGAAAGAGTTCAAATAAATATAAAGGTTCGTTTCAGGGAAATTCAAGAATTGATAAAGCAATGATAGCTTCTCTTATTTGTTGAGTTTAAGTTTTTCGAATTTATCTAGTAAAAAAAATTTCCTTGTCCTACTTTTCTTTGTGTAATTTGATTTTTTATTTTAGTTAGGTTTTTGAGTCTTAGGTATCTAACTAATTTTTTTTTTTTTTTTAAGTTATTCAGATAAATTTTTAACCTTGAGTTTACATTACTTTGCTTTTAATTATTAATGTTTTTTTCTTAATAATGTTTCTTAAAAATTTAGCTTATAGTAGTAACATTTCGGCGTGCTCTCGCGCTGGTAAGGTTGGCAGCTTCCAGTTTTTCCCACGATGCAGCAACAGCGATTTGGGTGACTAGGGTACCTTCCCTACACCTTTCTCCTAGAAGATGCGCGTGCCTCTCCGGACGGACACTAGAGGGCTCACGGCGATTATTGGAATCCTGGTTTTTGCTCGTAGTTCTGTCCTTTGCGGCATTTCCGTGAGGGCGATTGCAATACCCAGTTTCGTACACTTGAACTGTTAGTTTCGGGTGGTCTTTGCGCACTTGTATTTTATAGACTTCCGTAACACATTTAGGGGCGATTGCAATACCTAGTTGTGCACTTCAGATGGTTTACAAGGATGTATTCGCGCACTTGTAGCTTAGTAACACTTTTCTACAGGGGCTATTGCAATACCTGGATATCGTGCACTTTTATATTGCTATAAGGATAACTTTCCGGACTCGCGTTTTGATAGGATTTCAGTGGAACTCTTAGGGGCGATTGCAATGCCTAATTGTTGCGCACTTTAAGGATCACTATTACTGTTCACAAGGATTACCGCTTTTGACCCGAAACTTTTACGAGGATGTTATTTCTTTGCGCGTCGCGAACTTTTACCAGGTCTCTGCTCGGGCGCCAGTTAAAAGTTTAGATTATTTTTATTTAAAAAAATAATGTTTTTATTAACAAGTTGAGATTAAGACTGATTTACAATTGCTAAAGCTAAACTACATCAAACTACATCAAACTCGCTGCTCTGCTGATTCTTGGTGTTCCCTCGATGTCATTGGTCGCGTTCGCTGGCGCTGTCGCTGTAGCTGATCTACGTTGGCCGGCATTGGTTGCCGGTTGGTGCAATATGATCCTTCGCTGTGGAGTTTCGATGTGGCGCTCTGCTATTGGTGTTTTCCGTGGTCTCAGCCGGTGCCGGCTGCATTAGTTGTTGACGGGGTTTCGTCTTGCGCTTATTGGTCCCACGGTAGCTTACTGGAAAGTGCATGGTTAACGCTCGTGCTTTGGTGGCCTGTTAGCAGAACTTCCCACGGGTCGTTGACGCCTTGGTGTCACATGCCCGGCTGTGGTGCGTTGTCGATCCCACGGTGACTTGGTTGGCATGTGCAGACTCAGCTCACGTGGCTGTCTGCGCAAGTTGCACTTTTCCGATCACACGGTTATTGGCTGGCGAATTCTAGGTTGTAATATTGTTGTTGTTCTGGCATTTGCGCGTGTGATAATATTGCTCTTTGTGTTGTTCTCTGCTACTTGCGCGTGTGGCGCTCTTATGCTCTTATTACAGAGCTATGACATGTTGGGCCTTAACTCATATGTTCTGAATCAGCATCACCAGAGAAATCGAACTACTGACCCCAAAAACTATATATATATTCTTAATCAGGATCAACAGAGAAATCGAACTACCCCTTTTCGTCTGTCTATTATACAATATATCACTAGTATAGGAACGATCGGAGGATATGAGAACCTGCAAGGGTATAGAATTTTCGGCATACCGAAGGTAGCCTGCGTTCTCGTTATATATATTAATATAGATTAACTCCTTTATAACATTTTATAGAAACATATCGAGAACGCCCCACAAAATCATAACATAATCTTTGTTTTTTACAGGTGTTCAAGGCCAGATGTTCAAATTTGAAAGCCAAAATTTATCGACAATATTTGGTGAGGACGTCCATAAAGATTTTGGTGAAGCTAAAAATTATATTAGTACAAATAATATAAAGAATGAATGCCTACAGCAAAGCAATGAAGATACTCAAAATAATATAAGAGAACAATCGCTTGAAATTGAATATGATGACGATCAAGGGTCTTTTCCCACATTTAATATACAAATGGATTCTAAACAACTTTCGTATGCTGTAAAGCAGTTATCATTAATCGAGCCCCCAAACAATACTAGACTGATACCAATAAATGATCCCCCACCTTCGCCCCCGGATTGCCCCCCACAAAGGCTTTCTCGGGAACAACTTTTACCACCCACACCATCGGTTCATTTGGAAAATAAGAAGAATGCCTTTAGCCCTCAGTTGCAAGAATTTTGCCTAAAGCATCCAATTGCAGTTGTACGTGGGTTAGCTGGTGCACTTAAACTAGACCTTGGACTTTTTTCAACCAAAACTTTAGTTGAGGCTAATCCCGACCACAGCGTGGAAGTCAGAACTCAAGTTAATCAATCACCTGATGAAAACTGGGATGTTTCTCAGGCAAAACGAGTTTGGGCATGCATATCACACCGATCTCATACCACAATTGCAAAATATGCTCAGTATCAGGCTTCAAGCTTTCAGGAAAGTCTAAAGGTATATATAAATTTTGAAAACTAAAATGTCATTCTAATAAAACATTGGAATATAGGATGAAGCTGATAAAGGCACTAGTGCCGCTCATGTGCTATCGGATTCAGATTCAAAGGACTCGGTTTCTAATACAAACATTAACTTAAAACGAAAAAAACAGAGAAATGGCAACAAAATGCTGAGGTACCCAATTTATTGCTATAATCAATATGAATGAATAAGTAATAATAAAATATTTTTTTTAGATTTGGAACTAATGTTGATTTATCTGATGAACGAAAGTGGAAACCTCAACTAAGCGAACTACAAAAACTGCCAGCCTTTGCTAGAGTAATTTCGGCCGCCAATATGTTATCTCATGTAGGCCATGTAATTTTAGGAATGAATACCGTGCAATTATATATGAAAGTACCAGGAAGTAGGACTCCAGGACATCAAGAAAATAATAACTTTTGCTCTATTAATATCAATATTGGACCTGGAGACTGTGAATGGTTTGCTGTCCCTGATGCATATTGGGGTGGAATTCATAATCTATGCGAAAAGAACAATATAAGCTATCTGCACGGATCATGGTGGCCTGTCTTGGAAGATCTATATAAAGAAAACATACCAGTTTATCGGTTTATACAAAAACCCGGAGATTTAGTTTGGGTTAATGCTGGGTAAGTAGATGTTCAATATACTCGGATGTAAGCGTGGAAAAGTATTCACCACATGATACAATTCTTACTCATGATCACAAGGGTAGTCGATTGAGCCATGTCCGTCTGTCTGTGTGAACACACATATCTAAGCTATATTATAAAAGCCAGAGACACCATGCCCCGCAAATCAATAATTTAATTTTTATTATAATTATTTTATAATCAATAACCTAATTTTTATTTATGAAACGAGAGAAACAGTCGAGCGGCACGCGACATTGGGATACCCTTCGATCTATGTTCCGGTGTAGTTTAATTTGTGAAATTCATACATAACATATGTCCAATTAACATTGAGACTGAGACTTACTTCAGATGTTAACTTTGATGCATGCAAAAGTGTATAGATCTTAATGGGGAATATTTTGAAAAACCACAACGTGGCTTTCATTGATTAAAATTTGTTTTTATTCTTTAATCTCGAAATATAAAAGGGTCGTACGATTGATATGCAACTTTTATTGATTCAACGAAAATTGATTCAAGAACAATTTTTTTATGGTTTCGATGTTGCCTTCGCTTGTTTACGTTGTCGCACCTCCAGAACCCGTCATCAACATCTTTTCAGCCTTCTTTAAAACGCTAGTACCATTTATAAACATTTTTTTTAAGACAAAGTGGACTCACCGAATGCCACAGTCAACATTTCAAGTGCCTTGGAGTACTTTATTCCATTTGTAATACAAACTTGAATACATATTCTTTGTTTTATTTCTTTTATGCATAGACTAACACACTGAAAAAAAAATTGGACACTTTTTCTGATTAACACAGTTAACAAGGACTGGCAAAACATTAAAAAAACATTACTTTTGGGAAGGCGAATTCAGAGTTGAACAATTAAGCGACAGAATTAGGAGCAAAACTGGCTATCAATATCACACTTATAAGACTGTATATGTAGATTCGCAATATGTGTAAATATAGTTTTTGATTTATCGGAGCTTCGAATTTAATTTAATTTAAATATTTGCATATTATTGTTTGCTTCTACTTTCAGATGTGTTCATTGGGTGCAGTCTGTTGGATGGTGTAATAATATAGCATGGAATGTTGGACCACTGACAGCTCGTCAGTATTCTCTTGCCATAGAACGCTACGAATGGAATAAGCTACAAAGCTTTAAAAGTATTGTTCCAATGATACACTTAAGTTGGAACTTAGCCAGAAATATAAAAGTTTCCGACGTAAAACTTTTTGAGTTTATAAAGTAAGTTTTATTTTAAAGTTCAGTTTTCTTTCAATTCGTTAGAATAAACCAAACGATAACTAAATTCGGCACGCCCGACTTTAAGATACCATTCGCCCAGTTTTGAAAAACCTTTACGAATACAATTACAATGATACATTTAAGTTCCAATGATACATTTAAGTTTGAAATATAAAAGTTTCCGACGTAAAACTTTTTGAGTTTATAAAGTAAGAAAATATATACTTTGTGGGGTCTACCATGCCTTCTTCTGCCTGTTACAAACATTTAAACAGAGTTATTTTACCCTCTTTTGACAATTTTCAATGGTCAAAGGGTATTAAAAATGCTAACGTCAATTTAATTTATACCAGTGGTGCCCACAACACTGATTTATTCACAGTTAAATTTACTATAATCTCAAAGTTTTTAAGGTACACTTTAATAATACACTATAATAATGTCTGTCTGACCAGTGTGAACACAGAGATTTCAGCTATTTTAAAAGCTTTCTGTATACTATTCGCAGATGTTGGGTGCCACCCACCGCCACCGCAAATCAACAATTTAATTTACGGTTCGATTTGTAACGATGTGAAAAAGATACAACTTTCTGACTTTGACATACGTACATATACATATCAACATATGTTCATTTACATAATTGTACTATAATATCATCTACATCTCCTCTAAATTTCGGACAATAAACACAAGTTATTCAAGACTCATAAGTAGCTACAGTTCCGGCACTGCACATTGTACTCCCCATTAAGATATCGCTATGCAATCTTTAGTAAAAATATAGAATAATGTTGATAACAAAGACTGAAAAAACAATCAGAAGATTGGAAGTGGGAAAATATTGGCAATTCTCTGATGTCGAATGCGACAATTGTACGAAATCAAACTGAAAAAAATTAGTGCCAAGACTTTGAAACTTCGTTAACACAATTCAAATAAATAAACTCTCTATGTTGAAAATTAAAATTAATGCCGAAATGTTCGATTTTTTACCCATAGTGCAGTGATTAAAATTCAATTCAAAAAAAATACTACTTAAGAAAAAAATGCATTCATTCTAATCTTCCATCACGTTTTATGAAATCAGTGTTTGAACTGGCTTCCAAAAAAGTTACTTGCTGTCTTTGTCGCGTGCGATTGCCTACGATTTTTGTGAATATCTTGAAAATAAACAATTGCTAAAAATCGATGTTTGCACCATATATAGTGCTTACCAAGAACTACATGTTTCAAATGTTGTAAAAATAAATTTAAGTCTTGCGACTTGTTTGTGACAGTTTGCATGGGTAAGAATGTCGCATTCAACAACCGAAAATTGACAATACGCATTCTGAATCAGCATCAACAGAGGAGTCGAACTAGCCATTTTCGTCTGTCCTTCCGTCTGTCTGTCTGTTGTAGTCTAGTGTCTCAGTTTTAGAGCTATCTTGATAAAACTTGACATAGATGCGTCTTATTTATGCATTTTGTAAATAATTCGGATCAGACCGATATTATAAGTGCCATACAACCATCGGCCGATTATTATTGTTTTTCAAGATTTTGTAAAAATCGGACCACAATAACATATAGCTTTCGCAGTAACAATCGACCGAAACGAGGGTGTTTGTATGATTGTCTTCGGATATTATTTAATCTAACGCCAATCAAAGTTATAACGTAACCAACTACATACAAATTTGACAATTTAAACAAATAGCTTTCATAAAAATTAGTTCAAAGTAAATATTTTCAAAAAGAAATATAACTGTTAACAAAATGATGAACAATCTTATAAAAGCCTGTACACTACGACTAAATGAGCAGTCGAAAGAGATTAAAGCCAAACCCTGTAAGGGGAAGGGTATAGGACCTCTGGCAAGCCGAAGGCAGTCTTTATTTCTATTGTTTTAAAATAAGTCAATGTTTCCAATTTTTGAAAGTTTACATATAAAAACAAAAATAAAACAGCATTAGGGAAACTTGTTTAACGTTTTTCTTAATGCTGCAAAATTAAATAAATATTAAGTCGGATATTGTAGAAGACCAAATATTTGTCAACACGAAAAGGATGGCAAAAAGGGGAACAAATTGTTTCCGTACTATCGTATAATACAGATCTGGTTACCAATTTACACTTTCGAAAATGTTCTCCCTATACGTAATAAACTAACAATTTTTCTATATGTCTGAAAACAACAATGATAACGATTTAAAATATATTTAAATGAAATTCTCTTTTTTTAGAATGTGTTTATGTCAATCATTGAAAAACGTTTTACATATACAGGAATATGTGAAATCTAAAGGAGTCGAAATACGTTTCAATGGCCGAGGAAAAAATGAGGCTTCTCACTATTGTGGGCAATGTGAAGTAAGTTAAAAGAGACGTGTGTATAAAACCTGTTCTACACTATTAATAACTTCTACACCCTTGTAATATTTTTTAAAAACAATATGAACGCCGTAACAATCAAGCTACCATATATTCTGCCAAATAACCTTTCTTCTTATGCTAAATGTAAATCTAAATGTAACAAGGATAGACCCTGACTTTCCGGCCATAGATCTTATAACAAGTCAATTGAAAAGTCCCCGGCCTGACACATAGATAGCGCTATTACAATTAAATCAATAAGTTGGCCCTAACCTTGAAAACCTTATATTTTACTGATTATATTTTAAATCATTTTTATTGATAGAGCTTAGTTTATCATGAGTTTAGGTTACGAATTTTTTGCCAGTCGCTTCTGCTTCTTTTAAAATTATATTCCGAAATTTAAAAATATTGCATATATAGTATTTTGTTGTATGCAAACAGGCGATTACACAAAAAGCAAAATCCATATTTTCCTTTGAACACACCTCGTATATATGCATGGGAGCATCGGATACAGCTTCCCGCATTTAATAAGATACAAAAAGTATATAGAAATATATCTTTAATTTTGCACTATGGAAGTGGGCAGAAAAATGTTAAAAAATGTTGACAGCATTTTAAATATATCTATAGAAATTTAAAATAACATAAATCGACTAAAAGGTGCTATGCGCTCTTTACGGTATATCTGTCAGATCCGTCTTGTTCCGACATGGAAATGATGTAAAGTAAAAGGTCTTTTCCATATTTGAGCTGGGGTTCAGTAAGCTGATTAAATAAATAGGAAAGAAAATGCTATTTAACTTTGTTCCTTATTTCTTGTAGGGGTAGTTCCGAACACACTCTAAGAACGTGCCCCGGTGTCTCGTTCTCTGACTCGCAAAATCTACAGAGCACATTAGCCTGTGAGGATTACACAACCCCCAAAAAAAAAAAAAGTTTCATGATTTGGGTAAGCGGCATATGAAGTTATATGTATTTTGGGTCGCTGAATCCGAATCCGAGGTCAGAATTTCGCCATCACATCTGGACTTCGACATAACCTCACAAAACTGAAGAACCTTAAATATCCCCCAAAAGATATAGAATCCTGATCTGAGCATGCGATATATGTTTTAACATGTATTTTGTCCTTAGTCCGAATCCGAAGTAAAAATTTTCGTAGCACATCTGAGTTTCGACTTAACCTCAAAAAACTTGAAACATTTTTGAAGCCCAAACAAATATGGGGGGTCACGATCGGGTCATGCGATATATGTTTATAAGTTATTAAGTTATTCGGATTAAATAAGAAGACTTGTCCCGTACAGTACCGAACTCTTTTATTATCAAAATCAAACTAAAGCTAAGTACAAATTGTTCTTAACGCGAAGCTAGCCCTGTCGCCTAAAAGTGCTGATCGAGCGCATTGCCCAAGCGGCTCAAATGTCGGGTGGCCGGAAAACGTGGGAACGTTACGGACAGTGTCGTTGTGCAACTACTTAGGTTACGCCGAACTGTCGCAAAGAACGCTGATCATGCATTGGGGTCATTGCTATATGGCGTGATCAGCGGGCATTGAATTATTGGATAGCTCATATGTTAACTCCTCCCTCACTAAGATGAAGGCCGTCCCCGGACTTCCTTAAGTCGTCGATGGCTTTTTGCAAAAAAGCTGATTTTCTTGCTCTCACGTGTTTCTGATACATCTTCCAAATGGAAAGTCCAATGATTGCTAAGAGAAGCATAGTTACACTGAAGGTTGCAGGTTTTGTAACGAGTTGTTTTTCGATGTCGCCGATGTACCTCAGAGTCGTTGTAGGTATGGCAGGCTCAAAACCTCTTGGTGTTCAGTGATATTTAAGAGTGCCGCTGTCGCTGAACCTGGGTGGCGTTGAATTGTGGCTCTCAAGTTACGGTACGAAGATCCATTTATTTTAACCTCATCTGCGAATGTTAAAAGGAATGTGCCATGGATAGTCTTCTCCGTGCCACTAGACATGGTAACGGTTGCCATTCCATTGTTGATAATTATGACACCATCATACACGACTTCAACTTGTTCGAGGTGGCTGGGACGAGTAGTGCAATGAGCAGTAGTGCCGGCGTGCAGCTGTTGTGCGCAAGTTGTAAAAGGGAGTTCTCTGCAGAATGTTAATGTGAGGGTAGTACTGCAGTTTCCAATTGCCAGAATATGGTTATCGCAATCCGCTACGTTATTATATACAGCAAAATTTATTATTGTGCCATTGTGTTGGACAGGAAATAGAGTGACCTGTTTACAAACTAAGTTAGGGCTTAGGAATTTAATAATAAAATGTAAAAAATTATCGTCTAACAAAACATTGATGTAAGCTACTTCCATTAAATCCGTAATTGTAATATCTGTAGAGTGTAAACTGTAAATTTTCCAAATCTTTAGAATCGAGAATAGTGGGGTTTACAATTTCAATCTTTGCAAGGGTCACTGACAATATTAATGCTTCGAGTTCTAAAATCAAAATTCGGTCCATTGCGAGAAGTGTTTCATAGAGGTAGTCGGTGTCGATTTGCTTTGTTTTTTCATTATTGATTATTATGTTTATTGTGTCTGTTAGTTTATTGATTTTTTCTTGCACTCTTGTATTTATAACAACCTGATTGTCTATTGATTCGATTAAAGATTGCTGCCTGTATTTTAACTTATCAAAGTCGTCAAAATCAGGGGTTCCTGCTACCACCTTTAGAGCAGTACCAAGGATGGTAATACTCCTGTCGTGTCTATGGTGAATTTTCACTGTATCTAATAATGTTTTTATATGACCTATATCAGATTCTAAAATCTTTTTCATGTAGGATTGGGGAAAATGATTCATTAATGCTTTAGTTTCCTCGGCTATTTCCGAATACATACTGAGATTAGACGAGTGTCTGAGGTACTCAAAATTTTTCCAGATGATTACATTTCCGTCCACAAGTGGGATATAGTCCGAGGTTGAGTAATCAGTTAATTTGGCGGTAGTTGATGTTAGTAGAAGCACGATCAAAATCCTGAATAAAAATATTAACAGAGTAAAATAAGAAAAAATAAAAAAAAAAAATATTATCTCAAATTGTCCTTATGGACTACCCTCCCCCTAATGAGAACTGTTGTTCCCAGGTCGGCTTCTATTACTTCTTCATACAAGGGAGTCAATTTATTACCCAATCTTCTATTTGATTTTAAAAGAACTCTTTCACCTACTTGAAAAATTCTATTTCTTCTAGTTTCATTCAACCTTTTCATCTGTGTTTCCTGAGCTTTATTCACTTTGTCTTTTATACCTGCTTCAAAATCTGGTGCAGAGTAATGTATTATTTCGATTGGTTTTTTGTTGGTAACAGAGTGTATTGTTTTATTGTATTCAATTGTTGACTGAAGAATCAGTTCAACTGTGTCACTCAGGTGTTTTTCTATTTTCAAGCACCGCGCTATTTCTGCAAGAGTGCTATGAAATCTTTCTACTTGCCCATTCGATGAGCTGTGTAGGGGTGGAGCGTTGGAGATTTGGACATGAAAACGGTTATTTAATAGTGACTTTATTGTTCCAGAATTTAGAGAAGGTTCGTTGTCGCAGTAAATGGTTTTGGTGTTTGGGAAAAAATTCATAAATTGTAGTATTGGTGGTTCTATGTCGACAATGGTTCTGGAGGCTATTGGTTGCACGATGGCGAATTTTGAAAATTTATCTATGCAAGTTAAAAAATATTTTTTGTCTGTTGAAAAAATGTCAATGTGTAGTATTTCTCCTACTTGGGAAGGAATGGGTGTTTTACCAATAACTTGCTTTTGTGGATGCCGGTCGTATTTGGCTCTGTTACAAACTTTGCAGTTTACTACAGTTTCGTTTACTAAGCGAGTCATTTTCGGAAAAAAATAATCTTGCATTATTTTTTTTACATTTTCTTGAGCTGCTCTGTGTGCTCTGTTATGTTCTGCAATAATTATTTCTTTCTGTTCATTCTTATCAAGAACATCAATGACCATTCGCTTAGTATGCCAGAATTTTGTGGATGGGAATGTTTCCACAAGTTTGTTCTGAACGAACGCCAGAATTGGTAGCTCACTACATCTTTGTTAACTGCATCAAACACCAACTCCATTAGTTGTTGCTTATCGTTAAAATGTATAATGTGCCTTGTTTTCTGACCAAACATAATTATAGTACGTGCTGAAGTTACCGCATTTTCTTCTAAAATAATTTGATTCCTAAAACAGTTTATAGGCTTATCAGAAGAGTCGATAGTGTAAGTTAGTGATTCTTCGCTGTGTATGGTTGCTACATCAGATGATGCATCTTCCTCAAGGGCAAAAACGCTTTGTCGGGACAAAGCATCGGCCACATTATTCTCTTTCCCGGGTTTATAGAAGATTTTTGCATTATGGTCATCAATGAAAGCCTTCCACCTTTTAATCTTTGCATTAGGATTTTTATCGGAGACCTCAAAGGTAAGGGGTTGGTGATCAGTGTAGATATTCAAATTCTGTACGCCGTAAAGATAAGTTCTTAGGTTTTTAAGAGCCCACACTATTGCGAGTAATTCGCGCTCGTTTGTTGCGAAATGTAACTCGTGGTCCTTAAGAGTCCTGGATATCATAGTAATCGGCTTCCCATCTTGAGATAGGACTGCTCCTAGGCCGGTGGAGGAGGCGTCGGTTGTCAGGTCAAGTGGTTTACGATAGTCAGGGTAAAGTAGCATAACATCTTCCGAAATCAAAACCTTTTTCAATTTCTCAAATGTTTGACATTGCCTTTCGTCAAGGTTCACTGGTATTTTCTTGGATCGACCAGCACTAACCTTGCCATTGTCTCCTTTCAGAATATCCGTTAGCGGTCTAGCTAACGAGGCGTAGTCCTTTATAAAACACCTATAGTAACCTGCTAGACCCAAGAATGATCTAACATGAAACAAGGTTGTTGGTTTTAGAAACTTGCTTATTGCCTCAACTTTGTTTGGGTTTGTTGAAATGCCTCCCCGGGAGACCATAAATCCGAGATAATCTACTTTTACTTTGAAAAATTGTGACTTTTCCCATGAAACTCTCATATTTGCCTCATACAGTTGGTCTAATACCCATGCGATGTGCTTCACGTGCTCTTCCATGCTTTCTGAAAAAATGATTACGTCATCAACGTAAACATAGCACGATTTTCCGATCTTCTCTCTAAGCACATCGTCAATAGCCCTTTGGAAAATACTAGGAGCATTTTTCAGACCAAAAGGTAGTCTACAGAACTCATATTTCCCGTTTCCTACGGAAAAAGCTGTCTTTTCTCTATCTTTTTCTGCAAGAAGAATTTGGTGAAATCCTGATTTTAGGTCAAGCGTTGTAAAATACCTTGCTTTACCAAGATTTGACAGTATGGCTACAATATTGGGTATGGGATATTTGTCGGCAATAGTTTTAGAGTTCAATTTCCTGAAGTCAATTACAAGTCTTTTCTTTTTATTTCCATTTTCGTCTGTTCCTTTCTTGTCTACCACCCACACGGGATTATTATAGGGTGATCTTGATGGTCTTATTATACCATCTTTTAGCAGACTGTCTGTTTCTGTGTTTACAAAATCAGACACTCCCATCGGATAGGGGTATAATTTTGAATATATCGGGTCCTCGTTTTCAGTTCTTATTGTCGCTACAATGTTAGTGTTGTATGGAAGGGCTTCGTTGGGGTCTGCGAAGACATTAGTTCTAGCTTTTAGCATTTCCTGAAATTCTTTTTTTATTTTTTCTGGGACCTCTATGTTTTGAACTTCTGTGAAATTTACATTTGCGCACCTTAGGAACTGAATTTCCTCAGATCCAGATTCAGTATGCAATATCTTATTTTTGAAATCTAGTGTAGCGTTGACTCTGTTAAGCATGTCTAGTCCTATTATGCCATCAAATGTTGAAAGGTTCGGCAAAATGAAAAATGTTGTTGTAGTGTTAAAGAGATGCATAAAACATTTTTTTTGAACAGCGTTAAAGCCATGCAGGGATTTTACCAAAAAGGGTTTGTTTACCGGTGTTATGTTTTTAAGGTTCCCTAGAGGTTTTATATAGTTTTTCGATGCCCCTGTATCGATCAGTAATTTTATTGTGCTTCCTGCTATCGTTCGCTCTACAAACGGTAACAGGGAGTCATTTCTAAAAAATTGAGCTCTTCCGTTTGTGCAGTTTCGTCTTCAAAATCGGCTACCTCGGACTCAGCGATAGTATCGTATTCTTGTTCACTTGGGTCATATTGGTGATCTTCTTGTGAAATGTTATTTATTCTCTGCTGCTTTGGTCCTGTAAACCTAGCTGTTCCGCTATTGGGTCTTTTTTAGGCCATGGATTTTAAAAAAATTCATGGACTATTGTGTTTGTCGGAACGGAATTGTGCGTAACAGGCAGAAGGAGGCATCTCCGACCCCATAAACTATATATATTCTGAATCAGTATCAGTAGCCGAGTCGATTGAGCCATGTCTGTCTGTCCGTCTGACCGTCTGTCCGTCTGTCTGTCTGTATGAACACCTGGATCTCAGAAAGTATAAGAGCTAGAGTCATCAAATTTTGCGACAACATACGTATATATTGCAGTGTCTCAAAGTTTTTTTAAAATTTGGACACGCCCCTTCCCGCCTCCGTAAATCAGTAATAACTATTTAAAAACTACAATATTAGCTCAACAACCAAAGTTGTATATCTTACATGACAAATACTTTGCCACGGGCGTTATGTGAAAATTTCATTTAAATCGGACTATTAATAAGTGAGATATGATACGAATTAAACTCACTTTGAACATACATTTATACTTAAGCAGACCTAATTTACGCAAGCATACCGAAGTTCAAATCTAGACACACATCATTTTAAACTTTTTATTTGCATTGTATGGTAACAAAATTGGTTGACAATGCAGCTTTGTCGATGGGCCAAGGAGTGAGGCAATGGCCGAGTGGTTAGAGAGGTGGACGGCCGTGAGAGAGTGCGTGTGTTCGACTCCCGGTTGAGGCGGGTGCGAATTTTCATTTATTAATTACTTATTATATTATTTTATTTTTTTTATTTTATTCTAATAATATTCGGGCGGCGATTCCATACCGCGTCAGACACACAGCATTTTAAACTTTTTATTTGCATTGTATGGTAACAAAATTGGTTGACAATGCAGCTTTGCCGATGGGTCATGTAGTGAGGCAATGGCCGAGTGGTTAGAGTGGCAGACGGCTGTGAGAGAGTGCGTGTGTTCAACTCCCGGTTGAGGCGGGTGCGAATTTTCATTTATTAATTATTTATTATATTATTTTATTTTTTTTATTTATTTTATTCTAATAATATTCGGGCGGCGATTCCATACCGTTAAAATTTTTATTACGGTATAATATGATAATCCATGGCCTTATACAGTCAGCACCTGACTGTAGCGTTAGTATTTTTGGGTTTGATTCTGAAAAGGGGAGTAGGCGGAAACCGCTTGATTTGCCTGGTGTTGTGTGGGTTGCCTAAATCTAGACGAACTGTCTATGTCCATTGGTTGTGGTGCCTCTTGCCTTTGAGGCGGGCCATTATTCTGTATTCTCGGTTTATTATAATATGGACTTTTACCTTGCTGCGAGTTTTCTATAGTCTGTTGTTTGTGATAACGTTGTTCATTTCGCTGAGCTCTGTCTTCCAGGCTTCTTGCATAATTATTTGCAAAATGAAAGCGTTCGTGGTTTGACTCGACCTCTTGAGCTAATGCTAAGGCCGATGGCAAATCCTTTGGTCGCGCTGAGAAGAGTATGTCGCTTAGCTGTTTTTTAGTTCCGGAGATAAATACTCTTAGAGCATCTGCTCTGTATTTCTCATTGAGAGAAGCAGCCAGGGAAGCGTCGTATGTCATGATAGTTTTATTTATGAGGAGCGTAAGTTTTCGCTCAACTTCGTCATAATATTCCTTGACGAAGTGTTGACAGCTCTTGTTCTATTAAATAGATTGGCCGCTTATCAGCGTACGTAAAGTCCAATCTATTAATAATGGCTTTGAAATTCAGTGGTGTGTCATATGAGGACAGCACCATGTCAGCAGGGCCCTTAATTTTGTTTCTTATAATACCCAATGCTTGATAATATTTTGAGCTACGCTGGTATACCTCAAAAATTTTGTAAGCTGTGTGTGCAGCTTTTCGCCAAGACACGTATGTCTCATGTTTGCCTTCGAAATCAGGGACCGATTTTACAATGTCAAGTGTCTCATGGCACTCAACGCTCGTATCTATCTCTGCGTCTTTGAAAACTTCAACCTCTGGTGTGGTTATTTGAGAATTTTTGAATTTATCCTCTACTTCTTGTAACTTCGATGCAAAACTTTTTGCCTGGTGATCGAGTGCAGCGTTGACTGCAGTCTCGATTAGAATTTTTAAACTATTAGCATCAATATTCATTTTGCCTATTATTTGTTGATCGGACCACCAATTATTTTCGCTATAAGCAGTGCTTCGTTCTGCCCTAATTTCTTTTAGTTGTTGGGAAATATCAGACACCAGCTCCTCTAATTCACTGTCACTCATAAGGTTGCTTGTTAATAGAGGGCCAAAAATTTTCCTTACAAAGATCGATTTTTGAAATTCCCTTAGAATGCTGTATTCTTTTATGCGAAAACTTATATATTTTTTTATTTCAATTCTTGGGTTTATTTACTTTTCAGTTTGTAAAAAAATGAGCACTCTACTCACATGTTTTTATTAAATTAGTAGTCTGCTGCTGGTGCTGCTGCTGTTGGTGCTTCTTCCGCTGTCGTCAGTTGCTCTTCGTTATTGTTGGTTTCGGTTGTCGTCTGCTGCTTGCTTTGTTTTGTTTGGTTTTATTTATTTTATGTTTATTTCTATATAACACAATTTATACCAAGCCAGCCACAGTTATTATGGTCTTAATGTCAGGGTCTTAGCTTTGTAGTTATATGAATTGTTTAATTATTATTTTTTTTCGTACTATCGTATCGAACAAATGTGAGTTGACTTCACTTCGGGGGTTTTTTTTGTTGGGCGCCAGTTATTAAGTTATTCGGATTAAATAAGAAGACTTGTCCCGTACAGTACCGAACTCTTTTATTATCAAAATCAAACTAAAGCTAAGTACAAATTGTTCTTAACGCGAAGCTAGCCCTGTCGCCTAAAAGTGCTGATCGAGCGCATTGCCCAAGCGGCTCAAATGTCGGGTGGCCGGAGAACGTGGGAACGTTACGGACAGTGTCGTTGTGCAACTACTTAGGTTACGCGGAACTGTCGCAAAGAACGCTGATCATGCATTGGGGTCATTGCTATATGGCGTGATCAGCGGGCATTGAACTATTGGATAGCTCATATGTTAACTTACATATGTTTTTTGGCCTTCCAAATTTGAATCCAATGTCAAAACCAGCCAATCACGTCTGAATTTCAACATAACTTACAAAAATTTTGAAAAACTTCCAACTTCCAACTTCGTACCCGATATATATGACTCGTGACTCTCCATTATTTTTTGGGGCTTTAAACATTTTTCGAGTTTTATGAGGTTAAGTCGAAACTCAGATGTGCTACGTAAATTTTGACTGTGCGAATCGGACTTAGAAAGACAAAATACATGTTAAAACATATAGCGCATGCTCAGATCAGGATTCTATATCTATTGGGGGATATTTAAGGATTTTCCGTTTTGTGAGGGTATGTCGAAGTTCAGACGTGATGGCGAAATTCTACCTCGGATTCGGAATCAGCGACCCAAAATACATATAACTTCATATGCCGCTTACCCAGATCATGATATTTTTTTTTTTTGTGGGCCTGTGTTATCTATGGATTCATGTTCCTCTGCATTTACAATCATGTTCATTTTTTTTTTGCAAATCGAACTGTAGCTAACCCAATTGTTTCAATTTAAAAACATTATTTTTGTCCACAGTTTCCTTATAACTGAATATTTGTCACTTATATAGTAAATTTAATGATGTCATTATGAAAAATCTAATTATTAAATTTTCTTTGTTTCTAGGTTGAAGTTTTTAATGTATTGTTTATAAGGGAACAAGAGAAAAGGCATGTTGTCCATTGTCTTCCTTGCGCACTCAAGTTATCGCAATCACTGCAAGGAATTGTTTGTCTTGAGGAGTACCGTCTATCAGAGCTACAGAATGTATACGACTCATTTACATTGTATAGGACGCAAGGACTAGGACAGCCACATTAATAATGTACATCATTTAAAATTTAAAGTATATTTTAATAAATTTTACTACATTATTTATTAATGAAATAAAGCGATATGACATTTTATATTAACAGTATTGAGTAAAGTTTAAATTTAATAAATGGGAGGGAAATGGAGAGAAATGGACATAAAATTCTACAGCAGCGCACTCGACACTCGCATAGCGTAAGCGAGCGCGTGTTTTGGCCCGAGCGGACACGAATACGCGCGAAACACACTCGTACAAGTACGAGTCGATATACCACCGACCGCCGTATGACAACCTACAGTTGCGTGCACTTATAACATGTTTTCCACTCTTGTAATAAAAAATCTAGGTAAATCCGTAAAAAGCATTGATCAACTTGGTTGGTTTTAAATTTAAATTTCTTAACAATAACATGAAAAGAATTATTATTACGCTACCCATAGAGTAGAAGGTATAACAACTTTGTTTCAAAAAAAAAGTATGTAACAGGCAAAAGGAGGCGTGGCAGACCCTACAAACTACATAGATTCTGAATCAGCATCAACAACCGAGTCGATATAGCCATGTCCGTCCATAAAAAACCCTAGATCTCAGAAATAGTTAGACCAAGGGCTACCAAATTTGGTGTTAATATGTATTATTATTAGATTTAGAAATAAAATACAAAAGTTTTAATGCCGCATACTTTATTTTTGGTAAACAAAAAGGATACCTGAAAATTTCCTAGCTATCGGATTATTGAGATATTAAGAATGTCTTAAATAACTTCGAAGCCCCTTTCTAAAAGTATGTAACACAAAATACGCAAAACGTAGAAGTTATATATTGGAGAAATCGTTTTGGTCAAGTGTGTGGCGGGTATATCACAATCAAGCAGACTCGTGCTTGTTATTATTGTTATTATAGTATGTTAAATAGGGGGCTGTAGGAATAGAAAACTAGTTAACTGAGTAGGCGTTAACTGTTTCCTCTATGATATGTTCTAAATGTCTACATGTATTGGATGAGTTCAAAAGTTTGTTCCCGATTTTAAGTGCAAACCAAAATAAAAACCTTTTTAAGAAAGCGCTTTATTAATCAATTATATAATCGCCACCATGTTCGGCCATCCACTCCCAACGCCCAAAGCAATTAATTTTTTGATATTTGCCCCATTTTGAAATTGTTTTCCATTCAAATTGTTCGGTAGCGACCGAAACAAATGATAATCAGAAGGTGTAAAGCCCGGTAAATATGCTGCATGATTTCGCAATTCAACTCCTTTGGCTTGGCGAGTATTGGTTTTGCAAGAACTCCTTTGCTATTGGCCAATTTCCTCAATTGCTTTCCCTCAATTCGACCAATTGCTGAAAATACTTGTCGGCAGTGATCATTTCGCCTGCTGGCAAGACCTCAAAATAGATCTCACTTCTTATAACCCACCAAATGCACAGCAGTACCTTTATCGGATGCAACGCCGACAACGCCCCTTCGTGTGCCTGTTTCCATATTCTTTTGTGGTGAACATTGTTGGATAGGATCCATCCATCACCAGTCACGAGCCGATCCAAAAAAATGTATGTTTTTGATACATCGAAGAAATGAAATTGCTATTGTGATAAGATCCACTTTATTTTTTCACTCAACTGATGCGGAACCCATGTATCGAGCTTCAAAGTATACCCAACCTTTTTCAAACGACGAAACGCAGTTGATTTGTTCACGGGGATACATTTGGAAAATTCAATTCCTTAAGTAAACACATATATAGTATACACATTAAGTAAAGTTATTAAACTGAGCACCCCCGAGAAACCCTTGGTACGGTCCGGTGCCCTTGACTCTCGACGCCGAAACACAAAATTGACTTCAGGCTACCAGCGCGCTGGCCGAAGCATTTGCCTGTTGTCAAACTTCACAGACAACGCATATATTCATATGCGAATTTGTCCATTGTGCATACATACACGCACACATGGGAACGATCGCACAGCGCAAAGAAGTACGCGCATGCTTATCGCTCCGCTGACGTTGTGCGACTGAAGTAGTTTTGATGCTATGCACTCGAGCTACCCCGGTCGAGCGTTTATTCTCAATGCTTCTGTTCTGCTTCTTCTCTGGTGTGGCTGGTTCGAAAAATCAGCCTCAAACAGCTCTGACGCTATTTGAGGTCTCTATGTGTTCATTGCTTAGTGATATTAATATCGAGTGTAGAGTTGCCAGAGAGTTGCTACGCGTGGGTATAAGAAGAAGAGTAACACGCGCCGAGAACAATAAGAAAAAGGCAATTCAAGGGACTCATTACACAATTCAAAAACGACCATATAAATTATGGCAGAAGACAATAATAAGTCTCCGTCATATACATATGTATCCAGAAATCAAATAATGTACTTTTATAGTTTGTCTATTTATTCTCTTTTCAATGTGCACGCACTCGTCGTCTAGAAGCAAATAACCTCCACCACAGCGTTGCAAAGCGAACGCAGGCAGAAAAAACAAATTTCTCAATTCTGGAATTGTCCCGTTATCCTTATTGTATGCTATAGCTATCTCATTCTAGCTTTAGCATATCAATGATGCTTTTGCATATTTCCATATATGGTCAATTATGTTTATTAATATATGGACATTTACAACATTAATTACATCAGCCATGGTCGAATTGTAACAAAAAGTTTTGAAAACATTTTCATTATCGTAAATTTTGCAAAGCTATTCGATTCATTGATACGCAAGAAAAATTCAGCTTCAGAATTTGATTTCGTCAATTTACGAACACAACGCAATTTGAAAGCGTCATTGTTATTAACACTGTTGCACGTTCATTTAAAATTTGTCAGCCATTTGCGCGCATCAAAAGCAATTGCAAACAGTACAGTTTGATTTATTATCTTTATATTAATTTGTTTGGATTATTGTTAATCATTTAGAAAAGATGCACGTGTGTCTGCCGTGGCTTCTTAGCTTCAATTTATTCTCCTCAGCTTAATTTTTTTGATCAAATTACGAATCGGTTAATCGGTTAATAAGTGAACTAATCTGTTAATATATTGAACTACCAAAGTCAATTAATAGCTTACAATAAATTTTTTTTTATATTTAGGCTTTATCAAAAATTTAAATATATTGTAAAATATAATATTGAATATTATCATCAGATAATCTATGCCGTAACGGAACTTCTTGTAAATAACCCGGGTCGGGTCAATAATATTAGTTTTAAGGCCCGTGCCCACCTCTATTATGTGACCTTGCCGTGACATGCCGATTGGAATTGACTGCATAAGTCACTACACTGTACAGTATATTGCCATAAATTCGTAACTTGTAGTTAAAAATACTTCATTTAAATAATTATAGCAGGTATGAAAAACGTTGATTTAACCATAACGTTTTTTTATATTATGGTATATAGTAATAATAGTATATATGTCTATTTATAAATATAATTCTTTATTAATCTGGAGCTATTAGTTTTTGCAGTCTCAAACATGGCGTAGTGCAGCTGAGTACATAGGATTTAGACCTGCATTATTTATACTTATTAATAAAGCTCCGTAGGCGGCAGCTGGAAATATTTATAGAACTGTCAAACTCTATAAGAATTTCTCTAATAATTTCTAGAAACATTTCTTATAAACTACTTAGCAGTTAGAAAAAAGTGTAAGGAGTTCTCACATGAGGAGTTTTACAACTGCAGAAAATTTTTAGCTAGTTATTGCGTACGGAGCTTAAGGAAAAATTTTTATCTATCCGTTATAACCGTTAATCAACCATATTTCCCAGAAAAATATAACAAACGAGAGCAACAGATACGGCTCAATCGACACGGCTTTATAGGGTTAGAGATACCTCTTTCTCCTTGTTATATACTGTAAGGAAGTGCCTCAGGCTGAGGTAAGCTCAGCCAAGCCAGGGTCACTTTACAGGACATTTAACAAAGTTGCTGAGACCTGAAACGAAAAGGAACGTGACCTCCTGTAAGGGAAGGTCACCAAAGAAGTCAGTAGCTGAGTCACCTGATCAAGCGGCATGGCATGGATATTGGCGTGTAACTAGTGGCAACCTTCGCTTGTCGGTTGATTTCGGAGTCGGGACCGTCAGCTATAAGGACCACGGACTTGCAGCTGTTCCAGAAGTTCCACTGTATGCGATGGGTATCGACCCTCTGTCGTACAAGCTGAACTACGGAACAGTTGGGCCACTTAGAACTACGCCTCACCTCTGCTCACGCGCGATCACACACACTCGTACACACGCTCTTGCCGATCGCCCTTTTCCTGCGGTTAAGCCCTGTAAAGATTTAAACACACTTCTTCACACTTTCACGAGTTTATTGAAACTGAAACTTACAGATTAAAGCTGCGACGCCGCGCAGCCTAACAAGTGTTCTGTTTATAGCTTCCGACCCGTGCTGACCCGTGTGTCGCATGCTCAAGAGGCCATAAATTGCTTAGGTTGATAAAAGATAGACACTTAATAGTTTTGTTTACTAGTTAGAATGCAGTGGAGTGCGATAAACAGTGCAGTGATGCAACATGTTCATGCTAGTGCCAAAACACGCCTCCTTGGCGTTTCATTTTCTTCGTTTCATTCTTTTTTCCCCCTTTTTTGCTCTGTTCCCATGTCCTTGTGCTTGATGTCAGACGCGCGGTTACCGGCAGTATACCTATGTCTTGTTTCTATGCCCTGGACCACTGGTGGACAGCCCAAAGAGATCGTCTCAGTTCCGTGCGTGTGCCATCCGCCAAGGCGACCCCAATTCTCAATTGACATTGATTGCCTATGTTCCCGATCTTCTGTGCCAGTCGTTCTCTGATGAAGCTTCTCGTCGCCTTTGTGTCGACGGTTACCGATATCACATATCCTTCAATGATAACCCGGGCTGTAATGCTGCTGCCGTGTAATCTTAGCACTCCTGCTTCTTCCGGACGTTTGCTGTCGACGCTCCCGCTGTGTCTGGTTTTAGTAGGGGCGAGTGCCCGTTTTTCAGGGGCTGAGTTTCCCACTAACCCAGAAGAACAGGGCTTAGCTGCCCCCGACACTCCCGGACGAAGTGTCCTGACACACCGCAAGCATTTCGAACGTTAATGAGAGGGCCGAAGTCGAAAAGATCGTCTGGGTGTCGTGGTAGTTGTTGGATAGTAGTGACCCGATCGCTGGCCTATGTTGTTCCTCGAATTTCACTGCTCCTTTCGTGTTGTTTTGATTATTGTTGTCGTTGATCCTGGTATGTGTTCCACAGCTGTCCTTGTCGTTCTCGTCGTCATGCCACCTTGTAATTTATGTTGAGGGACGTCAACTCCCTCAACGATTGAAAATCGTTCTATCAAGTTCTTTTGCCTTAGTGTATCCGGCTCTGCGCATCTTAAGGTGAATGTCAACCATATATGGCTTGTATGGTTCCCCTGCCTTCTGATAACGCAGCCTTGTCTCATTTTCCAGCCTATGGAGGTAACGAGCCGACAAGAAGAAATAGAGATACTCCTTTCGGAAGACCGTCCACCCTCAGTATGTAACCCGCTTGTCCGAAAACAGTTTTCCGGCAGTTTGGCGGCGCGTTCTTCCAGTCGCTCGACGAATCGTAAACGATCCGAAACGCCGTCAAACGTTATTTTCCACTTCCGAATGCGGTCCACCGTGTGTGCCAAGGTCATGCTATCCAACAATTGGTTTTCGGTACTCTGGCGACGCCCTTCGCATCTGGTATTGCTTTCATGGACGCCCCGGTTGACCAGTACGTAATAACGTAGGAACCCTCGTTGGCACATCTTGAGGGTCACCTTGATGGTCTACTTCTAGAGCCACACCTTGTTGTTGTAGTTCAGCATTTGGCAGACCGTCGTTACGGCTTAATGATGACATGAAACTGTCAAAGAGTCATACTCGGGTTCAACAGTCAGGTGCTCGCATGCCGAAAAGTCTTCTCTGGATCTTTTATTATTTTCTTTGATGAATATGACGTCACGGACACTGATCCATTTTTGCTTATCAGGGTTATATAGACGGTATGCTTTTGACGTCTCTAAATAGCCCACCTTGATATGTTCGTCACCCTTTGGAGAAAATTTCTTTTTGTGTGTTTTATCCAGAACAATGATTTTGGCACCAAACAATCTTAGATGCCCAACGGAGGGCGTTCTTCCTGCCCATACTTCAAAAGGTGTCATTTCAGGAAGCGTTCAAGTATGAGGAAGAGCAGCATGCACCATTCTGTTGTCAGCAACTGTCAGCTGTATCTTGATACCACAGTTGACTAAAACACTTCAAACGCGGCACTTTAATATTCACGACCGTTGTCACTTCTTAGCACTTTCAGTTTTTAGATTTTCTGCGAATGTTTTGAATTTCTTAAACTTGTCCGAAACTTCTTTTAAGAAGTACACCAACACTAATATAGATCGGTCATCGATAAATGTCACAAAATACCCAACTCCATCGATTGATATTTTATTATTGAACCGCAAATATCAGTATGCACTAAGCCCAGAACTTCTGTTGAGAGATTTTCACTGGACTTTGGAAATTGCCTTACTCATACATTTTGTACTTGTCTCGCGCACATTGTCACTGTTAAAATTTGGTTTTAGTCCGTCGACCATTTTTTCATAAACCATCTGGCTGTGACTGCCGAAATTTACGTATCCGAATCTGTTGTGGCACAAACGCGATGAAGATACCTGTAGGTTAATGCATTTATTAAAAATAAACTTTCAAAAATAAACAAATTTGTACCGTTTCTCTGCTTTGAGTATAACTTTGCGATCACTTTCAAGTACATCACGGGCTTCTCAAAATTTCGCCCAAATTTGAACCTACGCACGAAGCAGAATACATTTTTTTTCTTTTGCATTTTTCTCGGTTTCACTATTTGCAGTGTTCCTTTTCTTGCTTTTTGCATTTTTTTCTGGCTTGCCCATCACTAGAACACTTTTCTAGCTTTTTTTCTTTCGATTCTTTCGTGTGTGTTGCATACACTTTTTCAGCATTTTCTGTCTTCTTTTCACGTCCCTAATCCCTTTCAGCTTCGTCTAGAAGTTTGAATTGCACAACGTCAAATAATGGCAACTTATCACGAGTTTGTATTGGAACAACGACTTGATATATTGGACGGGCTGGTGTGTGTTCTTCTTTAAGCTTCTTCCATGTGTCTGATAAGGTTACTCACTGCTTAATGTGCAACCTTTGCGTAAATTGCACGTTTGGTATGGTGCACGCTAATTCCATTCTATACAGTTTGGCCTCAAATCTTCTTCTAATTCAGGTTTTACCAAATGACAACTCACGACGTCCCACAGGTCTAATGTGATCAGAAAACTCTGCATCGATATAGACCTCACATCGTAGTTTTCTTCACACAGTTTTTCGATTTGCATAGAGAAACTCATTTTGAAGTGAAATGCAATTACCCGACGCTTAATAAGCTCAGATTTTTGTGTTACAAAAATTTAATTCGCTTTGAATTTACGTAAACGAGTCTAAAAGCCCAGAATTACTTTTTCATAAACTCAAATTCACTTTTAATCGCACTCGCATGCTTTCTTGTCCCATAACCTATTAAACGTGTTGTTTTAGCAAAGTTTTATTAAAGACTAAAGGACAATAAAAGAATCGTTGACTAAGAACTAAGATTCAAAGAGTATGTACTAGGCCTGGACAAAAAATCGACGATGTATCGATACATCCATGTTTACCAATTTGAAAACATCGAAGAATTGAAACATCGATGTTCGATTTTCAACTGTGTATTTTATATGGGAAATCAGGACTTTTCGAAGGCTATATCTTCTAAACTAAGCAGAAAACAAGGAATTATTACTTAATATTTTCGTCTTATCTCGTCGAAATTGATAAGGATCAATTATCAGATCTTGGCGCATCGGAAACTGTAATCTCCCCTTTTGAATTATTAATTTTATATATGTATATTGTATATTAACAGCTTGCGCTCTAAGAAACTTCGATATATAGATACATCGATGTTTTTCCAGCTCTTGTGTGTACTACAATTCAAATGTGATGTGTACACACTAAATCTCCATTTAATTATATCAATGTATATGTATGTTGCGCGCAGGCAACCATTTAATAAAGGGACTTGTGATACATAATGTGTTGCTCAAGTATTAAAATTTTTCAACACATGAATGCACATGTTTTATGATTAAAGAATACTCTACTTCATTTGAGCCTGTTAGTGGATCAGTCTCTAAGAGTATAGATGTGAAGATAACGGAGAGAATGAGCTACTAAATAACTCGCGAGGAGCAGCAACCCGCAGAGCAAGAACGCGCAGAGTGCGAGGAATGTGCAGCAGAGGAGCTGCGGCACGAGGAAGCATACCGCCAGCGGAAGATGCAGCAGTAGGACATACAATCGGTGGTCGTAGAGTACTGCTGACAACGAGAAGAGGCCGGAAGAGCGGAGCAGCAGCACCATCATCACCTATACAGACACCATCCGCGTGACCAACGCCGTCAACACCACCGTTTAAAAAACGAGAGGAGGAGGAGCAGCCACCCGTCGTGATCCCGGAGCACATACGACGTCCAGGGGCTCCCTGCTTTCCAGCGCCAAGCGTCAGACCCCGCAGCAAGAAAAAAATAGCTTCTAGAAACATTTGGGCCAGAGGAAGAGACCAACGAAAAACCCGGCTGGGTTCTAAAAAAAAATAATTATTGAAATATTATATTAATTTTATTTACAAAATTTTTTTTTTTTTTTTAATTCACACTCACATTTGTCAGGTCTATCAGCGCAAAACAGCTGAGACGTGTCGTGGTCAGCCTATAACAAAGTTATCAGAACCATTCGCAGCAAGTGGCAACCATGCAGCGAGCCTAGACGTTCGTTAGATATAAATAAAAGAGGGACAAAGCTCTCGTTTAAAAAAAGGGAAAGTGTGAGGAACTCATTCCTCACAACCGACCTTCGTTAACCCTCCTTTTCGACGCCACTGGGTTGTGGTGAACTCAAATAACGGCCGGGTGCGTTAAAAAGTAGCTGTCAAAGAGCGAAGAAATGACAGTGAAAGTGGCTGGGATGGCAGTTAGAAATAACTGGCAAGTCAAGATCTATTGGTATACACCAAAGTAACAGGGACGACAGCCAGGTGGTGGCCTATCCTGATTCAGTCCTTGAATCACAAAGGGAACTACGTACGGAATTCTGGAGTATCCCTCGGGTTATTCAACAAGTCCCAGAGTGTTATCCCCTTGCTTCTCAAGTGCAACAAAATATAAATTTTTTTTTTTACTCGGGAATACTGAGGTTTGTTACAGTGCTAACCGACCTTGCTGACCCATGAATGTCGTATGCACAAGGATTCATAAAATGTATGCGCTGATCGTAAAAATAGGCAAGGTGTTGTGAACGTTGCTAATAACCAACAGCCAAGCACTGCAAAAACAATCATTATGGAAAACAATTTGGACCTACGGTTCCGAACTGTGGGGAGATGCCTGCAGGGGCAACATTGACATAACATATGTCCTCTAAACATTGAGACTAATTTCTGGCTTACGCTATTTAATAAATAGCAGTTGAATTGAAAAATCTATTTATTTGATATTCAGTCTATAACATATAAAAAAATACTAACGCTACAGTCAGGTGCTGACTGTATAAGGCCATGGATTATCATATTATACCGTAATACAAATTTTAACGGTATGGAATCGCCGCCCGAATATTATTAGAATAAAATAAATAAAATAAAATAATAAATAATTAATAAATGAAAATTCGCACCCGCCTCAACCGGGAGTTGAACACACGCACTCTCTCACAGCCGTCCGCCACTCTAACCACTCGGCCATCGCCTCACTCCTTGGCCTATCGGCAAAGCTGCATTGTCAACCAATTTTGTTACCATACAATGCAAATAAAAAGTTTAAAATGCTGTGTGTCTGACGCTAGATTTGAACTTCGGTATGCTTGCGTAAATTAGGTCTGCTTAAGTATACATACATATATGTTCAAAGTGAGTTTAATTCGTATCATATCTCACTTATTAATAGTCCGATTTAAATGAAATATTCACATAACGCCCGCGGCAAAGTATTTGTCATGTAAGATATACAACTTTGGTTGTTGAGCTAATATTGTAGTTTTTAAATGTTATTACTGATTTACGGAGGCGGGAAGGGGCGTGTCCAAATGTTAAAAAAACTTTGAGACACTGCAATATATACGTATGTTGTCGCAAAATTTGATGACTCTAGCTCTTATAATTTCTGAGATCCAAGTGTTCATACAGACAGACAGACGGACTGACAGACATGGCTCAATCGACTCGGCTACTGATACTGATTCAGAATATATATAGTTTATGGGGTCGGTCCTTCTGCCTGTTACGCACATTTCCGTTCCGACAAACACAATAGACCATGAATTTTTTTAAAATCCATGGCCTAAAAATATATTTATATAACACTTCATGGACCATTGTCTCCGATTTTTCGTACTTTAGAGCGAACGTCTCGATTTTGGTTGTGGACTGTGCTTATATCGAATTTTTTCAACTTTCGCTGGTTCAATTTGTCAAATGTTGCTCGTTTTGTACTTCCCAGCTCTTTTCATACACCGTACTTTTGAGAAGTGCCCAGAAAATTTTTGATTTGATGTGCCTGTGGCACAAATTGTATTTTTTGACGGTTCAGCCAATCCAATGTTCACGACCAACTGCACAACAGCCCTTTGGTATTTTGGAATTGTTGTGCTATATATTTTGGTGCTCGCTTACGTTTACGATATATTACGTCGTTTTTCTTCAAAATATTGTGAACGACAGACTTTAAAACTCAAAATTTTCATGCTAATTTACGGGATGATTGGCAAACTTTGATTTTCGCCTTTGACAGCAGTTTTTTTTTTGTTTTGGTACTTTGTTTTGATATTCGACCAAGTATAATTTTATTTTTGGGTTCTTTTCTATTGCGGCAATGCTTTGAAACCCGAAAAAAGGGGCACGAGAGATTGGTTTATCTTTAAAAAAATCAATAATTTCACTGGTACTGAGTCGTCCAAAGCAATTTGCAACAGATTTATGTAAATCCAACTTTTTCGAGTATTACACTTCGGTAGAAATACTGTTGGACTTAAGAAGTGAGTTGAGTGCCATCTGTGTGTTAGTTTATGTACTAAAATTAACGTCTGAAATAAGTCTCAATGTTTAGTGGACATATGTATGTTACACGTAATACAAAGGGTCGTAGCCAAGATATTGAGAACCATTACTAGACCATTATAGATCCATTATAACATTAAAAATTTGAATATTGTATCCGTTAAAGATGAGATAACTAAACAAAATTATTAGTATCCGCGCAAAACAAGTATCCGGAAATTATCTCCAGGTTCTAATTACCTTGCGGCAGTACTAACGCAGTTATGTAACCGTTCTCGTCTGTGTAATTACTAGGTTCGTCCACATATACCACAGAAAAAATGTTTACAGTTTATAAATTTATTCTGTATCTTATTTTGAGAAGATTCAATAAATAAACAAAAATATTAAAAAACTAATGATCCTGAGAAAGGATATATGTATATTACTTAGTGGAGTCTGGGTACTAAAAATTAAAACTACACATTTATGTCTGTATATATCTGCAATATACATACATACAGTAAGTCAAGAAACACTTTACACAGATGTACATAACATTAACATGTACATAAGTGTAAAGAGTTTCTTGACTAACTCTATACATACATACAAATGTACATATATGTTCTTTATAAAATACATGTAACGAGCAGTCTTGTTGATCATGTTAATAAGTATAGTAGTATTTGGCTTTTTAATATTAATTTGCTTCTATTTACTTTTTAGTTGTTTTTTAGAAATGTTCGTCAGAGTATCTCTTATTTGCATCTTAGCTGGAGTATCTTATTGCTTAGAAAATGGACTAGCTAGGACTCCACCCATGGGCTGGTTATCTTGGGAACGGTTTCGATGCAACACGGACTGTGTAAATGATCCAGATAACTGCATTAGGTAAATAAAGCTAAATATTTAAACCCTCTAGAAAAGGTGGAGCTGAGGTATATGTAAATAAACCAGAAAGAAATATTACCTTCGATATGCCGAAGATTCTATACCAATGTTGTCCACCCATACAGTTGGGTTTTTTAATTGCGTTTGTGTGGAAGTTTTCTTGCACTGAACGAAAATATAAAAATACTAACGCTACAGTCAGGTGCTGACTGTATAAGGCCATGGATTATCATATTATACCGTAATACAAATTTTAACGGTATGGAATCGCCGCTCGAATTTTATTAGAATAAAAAAATAAAAAAATAAAATAATAAATAATTAATAAATGAAAATTCGCACACGCCTCAACCGGGAGTTGAACATACGCACTCTCTCACATCCGTCCGCCACTCTAACCACTCGTCCATTGCCTCACTGCTTGACCTATCGGCAAAGCTGCATTGTCAACCAATTTTGTTACCATACAATGCAAATAAAAAGTTTAAAATGATGTGTGTCTGACGCTAGATTTGAACTTCGGTATGCTTGCGTAAATTAGGTCTGCTTAAGTATATATGTATGTATGTTCAAAGTGAGTTTAATTCGTATCATATCTCACTTATTAATAGTCCGATTTAAATGAAATTTTCACATAACACCCGTGGCAAGGTATTTGTCATGTAAGATATACAACTTTTGTTGTTGAACTAATATTGTAGTTTTTAAATAGTTATTACTGATTTACAGAGGCGGGAAGGGGCGTGTCCAAATGTTAAAAAAAACTTTGAGACAATTGCAGTGTATACGTATGTTGTCGCAAAATTTGATGACTATAGCTCTTATAGTTTCTGAGATCCAGGTGTTCATACAGACAGACAGACGGACAGACAGACATGGCTCAATCGACTCGGCTACTGATACTGATTCAGAATATATATAGTTTATGGGGTCGGAGATGCCTCCTTCTGCCTGTTACGCACATTTCCGTTCCGACAAATACAATAGACCATGAATTTTTTTTAAAATCCATGGCCTAAAAAGATCTAGCGCAACCCGAACAGCAATGCCGAAGTCACAATACTGCACGTACGTGTGTCGACAGAGCTTGGGCAGAGCCCTTTCCTCTGCGCTGCGTATAGGACTGTGGGCTTATACCCTTGCAGGTTATTATCCTCCTCGATCGTTCCCATAATAGTTATACATGTAAACAATGGAGGTGATGACAGCGTGATGGTACGGGTGGCAACGCTGCAGGCGCCTATCGATAGAACCAGAGTTGCAGTAATGAAGAATAATCGAAAAATAATCGAACAGGCAGTTTAAAAAGAGTTGAAGCCGAGAAGTCGAACGAGAGAGTCGTTGATAAAGTTGTCGTTGAATCGCAGACGAAGAGAAGTTGAAAAAGGAAGACAAGTCGGTTTGCTTTTTAAAATAAAGACGTCGATCGGTCAAGTTTGTTAAAGTAGAACTAAAGTAAAGTGAAGAAACTTATTATTTGTACTATCTAATATGTACTACTATTACCCAATACATCAATAAATATTACATACTGTAACGACCACGCGTTTAGTTCTGCCACAATACCACTCTCTGTCTACTATAATTGTGTCCGCCTTGCCCAGAGCAAAAAAAACTACTGAATGACTAACACTCTATTCATGTGAAACATTTATATTTATTTATAATATATTTTTTTAAATTACGAATGAACTTGAGTTATTGAAAAGTATTTCTTGGAACTAGCAAAGAATTCGAATTTTGTGATCATTATTAAATTTGTGGAAAAATTTTAAATACTCAAAAAAAAGATATTTTCTTTCATATATGGTTTTGGGTATGGATCTTTTTATAGACCGTAAAGAAACGAGTGACTGATATATATATATATACAATTAGGTAAACTCACTCTATTTTCAAATGTTTGTTTACTTGCTTACTTGAAGTTTTCATGCATTCCTTTGTCGACAGGCCTGAAGATTCTGTAGTTGCTGTTTGAACTTCCCAAAGAGAATTAGTTATATACAAGTTAAAAGTTTAGATTATTTTTATTTAAAAAATAATGTTTTTATTAACAAGTTGAGATTAAGACTGATTTACAATTGCTAAAGCTAAACTACATCAAACCTAAGGCGTCGTTCTGACGCTGTCGCTGCTCTGCTGATTCTTGGTGTTCCCTCGACCAATGACAGCGTTCACTGTCGCTGTAGCTGATCTACGTTGGCCGGCATTGGTTGCCAGTTGGTGCAATATGATCCTTCGCTGTGGAGTTTCGATGTGGCGCTCTGCTATTGGTGTTTTCCGGGGTCTCAGCCGGTTCCGGCTGCATTAGTTGTTGACGGGGTTTCGTCTTGCGCTTATTGGTCCCACGGTAGCTTACTGGAAAGTGCATGGTTAGCGCTCCTGCTTTGGTTAGCATAACTTCCCACGGGTCGTTGACGCCTTGGTGTCACATGCCCGGCTGTGGTGCGTTGTCGATCTATTTTGGCATATTTCCCCAGTTTCTCCAGTTTGCGTGTGTTGTTTATGTTCAGCTCCTTTCGTCGGCTTCATTTTGTTCCCCTATTATTTGAAAGAGAGGGCTTCTGGTTCTGCTGCCAAGATTTCTTCTGCTTTGTATACGGCTTTCCCAACCTTTACCGTGGAATTCTGGTACTGGATGATGTATGACCCTCTTAGCTTTACAGCTTTTTCGTCCAGTGTTACGATGCCGTTAAAGTCGTTGAGAAATATAGTACCTGGGAGTATCTCTTCGTGCTCTGGGATGTCCTGTAATGTTTAATCAGGGTGCATTCTGGTTCTTTCATTTTTAATAGCGCTGTAATGCAGGTGTTATTGCTTAGATCTAATATGTTATCTAAGTTACAAATTGTCTTATCATTATGTTTTTCACATGAATTTTTAATTGTGAAGAGCTCTCGGTTACATTCAAGAATTTGTTGAAATTTTATATAGGCTATTGTCTGATGTTTTTTTGTAGCTCTTACTTTTTTGGTTCTACAAGAGTCTTCGCTTATTGTGGGTAAACTTATAATATAGATTAGGTCTAGTCCGTTTGAAGCTAATTTTATTTCAGCAAATTCTAGTAGTTCTTCAATATTGTAAAATAATTTATTCTCTCTTTCTAAATGCTGTTCTGCTACGTCTATTTCTATTGCCGATAAAATAAATGAGTTTACTGTGTTTGATTTTGCCCAAGTTATGGCGTAAAGTACATTTGTTATTTCCTCCTTAATTAGTTGAATTTTATACTTTAAAATATTTGCGTTTTCATTATTTAATTAGGGATTCTATTGATTTTTCCAGGGAATTGTAAACGTCATCATATTTGGTTACGTCAAAGAGGTGGATAATTTTATATGTTCCATCTTGTTTGGCTGCCGGTCCCATATCGATTGAGATGAGTTGTGAATTTGGGTATTTAGGAATAGGTGTGGCTTGGATTTCTGTTTTGGGAGGATGTCTGTCGTAGTTGGATTCCCTACAGGTTAGACAGTTTTTGGCTATTGCGTTTACATTCCTTTCTAATTGTGGGAAAAAGTAATTCTTGATAATCTGGGCCTTGTTTTCTTTTGTGTTTCTGTGAGCCCTTTTATGTTCGAGAGCTATGATTTCGTTTTGCTCATTTTCGGTGATCACATCTTGAACTTTGCTTTGGGTGAATCTAACCTTATATGAGCTGAAGTGGGATGGGTAGATGTTTTGAATTTTTCACATGATATTTTCAGAGGAGTCTAGGGTCGAGTCTTTGTTTGAGGATTTGTATTAACTGTTTTTCAGTGAAGCTAGGTTTTTTTTATTATATGTCTGTGGAAGAAGGGAAATGGGAGTTCGAGGCTGTACTGGTTTGAGCTGTCTACCGAGATAATTAATTGGTTTTTGAATGCATTAATGGGCTTCTCTACGGAGTAAATAAGATTGTGTGACGACCTATCATCGCTGTGAACCGTATTTATTGATAGTTTTGGCGGTGACCTAGATAATGCGTCGGCGACTACATTGGCTACGCCGGGCTTATACCTTAGTTCGTGGTTGTATGCGCCCATAAAGTCTCTCCAGCGTTTTAACTTTGGGTTATTGCTTTGTGCACTGTTTGAAAACGTTAAAGGTTGGTGATCTGTGTAGATCACGACTTTCGAATATCCGTACAAATAGTGTCTTAGACTTTTAAGGGCCCATACAATGGCCAACATCTCTTTTTCGTTGGTAGCATAAGCTTCTTCAGTTTTAGATAACGTGCGTGAAATGAATGCTATGGTCCTATGGTCTTGTTCTAGTACTGCACCTATCGCGTAATCCGATGCATCTGTTGTAAGTTGGAACTCTTTACCAAAGTCTGGATAACTCAGCATGACATCTCTACATATAAGAGTGTTTCTGAGTTTATTATAGGCTTCGCGTGCTTCTTTAGCTAGTGCTATCGCCTCCTTATTTGAGGTGTATTTGGAAACACGGCCACATTCTCCTCTCAATAGTGAGGTTAGTGGTTTTGGTATTTTTGCGTAGTCTCTAATAAATCTTCTGTAGTAACTAGTCATGCCTATAAAGGAGCGGAGTTCTCTAAGTGTTTTTGGAATTGGAAATTTAGTAATTGCCTCGATTTTTGATGGGTTTGTTTTTACTCCCTCTGCGGAAATTGTAAAACCCAGAAAATCGACTTCGGTCTTAAAAAAGTGACACTTCTCAATCTGGACTCGCATGTTTGCATTCTGTAATGTCGTGAACACTTTTGCCAAACTTTCGGCATGTTCGGCTTCTGTTTTGCTAAAGACAATTATGTCATCTATATAAACATAACAAATCTTATTCCTATGTTCTCTAGGTATGTCGTCGAGCGCCCTTTGAAAGATGGAAGGTGAGTGTTTGAGGCCGAACGGTAATCTGGTGAATTCATATTTACCGCCGTTCACCGAAAATGCCGTTTTTTCTATATCTGTTTGCTTCAGTCGTATCTGATGGAAGCCGCTTTTTAAATCTAGCACGAAAAAGTATTTATTTTTTCCCAACTGGGCTATTATTCCCCCTATTTCAGGTATGGGATACCTGTCGGACACGGTGACTTTATTGATTTTCCTATAATCAATTACTAGTCGGAATTTTTTCTGTTCGGACGGACCGGATTTTTCGGTACGACCCATACTGGGGCGTTGTACGGCGACCGTGAAGGTCTAATAATGCCATCAATGAGCATTTCTTCTATCTGCCTTTCTACCTCTTTTCTAAGAGACGCTGGGTATGGGTAGTGTTTGCCGTACACTGGGGTATCTGACGTGGTTCTTATCTCTCCTACTACCTTAGTAGTGTAAGTGAGTTTAGTGTCTGAGTCTGCGAATAAGTCGCTATGATGTCTGACAAGCTGTCCTAATATTTGTTTTTGCGTTTCTGTCATGTGGTCTGAATGTACTCCTATTGAATTTACGGCTTGAGCCGTTAATTGATGAATTTTTATCCTGTATTCGTTTTCTAGGGTCAAGCTGTCATTTTTAACATCTATTATGGCTCCTATATTCTTTAGTGTATCATTCCCTAATATGCCATGGAATGTTTTCAGGGAGGAAAGTAAAAAAAATTTCAACGGTTTGTCTTTTAAGTTAAACAAATCCAAGATAGTATGGTGAGTGATTTCAATATTTCCGCCTACTGAATTAGCAAAAAATGGTTTCTTATTTTGTTTTGGGTTTTTGACCAGTCCTGTCTGGATGTAATTTTGGTTGGACCCGGTGTCTATCAAAAATTTTAGCGTTTTACCGTCCCCCCGTTGTTACCTTAAAGTATGTTAAGGAGGAACGGTTTACTCTAAAAAATGTAGCTCCGCTGTGTCTATCATGTTATTTGGGTCATCGTCCGGTTGCCAGGTCGCTTCTCCTTGCTACTCATCGAGGTCTGCGGTTTGTTCAGCCTCGTAATAAGCTTGTTCGTCTGCGTCAGCGTTTAGTTGTAGTTCTGTATCTGTTTCTGTCTGAATATTAAATTGTCTTTGCATCTTGTTCGGATTTTGGACTGTCCCCATGTTTAATGGTCTTTTCCCTGCTACTTCGAAATTTGGCCTGTTCATATAGTTCACATTGCGTGAACGAATTGACGGATCTACCACCATTGGTACTGGCTTGGGTTGCGGACGAGGGAGTGGTGGTGAGCCGTTTTGTCCCTGGGGGTTTAAGTATTGTGCCACCATAGGGGTTTGTTGGAAGCGTGTATAGGGTTTCCTTGAAATGGTGAGGGTACCTGGCGGTTTGTTGGTAGTATAGATTTGGTTGGAAATGTTGCCTGGCTACTGCGGGTCTTCCCTGGGGGAAATTTTGCCGCGATGGGGGTGGGGGTTGTCGTCCGAAATAAGATTCCTTGGGGTCTGGTAATTTCTGGTCTTTTGGTTTTCTAGAAGACTGCACAGATGGAGTGCGTCTCCTAGATCGTATGGTTCCTTGATGGCTAAAAGTTGGGATAGGTTACCGCTTAATCCCCTAATGAATGTGTCTAGAGCCTTGTCTCTATAAAGGGCTGTTAAGGTTTGGATAGTTTCTTGTGATGCATCGAGGCTGCCTATCTGGTTAAGGATCAAGAAAAGTGAATACAGCTGGTATTCCAAGGTTTTTAGATCCCGTCTATCTGCATAATTTGATGTTAAGCATTTGGAAATTGCTTTCCAGTCCAGGGGCGTATTATATGACTCCAGAACTGCGTCTGCTTCGCCTACTATTTTGTTCCGAATAGCCAGTAAGATCCCGTAGTATTTTGGGGAGCCGATCTGGTTTTCATATAATTTTAACACTCTCTCTACGCTTTTTTTCCATGAGTTGAATTCGCTGTTTGATCCTGAGAAATCTAATGCTTTGGTCTTGTAAGCCGGCAAAATCTTATTTAGGATTTAGAACTTCCTTGACCATCTGTCCTTATATATATTATATAGCAGTTCGTTTACTACCTTTTCTACATCTTTTTGGGTAACGAGTCTGGCTTGCATAGCCGGAGAGGGTGAAGAGGTTGAGGGACCACTAAGGGCTCCTAATTTGGCTAACAGTTCGTCGTCTGGCATGTTGTTGGGTGAAAGGAGCTTTGAATATTTTTTCCAAATTTTTCTTTTATATTATAGGGTAAACGAGGTAAAAGGGATTTTGAGCTTTTGGGAAAGGAGAAAGAGTTCAAATAAATATAAAGGTTCGTTTCAGGGAAATTCAAGAATTGATAAAGCAATGATTGAGGAAAAAAATTTGCAGATCTCTGATTTGATAAGACCTTTTTTGTTTTCTATTTTAGCTTCTCTTATTTGTTGAGTTTAAGTTTTCCGAATTTATCTAGCAAAATAAATTTCCTTGTTATACTTTTTCTTTGCGTAATTTGATTTTTTTATTTTAGTTAGGTTTTTGAGTCTTAGGTATCTAACTAATTTTTGTTTTTTGAGAGAGAATTTTTAAAAGTTATTCAGATATATTATTAACCTTGAGTTTACTTTACTTTGCTTTTAATTATTAATGTTTTTTCTAAATAATGTTTCTTAAAAATTTAGCTTACAGTAGTAACATTTCGGCGTGCTCTCGCGCTTGTAAGGTTGGCAGCTTCCCGTTTTTCCCACGTTGCAGCAACAGCGATTTGGGTGACTAGGGTACCTTCCCTACATCTTTCTCCTAGAAGATGCGCGTGCCTCTCCGGACGGACACTAGAGGGCTCACGGCGATTATTGGAATCCTGGTTTTTGTTCGAATGTCAATTCACTGACACTAGCGCACTCGTAGTTCTGTCCTTTGCGGCACTTCCGGGGGGGCGATTGCAATACCCAGTTTCGTACACTTGAACTGTTAGTTTCGGGTGGTCTTTGCGCACTTGTATTTTATAGACTTCCGTAACACATTTAGGGCGATTGCAATACCTAGTTGTGCACTTCAGATCGTTTACAAGGATGTATTCGCGCACTTGTAGCTTAGTAACACTTTTCTACCTGGATATCGTGCACTTTTATATTGCTATAAGGATAACTTTGCGGACTCGCGTTTTGATAGGATTTCAGTGGAACTCTTAGGGGCGATTGCAATGCCTAATTGTTGCGCACTTTAAGGATCACTATTACTGTTCACAAGGATTACCGCTTTTGACCCGAAACTTTTACGAGGATGTTATTTCTTTGCGCGTCGCGAACTTTTACCAGGTCTCTGCTCGGGCGCCAGTTAAAAGTTTAGATTATTTTTATTTAAAAAAATAATGTTTTTATTAACAAGTTGAGATTAAGACTGATTTACAATTGCTAAAGCTAAACTACATCAAACCTAAGGCGTCGTTCTGACGCTCGCTGCTCTGCTGATTCTTGGTGTTCCCTCGATGTCATTGGTCGCGTTCGCTGGCGCTGTCGCTGTAGCTGATCTACGTTGGCCGGCATTGGTTGCCGGTTGGTGCAATATGATCCTTCGCTGTGGAGTTTCGATGTGGCGCTCTGCTATTGGTGTTTTCCGTGGTCTCAGCCGGTGCCGGCTGCATTAGTTGTTGACGGGGTTTCGTCTTGCGCTTATTGGTCCCACGGTAGCTTACTGGAAAGTGCATGGTTAACGCTCGTGCTTTGGTGGCCTGTTAGCAGAACTTCCCACGGGTCGTTGACGCCTTGGTGTCACATGCCCGGCTGTGGTGCGTTGTCGATCCCACGGTGACTTGGTTGGCATGTGCAGACTCAGCTCACGTGGCTGTCTGCACAAGTTGCACTTTTCCGATCACACGGTTATTGGCTGGCGAATTCCAGGTTGTAATATTGTTGTTGTTCTGGCATTTGCGCGTGTGATAATATTGCTCTTTTTGTTGTTCTCTGCTACTTGCGCGTGTGGCGCTCTTATGCTCTTATTACAGAGCTGTGACATGTTGGTCCTTAACATACATATATCAGTTTAATTGCGCAATACATACCATACCCAAAGTAAATGATTTTATAAAAATAATAAAAGCTTATGATATTCGAATGGAAATGCTACACTAAGAGCATATATAGTAGATATTTTAAACCTAATTAAAAAGTTTCATTAAATGAAATTAAATTAAGAGAAAAAGAAACGTCCAGGTCATGAAGACTTCGGCTCCATGGCAGTGAACGAGACAACCTCGTGGCACTCCACAACGGTGAGGTTATGCACGCTTTGGTTGACTGACCACATGCCTCCAGTTGAACAGATACACAGAAAATTATAATATAGATTTAGTTTTGAATATCCGTGGAATATTCCTTTGGTGACGATGCCAAAAATGCACCAACGCCGCTGCTCGGCAGGAAGACTCAGCACGTGGTGCTGCTGCAGGTTATGTTTGCTATTTTTAGGCCATTGATTTTAAAAAAATTCATGGTCTATTGTGTTTGTCGGAACGGAATTGTGCGTAACAGGCAGAAGGAGGCATCTCCGACCCCATAAACTATATATATTCTGAATCAGTATCAGTAGCCGAGTCGATTGAGCCATGTCTGTCAGTCCGTCTGTCTGTCTGTATGAACACCTGGATCTCAGAAAGTATAAGGGCTAGAGTCATCAAATTTTGCGACAACATACGTATATATTGCAGTGTCTCAAAGTTTTTTTAAAATTTGGACACGCCCCTTCCCGCCTCCGTAAATCAGTAATAACTATTTGAAAACTACAATATTAGCTCAACAACCAAAGTTGTATATCTTACATGACAAATACTTTGCCACGGGCGTTATGTGAAAATTTCATTTAAATCGGACTATTAATAAGTGAGATATGATACGAATTAAACTCACTTTGAACATACATTTACACTTAAGCAGACCTAATTTACGCAAGCATACCGAAGTTCAAATCTAGCGTCAGACACACAGCATTTTAAACTTTTTATTTGCATTGTATGGTAACAAAATTGGTTGACAATGCAGCTTTGCCGATAGGCCAAGGAGTGAGGCGATGGCCGAGTGGTTAGAGTGGCGGACGGCTGTGAGAGAGTGCGTGTGTTCAACTCCCGTTTGAGGCGGGTGCGAATTTTCATTTATTAATTATTTATTATTTTATTTTATTTTTTTATTTATTTTATTCTAATAATATTCGGGCGGCGATTCCATACCGTGAAAATTTTTATTACGGTATAATATGATAATCCATGGCCTTATACAGTCAGCACCTGACTGTAGCGTTAGTATTTTTTATTTTACAGCACAACGACCCTTATAAGAATGTAATTGGCTTGCGCTGATCATCCCACGTATTCATAATTTGTTTTGTTCAGAGGTCTTGCGTTCTTCCTGTCACTGATTAGGCATTCATTATTTTGTCCGTCCTCAGCGACGCAATATCAAGAAAATTTTGTCGTGGTGTTGCCCAAAAATTTGTTGGCGGCCGATAAGCCGGTATATTTTACAATTTCTGTTCGCACTTATTTATATGTCTTTTGATTTTCTGGCATCAGATGGCTCAGATTAAAAAAAAGTTTTAAGTGACTTGAAAAATATGAAGACGTCTGTTCGATTTGCGTGTCAAGACGGAAGAGAGAGATCTTTTTGGCATTATGGCGATGCAGGCGCTTTTTTCTTCTGCAGTGCTGCAAAATGCAGTCTAGTGAGACCTGCCACTTTTTGTTTGCCAAAAATATTGCATTAATTAATAATTGCATTAGTGCAATGAGCTGCCAGATCAAAGCTATCAATAAAAGTGTGACCCATCTTGTCGCGACTCTCACAATACATAATGGTGCGAAATTGTATAATATTGTATGTTTTCATTGACATCTATAATAATTCCAATCGCTAAATTTTTTTTTGAAAATCTTTACTTCTAACTGATTTTCCAATGAAAGCTATAGGATAAAGATGTCCGACTTTAATGAAATGGAAACTTGATTACTGTTACTTTAATTGGCACTGATAAGCTAATTTTTTCTATATACCAATACTGTTCTTCGTACGAAAACCATCAGTTAGACTAATTAATCCTATGACAGCTTTATATTAAAGTGGGCCTATTTTTAAATTGTATATCCATATCATTTAAATAGAAGAAGTCAAATGTGTAGCATTATATCTATATTATTGTATTTATATTATATAAGAGTAAGCTTTATCTGAGTTAACGATTAATCGATGTTTAAAGATAAGTTAAGAAGTTCCGTTAGTTGTTAATATAGTTTGGATTCATCGTGTAATTAGAACGATAGAACGAGAGTTAAGGCAATCGTTATCGGAGATCGACATATTGAATAAGAGAAGCGCTTGTGCTTGAACGACGCATTAAGAAAAGTGTAATTTAAGAATTGAAATAAAGTTGAACTATTGAAAAAAACAAACGAGAGCAACAGTCGAGCGGCACGCGACAGTGGGATACCCTTCGACTTATGTTTCGGTTTAGTTTAATTTGTTGAATTCATAAACATATTCATATGAAAATACTTTCAAATTATTCTCGACAGATGGCGTTCGCGCTTCGCGCTGACACAAGCACTTAGAGTTATGCTCATACTTTCTTGAATAACTTCTGTGTTTATGGTTCGATCCGATTGAAATTACGACAATAAGTAGATATAACTATCAGCTTAGTATATGTTAAAGTTAGAAAGCTATATATTTTTTACGACGCATACAAATCGAGTTTAAAAACTAAATTAGTGATTTGCGGGGGCGGTGGGCGTGGCCTCCAACATTTGAAAAAAACTTGATCTGCGCCAAGTATATAGGAACCTTTATTTCAAATTTTGTGTTTCTAGCGTTTATAATAGCTGAGATCTGTGTGTTCATATGGTCAGACGGACATCCGGACAGACAGACGGACATAGCTCAATCGACACGGCTAGTGATCCTGAGCAAGAATATATATACTTTATGGGGTCTCCTTCTGCCTGTTACATACATTTGCACAAAGTTAGTATACCCTTTTTTGACCATTTTCAATGGTCGAAGGGTATAAAAAGAATTTCATGCAGCAAATGTAGTAAATTTGGTTGCACTATTTTAACAATTCACAAAATCAGTCAATAGTTTGTATGTCAGCTATACGATATATCGGTACGATCCGGCCCGTTTCGACTTATTTACAGTGTGCAGCAATAAGAAGAACGTGTTTCAAATTTCATTAAGATAGCTCAAAAACTGAGCGTTGCAATGGGCAGGCAAACAGACAGATATGTCTACGATAGATTGATCCCCCTGGTGATTCTGATTTAGAATATATATACTTTATGGGGTGCGTTGCAAACTCCTGGCCAAAATTAATATATTATATATTGGTTCTTCTTAAAGAAACAATCTATATTAAATATATTAAGTTAATTTCAGTTCTGTGTCGACAAAATGTTCGACTTTAAACCACTTGTTTTTGTGATTCACCCCGGCGTGCGCTGAGAGCTGTAAAATAGCACTAAGATCTCCAATTAAGTATATTATACGAATGCGCCATTTCTTATGTCGGTATGTAAAAGTATAATATAATAAGAATAACTTAAAAATAAAACAACCTATTTCTGTATATTAAATTTTATTATTCAGTTTGGTCATTTCAAATTTGTTTAGGCTATGTTTAAAACACGATATCTGAAAAATTAGATTAGTGTATCTAATTAAATACCAAAAAACTTTAGGTGGCTGTAAATTAAAATTTTGACGAAAAGACGTGCGTTCAATTCAAAATATATTTCACGAGAACTTCATTGCGAATTCAAAACAACGAAGAGAGAACTTTATTGCGCTCCCGCTCCGCCCTAAACTAATTTACACTAGACTTAAAGTTTTATCTTTATAAATAAACTAACATAGTTTAACACCGGCCCTGTTGAAGGCCTGTAAGGCTTCAAGCAATTGGTAACGGAGCCAGTTTATGAATGGCCCGTCTAAACATTCGCCCATCGCTGGTCCTAAGATTGACGACCCTTACCATGCCGTCCTGCCTTGCGTGTGTTGTCACGATCCTGCCGAGGAGCTACTGTTGCGGAGGAAGGTTGTCTTTTGCGACGACGACGAGAGTGCCCTCCTTGATGTTGGGCCACTTGCCCCGGATTTGAAGGCCCAGGACATATTCTCGGGACTATCGTTGCCAGAACAGTTGCCTGACTGACGAGACAAGTCGCCATCGCCGCAAGCAGTAGAGACCCGTCTGGTCCGGGGTCCGGAGTGCTGGTGGGGCGAGTAGCGACCCGCCTGTCAGCAGGTGCCCTGGTGTTAAGGCCTCTCCGTCGCTGGGGTCCTGGCTGATTGGTCCGAGTGGCCGCGAGTTTAGCACCGCCTCGACGCCGACGAGAACTGTTTGTAGCTCCTCTGTTGTTAACTGCGTACTGCCCACGGCTCGTAGGAGTAGTTGCTTTGCAGTTTTCACACCTGCCTCCCAGAGCCCACCCATGTGTGGTGCTTGAGGCGGTGTGAACACAAATTCGCATCCGCTTCTTGATGCGAATTCGCGAATCGCGTCCGCTTGCTCCTCGATCGTCCCTCGCAGATCGTCGCGTTGTCGCAGTGCACGATCTGCGGATATCCTCGGCGACCAACAAACCTTTGAAAACATAATAAAAAGGAGTCAGTGGAAAGATCGGAAACAACAAGTGTCGTGTACACTGGACCACAAAAGTCAACGCCACAAGGCGGAGAGCACGGAGTCGGTCTGCGGGTAAATTCCCCATTATTTGAGTCAGAAGTCGCGGTTTACTTTTGAAACATCTAATGCACGAACGAACTGTCTGACTGCAGACCTCCTGAGCGTTATCAATCCAAATACGCTCCCGAAATATACTCACAAGTGCTCGTGGGCCAGCATGTCGGACATAGCTCTGTACGAATTGAGAGCGTTTAGTCAACAACAATGGAAACTTGGTATCGTACGATATAGGAGCATTTGCTAGTCGCCCCCCCAACTTTCAACAACGAAAACATACACCAAGTTTCCTTGTCTTCGTGTATAAATGGATTTAATCGCTGAAGACAAGGGCCAAGCTTGGATCCCTTGCGAACTCTTTTAATATCATCATAAAATGCGTGACATTGAACAACTTCGACAATTTTCAAAAGGCTTCCTTATATTCCGTTGGTGACGGAATCTTTTCAAATTGGGCAATCCTATTTTTACATTTAGCTATGAAGCGGAACATATAAAAAAATACCCTTAGCAGTTTGAGGTGTGACGAGAATCCCTCGATGACATCCACTAGATCCGATTTAACTACGGCAGTCGCCAGTTCAACCGCTGTTTTTCTCTTCTCCAGCTCCATCATCTCCCTTGATAGCTCTAGGTGTCGATTAACGGGCCAATCTTCATCTTCGTTCTTCAAAAACGAAGGTCCACCAAACCAGATTGACTCCTTCAAGTCGTTAATGTCACAACCTCATGAAACTACATCTCTTGAGTTTTGTTTTGTCGGTACATGTCGCCATGTAGCTTCTTTGGACCGCTCCTGAATTTCAGCCACTCTGTTCGAAACGAACGTCGCCAACGACGAAGGATGAGATCGGATCCAGTGAACAGTAACTTCTGAATCCGCCCCTAGACGATTCGTTCGATATTTTTCTTCAATAATGGCTTGATTCTGTGGCAAAGATCAGCTAGAAGGTCAGCGGCACATAACTCAAGTCTACGAAGTGTTTTCGTCCTGAGCGGCGCTACTTTTGACTTTGAAGTCAACAACGAAGCCTTGTAACCTTCAACAGTTTTGCTACGAATATAGACGCAAGCACCGTAGGCTCTCATAGATGCGTCGGCGAAACCATGTAATTGTATTGGTGACATCGGATTAGTGAACACATATCGAGGTATGGAGATTTCTTCCACTCTCGACAATGTTTCCTTCAATTTATTCCATGCTGTTTCCAACTGCTGTGGAATAGACTCATCTCAGTCCAACTTATTAAGCCATAACTCCTGCAATAGGATCTTGCCTCGAATGAATTGGATTTAATAAGCCGAGGGGGTCAAACAGCTTCGATGTCACCAACAATATGTTCCTTTTTGTCGCTCGGAGAACCACGACAGAGGTGTCAATTTTGAATTTTAAGGCACCTTCACTAGGAGTCCATGATTTACCTAGAGCCTTAGTTGAATCTGAATCCGAGATTGTTTAACTGTGCTCTCAGATGCAGTGACCTCAGGTGAGTTTGAAAACCACTTGCTCAATTCAAAACCTGCTGTTTGAAGAACCTGCGTCACTTCAGACTTAATTGTCTTAAGTTCATCTATGCATGCAGCACCAGTTAACATGTGTGGAAGGCAAATTAAATCACTCACAACGTTGCAGTACTTCCTCTTTATTTCACTCGCTAAAACAGAATGACCCTCCGCGTCTTAAAGTTAGTTTTACATTCATTTAACATAGGCTTAACATAGATATCGTGTTATATAAGTATCGATATACATAGGTTTAACATACTCATCGTGTAATATAAGTATCGATATACATAGGCTTAACATAGTTATTGTGTTATATAAGTATCGATGTACAGTGTGACCCTCTACCAGCCTACTACACATGTCATCAACATAAGAGTCAGACCGAATAACTTTAGAAGCTCTAGGGAGTGACCTCTTACGGCTTCACTTTAAACACTTTCTTTAAACACATGATGGCCAGAAAAGGGGCTGGACCAGTACCATAAGTAACGGTGTTGACCTTATATAATCTCAAGGATTCACATGGATCTCGTCTCCACACTATTAAATGGAATGACCTATCAGCTTCATTCACCGTTTTGCAACCTCGAACGAGTTGCCTTAAACGTTTGGGTCTGATTTAAACGGCAGTCTAACTTCAAAGCGACCCGAGGTCAAGATCTGAGTAGTCTTCCTGTAGTGGTCTTCACAGAGCTGTTGCTCTGGCGACCATATTTTACTAGTAGATGGCAATTCCTCTAGTGACCAAAACTTCTGCAGAGTGTTATTTATCGAGACAAGCAATTCTTCTTGGCAACTTAACGCTGACGAGGTACCTGGGGAGCTGGACTCTTTGGAGCATATTTTCCAGCTACAACCCAGCCAAGAAGAGTTTTTTGCAGAGTCGGATACTCCGGAGCTTGCTTTATCTGACCGACAGACAACAACTCGAAAAATGACTCTGCACCATTTAACATATCTATCCGTTGAGGTTTGTAAAAGTATGGGTCTGCTAATGGTAGGTTCTTTGGGATTTTCCAGTCGCTGACGTTGACTGACTGGTCTGGGTGATACCCAGAAATTGATTTCAGTACCCAAAAATCAAATGCGAACTCATTACCAGTTATTCGCGACCACCGTATGTATTTTATTCTTGACTTGAGTATTGGCTGCACCAATACCAAGCAAGTTTATACATAAATCTTCTTTGCGGATCCGTAAGCGTTGACCTAAATCTTCAGTTACGAAGTTAGTTTGTGATTCAGAGTCAAGAAGTGCTCGGACCAAAATTTAATTTCCACTTCTTGTTCGGACGCTTACAATCGACGTTGCAAGAATTACCCTTTCCAACGCTGACGCATGCATAGAATGCGTAGTGAAAGGGTAATCTTAGCTTGGAGGAGAAGAAATATTCTCTGAAGGTGGTGGTAGCGCTAAGCTATTTTTTGGCAGACCCCATAAAGTATATATATTCTTGCTCAGGATCACTAGCCGAGTCGATTGAGCCATGTCTGTCTGTCTGGATGTCCGGGTGTCCGGATAACCAGATGAACTCAACTAATTTAAGAGCTAGAGACACCAAATTTGGCATGAAAGTTTCTGTGTACCAGGCTCAGATCAAGATTATTTCAAATGTTGGGTGCCACGCCCACCGCCCCCGCAAATCAATAATTTCATTTTTGCACTCAATTTATAAGCGCTGTATAAAAGATACAAATTTCGGACTTTAACATATACTAAGCTGAATGGAATATCTATGTATTCTCCAAATTGCCATCTGATCGGACAATAAACACAGAAGTTATTTAAGAAAGTATGAGCACGAAACCAAGTGCTTGTATCAGCTAACAAGGGAGACGGGAGAGCGCCATCTGTCGGGATTCATTTTAAAGCATGTGCCGATTTAACAAATTAAACTACATTAGAACATGGGTCGAAGGGTACCCCACTGTCGCATGCCGCGTGACTGATGCTTTTCTTACTGGTTTTATTTTAATTAAGTCATACGGGGAAATCCATTTATCCCTTTGTGTCCTTGTTTAGATTTGCATTTTTCAACAGTGTGACCCTTTTTTAGACAATTTATGCATAACGATGCGGACTTTACAAGCTCAAATCTCTGCATTACGGCGAGATGAGCGAACGGACTACAAGTTTCTATTAAGTGATCATTTGAATTGCAGTAACTGCAGGTCTGATTGGTGCTAGTTGAAGGGCAGGCAAAGGAACTTTGATTATACTGCCTGTTTGAAACTACTTTTCCGATTTTGGCTTTGTCGATCCTTCAGCAGTTTGATGCTGGTATCGACGGTTCAATACCCTTTCAAAATTGGACCACAAAGGTAATTTGTCATAATCTAGCTGCTCTTCCCATTTTTGTTTGGTCACATTATCTACTCTTTTTAATACCAAATGAATCAGCATTGCATTCGATATTTTAGTGTCATCGCCTATCGATAACAATAAACCATATAGAACCATATGACCATAGGCTTCTGGAGTGCCTTAATCGTTCCCAAGGCATCACCAGGAGATCAGATTGTTAAACTTTTCGATAGCCGGAATGCTCTTATCATTATGAACAGAGTCTCGAATAATCCTATAAAATTCTTGAACTCAGAATAATTGCCGCTAAATTTAGGTAATGCCAAATTAGGGAGTCGAGCTCGAGTTAGTGTCATCGGAGCCGAAACTTTTTCTTTTGTCTCGCTCGATGACTTCACGGCTGAAAAAAACGACATAATTCTCGCTTTAGTCGTGATTGACAATTCCTCCAACTCGGCTCCAAACTCATTATTTTCATTAAGGCTTTCAATATGTTCTTGAAGTCCGGTTGCCTTGACAATAGTCTCGGACAAAAGTTGAAGCCTGCTCGGAGACGTCTAGTGGTATAGTACCATTTTCTAGACGCTGTTCTACTCGACGAATGCTCGAATACTCGTAGCCTTTTCCTAAGGTCGTCAAGAGACGTCCGACTCGGTTTTGGCTTTTCTTGTTCCATTTTGATAGACGAAAACGAGAAACTATGTGTTTTTTATTGTATATACAATAAACGACGAAAACAAATATACTTGAATAATTGTCGAAGCACTAGTAATCAAAAAAATAATTCGTTGCAAGTGATACCGAAAAAGAGTTATACCCTACCAAAAGTAGGGTATGCGTATCACTTGCCATTTTAAGTTCAAGCGCGCAAACGAAATTGACAACAACAATGCTAGTGAGCGGGTGAGGTGCGAAAGCGAAAAAATCATCGCTGTAGCTTGCTGTGTAAATGTGCATATGTATGTATGCAGCTAGAAAAGCAGCTGGCGGACGAATGAATAGGAAAGCAAAGAAACGAAAAAGAAACGCCGCTGCAGCTGGTATACACGTAATATGTATGTATATACGTACATACAATTGCTTAGCAAATTATTATTTGCAATCGAATTATGGACGAAAGTTTGTGAGAGGGGGCCACAGTGGAACATAAACAAACAACAAACAATTGAATCCAATAGCAGTTCAAAAGATATATGAATTAAACTACGATGAATTGCCTGTCTGAACTATATTATAGTGTACGTATGTGCCAAGAATTGAAAGCGAAATGCCAAAAACTAATTTAAAAACGCTGCTACTTTCCTCTTGGCTTGCAAGAATTGCAGGGTATCCCTCAAAGAATTTGCAGGAACACAAATTATAGTTTTTAACGGGACCGACGCGAATAATTTGTTAATAATCCACCCACGAACCGAAAGCAATTTACTTTTTTGATTTAGTAATTGACACTTAAGCACTGTGCAATTTCTATACAATTGTACACACAATGTATGTTTTTATTTGCAGTATTTATGTGTCACTGTCACTTTAACTTTCTTTCAGAATGCCTTTTTGTTTACAGTCCACCCGGGGGCGCCATGAAAAATTAGATTAGTTTATCTAATTAAATACCGAAAATCTTTGGGTGGCTGTAAATTAAAATTTCCACTTTAATAAAACTAACTTAATATAACAATATTATTGGTGGGATTGCAAGAATTTTTCTTAAGCTTTTCAATATTCTGTACCTTGCTGGCGTACACACCGCTTTACAAATAATCTCACAAAGAGAAGTCCGGAGAGGCCAAATCCAGATATCTATCTGTCCGTTTTATATTGCCCCTTTTTGACAAACGATTTTGAGGAAATTTGCGCTGCAGAAACTGGATTGTTGGATGGTCTTAGTCGTTTATGAATGAGTCGATCACGTTCTCCCACTATCCCTTGGTTTAAAAAAAATTGACACCAAGCGATGAAAAGTGTTGTCACACGGTGCCTGTTTGGAATCATATTTTCACCGATATGCACGTTGAGTTAACACGTTTGAATCAGTATTTGCAATGTATAAAGTAACAGTTTGTGCACGTCCTTTCGGTGTTAAACGATTCGTGGTAAAAATTCGCTTGAATCATCATCTAAAAAGTCTGAAGACAAATAAATGGATTGAGAATTGTCGAAGTTATTCTATGTTACAATACTGACATAAGAAACGGCGCACCCTGTAGATATACCAATTTTAATATTTTGCGTTTGGTTAGGTTCCAGGTCGGGTCCACGGGATATGTTAGTGAGGAGTTTTAGGATTTTGGATATGTTCAATAAATGTGTAATATTATAATAAAGTACTAATTAGCTTTGCTTGTGCGGACATAACTGATGAGTTCCGCCAATTGGGCGCATGATGCCTCCGCCTGGTTCTTGCCGATGTGTGCGTCAGCTAGTTAGAACTGCAATGCCAGATCGTTGAGCGTATAATTTGCTTTGTCATGCAGGGTGATCGATTTAACGCCACCCAATATGACATTCTTGGCTATCCCCAGACCAAGACGACCTCATGTGTGAGTTGGCCATACTACGCATTGCATCGTGGCCAAGCACATGGAGCGACTCAACGATGTCTCTGCCAGTGTTGTTGCTATTGCTGCTGGCTGCCATAACTGCACTGCTGTTATTGCTGTTGTTGTAGTTTCTATTGCTGGTGTTGGTGGAACTGACGTTGGAATTTGATTCGCAAATTTGAAAATAACCTTTCCAGGCAATGAACTATTTGCCGTTCCTGTACGAATGCAAAGTACCCTTTAGGGTTAGCTGGGGCTGCCTTAATAGGTTAAGGTGACTCGGCGACCTGGGTAATGCTCCGAGCGGCGACTTAAGTCGGTCAGCAAAGTTTGTTGTTCTTTCCATTATCGTTTTTCTGCCTGTAAATAACAGAAAAATAATATAAACCGAGAGCAACAGTCGAGCGGCACGCGACAGTAGAAGGGTATCCCTTCGACTTTTGTTTCCGTGTAGTTTAATTTGTTGAATTCATACACATATTCATTTGAACATACTTTCAAATTATGCTTGACAGATGGCGCTCGAGCTTCGCGCTCGCCTACCTCCCGTGTTAGCTGACACAAGCATTTATGCTCATACTTTCTTGAATAAATTCTGTGTTTATGGTTCGATCCGATTGAAATTGCGACAATAAGTAGATATAACTATCAGCTTAGTATATGTTAAAGTTAGAAAGCTATATATTTCTTACGACGCATACAACTCGAGTTTAAAAACTAAATTAGTGATTTGCGGGGGCGTGGCATCCAATATTTAAAATATACTAAGCTCATTAAAATATCTACGTATTCTCGAAATTGCAATCCGATCGGACAATAAACACAGAAGTTATTTAAGAAAGTATGTGCATAAAACCAAGTGCTTGTATCATCTAACAAGGGAGGCGGGCGAGCGCAACGCGCGAGCGCCATCTGTCGGGAATAACTTAAATGCATGTGCATATGTGTATGTGTACATATATAGCAACGTAGGTCGAAGGGTATCCCACTGTCGCGTGCAGCCTTTTTTTATATTTTTTTCTCTGTGTAGCATGAAAACAACTATTATTGCAAGTGTGTAAGTACGTGGTATATAAGTGAGAGGTGTGGATCGCTGTGCACGAAAAGGTAATGTGAAAATAACATCATACCGAACAACAATTTGTTAAATTCCTTGTAATTTATTCTCTTAATGCTAGGGCGTGTACAATATTCTTGGTTAGCCCATTTTTAGATAGGATATACAAACTGGAGGGTTTACCCACTCGCGAGCATGCCACGTATAATTGACCATGAGAAAAACATGGTGTGCTCAAATCTAAGCCACAAATCGACATCTTTTGGCCGTGGGACTTATTAATAGTCATGGCAAATGCCAATCGAATTGGAAACTGAATTCGTTTAAATGGACATGGCACATCTGTGGGGATAATAGGGATAAAAATGATGGCTTCGATAACGTTTTTCATTAATTTTTGAATAACTAATCGTGTACCGTTGCACAGTCGCGGCGGATTCAGATTCCGAAGCAAAATAATGGGAGATCCAACCTTTAATTCTAAATTATGCGGTAGCATGCCTGGATAATCCAATGAGTTTAAAAACTCTGTGGGAAAATTAACAGCGTCGCTTTCTTCACAAACTGTATCAATAGATTTGTATGCTACTAAGTTCCCTGGCAGCAACTGTTGTATTTTGATATTTAAATCGTCAACGTCCGCATTTTTTCCGCTAAAATAGCTCTTTCTGCAAGCCACTCCTGATTTATATACTGTGTGTGTACATTCGGAAAGATTTGTTGAATCAGAGCACGTTGCGAATCAATTATTGTGTAGAAATCTGTCGGTACTTTAACGCATCCAGTTTCATCTGTAGTAAGTTTCTCATCGCCGATAATTAAGAGTTGGTTTGCGAATGTCTCAGCGGATGGATCTTGTAGAATTTGAACCCGCATATTTATTTGGAGCTGTAGTTTTTCTACATTACGCCATAATGGGGATTTTAAGCACGCGTTGATCTCATCCGCGTATGTTGAAATGATAACGGTAACCAGTCTGCCTTGGATTGACTGTAAACACCCGCCCCAATGCGTTCGATTTGAATAAATTGGGACATGTATCAACTGGTAAGCCTTGCTTGCGGGGTGTCCAATTTTTTGTTTGAGCCCATGTGAAATATCGTGGTACTTCTGAATAGAGTAATGTTCGTGCAAAGGCCCCATAATCATCGCACGATTACTTGACAAAATAAAAAATATTAGGGGTGGACAACCCTTATCGGTTAGGGGGTACGAAAAATATATGTTAGCCGATTGCCAGGCCTACAGAATATACTCTCCAAATTTCATCAAAATCGGTCAAGTAGTTTCGGTTACTAACAGTGTGACAGCAGAATTTTATATTTAAGATAATGATCAGGATCATAAGCACATTGTAGTGATTGGTAGGTCAATTAACCAGAAGAATTTATTTGATATGCAAAGCTTTAGTTAATGAGAACAGAATAATTGTGTGTATATGCGGATACTGCACTCCTGAAAACATGTGTGGAAGTATAAACATCCTTGGCAACGAGCATCAGTGGCTTGCAGTAAAGCGCTGCTTGTGTAGCTCTAACTGTCCTGATGTGTTGGCGAAGCTTTTTAGTGAGCCGTGAAGCCATCCTTGAAAAGTCGAAGAAATCGTGGAACAGTCGTAAAGTTATGCCGAACAGTAGCTCTGCAGGAGAGGATTTAAAGTCCTCCTTGAATGCTGTGCGATGTTCCAGTAAGACGGGGGCAATAGGTCTGGCCATGCAGTGTGGGAGTTACACATGAGCGCTGCTTTGTTGCTTTGTTGTGTCCGCTGCCATCTTTCGACTATGCCGTTTAATTGGGGGTGATAGGCGGTTGTGCGAATCCGTTAAGCTGCGATGAGTTTTGCTAACTCAGTAAATAGGGCAGATTAAAATTGGGTACCCTGATCTGTGGTGATGCTGAGTGGTATGCCGAAGAGACAAATCCAATTTGCATAAAAGGCTGATGCAACTGTTTTCGCCGACATATTAGCAAGTGGGACTGCTAGTGGCCATCTACTAAATATATCGATGAGGTAGTTCGATGAAATCTAATCGAAACGCTGATCCGGGATATCAAACTGTCGACAGATACGGCGTCACGGTTCATACCTGGCCAAAAAAAATCGCGGCTTCAATAATCGCGCAGTTGTGGGATAAAATATCGTTTTGATCAATGCGCAGTGTCTGGAGGTCGAAGAATGTGTCTTGTGACAGTTGCGGGAGCTCATTGTCGGTTTGTTGAGCATCGAAAATGGTTTGTGTGTTAAGATCGCTTGGCATGCTGATGGCATTTATACGTGAGAGTGTATCCGTGACAGTGTTGTATGCTCCGGGTGTGTGGATAATTGAGCAATAATGTCCAGTTGCCGCAGCTGGCGCGATGCCTTTTGCGCAGAGCGTAGTTGAGCGGCTTATAGGCTGTATGACGAAAGCTCGACCTTCCAAAACTTATTTAAAACGCATAGTGGCAGCAAATATTTCTGGAATTCGCGATCGTAAGTGCTATATAAAAAAATTTAATATTGGCAGAGCGATCGTGAATGTGGAGTTTATACTACCGAGAGGCGGGCAATATTTGCATTATCAGTGGTCGCCGGTACCACTGATCGAATATTTGTCTTTCCTGTTGTGATGTCCACAAACAGTTCACTTTGATAGGTGCTGTTTCGGAACGCATCAAAAATATTGCTTAAGAATCATCATTAAAACTATTTGATTAAGTTATCGATAAGAATTCGATTTTATTGTTTGTCCGTTTCTGATCATGGGCTTTTTGTAAAAAAGGAACGACGCAGCAGACGCGCTAATTAGAGTTAATCTTATTTTAATAAATAAATATTAAAATAAAAGTGTTTTGACAATTATTAAATGACGGTAGGAGCTAATGCTGTGTTCCACCATCAAGACATCGTCAGACCGGTCGTTCGAGCCGTATAATATATAATATTGTCACCCATCAGGTAATTGCCGCTTTTGATAGGTGCTTTTGATGCTTTTTATTTAATGTTGACTGCAGGGCAGCAATATTGTGCTTACAGTCTGCTAGTTTATCCGTGGTGTGTCCAGTGTGAAATCTTGTTACGCAAGCTCAGGCTTCATCTTCCATTAGGCTGTCGGCGATCTCGGTTAATTTATCTATGGAGGCGGATGAAACCTTGTTGTACTTGTTGTGGAAGCAGGGATAGCCAGAGCTCGCGAAGAAGGCCTTCATTGTGGGTGACTTACTTCCAAGTTACAGTTTCGATAGTGCCATAAGGAGTTGGCGTTATTCGGACAAATTGATTCGCTTAATAATCCACGTCATCAAACGTTCATATATTTTGGTCTCTGGTAAGTTATTCAAAACCTCGGTTGATTGCCACATGCTGTCAGGGTCAAGTGCTCTTAAAAGGTAGTAAAAACGTATAACTATTGTGTAATAAAATGCGGTAGCTATTAAATCTCAACTTGCAGAAACCATATATTCACGTTATGCTTCGAAATTGGCGGAAGCTTGCATCTTGCCTACAAATTTGTTGTTGCTGTTGTTGTTGTTGATGCATTTTACAAGAGTCTGGCGAATGCCGTGCGGTTGCATTTTCCTGCATGATGTCTTATATTAATCCGGATTGGTGCGCGGTATTCTTGCTCAGGAACACTAGCCGAGTCAGTTTGTGTCTATCCGTCTGTCCAGTATAAAACCTAGAGACACCAAATTTGGCTTGAAGGTTCCTGTATACTATGTGCAGATCAATTTTATTTTAAATGTTAATAACTACATTTTTCATGTCGATTCGAAACGACGTTTTAAAGATACAACTTTCCGACTTCGACGAATAGTTAGTCTATGTATTAACATTCAATAACATTCATTTGTATGAATTTGTAGCGGCAACTCTAACCAATACGATTGTTTTATCGATAGGAACAGTACAAGAAGTACGATCTCTAATTTTTGTAACGGATAATACAGCCATTAAGGAGAATAAAAAACACACGTTTTTGTTAAAGATATAAAGTTTGTCAGATGAAATAAATATAATATCGCATCGCGATAACTGGTGACCCCGACGTTAGATTAGGCTTCGCAAATCACAAAATCAAATCAATTCGACTTAAGAGTCGAAGAGTCACAAATACATTTGCACGAGGCTCACGCGAATTTCACAACGACGAAAATTATTTCATCATGGCAAGTACTTCGCAAAACGCATCTGACAACAATTCGGCTGACGGTGCGTCCTCGACTGTACCACATGCAGTGGTGCAAACAGAGGTCAACAAGGTGTCAGTAAAAGTTCCCCCATTCTGGCCCGAGCGTCCCGAGATTTGGTTCGCCCAAATTGAGGCGCAATTTTGCGTGTCGTGAATTACCTCGGATTTAACAAAATTCAACACCTTGGTGGCGTCGATGGAGTCGCATATAATTGCACAAGTCACTGACGCAATTTTATCCCCACCCCCGTCGGACTTATATATGAACTTAAAACGCCGGATCATGGAGCAATTTGGAGAAAATGAGCACACAAAAATGCAGAAACTGCTCACGGGCTTGGACTTGGGCGATCGCCGCCCATCACAGCTACTTAATGAGCTCCGCAACTTAGCCAACGGTCGGATGAATGACGATCTCCTGAAGTCCCTATGGATGCAGCGCTTGCCGCAAAACGTACGCGCCATTTTGCAGACATCGAATGAAGACTTACAAGGTGTGGCAAAACTGGCTGACAGAGTGCTTGAGGTCACGGGACGCGAGCAGCTCTACATGGCCACAACTACACCAACTGATTCTGTGGAAGAAATAGTAGATCGCCTGGCCAAATTGGAGAAGCGCTTCCATTCTCGGTCACGTTCAAAAAATCGATCTAAGTCGCCATCTCTGTGTTGGTATCACACGAAATTTGGCAAGAAAGCAACTAACTGCAAGCCGCCCTGCTCTTTTGTCCCCAATGCAAAAAACTAGAAGCCTCTCCTGCGCCATCGCCCACCGGAGCAGGAGATTCGTGTCGAGTGGCAAGAATCACAGTATACAACAAGGGCACACAACATAATTTTTTAATCGACACAGGCGCTGACATCTCAGTTTTACCAGCGCACCCAAGGGACAAACTAAACATCGGAAGGACCTTTAGCTTAGTTGCAGCAAATGGCACACCTATCAAAACATTTGGTGAGAAACGCCTAAAGCTATCACTCGGTCTCCGCCGAGACTTTCTGCGGACTTTTGTACTGGCTGACGTAGCCTCGCCAATCATCGGGTCCGACTTTCTTGGTCATTATGACCTACTAGTCGACTCAAAGCGACGTGCTTTGATTGACCCACGAGCACCACAGAAGTTGCAGAAGAAAACTTCAATTATGAAGAAAGATACATCAGTATTTCCCGTCTTAAGCAACGATATCGCCAGCCTGCTTAACGAATTCAAGCAACTTGTAATTCAAAATCACAACACGCAGCCGAGACGCCCTCAAATGTAACTCATCTCATCGAGACCAGCGGCACTGCGGTTTTTTCACGGCCACGCAGACTATCAGGCGAAAAGCTCGCCGCAGCCAAAAAAGAATTTGCATACATGGTCAAACAAGGAATTTGTCGGCCATCCTGCAGCAACTGGGCGAGCCCGCTTCACATGGTGCGGAAAACCAACGGCGAATGGAGACCTTGTGGGGACTTCAGAGCATTAAACGCGAAAACTGTACCCGATCGCTATCCGATTCCGTTTGTACATGACGTCACCAACATACTACACAACAAGCGCGTTTTCTCAGTCATCGACTTGCAGAAAGCTTATCATCATATAGCGATCGAGCCTAAGGACATTCCCAAGACGGCAATAACGACTCCTTTTGGTTTATTCGAATTCTGCTACATGACTTTTGGGCTTCGAAACGCTTCCATTCCAAAGGTTTATGCATAGTATTCTGCGCGATTTGGACTTCGCATTTGTATACATTGACGATATCCTAATCGCATCAGCCAATACGGAGGAGCATGGACGACATTTGCGAACAGTTTTTGAACGCCTGCAAAAAAACAATTTAACCATCAACGTCGGCAAGTGCCAATTCAGCAAATGAAGTGCAGTTTTTGGGCCACAAGATTGATGCAAGGGGAATCCTGCCATCCGAATCCAGAGTTTCGGCAATTCGTGAATTTCCACAACCTGGCACAACTAGCGAATTAAAGAAGTTTCTGGGAATGATTAACTACTATCGCCCATTTATCAAAAAGGCCGCTCACGTTCAAGTCAGGCTGCAGGCGCTTATTAAAGGCAACAAAAAAAACGAAAAAACTCCAGTCGATTGGACAACGGATTCATTGGAGGCATTCCAACAATGTAAAGCTCAACTTGCAAACGCTACTCTGCTTGCTTTTCCGTCTCCAAAGGCAGTCTTCTCACTCAGCACGGACGCCTCAGATAAAGCCGTCGGCGCGGTAGTACATCAGCTAGTTGAAGGAAGGCTTCAACCCTTGGGATTCTTTTCAAAAAAAACTCAATCCGGCCCAATCGAGATATGGCACGTATGATCGAGAATTACTCGCCATTTATTTGTCGATTCAACACTTCCAACACATCCTCGAAGGAAGGCAATTTGTAGTTTATACGGATCACAAGCCGTTGATTTACGCGTTCTCTCAGAAATTGGAGAAAACACCCCCCAGACGAGAGCGACACCTTGACTTCATCAGTCAATTCACCACAGATATTCGCCATGTTTGTGGCAAAGACAACGAGATTGCCGATTTGCTATCACGAGTCAATGCAGTCGTCGAGGTAGATCTAGAAGCTATTGCCGAGGAGCAGAAGACTGACTTGGAACTTCAAAAACTGCTAGAGGGAAACAAAACATCATTACAGCTCAAGATTATCACGCCGCTGAACGCAAATTTTTCACTCTACTGCGACATCAGTCCAGATGGTAGAATTCGACCATTTGTTCCGGCTGCGTTACGCAAGCAGGTAATGCAATGCATTCACTCCCTGTCTCACCCCGGCCGGAAGGCGACTCAGAGACTCGTTTCAGAGAGGTTTGTGTGGACTTCGATGACAAAGGATGTTGGCAACTTCGTTCGTAGCTGTATACAATGTCAAAGGTGCAAAATTCAACGCCATAACAAATCTGAGCTTGGCAGCTATGGACCAATAGACCAACGATTTGATCACATTAACATAGACATCATCGGCCCATTGCCGGTCTCCCGAGGAAATCGCTATTGTCTCACCTGTGTCGACAGGTTTTCCAGATGGCCCACAGCATTTCCAATTCCTGACATTTCGGCGGAAACGATCGCAACAACACTACTGGAGGGTTGGATAGCTAACTTTGGTGTCCCGCTGCACATCACTAGCGATCAGGGTAGGCAGTTTGAATATGCAATCTTTACAGGCCTGATGCGCTTACTGGGCGTCAAACACTTCCGCACCACAGCTTACCACCCCCAAGCAAATGGTTTGGTAGAGCGTTGGCATCGCACACTCAAAGCAGCCATAAAATGCCATGAGACTAGCGATTGGTGCGGTGTTTTGCCTTTAGTACTGCTTGGACTTCGTGCTACGTGGAAGGAAGACTTAGGAGCTTCCCCGGCAGAAATGTTGTTTGGATCGCAACTTCGACTTCCCGGCGAACTTGTTACGAAGGGGAGCAGCCATCAAGATGAATCCGAATTTATCAAACTGTTGCGGAAAAAAATGCAATCATTAAGGCCGTCTCATGCATCGGTTCACGGAAACAAGGAATCATTTGTGCACGTTTTCGTGCGCGTGGATCGCGTGCGGGCTCCGCTAGAACCGCCTTATGACGGCCCGTACGCCGTGTTAGAAAGGCAAAGCAAATTCTTTTTAATTCAAATGGGCAACCGTAACGTCAAGGTTTCTATCGACCGACTCAAGGCCGCCTTTCTGGACGCTTCAAATATGACGGCGCCGCCTACAATAACTGACGAAGATGCCTGGAATCGAGAGGAATTCGAGAAAGAAGACCAACAGCAGCAGAAAGAACAAAAAACGAGAACTGGACGCTCAGTAAAATGTCCAGCAAGATTTTTATAGGTTCCCATCTAGCGGGGGAGTCCTGTAGCGGCAAATCTAACCAATACGATTGTTTTATCGATAGGAACAGTACAAGTACGATCTCTAATTTTTGTAACGGATAATACAGCCATTAAGGAGAATAAAAAACACACGTTTTTGTTAAAGATATAAAGTTTGTCAGATGAAATAAATATAATATCGCATCGCGATAAATTTAACAAACTAAACTACACCGGAACATAGTCCGAAGGGTAGCCTAGTGTCAAGAGCGGTCAACTGTTGTTGCTCTTTCATATGCGAATCTTAACTTAACTCATTACAAATATCGCCGGCGGAACTATCAATTCTTTTTCGGCAATGGTGAGTTGCCAGATCGGTCTGATAAGGCTGTGACCGTTAACTCATTAACTAGTGGTGGTCAGTCGCCCCTTTTTCTATTCTATCGAAATTATTGATGTGATGTAAGTGTTGTAAATCTACTTTTAAAACCGTCTCCGTGGAACAGGGAAATGGAATATTTCGAATTTACTACAATTAATTTTTTTTTATTGTCTGCCCTATATTTTAAACACTACTTTTTGTATGCGCTAACAATTAAATTCCTTTTTAAAGTGAGCGGCTCTTTCAAGTAACAGCCGATCTTCTTGTGTCGGAAGGCTATGCTTCTGTTGGATATGAATATGTTAATATTGATGATTGTTGGTTGGAAAAATATCGGAGTCCAGAAGGAAATCTGCTTTCGGATCATAAAAGATTTCCTCATGGTATTAAAGCTTTGTCTGATTATGTAAGTACTCATTGTATTTAATTATAAAAAAATTGAAAAATTGTTTAATGGGTTTAATACCCTTAAAGCTCTAACCTTCATATATCTATATATTCTTTATATATGGACCGAATTTCTAGTTATTATTATAAATATTTAAACATGTTCCCCTCTCGGCCAATTTTGAAAACTCGTTACAGTTACATTCCCACACTTATAATCTTCAATTTTAAATTCTGTACAAATAATTCAGCTACAGCTAATGAAACACCAGGTCTATTACATTTTCATTCCTTAGATCTATTACATTTTCATATTTAGTGTCTTTAAGGCTATAATTTGGGGTTTCATTGTTATGATCGTCTGATGTTGATCTCTCTGACATAAGCCAAAATTGTATATTATGATCCGCCCAAACACCCTCATTTGGTTTCTGAGTTAACTTCTACATCTGTTACAAAATACCGATCATTGTTCAATACTTAACCTATTTTATATGGACCCTTATATTTCGGAATGAGTTAACTAGACACTCTCGTTGTGGAATTAAAGTTTTAACGACAACATATTCTCCTACTTTGTAATCGTTTGCTTTTTCACGTTTTGCATCTGCGTATCTTTTGTTCTCATTTTGAAGACTTTTCTGAACGATTTCAGCTTTTTCGCGTATCTCTTCTAAATTTATTTCTTTGTGTCCTTGTTCTAACCTTACTACGTTTTCGCACAAGCAATTATTATTTTTGCTTGGATGTTCATTTATACTCCTATGCCTTGCACAATATTATTCATTACAAACTCTACTTCCGCCAAAACTTTGTGCCATTGTTCATCGTTCTCTACATTTACTATTTTGCTAATCATAGGTCCCAAGTCTCTCTTTATCCGTTCCACCTGCCCATTTGCTTATGTGATTGATATTCCTTGACTCTACAAATTATCTGAATTCTTCTGCCATAAAACACAGTCTCCTATCTAAAACAATACCTTACGGTCTAATCTTATCTGTTAATGCACTTATCACTTTGTACACGCATCTACAACCACTAACACGTGTCTTTTAGTTGCGTTCTTTTAATTTATTGTCTCATATTGATCTATATGCACGAATCCGAACAGTTTACTCACCTTTGGTACTAACCCTTCTTTTCTACCGTTTTTTTTACCGTAAACGCAATACACTTTAAACAGTTCTTGACGTGTTCTTCTGATTTTTTTCTTGTATTTGGGAACCAATAACTTTTACCGATTACTTCTACAACTTTGGCTTTTTCCTACATGTCCCAATTCATTGTGGTATTTAAACAATACGTGTTCTTCCATTGCAACACACCACAACTCATTTCATATAGCTAGCTTTCCTTTTTGTCTAACGTTTCTTGTCAGTAATCGTGTCGTCAAATACTCTATTTACGAACCTTTGAAATACCCACTTGTCAATTTAGATTGCCCTAACGGCGTAGTAAATGATGTGTACTTTATTGATTCCTCACTCATATAAACATGATACCCTTTCTTTAAATCGAACTTAGAAAACCAGACTTTATTACTTCTTGTACTTTTTTCTTTTCTACAAACGACAAACGTCTTGGTGAAAAACGAAATGGTTTGTCTTTCTCTAATTCCTCCGCATTCGATCAAAAACAAACTTTTCATAAACTCATTACATTCTTCTTCTGTATTAAATTTGCCATCTTCTTTAGTATAGTTACTTATTTCTTTATTATTTTATTTTATTATTTTTATTTCTCTTTCATTTTTAATTACAATTTTTGCTTTAGACTTTTTAAAAAATACTAACGCTACAGTCAGGTGCTGACTGTATTAGGCCATGGATTATCATATTATACCGGAATAAAAATTTTAACGGTATGGAATCGCCGCCTGAATATTATTAGAATAAAATAAATAAAATAAAATAATAAATAATTAATAAATGAAAATTCGCACCCGCCTGCTAGGTGTCAATCAGGTATTCACAGACAGACAGACGGACAGACAGACATGGCTCAATCGACTCGGCTGTTGATACTGATTCAGAATAGTTTATGGGGTCGGAGATGCCTCCTTCTGCCTGTTACGCACAATTCCGTTCCGACAAACACAATAGACCATGCATTTTTTTTAAATCCATGGCATAAAAATCTCTTCCCAATACCGAGTATCCCATAGATTCATTCTAGTATCATTACAGAAACGATCGTAACTTTATTCAAAAAATTAACTGAACATTGGATACATCCTTGTATTTTTAATTTACTCACATTTTTTCCAACAAAATTTGTAAACAGAACTTCATTAACTTCAACGTGACATAGCATGTACGATTTCTTAATTATACCGATTGGACTTCCTGAATCTAGATAAATGGATGTAAGACTAATAGTTTTGCAATTAAACGTAACTTCTATATGACTTACATAATAATTAAGCTCCTTCGACTTTTTCTTGTACTGGTTGCACCCCTTCGCCACATGTCCAAACTTGCCACACGCAAAGCAAGCTCCGTCTTTTCTTTTCGGCTTGCGACAATCTTTTGCAAAATTCTACTATGACAATTGTAGCACTCCACGTTGGGTTGGTCACGCTGTCCTGCTCGTTGCTCCACCTTGATCTCTAACGCGCCATTTATAGTCTTTGGTGAGTTCGCCTCTACGTTTTGGTATGACTCTAATAGTTGAGCGCCTGAGTTGAACGATCGCAACTTTGCTATGTTCCGCAAATTCCTGTCGGGGATTCCCCTTGATGACGTATTCAATTAGCTCGTCCTCGAATAAATTTAGGCTTCTTGCAAGTAATTGCTTGTCATTGAAATACGATGCAAACTCTTTGCCTCGGAGCTAGACTCGACTTTGCAGCATTTGACGAAGTTTGAGTTTTGATTCCTTTGCCGAAACACCTTTGCCATGCGTAAAAACAATTTGTCGAGTGCTTCCACCATATGCGATGCATTTGAATGAAGCCAATTTATGTGCCTTTCCCTTCACTTTGCAGAAAATCAAAGCCCGCTGCATTTGGCCCCCCACTTTGAAATTAAGCTTAATGTTTTGCCATTGAGCCAGCCATGCACTCGCATTTTTCATACCGTGAAATGTCGCGATGATTTCTTTTAGTGTCTCGAACGATAAATTTAACTCATTGTTTAATTGTTTAATGTTATTTTTTAGTTTTAAGAATTTTATTTCGTTTTCCATCTGACTTATCTGCTCTAGTTGTCTTTAAGTTTCTTCCCCAACCTCGCTTTCTTCATCTTGCTCTTTGTTCATCGTCTTCGTTTCATTACTTTTTTCCTTTACCATACATAGTCGTTTTGGCACATTTTAGTTCCGTTACTTTGTTCATTCGTTTCTTGGATCACACCATCTGCGTTGTTGTTGTTGTTGTTCATCTTGTTGTCCCGTTCTCGTTGTCCGACTCAGCCATGTGTTTGCCTTCGGCCGTTACTTCGGACGTTACATCTACGAAGACTGGAATTTCTTGGCTATCGCCATGTTCGCTGCCGCTTATACTTTGCGGACCTTTTAATTGTCCCGTTGTTTGTTGTTTTCGTTAACTTTGGATGTATTACATATAAACTTGTTTGCGTTCATTGTAATATCAATTTATAGGTGGTGAAATAATACATTAGAGTTGCAGAAACATCGATATTTGCTGAGGTTTTTCATATAAAACATCGATGTTTATCGATGTTTCTGCACTTCTATAATATATACATACATTCTTTCATTTTTGTAGTACTTTTCTTAGTCAGCTTTTCAGTGCTGCAACTTATAATATATCGCGTTACATTTATGAAATTATCGATAGCTTACGATAGCTACGATACAACAGGATGTTTTTCTTTTAGTTTTAGTTTATAACTTTAGTTTTTGTTTTATAGGAATTGTCACTGTATGGCGATGATATATGTTTAGTCTTAAGCTGGCATTTAATAAATAAAGCCGCTGACCGATCTTAGTCGAATTGGCGGATCATTTATTTGACTCAACCCGTTAAATACGCAAGTATATACATATATTGTATATAATATATATATATATTTTTTTTTTAGATACATTCAAGAGGATTGAAGTTCGGAATTTATGAAGACTACGGAAATTATACGTGCGCTGGGTATCCTGGTATTATTGGTTTTGAAGAAAAAGATGCGCAACAATTTGCAGCGTGGAATGTTGATTATGTGAAGTTAGATGGTTGTTACGCATTACCAATTGACATGGATCGAGGCTATTCTGCATTTGGAAAATATTTGAATAGCACTGGTAAACCTATGGTTTATTCTTGTAGTTGGCCAGTTTATCAAATATATGCTGGGATTCAACCTAATTTTACCACGATTCAAAAGCATTGTAATCTTTGGAGAAATTACGATGACATTCAAGATTCATGGTCATCTGTTGAAAATATAATTGATTATTATGGCAAAAACCAGGACATAATTGCACCCAATGCCGGTCCAGGGCACTGGAATGATCCTGACATGGTATGTATGAAAATATCCTTTCCCACTAACTCCTGGGTAGAAGGGTATTTTAACTTTGTGTCAAATGAAAATGTTGTATCAGGCAGACAACTGACACCACAAAGTACATACATGTAAGGTGGCATCACACTGATGTTTTGCCATTCCCCCTGTAAGTGGTTGACAACTCAACGAGAAGGATGGCAACGCGCAGACAAAGACAGCTGATAGGGAGGAGTAAAATGAAAGTCGTAAAACACAGTCGATCGGAAAAAGCAAAAAAGCAGCGTTAACAGTTGAGCGCGATTTATAAGTATTTGGAATTTAAATTAGTTACTAGTATAAACATTTGGATTGAACCATTAATAAACATCTTACATTTGGGGGCTCAACCTGTCTGAGTGTAAGTACTAGTTAAAGCAGCAGAAAGTTTACAGTCATTGGTGCAGTTAAGTGTAATTCAAAGTCGTACAGTTAAACAGTTGTGGAGTTACATTAAAAGTACCGAAAACTTTTATTGTAAACGTCGAGTTAAAATTGCAAAAATACACAAAGGTGGTGAAATTCGCATATCGGTCGGTCGGCATCTGTTGAAAACTCCTAGAAACGTGGTGAAATTCGGTCGAAGTTGGCAGTTGTGTTTGGGCGTGCGCAAAAAAGAATAATAAGAAATGCCGAAACCAGCTCGTACGCCAGCAAAAAAAAATTCAGAGAGAGGAGAACATAGTAGGTGTTCCTGAAGAGAGTGCTTGGGATGAAGAAACAATCATGGAAGCAAATAATATTGCAGATGTGAACAAAAAAGTTGGTCAGCTGTTGCAGTTGCTAGCGTTGAAAGTCGAAGTAGATGAACGAAAAGAAAATCAAACGAAAATATCGTTAGATGGTTTCGAGAAAATTATAAATGACTGTGATGGAGTATCAATTCCTGTAAAAAAGTGGTTTGAAATTTTCGATAAGAATGCTGATGCATATGAGTTGTCAGACAAACAGAAATATGTACGAGCGCGAAATAAAATGATTAATGCTGCCAAGTTGTTTTTAGAATCGGAGTGCGTATCGAACTATGAAACACTTAAGAATGTACTTATAAAAGAGTTCGAGCGACATTTGAACAGTGCGGAGATTCATGACTTGTTGCGTGAACGGAAAAAATTAAAGTCAGAATCGCTTCATGAATATTTGCTAAATATGAAAAAAATTGCCAGTATCGGTGACATCGAAGAGCCAGCAGCTTTGCGCTATATAGTAGATGGGTTGCAGATACAAAAACAGTTTAATGTTAGCATGTATCGATGTGCGACGTACAAAAACCTAAAAGAGGAGTATGATTTATATGAGCCCGTACAAGAGCGGAGCAAGAATCGCGATGAGCAAATTGGCATTGAAAAGAAAAAGTCTCCGAGTACACAGAAAGTTGATGGAAAAAAACAAGAGTACTGTTTTAACTGCGGATCGGCGGACCATAAGAGGAAAGAATGCACAGCTGAAACGAAATGCTTCAAATGTAACGAGAACGGTCATATATCACGCGACTGCCCACAAAAAGTTCGCAGTGTAAACATAATTACCGAGCAAAGTCGTAGGAAAACAGTAACTATAAATGGAGGCGAAGTTGAATGCCTAGTGGACACAGGAGCTGATGTGTCACTGGTTAATGAGAATGCGCTAAGGAATCTAAAAGGAGTTAAGTTGTCCAGAAGCGTATCGGTATTGAAAGGACTCGGTAATACCAGTACGAAGCCAATTGGATCTTTTATCGCAAACGTTGATGTGGACCAAGTAGAAACAGAACATCAATTTTTGGTTGTAGAAAGTAGCAAGTTGAACTGCGAAGTAATATTGGGATTTGATTTTATAAAAAAATTGCATTTTACAGCTGATGAAAATGGCTTTAACTTTTATGACACTGAGCAAAAAGCTACATCAGAAAAAGAAGATCAGCTGGTATATAACGTGGTGGAGGAGTCAAATTCAGTATCAGCCCCACAAAAATATAAGCAAATTGTTGAAAAAATGATCGAATGCAGTTACAAGTCGCCAGCAGTAAAGATGCAATGTCCGATAAAAATGGAGATTATACCAGATGGACTTGTGAAACCATTTCGCCAGGCGCCAAGCCGTTTGTCTGAAGACGAAGCAAAAGCCGTAGCACTACAGGTAGATATGTGGCTCGATCAAGGGATTGTTCGTAAATCGACGTCTCACGTTGCAAGCAGAGTTGTGGTTGTAAAAAAGAAAGATAAATCTTTGAGAGTATGCGTCGACTATCGGAAACTGAACAGTATGGTGCTTAAAGATCGTTTTCCGGTTCCGCTTATCGAAGATGTGATTGAGAAACTCAAAGCTGCCAAGTTTTTTACAATCATGGATCTTGAAAATGGCTTCTTCCATGTACCAGTTGATGAAAGCAGCAAGGTGTATACAGCATTCATTACTCGAGAAGGCCTCTTCGAATTCAATAGAGCGCCGTTTGGTTTTCAAAACTCTCCAGCCGCATTTATAAGATTTGTTAATCATATCTTTCAACCGTTGATGAATGAGGATAATATGCAGCTCTACATGGACGATATAATTATATATGCTAAAGATGTTGAAGATTGTATGCAGAAATCAAAAAAAGTCTTGGAGTTAGCAGCTAAGATAGATGATTTAAAAATAAACTGGAAAAAATTTAGTTTCTTGCAGCAGCAAATACAATTTTTGGGCCATGTCATCGAAGATGGAAGGATCTGGCCTGGCGCGTTAACAAAGATCACAAAGAACACAATATTTTTTTTCCAGCATCAATAGCCGAGTCGATTTAGGTATGTCCTTATTCGTGTCTGTCCGTTTGTCTGGTTGAACTTGTTAATCTCAGCAATATAATATATAAGATAGCCGAGCAACTCTCGAAGTAAACAGACAGACTCCACAGCGGTGCAAATAGTGTTTTGTTATCAAGTGCTAAAGAGCAAATTTGTAAATAATTAAATAAATAAAAATAGAATATAAATATCAGCAAAAAGACGCTATTAGCAATGTTAAATTATTAACCTACAACATTTTCTTGTGTGTGGAAACATAAAATAAAAAAATAAAACAAATAGAAAACGAACAAATCGAAAGTTCTAAAATGAGCCAACGCGATTTGCGCGCTCAGCGGCAAAAAAAGCAAGACGAGCGCCGACTCTCTTTTCAGCAGAACAATGCATACTTCACCTTCGTGTCTGACTCCCAAGAGTACCAAACAATCCACCCGGTCAATGACTTAGCCCCTGCTTATGCTTAATGCTTATGACTGCACGATGGGAACCCGAACGCACTGAGAGCGTCTCTCTCACGCTCTCCCCATTGCAAAAGGCGTCAAGCTCTATTGCTACCAGTACAGTAGTATCCATATCTACGGCAACTGCACCTATAGCAACATCAACATCAACCCTATGCTCAATACCGATAGCGGTGTCTGCCGAGCCAACAACAATCAAAGCAAGTGCACTCACACCGACTCTTGAAAACAAAAGCGGAAAAGAACAGAACAAAAAACTCGCTAGATCCAAATAAAGCGAAAGCTAAGCCCGCTGCCAATGACTCAACTTCAAATAGGTTTGCGCTATTGGATGACTGCGAAGTCCATCCAATCAAGGAACAGGAGCATAATAAGATTCTGTGTTCTCAATTCTATATCTACCTTAAAATTAGTTTCTCCAATCCTCTGCAACAAATGTAGGATCGGCTACTTCTTTAGGGTCCCAAGCGTGGGTCTGGCTAGAAAGATAAATTAAGTAGAAGAAGAATACCAGAATAAGAAAGAAGTCTTGAAGTATATACGACAAATTCATGAGAACGTTATCAGCTTGCTTTGAGATTATTGAGATTAAATGGATTTGCACCACCCCATTAATGAAACTATCCAGGTCGGCTTAAAGAAAGAGTAACATGATTCGTCATTAATTTGGTTAGTTGGGAAGGTCGTAAACAAAACACAGTTTTGAGGACTTACAGATCTACTTGATCTCATTAAAACAAACTTCAAACCAGAAAGAAAGGCCACCTTCGGCCCACCGCAGGTTCTACACTCTTGTAGGTTTCCATATCCTCAGATAGTTTCTATAGTGTGATTTATAAAAGTGCAGAATTGAATAGTTTATGTTCCATAATATGTTTGACATACATTTTTTTTTTTTCAAGTTGTTTCTTATTTATTGAATTTTTCCTTTTACTTAAGAGACTAACAATAAGTTTTCAAATCTTATTCTAAACTAGCTAATTATCATTTTATGAAATGATTCGTGCTATGTGCCCTAACAAATTTAACGCTGGGCTGATTGATCGTTGCGGTGCAGTCGACTTTGGCTGCATACTCGAAGAAATTTTCTTGCAAGGGGATTTGGATGTGAGCCTAGTTTTACCTTGTATTTTACATTTTTCTCTGATATTGTCTCAATGACAAGTTTTATTTGTAGGTCTTTATGTATATTCTCGTTCCGAAGATACCATGGTGTCGATGTTGCTTCTCGATGCATTGCCCCATAGCTCGGAGCCAAAGGTCCATATGGGTTTAGGAACGGAGTTATACAAAAGGACTTTGTACTCCAGGCTTAGTGGAGACCGTACGTTTATAAGCCAGTGTAAATCCTTTGCTTTTAGTCTCAGGTGCGTTGTCTTGGTCTTTATGTGTTTCCGCCAGGTGAGCCGCTTGTCCAGATGAATTCCTAAGTATGTTACGTCATCGGCTTGTGGCTTGTGGTTCATAACCAAGGGCGGGCAGCTTTGTTTGTTAAGGGTAAACGTAACCTGTTTGCATTTTTGTTCGTTTACTCGTATGCGTCAATCTGCAACCCAATGCTCTACACATGTTAAATGGCGTGCTAGTTGCATCGTAGCTTTTACTTGGCTCTTTTACTTGGATCGACTCAGTATAGCGGTGTCATCAGCGAATGTGGATAGTGTTAGCTGGTAGTCTGTTGGGATGTCCACCGTATATAGGGTATATCGAATTGGACCTAGAACACTTCCTTGGGGCACTCCAGCTTCTATAGTACAATCACTTGAAGTGCTTGAACTACATCTAACCGCGAACACTCTTTGGTATAGGTAAGACTTTAGAAGCTTATATAAGTTTGGAGGCAGCAGTTTGATTATTTTAAACATAAGTCCATCCAACCATTCTCTATCGAATAATTGAATAAATCTGTGCAATATTCACGATGTTCAAAAGCAGTGCGAATTTCTGTTGTGATGCGGTTAATTCGTTTGATTCGTAGCAGCAGCAATTTTTCAAATATCTTGGAGAGACAAGTGAGTAGGCTTATTGGCCTGTTTGATGATGGCTGTGTTTTGTCTTTCCCAGGCTTCGGGATCATAACTATGACTGATTTCTTCCACTTTTGAGGGAAGTATCCAATTTTGGTAATTGCATTGAAGAGTAAGCAGATTTGTAGAACTGCACACATTGGGAGCTCGATGATAATTTTCGGGGTTATTAAGTCGAAGCCGGGCGATTTTCCAGTCATCAGTTGCTTTTTCGTTATTTCTCTTGGCCGGAATTCTATGGGATCTTGTGGTGCTAAGTCAGATGCAGTTAAGGGTGGGAGAGTAAATGAGTTAGTGGCTGGATTTGGTTGGAAAACTTTTTTGAGATGATCAGCAAGAGCCTTCGCTCTGTCCATGTCACTACGAGACCAGTTTCTGGTAGAGTTACGGAGGGGTACGACAGTTTCTGTTGGCGCCTGTAGATTCCTCTGGGCTTTCCACAATGAGTTCTTTGTGCTGGTGGGCGTGAGATTCTTGATGTAACGTAGCTGTGCGTCCGCTTCTTCTTTCTTAAGCGCTTTAGTAAGTCTGCGAGAAGCTGCTTTTAGTCTACTCTTTGCGCCAGGATCTGTGCTCCTGCCACTCCCTTCGAAGTCGTCGTTTTTCAAGCACAAGGAGTTCGGTATCTCGACATGTCATGTTGAGCTTTATACTGCATCCGTGGGTATCTTGTGGAGTTGACGCTTTTCCTGCTGCAACTAGTGTTGATTCTAGGTCACCAGCAAACTGATCGATGTCTTGCTCGGTTCAAGGAGCTAGAAAAGTCGATATGGGAACAAACATATTTTTTGTACCTCTCCCAGTTGGTCCTGTTGCTTGTTAGCTTATACGGCCGCTCGATGTGTTGCAGTTTGTACAAGAGATTAAAGAGTACCGGATCAGATGAAAGTTCTGGAAGTGCCTCAGCTGAAATCATTGATTGGGATATCCGTTTGGTGATGGCAAAGTCCATCAAATCTGGAAGCTTTTTAGAATCTGCTAGCCAGTATGTAGGCGCACCCGGGGAAACATAATTAAGGTTGCTTTGCAGTTTAATGATTGCGTTGTACAGCTATTTTCATATAGGGGTCGCTATCCGAGATCCCCAGTACATGGGCTTGGCATTGCAATCGCCAGCTGCAACAAACCTTTCACCGAACGAGTCGAAAAGTGTTGTGAATTTGTCTTCCGATATTGTGAACCGGGGTGGGGAATAGACAGCAGCCAGAGTGAGAGCACCGTTATAGCATTGGACGCCTATAGAGGTAGATTGTAGGCAGTCTTCTTGACAATTACTAAGAAAGTGGTGTTTAATTCGCGATCGTATTAGTATGCCAGTGCCTCCATGTGCCTTTCCATCCGGGTGATTTGTAAAGTAAAATTTGTAGCCTGGTATTTGGAAATTTTACTTTGCAGTAAGGTGAGTCTCTGAGAGTAGCATAACGTCAATGTTTCTGTCGGCTAAGAACTGAGCAAGTTCTAGCTTGTGGCGCGAAACGCCATTAGCGTTCCAGGTTGCTATTATTAAGGGAGTCATTATCCTGTTTTAGAAGAAACGAGCATTTGAATAAGGATGTTTTGGTTCCTCATAAGCTCTTGCATAGTTTCTTGCATGAAGGCCATGAAGTCTTTCATGCTTTGCTGCATCGAAAGCACAATCGCTTCAACGCCAATTGGCTGCTGTTGCATGTTCTCGTAAGTGTTTGTTTGGTGAATGGGGGTGTCTGCTGTTGGTGCTTGGATCCCCGATTTTTGTGCACTTGCAAAGGAAATATTTGGCGCTGTTCGGTGGCTGACAGACAAAGGGATGTTAGTTGTATTCGGTTCCATTACTTTGTGAATTGTTGCTGTTGTACGATCACGACCTGAAACCACTCGTTTGTTTAGGCGACTCTTAAGTTCCTTGTAAACAATGCATCCTCGCCAGTTGGCTGTGTGTTTTTCGCCACAGTTACTGCATAATTTAATTGAGCTGTCGTCCTTGTTCTTAGGACAGTTTGCGGTACCGTGAGCATCGCTGCAAACGACGCAGATAGATTTTAGGGTGCAGTATGCTTTGGTGTGGCCATATTCTTGGCAGTTGGTGCACTGCACAGGCTGCCTGCGCTTGGGTGGCTCTTCGACGGTTATTCTCCGGTGCAGTAAAAACTGTAGTTTATAAATGGGATGCACTTCATTTTTGCTGATTTTTTGGCTCGATGGCTCCAGTTCGACTTTGAAGAGTGGCTGCGGATATTTCTTTCTGTTAAGAATGTTGATCACCGTTTTTAGGCCATGGATTTTAAAAAAATTCATGGTCTATTGTGTTTGTCGGAACGGAATTGTGCGTAACAGGCAGAAGGAGGCATCTCCGACCCCATATATATTCTGAATCAGTATCAGTAGCCGAGTCGATTGAGCCATGTCTGTCTGTATGAACACCTGGATCTCAGAAAGTATAAGAGCTAGAGTCATCAAATTCTGCGACAACATACGTATATATTGCAGTGTTTCAAAGTTTTTTTTAACATTTGGACACGCCCCTTCCCACCTCCGTAAATCAGTAATAACTATTTAAAAACTACAATATTAGCTCAACAACCAAAGTTGTATATCTTACATGACAAATACTTTGCCGCGGGCGTTATGTGAAAATTCATTTAAATCGGACTATTAATAAGTGAGATATGATACGAATTAAACTCACTTTGAACATATGGTATATGTATACTTAAGCAGAGCTAATTTACGCAAGCATACCGAAGTTCAAATCTAGCGTCAGACACACAGCATTTTAAACTTTTTATTTGCATTGTGTGGTAACAAAATTGGTTGACAATGGAGCTTTGCCGATAGGCTGAGGAGTGAGGCAATGGCCGAGTGGTTAGAGTGGTGGACGCCTGTGAGAGGGTGCGTGTGTTCAACTCCCGGTTTAGGCGAGTGCGAATTTTCATTTATTAATTATTTATTATTTTATTTTATTTTTTTATTTATTTTATTCTAATAATATTCGGGCGGCGATTCCATACCGTTAAAATTTTATTACGGTATAATATGATAATCCATGGCCTTATACAGTCAGCACCTGACTGTAGCGTTAGTATTTTTGCTTTAAAGTTTTTCTGCTTTAGTGCCTCGATAATTTCGGATGGGGTCACTGATGATTATATTCCTTCAATGACAACCTGCAATCCTTTGGCACTTTTAAGCTGATAGGTATAGTAACTCTTTCCAGCTTCATCCAGGTACTTGGTCACTGATCGATGGCTAGACTCATCCGGAGTCTGCACTTTCGTTTCGAGTATGTTTCCCTTGGTAAGAGGTATAACGCGGAACTTGTTTTCTCCGATGATTGTAGCCAGTTTGTTCACCAGCGCACTTGAGGTTTTCTCACGTATAAATATTGATGGCGGCTTAATCTTTTTCTGCTCCTGTTCTTTGATTGGATGCACTTCGCAGTGCAAACCTATTTGAGGTTGAGTTATTGTCAGCGTTGGCGCGATTTATTTTCGGCTGGTTACCAGCCTGTCTGTGTTGGGGCTTAGCTTTCATCAGAAATGTACACTGCTCTCGGTATTGAGCATAGTGTTGATGTTCATGTTGTTGTTGTTGTTGCTATAGGTGCAGTTGCAGTAGATATCGAAGTTACTGTGCTGGTTGCTACAGAGCTTGACACCGTTTGCAATGGGGAGAGCGTGGGAGAGACACTCTCAGTGCGTTCGGGTTCACATCGTGCAGTCGTAAGCATTGGTGAGCAAGACCGCGATCGTTTGCTTTCTGCAGGTGCTAGGTCGTTGACCCGGTGGATTGTTTGGCACTCGCGGGCATCAGGCACGACGGGGAAGTATGCATTGTTTCATTGGAAAGAGAGCCGGCGCTCGTCTTGCTCTTTTTATCGCTGAGCGCGCAACTCGCGTTGGCTCATTATAGAACTGCCCATTTGATTGTTGTCTATTTGTTTTATTTTTGTTTTTATTTTATGTTTCCACAAACAAGAAAATATTGTAACATCGCTAACAGCGTCTTTTCGCTAATATTTATATTATATTTCGTTTTATTTATTCACTTCACTTAAACTAATTGATTTTGTGCAGAGCTCGATGAAAATACATCTTACCCCGACAGTGGTAACATGTTTGACATTAATTGGCAATGATAAGTTCAGTAATATCTAAAATTAACACTGATCTACAAAAACTTGCATTTGCGTGCAACAAATCCATCAAATCCGTAGCTACAATTTAATTTGATTTTAGATATATCTGGAAATTGCTTTAACACTTCCAATTGCATCTTAATTAATCTTTGTGCAGTATGATTTAAAAGATTTTGTAATAAAACCGTTATTTCTATGCATTGCGGCCGGCACTGTAATTTTGCTGCAATCACTTCATTATAGGGCGAAAAAATGTCGCTGTTACGACTTTTATTCAAAAGCCTGGTGCTTATATGTATATTGCTGTTTACTAAGTGAGTTTTCCAAAAGATATGCTAAAGCTTCATCTGGGGAAAGCCGAGACGGTTTTTTCATTTCATGTTGCTTCATATGATTCAACATTTTTTATTTTTTTATCTATTTCCTTTTTTTTTATTTGATTCTACTTGGAATTTTTTCATTTTGTTATAAATCCAATCTGAGACCGATTGAATTTGGTGATTATTGTTGCGCCAAATATCAATTAAATCGCTATGCAATAATTCGAACTCGATGTGTTCTAAATAATAGAATAAATAGAAAAGGGGCAAAAACGGGCAGAAGTTATTACATTGTGCTTAAATTAGACAATTGTAAGTACAAACGGGCCTAATTAGTTTTTCTAAGTTTTCCTCCGTTTATTAGTTATACTCCACAGAACACAAGAAACACATGTTAATTTTCTGCAAAAATACACATAAATTTGACTTACAACTAAGTGGACACAATATATAAAGAGTAAGTTTCAACATAAAATGACTGTATACATTAGATATTACGTACCGTAAACTTCTTTGTCCATTTTTTAAATAATTTTAGTGCAACAAATGACGAATTGACAGCACAAACAAAAGCGCGCAAATAAATTGGCGCCAAAAAATCGCACAATCGATTGCAATCGCCTGATCCATTGTTGAGGTTTGAAAGCTCATAAAAAGCTCTAAGGAAACTTTTGAAAAGCTTTACTTCGTTTTTTTATGTGTATGATAAATACACTTTAAGTATTTAAAAGCAAAAATACTATATATTGAAATAAAAATGTATACTTTATGCCAAAAAAAACGAATTCTGGACCATAGTGCAGCGCTTACAAATTAAGTGGGAAATAAACTTGATCACCTTATAGTACACAGGAGTCTTCCTGCCAAATTTGGTAACTCTAGCTTCTTCTGAGATCTGTGCGTTCACACAGACACACAGACAGACAGACATGGCTCAATCGACTCGGCTTGTGATCCTGAGCAAGAATATATATACTTTATGGGGTCTCCGACGCCTCCTTCTGCCTGTTACATACATTTGCACAAAGTTTGTATAGCCTTTTTTGACCATTTTCAATGGTCGAAGGGTATAAAAACTCCGAACCTAACTCCTTGGGCTTTATTTAAGTATGGGTTGAGTATATTCTGGACTTCTGCATATTAAAAGGCAACTTGTGGCGTTATACCTACATATAACGCATGTAACATATAAGCGAATATGTTCAAGATGCGCATTCAGTTTATGAGTCTTATGAAAAACAATGATAAGGCGGAGCTGTTAAATGATTGTAATGATAACGTAATTTCACCAATTATGCCTGACTTTATTATTACGTTGGGGAGGCTTAGGATTCTCAAATGCAAGCATATAATGCTTAAATTTAATTTGTTATACGCAGCTCCCTGCATAGTTATGCCTTCAACAAGCAGAATTAGCGTAACTTAATATCGGACGCTCCCGACTGTAGATTTTGTTTGATTTTATTCACTATCGACACTGCACCAATTGCACCAGAATGTTTCTACTGGTCTACTGTTGGAAAATCCGAGATGATCCCAAATTTCACGATTTTTATTTTTTTGCTCAAAAAATAATGATTATTAGCTTAGTGAAAAAAATATCGATTACAAAATAACGATTATTTGTTGATCGTTATTTTTTCGATTAATAGAATTGCTCGATCTCGGATTATGCCTCTTCCAAAGAAGTTTTTAGTAACATTTTAATGCTGAACTATAAAGTGAACCAAGGGGTATCCATTTCACTTATTTTCATATTCTTTGACCTTTGATTTTAACTTAGTCATTTTTTATTTTATTATTTATATTTAGTCAGTTTTTTCCAACATAATTTTGAGCCCTGAGTTTGAGATAATAGAGTTTTTAAAAGTCGTCTATATGAAATAACAGATATGATTTGGTATCTGTAGTTTTTGCGTTGCGTAAAATGCTAATTCAATACATTTCTAGAAGATTGCCGGCAGAAAATATTTGAATTGCCTACGTTTTGTATGCCTTTTGTATTCAGAACCGAAAATCTTATTGCTTCGGTCGTTACCATGCCTCTCTAGCCTGATTTTGGCTCTTGTTTCATGAAGGAAAAACCAATGGTCAAAGGGCCAAAAATTTATTGAAATGGATACCAATTGGAGCACATTATAAGCCTGCATCAACATTTGTATAATATCTTTGTTATAAGAGCTGAAGGACAAAAATAACGCGCTGCAAATAATCATTATTTTTTGAAAGAAAAAAAAAAAACTCAACATATAATCATTATTTTTTGAGTTTTAATTTTTATGAGTGATATTTTCGGTAATTTTTCAGAATCTGAGATCTGTAATAATGATTATAGCGTGTTTCAATTTTTTAAATTGAGTCAAACGCGCTTTTAGCTTGGCTTTGGATTATATATTAACGATTTAAAAGAAAAGATGAACCAAAAATATAAAATAATAATATAATTTTTTTATTTTTCAGTTAATTGTTGGAAATTTTGGTCTAAGCTACGAACAAGCGAAAACACAATTTGCGATGTGGGCCATTTTAGCGGCTCCTCTTCTAATTTCTGTAGATTTAAGAACAATACGACCCGAATTTAAGGAAATTTTACTCAATCGTAAGATTATTTCTGTTGACCAAGATGTTTTAGGGGTTCAAGGGCGCCGGATATATAAGCATAAAGGAATAGAAATTTGGTCAAAACCCATAACTCCCGTTTTTGAAATTTATTATTCTTATGCAATTGCTTTCATGAATAGAAGAACAGACGGAACACCATCTGACATATCAGTTACACTAAAGGAATTAGGACTAATAAATTCATATGGATACAGAGTAGAGGTAAGTATCTACAAACACCTTTTATTTTAATTGTTGCATTATAAAATAATTTTGATACCCTTCGACCATTGAAAATGGTCTGTGACGTGTAACCAGAGGAATTATTTTGATTATTTATTTATTTTTGTGGAGGTCTTGCTCAGACAAGTTACCCATTATATTTAATAATATATAAGAAATTGAGCTTACCTGCCACAAAGGGAAATTTAAGCAACTAAATGACTAAACCATTAGAATTGCTTAAATAATTTCTGAAAGCATAGATATCTTATAAAGGGAAAAGAAACAGATGAGAGAACTTTCAGCATTGTCCGAATCTCTGGTGTTGATGAGATGGCCACATATCTACCCTACCTATGACCACTTACTTAAGAGGGTGACTCTTGTAAACCCTATGCCCGTGTAAAAGAACGTGAGTCATTCCGTTAAAATTTAAGCATTCATTTTAAAAGTCAATCTTACTTAACATTTCTGAACCAGAGATCAAGAGAAATAGAAACATCCTCTAAGTTGTGATTGATAAGACGGGTTGTCTGCATATACAAAGCTTAGATATTTATTTGTTTTTATTAATGGCGTGGCTTGCGACCTGTATTTGTTTTTATTATTTATATTTTATTTTTTCTTTAAGTGGTATCAATAGTGGTCACTTACCCAGCTTTCTCCTTGGCGAAAGGTCGACATCCCATACTTCCGCAGATAGGCTATGGAAGTATTGTTGGGGCCTGTCGCCAATCATAAAGGGTATTCTTTTCACTTCTCAAATTTAATTTTTCTATTTATTTTTCATTCAAAGCATTTTCTACCAATTTATTTATTATTTTCGCACACAAGTACACCCTTTAACTTTCGTTTAGCCATACCCAAAGGAAGAAAGAGAACAGAAATATTTCATGTTAAACTTATATATTCTTTATTTTAATTCATTCACGTCTATTCGTTTGGCGCTTTCTCGAGAGAGTGATCGCACTTCCCCGATCGTGCGCGGTCGATTACAATATATCGAATGCCCGTTTCTTATCGATAGTTATGGTTAGCTTATATTATATTTAAACTAATTACATTAACAAACAAATTTTAATGCTCCGAATTTTCACTTTTTTTACTTTCCACTCGGCTAATTTTAATTTGCATGATTTCATATTTTTTAAAAGCACCATAGTTTAAATGAATTTTTCCCCGTTTTGAGGTTAGGTTATAAAAACACGTTTTTTATGGTTTTCATTTTTTTTGAGGTTATGTGTTTCAATATTTATATTTGAGCTTATTCCAAGGTGCTCTTCTGCCCTTCGGCCGCTGCGCGACTGGTACTATGTTGGAAGGGTGCTCCTCTGGCCTCCAGACTGCGGCTGCTGTGTTGTCGGAGGAGTGGTCTGTCAATGTTACAATGATACTAACTTAGTATGTACATATGTAAGTAGAGGCAATCTAAGCCGTAGCAACCGTTCAATGCTGGGCCCACCGGCCAGTCATATGGTTAATATGCAATTATAATTATCAACTGGACATTCACAAAGTAACAGATCTCTCGGTACTGGAAGATAAGAAAAGAAATGCACCTTTACAGACATATACAGGCATTCGGCACGAATGCCCCCTATCGCCACTAATCTTCAATATCTTTGGCGATGAGCTAATGAGAGAAGTGTGGAACGCCAAGCGTGAAGCCTCACCAGACACCTTGAGGACTTGGAGTACGCAGACGACATATGTCTAACCTCTTACAGACTTTGTGACATCCAGAGCAAAGCCGATGACCTCGCCAGACAGCAAAGACAGTCAGCCTCGAAATCAACCACTTCAGCCAAGGTAACATCTCCAAAAATGGGAACCAAACTGAGTTCATCACCAACTTCCCATACCATGACATCATTATCTCCAGCAATGGAGAAGTGGATGAAGACGTCTCGAACCGATCTGCATTTGGGAGACTCTACCACAGATGATGAAACAAACAACTAAGTTAAAGAACCAGCTCCGTATTTACAATGCGTGAGTGAAATCCATATTGATATATGGTAGTGAGACACGGTGTCACACCATGTCAACCATATTACGAAAACTCTAGATATTCAGCAATAAATGGATTCTGGATTCAGTGTATCTGGCCAAACAAAATATCTAATGCAGAGGTGTCTCCTCTAACGGGTGAGCCTCCTATACACCTCCAAATAGGGAAGACAAAATGGACGTGTGTAGAACACGCTCTCAGAAAGAGACAAAGTAGCATCGTCAGGATGGCACTAGAGTGGACCCCCACCCCCCAAGAAGCAGTCGAATAGGCATAGTGTAGTATCGCAGTTACGATAGTTATCGATAAGTTCATAAATGCAACCCGATATATTATAAGTTGCAGCACTGAAAAGCTGAGTAAGAAAAGTACTACAAGAACGAAAGAATGTATATCACCTATAATTTGATATTACAATAAACGCAAACAAGTATATATGTAATACATACCAAAGGCTATGTGAAGAAGATCTATTCTTCAGGATCACGATCTGGGAAACAGCTAATCAAACGACACAAAACACGGTTCGATGGAAGCCTCTAGTAGAATCCCAAATGGAATAAAGGGCTTCTTCTGACCGTTGCATACAATTGCACAACGTTAGTATACCCTTTTTTACCATTTTCAGTGGTCAAAGGATACAATAAAACATGATTATCTAGACACGTATAGAAGGCGATAAATAAAATTAATTGTTTTCGAAATTCCACAAACTACTAAAGGCAGGCAGTTGCACCCAGGACAACTGTTTTAGTAGTCCACGAGTTAACCATTTGCCTCTTTCAAATCTGTGTTATTTACTGTCCGATCTTAAACAAATTTTCACAAAACGATCACAATAGAGTGTATGTCATGTGTGTCTATTACATATAAACTTGTTTGCGTTTATTGTAATATCAAATTATAGGTGGTGAAATTATACATACATTCTTTCATTCCTTCTCATACGGCTGTTGATTCTGATCTTATTGTATTTAACAGGCAGAAATAGGCGTGGTAGACCCCATAAAGTATATATATATATTCTCGCCTTCAAGCCAACCTCGATAGCTTTCATTCATGGTGTAATGAAAACCTTTTTAATTGTTGATGACATTGTTACGTGTCAGTCAGAAAACTTGCTTATACTAAACTCAAATACACTCTAATCCAATAATTAAAAAAAATTCAAAATTTTCAAAAAACTTGTTAGGTTAGGTTGAAATACAGTTGTGATATCCTGGTTTTGACTTCGGATTCGGACTTGGAATGTCATAAAACATATAGAAATATATATCGCATGACACGACCCTGACTCCCACTGTTTTTTGGGGCTTCAAAAATTGTAAAAAATTGCAAAAATTGTTGCAGGGTAAAAGTGGACTTCGGATTCAGGCTTAGAAGGCCAAAATACATGATAATGCATATATCGCATGCCCAGATCAGAATTCTGTATCTTTTGGAGGATATTCAAAGGTTTTTTGTTTTTTGAGGTTATGACGATGTCCAGACTTGATGGCGTTCAGCGAAAATACATATAACTGCATATGTCGCATACCCAGATATTGCAACTCTTTTTATACCCTTCGACCATTGAAAATGGTAAAAAGAGGGTATACTAACTTTGTGCAAATGTATGTAACAGGCAGAAAGAGGCGTGGCAGACCCCATAAAGTATATATATTCTTGCTCAGGATCACTAGCCGAGTCGATTGAGCCATGTCTGTCTGTCTGGATGTCCGGATGTCCGGGTGTCCGGATGACCAGATGAACACACAGATCTCAGCTATTATAAGATCTAGAGACGCCAAATTTGGCATGAAGGTTTCTGTGTACTAGGCGCAGATGAAGTTTATTTCAAATGTTGGGTGCCACGCCCACCGCCCCCGCAAATCAATAATTTAATTTTTGAACTCAATGTGTTAGCGTTGTATTAGAGATAAAACTTTCTAAGCTGATAGTTATATCTACTTATTCTCTAAATTGCAATCCGATCGGACAATAAACACAAAAGTTATTCAAGAAAGTATGAGCATAAAACCAAGTGCTTGTGTCTACTAACAAGGAAGGCAGGAGAGCGCGAATCGCGAGCGTCGTGCAGCACGACTTGGTATCATATCTTGATGTTTGGGCCGCAAACTTAAGTTATGTAAACATACATATATCCTTAATGGTCAATAAAGGAAAGCCAAGGCTTATAAAGAGATGGCCTAAGGAGTTTGCCGAACCTTATTTTACACAGACACACAGATCTATTATCTATTAATAATTTAAATAATTTTTCAATAATTTAAATTTTCACCTCGTTTTTTAAGCGACGTATAAAATATATAACTTTCTGGTTTTGTATTTAAGCTTGTGTATGTTGAAAATTCTGAAGAATTCTGTCACTTGACAAGTTGGAGGCGGCGGTATCACCAATTTTAAAGGGGTTTTACATTAATATTTGTATTTGATTTTGTCTTTTAATGAAAATCAATTTTAATAAATAAATATTTATTTTATATGTCATTTATTCATTTCAGGATCTTTATGAAAACGTTGACTATGGTATATTGTACCCACATACAAAAATAAAAGTTAAAGTCAATCCTACTGGAGTTGTAATGTTAAAAGGAGAAACTCAATATCAAAATATTTTTAATTTATAATTAATTTAATCTTGTATTTTTTCCCCCTTGACCATTGAAAAAAAAAAAAAGCTAAAGCTTCAATCGGCCGCACTAAACAGTTAATTACCCTTAGCCCAACTTGCATAAATACACTTGGGCTCATCCAATTAAATCACTTGTTTTCTGCTACAGAATTGTACTACACAAATGAAAATGTGATTTTACTACTACCACTAAGCATCGAACATGTGTTTACTAAATAAAATAATCCTCATAAAACAAGCCACAATGTTTTCGAAAGTTACAAAATTTTGGCCGTAAGATAACCATTTTTGCCCACTGTTTCTTGGCTGTCGACGTCGAAACACAAAATTTACTTCAGGTTGCCAGCGCGCTAGCTTAAGCATTTGCCTGTTGTCAAACTTCACAAGCAACGCATACATTCATATGCTAGCTTGTGCATGCATATACGCACACAATGAAACGATCGCACAGCGCAAAGAATCGCACCCATGCTCATCGTTCCGCTGCCGACTGACTTGCTGCCGATGTGCGTTTCTAACGAAGAGAGCACATCGCTCACTCGTGAAACACTTCGCCTTCTGGGGTCCCACTGTCCGCATTGCGTTAGATGAGTAGATTCCGCTGTTTGAGTACTCTATATGTTCGATGCTTAGTGATGCCGCTCTTTGCTGCTTGAGAGTTGGTAACGAAGGGAGCCGATCACTCACTCGTAAAACACCATCGATATCGATAATAATATAATATCGATACTTTAATAATATTCAATTCATGCATTTAATACAGTTCAGCCAGGTATCGAGCACGGACATTTGCTAGATCTGTTTAAAAACTATGCTAAAAAAATCTAGAAATAAAAAAAAAATGCTGAAAAATAAGCTAAGTCTAAATCAGGATAAATACACTAATTATTTTGTTTTCAATATATATTTTTTTAATAAAAGTACGGCACTTTGTTATCAATTTCGATTTCGCCTTCTTAAGATGTATATTTAGAAAATTCTAAAAGGGGGAACGACATAAGTCCGCCGCGTGAAAGCGTCATTATATCGCTCGATCTTATGACGCTTAAAAACGACAATAGTTCCCCAAGATAAAACGACATTATTGCGCGACCGGCGAACCTTTGTCACCCTTAAGCGTCATTAGATCGCGCGAATTTATGTCGTCTAGAAATTAGTTGTGACGAACTTATGTCGTTTTAAGCGACATATCTCCACACGGACGTATGTAGTTACAAAACGACATAATTCCGCCCGAAGATTTGTCGTCCTTGTTTGGTAGATTAGCGCCATTGTTGATGGTCAAGCAATAAGAATTTCCTAAACAAATAAAAAAGTAAAGAGGTGTGAAGTAAAGCGCTGCAGGCAACAAATTTTTGAAATAAAATTCACTGATTTTTTTTTTTGTCTTGTTTTTTTATTGTCTTATAATTTGTGAATAACTCTCATTATTTCATTAGGAAAAATAAAATATTTGGACAAAATATTGTTTTAATAAATTAATATTGTTTATTCGAGAACGGCCTTTTTTCATACCTAACATATTACTCTGACCGTGTAAAACGGGCGGAATTGTGTCGCTTTTTTTCTGGCGGAGATATGTCGTTTCTAGACGACATAAGTTCACGCGATTTTATGACGCTTTGAAACGTCATAAGTTCGCCGGAAAAAAATGACATAATTTCGACGGCAAAATGCACTAGGGTTATGGCGGCGAACTTATGACGTTATGCCATACTAAAATACTTGTTTTGTTGCTGCGTGCTGCCGAATGACAAACAAATTTTATAGGGATTATCATTTTGAAATATGCTAGATCTAGCCTGAAACTGCTAAGCTAGCAACACTGCACTATAAACTATGAATGGTATATTTGATTGTTCTCGATACGGTCTTAGTGTGACATATATATGAAATGTATTTTTTTGCTTAGTATCAAGTCGAAAGAGCTGCAAAACCATTGACGATAGTATCGATAATATCGATGGGAGGCGTCCATCGGGAACCCTCGATGGGGTTTTTTTTGAGTAACGATAGTATCACCTGATATTATGGAAATTTAAATTTCTAGAATAGTGAAACGACTCGAGTACAAAAAAAATAAGTGTAATGGATAAATGTTTTACTATAAACAACAAACAAAAAAATAATTTATATGAATATTACTCAACATTTTATAGATAATTTCAAAAACAGCTCAAAAGTGCCAACGGCAAAAGTTTAAAAGACCAAAAAACAAAGAAGAAACGGAAACAGCTCAAAAAAAGTTTTGGTATCGATTTTTTTCAGCTCTTTATAAACAAATATTGTGCTTTTATTTATATGCATTAATTTATAATAATCAAAGAAAAATTTTTTGTGTAATGCATTTCTCCACCAATAATATCGATAGACAAAATTATCAACATCAGAAAGCCACGATGGTGGCAACTATCGATAGTTTTACAGCTCTAGTATCTACCATTACTTTGGTATTAAGAAGACGCGGTCTTACTGTTGTGTAGGAAAAACTATTACTAATTGTAAATTTTTAATTGTTTTTAAGCATACCATGAGTGAAGCAATATATATTTGTTGTGAGTGTGATTGATGCAAACAATTTGCTTGTAACTATTTTTGTGGGTTTGATGAGATAATCGATATTTCGTGTATGTACTAACTTTAACTCGTGAGTTAAATTTTCACAAAGTGCAAGTACATTCAAATGCAGTAGTTGATTTCAGTATGTATTGACGTTTTATTCATAAAAAATGTATAACTATAGTCTATGGATATTTTAACATACATATGAATAATTTTTTTTTTATAAAATAAGTAATACCCGTGCTCATGTGGATTTACAAAAATACAAATGCTTCTGCAAACAATTAAGTTGTTACAAATGTCTTTGAATTTACATGTGTCAAAATACATTTATTTTTTAAATAATGAGCAATCTACTTATGTCAGCATATGTACATTTTCTAATTTAGACTTATGGAAACAGACGAGGGATGTACATATTGATATAGAGTATATACTATGTATGTATAACTTTGTGTATGTACGTATGTATGTACACATCGAATGATATCGATCCAACTAATGATTTGATTATTCCGACAAATATACATACATACATATGAATACACTTAAATACATTTGTACGTTTATAAGTTTCTATCACAGTTACAGTTTTGGTCAAAACGTAACGTAAAAATATAATTTCATAAAAAAAAGATATTATCTAAAATTACGGCTTTTCTGGAAATGAAGAATACATATGTAGTTTAAAAACGTAGTGTAAAACTCCGTGGACTTAAAATGGTGCGAATTCGTACTACGAATTTCGTAGGAAAACAACAACTTTTACTTCCAAAATTTATACAAAAACCTGGGGGGTCATTTTTTTTCCAAATAATTTCATACAAATTGCCAATTTTCGTGTGTTAGCGAATACATAAATTTCGCATTTACACACATATACTTTTGCCCCATTACATGAATTCATCTAATGATACTTCGTGTAAACACAGTATGTGTGTACATGTTTACAGTGGCTCAAACGCATAGTGAAACAAGCAGTTTGCTAATGAGTTGCGTCTAAAATATTTTTAAATGTAAGGATTTTTGAGTTGATTTTAAGTTGATTTTTTTACAGAGATTTATAAGAAACTCTGGTAAAGGTTAAATCAGCACAGGTAGGGCTATATTTATGATAAATTTAGGTGAAAGAATTATGTCTCGGACTCTTATAGAAGAAATAGTTTTTTTTTGTTTTATTTTTTTTATTGTATTTTAAAACGGTTAATTTGCGGGTGCTTGACGCATATGCAGAATTTCGGCGCGACCGGCAAAAAAACACAACAGCATGTCATTTGATGTGTAATTGCAATGCTGATATTCAACAGCCTAAAACGAGTATAAAACATAACGTGTGCGCCGCCGAAAGTAATTATATCGCGAAGACGCGCTCGATTTTTTTTATTTCAATGTTTGCATGCTTTTCTTTCATTTCAAATAAATCACTTTGTGGGACACTGTACCTTCACAAAATGTTGCAGGCAGTTTGGCGCCTTACACAAAAACGCAACAACATAATACATGTAAATTTAATTATTTTCAAAATTCCATTAAAAAAAAAGAATTTATAAATATACCAAGAATCCCATTTATCGGAGAGCAAGGCATAATCGGATAAAACAAATTATTTATAATTGTATGCGGTGTTCGAACGATACTAGAGGTGGGCGCGGGCCTACTTTTTGAGGCCCGGCCCGGCACGAGCACGAAACCTAGTCCCAAAAAAAAGCACGAGACCCGCACGATTTTTTTTGAAAAAGCACAGCCCGGCCCAAGCCAAACACGAAAATTTCAACAAAAAAAACCCATGCAATTTTTTTAATTTATAGTATGTAATATACAAAGAAATTTAGTTAAGTCCAATACTTATTAATAATAACAGTGTTATAATATACAGGTTTTTAAACATAACTTATGGCAAGTTCTTATTTAAAAATAAAATTTTTTCTAAGTTTGAACTTTTTAAACGTGTATGACGCTCATTTAATATTATTCCAGAGGTAGAAAATAATTTTTCGCTCGTCGCTGAGCTTGCCGGAATGGCTAAAATGTAACGGGCAAGTCTTTTCATTAATTTGAGGTCACTACATTTCCAAAATTCTAACACATTTTGGTCTGAAATGGCTGCACAGCCATTTAAATATTTTTCGATTTCAATATCAAAAGAATTTAATTGTAACTTTGGTTTTTTGGAAAATTTTTTATCTTGAAATTCTGCAAACAGTCCTGACCCCTTTTCATCTGGGCTTGCAGTTCTTAATTCCACAAACTCATTTGAGGCCTCCTCATCATTTATCATTTCTGAAAGCATTGCTTTCACCGTTACCATGACATTCTCCTTAACTTTTGGCGATAAGAAACGCATTTCCTTGAAGGGAGGATTTAAGAAGAGGCCAACATAATGTGCCGTTGATGGTGCAAATCTTTTATTTAAAGAATTTAACGTATTATTTTTTAGCCGCATTATGATTTCAGAATCGAGCATTTCAGTGGCGCACACCTTCAATAATTTCTCCGACCACAAACAAAAAGTGTGCATGGTAGGTTGCGTATCGGCACTTAGTGCCTCCGAACAATCTTTAAACGGTTTTAAAAAATGCAGTAAGCTGTCGAGCAATGAAAAATCTAGTCCGGATATTCGATTGAGCTCATCTCTTTCTAATAAAATTACTTTTATTTCTTCTTTCACTGATTTAATGCTGTCTAACATAATAAACACCGAGTTCCAACGCGTACGTATTTCTTGCTTTAAGGTCTTAGACAGTTTGCTATTCAAATTCGAATGTTTAAAATATTTAACAAGATTTTTGCAACATTCTATTAAGGACTTAATTGGAGGAAGAGGATTTTTTTCAAATATGTCATCCATAGCCAGGTTTAAATTGTGGCATGCACACGATAATCTTTTGTAGCTTTCAAAGGCAGCAACCACATTTGCCCCATTGTCCGTAACAAAAATACATTTATCGATATTAGAATCCAAACTGTACTCTACCAATATTTCTTTAACGTTATTGAGGATGTTCTCGCCTATCTTCTTATCATCTGTGAACTCTTTTAAATGACTCATCCACGTAGTGAGCCGTCAGCGAAATGAAGTTTCTTTGCGTGTAGTCGTCCGTCCACATATCTGTTGTAAATGCCAATTGTTGACCTTTTATTTTGGACCGCACTTCACTTTTTAGGCTTTCGTACTCTCGGCTCATAATTGTAGATGACAACGTTTTGCGCGATGTGACTAAATCAGCGAAGGCCAAAACACATCTGTGTCGGGTGAGTGTGCCCGTTCAATGCCTAGATGCATATGCAATTACGTTCTTGCATTCGCGGCAGCATACAAAATCAACTATTTTATTGTTGAATTCGATTTAATCGAATGTTTGCCACACATTACTGCGCCCTTTGTTATTTGGAATTAATTTAGTTTTATCACTTTTAATATCAATTGAATTTTGTATTTCCTGTCGCGACATTGTATATGCCTTCACTTCACTGATATTTTATATAAGTGATGTGCAATTTGGTAGCAAAAGTGATGGGCACAAGGCGATAAATATCTGAAACATTGAAAACTATTATATCACGAGTCCCACCGATTGTGCGGTTCGATTTTGCGGGCCTCCGGGCTTTTTTCTTAGGCCCGGGGCCTGCACGAACCCGAACGAAACTCGATTTTTAGGCACGAGCACGTTTTTTTTGGCAAAAGCCCGCGGGCCACGAAAAAAGCACGGCCCGCGCCCACCTCTAAACGATACACGCACTTTGAATTAACGAATAGAAGAAGAAGAACGCATAGCCAATGGAGAAGCGAATAGACAAGTGTCGTAAGCATTAGACTGAGCGAGAGGGCAATAGGTATATGTATGCATTTCTAGCGCGTACCAAATTTCCATACATGTACTTCTTGATTTTTGCATCTTCTCGCTCTGTCTCACGCGCATATGTAAATGCTTTATGTCATATCTATGTATATTTGTATAAATAAATGTTTATGTGCATTCTAAGTATATGCAAAAAAAAAGGGAAAAATTACAAATTATTAAAATAATAATTAATAAATATGTAAACACAATATGTAAATCTGCCTTCTGAGATCTAGGTGTTCATACAGACAGACAGACTTTCAGACGGACAGACAGACATGGGTCAATCGACTCGGCTGTTGATACTGATTCAAAATATATATAGTTTATGGGGTCGGAGATGCCTCCTTGTGCATGTTACGCACATTTCCGTTCCGACAAACACAATAGACTATGATTTTTTTTTAAATCCATAGCCTAATAATTTTCGTACCCAATTGTGCGTTTAGGTCCATAGAGGGAACCATTTTCTTATTTAAAAAGCTTATTTTGTAATATTTCGTTGATATATAAAATGGAGTAATTTATAAAATCCATACCTTCGGAATGCCAAAGATTTTATACCGTTTAAGGTTCGTTCCAATAATATTTAGTTATATATAATGGTACAAAATTGAATTACATTGTTTATGTGCTCATTGACAGCTATAATAACTATAATCGCTCAATATAAACAACTTTTTATTATTTAAATCTTTACTTTTAATTGATTATTTCTATAAAAGATATAAAATATAGTTTTCTGAATTAATTAAAAGGGAAAATATACGCCGATGACTGTCTTATTTGGTTATTTTTAAGCTATTTAGCAAAATAACCGATTGTAATAGATGTTGTAGTGGTACGATTTTGATATATTTTATATATATATATAGTTTATTGACTTTCTGGAGTGTCCCACAAAGTTACACAACATTCGGAGCTTGATTTTCAAAAATATTTAAAGCTTACATTTTTCCATTCTCCGTATTCTAGACAAAGACAGTTTTACCATGTCTGCCTGTCCGTCTATGTGAACAGACTTTTCCCAGCTTTTGTATATACATACTAGAGACACCATATGTGTATATTTTATATATACATACTAGAGACGTCATATTAGTCAGGAAAGTTCTTGTATACCATAAGCAGGATATTTCAATTAGCGATTTTCGTGCAGAGTATTAAAATCGAAACTTTCCGCGTCAATTAAATGCACATTTAATTACCATGCAAATTGCAATCTGATAAAAAAGACAAGTTATTTAAGTGTTGCGAATTCAATATAAAGCGATAAATATTTAAAGACGGACACGTTCAAAATTATCTTTAGTTAAAGTAAAATTATTCTGCCACTACCTATTTTTGTCAAAAAACAGTATACTAACTTTGGGCAAGATAAAGAATAAGATATGACTGAAGATGTCCTAGTCCTAGTCTTTCATAAATTAAAGTTAGCCGGCTTCTTAATGCAATCGTTAGCAACTTTTATATATTTCTATGAGTTCAAAAGTAAACAGGACTTTTTGAATCTAGCGCCCTCTAGTGGCGCCATCTATATGTCAAGTGCGTTAGAATCTGCTATCGTTTATCGACTTCCAGTAAAAATTTCATGACATTTCATCTATTGGAAGTGAAGTTATTGCGTTTTAAGTGTCAGTATGTTTTTGTCATCGGTGCGAAAATGATCTTCGAACAAAGAGCCAACATTAAATTTTGTTTTAAAATTGGTAAAACTTTTACCAAAACGTTTCAATTAATGAAACAAGTTTATGGCGATGATTGCCTATCCGGAAGCAGACTGCACGAGTGGTTTCAACGTTTTCAAAGTGGTCGTGAGGACATAAATGACGATGAACATGTGGTGGGCCAAACAAAAACCGTGATCACCGAAAAGTCTATCGAAACTGTGCGTGAATTCATAAAAAATCAGCCTAAATGATCATTGAAATTCATGGAAATGGAATTGAAAATCTCCAAAACATCGATTTATCGAATTTTGACCGAACATTTGGGCTTACGAAAAGTGTGTGCACGGTTTGTTCCGCACAAATTGACTGACAACCAAACTTTACTCAGAATTCAACATTCGAAGGACATCATTAAAGAGGAAAAAATCACATTTTAGCAATCAACCACTCCCCGTATTCACCTGATATGGCACCGTGCGACTTCTACCTTTTCGGAAAAATTCATTTGCCGATAAAAGGAAAGCGTTATGCAGACGTGGTGGCCATTCAAAATGCTTGCACCTGCATACTGGCGGCCATACCGGGCTTAAACACTCGTTCGACATGCTTTTGGATCGTGCAAAAAGCTGTATTAAAGCAAGGGACTATTAAAGCGAATTAATTGATTTTGCCGATAAAACCATTTGTTCTGTCGTTCTGTCTTTTTTTATTTTAAAAAGTCCTGTTTACTTTGGAACGCACCTTGTATATCTCATTTTATTCTCGGGATAACACATACAAAATATGTTGACGAAGGCAATTTTATAAAACTATAGTTAGAGGGACCCACCTTATATGTAGAAAGTATAACTCTTTAAACAACTGTGCAAGGAATTCTGATTTTGGTTAATTAGTATACTACTGTGAACAAACAGTAAAGTGAATTTTGAATTTAAACTTTCAGCGTTAACCGATTCAGGCAAACTTTTTTTTCCTTAAGATGGTAGGACTGCTAGTGCCGTTTTTGCCAAATAACATGTTAAAATCATCATTATTTTTTTGTTTACGGTTGTCTTTCTCAAGTACACCCAGTAAGAAAAGCAACAGACGCGCAGCACGCGCAGTGGGATACCCTTCGCCCATGTTCTGGTGTAGTTTAATTTGTTAAATTCATACACATATGCATATGCACATGCTTTAAAATTATTATCAACAGATGGCGCTCGCCCACCTCCCTTGTTGGCTGATTCAAGCCATTGGAGTTACATACTTTGTTGAATAACTTCTGTGTTTATTGTCCGATCGAGAATACGTAGATATAATAATCAGCTTAGTATATGTTAAAGTCAGAAAATTGTATCTTTTATACAGCGCTTATAAATTGAGTTCAAAATTAAATTATTGATTTGCGGGCGGTGGGCGTGGCACACAACATTTGAAATAAACTTAATCTGCGCGTGGTACACAGAAACCTTCATGCCAAATTTGCTGTCTCTAGCTCTTATAATAGCTTATATTTGTGTGTTCATCTGGTCATCCGGACATCCAGACAGACAGACATGGCTCAATCGACTCGGTTAGTGATACTGAGTTAGAATATATACACTTTATGGGGTCTCCCACGCCTCTGCCTGTTACATACATTTGCACAAAGTTATGATAGTATTCCCTTTTTTGACCATTTTCAATGGTCGAAGTCAAACTTTGTTGAGCAAAGAAGTGCTATTAAGCATGTGAATTAATGCTTTCTGACTGTCAAGGCGTCTAAAAACAAATTATTACTGGCGATGAATCTTGGATTTATGCTTACGATCCAGAAACAACTGACCAGTCAAGTGAATATCGTTCAAAAGGTGAGGCCAAACCGCACACTCGATTGTAGCTTTCCTATTTGTTCGAAACTAGTTCTGGTTTTTCAAATTAGTGAAGGGTATTGAAACATCATGCTCGCCCAACTCAAGCATTCGTCGGCTTTAACATATTATCTGTTAAGTCAATAAACTTCTTGGCTTAGGACTCCTCAAAATGGATGTTATCAAGATGTAGACTCTACATAATCTATTATTTATTCGGCCTAGATAGCGCCATCATCATTTTTTTTAGAACAATCCGTCCAGTGATAGGTTGTTGATAACTACAGCCATGGTTAACTAATCGTCAAAAGAAATACATGAGATAAAATCGAATATTTTTATTGTTAAATGGAAAGAAATTAAAATGCATTTTTAACAGTTATTTCTAAACACAATCAAACCATGAGCAACAGCACTCGACTCAACATTAGAATACTCTTCGACCTATGTCCTATAATTTGTTAAATTCATACATAGTCATACTTTCTTAAATAACTTCTGTGTTTATTGTTTGATCGGATTGAATTTTGGAGAAATAGTTATATGTAAAAGTCAAAAAAATGTATCTTTTAAATGTCTGTTACAAATCCACTTGATAATTTTATTTATTGATTTGCGAGGGCGTCGGACCTGGCACCCAACATTTGAAATAAATTTGATCTGCGCATAGTATACAGAAAGTTGGTGTCTCAAGCTTTAATAATAGCTGTGTGACAGACGGACATGAGCAAGAATATATATACTTTTTGGGGTGTGCCAAACCTCTTCTGTCTGTTAGTACACCCTTTTTGACCATTTTCAATGGTCAAGGGGTATAAATATGTAATGTTGGCTGGCTGGTCATATAATTGGTACACATTATAATAGCTATATTTATAATAAAGAAAAAATTAATATTTTGTTATTTTAGTTGTTAAACACACATATAAATAAATATATGGATATATACATGTACATTAACACATTTTAATTATATTTTAGGACGAAATGGTAAACAGTTTAATTTAATTAAGAGAATTATTAAATACATTGAAAATGGCCACACAACATCATTATACCGTTGAAGTCGGCGATACAAATTTCACTATTCTTAGCCGGTATATTAAACTAAGGCCCATAGGATCGGGTGCTCAAGGAATAGTTTGGTAAGTATATATAAGCTCTGATAATCGATACTACATAAATTACTATACTACGTTATAAATAAACCAAAAAAATCCTTAAATATATTGTTACATTATAAAATATAAAACAAACGCAAAACATTTAATTCCAGAAAATCAGAAAAATCTAAAAAAAAAACCGTTTTTTATTAATATGAGATTTTGAATGTAACATTGGATCCAGAATCTTTCGTCGTTTTCTTTGGTCGCCTGTCGGTCTCGTGGCTGTGGATCCAGAGTTTCGTCCACGTCAAGCTCTTCTTCAGTTGTGTCCGATTCCTCATGATTGTTCCCGTCGACGTCAGACCTTTCTTCATATGTGCCACATTCACACTCCTCATAATCATTGCCGTTCAGATCAGGTCCTTCTTCATATGTATCACATTCATATTCCGCATTATCACTCTCCTTACTCCTTTCATCTACCAACGGCTTAGACATCATAATTTAGGACTGGGTTTTTGCCTAGTATAGGAATAATATAGACTTTAGGTACACCCAATATTTATAATACTGTTGGGGCAATTATTACCCGGCTCGAAAGACCGCTCTGACGATGTATTGACGGTGGAACACAGCATTAGCTCCTACCGTCATTAAATAGTTGTCAATACACTTTTATTTTATATTAATTTATTAAAATAAGATTAACTCAAATTAGCGCGTCTGCTGCGTCGTTACGTTTTTTCAAAAAGCCCATGATCAGAAATGTACAAACAATAAAATCGAATTCTTATCGATAACTTATTTTAATAGTTTGATGCGTTCTGCAACAAATACTGTTTGCAGGAGCTTGCCAAAACTTTGAAAACACAAGTCGCGTCTAGATTTCGACTTGTGTTACTGCCTCTCACTACCACTCTCACTCTACTCTCTCTCGTTACTTGTTTAATTTTCATTGTTTGTAAAACTTTTCCTTTCAGTGCCGCCTTTGATACTGTTACTGAACAACATGTTGCTATTAAAAAACTTTCTCGACCATTCCAAAATGTGACTCATGCTAAGCGAGCTTACAGAGAATTTAAACTCATGAAGCTTGTTAATCATAAAAATGTAAGTAAAAAAAACCAGACGAAAACTTTAGTCAGGCACGCCCGACTGTAAGATACCCTCTGCCACCAATTGCTTTTAATACATACGCAATTACTAAACTAAACTAAAACGGCGCATCGCTATAGAAAATATTAACTTAAATGACTTTTGTGTTTATTATTCGATCGGATTTAAATTCAAGGGATAGGAGGATATAATATTCATTCATTTATATATGAATGTTTCAACAGAATGGGTGGTGGGCGTGGCATTAAAAATTAAAAATAAACTTAATCTGCATATGTTATACAGGAACCACCTCTATGCCAAATTTGAAGTTTCAAGCTCTTATAAGATCGGCGAGTTGATCCAGAATAGAGTTGGGCATGGACCGTGTTTTCTTCGTGTCACATCGTGACACGACGGGCGCACGCGTGTGCGTGTGCAAAATTAAGATTGTGTCCATGGGCGTGCTTGTTTTGAAATTCGGCACGAAATAACACGAACACATATAGCACGTATTTTTACTTTTGCAAAAAATGTTATATCGATTATATCGACTAGATTATCAAGTTCTTGACAAATTGTTATTTTTATATAAAAATATGTAATTTTTGAATTTAAAGTTAATGTTAAGTTCTTTAATTTTCAGTTATTTTCAAAGAAATATCATAAATTAATGAATAAGAATCCAAAAAAAAAAATACTAACGCTACAGTCAGGTGCTGACTGTATAAGGCCATGGATTATCATATTATACCGTAATAAAAATTTTAGCGGTATGGAATCGCCGCCCGAATATTATTAGAATAAAATAAATAAAAAAATAAAATAAAATAAAATAAAATAAAATAATAAATAATTAATAAATGAAAATTCGCACCCGCCTCAACCGGGAGTTGAACACACGCAGTCTCTCACAGCCGTCCGCCACTCTAACCACTCGGCCATTGCCCCACTCCTTGGCCCATCGGCAAAGCTGCATTGTCAACCAATTTTGTTACCATACAATGCAAATAAAAAGTTTAAAATGCTGTGTGTCTGACGCTAGATTTGAACTTCGGTATGCTTGCGTAAATTAGGTCTGCTTAAGTATAAATGTATGTTCAAAGTGAGTTTAATTCGTATCATATCTCACTTATTAATAGTCCGATTTAAATGAAATTTTCACATAACGCCCGCGGCAAAGTATTTGTCATGTAAGATATACAACTTTGGTTGTTGAGCTAATATTGTAGTTTTTAAATAGTTATTACTGATTTACGGAGGCGGGAAGGGGCGTGTCCAAATGTTAAAAAAACTTTGAAACACTGCAATATATACGTATGTTGTCGCAAAATTTGATGACTCTAGCTCTTATAGTTTCTAAGATCCAGGTGTTCATACAGACAGACAGACGGACTGACAGACATGGCTCAATCGACTCGGCTACTGATACTGATTCAGAATATATATAGTTTATGGGGTCGGTCCTTCTGCCTGTTACGCACATTTCCGTTCCGACAAACACAATAGACCATGAATTTTTTTAAAATCCATGGCCTAAAAATACGTAAAAATTTCGTGTTGGGTCGGGTTGGGAAAATTTTTGAGCGTGTGTGTTTGTGCGTGTTGAAAAATTTAATTGTCGTGTCGTGCTGGGTAGTGCCGAAAAATGACAGTCCATGACCATCTCTAATCCAGACAAATGGACATGACTTTATCAACTCGTTTACGGATCCTTGTCAAGAATATAAATATATACTTTATGGAGTCTGTCACGCCTGTAATAAATTCAAACTAAGCCACACAAATTTTAACATAGATATAATTGTTGATTTTTCAGATAATTGGATTGCTTAATGCGTTTACACCTCAACGTAATTTAGACGAATTTCAGGATGTTTATCTTGTAATGGAACTAATGGATGCAAATTTGTGTCAAGTCATTCAAATGGACTTAGATCATGATAGAATGTCTTATTTACTTTACCAAATGCTTTGTGGAATAAAACATTTGCATTCCGCTGGAATTATACATAGAGTAAGTTTCAAATTAATAAACATAAATGGCTGGCAGGCTTGATTTGGCTAGGCCTTTCCAGACATTTAGTATATGCGTAAAACATTTTAGGAAAAATGTACAGTGCCGCTCAACTGAATAGGTTTGAAAGGTTGTATCTCTGTAAAAAGTCATTGTTATTGTGTAAAGAAATCAGTTGTTATTTGAATTGTAAAGATTCTGTTCTTTTGGTTTTCTTTTTATAACAATTTTAATATTTTTTGGAAAACAAAAAAAATCTAAATTTGTTTGGCTCAATGGAATAGGTTTGACCATTACCAATTACCGGACGGGTGACAATATTATATATTATCCGGCTCGAACGACCGCTCCGACGATGTCTTGACGGTGGAACACAGAATTAGCTCCTACCGTCAATAAACAGTTATCAAAACACTTTAATTTTAATATTTATTTATTAAAATAAGATTAACTCAAATTAGCGCGTCTGCTGCGTCGTTACGTTTTTTCAAAAAGCCCATGATCAGAAATGTACAAACAATAAAATCGAATTCTTATCGATAACTTAATCAAATAGTTTCAACGATGATTCTTAAGCAATATTTTTGATGCGTTCCGCAGCAACTACTGTAGGTGAAAAGTTGTCTTTCTAAAAAAATGAAGTTGTGTTAAGGGTTAGGATTGAGTTTTTTAAAAGGAAAAACAACAATTTTCTAGAGGTGGGAAAACATCGATGTTCTCGATGTTTTTAGAGTAAATAATCGATGAAACATCGATGTTTTTGGAAAAAACTTTTTAATTTTTTATAGACAAAACAATACCTAAACTTTATTGAGATCATTGTTTTTGTTTAGGAACTGTAATTTGTCTACCAATTTTGGAGAAAGTCTTGTTCGCCAGTCGGAGATCTGCTGGCCCGCCTTGCTGAATATCCGCTCAGACTCACAAGACGAAGCCGGCACACATAAAGTTTAGCATACGAGACTTTTCGGAACTCTGTCTTCAGTACTAATTTAAAAAAACATGCACATAATCGAAAATTGTATATATGCACTTGATCTTTCCTTCCAGTATTGCAAAGGGTCGCATTTTTCGTTTGAATTTGTTTTTCCCTAAGTTAATTTGGATACTTACAATTTCCACGTTTTACGTTTTAACACGAATTTTGGTATCATCGATGTTAGCAAAAATTACATCGATGTTACCGATGTTTGGAAAACATCGATGTTGGCATCGATGTTTCCCCACCTCTACAATTTTCTCGCTATGAATCTATTACGAAAAAAGAAATTTGATCAGAAACATGCTCTCTCAGAAGGAAAAACTTATGCTGAAATTGGTTCATTGTCGGATGTTCAAAGAAAATTATCCGCAATGCAATATTATTTGTCAAAAAGGACGAAACACGTGGAAAAAAAGCCCGCAAGGACCAACTTAGAGGTCAAGCGCCTGGTTCGGCCAAGCAAGAAGGAGCCTTTTAAGCCAGCCCCGAAACTAAAAAAAGGAGCTTCAGCTAGCTACAAGTGAGGAAATTGTTCGTCAACGTTTAAGACAAAATAACCTGAGTGCCTGCCATCCAAGAAATCCAAAGTATTCAGTAATCCAAGTTACAACACGATTGGCCCGTGGAAAATAGTTTTGTTTGGCGGAAAAGGCTCGCTGAATATTATAATTCAAATATACATTCAAAATCATTATGTGGATTTTGTTTGATGTTTTCGTCCGTAAGCACCTTTTTTGGGTGTCCACTGCGATCACCATTTTCGGTGCTCATTTCCCCCACTTTTTAATTTTCCTGGCGCAGTGTCCGGAATCTCGTTATCTAGTCAGTTTTTTTTCTTATTATAATATTTTATCAACACGCGAAATTCCTTTTTATCCATTTTCTTCACAATAGCAAAAGTTGCTTCACTGAAACTGCTATAAATGCTACAAAGTAATGATCCGACAATTGTCATATTACATATGTATGTACATAACATATATAACATATAAAAACGCGTCTATGAAAAGTTTGGGACAAAAAAAAAATTGATTTAACGCTTGCATGTGTCAGGGGAGTTATCAATTGAGCTGTTACCATACCTTCAAGTAATACTAACTTAAACATCAGTTTTTTTTGGGAAACACAATATCATTAGTTCAAAATATTCTTTAAAATTAATAAATATATATATATTATTATTTAAACAAAAGTATAATGGCAATTCATAATAAAAATGTTACAAAATTAATGTAACAAGTGGCAAAAAACTGCAGAAATATGTTTTGTTGCTCCTAATGAAATATATTTTGTGTTTGCAACTTCATAACTATGTACATTTTGCGAGAAAATCCAAATAAATTTTGATTTTATGATATATATATATAAGTAATTTAATTCAATATGTTAGTAATCGATACCAAAACAAATTTTCCCAAAAAAAAATTATTTACAAAATTTAATTATTCGCCGCCAGATTGGTCACTGTGCAATGGTGAATCCTGAAAGAGTTGGTTTAACTTCTCATTGTTATGGATTGCCAATTCCAGATGTCGTGGGATAACCCCAGCTTTGTTATTCTCACGTGCAGCATTTCTTGACAGAGGGAATTGAAAAGCCTCGAAATTTGAGTTCCCTTTAGCCTAAACTTTAATATAGTTCGTATACAAGTACGTATGTTCCACTGGACAGGAGAGAGGTCTACTCTACAGTAAGAGTCCACCATGGTGAATGTTATTTGTCTGTAGTTTTGAGGAAAACACGTATAAAATGATTGAGACTAATTTAAATGTCGGAGGTGAAATGTGCCCATGTCTTCGAAAGCACAAAATACTAACTCTTTATTCTATAAACAAGTTTGCTGCTGTTTAACACAAAATAAAAATAATGAGGCCACTTTAAAAATATCGATTTTGTTTGTTTTCACAGGATTTAAAACCTTCCAATATAGTTGTTAAGGCCGATTGTACTTTAAAAATTTTGGATTTCGGACTTGCTCGCACTGCTGGAACAACATTTATGATGACACCATATGTGGTTACAAGATATTACAGGGCTCCGGAAGTGATTTTGGGTATGGGATATACCGAAAATGTCGACATCTGGTCAGTTGGTTGCATTATGGGAGAAATGATAAGAGGCGGCGTACTATTTCCTGGAACTGATCACATTGATCAATGGAACAAAATAATAGGTAAAGACTAACATACAAAATGTATTTAAAAACATATTTAATTGTTTATTTATTATAGAACAACTGGGTACTCCGTCTCCATCATTTATGCAGCGCTTACAGCCAACTGTCCGTAATTATGTTGAAAATCGTCCAAGATATACTGGTTATTCATTCGATCGACTTTTCCCTGATGGTCTGTTCCCGAATGATAACAATCAGAATAGCCGGCGAAAGGCTTCTGAGGCTAGGGACCTGCTCAGCAAGATGCTTGTAATTGACCCAGAACAAAGAATTTCTGTTGACAGAGCTTTAAGGCATGAGTACATTAATGTTTGGTATGATGCTGAAGAAGTTGATGCTGTAAGTATATAGAAACTATTGATAATTTTTCTTATAGCTGAATCAGTCGTTTGCCCTCTCAGCTCTTATTTCGGAATATTTACACTGATTGTCAGGTATCCGATGCAGCTAATTAAGGATCAAAATATTAAAATATTCCTTAATGCCAGGGACCGAAAAAAATCACTCATAAAAATTAAAAATAAAAAATAATGATTATTTGTTGAGTGAAAAAAAATGTGTACACATGTATGTGTAGGTCGACGGGTATCTCAATGTCGCGTGCCGCGCGACAGTTGCTTTTCTTACTGGTTTTCTTATACTACTTTTCTAAGTGCATGATTTTTTCATTTTAAAAAGAAACAATCATTATTTTCGGTCCCTGCTTAATATATATGGATATGTTCCATTTAGTCTGATTTAAAATATAGATACAATATATAGAATAAAATACAATATATAGAAAATTACCTTTGTAAAAGGTTTTTTGTCTGATGATGTGTGTAAGTGATAAAAGTGTAAAAATAAAAGCTTTGGTTTACCAACGGCTTTTTAGCATTACACCTACCCATTCATCCAATCCTAATTATGTTATCGTTAAGGGACTATGAATAAGGGAAGGAACAAGCCGATTTAGTATAGAACCTAACTCTAATAAGCGCAGGGTGCACGGATGCAAGGTTCTGCTCTGATAATCATTATTATTATTATTAGCAGTATAAACATCACTGAATGATTTAATTCGGATTTAAAAAGTGTGTTATTTCGAAAAAATACAGGTTTGCAAAAAAAAACTTTTATTTATGCCTACCGATTCTATGTTAGCTTATCATTTAGGTATATGTTATAGCTTTCCGATTCTGATAACTTTTCAACATTTTGTAGACCATGGATTTTAAAAAAATTCATGGTCTATTGTGTTTGTCGGAACGGAAATATGCGTAAAAGGCAGAAGGAGGCATCTCCGACCCCATAAACTATATATATTCTGAATCAGTATCAGTAGCCGAGTCGATTGAGCCATGTCTGTCAGTCCGTCTGTCTGTCTGTATGAACACCTGGATCTTAGAAACTATAAGAGCTAGAGTCATCAAATTTTGCGACAACATACGTATATATTGCAGTGTCTCAAAGTTTTTTTTTAACATTTGGACACGCCCCTTCCCGCCTCTGTAAATCAGTAATAACTATTTAAAAACTACAATATTAACTCAACAACCAAAGTTGTATATCTTACATGACAAATACATTGCAACGAGCGTTATGTGAAAATTTCATTTAAAAAAGTGAGATATGATACGAATTAAACTCACTTTGAACATACATACATATATACTTAAGCAGACCTAATTTACGCAAGAATACCGAAGTTCAAATCTAGCGTCAGACACACAGCATTTTAAACTTTTTATTTGCATTGTATGGTAACAGAATTGTTTCACAATGCAGCTTTGCCGATGGGCCAAGGAGTGAGGCAATGGCCGAGGGGTTAGAGTGGCGGACGGCAAATTTAAAAGACTGTGAGGCGTGTGTGTTCCCGGTATTAATTATTTATTATATTATTTTATTTTGTTTATTTATTTTATTCTAATAAAATAAAAGAAAAGTTACAGTCAAGCGGGCTGTAATATAGCCGCTACAAACAAATTAAATTATTTAATTAAATTTCAATAAAAATAAAAACAATTTTCATTATTTTGTTTTCATATTTATTATGCAATATGAAAGACAATAAAATTATAATAGTTATATTAATTACTTATAAACAAAGTTTACTATTTTTTTTTTTACTAAGCACGCATCAAAAAGACGCGATCCAAAAGTAAACAATGCGTTCTTCAATGCTCTCACTCTTTCCGTATTGTGTCTGTTATGACTTTGCATGTTCAATATGATTCTCATTGGATGTTGTTATTTTGTTTTGCTCTCAATATTTTGCTAGAACATAACAGTGATCATAAGCTCTTGTAAAATTATGAATGTGCGAGTGGGACGCCCATACATACATGTCTGCATATCCACATGTATTTATTGGCGTCCCACTTCAAAAAAATTAGATTTTTTGTACCAACGAAAGAAAACTAAGTTCTAACTACATATATTGCGTAACAAAAACTTAAAAATCGCCTACCGCCGCCGCATTGGCATCCCACTCCAACACACATCATTGCACGGATGTATGAACAATTTGACCAATCTATCTATGTCTGCACATTGCAAAAATTTATTTATTCGAGAACATTGGGGTTGTGCAGAACATCTCAAGTCGACTCGAACTCGTACTCGTAGTAGGATACAAAAATGTAAATTTTAAAGAACATTACATTTGTAATGGCCTCCCCGTGGTGTTCCCTGGATACTGATTATATTTGCTAATCGGTAGCAAATTCGAGCGGCGGTTCCATACCGTTAAAATTTTGATTACGGTATAATATGATAATACATGGCCTTATACAGTCAGCACCTGACTGTAGCGTTAGTATTTTTATATTTAGAAACAGTCAGATTTGTTAGTTTGGTTGAAATATTTTCAAATTAAACAAATATCGTCCGATAAGTTATGCGAAATCTTTCATTCTACGAAAAGTCCTAACTTTCTTTCTACAAACTGATGGAAAAATAATACGAAGAATTTTTAAAGAACCATTTAAAAGGCATTTAAACTATGGTAAAAGTATTGCTAGATAAGCGCAAGGTACTGCACGCTCAGCTGTTGCTTTTGTTACTGGTTTTCACTAGTAATATTATATATACAATAATATGATTTATGGCTCAACAGCAAAATTGCAAAGGTATAATGTCTTATTAATTTTAATTTCTATAACATTTTCGGGAATCCGAATAAGATAATTAATCTGTTTGTCAACAAAAAATATATATGTTTTAAAACAATTCAACTTCTTTAATAGCCTGCCCCAGAACCATATGATCATAGCGTTGATGAAAGGGAACATACTGTGGAGCAGTGGAAAGAACTAATATATGAAGAAGTTATGGACTACGAAGCACACAATACTAGTAATATTACTCGGTAGAACAAAAAGTATTCCTTAAAAGACAGTTACTTAGCCAATAGATTATCAATAATACATTTTATTAAAATACAAATTAATCACAACTACAAATAAAAGAAAACAATACTGTTTAACGAACAAGATGCTTTTTTTATTCAGCCATTGTAAGCTGTTATTTTTAAAATTATTATAATTTGCTTTAAAGAGGTGTTCTGGAAATTATACTATATACATTTATAAATAAACTATATTCACTCCCGAAAAAATTGAAAAACCGGCCCATTCACCAAAAAGTCAAGCATTTGATCAATATTTGTTGTTTCTTATCGATAACACAGGTCCACAAAAAATGGCATGGCCTGGGTATGCGTCATACGCTGTTATTTAGATGAATGTAATATTTATTGGTATAATGTAGTCCATATTAGATTGTACAAATAATAAGTTTGTTCACTTTACTTTAGTTCTACTTTAACAAACTTAACCGATCGACGTCTATTATTTAAAAAGCAAACCGACGTATTTTAAAAAGCAAACCGACTTGTCTGTCTTTTACAACTTATATTCTTCTGCAACTCTACGACAACTTTATTTTAAAAAGCAAACCGACTTGCATGGCTTTTACAACTTAATCTTCCACTGCGACTCAACGACAACTTTATCAACGACCCTCTCGTTCGACTTCTTGACTTGAACTCTTACAACTGACTGTTCGATTACTCTTTATTACTGTAACTCTGTTTCTATCGATAGGCGCTGGGTCTGAATACGAATTCAGGGTCAGAATTTTTCATTCACGTGTAAATTTAGATTTGAATCATATAACGAACATCGTTGTGCGAACGTCAAAATAGGATTCCGCTGCAGATAATTTTATATTATTCAATTTTACATTTGCATTGTTGAATTGTCTGAAACATTTTTCTTCGTATCAACTTTTTTTATTCTTTCAATATACAATAATTTTTTAAATTTAATTTAAAAGTTGGGTAGCGGATGATTTACACATTCGAGCTCGCCCGACTGTATCTTGCGTTCTTGTCATATTAATACAGGGTGCGGCATTTCTTAAGTCGGTATTGTAGCATTAACTTGAACATTTGTCAACCGATTGGGTTGATTTCATATGTTTTTGGAAACGTCGATTATAGACAATTTTAACCATGTATAGCTTTAGATAAAAAAAAATAACGTGCCAAAATAGTTATAGAGATCATGAACAATCCGTTAATCAACTAATCCAGTATCTCCAACGATGTCAAAATGAGACAATATTAAATGGCCACCAAGATTTCCGGATTTAACCCCTCTCGACTGGAAAATGCAATGTGTACGTCAGCAAGCTGCAGAATAATGAAGAATATTCGTGCCGAAATTAGTGCTATACCACTCGATATGTTCAAAAAATAATGGAAAAATCACAAAATGAGCAATAGAGGTGGCTTAGTAGAACCTAGTCTCAGTAAGCGATAAAGGACCGAATTAAATGAAAATACTTCATATACAGAAATTGGTTGTTTTATTTTTTAAGCCATTCAACTTTTACATACCGAAATAGCGCATCCGCTAGTCGCTTAGTCTCCACGAATAATAAATCTCTGGTACTGAATGTGCAGTGTCTGCCTGTATCCGCCAATCTTAAAATGGTTGACGTTTGTTGAGGTTCCAAAAAACGATGCAGCGGAGTAAGTTCTAGGTGAAGTTCTAAGGATTTAGGTGGAATTAATTAAAATTTCAACTTAAAAGTATCAATTTTTTTTTTTTTATCGATAGTCAATAAATCCCTGATCATTTGAACATTAACCCGATTGTATTGTACGTGTGATATGCCATCAGCTGTGTCCATTTAAACACAGACCATTTGCGGCCGCGTTTAAAAAATATTGTTGGCACGAGACATACAAGGTGGTGAAAATTGCATTGGAACATTAACAACTACTATTTATTAAAGTTTGGTTTATTTTTACATGGAAAGGTATGTTGTTTATCATTTGGTAAAGTAAGTATATGTTGAAAAGGTGTGTTGTGTGTCGTTCGGAAGAAAACGAATGAAGGAAAGTACAAGAAAACAAGAAAGAACTGATTCAGATCAGTGTGGCCAAATTACAGAATATGATTGTTGCCAAATTAACATATAACTTTTAGTATTTAAACATAGATCATTAATAAATTTTGGGCAGCGCAATAAAGACTGGTTAGATTAGAGACGGGCCTCGACAATTTTAAGCTCGGGGCCTAAAACCAACTACCGGGCCTTTTACCGTCGGGCACCGGGCCTAGTGGTAAAAGCCCGGAAGGCCCGGCGCGCTTGAAAGCAAAAAATATAATGATGTTTTAATCGACATCGGCCTCAAAAATTCGAATCTGGTTCGGACCGGGCCCCTTTTAAAAAAGTCACGGGCCGGGCCGGGCCTCAAAAAACAGGCCCGCGCCCAACTCTAGGTTGGATGAAGTCATTGAAATATACCAAGAATATTAATATTTTTATAAAAACAAGCTAAATAAACGTTTAAATTTTGTTTTTAAATTAGGTCTTTTTGTACCACTTCACCCATATATGGATGGACCAGATAGTGAATGAATTTTAAGAGCATTTTTCTAATTTATAATTATTTATATTAAACTTAAACACAAATATTATAAAAATTGTTGCGTGGTTATTGTCGATTTTAGAAAAACCAGCCACATCTCCAGAAAAACATAATTATTTAAAAAATAGTGACAATTTTCAAACAAATTTTATTATTTCAAATGATAAGATATATATAAATCTATCGAAATAAATTATCCTCATAAAAAAAACAACGTTATTTCAAAAGCTATAAATTCCTTTACCTTTACTCTACTTGTAGGGGAGGACTGCTTTATGGACACATTCGTCGCCATCCCAAGAGCTAGTCTGGGCTTCGACCCTTTTTCATTGTGGCACTCGCAAGCCACAACCTGTGCAACCTGTGCTGCTTGGTTTTCTGCTGCGCTGCTTTGTGTGTAAGGCCCTCTACCAGCTATTGTAAATAATGCCACTCATTCTACAAATTGTTCAAGTCTTCAAGTATACAGTGTTTGCGGTGCGGTGACTTTTCGCGATATTTTTACTTTATTTGTTTTCGTCATACTGTGGTTGTAAGCATCTTTTTCCTGGACTGATTGACTTTATCTATTTAATTGAAAAAGGCCAGATGGGCTAAAACAAAAGGATAGAAAAAGGCCAAAAATAATAAAACAGGACGCACTATTTTTCAACCATTTATTCGTTAATTTAATATTTTTTCGGTGCTCAAATATCAAAAAATTATAGAAATACTTCAAAGATAAAAAAGGGCACAAATAAAACAAGACAAACTTTAAATTTTAAGCAAATTTTATATATTGTTTGGCGACAAAACGGTTGGCGCACAATTCGTTCAGGCGCCCAGCAGAATTTGTAGCAGCGTCCTGCGCAACAAATATTGTCTGTGCATGTTTCTCACTACATACTGCTTTTGCTAATGTTGGCTTGAAGATTAGTTTATTTTTTTTTATCAAAAGGCACTATATTCTGCACATGTTTATTAGTAGCCATATGGGCACGGATGTGATCAATTTCTCGATTAATACTGCATTTGCAATACACCTTATCAGTATTGTTCACATCGCGACAAGTCCACTGCTGAAGATTCGGCTGTCTTAGCCATGCATCTCGAAACTTTTGTTTGTACATTTCTTTTGGCAATTGTACTTCACAAAATGTGAGTTCTCACTTAGCTGTATCAAGTCTTACTAGCATTTTGGGTTTTGGCAGACTAAGAGGGACTGTTTTTAATGGTCAAAGGGTATACAAACTTGAATTCTTATGTACCAAGTTATACTTGCGTTGTGCAAATACAACGAGAATAACAGTCGAGGGCACTCGGCAGCAGGATACCCTTCGCCTATGTTTAAACGATCTACTTTTTAATAGATATTACGTAGCGTCAGCCTTCATATGCATACGTACATGTCTGTATATGCATGTACAATTTCATTCGTAAGGCACGTACGTATTGTATGTGTGTGCGTTAAAATGCAAAAAATGCATGTGCATAGAAAAGAAAAGTAGGGACACGGCTCCCGCTACGTGGTCGCATTCTCTATTTCTTTTTTCCCTACAAGCATTGTAATGCTTGCTCGTTTATATAAAATCAAATCATCGTATATAAAATCAAAGTGATCACGTCTTTTTTTATAGCCCGATTATATTTTAATTTGGAAGATAATTGCATATTGTATAGTTTCTTTAATAATGGCAAAAATTACTGCAAGTCAATCTTGATCAGCTGCCAGTATACAGGAACCTCCATCCCAAATTTGGTATCTCCAGCTTTTATGATAGCTGATATGTCGATATTCAAACGGACGGACAGATGGACATGGCTTAATCGATTGGGCAAGTGATCCTGACATCGAGTATGTGGTACGTAGTTACGACAGTTATCGTAAATGTAAATGTAACGTGATATATTATAAGTTTCAGCAAAAAGTACTACAAGAATGAATGAATGTGTGTACAATTTCTCCATCTATAATTTGATATTACAATAAACGTAAACAGGTTTATATGCTATAAGATATATAATATATACTGTAGAAATCGCACTACTTTATTATTAACTTAAAGCATTTATTTCGAATGCGTCAATTATAAGCGAAACAATTCAGTTGCTGTGTGTGTTAGCATCTATCTGTTCTTAGCATCTATATTTGTAAGGGCGAATATCGTTCGCGGAACTATCGTCTGCTTACGACGGTGCCGGGTTGCGAGATGGGGCTCATATCGTTGAGGCTGCGTCGCCACATCAACTCCCCCCTCAGTGACCTCGTCGGCAGGAAAAGGGAACGAGATCTGTTCCGGAAGCTGCACAGGCGTTATAGGCGGTGGAGCTGCAGACTATGATGCTGCAGACTATGATGCAGACTCATCATTGCTGGGCGGAGTGTCTACGTTGGCCAGGAATGCAGGCTTGAGGAGATCGACAGAGATCGCTTTTTCTTCTCCATTTATGTTTTTTATATAAACCTTATCGTCTACGCGGCGTATGACTTCATATGGACCGGTGTAAGGCTGCTCCAGTGGTTTTTTTACAGATGCTACACGCCTGAAAACGTGAGTGCATGTGTTGAGGTCCTTAGCGAAGAACATCTGTGGCTTGGAATGATGAGCTGCAGGTATAGCTCTAATAATTCGAATATGTTGACGTAGGTTTTCCGTAAACCGCATATCCATGGAAGCGCCTGATTCTGCTGAGCCGAAGAATTCTTGTGGCAGTCGTAGAGCTTACCAAACAGTAACTCCGCAGGCGAGGACTTGATATCCTCTTTGAATGCTGAGCAAAGTCCCAAAAGGACGGTGGGTAGCAGGTCTGGCCATGGAATATGCGAGTTACTCATGAGTGCTGCTTTCAATGTGCGATGCCATCTTTCAACCATACCGTTTGATTGTGGATGGTACGCAGTTGTGCGGATTCTCTCAGCTCCAATTAATTCTGCTATCTCGGTGAACAGGGCAGATTGAAATTGGGTACCCTGGTCTGTAGTGATGCTGAGAGTCGTACCGAAAAGACAAATCCATTGCGTATATAAGGCTGATGCAACTGTTTCTTCTGACATGTTCGAAAGTGGGACAGTCAGTAGCCGTCTGCTGAATCGGTCGATGATTGTGAGGCAGTAACGCAAGCCGTTAACTCGAGGCAGCTCTATGAGATCAAAGTGGATGTGATCGAAAGGCTGATCCGGGATATCAATTTGTCCGAAAGGTGTGCGTGTGTGTCGATGAATTTTGGCACGCTGACACGGTATACATTGTCGGCACCACATTACGACATCACGATTCATCTCTGGCCAAACAAAACGCTGTTTCAATAATCGCGCAGTTGTGCGACCGGGTGCCAGGAATGTATGGACGAGTGCGTCCCGTTGATGTATCGCACATGATGCGGTATTGCTCAATGTTCAGAGTTTGGAGATCCAGCGATGTATCTTGTGCAAGTTGCGTAATTTCGTTATCAGCTTGCTGAGCATCAAATATTGACTGGGGATCGATATCACTGGGCATGCTAATGGTATTTATACGTGACAGTGTGTCTGCTACGATGTTCTCTGCTCCAGGTGTGTGGACAATCTCGGTTGAAAACTGGGCAATAAAGTCTAATTGCCGCAGCTGACGAGGTGAGGCTTTTGATGCTTTTTGTGCGAAAGCGTAAATAAGAGGCTTGTGATCTGTTTGAATGACAAAAGCTCGGCCTTCTAAAATGTGTTTGAAGAATAGAGTGGCAACAAACACTGCTAAAAGCTCACGGTCATAGGTGCTGTAGTTTTTCTCGGCTGGTGATAGATTCCGTGAGAAAAATGAAACTGGCCACCATACGTTGTCTTCCAGTTGTTCCAGGGCAGCTCCTATAGCTGTATCGGAGGCGTCAGTCTTTAACAGCAACTTAGCTGAGGGAGAGAGAAATGTTGCTCTGACAGCATTTTCAATGCCTTGCTTACTACTGTTGAAAGCGTTTGTTGATTCTGTGGTCCATGCTATCTCACGTTTATCATTTTTGGTAGCACCATTCAAATAATTCGTGAGCGAGATTTGAGTTTGTTGTTGAGCATTCCCAAGAATCTCCGCAACTCCATGATTGTTGTTGGCCTTGGAAAGTCTCTAATAGCCTCCGTGCCCTCGACAGGTGGTTTAAAACCTTTAGAGTTCACCGTAAAACCCAAGAATACAACTTCTTCATTGCCGAATTGAGATTTTTGTGGGTTTATGGTTAGTAGATTGTCCTGCAGGATTTGGAATACCGTTGCTACGTGCTGGAGATGCTCTTCGTGAGAGTGTGAGTAGATGATAATGTCATCGATGTAGCAACCAACAAACGGCAGGCCCATATGGCGTTGAAAGGTTTGTGCTGCATTTCGCAAACCTGGCGGCATTCCGATGAACTCGAATAAACCGAATGGAGTCGTGACGGCAGTTTTAGGAATGTCTTCCGGAGCAATAGGAATCTGGTGCTACGCTCGCACTAGGTCGATTGTGGAGAAAACGCTTCGTCCGTGTAGTCGCTGGAGAAGGTCTTCGCAATGTGGCACAGGGTATCGGTCCGGCGTGGTATGCGCGTTAAGTTTCCGATAGTCCCCTGTAGTTCGCCATCTGTTGTTTTTCTTAGGGACAAGATGGATTGGGCTAGCCCATTGACTAATTGAAGGTCTAATAACCCCATGGTGGAGTAGCATGTCGAAATCCCTACTAGCTGCAGCCAACTTCTCTCCTGTGAGCCGTCTTGGCCTGTCATAGACGGGAGCGCCTGTAGTATCAATGTGGTGAGATACCGCGTTGTTGACGTGGGTGGCTGGTGTTGTGATCGGCCGTGTTATGTCTATAAAGCGAGTGAGAAGCTGAACATATTGTTGCGTGTTTCCACTCAATGTGCTAACTGTTGAGACGTTGAACAGGCTTGTTTGGGTTAGTTTCCCTTTTGTTTCCAGCGATGCAGTGGGATCGTAAAGACATCTGCGTTTTAGATCGAGCAATAATCCGTTGTGCGTAAGGAAGTCGGACTAACTTTACTAATGTTGCAAAACGAGTAAAATACTAGTACTCATCCCGTAACTATCACTTACGTAGCTTCCACTGCACAAGCTTCCTCTTTTGCCTTTGAAACGTCGTGGGTACAAGACGTGTAACGTAAAATCCGAAAAGTCAATAATTTTAAACTCAGTGGAAAAGAATAAGCATCCGGGCATTTATCACTAACATTTGTATTAAATAACATCAAGTAAGTTTGCCTGAATACGCACATCAGCGTATTTCAGTATATTACTTACTCATAAATTTAACGTGTTACAGAAAAGAGATCGCGTTGGCCAGCGGAGCACCACCCTGCCAACCGATCCTCTTATTTGGCGCCTGGCGCAATTTGTACTGAGAATTGTTGCGGCAAAATAGACTGACTGGATACAGAAGCGAAGACAAGCGTAATAGGATAATTTTCAACGGTGCAACAATATTGGCATTTCAACCCATCACACATATACATATACATTATCAGCGCGACCTGCCACAATACAGTTACTTCAGCACACACATAAACATGTGCATGTGGCAATGTACAGTTGCATATATGGTGATATACGGAGAAAAGAAAAGAACAAATTAGTATACAGGCCACCCCGCACTATATAAATACAAGCAAATATTTTTTTTTTGTATTTATAAAAATACATACCTAACTCTCAGTGTAAAGTGCCGTGCTAGACCTACGCCCACGTTTTATTCACACACACACATTCACACACTTGCTATAATAAATTCTTATATTTTGCCTAATCTCAAAATAAAAAGAGTGCTAAAATAGAAAAATTCAGACAGTGCTAAATTTTCAATAAAAAAAAAAAACATGTCTAAAATCTAAAAACTATACTGCACTAAACGAATTGCAGAATATATTGCACAACAATTGAAACTAAATCAAAATATTTTTTTCAAATAAACAAATTACAAACGTATATATAATCTTGCTCGAGCGTATATTTCTTGCTTAAAGCAAATAATATTTTTAAAATACAAAATACTAAAAAAAAAAAAATATATTTACGCGAAAGATAATGATAATTTGTAATAATTATAAAATTATTTAGTTATATTATCTCCTTGAATAGAAGCAGGAGCATAAGCAAAAGCAAGGGTGTAGGCAGAACAGGCGAAACAGGGCATATAAAAGAGGAAAATCCCCACACTCGGCACCCATGCCTAGTAACGGTGCCTCGGTACCCAGAGCTTGTGCACACACAAGTAACGGTGCCTCGGGACCCAGAGCTAGCGCACAGTCGAACACTTGCACTTGTAACGGTGCCTCGGTACCCAGAGCTCGCGCATTTAGTCAGGCAGCTGCACAAGTAACGGTGCTTGGGCATCCAGAGCTCGTGCACAGACAGCACAAGGCAACGGCATCGCGACCAAATTTTGGGCAGCGGCGCCAGACAAGCAGCGACGCTAAGCCAGCAGCGACGCGCAGCCAGCAGCGAAGCTAGGCAAGCAGCGGCGCCGGACATGCAGAAAAGTGCGAACGGCGCCGTGCATGCAGCGAAGTGCGAGCAGAGTCACAGCAGCCAGGCACGATCGGCCGAAGGCAGCGGCGACAGGCAAGCAGCAGCGACATGTACGCAGCAGCGACGATGTGTTCGCGGCAGAAAAATGAAAGCTGCGAAAACTAGGCCAAGGGCAGTTGATCGCGAGCAGCCAATTACGCCGGAAGCATAGCTCTCCCACGGGGAAATAATAAAGTGCAGTAAAAATAAATAGTGTTAAGTGACCGCCCAAGGACATCAATTAAACAGGAGATGAACCCGGTAGCAGAAGAGTCCAGGTGAGCTGGAGAAATATTTAAATATTGAAAGTAACAGTTATAGCTAACGTAGATGGTGCGAAGTAGGCAGGAAGGCAGGGCCTAACTAGAATAAGTAACTAGCGCTAGGAAAACAATGAATAAAAGCATGTTATTAAATATTTAAATGAAACAAACCCGCCGTGCTTATTAAATATACCCAGTGATACACTTTCTCCCCTCTAGAGCAAATCGTGAAAAGTGTCGTGTACGTGTGTGCCATGTGTACTTGCAGAGTCGCGCTTTCTGGTATGCCGGTGCTCCGCTGGCCAGTAAGCGATTCTGGCCGTACACACACACAGTTCGTGTCGTGAGTGAACGTCAGTTGACGAGCGGGTTTGAGCGTGTGCTCTAACGAGTTGCGGTGTGGTGGAATACACCATCGAGCGACTTGTGGGAGTGCAGGCGACAGTACCTGCGGTCACGGGCATTTTAGCACGACCAGCGACCGATCGTGAGTCGTGAGTGAGACGCCAGTTGGCAAGTGGTGTATGAGCGTGTACTCTAATGAGTCTGCGGCGTGGTGGAATACACCACTGAGCGGCTCGTGGGGGTACAGGCGAGAGCACCTGCGGTCACGGGCGCTCTGCACGACCAACGACCGACCGTGAGAGGCGTCGTGAGTGCGTTCCTCACGACGAGCAGCCAGCCAGGCACGTGCGACACGCGACACGTGCACGCGAGTCACAAACGGACCACGTGATGGTAGGACCCACGTGGAGATCCACTTTTCCAGCGAGTACACGTGCGTGACCTAGACCACGTGTGTCCCCTATACCCTGTAATACCCCAGTAGGGTATGACCAACTAGTAGCTCCTCTCTTACTAAAGTCATGATAGTCCTAGTTTTATATAAATGTTCTGTAAAGACCCTGGCGGGACTGAGATATGTACCCCAGCCTGAGAAAACATCCTTACAGATGGCGCCCGAGCAGGGACTACTATGACTAGACATTTAGTTTTGAGAATTTTTGACATCTTTCCGTGGATTAAAGCCCCACATAGCTAATTCATGCAGGGTATAGTAGAGAGGCACAAGACCCACAGTACAAGTCTCACATAGGGCATCAGTAGCAAGCATACATACACATGTACATCGAGTCAGGCATACGAAACAGAGTTTTCCACATAAGTCGTAGGACAGGTTCCACACAAGTCTACGACTACTGCGCACATTGACGTGTGCGAAAATCTTGACCTTCTGATTTATATTTTTCACTGCTTAACCATTTTTCCCTGCGCCGGCGTAGCCTGAGCGACGATATCGCTCAGGCCACTTGTATATAAGACTCGCTACCGAATACCGAGGTAGTCAGTCGCGTCCGGACCCACAAGTAGTCAACATCGACAAAGTTGACACACATTTTTATAAACCCTGCGTGCATCCTGCGAAAACATTTTCTATGAGCAAGTATTCTGTTGATCCTGCCATCTCGCGAACATTTTATTCCTGTGAAACATTTATAATTAAAAACCGAGTCGCGTCCGGACCCACAAGTAGTCAACATCGACAAAGTTGACACACATTTTTATACCCTGCGTGCATCCTGCGAAAACGTTTTCTATGAGCAAGTATTCTGTTGATCCTGCCATCGCGAGAACATTTTTTTCTGTGCGCGTAAACATTTTTTGTGATCAAGATACTTTTATCGTGGCCTAAACGTGGACATTTATAGAACCAAGTCGCGAGTAGTCAACGACGTTGACAGACAATAATACCCTGTACACACCCTGGGTAAACATTTTTTTTCGTGATCGAGCCATTCGTTGATCAGGGCCTCAAAGCGAACATTTTCGTGAACGGGCACGAAAATAGTGAACAGTGAATCAAGATCGGACAAGAAACATTTCAGTGACGCACGGCACACATACCTCGCGAGAATTTTTTTGAATTTTTTTTTTAAACGTCGTCAACGAATACCAAGGAACTCGCCCGCACTAGACATGGGAACACGCTGGATCGCTTTCCGTAGGAAGAGCGAGCTGCAACTCATCCTCAAGGAGTTCGGGCTGGACACGAGTGGTACAGTGGAGGAAATGCGGAGCCGTCTGGTAGCATTCTCCAGTCAAGGGGACCTGTCGAAGGAACAGCTGCAACGACTGATGGAGCTGGAGGCCACTTTAGGCAATGCAGTTACACCGGAGCCGAAACAGCCTGGAGCATGCTCACGCGACACCGCTCCGGCACCGGCGGAAGGCGACTCTGAAGTCGTCATCCCCATACCAAGCCTGGAAGTTCGACGGACAGCGAGTCCTTCGAGGAGCGCTGCTCGGCACTTCCTACCGGTAGTAGGACCAACGAACCAAGCCATCGAGCGAGTACGGAAATGGGGTGTAGCCTTCAACGGCGACGCTACAGATCCGTGGAGTTTCATCGAGCAGCTGGAAGAGAAGGCAGCATTGTACGGCATCGACCCCCAACAATTACCACAAGCGGTAGTGAACGTGCTAACGGGCCAACCGGAGGACTGGTTCAGAGTCAACACCCTCTACAAAGTCACCTGGGAGGAGTTCAAACAGGAGTTTATGGAGTTTTTCCTCCTCAGGCGCTATTTTCAACGACTGGAGGACGAGATCCGGAGCCGCACCCAACGCCGAGGTGAGCGATTCCGAGACTACGCACTGGCACTACGGCTGATGATGCGCCGTGCTAAGTATACCCAGGAGCAGGAGCTGGACAGGATTTATGATAATGTGACGCCGGAGTATCAACTTTTCACCCGCCGTCACGAGTTTGGAACGCTGGCTCAGCTGAGCAAACTCGTGACAACGTACGAGACGATGAAGGAGCTGCAACGCCAATCAACAGGCCAGTTTACCGACGGAGGGAGAGCCCGAAGCCACCGAACCCGCCAGTGACGAACAGCGCACCGACAACAACAGTGACCCCCCCACAGCAGCGACAGCCACTCCACACACAACACCAACAGGGGCGACAAAGGGCGACCTGCAGCACGTGTGCCACAATTGCGCTCAGCCTGGGCATTTACAGGCGGACTGCCGTAATAGCCGCGTGTTGTTCTGTAGGGACTGCGGTCGACACGGCGTTCGCACGGTGGACTGTTGTCGACGAACCACGTGTGGAAATGCTGCGCGTCTTCAGCCGATGGGGAACAACTTGGAGACGCCGCACCGCAGTTCCCAGGAATAGCACCTCTGAGGTGCAGGAGTGGACGTGTCATCGCGAATGTTCGCATCGAGGGAACAACAACGGACGCCACGATCGTCACGGGAGCTACGCGCAGCTTTATTAGCGAGCGTATGGCGGCCAGGCTAAGCACACCGGAGAACGAGCGAGCAGCACTGATCCGGATCAAGCTGGCGGATGGATCATCACGAGCCGTGACACGAGCTTTGCGGGTGAGGATCCAGCTGGGAGAGAGAGAGACGACAGTACCAATGCTGGTTCTGCCCGTCATCTTAGACGACGTGATCCTGGGAATGGACTTCCTGTGCGGCATCGAAGCGACTCTCAAGTATGGCCGAGCAAAGTTACGCCTGCAAAGCACACTTGAGGAGGCAGCACCGACGCCCGGGACATCCCACCAAGCGACGGAGGACGCGGTGGCCCAAGACAACGACAAGGTCGCGGGCTTACCACCGATTTGTCCCGTCGCACAGCAAAGGAATCCGTTTAGGCAGCCCAGAGCACGAGAGGACACAAGATAAGGACAACGAGACACCGAGGGACAAGGCAGGACACCAGAGCAAGGACAACGAGACACCGAGGGACAAGGCAGGACACCAGAGCAAGTACAACGAGGCACCGAGGGACGAGCCAGGACACCGGGGGAAGGACAACAAAGCACAGAGGAATCAACAGGAGCACGAGCGGAAACACAGCAATAAGACACGGAGAATCAGACCATCATGGGAGGCCAGAGCAAGCGGAGACGCCGTGGAAGACGGCCCGAGACCAGCCACGCCGCCTTGCGGGGCGTCGAGGCTCACGGAACAAGAATAGCTGCCGACGAAGAACAGGTGGAGGCCTTTCTACAGTCCGAGTTTGCCAAGTTCGACGGATTGATGGGGAATGTCGCCCATTGCGGAGCACACCATCACCATGCGGGATGCATACCCCATCAAGCAGAGGTACTACCCGAAGAATCCGGCTATGCAGAAGATCATCAACGAGCAAGTTGATGAGCTTCTGCGGGATGGTAGGATCGAGCCATCCAGGAGCCCATACAGTGCACCCATTGTACTTGTGGGGAAGAAGACCGGAGAGATGCGCATGTGCGTGGATTATCGCCAGTTGAACGCGAAATCCATTCCGGACGCTTACCCGTTGCCACGGATCAATCACATCCTGGAGAAACTCAAGGACGCGAAGTACATATCTTCGCTGGACTTGAAGAGCGGGTATTGGCAAATACTTATGGCCCGGAGCAGCAAAGAATACACCGCGTTTATCGTGCCTGGCAGAGGCCTCTTTCACTGGAAGATGATGCCGTTCGGATTGCATTCGGCCCCGGCTACATTTCAGCGGGCTTTGGATGGAGTCATCGGACCGGACATGGAGCCGCACGCGTTTGCGTACCTCGACGATATCATCGTAGTAGGACGCACCCTCCAAGAGCATCTGGATAACCTACGAGAGGTGTTCCGGAGGCTTCGGAACGCGAACTTGCGCCTGAATAAGGCCAAGTGCAGCTTCTTCCAGAAGAGCATCATCTACTTGGGACACCAGGTCAGCGAAGGTGGCATCCACACCGACCCCAGCAAGATCGTCGCGATAAAGGAACTCCAGCCGCCAACGACTGTCAGGGAGCTGCGGAGATGCTTAGGCATCGCTTCCTGATACCGGAGGTTTGTGCCAAACTTCGCCACCCTGGTACAACCAATGTCGTCGCTACTAAAGAAGGGCCAGCGATGGGTTTGGAGTGAGGAACAGCAGCTAGCGTTCGAGGCATTAAAGACGAGCCTCACGCAAGCGCCAGTCCTAGCCTGCCCGGACTTTGCAGAGCGTTTCACACTCCAGACAGATGCGAGCGACATCGGACTAGGAGCAGTGCTGACGCAACAGATCCAGGGAACGGAACGAGTCATCGCATACGCAAGCCGACGCCTCTCAGTAGCCGAAAGCCGCTATTCGACTACAGAGAAGGAGTGCCTGGCCATTGTGTGGGCGATAAGGAAGCTGCGATGCTACTTGGAAGGCTACGAATTCGACGTCGTCACGGACCACTTGGCGTTAAAGTGGTTAAACAGCATCGAGAACCCGACTGGAAGGATTGCGCGCTGGGCGTTAGAGCTTCAACAGTTCCGCTTCAACGTACATTACCGCCGCGGGGACCAAAACATCGTAGCCGACGCTTTGTCCAGGCAGCCCTTGGAGACGCTACGATAGGTCACGCAGGAGAATCCACCCTGTGCGTGGACAACCCGGATGCTGGAGTTGACTAAGAGGGAACCCGAGAAGTATCCAGAGTACCTGAGGGAGAACGACCAGCTCTATCGACGAGGAGGATTTCGGCCGGACGACGAAGACTACACCCCTTGGAAATTGTTCGTGCCAAAACCACAACGCCAACGGGTGCTTCAGGAATGCCACGACCAGCCCACAGCCGGACATCAGGGGGTACGAAAGACCCTAAACCGGATTCGTCAGCGTTATTTCTGGCCAGGCCTCTTTCGGGACGTAGCACGTTACGTACGGAAGTGCGAGACCTGCCAGAAATTTAAGATCAGCCAACTGAAACCGCCTGGACAGATGCACACCCGGCAAGTGCATGCACCATTCGACGTGCTCTGTGCGGATTTCGTAGGACCACTCCCGCGCTCTACCCACGGGAATACCATGTTACTGGTATTCTTCGACGCCTTTTCCAAGTGGGTGGAGCTGGTGCCCTTGCGTAAAGTAACGGCAGTACACCTGATGCGCTCGTTCAGAGAACGGATTCTGGCCAGGTTTGGAGTGCCGAAGATGCTAGTCTGCGACAAAGGGACGCAGTTCACGAGCCGAGCCTTCGCCACGTTCTACAAACAACTGGGCATGACTCTGCAGCATACCGCACCATACACCCCGCAGCAGAACCCCACGGAGAGGGTAAACAGGACCGTGAAGACCATGGTGAGCGCCTGGACGACCAGCAGCGAACATGGGATGAACGCCTCCCCGAGATCAGTCTGGCGATCAACACCAGCGCCTCGGACACTACCGGATTTAGCCCAGCCTATCTCGTACAAGGGCGCGAGCCTCGGTTGCCGGGAGCCCTTTACGAAGAGGTGACCCCTGTCATAAGGGCGGAATCACGGTTGCCCGAGGAGAAGGATCGAGACCTGCAGGACGTATTCAAGATCGTCGTCGAGAATGCGAAGCAAGCAACCGCGGACCAAGGGAAACACTACAATCTACGCCGCCGAGAGTGGAAGCCGGCCATCGGCGACTTTGTACTGTTAAGACAGCACCATCTGTCGAAGGCAGCCGATGGATTCGCCGCCAAGTTGGCACCCCGCTACGATGGACCTTATCGAGTCGTGAGCTACATCTCGCCCACGATCCTACGCCTTCAAGACGCGTAGACGAAGAAGAGACGCAGTGCAGGATTGGCCGATCTGAAGGCATTTCATGTTGAGGAATCGACCGATGAAGGTCAACAGGTACCGGGTGGGGTAGAATTCCGATAATTTCCATGCTTGTAACTAAGAATCACCTTGACATGTACTTACTCCTAAGATAGTAGTAGAATTTCACACTTCGTACCATATTAGACCCCGGAAAAACCAGCACGGAGCTGTGACCGTCCGAGAGCGGAAGCAGACCCTGTCATTTAATGTAAGAATCTTTCCACCTTATCGCCGGTGAAGTAAGGGGGGGGTGTGACGCCGCATGAAGCGCGCCACATAATTTATAGGTTTATCTTATATATAAGATATCTCTAAGCCCAATATACCCGGTAGCATCTCCTTGAATAGAAGCAGGAGCATAAGCAAAAGCAAGGGCGTAGGCAGAACAGGCGAAACAGGGCACACAAAAAGAGGAAAATCCCCACACTCGGCACCCATGCCTAGTAACGGTGCCTCGGTACCCAGAACTTGTGCACACACAAGTAACGGTGCCTCGGGACCCAGAGCTAGCGCACACACAAGTAACGGTGCCTCGGGACCCAGAGCTAGCGCACAGTCGAACACTTGCACTAGTAACGGTGCCTCGGTACCCAGAGCTCGCGCATTTAGTCAGGCAGCTGCACAAGTAACGGTGCTTGGGCACCCAGAACTCGTGCACAGACAGCACAAGGCAACGGCATCGCGACCAAATTTTGGGCAGCGGCGCCAGACAAGCAGCGGCGCCAGACAAGCAGCGACGCTAAGCCAGCAGCGACGCTCAGCCAGCAGCGACGCGCAGCCAGCAGCGACGTGCAGCCAGCAGCGAAGCTAGGCAAGCAGCGGCGCCGGACATGCAGAAAAGTGCGAACGGCGCCGTGCATGCAGCGAAGTGCGAGCAGAGTCACAGCAGCCAGGCACGATCGGCCGAAGGCAGCGGCGACATGCAAGCAGCGGCGACAGGCAAGCAGCAGCGACATGTACGCAGCAGCGACGATATGTTCGCGGCAGAAAAATGAAAGCTGCGAAAACTAGGCCAAGGGCAGTTGATCGCGAGCAGCCAATTACGCCGGAAGCATAGCTCTCCCACGGGGAAATAATAAAGTGCAGTAAAAATAAATAGTGTTAAGTGCCCGCCCAAGGACATCAATTAAACAGGAGATGAACCCGGTAGCAGAAGAGTCCAGGTGAGCTGGAGAAATATTTAAATATTGAAAGTAACAGTTATAGCTAACGTAGATGGTGCGAAGTAGGCAGGAAGGCAGGGCCTAACTAGAATAAGTAACTAGCGCTAGGAAAACAATGAATAAAAGCATGTTATTAAATATTTAAATGAAACAAACCCGCCGTGCTTATTAAATATACCCAGTGATACATTTTCTCCCCTCTAGAGCAAATCGTGAAAAGTGTCGTGTACGTGTGTGCCATGTGTAGTGTGTACTTGCAGAGTCGCGCTTTCTGGTATGCCGGTGCTCCGCTGGCCAGTAAGCGATTCTGGCCGTACACACACACAGTTCGTGTCGTGAGTGAACGTCAGTTGACGAGCGGGTGTGAGCGTGTGCTCTAACGAGTTGCGGTGTGGTGGAATACACCATCGAGCGACTTGTGGGAGTGCAGGCGAAGCTACCTGCGGTCACGGGCGCTTCCGCACGGCCAACGGCCGCTCGTGATTTTTGTGTCGTGAGTGAAACGCCAGTTAGCAAGTGGGTGCGTGAGCGTGTGCTTTAACCAGTTGCGGCGTGGTGGAATACACCATCGAGTGGCTGGTGAGAGTACAGGCGACAGTACCTGCGGTCACGGGCATTTTAGCACGACCAGCGACCGATCGTGAGTCGTGAGTGAGACGCCAGTTGGCAAGTGGTGTATGAGCGTGTACTCTAATAAGTCTGCGGCGTGGTGGAATACACCACTGAGCGGCTCGTGGGGGTACAGGCGAGAGCACCTGCGGTCACGGGCGCTCTGCACGACCAACGACCGACCGTGAGAGGCGTCGTGAGTGCGTTCCTCATGACGAGCAGACAGCCAGGCACGTGCGACACGCGACACGTGCACGCGAGTCACAAACGGACCACGTGATGGTAGGACCCACGTGGAGATCCACTTTTCCAGCGAGTACACGTGCGTGACCTAGACCACGTGTATCCCCTATACCCTGTAATACCCCAGTAGGGTATGACCAACTAGTAGCTCCTCTCTTACTAAAGTCATGATAGTCCTAGTTTTATATAAATGTTCTGTAAAGACCCTGGCGGGACTGAGATATGTACCCCAGCCTGAGAAAACATCCCTACAAGGTGTTTAAATAAGCTTTAATTCTGAATTTGCCTGATTTGATTGTGTGTGCAGACCACACATATTTTCAAATGCGTGTTTATGTAACTCTAACAAAATTTAAATAGCATTAAGGCAACATGCAACTCCACATCTTTTGGGCCCAAAGGATGGATTGGGGGTAAGTGATAATTCTTTTGGACCTATACGCATACACTTACATTTTTAAAATATATTCATGCATATATATATACATATATATATATATATATATGAATTATTGGTAAATTTTATGAAAAGCGGAATGAATATTTAGCCTATGCACTGTTAACTATTCCCTCAAAACAGTTATTGTTGATTTGAATTAAATATCTTGAAATTTGTATCTCAAAAAAAAAAAAAAAAAAATTAGTATAAATATAAATAAATAAAATTAGGTTAATGATTCTACATTCAGGGAATACTTTTCAACACAAATTAAGGCATCACCAAACATGAAAATTTAAATGTTCTAACTTTTTATTCCCACTCCTGTGTGAGCGTAAACTTAAACATATAATATGTTTATTGTTTATTCTTTAAATTTTCTTTTTTTTTGTAATAATTCTGAAAATTATAATGTGTAAATAACCTAACGGAATTTTTCCTTGAGGCGAAATAGTGTAACGACATGACGCGATAAAATAACAATCTGGGATTCCTTTAATAACATCTTTTGGAATCAAGGAAGTTCGGTATAGAACGAGCTGCGATTACATCTAGCAGTCGCGATAACATTACAAGTTTCTATGATCATCAACAATTCTTCCCAAACGTGTTTCTTTTCTTTTTGATTAAGTCATACCCCTTTTATGCAATAAAACAGAAGTTTTTTTTATATCCATCCTAATTCGGCACAGGGACTAAATAAAATTAAAGTTTTATGTACATAATGGGTGTTCGTCTAGGGCATTTCGTTTGTCGGTTTTTTTTTATGGTCTTCGACCCCCCCATCCGACTTCAGCTAGCCGTAACAAGGGTCCCCACCGACTGTAAACACCCGATGTTATTTGCAAAACCATCTTGTACACTTGTACCCAGACATACCATTCTTACCGCATAGAATATATCTTGCCTCTGAGTTATATGCATGGTTTATTTGACCAGTGTATGTCGGCAAGGGTTAATATGTGTTCTCTCTCGCATTTATATTTCATCTGATGATGAAGTGGAGATGCGGGTGTGTATGTTATAGGTCCAGTTGTACTTCCGTTTTAGGTGGAGGTTGAATATTAATGCGATCGTTCCATTAGTATCTATGACGGATGTGTTAGCAGCATATAGCTTAAAGTCGTCCTTCCTGTGATGATTCTTCTTCAGTAATGAAATCGGTATCAGTGATATTACTGAACCCGAATCAATTAAGAATTTTATGTTAGTGAAACGATCCTAAATGTGGAGTATTCATACTATCACTAGCCGCCTGAACTACTGATAGCTTACTTAGTTTCGATGGCTGCTGCTGATCGTGTGTTCAGTTTTCTGTGTGATTTTATCAAGAACTTTCTGCATGGTGGATTGAAGAACAGCGAGTTCGCGCTTGCACTCAGCCAACTCGTCACTTATGCGAACAGGATGTGTGCGTGCTCCTGATGTTGTTGAGTGTGAGGCATGACAAATGATCCAGCTTCGTCTTCCATTAGATTGTCAGCGAGATCGGTTAATTCCTCTATAGGGGCTGCGCCCAGGACTTTAAGTACACGTTGTACTTGCTGTGGGAGGAGTGACAGCCAGCGCACACGCAGCACGTCATTTGAAGCACGTCCACCTGCGAGCATAGTCATTTCGCGCAGTAGCTGTGAAGGTAATTTATTTCCAAGCTCCAATTCCGATAACGCCCTTAGAAGTTGACGATCTGGAGACATGGTAAGGCGCTTTATGTCGCATGCTTTCAACTGCTCGTATTTGTTGGTCTCTGCTGGATTTGCTACAACGTCAGCTATTTCGGACATGCTGTCAGGGTCCAGCGCACTCAGTAGGTGATAATAGCGCATATTATCCGATAGAATGCGGTGACACTGGAAATGGGCTTCCACTTGCAAAAACCACAAATGCACGTTTTGCTTCCAAAATGGTGGCAGCTTGCAGCCGCCGACAGCTTCAGTTGTAGCAGTGTTTTTGCTGTTGTTTTGCTGAATTTCACCAGAGTCTGGCGACTGTCGTGCTGGTGCTCCATTTTGTTGTATTATTTCCTTCATAATTTTAAGAATGCGCGTGTTTTATTGTCGGGGTCACCAATGTAGAAATCGCAATACTTTATTATTAACTTAAAGCGTCAATTATAAGCGAGACAATTCAGTTGCTGTGTGTGTTAGCGTCTCTCTGTACTTAGTAACGGCGAATATCGTTCGCGGAACTATCGTCTGCTTACGACGGTGCCGGGTTGCCAGATCGGGCTCATATCGCTGAGGTTGCGTCGCCACAATACTTTATTGGATCTGCCGTGCCATCTTCTACCTGTGACATTTGCACATAGTTAATACATTTTTTGATCATTTTTAATTTGAAAAATATTTTATATTTTATTTTTATATTCATTGGGATTGAGCTTAATCACCTTTTTTATACCCTACGACCATTGAAAATGTTCAAAAAAGAGTATACTAACTTTGTGCAAATGTATGTAACAGGTAGAAGGAGGCGTGAGAGATCCCCAAATGATATATATACAAATCTCAGCTATTATAAAAGCTAGGGTTACCAAATTTGCCAGAAAGACTCCTGTTTACTTTACACTGATCAAATTTATTTCAACTTTTAGGTGCCCAGCCCACCGCCCCCGCAAATCAATAATTTAATTGTTGAACTCAATTTGTATGCGCTGTATAAAAGATACAATTATTTGGCCTAAGCTAAATGAAAAATCTACGTAATTATAAACATTAACAAGTACATCTGTGTAAAGTGTTTCTTGACTAACTGAATGTATATAAGTTCACAAAACGCGTATTCCATTTTCGACCCGGAGAAGATAACCCTTCTATACGTTGAAATCTACAACATAAGTATATAAATACATACCTTGTATATATATGGACATGTACAAAGGTACATATATATATAATTTTGGGAGAGCTTTATACATTGAATCATCTTAATGCATGTGTATGCGAGTCAATCTATAATTGTTTGGTATTTACATACGTTGTTGTATGTTTATTTCATAATTAAATGACCCTACACATCGGTAATCTCGAACTAAGCTTACTCAAATACTCGGCTGCTCATATTTGGAGCTGATAACAGTTTAGCTACTGCACAATAAAGCAATATAGGCAGATCTATTCATTTTTAAGTTTGTGTACATGTTCATAAATGAATAACACATCCAATCCGAACTAAGAAGGAACAAGTGTAAGTAACGGAACATTTTAAAATTCAACTTTGAGCAAAGAGCACATACATTTGTACATACATACGTTGTGCATACGCAAATGTGCATATAATAAAAACGTAAGTGTGTCATACATACATACATATCCATATATGTATACACATATGTATGTAAGTTAGCTTCAACTGGCATTCCCCTTTACTTACCTAAATTCACATTTTTGTTTGCTGTGCTTAGTTGAATAACATCGAAAAGCAAACTTTGCGAATTACAAATATATATTATAAAAAAAAATAAGAATTAAAAAGGAAAGGTTAGAAGTTTACCATATAAATATGTACTACTATGTATGTATGTAAATATGTACATAAACCATTCAGAGAGCTGCAGCAACTACAACAACAGTTCATGATTACAACATTTGTAGTAAGGGTGCCCAAATAAATACTGCTAGCTGGTGTTTATTGCACAAATATCCTTTCGCCATTGTTTTATTTGTTCCTTTCACTTTTCTAGCCATGGCTAAGCTGTTACTGATCACCATAATAGTCGCACACAGGAGTAACACCAAACTTTAACATTAACATGTACATACAAGTAACGCTTTGCACAAATGTACATTACATTAACATGTGCATTTGAGTAAACTGTTACTTCACTGTCTGTATGTGTAAAGAGTTACTTGACTCACTGTATGCAAAAGCAAGCCCAAAAAAATGACCTTGTATATTTAGACTGCATCACTACACAGTTTTTCTGAATCTGTTTTTCTAGTCTCTTCTTTTATTGCTCATTTAAAGTGAAAAGAAAAACGGTTGCATTAGTGGCCAAAGAAAAGCTTGATAAGAAAAAAAAGCAGAGTATATAAATTTGTATATGATTTCAATTTAAAACCAGTCGGGTACACCTGTAAACTACCCTTTGCCCAGTTACAAATACACCACAAATTCCAAAGACATAGTCTTCTACCATCTAGTGCTTTCTCACTCGAACACACATATTCAGTCATGCAACACTAGCATGTGCGCTGTTCGGGCATTAAGGTGACTTGAACAACTTCTGTGTTTATTGTCCGATCGGAAATTTTGAGCATATGTAGATAATAAGTCAGCTAGGTTAATTAATTAATTATTGTTTTGCGGGGGCGGTGGGAGTGGTATCCAACATTTTAAATAAGTTTTATCTGCTCACAGATTACAGAAACCTTCATTTCAAATTTGGCGTCTCTAGCTTGTATAATATCTGAGATCTTGAGGTTCAAACAGACGAACGGACAGAGAGACATGGCTCAGTGTCACGGCTAGTGATCCTGAGCGAGAATATACGTATATGTATGTATATGTTGGAAATGGCTCACGGCAAGTTCTGTTCGTATTTGTGACGCGTTGTAGACTGACTTCACCAAGTTATGCGTAGCCAAATTCCTATTTCACAACTTGAGCAATATATCTCACATACATATATCGCCATCCCTCTTTTCCTATTCAGTCAGCGCCTTACGATCAGACCTTACTCACCAGCTGCGTGTCTCACTTTCGCTCAACTGCTGTGCATTGCAAAACTAATGAACACAATAGAAATTAAGAAATACAAGATGACGGCTTCCGATTTAAAAATATTTTTCATACCTGAAAGGTTATAAAATTGCTTACTGTATATCATTCCTAAATGTATAGCATTTCGTTGAAAAACTATATTGGACAGGCTCGTTAGAATATCATTTGCATGACACCAAGAATAGAAACAATCTAGGTCAGATTGAAGGCGAGAATGACAGGAGTCGTCTCTAAATTGAAAAAAGAGCTTGACATCGTCCGCATACATGAGAGTACGGGTGTTAAGTATGACCGATGGAAGGTTTTTGATGAAAAGCGTAAAAAGAAAGGCAGCTAAAAAAGAACCCCTGAGGAACTCTAGATGTGGCATGAATGTGGTAAGAAAGATTATTTTTAAAGAGGACTTGTTGGGATCTGTCACCCAAATAACTCACAATTCAAATAAGAAGTTTTAATGAGAAACCGAGAAGGTTCAGTTTATGTGCAAGAAGTGAATGATTGAGTCAAATGCCTTATTGAAATCCTTTAATAACAAAGGACGTCAGCTCAAGCAAATTTGTCGTGGTATAACGACGTTTCACGATACATATTGCCTTGTTGTTTCTATTGTAACAAACTCAATATTCCGATTGACATGTCTTTTGTTGAAAGAACTCTTCTTGTTTATTTTGAAAAAGCAATCCTGGAAAATATTATCATAATTAAATAAAAAAATACACTAGAATTGAAATTTCAAACCTTGTGAACAATATTATTCTTATAGTTTTTTGTAACTCCAGTTTGCTGTAACTCCACTGTACACTAGAAGGATTATTTCGATGTGTTCTGAAGAAAAAGGTATGCTTGTTCTATTATTCTAAAAATAACATAAGGAGAGCTTTCAAAAATTAATAAACATTTTTATATAATTGTTTTGCAAAATATCTAAGCTTTATTTTTGTAGAGTATGATATTTTCATCTGATGCATAGTTTGCAAATGGGAGTGTCACATGCTCCAATGCAAATTCATACATTCTTAACAATTTGAACGCGTTTATTTCGCAACCATGTTTTCGGGCACAATAATGTGATTAGGTCATTAAAGTCGGGCAGCTTTATTCCATAGCGTTTATAGGAACAATCCGTTTTTTGCCACTATTTTTTTACTTTTGTTTAATGAAATATATAGCTATAGCTTCTATGATCCTTTCCGATTTCTCTGTGCTGACTTCAATAGACTGTTTAGAGTTTTTAACTCAGAGTCCTCTTTTTATTTGTTTTGAACAATAGTTATTTTGGTAGACGCTTTATGGAATCAAATGCAATCTTTGGTGTTTGATGCTTAAGATTTATTCAGATGAAATGTATACAATTTAAAAAGCTACGGAGCGGCACGTGTTGCGTGCTTGACAGTTAGCAAAAGAGAAGGATTTAACGATGGTTAAAAGGATATCGATAAATTAAACAGATTAATATCTATTGAAAGTGAATATTTAATTGCGTGGTTGGCAAATTGTGAGGGCTGCCAGATCTCCATATATTCTTTAGAACTGTCTACCCTTAATCACTTAACACTTAATTACTAAGCAATGAATATATATGTGTTTACTATAGGAATTGAATTGTCCAAATATATCCCCATTAAAAACTTATCTATGTTTGGTAGCCGGGCTCAGTGTCAGTTAAGGGCCCTTGTACACTGCACACCCTGCACACTTTTAGCTACGGGCCTATATGTATATAATATTTATATACTCGAAAATTATACATAAATAGACATGTTTTCAGATGCTAAAAGCTATTGCCGCCAAATAACCATTTTGGTTCACTGTAATTCGATCTCTTAGCTCTCGATGACAAAGTCAAAAACAAACACACAGTTGATTTCACGCTATCCAGGCCCGTAGCTGTTTGCAAAAAAAATGAAAATCAGTACCACTTTATTCTTTTTTTTTTAGGAGAGCTAATTTTTTATAAAACAATATTATTATTATAATATAATAGTGCCATTTTTTTTATTTAAATACTATATAAAAGTGAATTTTTTCGCTCGTTCATTCTTCAAATGACCAATCCAACGTTGCAAGTCAAAGCCAAACCGTTGAGTCGATTTTCAGTTTTTTGAGCGCTGAAAAAGAATGGTCTGCTGTTGCTGGTCACTGGAATTGTTGCAAATAATTGAAGCAGTGTGGAAACATTCGGAAGAAACGACCCGTAATTATTTGCCTCTATTCTTTTCAAAGCATCAATCGCTGTTTGTGCTTGTAGAAATGAAGATGTCTTGCAATGCCGGTGCCAAAGGGTTATTTCTGATTTCAGCTCTGTATTATTGCAGCTTATTAAATCTGCTTTGTATACTCTTGTAGCATTCACTATTTCCTCAACGGTAACTTTTGTGTGAAGCTTTGGAATCAGTCCATCTTAAGTGGATGAAGCCTAGAAAATCCTCTCGCACGGCAAAATCCACTACATCAACAAAGCGAAGACAGCGTCATTTGAATTATGTGAAATATTGGAAAAATATTTCGCTCTCTTAACTTTTTCGACTTGGCTGATAATATCGATAATTTCATTCTGTACTGTTTTGCTAATTAGAGTACAATTTCTCGGTGCCGTTTCCAAATAGTGCTTTACATTTTGGTCTCCAGAACACAATCGGAATGCTATTAGTGACCGAAAAATATCTTCTTTGTCAGAAGAGGCATCTTCTCTTTTTTTCCCTTGGCTATGGGGGGGCTAGCCAACTTGGTTTTAATGAATAAGTACAATCGTGTTCCACTCAGTCGCACAACAACCGAACGAACAAAAATACTAACGCTACAGTCAGGTGCTGACTGTATAAGGCCATGGATTATCATATTATACCGTAATAAAAATTTTAACGGTATGGTATCGCCGCCCGAATATTATTAGAATAAAATAAATAAAAAAAATAAAATAAAATAATAAATAATTAATAAATAAAAATTCTCACCCGCCTCAACCGGGAGTTGAACCCGCGCATTCTCTCACAGCCGTCCGCCTCTCTAACCACTCGGCCATTGCCTCACTCCTTGGCCTATCGGCAAAGCTGCATTGTCAACCAATTTTGTTACCATACAATGCAAATAAAAAGTTTAAAATGATGTGTGTCTAGATTTGAACTTCGGTATGCTTGCGTAAATTAGGTCTGCTTAAGTATAAATGTATGTTCAAAGTGAGTTTAATTCGTATCATATCTCACTTATTAATAGTCCGATTTAAATGAAATTTTCACATAACGCCCGTGGCAAAGTATTTGTCATGTAAGATATACAACTTTGGATGTTGAGCTAATATTGTAGTTTTTAAATAGTTATTACTGATTTACGGAGGCGGGAAGGGGCGTGTCCAAATTTTAAAAAAACTTTGAGACACTGCAATATATACGTATGTTGTCGCAAAATTTGATGACTCTAGCTCTTATACTTTCTGAGATCCAGGTGTTCATACAGACAGACAGACGGACAGACGGACAGACAGACATGGCTCAATCGACTCGGCTACTGATACTGATTCAGAATATATATAGTTTATGGGGTCGGAGATGCCTCCTTCTGCCTGTTACGCACAATTCCGTTCCGACAAACACAATAGTCCATGAATTTTTTTAAAATCCATGGCCTAAAAACGAAATGGTTGAATGAGTCTGAGAGCTTCTGAGTTGAAGATATTCGAATTGTTCTCTTATAGCACGTAGTAATAAAATAAAGAGGAAAAGCTCAATTAATGTAATAAACAAATAATGAAAAAGGTGCAATGAATGTTGTTAATTATTTTTATTGACATATGTAACTTAAACATTATTTAATATTTATATTTATTCATGTATATTGAAATGCAAAAACATTATTTTATTTATTTGGTCTGGATTCGTTGTCAGCAGACAGCGTTTATTTGTTAGCATTTGTGCTTCACAAGGTTTGATGTACTTCCCGTTAACGTGAAGCGCATCCTACAGGCCACTAACTCGGCTAATTCGCCCCCATATTCATTATTAATTTTCGAAAAAATGGCATTCTTCGCTACGGCCTCTGTTTACACCCTTCGACCATTGAAAATGGTCAAAAAAGGGTATACTACCTTTGTGCAAACGTATGTAACAGGCAGAAGGAGGCGTCGGAGACCCCATAAAGTATATATATTCTTCCTCAGGATCACAAGCCGAGTCGATTTAGCCATGTCTGTCCGTCTGTCTGTGTGAACGCACAGATCTCAGCTATTATAAAAGCTAGAGTTACCAAATTTGGCAGGAAGACTCCTGTGTACTATAAGCTGATCAAGTTTATTTCAAATGTTAGGTGCCACGCCCACCGCCCCCGCAAATCAATAATTTAATTTTTGAACTTAATTTGTAAGCGCTGTATAAAAGATACAACTTTCTGACTTCAACATATACTAAGGTCATTAAAATATGTACGTATTTTTGAAATTGCAATCCGATCGGACAATAAACACGGAAGTTATTTAAGAAAGTATGTGCATGAAACCAAGTGCTTGTATCAGCTAACAAGGGAGGCGGGCGAGCGCAAAGCGCGAGCACCATCTGTCGGGAATAATTTAAAAGCATGCGCATTTGTATATGTGTATGAATTTAACAAATTAAACTACACCGGAACATAGGTCGAAGGCGTGCAGCCGACTGTGTTTTTTTCTATTAAGCTATACATTTTGTTAAGGCCTTCTCCTTTATTAGGCCATGGATTTTAAAAAAATTCATGGACTATTGTGTTTGTCGGAACGGAATTGTGCGTAACAGGCAGAAGGAGGCTTCTCCGACCCCATAAACTATATATATTCTGAATCAGTATCAGTAGCCGAGTCGATTGAGCCATGTCTGTCTGTCCGTCTGTCTGTCTGTATGAACACCTGGATCTCAGAAAGTATAAGAGCTAGAGTCATCAAATTTTGCGACAACATACGTATATATTGCAGTGTCTCAAAGTTTTTTTAAAATTTGGACACGCCCCTTCCCGCCTCCGTAAATCAGTAATAACTATTTAAAAACTACAATATTAGCTCAACATCCAAAGTTGTATATCTTACATGACAAATACTTTGCCACGGGCGTTATGTTCATTTAAATCGGACTATTAATAAGTGAGATATGATACGAATTAAACTCACTTTGAACATACATTTATACTTAAGCAGACCTAATTTACGCAAGCATACCGAAGTTCAAATCTAGACACACATCATTTTAAACTTTTTATTTGCATTGTATGGTAACAAAATTGGTTGACAATGCAGCTTTGCCGATAGGCCAAGGAGTGAGGCAATGGCCGAGTGGTTAGAGAGGCGGACGGCTGTGAGAGAATGCGCGGGTTCAACTCCCGGTTGAGGCGGGTGCGAATTTTTATTTATTAATTATTTATTATTTTATTTTATTTTTTTTATTTATTTTATTCTAATAATATTCGGACGGCGATTCCATACCGCGTCAGACACACAGCATTTTAAACTTTTAATTTGCATTGTATGGTAACAAAATTGGTTGACAATGCAGCTTTGCCGATAGGCCACGGAGTGAGGCAATGGCCGAGTGGTTAGAGAGGCGGACGGCTGTGAGAGAATGCGCGGGTTCAACTCCCGGTTGAGGCGGGTGCGAATTTTTATTTATTAATTATTTATTATTTTATTTTATTTTTTTTATTTATTTTATTCTAATAATATTCGGGCGGCGATTCCATACCGTTAAAATTTTTATTACGGTATAATATGATAATCCATGGCCTTATACAGTCAGCACCTGACTGTAGCGTTAGTATTTTTTATTTATTATTTCGTTGATTGTTAGATGTTGATCCTGTGTTTTTATTCTTTACGTTTAACCTGTTAAAACTGTTACTATAGGAAGTAGAACACTGGTTTTTGTTTACCTTTAGTATAAAATTAAAACATTAATATAAAATAATATAATATAAAAAAATGTTATCCATACATTTTCGCTGATTTCTAGGTGCATTTTTTTTTAATGTTAAAACGTTTTAATATAATTGTTATTTAAGAACAATAATTAGTTGCTTCTAAATTTGGATATCTTATCAAGAGATGTAAAGCATTTGACAAACTATTCACCTTTTAAAGCTTCTATTAATATTGTAATCGTGAATTGTGAGTTGTATGTTATAATTTTGGAAATGTTCTCAAAGGTAATAAGCTTAAACCAATTGGAAATTATACTCTATAGAAAAATTGGAGTACTCATTCGAAACATTTGAAGCCTGTTGACATTTCTTAATTTTTCACTCCGTTTTGGCCTCAGTTATTCTAGCCTTTTACTTTAGCTCAGCCTGCTGTGAGACTCAAGAGTTACGCTCAGTTATAAAACTTCATTTCAATGCCTTGCGAATTCACTTAATTGCTAGTGGTCTGTGAGTGAACTCATGCAGACCTCTAATGTTATTCATCCGACGGGAACAAATTTTCAGAAATCATTGAAGCGTTGACAGTTATTGTGTTTACCAAAATTTGTCTCTAGATTTTTGGCTATATTGACTCGGCTGTTGATCCTGATACAGAATATATATACACAATGTAACAAAAATTTGGTCATCAGGTTAGCGCCCCCTGCTTTAAATTCAATTTAATTAAGTTTATGACCAATAATGGTAGTATATAACACATGTATATTAGGTTTTTAACATTTTTAAGTAGTATTAGTAGTGCGTAGTCCCGCCTTTATTTGAAATTACTTCAAAAATTTTATTGGGAATTGACTTATAAAGTTTTTCAATGTAATTTAACGATATGGTTGACCAAGCTTGTTTAATACCTTCGATTAACTCTGTCTTTGTGCTTTCCGGACTCATACACTTTCCTGGCCAACCATCCCCAGACGTTTTCAATGATGTTAAGGTCAGGTGAGTATGGTGGCCACTCCATGATATCCACTTCTTGGTCCTGAATCCATGACTTCACGGATCGGGCGGTGTGAATTGGAGCATTATCGTGCTGGAAAGTCCACTGCAGGTTTTGGAAATGCGGGAAAGCCGTTTTTAACACATTGTTGTAGTCCTGTGCGTTCATGCGCGATGTCAAAAATTGAAGCTCGCAAGCGCCGTAGTATGATATTGCTCCCCACACCATAAATGGTGGTTTTTTTTTTTTAATTTCTGTCTCTTTAAATGATTAGCTTTCTTAATTACTCTTTGGACCGTTGATAAGCTCGCCTTCACACCGGTTTTTTCCCTTATCTTGGTGGTCGATTTGTGAGAATTCGAAGCTTCGCGAAGTATTGCTCTTCTATCTGCTGGTGAAATCACTGGATTATTGCCGACTTTGTAATTTTTTCCATAGCTTTTCTTATTTTTAAGAAAATTGGCAATTGTTTTCCTGTGTCTTCCCGTCTTTTCAGCAATTTTATGGTAGGATAGTCCAGATTCAAAGTATGCCTCAATCTTTGATTTTTCAACTAATGATAAAACTGTTCCTTTACCCACACTGTATGTTAAGAGAGAAGAGAGAAAAAAGCAAAAGAAAATGAGTGTAAAGGGGGGGCGCTAACCTGATGACGCGCAGTGTATTTGTCGGGTCTGTCAAGCCACCTTCTTGATTTCTGAAACGAGCTAGAGCCATTACACTTTGTGATAATGGAAGTTTTTCAAAAATTGTTTAGGTAAGGTAGAAATTCAGACGTGATAGGCGGGTTTTGACTTTGGACTCGGATTCGCATGACCCGAACGGGAACCCCCCCTCCCCTTCCATTATTTTTAGGGCTTCACAAATTTGTTGAGTTTTCTCAGGTTAAGTCGAAACTTAGACGTGCAGGGTAAATTTTGAGTTCGGATTTGGACCTAGCAGGTCAAAATACATGTTAAACCATCAGGATTTTATATCTTTTGGGGGGATGTTCAAAGGTTTTTCAGTTTGTTGAGGTTAGGTCGAATCCCTGAGGAAATTCTGAATCCGGTTTCGGATTCGGATTCAGCGAACCAAAATACACATCAGTTATCAAAAGTTTTCACAACGAAAGAGACTTGAATTAAACCCATTATGCAAAGTACATCACCAGCGTTTTCGTTAAAAAACAAAGATTTTAAAAGGAATGCAATTTTCAATCTATTCATGAATTTTCTTCGGGGTAGTTGAACTAATTAATCCTTTAATATATATTTTTTAATATTAATTACAGCTCCCACTTACTCTGGCATCTGAAGAAATAAAATGATTGTGGATTTTATTGCTGGCCTTCTTGGAGGTAAATTATTTTACTATTTTTAAATATTTTATTAATGCTGAAAGAACTTAAAATTAAATAAAACTGCATCAATTATTTTTTCCCCACAATTTTAGATTAAACAATTTAAGTTAGCCTCCATCAGGATTTTATTTCTTTTGGAGGATTTTCAAAGGTTTTTCAGTTCTTTGAGGTTTAGTCGAAGATGGGGAAATTCCGAACCTAGATACAGATTCAGTGACCCAAAATACATGTTACAGGTCACGCCCACCGCCTCCCCAAATCAATATTTTAATGTTTTAAGTCATAGGTAAACGCCCAATAAGATTTTTGATTTGGACCAATACGGTACATATCCGTTCTTTGCTCAATTAGATCATGAACACAACGATGTTTGACACCTCAAATTGACAAAGGCGATACTGTGAGATGGTCAGACGGCTGTTGATGCTGTTACCACTAAGCAATGAACATATAGAGTACTCAAACAGCGGAAAGTACTTGCCCAATGGTCTTCGGTTTATTATGACCCCAGGGCCAGCAGTGTTTCACGAGTGAGCGATCGGCTCTCTTTGGTGAGCAATCCAGAAGCAGCGAACAGCGGCATTAACTCAGTCGCACAACGACAGCGAAACGATGAGCATGGGCATATTTCTTTGCGCTAGCCATCGTTTCAATGTATGTGTGTTATGTATGCACAACGGCGGCAAAAACACATAAAATTAAATACTACTACTACCTTTTATATCTCTTGTAACATTCTAATTTTACGCCATAACGACTCGAAATAGTCAATAAACAGTTATAAAGTTTAGTGTCTTGTTTGATATCCATCACAGTATGAACTCGTAACATCTTTAATTTTATGTGTACCTCATTAATTTATGTCGTGCATATTAAAAGCGAGCTTTATAGATGTGTGTGTGGGGTGAAATTGTGAAAAAGACGTTGCAACTTCTTGTGAAATAGACGCACACATAGACATATAGACACGAGGCAATGCCGGCGTATGATGAAATTACGCAGCGGTAAGCAAATGAATAAGCAGAACATGGATTTTAATTCGAACGACATGACTGGAAAAGGAACTCCGAGGTCAAAAGGTGGGTCAAATTCTACTGACGAGATGGATTCGAACTTGGATGACACAGTTGTCGAGACTTCTGGGAAATCGGATGCACATGGTGACTTGATACGTAATTTGATGAACATGATGCAGAAAATGGATGAGCGAAACGGTCCATTATATAACTCCGTGAGGAACATGGAGGATCGGCAAAATAAATTGGCCATCTTTGTGGAAAATGTCAACGTTACTCAATCGAAGCTGGCTAAGCAAGTAGTCAGCATAAAGAACACAATGCTTCATGTCACTGGAGGCACTGCTGGAGGTATATGTAGACAATTGGGCGCCTTGGATGGCGCAGAATCTGTGAGCATTCCTGGAAGTTCACAGAAACAACTTGATGCTGTTAGAAATTCACGTCTATTGGGCACTAATCGATGTGCGCGTGATAATCGTGACGCTGCTGGAGGTGCGCAGTATTCAGAAGATAACAGAAGTGAAATTGGAAATGTCGGCGCTGTTACAGGCGTGCGTGGCAAAATTGGCACTACTGACGGTGCAGATGACTTTGGCGTCGTGGGATCTGGTGTTGGTACATACGAACAAATGAGAGGCGTATTCAACATGGACGCTAACGAAGGCTCACGTAATCTTGGCATAATTGGTTCTGGCGGCTTAGGAGACGCTGAAGATGGTATTGGTATGTACGGGATCGATGGTGTTGGTGGTGGTTTATTAGGTTCAGCCAGATTGAACAGTAGCAGAAATGTGTTGCAACATCCTCCACTCGTATACCCTCGAAAACTCATTGATTTGCCTGAGTTTAATGGAAACCCAGAGGATTGGCCCGTATTTTCAACAATGTTTTGGGAGTCGTCGAACGCTTTTGGATATTCTAAACTGGAAAATTTGTTGAGGCTACAAAAAGCATAAAGGGAGCGGCCAGAGATGAAGTCAATGGTTTGCTTATAAATCTTATGAATGTTGAACACGTTATGAATCGTTTAGAGTTCACCTATGGGAGGCCGGAATCAATGATAAGGAGTCAAATGGACATGGTCAGCAAAATTACTGCTGTATCAGAGGATAATTTGCAATTGTTGGTCCCATTTGCACCAAAGTGGAAAATTTGGTTATATTCTTGCAATCGGCTAATTCAACTCAATATTTACAGAATCCTTCTCTGATTGAACAGTTGGTGTGCAAGATACCAATGACGAAACGCATTCAATGGAAAGAGTATACAACGACTCTTCGAAATTATCCAAATTTCAAGCACTTTAGTACATGGCCAGAAGCATTGCAAGGGCGATGATGGTATTCTCAGAAGACGAATCAGAGAAGAAGAACAAGCATCAAAGAGTTGTTATGCAGACCACCAAGGATGACGAATCCAAGAAGGAAACGAAATATAAACCTGAATGCTATGAGTGTCACGGAAATCATTATTTTGACAGATGCAGCGTATTTTCTAAAGCGAAAACAGAAGACAAATGGTCTATGGTAAAGAAACATCAACTATGTTTTGGATGCTTGCGAAAAGGACATGGACAAAATGTTTGCAAAATAAGAAGGAGTGTAAAAAGGATGGATGCAAGAAACTGCATCATTCATTGTTGCATTCTGAAGAAAAACCATGTGAACGCTGCAACTGAAGTTTCGGTAAATTCAATAAAATCAGCAAAATCTAAAATAATTTTTAAAGTAGTACCTGTTGAAATCATCGGACCAAACAGATAAATTGTAAGGACATATGCATTCTTAGATGAAGGTTCCTCTGCTTCGTTAGTTAATGAACAGTTTGCAGTAAATTTGGGAGTACAGCAGCAGAAAGATAACCTTACATTGAATTGGATAGAAAATCGTACTACTGTGGTAAGCTCGATAGAGTGTAACTTGCGAATAAGGAGACAAGGTCGAAATAGCAAATGGTTGAGGTTTTCTGGAAACACGGTCCCTAATCTGCAGTTACCATTACAATCTTTGGACATAAACGAACTAAAGGATAAATATAAAAGATAGAGAAATGTCCCCATTGAAGGATACACTGATGCGAATCCAATGCTTTTGATTGGAATAAATAATTGTCACCTGACCGCAACACTGAAAAGCATGATACTGGATAATAACTTGTTGGTAGCAAAGACGTCATTAGGCTGGAGTATCTACGGAAGTTCTGGCGATTGTAAAGAGAGATCTTTAATTTCAACAATATTCCATGTACGAGAACAGGAAGAAAACGAAATGCACAAATTAATCGCGGATTATTTCACGACTGAAAATTTTGGGGTCAATGCAGCTAAGGAACCACTGCAATCTGCTGATGATTTAAGAGCCAGGAGTATTTTAAAAAACACTACTAAACGATTGGAGAACTCATATGAAACTGGGCTCTTATGGAAAAACGATGATATACATTTGCCAGACAGTTTTAACATGGCGTTCAGTAGATTGCAAGGAATTGAAAAGAGGATGATGAGCATGGACTTCGTGAAGAAAGGATATGCCACAAAAATGTCTAAAGAAGAAACTGCAAAAGTTGGTGCGCGAACTTGGTATTTACCTCATTTTGGTGTTTATGATATAAACAAGCCATAGAAAATGAGATTGGTCTTTGATGCAGCTGCGACTATCGATGGAGTGTCCCTGAACACTGAACTTTTGAAAGGGCAAGATAAAAACCCACCTTTGACACAAATCCTTTTTAAATTTCGTCAAGGAATTGTTGCGGTATGTGCAGACGACATAAAGGAAATGTTTCTGCAAGTGCAGGTTCGCAAAGAGGATCAAGATTCATTGAGATTTATTTGGAGACATGGCAATCAAGATGCTGAGTTGGACACCTACCGAATGAATGTAATGATATTTGGAGCTGCTTGCTCTCCTTGTTGTGCTCAGTACGTAAAGAATTTAAATGCCCAAAATGCGACGATGCACAGAGATCAAGTTATTGATGCAATTGAGAATAAACATTATGTGGACGACTTTGTAGCTAGCTTCACATCTGAGGAAGAAGCTTTTAAAATTAGCTCAGAAGTAAAAGGATGCATCAAATGGGTCATTTTGAGTTGCGAGGATTTGTTTCGAACTCCGTATTGGTTCAGCAAAGTTTAAACAGCGGCGTGGAAAGCAACGGCAACATTCAAGAAGCAGTGAAACTGGATACCGAATCCTATGATAAAATCTTAGGTATGCATTGGAACAGTCAAAAAGACGTTTTTGTTTTTGACTTAAAATTAAATCGCGTAGATAAACAAATAGTAGAAGGTCTGCAATGTCCAACGAAGCGTCAGCTATTAAGCATAGTGATGTCTGTCTACAATCCCTTCGGCATGCTCGCGGATTTAATGATATACGGAAAAGTCTTAGTTCAGGATGTATGGCGAACAGGAATCCATTGGAACGATTTATTGTCTGAAAACATATTTGCTGCATTTAAACAATGGGTTCATCAGTTCAAAAAGGTCAAGGAATTTAAACTAAGAAGATGTTATTCCCAGAATTTCCTAATGTCAGACTACGTTGAGTTACATGTCTTTGTCGATGCAAGTGAGCAAGCATTTGCGGCAGTGACATATTGGCGAATAACTTGTGGTACCAGGGTACAATTAATGTTTATATGTGGAAAAACGAGATGTGCACCTCTAAAGTTATTAACTATTCCCAGGCTAAAGCTGCAGGCGGCCGTACTTGGTACTCGTCTAAGAAAAACCGTTTTAGAATGCCATGACGTTAATGTGAAGTCTTCAACCTTGTGGACAGACTCAAGAACAGTAGTCTCATGGATCAAATCGGACCATCGTCAATATAAACCATTTGTGGCTCATAGAGTGAGCGAAATTTTGGAAAGTACACAGGAGAAGGAGAATTCACAAGAATTCCGTTCCAACCAAGAAGATATGTCTGAACGGCGCAAACAAATCATGTTTTTTGGCAAGGCTCAATGGAAATCACTAGAAAGGTTTTCAAATTATTCACGCTTAAAACGTACAGTTGGCTGGATTTGGAGGTTTGTGAGCAAATGTCGCAAGGACCAACATGGAGAATATGACGGAGAGTTGACGGCACACGAATTGAACCTGGCAGAAATAACCTTATGTAAAATGGCGCAACTTGAAGCATACTGGAAGGAAATAGAAGAACTTTTGGAATCTGGAATCGTGTCGAAGGAAAGTCCGATATACTCATTGTCGCCCCAATTGAACGCGAATGGTGTTATTATTGTTGGAGGAAGGCTGGATTATTGTATTTCCATTCCAGAGAGGGCACGTCGTCCGATATTGTTACCATCGCGTCACATTTTGTCAGAGTTAATTGTTAGATGGTATCATGTCAGCTATAATCATCAAACAATGAGCTTATTGTAAACGAAATAAGGCGTCGATTCTGGATTGTGAATTTAAGAAAAGCTGTGAGTCGAGCTAAGGCAAGATGTCAACATTGTAAAAACGAGATGGCTAAGCCTGTACCACCGTTGATGGGCCAGTTACCAGAGGATAGAGTGACACCATTTCAACGGTCATTTTCGTACGTAGGATTGGACTACTTTGGGCCAGTCATGGTGACGATTGGACGAAGACAAGAAAAGAGATGGGTTGCACTTTTCACATGTTTAACCATAAGGGCTGTTCATCTGGAGTTAGCGGCAGACTTGTCGAAAGACGCATGTGTGTTGTGCATAAGAAATTTTGTGAACTGAAGAGGAATTCCTGTCAAGATCCGTTCTGACATGGCTAATTTCGTTGGCACCAATAAGGAATTAAAGAACGCAAAGGATTTTTTTGATATGGAATATATAAAATCAGAGTTAGGCAAAAAAGGCATCGAGTGGCAGTTTAATTGTCCATCCAATCCGAGCTCTGGCGGATGCTGGGAGCGCATGGTTAGGAGCATAAAACGAGTATTGGCCATAACTTTAAAAGAGAAAGCAGGACAGGTGGAAACTTTAAGGAGCTTGCTGATAGAAGCTGAAAATATAATAAACAGTCGACCATTAATCCATTTGCCAATAGATATAAATGATCTGGAACTTCTGACTCCAAACCATTTCTTACTGGGAACGACGAACTCGACGCAAACTCCTGGAAAAATTCTTAATTTGTGCCTATGTAAGCAGTATCGAATTAGTCAACAGAATATGTGTGAATATCTACCGACTTTGACACGGCGCACTAAATGGCATGCGCGATCTAAACCCATAGCAAAGGGAGATGTTGTGGTAATTTGTGAGGAGAGCCTTCTAAGAGGTAACTGGAGAAAAGGAGTTGTTCTTCGTACAATTGCTGCCGCGGACGGCCAAATCCGAATAGCTGAAGTACAAACGTCAACTGGATTGCTAAAAAGACCAGTTTCAAAGCTTGCAGTGCAAGATGTTTTGGGTAAAACTATGGAGTAGTTTTACGGTGGGTGGGATGTTGCGACTTCACGTACATATTTCTGTTACATTTAAGTCTATTTGAATTTAAATTTGAGTTTTTGTTTGGCTGCATCTTTCGAACCACCATTAGCATTATCGATACTTGTATCAATACCGATATAAAAAAATACTAACGCTACAGTCAGGTGCTGACTGTATAAGGCCATGGATTATCATATTATACCGTAATAAAAATTTTAACGGTATGGAATCGCCGCCCGAATATTATTAGAATAAAATAAATAAAAAAAATAAAATAAAATAATAAATAATTAATAAATAAAAATTCGCACCCGCCTCAACCGGGAGTTGAACCCGCGCATTCTCTCACAGCCGTCCGCCTCTCTAACCACTCGGCCATTGCCTCACTCCGTGGCCTATCGGCAAAGCTGCATTGTCAACCAATTTTGTTACCATACAATGCAAATAAAAAGTTTAAAATGATGTGTGTCTAGATTTGAACTTCGGTATGCTTGCGTAAATTAGGTCTGCTTAAGTATAAATGTATGTTCAAAGTGAGTTTAATTCGTATCATATCTCACTTATTAATAGTCCGATTTAAATGAAATTTTCACATAACGCCCGTGGCAAAGTATTTGTCATGTAAGATATACAACTTTGGTTGTTGAGCTAATATTGTAGTATTGTAGTTTTTAAATAGTTATTACTGATTTACGGAGGCGGGAAGGGGCGTGTCCAAATTTTAAAAAAACTTTGAGACACTGCAATATATACGTATGTTGTCGCAAAATTTGATGACTCTAGCTCTTATACTTTCTGAGATCCAGGTGTTCATACAGACAGACAGACGGACAGACGGTCAGACGGACAGACAGACATGGCTCAATCGACTCGGCTACTGATACTGATTCAGAATATATATAGTTTATGGGGTCGGAGATGCCTCCTTCTGCCTGTTACGCACAATTCCGTTCCGACAAACACAATAGTCCATGAATTTTTTTAAAATCCATGGCCTAAAAAGAAGCTGCATCTCTAGAAAACATGGGACATGTTGGCAGGTCTCGACAACCAACGGCGGCAAAAACACATAAAATTAAATACTACTACTACCTTTTATATCTCTTGTAACATTCTAATTTTACGCCATAACGACTCGAAATAGTCAATAAACAGTTATAAAGTTTAGTGTCTTGTTTGATATCCATCACAGTATGAACTCGTAACAGTACCATTTTTAATGGTCGAAGGGTATAAAGAAGTTTTCACAGAAATCTAAAACGGTGGTTGAGCAAGGGGCGACAGCCTCTGGTCTTCCAAATTACAATCTAATTGGACTATAAACACAGAGTTATTACATAAACCATGATCGCTTTGATTTTGTGTACAAACCAGCATGCCGAGACGTCATTGCAATCCTTGGGTGGTGTGAAGAGATAGAAAATGCAAACGCGTTTCGCAAGCTGTGTCTTTACTCTTCTCTTTTATGCATATGCATTTTTTATGTTTAAACGCACCTAATCATATGTGCTTGGCGAATGAAATGGTACATACGTACATATACACGTATTCATATACAAACATATAGTATGTATGCATGTGAAATCTTACGTTACGTTATATTTATTAAAGAGTAGAGGGTATGGTATGCTCTCGTTTCTTTGATTGTTTCAATGGAACTTACATTTATTTCAAATAATAAGCAATTTTTTATATATTTTGTTTTTTTATTTCTAGGAGCTGCAGGAGTTCTTGTGGGGCACCCTTTTGATACAGTTAAAGTGCACTTACAAACGGATGATCAAAAAAATCCAAAATATAAAGGAACATTGCATTGTATGAAAACAATATTTTTATTAGATAGTTTTCGGGGGGCTATACCGTGGTATTAGCAGTCCAATGATGGGAATCGGCATAGTTAACGCAATTGTTTTTGGTGTTTATGGAAACATACAACGATTGACGGATAATCCAAATTCGTTGTTATCCCACTTTTATGCCGGTTCTATTGCTGGCATAGCACAGAGTTTAGTATGTGCTCCGATGGAATTGGCAAAGACTCAATTACAGCTATCGAGACACATTGAAAACATCCCAAAATTTAAAGGACCCATTGACTGTCTGGTTTACATACATCGAAGAGATGGTTTCAAAGGCTCGTTTAAGGGACTCACAGCAACCGTATTACGCGATATTCCAGGTAATATTTATATACAATAATTATAGCTATTATAATAACATTTATTAAATTTATAAGGGTTTTCCAGCTACTTTGTATCATATGAGTTACTAATGCAACTCAAGGAAAAACCGAACGTATTCTATACGCTCTGGGCTGGAGGTTGTGCTGGATGTGCTTCTTGGTTAGCTTGCTACCCAATCGATGTTGTTAAAACACATATGCAAGCTGATCCCCATTCAAAATATAATGGGTTCGTCGATTGTGCAATAAAAAATTATAAAACAGAGGGTATCAAATTCTTCTTTCGCGGATTAAACTCAACATTAATACGAGCATTTCCAATGAATGCTGCGACCTTTTTTGTTGTATCATGGGTACTCGAGTTTTGTAAGAATAATGGAATCGATTGGGTCCAACATTCTAATCAATCTTTAAAAGTTGTTAACTTGGAAAACGTGACAAGAATATTTCCCGAAACCGAGTTTAAAATATGTGATGAATTATTAATTTCTGAAAATTCCCTGGCGCTGTCGGAAACACGCGAACCTTCGAAGGATGAAAGCATTGAGGATAATTCCGATAACTATTACTACGCCAACCATATTTACGAAAGTAAGTTAGGAGGCACACAAATAATTGTTAAAAACGGTTTAAAATAAATATTGTTCAGTAAAAAAATTAGTTTTTTATTATTTAATTAAAAAAAAACTGGCGATTTGCTCAGAAATTCTTTATCTTTCTTACGGATAATTTTTTGCCAATGCACTATGGGTAAAAAGTTGAAAAACTTGGCATTTATTAATTTTTTTCTTATTATTTATTTTGAGTGCAGTTTTACTTTTTTGATTTCTAAATAATAAAGATACAATAAAAGGAATTTTAAACGATTTTTACGGAATACCATTAGTTTCTTATGCGCTTTCAAAGTCAGTTAATTGAGTGTTGCTTGCCACGCCAAAATTTACCACAAAATATTAATAAAAATATTTTCTTTACAATAATGATTAATTTTATGAGTTAGCATGGAAAAGACTAGAAGGTATGTTGTCAAGCCGCCGACAATATCCAGGGGATTCCTTAAACAATCATTGACCGCCGTTGGCAATGTATTGTACATCGAACAAATGAAGGCCTGAATGATGAGGTCTTATTCTATAGGAAAATAATACAGTTTGATTTGATTTAATTCCGCAGTTTCTCTTCCCTCACTCTTGGATATCGCCAGACGAACTGATCTGACGCGTCAAGCATAGCTTAATTCTTAGTTAAATCAGTGTGACCAATTACAACAACGATAAAAACGCATACAATAAAATACTAAATTTAAGTGCTCTCTACCGGTGACAAATTACTTAACTAAATATCGATAGCCAACTTATCCGTTCCGCGACATCCCCTCCCCCGTGAAGCATCAGCATTCTTCACATCCAGAACAGCGAACTTCGAAGCGGGTCGCAACACTAATTTGGCTCGATCGCTAGTTCTCACGGCCGCCCGTCGGTGCTCTCCATATTTTCCGGAACACCTCTTTCCACTCTCTGCGTTATGGCTGGATCGCAGATGTACACCAGATCTCTACGAAGCATGGGCTCAACACGCAGGCACAATTTCTCTCTGCGAACAAGTGTGGGCAAGTGCTCGTGTACCCATCGTTTCCAGAACCGATCTCTCATCATCCGAGCGATACGCCGCTGCTTCCTTGTTGTGCATCTCTCAGAAGCCAATCCATCATCTCCAGGAAGATTCGGCAAGTCGGGCATTCCTTTCAGCAGTTCGTTGGTTGTCAGTGGAGTCTCCTGGTCCACTGTGATCGGCATGTCCGTGAGCGGGCGAGAATTCACCATGTCCTCCTCGTTGCGCAAGTTCCTTCATCGTGTGCGCCAAAACCTTCTTCACGCACTGGACCATCCTTTCCGAGACACCACCCTCAGCTGGGTTTGCTGTAAAGTTAAAGATCCATTCGATTCCTTTGGATTGTCATTCGCCTTGTATCTTCGCTGGCTCAAATACATCGCTGAATCTTCTGGCCTCTTTATCAGCTCCCACAAAGTTCTTTCCATTATCGCTAATTATCCTAACCACCAGTCCACGGCAGCACAAGAAGTTTCTCGTAGCGATGATGCATGAATCCGTTGACAAACCATGAGCCATCTCCACCTCTTCTCGGTTCGGCGCCAATTGACACAAGCAATGGTCCGAAATAATCCAGACCAGTATACTTAAATGGTCATCCATTTGCCTTAAGCCGGACCTCCGGCAATGGGCACATCTCTGGTTGCGTTGGTCGTGCCCTCCGCTACTTGCATACGTTGCAATTAGCCACCACCTATTGTAGCAGCTTCCTCACATTAGTTATCCAAAACTTTCGACGAATCTCGCCTATGGTGGCCTCCACATTTTGGTGGCACATCCTCTCGTGGAACGATCATCTTCGCCAGTGCGCTTTTATGGGACAGTATGATCGGGCGGCGAGCGCCATACGGTACGCACGCCGCTGAGTTGATCCTCCCATTGGCACGCATAATCCCCTCTTTATCCAAATACGGTGACAGTCCTGATAATTGGCTGCTCTTACTTACCTTTTCTCTATGAGCTTCTCTCTGTGCTAGCCGGACCAATGTGTGCTCCGCGTCAGCACGTTCGATTGAAGTAAGTCCGGGCTCCTTTCGCTCGTCGCGTTGCCCGCGAAAATGTGGATTAAATTTATGGACCCACGCTGTCGTCCTTACCAGCCGGTTGAATTTTGAGAACCTCAGATGCAAGCTGCGCTTTTGCCACTACCAATGCAAACTCGCATGATATCTTTTCTTCCCCAGCGGCCTGTGGAGCGCATCCATCGCTTAAAGAAAATTTAGGTCCCCTTAGGTATGGTGGTCCGCTTAACCACCACGAACTTTGACTGAAGTCCACGCGGCGTTGCGACATTGTTGCGTCATCTGCCACGTTTTCGGCATATGATAGCCATCTTCATTGGGAATCCTCCGTGGACTCTAAGATTTCGGCCCCCCAGTTTCCAACAAATTGCTTGTATCTCCGGTGAGTGCTGGTGATCCATTAACAGCCCGGTCTTAGAATCGGTGCATAGTGTGATTTGATCGCTACACCGTCTTCCCGCTTTACGGTGTCCATCAGTCTCGTTGCTAATGTAGCTGCTTGAAGTTCCAGACGTGGGATCGACATTGTCCTCATGGGAGCACATTTCGTATTGGAACATACGAAATGTGTCTGCACGTTATCGTTTGCGTATGTGGCCCGCCAATGCGGGCAGCTGCAGTGTCTGCACATGTCCAGCGCCGAAGTAGTAGCGAGGACATCAGATTTCTTCAATGTATTTCATTTATTGCCACCAGCACTTAAATTCTGCGGCCAATTCATCTGCTAGCGGCGCATCCCACTTGACTCTTCACCGCCAAATCTCTCGCTTGGTGGATCGAACGTGGACAAGGCTTAAAAAATCCCTCTTGATTCATCACACTGCTGGGTACCCGATGGTATTTGATGCTGAGCTTGAAGTCATCCGTAGCCGGCTGACTCAATACTTTTTCCTCAGATTCGGTCCATTTAATTTTCGTGTTGGATCCTTGTGGGTTTAGAGCTTTGACCACATCTGCAGAACTGGAGGAAAACCGACACAAATCAAATATTGCATTCGCGTATCTCTTTCACCCGTGACGAAACGGCGACAGCTTCGTCCTTACTCATGAAACAGTCCACATGTTTGTCCACGTAGTGGTACTCATTTATTGCTAGGACCGCACGCAGATCCGTACTGCTACATTGCGAAGCGTTGACGAGCTTCAGATAGTCCTCTGCACAAGGAGAAGAAGCTGCTCCGAATGTCATGACCTGCATTTCGTAGGTGTCCGGGTCCCGACGATCATCTTCATTTCCCCACAAGAATCTTTGGGAACATCTATCAATGCTTGGTAAAACATCTCGTTGATGTCTGCACATATTCCTATTGCTCCTTCCCAGAAGTGGAAGAGCACTTCTAGCGGCTTGTTTGGGTTCTCGACCCCGAAATACGACAGGTACCCTACCTTGCCGCTGGCACGATCTGACATGTACTGACATTCACTTTACCGGTCCGTACACCACCCATCCAAGTTTGGTGGCGGCTGCATATGGTCGTCCTGCTGCAAATCTTCAGGCTCTCACTGGAATACCCAAATGTGCGTGATCTAAGCCGATCAAGATCCTTTGCGCTGCATCGAAGTACGGTTTAATGGGTAGGCGCGCATTTGCCTTCCTTGCCTTAACGTCCTCCCGAAGCAAGCTTTGCATCGGAAGATTTAAATTTGATACAACGAACACATTTCGCAGGCCATTGCCCTTGAATTTTCCCGTACCACTTATCAGCAGGCTAACTACCGTTGTGTGCACTCTGGTGGATTTACTACCAAACCACAGCACGTTGAGCTGTTGACTCTCTCCCTTTAGGTTCAGGTCCCTTTAGGTCGTCAATAAGCGTTACGGACGATGCTTCATCGATAATTTAATTTTTATTTTTAGCTCTCTTGAAAGCGTCCTATAAAATATAAAATTAGCTAGATGAACTATCTACGAATCCTTAAATCCGATCGGACAATAAACATAGAAGCTAGTTAAGTATGTGCATAACACCAAGTGTTAAAGTTAACAAAGTAGGAAGGCGAGCGCGAAGTACGAGCTCTATCCAATTTGAAAGCATGACTGCGCTTTGGCCCCTAAGGCTCAGTGATCGGCAGGACCTTAAGCGAACGAGATCTTAAATAAGGGACGGGGTTATCGCACCCCTCTATTTCATATATCAGACTCTGATATTAAACCTCAAAGTAAGAACTAAAGTCGAATCTGATTCTAGATTTATATCGGCTCACGTCGAGGTCCTCAAAACTTTGTTATATGAACTCATTATAATTTGAATGGCCTCCCCTTGGAGTTCTGATCATATATAAGTACATCTATATTATTTAGATATTAAATTAATATACATACATATAAATGTAAGAATTTAATATTTATTGAAATATTAGTTAATCAGCATAATTAGTTAGTACATTTTAGATAGTACAAATAATAAGTTAACTTATATTTTACTTTAACAACAATCAATCTGAAATTCTCGCAGCATCACGCAACACAACAACACGACAGTCCGACTAGACCGCTCGAGATTCTTAAAAGGCAGACCAACTTATCTGCCTTTCAAACAACTTCTTCAACGACTTTTTTGAAACAGTTAATTTGCGACTCTTTCTTGTGAGACATTATACATTTGTCCCATATGATAATATGACACGTTTGAAGTCCTTGCCTTTTCCTGAGTTTTTGGTGATGGCGCATGTTAGATTCAATGCTGACTACTCTCGACCACAATCCAAAAGAACTGACGCAATTCCAGATGATCCAATGGAAAGTGCAGTATTATTTTGTGATTGTGTGGCTGCCAAATGAGTGAAAGAAGAAAAGTCTGCCCGGGTGCGCCTTTGAAAAACAACACAGGTATATTTATATATATTTTGCTTCGCTGAATCCGAATCGACAGAATTTTGCTATCACGTCTGGACTTCGACATAATCTCAAAAGACTGAAAAACATTTAAATATCCCCTAAGAGGTATAGAATCCTGATCTGGGCATGCGATGTATGTTTTAACATGTATTTTGACCTTCTAAACTCGAATTCAAAATATACCCTCCACGTCTAAGTTTCGACTTAACCTTAAAAAACTTAAACAATTTTGGAAGCCCCAAAACATAATAGGGGGGGGGTCGGGTCATGCGATAAGTTTTTCTATATGTTTTTTGACCTTCCAAATATGAATCCGAAGTCAAAACCAGCCTCTTACGTCTGAACGTCTTCAACCTAACCAAAATAAAAGCGCATGGTCAATCGACTCGGCTTGTGAACCTGATCATGAATATATATATATGTATACTACTACTGTACTGTACTACATTCGTACAGTATGTTTGCGCGAGCGATTGTATTTATTCAAAAATCTTTGCTTAAAGCGCGCTTTTCCTCAACTCTTAAAATTTTCTTGGTTACTGTTTTTAAAAAGGCAACAACAATAATGTATAATAAATCCGTATAAGAAATCCGTATAAAAAGATTCTTTATTATAGAAATTAAAATTGTAATAGAGAATTGTTTCAAAGGACCTCGACCTCGATTGTTTTGCCTGGACTGGTCGATCTTATTTTGTTCACTCGCCTAGTTATGCACTTGTGCTACGGCATAACGGAAGAAATAAGGTATTGATTTTACCGTATATTTTATTTTTTTCTGTTCTCGCCAGACTATCTGTTTGCTCAACACAGGTACACAGCTAGTTTGGCATTTTTATAGCCTTCGACCATTGAAAATGGTCAAAAAAGGGTATACTAACTTTGTGCAAATGTATGTAACAGGCAGAAGGAGGCGTGGCAGACCCCAGAAAGTATATATATTCTTGCTCAGGATCACAAGCCGAGTCGATTGATCTCACCTATTATAAAAGCTAGACTTACGAAATTTGGTAGGAAGACTCCTGTGTACTATAAGTTGATCAAGTTTATTTAAAATGTTATGCGCCACGCCCACCGCCCCCGCAAATCAATAATTTAATTTTTGAACTTAATTTGTAAGCGCTGTATAAAAGATACAACTTTCTGACTTTAACATATACTAAGCTCATTAAAATATATACGTATTCTCGAAATTTCAATCCGATCGGACAATAAACACAGAAGTTATTTAAGAAAATATGTGCATAAAACCAAGTGCTTGTATCAACTAACAAGGGAGGCGGGCGAGCGCAAACCGCGAGCCATCTGTCGACAATAATTTAAAAGCATGCGCATTTGTATGTGTATGAATTTAACAAATTAAACTACACCGGAACATAGGTCGAAGTGCAGCGCGACTGTGGTTTTTTCTATTTTTAGTGATGCTTTAGGATATATTTCTTTATTTATATAATGATATTCGGTATGTCTCCCAAAGAGCATTGCAAAATTTTGGCTTATATTTATATATCTTCTGCAAAGGTATAAAAACAATAATTGCCTAATGTGCGGTATTTTTTATATCTCTGAAACGGACTTGTAATCAGGGGAATTAAATCCATCAACTTATCACTATTGTTATCGATAATTTCTCGTTTCATGAAGAAGTCTAAAAGAATTAAGTTGCTTGGTAATATAAGAATATATTTGCTGTTCCATTCCATTGGTCCAAAAAATTAGCGATTCAAGCAAAACAACACATCTAGGATCGACCTGTGATAGGTGTGATTTCTGTTTCTCAGTTGTGAAAACGATTAAAATTTTAATAAAATAAGTGTATACAAAATTTATAATTCTCCTCGGTGTTTCAAAATAAGGCCGACTTTGTGATTGATTGTTATAACGCATGCTAAGTATGTACTTGTTTTTAAATATTACTTTTGGACTTTATACAAATAAAAGTAACTTGTAAATGTAAACCTAACTAAAGGTAAACTTAACATAAATTAGTGTTCTGAAGTTAATTAAATACGTGTATATTAATGGTACATGCTGCATAGTATTTAAAAATATTGTGATAATTACATTTAGCTGTGGGAAAAGTATATATACAATTATGTGTACGTATGTATGTACATACATATGAACATGTATTCTGGACAGTGTGATAAGGCTTACTTCATTAACACATAAATATGTAAATTTATACATATCTAAAGAGCACATAACAACTTCATTACATACTTACACATTTCCAACGAAATAAGTAGTCACTGGTTAATTATTATTTATTTAAACTGCTATTTATTTTTGCTCTACATATACAAATGGATTGAATACATTATTTCCTAACCCCCCACGTATTTACACATACAGTACATAATGTATAACAGCTGATCAAACTAAAATTATATTGATGTTCATTTTGTAGTAATTTTTATAGAATACTAGCTTATTTTAAGACGTATCATACAATTTCGGGTTTTCTACAAATAAATGTAATATATTTCTCTGTTTCATACACATTTACATATGGCATACCATACCTCTGTTTCTCCTGTGGTAGCGCCGTTTAAGAAACAATCAAATTTTAGAAGTAATCCACAATTTGCAATCTGAACTCTCTGTCAACCATATTTTTTGGATTTTAAAGTGTTTTTGGGGTTGAAGGAACAATCATGGGTACCTACAATTGTGTTGAAAAACACAGTAGCGCTCGTTTTTCGATTTTCATCTATATTTTCCTTATCCCTTGAAGAATACACTTAAATTGATTCACATTTGTACATGCCAAAGGATGTAGTTTCAGAATATGCAGGTATATTATGTCGTTAAATATTTATAAATAAATATATAAATATTTTTTATATTTTTGACCGGATCGAAATCGTATTGCGTGGATTCGTCACGGGATCTTGCCGAGCAGTATTTTTTTGATCAGTACTGTACGTTGAATTTAGGGTTTAAGAAAAAATCTTGTGTAACCTGATTTTGTCTTTATTTTTATACCCTTCAACCATTAAAAATGGACAAAAAAGGGTATACTAACTTTGTGCAAATGTATGTAACAGACAGAAGGAGGCGTGGCAGACCTCACAAAGTATATATATTCGTACACAGTATCACTAGCCGAGCAGATTAAGCCATGTCCGGAAGTCCTTCTGACCAGATGAACACACAGATCACAGCTATTATAAAAGCTAGAGACACCAAATTTGGTATGATGGTTTCTGTGTACCAGGCGCAGATCAAGTTTATTACTAATGTTGGGTGCCACGCCCATCGCCCCCGCAAATCAATAATTTCATTTTTGAACTCAATTTGTAAGCGCTGTGTAAAAGAAAGCGTCATTAGGTTAGCGCCCCCTGCTTTGCTCTATATCTTCTTATGTTATCTAATTTTCTATTGTACGCAAATTCGTCAATTTTGTTGTTTTTTGTTCACTGATATTCTGTCTCTGTGAGAAGAGAGAGCGCTTGAGAAGAACAGTTATCTTTAGGCCATGGATTTTAAAAAAATTCATGGTCTATTGTGTTTGTCGGAACGGAATTGTGCGTAACAGGCAGAAGGACCGACCCCATAAACTATATATATTCTGAATCAGTATCAGTAGCCGAGTCGATTGAGCCATGTCTGTCTGTCCGTCTGTCTGTCTGTATGAACACCTGGATCTCAGAAACTATAAGAGCTAGAGTCATCAAATTTTGCGACAACATACGTATATATTGCAGTGTCTCAAAGTTTTTTTAAAATTTGGACACGCCCCTTCCCGCCTCCGTAAATCAGTAATAACTATTTAAAAACTACAATATTAGCTCAACAACCAAAGTTGTATATCTTACATGACAAATACTTTGCCGCGGGCGTTATGTGAAAATTTCATTTAAATCGGACTATTAATAAGTGAGATATGATACGAATTAAACTCACTTTGAACATATACATATGTATACTTAAGCAGACCTAATTTACGCCAGCATACCTAAGTTCAAATCTAGCGTCAGACACACAGCATTTTAAACTTTTTATTTGCATTGTATGGTAACAGAATTGGTTCACAATGCGGCTTTGCCGATAGGCTGAGGAGTGAGGCAATGGCCGAGTGGTTAGAGTGGCGGACGGCTGTGAGAGAGTGCGTGTGTTCAACTCCCGGTTGAGGCAGGTGCGAATTTTCATTTATTAATTATTTATTATTTTATTTTATTTTTTTTATTTATTTTATTCTAATAATATTCGGGCGGCGATTCCATACCGTTAAAATTTTTATTACGGTATAATATGATAATCCATGGCCTTATACAGTCAGCACCTGACTGTAGCGTTAGTATTTTTTTATTTCTGCTTTGTCTTAATTTCGCTGAAAAAACTAACACGTGTTTTGCATAATCAGATGCAAATGCAATTGTGATTATCTTCCTTAATTTGAAAGGCACAGCAATAAAATTTTTTACGGTGATTAATTTAAAAGTTTGATTCAATATTGTTGAAAATGGGAAGAGAAACGGTCCTATCTTTGGAGAAAAATCCAAAATCACAGCTTTCTATCATAAAATCGCTGAAAAACCCGGTAGACATCGCAAAATGATAGTTAACGCGAGCAAATCGACGATTCAAAGGGTTTTAGAGAACGCTGAACATTTAAAGAGACAAAAACTAAAGAGAAAAACCATCTCTTTATAAGTTGCGAAAAGAAACACGCCTTGATTTTGCTCTTAGACACATGACATGGTCGAAGGAGTAGCAATATGTCCTATTTCCGGATGAGAAGAAATTTAATCTGGAGGGAGGAGTAGCAATATGTCCTACTTCCGGATGACAAGAAATTTAATCTGGAGGGACCAGACGGCGATTTGCGTAAAGAGGAGCATCTTTTGGGTCGCTTACACAGTCGAGTCGGAGGTGTTATGGTATGGGGCGCCGTATCCTTTTAACACGATGAACGCGGAAGACTATAATTGCGTGTTGAAAACGACATTCCCGTTCTTTAAAAACCTTTTTGGAAATCTGGAATGGCATTTTCAGCACGACAATGTCCCGATCCACACCGCCCGTTCTAAAAAATCATGGATTAAAGAAGAAAAGTGAAAGTTCTGGAGTGGCCACCATACTCCCCAGACCTTAATATAATAGAAAACGTATGGGGATGGTTGGCGAGGAAGGTGTACGGTGGTTAACAGTATTCCACTAAAGAAGAATTGATCACCGGGATAAAATGCGCATGGTCAATGATTTCCTTGGACTACCTACAAAAACTTTATGGGTCACTTCCCAATCGAATGTGTGAAGTCCTTGTTAACAAGGAGGGACAATATATTATTAATTAGCTTCTAAATATTCAAATTAGTATGTAAAATTGTTAAGTTTAACATATTTTCGAAATTAATTGAAAATACTCATATTATCGTAGGGCGCGCTATCCTGATGACCCAATTATGATTTACTCATTTATGAATTGTCTTTTCTTTATTATTTATATAAAAATCTATTTAAAACCATTTGCATGGCTCTAACCTGATGACGCGCAGTGTATGTATATGTGTATGAATTTAACAAATTAAACTGGCGTTCCTTTGAAACCATATCAAGAAAAAGGGAATGTTTGAAATGAAATTTCATGAATTTTTATACAGCCGTTTAAGAGTCTTTAGATGACAAACAAACATTAATTTTTCTTATATGTATATATAGACTAGTATAGAAACGATCGGAAGAGTTATGAACCTGCAAGGGTATAAAACCATTGGAATGCTGATTAGCGAATTGAATGACAAATAAAGTTCGATTTGTCCGTTAGTATAAAATCTCTAAGACTAAGACCTTTGACTACCAAATTGTGATATCATAACTCTCTTAACAAAGTCTTCTTCCGTCTATTGCTTTCTTACTGTAACACACGAGCGTGTGCATACGCAAAACACATATCGCAGGCGGCTCTCTTCTCGAAACTTTCGGCACTAAGTTTAATTGGTTAACTTCTGTAATTATTGATCGGTCGGAAAGTTATTTAAGAAAGTATGAGCATAACACTCATTGCTTGTCTCGGATAACAAGGGAGGCAGCTGAGCGCAAAGCAAGCGCAAGCTCTATCTGCTCTTTTACTGATGAGAATACTTTGAAATCGTGTGTATGAATTAAAAGGAAAGCAACAGTCGAGCGCGCTCGACAGTAAGATACTCTTCGACCTATCTTCCAGTGTGAATAAATTTCTTGACTGTTTCTCTTACTTTTTTAATCTTGTCTTGTAGCGTGTATATCCATTTGTTATTCTTTGTATTTATTTATAACTATTTCACAGATTTCGATTGCCTGATAACCAAGTTTGAAGATATAGTTTTAACCAATATAACTTTTTTGCTTCATTTAAGTGACAATGGACGAAACGGATAAATCGCAACAAAACATGATATCAAATTTACCACTTTTGTTTGCAAATGGCTATCCAACATCATTAGAAAAAATTACAGAGTCACAGTTGGAAAATTTTATACCATTTATGGTTCAATGCTCGTTGGGACACATAAATCTACCAAAGAAAATAGACTGCAGTGAGCCTGAGTGGTGGCCAGAAAATGCTGCGTTTGGCATTCCTTTAAAAAAACCTAAAGACTTTGTTGGTGTAAGTATGTTCTGTAAATTTAATTTATTATACCCAAAGGCAGTGGAAATGTTAATTTTCCCTGAAAGTATATTATTAAACACCGTGGAACTATCCATGTCCTTATTTCCGCCAGTTGAAACATAAAAGTATTTAAGCACTAAAGACGAATTGTTACCTAATAATTTATTGTTACCACAAAAGCTCTCTGCCAATTTGAGTAGTATTTCAAGATGACGCAAAATCTTCCTGCATTTTTCTCTACACTTAATATTCAGTCAAAATTTTTGGATCTTGCACATGAATTCTATTAAATGAAGTTGTACTGCAACATTAGTATACTTTTTCATTGACACCTATGAGTTTCATAAGAACAATTTAAAAAAAGAAACAATTTTTATTGGTTTAGCATTTATGTAAAGAATGTTTTGAAACTATGTTTGTAAGAAGCATAGCATCAATCGGTAAAGCCATAAATAAACATTAAGATAATAACCTTCGGAAAGCCGAATGTAACCTTTCTTGTACAATATTATTCATATTTGAACTATAATCTTTTTTTTATTACAGAATTGGATTGAAAAAATGAAGGAGATTGTAGTTATTTGTTATCAGTTCCACAAAAGTTTGTTTCTATTACGATTTTGTAATGATTTAGCGGGATATGAGCATGCGAGCCTTCGGTTTATTAATAACTATAACTCAACCACATCTTTATATGATAGGCGAAATAATAAATTGCTAGTTACATTTCGAAATGAAAACATGGTAAGCAAATGCATTAAATTTAAATACTAATAGATTTAAGCACACACGATTAAAGTACACTAATCTATATATATATATATATATATATATATATATATATATATTTATTTAAAATCTGTCATAAGACAAAAAGTTTATTAATTGATTCAATAACTAAGACAAGTGTGTGAATCCTGCTATTTTAAATTACATCTCCTTTGTTTGTATAATTTAACTATAAGGGAGATCAAGTATAATAATTTGGACACTAAGAAAAGCTTATTATTCTTCATTTTAAATAAAAATGTATTATTAATTCAATGTAACTGTTTATTATGAAACTAAAGTTATACAAATTGTAATATTAAAACATTACTTGTACTTATGAGTTCCAGATATTGCAAATTTTTGATAACGTATTTAACTGCTTGCTATACTTACGAGTATTGTCTTTGATAGCTCTAGCTCATTTAATATATGAGATAAAGGCGCTTAGACAGATATGGCTTAATCGAAACCGCTGTTGCTGCTGATTCGGAGTATACAAATATAAAAATTGTTAGTCAACTTGAATATTATATGAATTATACAAATACATTTAATATTTTATTAGATTCACTCTACTCTCAGTTAAGGATTTTAAGGTTGAGGCACAGAATCTACAAGGTTTTTGAATTAGTATTTTAATTGTGATATTGATACTTAAAAGTATATGATCAAAAATGCGTATAGGCTTTCTGAAGATCTGGTTAAATTTTCAAGCAAAAATATTGCAAATTGTTCGAATTCTGCATCGTGCCGCGGAGAAATATGAGCCAAAATTGTCGCACGGAAATATCGTCGCAATTTTGGTTCCCTTTTTTAACCCTCAAATGCCCAATTTTTCTATTGCAGTGAAAAAATTATTTTAGACTAATTTTGGGTCAAAACGAACGAATATGAAGTTAGTTTTTTGATTACGCTAATGGTTTACCTGTTACAGGTGAAAATCCCTAACCCGCCGAAAGGCGGGGTTGGGCATTTACGTGTATTTTCACCATACTTAAACAGCTTTTATTGTGTTTAATTTTTATTGTTGCATATGAAAATTAAAAAAACAGTTTTTTGAAGATGAAATGCATAGATGAATATTACATTTTGTGCAAAAAGACTGTGTTTCGGATTTGCAGTTGGCCATCTTGCATGTTTTTTTGCCAGACCGATCCAAAAATTTGCACCAATGGCCAATCTGATCGTATCGAACATTTGCATTTGGAAAGTATGTTTTTACTTTCGATGGAGCCGGAGCCAGTGATGCTGAGTGAGATAATGGGCGTCCCCGTCCACGGCTAGCCGGAATCGAAAGCAGACATAAAGTCTCCGCCACCTCAATTCGAAAATCTGGCAAAAAACATCGGGCTTGTCCCTTATGCAACCGATGATATAAAATATATGCGTTTACCATTGACATATCCAATAGATGGAAAAATAAACGGTTGGTCCACTTTCGTGTTTTCATTCGAATACGATACCGGCCGATAAGGCCATCCATTAGGTCAACTCCTCCCATATGTCGATTGTACTCCTTTATAATCATAGGACACTCAATCTCAATTTGTTTCTTATTTTTTCGATCCCACCGAGTCACTGTTTGCAATAGAGTTTCAGTTTGTGACAAAAACGATTGAGTTCCAACATAGGTTAATATAAGTCGAACTGTTTTTGTGTCGCGCCACAAAACGTTGCATATATCCACACCAAAAGCGGAACCTACAAACTCCTCGGAATAGGCGTTTCCTTATAGCCATGGAACGCGAGATCATTGACGTTAAGACGCAATCCTTTTTTTTCCAAGTCATTGATTTAAACTTGGGCGAATCATTTTTTATTTCATTTGGTTGTCCAACAAAACCATCACTGGTGGGAACAAAGGGACGCTTTCCGTGAATTTTACGCTTATTTGAAGACACACGACGACGCTTACTCGAACCAGGCACATCGGTTGCTACTGAAGTTTCCAGATCTGTATCAAAATTATCTAATGCTGTCACATTAATTCCGTTAAGAAGCGTCTCTGTTGAGCTAAGACATTCGTCGATAAAAGAGTTGCAAAGACCGGTGAAATTAGCCTCTTCAATGTTGTCTTCAGAGTCCAGCTCATCTCCAGTTTCATTAAAGTCATCATCTGGATGACGTCCATTATATTTTGAATTTCATTGTCAGACAGCTTTGAAAAATTTATGATCTTTCGACCCGACATGGCTAAATAAAGAAGCGATAACGAACGCAATGGTTAACAATAAATTTACAGCTAAATGCCCAACCCCGCCAAAACGTGGTATTTGTTCCAAGTCGATATTTCTTAACTTATATTGTTTTTTTTATTTGATTTTTAAACTAACCGATTGATAATAACACTTTCTACTCACCAATATTTTTATTTTTCTTGTACGACACAAAATAAACCTTTTGTTCAATCTTCAAAATCACTGTTTTTGCAAAATGAATTATATACGACCGACACCTGCAACTTTTCACTTTGGACAGTAAAAAAAACGATCAGCGATGTACACATACATGCAACATAAAATTTCCTAAAATATATGTGATTCCCCTTTTTTGAATAAAATTAACTACGCAGTTTTTGTGCGCAGTTCAATTGCAACCCGCCAAAAGGCGGGGTTGGGCAAAAAAAAAATGGAACACACTCTCTACTACACCCATTCCTTTCCGTAAAAAAATAAACAACGCTCAAATTGTTGGCTACGGTAGTGTTAACCCCCCTTAAGATAATTTATACCTTTAGAAGATGAAGACGACATTCAGTATTTCGGTATATTGGCGTCCGCTACTGTTCGCATTGGCTTTATTGTTCTTTTGCTCTTTTCGCCGATGTTTAAATACACATAAGCTAAGCGGCTTATGACAAAGCTTCTGTAAAATTGGGAATTTCGAGAATTTGGTTTGCAAAATGTGTTTGCTTATAAAATTACATCAAAATGATTATAATAATACATATATACTGCACTTTGGGATGCTAAGAATATGTACCATGGTAAATTAATTTTTGTTTTATATATATATATACAATAATATCTTAACAAATAAAAACATAAAAATATCTGTCAATTTCACGAAATGCAGAATAAAAAATTAAAAAATTTAACTCAATCCGATTAAAAATGTACTGTCAATATTAAAAATAAAACGTCACTAGTACATGTGGGTGCAAATGCAATAGGTAAGAAAAACTATTGGAAAGGAATTTATCTATCTTAAGAATATGGTAGAAAATATGTTTAATCGTATTCACATTGGGTTTGCTAAAAATAGAGCGCAATTAAGAACATTTTTTATTTTGCATTTAATATTATATTCGCCTCTGCTTATAAGTTTTGTATGTACATTGTGAGGTCTATCAGGCCTCCATTTACTACTGTTTTTGAAAAGAATTCAACTAATAAGATGGTTGTATTTTGTATTTTGTCTTTGCAGTCCTACGACCGGCAACATAAGAATCGAAAATGTTTACTACTTCACAAAAATAAAACTGATACTCATGGTGATGATTCACAACATATGATGGTCGAACCACCACCCTTCGATATATATCTTTGTGACAACTGTGATGCAGAATTGTATTCTAAGGAAGCGATATTCGTAAGTAAAAAGATAATTAAAAGTGTTGCAATGGTGCATTCATGGTTTTGAAAATTGAGTTAACAGTATTATCAAAATGATTCAAAATTTTAGATTGTGTTTACGAAAGTTAATTTTGGCTTGTGTTTTGTGTTTTAATAATTCGTGTTTACTCATTTTTCTATACATTTATGTGCTATTTGTTGATCGTAATTTGGATACCTTTGCAGAGGGTATATTGATTCTGACCAAGAGTTTGCAAGGCACCTTAGCCACCTTATAGAATATATGTACATATATATTCTGAATTAGCATCACCAGGGGAGTCATTTTACCCATGTCTGTCTGTCTATCTATCCGTCTGTTGCAACGCAAACTAGTCTCTCTGTTTAAGGCCTATCTTGATGAAATTTGGCACACGTGCTTTTTATTACTGCACGCTGTAAATAAGTCGGAGCCCGATCGGGACGAAATATTGTATAGCTATCATACAAACTTTGGTCTATGTTTGTCATTTGCCAAGATACTGCAACTGTATTGCACTTTTTCCATAAAACTAATAGGCATTATAAATTTCACAAAAATCCGACTAATATAAAATATAACTGGACGAAATGATTTTGTATGAACGCCTGTATTGATTTTCGAAATAATTTTACTTATCAGTACCAATCAAAGTTAGACAGTAATCGACGCATTATTATTCAATTCTGCGCCATTAAATATATAGATCGGAGAAAATAAGAACCTGCAAGTGTATAAAGGCGTCTCGAAGGTAGCTTTTCTTATGGCTTCAATTAAAATATCGCTCAAACTAGGTTTACTCCTCTTACAACCTTTCGGTTGGGTTCCTGTTTAAAAGGCTTTTTGTTTTTCTGAAATATCCCACAGTTTCGCAGAGAATTATCCGTTACAACCTGATAATCCTGCACAAAGAATTTCTTTTCAATCGGGCCATTATAACATATAGGTGCAATAACAGCAATCGGACGAAATTTGGTTTTCTTTTATTATAGCTGTTTACGAATGCTTGAACAATGTTCTAAAATTCTTTACCATAATAAATATCTCCACTTAAATCATGACCCTATTCTTTTTGTGGGACTGTGTTAAGTTATCTTTAATTTTGTAAAAACTTTATTTTTTTTTACAGGAACATGAAAAAGTATGTAATATAGAGGATGATGTTATACTATGCGATTCGCCGGAACCAGAGAATAAACTTGAAAGTAAAAGTGAGAATACAGAGCTACGTAATGCATTCCTATTAAATTTGTGCCTTCAATCTAAACAAACTGATGGGAATTGTTCTAAGAAAGTGCAAGGATCCCACTTATGTAACGAAGAGTTAGTTACGATGACATCCAACAAAAGTAGACGTATACCAGCACGAAGAAATCGCGCTGTGCCTTCTTTAAATCGATGTTCATTTATTCCAATATCATCTCCAGCAGGACAAAAATTACTCAAAACGATGAAACAGACAATATCATTGGAGTATGTTTTTGAAAGACAAGAGCGTTTAGATCGTTTTTGTTACACACCCTTAGTACATAAGTCAAGTTGCAAGTATAAACCATTTGAAAAGAAACTTACACCTAGTAACGTTCATATTACTTATAAGAAATGTCACGATAATAGCTCTCACATATATGCATTTCCCCGCCGACAATTTTCGCAAAGAAGAGACACTACGCAAAATTTTTTGTTTCTGAATTCACCATTGATTAAGCAGTGCCGTCCAATTCTGGTTCGTTTAAAAAAGATAACTGAATCTATCGGAGAACAACATTCTGTAAATAACACAAAAATCAATATTAGATTGACACGAGATTCATCACATAGTTCTCGATGGAGGATTTCGCCTTCAAACGAAGTTGTGGACACAATTGATTTGTGTTCCTCAGATGATGACGATCATACGATAAGCTCATCTCAAATTCTCAATTCAGACACTTTTTCCATTATTTCCTTATCTCGTGAACAAAAAGTCGCATCCAAACTGCAAAATACTCCAGTGGAAAAACAATGCACAAGTATTTCACTAACATCAGACAATAATTCTCTAAAGCCACTACAACAATCGGTATATATATTTTCCAATTACAAAACGAATTCTGTTTTTAATAGAGTTAGTCTCAAATCGAAAACAAGTAGTTCGGATAAAACAGTAAATATAACAAATACATTTTTACACTCACATAATCAGGAAAATTGTAATTTGCAGAAAAAGGTAAAAGTTGTTTCTGACTGGTGTTCAGAATCAACAAATGCTGTAAAAAAAGATATAAGTCAACCCGATAAGTCTGTTTCAGCAGTACAACCTTTTAATTCTTCTGGCAGAATAATTTCTATTGATTTAACTACATAGAAATAAGTAAAATTGAAAAAAAAAAATAAACCAAAAATATTGTTATTTTATATAATAAAATTTTAATTTATTTGTGAATATAACGATACCTGGAAATTGAAATTCAGTACATACTAGGTGGCGTGAAAAGTAACCTCCTTGACCGCCAAAATACGCTGCTACTGCAAAAAATGTTATAGTGCCTTGTAGTCCATTCATATTTAGGCAAACATGCTAAATTGCCGTGCGATACTGCCATTAGTTTTGTTTTGACAGCTGATTGTTGACGTGTTTTTTCGTTCTCTCATAAAACATTTTTTGAGAGGCAAAACGGCGAAATCAACGAAAGAAAAATTGAATAAATATTATGGGGCTAACGCTCCGTCAAATATTGGTTTCGAGAGTTTCCACTACCGATCAAGGCCGCAGCGGCAGGACCTCGGATGCGGTCACAGAGGAAAATGTCAAAAAATCCATGCGATGATGTTTGCAGACAGAAAAGTAATATTTCGTGAGCTAGATGCCATAAGGATCAGTATTGAGCGCACAAACCATATTCTAAACGAGATTTTTCATATGAAATAGATATCCTCCCGCGAAACTTGCTCCAGACCAAAAACACGAGCAACGAAACTTTGGCCAAAATAAATTATTTGGAGCTTCAATTACTTCCCTTTTCACACGATTGCAATCTCTTCCCAAACCTCAAAAAATGACTCATCAATAAAACGCTAATTCAGCTCACGCGAGGAATTTTTCGAAATCATCGACCCCGCGGAGGAGTATTTTGCAGACCATCCGGAAAATTACTTTTCGGACGGGATCAAGAAGTTGGAAAATCGCTGGAATAAGTGTATCGAGCTAAAAGGGGATTACATTGAATAAAATAAAAAAACATTTAAAAATATACGAACGCTACAGTCAGGTGCTGTATAAGGCCCTAGATTATCATAGTATACCGTAAAAAAAATTGTAAATTACAGAATAGAATCAGTAGGCAGGGAACACCAAGGGGACGCTATTGCAAATGTAATGGGGCTAGTTGTTCTTAAAACATTAAATTTTGGTGACCTACGAGTCGACTTGAGAAGTTCTGCGCAACTCCAATGTTCCCCAAATTAAGTAATTTCTGCAATAGATACAGATTCTATCTTTCTAACTTAATTATTTTCGGATATTACAAAAACTCGCAATGAAAATTGCGCTTTATTTGGATGAATATTAAAAATTTGGCGGAAACACGCGCAATTAAAATTAACAGAAATGCAGAAGCGAATAGACAAGCGTCGTAAATATTAGACTGAACGAGAAGGCAATAAGTATATGTATGTATGCATTTCTAGCGCGTACCAAATTTTATTACATGTGCTTCTTCTTGATTTTTTGGCACGAGCCTTAGCTCGAATGCATATTGCGTCTTGTCGCTCTGTCTAATATCTCACCATTTCCGACGACCGCGAGAGTTGTTCAGTGGCTGAGTGGACTATATCCCGGACTGTAAGGGCAATGATATTCAGCATGTTCAAGGTTCAATTGCTGCCGCGATCCACATGTGAAATTCTTTTGTTTTTCATTATTTTTCAATAAATAATCTGAAAGTTCAAAAACATTAAAGAAGGGTGGCGGCGGTAGGCGATTTTTATGTTTTTGGTTTGCAATATATATATGTAATTAGAACTTAGTTTTCTTTCGTTGGTACACAACAGCAACTCCAAATCTAATTGTACATATGTATGTACATACATGCGTGCGATAATGTGTGCTGAAGTGGGACGCCAATACATACATGTTGCCATGCAGACATGTATGTGTGATCGTCCCACTCGCACATTCATAATTTAACAATGTCTTATGATCGCTGTTAAGTTCTAGCACTCTAATTGCAAAATATTGAAAGCAAAACAAAATAACAACATCCAATAAGAATCATATTGAACTTGCAAAGTCATAACATACAAAATACGGAAAGAGTGAGAGTATTGAAGAACGCATTGTTTACATTTGGTTCGCGTCTTTTTGATGCGTGCTTAATAAAACAAAAATAGTAAACTTTATTTATAAATAATTAATATTATTTAAAATTATTATAATTTGATTGTCTTTCATATTTCATAATAAATATGAAAACAAAATAATGAAAAACTATTTTTATACCCTTCGACCATCGGTCAAAAAGGGTATACTAACTTTGTGCAAATGTATGTAACAGGCAGAAGGAGGCGTGGGAGACCCCATAAAGTATATATTCTTGCTCAGGATCACTAGCCGAGTCGATTGAGCCATGTCTGTCTGTGTAAACGCACAGATTTCAGCTATTATAAAAGCTAGAGTTACCACATTTGGTAGGAAGTCTCCTGTGTACCATAAGCTGATCAAGTTTCAAATGTTAGGTGCCACGCCCACCGCCTCCGTAAATCAATAATTTGGGGTAGTATCCTGATCTGAGCATGCGATATATGTGTTAACATGTATTTTGACCTTCTTAGCCCGAATCCGAAGTCAAAATTTACCTTGAACGTCTAAATTTCGAGTTAACCTCAAAAAACTCGAACAATTTTTGAAGCCCCAAAAATTTTGGGGGATATTTTGAGGTTTTTCAGTTTTGTGAGGTTATGTCGAAGTCCAGACGTGATGGCGATATTCTGACCTCGGATTCGGATTCAGCGACCTTTAATACATATAACTGCATATGTCGCTTACCCAGATCATGAAACTTTTTTTTTTGTGGGCCTGTGTTATCTACGTATTCTCGAAATTGCAATCCAATCGGACAATAATCACAGAATTCATTTAAAAAAGTATGAGCATAAAACCAAATGCTAGTGTCAGCTAAGAAGAGAAGCGGGCGAGCGCGGAGCCTGAGCGCCATCTGTCGGGAATAATTGTAAAGCATGTGCATATGTATGTGTATGAATTTAAAAAATAAAACTCACGGGAACATAGGTCGAAGGGCTGCGCATCTGTTGCTTTTCTTACTGGTTTATTGAAATTTAATAAAATAATTGAATTTGTATGTAGCGGCTATATCACAGCCCGCTTGACTGTAACTTTTCTTTTAGTTTATAAGAATAAAATAAATAAACGAAAAGAAAATTTTTCACCCGTCTGAAGTCTGAACTGAGAATCGAACACACGCACTCCCCTCACAGTCTTTTAGAATTGCCGTGCGCCACTCTAACCACTCGGCCATTGCCTCACTACTTTGCCCTTCGGCGAAGCTGCATTGTGAACCAATTCTGTTACCAAAAAATGCAAATAAAAAGTTTAATAAAATGCTGTGTGTCTGACGCTAGATTTGAACTTCGGTATGCTTGCGTAAATTAGGTCTGCTTAAGTATACATATATGTAAGTTAAAAGTTTAGATTATTTTTATTTAAAAAAATAATGTTTTTATTAACAAGTTGAGATTAAGACTGATTTACAATTGCTAAAGCTAAACTACATCAAACCTAAGGCGTCGTTCTGACGCTGTCGTTGCTCTGCTGATTCTTGTTGTTCTCTCGATGTCATTGGTCGCGTTCGCTGTCGCTGTAGCTGATCTACGTTGGCCGGCATTGGTTGCCAGTTGGTGCAATATGATCCTTCGCTGTGGAGTTTCGATGTGGCGCTCTGCTATTGGTGTTTTCCGTGGGCTCAGCCGGTGCCGGCTGCATTAGTTGTTGACGGGGTTTCGTCTTGCGCTTATTGGTCCCACGGTAGCTTACTGGAAAGTGCATGGTTAACGTTCGTGCTTTGGTGGCCTGTTAGCAGAACTTCCCACGGGTCGTTGACGCCTTGGTGTCACATGCCCGGCTGTGGTGCGTTGTCGATCCCACGGTGACTTGGTTGGCATGTGCAGACTCAGCTCACGTGGCTGTCTGCACAAGTTGCACTTTTCCGATCACACGGTTATTGGCTGGCGAATTCCAGGTTGTAATATTGTTGTTGTTCTGGCATTTGCGCGTGTGATAATATTGCTCTTTTTTTTGTTCTCTGCTACTTGCGCGTGTGGCGCTCTTATGCTCTTATTACAGAGCTGTGACATGTTGGGCCTTAACTCTTCCCTCTCTAAGAGCGAGCGTCCTCGCTCGCCACATACACTAATACTGGTGCTGCATTATATGACGTGCTGGGGGCTGAGTTCATGTTGGTGTTAACCGTTTCCCGTTTTCTAATTGAGATCCGGATGATTAATCCCGCTATGAGCAGTAGTAGGATAGGCGATAGAGTATAGCTGAGTGCTCTTTCTATTTTGGCATATTTCCCCAGTTTCTCCAGTTTGCGTGTGTTGTTTATGTTCAGCTCCTTTATCATCTGCAGCGAGAGATCTTCGTCGACTTCATTTTGTTCCCCTATTATTTGAAAGAGAGGGCTTCTGGTTCTGCTGCCAAGATTTCTTCTGCTTTGTATACGGCTTTCCCAACCTTTACCGTGGAATTCTGGTACTGGATGATGTATGACCCTCTTAGCTTTACAGCTTTTTCGTCCAGTGTTACGATGCCGTTAAAGTCGTTGAGAAATATAGTACCTGGGAGTATCTCTTCGTGCTCTGGGATGTCCTGTAATGTTTAATCAGGGTGCATTCTGGTTCTTTCATTTTTAATAGCGCTGTAATGCAGGTGTTATTGCTTAGATCTAATATGTTATCTAAGTTACAAATTGTCTTATCATTATGTTTTTCACATGAATTTTTAATTGTGAAGAGCTCTCGGTTACATTCAAGAATTTGTTGAAATTTTATATAGGCTATTGTCTGATGTTTTTTTGTAGCTCTTACTTTTTTGGTTCTACAAGAGTCTTCGCTTATTGTGGGTAAACTTATAATATAGATTAGGTCTAGTCCGTTTGAAGCTAATTTTATTTCAGCAAATTCTAGTAGTTCTTCAATATTGTAAAATAATTTATTCTCTCTTTCTAAATGCTGTTCTGCTACGTCTATTTCTATTGCCGATAAAATAAATGAGTTTACTGTGTTTGATTTTGCCCAAGTTATGGCGTAAAGTACATTTGTTATTTCCTCCTTAATTAGTTGAATTTTATACTTTAAAATATTTGCGTTTTCATTATTTAATTAGGGATTCTATTGAATTTTTCCAGGGAATTGTAAACGTCATCATATTTGGTTACGTCAAAGAGGTGGATAATTTTATATGTTCCATCTTGTTTGGCTGCCGGTCCCGTATCGATCGAGATGAGTTGTGAATTTGAATAATCGAGGACTGTCGTCATCGCTAAACATGTTGGCAATAATAATCTGTAAATTAGGTTCAAATATTATTTTTGTGGACAATTTTCCCTGATTGAGTTTTAACTGTTGTGTTCCTGTCTTCTGCGACAATTTCCTTCCTATACCGGGGCGTCAATTTTGATCCCAGTGTTTTGTTTATTTTTATATGAATTGTTTCCCCTGGTTCGTATTTCCTTGGCTGTTCTTTGTTTTGGTTGTGGTAATCTAGATCTGTTAACTGTTTCTTTTTTATTCTATCTTTAATTTCTTGCCTTTTCTTTTGGATTGCTTCTGGGTTGTCCGATATGTTACTTCTGAAGAATGTATCGATCGGTTTTTCCTTCGTAACCGAATGAATAGAGTTGTTATATTCTTGTACTGCTTTGAAAAGCAGGTCTGAGAAGGTTGAGTCTCCGTCCTCTGTCTTGAAGCATCTTAGAATTTCTGTCAGAGTCGAGTGGAAGCGTTCTACTTGTCCGTTACTTGTGGAAGCGTATGGAGGTGTTGTGAAAATTAAAATACATAGTTGATCTTCTATCATTAATTTAATGGCTGCAGAATTTAGTGATCGTTCGTTATCCATTACGACCGACCTCGGCATACCAAATGCTATCAACATCTCTCTTAGTGGGTCTCTAATGTCTTCGGACGCTCAAGAATTTAGAATTTTTACCTGTGCGTATTTGGAAAATTTGTCGAGACCTGTCAGGATGCTATTGTTTTCTGTTATATAGATATCGATGTGGATTAGTTCTCCTGGGTATTTCGGAATAGGTGTGGCTTAGATTTCTGTTTTGGGAGGGTGTCTGTCGTACTTGGATTCCCTACAGGTTAGACAGTTTTTGGCTATTGCGTTTACCTTCCTTTGTAATTGTGGGAAAAAGTAATTCTTGATTATCTGGGCCTTGTTTTCTTTTGTGTTTCTATGACCCCTTTTATGTTCGAGAGCTATGATTTCGTTTTGCTCTTTTTCTGTGATCACATCCTGGACTTTGCTTTGGGTGAATCTAACCTTATATGAGCTGAAGTGGGATGGGTAGATGTTTTGAATTTTTCCCATGATATTTTCAGAGGAGTCTAGGGTCGAGTCTTTGTTTGAGGATTTGTGTTAACTGTTCTTCAGTGAAGCTAGGTTTTTTTTTTATTATATGTCTGTGGAAGAAGGGAAATGGGAGTTCGAGGCTGTACTGGTTTGAGCTGTCTACCGAGATAATTAATTGGTTTTTGAATGCATTAATGGGCTTCTCTACGGAGTAAATAAGATTGTGTGACGACCTATCATCGCTGTGAACCGTATTTATTGATAGTTTTGGGGGTGACCTAGATAATGCGTCGGCGACTACATTGGCTACGCCGGGCTTATACCTTAGTTCGTGGTTGTATGCGCCCATAAAGTCTCTCCAGCGTTTTAACCTTGGGTTATTGCTTTGTGCACTGTTTGAAAACGTTAAAGGTTGGTGATCTGTGTAGATCACGACTTTCGAATATCCGTACAAATAGTGTCTTAGACTTTTAAGGGCCCATACAATGGCCAACATCTCTTTTTCGTTGGTAGCATAAGCTTCTTCAGTTTTAGATAACGTGCGTGAAATGAATGCTATGGTCCTATGGTCTTGTTCTAGTACTGCACCTATCGCGTAATCCGATGCATCTGTTGTAAGTTGGAACTCTTTACCAAAGTCTGGATAACTCAGCATGACATCTCTACATAGTGAGTGTTTCTCTACAAGAGTGTTTCTGAGTTTATTATAGGCTTCGCGTGCTTCTTTAGCTAGTGCTATCGCCTCCTTATTTGAGGTGTATTTGGAAACACGGCCACATTCTCCTCTCAATAGTGAGGTTAGTGGTTTTGGTATTTTTGCGTAGTCTCTAATAAATCTTCTGTAGTAACTAGTCATGCCTATAAAGGAGCGGAGTTCTCTAAGTGTTTTTGGAATTGGAAATTTAGTAATTGCCTCGATTTTTGATGGGTTTGTTTTTACTCCCTCTGCGGAAATTGTAAAACCCAGAAAATCGACTTCGGTCTTAAAAAAGTGACACTTCTCAATCTGGACTCGCATGTTTGCATTCTGTAATGTCGTGAACACTTTTGCCAAACTTTCGGCATGTTCGGCTTCTGTTTTGCTAAAGACAATTATGTCATCTATATAAACATAACAAATCTTATTCCTATGTTCTCTAGGTATGTCGTCGAGCGCCCTTTGAAAGATGGAAGGTGAGTGTTTGAGGCCGAACGGTAATCTGGTGAATTCATATTTACCGCCGTTCACCGAAAATGCCGTTTTTTCTATATCTGTTTGCTTCAGTCGTATCTGATGGAAGCCGCTTTTTAAATCTAGCACGAAAAAGTATTTATTTTTTTCCCAACTGGGCTATTATTCCCCCTATTTCAGGTATGGGATACCTGTCGGACACGGTGACTTTATTGATTTTCCTATAATCAATTACTAGTCGGAATTTTTTCTGTTCGGACGGACCGGATTTTTCGGTACGACCCATACTGGGGCGTTGTACGGCGACCGTGAAGGTCTAATAATGCCATCAATGAGCATTTCTTCTATCTGCCTTTCTACCTCTTTTCTAAGAGATGCTGGGTATGGGTAGTGTTTGCCGTACACTGGGGTATCTGACGTGGTTCTTATCTCTCCTACTACCTTAGTAGTGTAAGTGAGTTTAGTGTCTGTGTCTGCGAATAAGTCGCTATGCTGTCTGACAAGCTGTCCTAATATTTCTTTTTGCGTTTCTGTCATGTGGTCTGAATGTACTCCTATTGAATTTACGGCTTGAGCCGTTAATTGATGAATTTTTATCCTGTATTCGTTTTCTAGGGTCAAGCTGTCATTTTTAACATCTATTATGGCTCCTATATTCTTTAGTGTATCATTCCCTAATATGCCATGGAATGTTTTCAGGGAGGAAAGTAAAAAAAATTTCAACGGTTTGTCTTTTAAGTTAAACAATAAGCGGTAATAAGCTTGTTCGTCTGCGTCAGCGTTTAGTTGTAGTTCTGTATCTGTTTCTGTCTGAATATTAAATTGTCTTTGCATCTTGTTCGGATTTTGGACTGTCCCCATGCTTAATGGTCTTTTCCCTGCCACTTCGAAATTTGGCCTGTTCATATAGTTCACATTGCGTGAACGAATTGACGGATCTACCTCCATTGGTACTGGCTTGGGTTGCGGACGAGGGAGTGGTGGTGAGCCGTTTCGTCCCTGGGGGGTTTAAGTATTGTGCCACCATAGGGGTTTGTTGGAAGCGCGGTATAGGGTTCCCTTGAAATGGTGAGGGTACCTGGGGGGTTTGGTTGGGGGTATAGATTTGGTTGGAAATGTTGCCTGGCTACTGCGGGTCTTCCCTGGGGGAAATTTTGCCGCGGTGGGGGTGGGGGTTGTCGTCCCGAAATAAGATTCCTTGGGGTCTGGTAATTTCTGGTCTTTTGGTTTTCTAGAAGACTGCACAGAGGAGTGCGTGTCTTAGATCGTATGGTTCCTTGATGGCTAAAAGTTGGGATAGGTTACCGCTTAACCCCCTAATGAATGTGTCTAGAGCCTTGTCTCTATAAAGGGCTGTTAAGGTTTAGATAGTTTCTTGTGATGCATCGAGGCTGCCTATCTGGTTAAGGATCAAGGAAAGTTGGTGGTATACAGTTTGGTAGAATTCCTGAATTGACAGATTTCCTTGTGAGAGTGAATACAGCTGGTATTCCAAGGTTTTTAGATCCCGTCTATCTGCATAATTTGATGTTAAGCATTTGGAAATTGCTTTCCAGTCCAGGGGCGTATTATATGACTCCAGAACTGCGTCTGCTTCGCCTACTATTTTGTTCCGAATAGCCAGTAAGATCCCGTAGTATTTTGGGGAGCCGATCTGGTTTTCATATAATTTTAACACTCTCTCTACGCTTTTTTTCCATGAGTTGAATTCGCTTTTTGATCCTGAGAAATCTCTAAGGATGCGAACTATGTCCGGAAGTTTGTCTAAGTCGTCTAGTTTGTTTTGGAATTCTTGCCTAATGCTTTGGTCTTGTAAGCCGGCAAAATCTTTATTAGGATTTAGAACTTCCTTGACGATCTGTCCTAAATTATTATATAGCAGTTCGTTTACTACCTTTTCTACATCTTTTAGGGTAACGAGTCTGGCTTGCAAAGCCGGAGAGGGTGAAGAGGTTGAGGGACCACTAAGGGCTCCTAATTTGGTTAACAGTTCGTCGTCTGGCATGTTGTTGGGTGAAGGGAGCTTTAAATATTTTTTCCACATTTGTCTTTTATATTATAGGGTAAAACGAGGTAAAAGGGATTTTGAGCTTTTGGGAAAGGAGAAAGAGTTCAAATAAATATAAAGGTTCGTTTCAGGGAAATTCAAGAATTGATAAAGCAATGATTGAAGAAAAAATTTGCAGATCTCTGATTTGATAAGACCTTTTTTTTTGTTTTTTATTTTAGCTTCTCTTATTTGTTGAGTTTAAGTTTTTCGAATTTATCTAGTAAAAAAAATTTCCTTGTCCTACTTTTCTTTGTGTAATTTGATTTTTTTATTTTAGTTAGGTTTTTGAGTCTTAGGTATCTAACTAATTTTTTTTTTTTTTAAGTTATTCAGATATATTTTTAACCTTGAGTTTACATTACTTTGCTTTTAATTATTAATGTTTTTTTCTTAATAATGTTTCTTAAAAATTTAGCTTACAGTAGTAACATTTCGGCGTGCTCTCGCGCTGGAAAGGTGGGCAGCTTCCAGTTTTTCCCACGATGCAGCAACAGCGATTTGGGTGACTAGGGTACCTTCCCTACACCTTTCTCCTAGAAGATGCGCGTGCCTCTCCGGACGGACACTAGAGGGCTCACGGCGATTATTGGAATCCTGGTTTTTGTTCGAATGTCAATTCACTGACACTAGCGCACTCGTAGTTCTGTCCTTTGCGGCACTTCCGGGGGGCGATTGCAATACCCAGTTTCGTACACTTGAACTGTTAGTTTCGGGTGGTCTTTGCGCACTTGTATTTTATAGACTTCCGTAACACATTTAGGGCGATTGCAATACCTAGTTGTGCACTTCAGATCGTTTACAAGGATGTATTCGCGCACTTGTAGCTTAGTAACACTTTTCTACCTGGATATCGTGCACTTTTATATTGCTATAAGGATAACTTTGCGGACTCGCGTTTTGATAGGATTTCAGTGGAACTCTTAGGGGCGATTGCAATGCCTAATTGTTGCGCACTTTAAGGATCACTATTACTGTTCACAAGGATTACCGCTTTTGACCCGAAACTTTTACGAGGATGTTATTTCTTTGCGCGTCGCGAACTTTTACCAGGTCTCTGCTCGGGCGCCAGTTAAAAGTTTAGATTATTTTTATTTAAAAAAATATTGTTTTTATTAACAAGTTGAGATTAAGACTGATTTACAATTGCTAAAGCTAAACTACATCAAACCTAAGGCGTCGTTCTGACGCTCGCTGCTCTGCTGATTCTTGGTGTTCCCTCGATGTCATTGGTCGCGTTCGCTGTCGCTGTAGCTGATCTACGTTGGCCGGCATTGGTTGCCAGTTGGTGCAATATGATCCTTCGCTGTGGAGTTTCGATGTGGCGCTCTGCTATTGGTGTTTTCCGTGGTCCCAGCCGGTGCCGGCTGCATTAGTTGTTGACGGGGTTTCGTCTTGCGCTTATTGGTCCCACGGTAGGTTACTGGAAAGTGCATGGTTAGCGCTCGTGCTTTGGTGGCCTGTTAGCATAACTTCCCATGGGTCGTTGACGCCTTGGTGTCACATGCCCGGCTGTGGTGCGTTGTCGATCCCACGGTGACTTGGTTGGCATGTGCAGACTCAGCTCACGTGGCTGTCTGCACAAGTTGCACTTTTCCGATCACACGGTTATTGGCTGGCGAATTCCAGGTTGTAATATTGTTGTTGTTCTGGCATTTGCGCGTGTGATAATATTGCTCTTTTTGTTGTTCTCTGCTACTTGCGCGTGTGGCGCTCTTATGCTCTTATTACAGAGCTGTGACATGTTGGGCCTTAACTTGTATGTTTAAAGTGAGTTTAATTTGTATCATATCTCACTTATTTATAGTCCGATTTAAATGAAATTTTTACATAACGTCCGTGTCAAGGTATTTGTCATGTAAGATATACAACTTTGGTTGTTGAGCTAATATTGTAGTTTTAAATAGTTATTACTGATTTACAGAAGCGGGCAAAGGCGTGTCCAAATTTAAAGAAAACTTTGAGAAGCCCGGATATACACGTATGTTGTCAAAAAATTTGATTGCTATAGGTTTAATAGTTTCTGAGATCTAGGTGTTCATACAGACGGACAGACAGACATGGCTCAATCGACTTGGCTGTTGATACTGATGCAGAATATATATAGTTTATGGGGTCGGAGATGCCTTCTTCTGCTTGTTACGCACATTTCCGTTCCGACAACACAATAGACCATGCATTTTTTTAAAAACCATGGTCTAAAAAATTGGTTTTTTATTCCCAAGGAGGTTACTTTTCACCCCATCTAGTAAAAAGTTTCGGTCAAGTTTAAAAAAAGAGTTCTTAATTAATTTTGTGTATATATTCGAAATAGATTGCGAATAAGTGATAATTTACTTGACGGTAAATGTTTGCTATGTCTGCAATAATTGCATAAGGGTGCTTTCAAGACCTTAACAAAGTTAAATATAATACGGGAATATACATATCATGGCCGCCAGAAGACCCTCAGAAAAAAGGGATAGATTAAGATGAAAAAAATATAGACAAGATAAAACGAGAGCAACAGTCGACTGGCACGCGACAGTGCGATACCCTTTCGACCCTCGCCTGCCTCCCTTTCAACTCCAATTTTAAAGATAGAGAAATTTTTGTAGTGTATTTTTAAAAGTATGACTGAATTTCGGGTTAGTTTTAGTCCACGTCCGCTTTATATTTACGGAGATAAATATAAAAACAATAATTTATTGGTATTCTTTCGCTCGAGTTGCGGTCCTGCATTCGTGTAACTCAATCGTATTCCAACCTTTATCTTGCATTTTATTTCTAGTAAATTTAGTATATCGATATGTGGTACGCAAGCAGTAGTTAATTAATTTTCTGAAAGCGCTTCAAAATGTAAATTATTTTGGTCATTTCAGCTTAATGTAAAGACGATGCTGCTCTATTTTGTGATAATAAATTATGTTGTTCCTTATAAAGATGCTTCTAAATAAGATTTTCCCAATAACATATCTATAAAACTATTCTTTGGCGATTATTGTTGCTGTTTATGCAGCCTCAACATGAAGTTTTTTTTGGAAAAAGGGGCAAAAACGGACAAAAACTAAAATGGATGTCAATTGTGAATAGTTTATTTAACAACTTCCATTTTTAACTTTTGTCTCAACTCGCCTCAATTAAAGTTATAGACCACACAAATAATAACTTCAATACCTAATTAAAGTCTAACAAATACATCAGCAACACATCAAAAGACGGATATAAACGCACATTTACTGCGGACTTTATATTAAAAACTAATAGAACACACCATGATTGTTTTTTCCCATTTTCAAAATTTATTTTTTTTGGCACGGCTTTTTAGAAAATGACCTTTGAAGTAATAGAAGATTTTTAAACACTAATTTACAGCAAAAAACTTGTTCAATTTAGTCAACTTTAATCGTCAACTTTAATTGAACTGTTGCTGAAGGCGGTAAAAATCAACAAAAATATTTTTTCAAGTAGTTTGAAATGTGGTTAAACAAAAAATATATATTTTTTTAAATTTGCAACAACTTAAAAATTGTAAAAATGCCAAAAAAAATTTACTTTTTCCCATGGTACCTTGTTAACTGGCACAAGCACTTGGTATTTTTCTCTTACTTTCTTGAATAACTTCTCTGTTTACTTACAAAACATAGAGACACCAATTTTATCATGAAGGTATATGCGCAGATCAAGTTTATTTCAAATATTGTGTGCATTCATGACGTGGCATTAATTTTAAAAGTAAGTAAGCATGGCTGGCGAAGCTATGTAAATGAATTGGTATTTGCAGGCGTTTACTAACAAATGTCACTGTGTTCTGTGGAATGCTTCTTTTGTATAGCATATAGGTATCACGAAGGTTCAAGTAGATTGCGTTTAACAAATATATGGGGAAGAAAATTATATTAATGCAATATCTTGAAAAATAATTAAAATCGGTCGATAGGTTGTATGGCGGCGTCTATACGATATATCGGTCCGATCATAAAATTAATAAAAACCTAAATCATCGCTTGTTACGAAGTCATAGACGTGTTTTTTAAGCGCCGCGATCGGATTTTTGGAGCATTTTTTTCGTCCAATCGACACGATCCTTTTTTTGACCGATTGACAAATTGTGTTGGATTCAACGCGAACAAATTTGTTTGACAGTCAAATGTTCATGCAATATTGAATTTATGCTGGTCCTAGTTATGCCTAAGGTTGTCTCAATCTCACAATAGGTCACATGACGATCTTGCAATATCAGTTGGCGCACATCAATGGTTTCCGGAACAACAACTGATTTCACGAAATTCGCCTGTGAGTGAACTATGACCTCGGTTGAATTCACCATACCATCGATAAACACTGGTCCTTGATGGAGCTTCATCGCCAAAAAATGAATTAAGCTCATCGATGCACTGTTGTTGAGTTAATACACGTCGAAATTTGTAAAAAATAATCGAACGAAAATGTTCACGATTTAATTCCATTTTTTTTACCTAGATGAATCTTTTAAGTACCTGTAAACTACACAAATAGCGCTTGTATGTCAAAATGTTCTGAGTACGTATAACCTCAAAAATGTCAAACTTTACGATAAAGCTCAGTCAGTTGCCAGACTGCAACACTAGGGTTGCCCAATCCCGGCTTATAAAAGGCAACCGTCGTACAACTCGCATAACTGATTATTTTGTCATTCGTCTTTCTCTTTAGCAACTGTGTGCACTAGAGGTGGGCGCGGGCCTACTTTTTGAGGCCCGGCCCGGCACGAGCACGAAACCTAGTCCCAAAAAAAAGCACGAGGCCCGCACGATTTTTTTTGAAAAAGCACGGCCCGGCCCAAGCCAAACACGAAAATTTCAACAAAAAAAAACCCATGCAATTTTTTTAATTTATAGTATGTAATATACAAAGAAATTTAGTTAAGTCCAATACTTGTTATATACAGTGTTATAATATACAGGTTTTTAAACAAAACTTATGGCAAGTTCTTATTTAAAAATAAAATTTTTTCTAAGTTTGAACTTTTTAAACGTGTATGACGCTCATTTAATATTATTCCAGAGGTAGAAAATAATCTTTCGCTCGTCGCAGATCTTGCCGGAATGGCTAAAATGTAACGAGTCTTTTCATTAATTTGAGGTCACTACATTTCCAAAAATCTAACACATTTTGGTCTGAAATGGCTGCACAGCCATTTAAATATTTTTCGATTTCAATATCAAAAGAATTTAATTGTAACTTTGGTTTTTTGGAAAATTTTTTATCTTGAAATTCTGCAAACAGTCCTGACCCCTTTTCATCTGGGCTTGCAGTTCTTAATTCCACAAACTCATTTGAGGCCTCCTCATCATTTATCATTTCTGAAAGCATTGCTTTCACCGTTACCATGACATTCTGCTTAACTTTTGGCGATAAGAAACGCATTTCCTTGAAGGGAGGATTTAAGAAGAGGCCAACATAATGTGCCGTTGATGGTGCAAATCTTTTATTTAAAGAATTTAACGTATTATTTTTTAGCCGCATTATGATTTCAGAATCGAGCATTTCAGTGGCGCACACCTTCAATAATTTCTCCGACCACAATCAAAAAGTGTGCATGGTAGGTTGCGTATCGGCACTTAGTGCCTCCGAACAATCTTTAAACGGTTTTAAAAAATGCAGTAAGCTGTCGAGCAATGAAAAATCTAGTCCGGATATTCGATTGAGCTCATCTCTTTCTAATAAAATTACTTTTATTTCTTCTTTCACTGATTTAATGCTGTCTAACATAATAAACACCGAGTTCCAACGCGTACGTATTTCTTGCTTTAAGATCTTAGACAGTTTGCTATTCAAATTCGAATGTTTAAAATATTTAACAAGATTTTTGCAACATTCTATTAAGGACTTAATTGGAGGAAGAGGATTTTTTCAAATATGTCATCCATAGCCAGGTTTAAATTGTGGCATGCACACGATAATCTTTTGTAGCTTTCAAAGGCAGCAACCACATTTGCCCCATTGTCCGTAACAAAAATACATTTATCGATATTAGAATCCAAACTGTACTCTACCAATATTTCCTTAACGTTATTGAGGATGTTCTCGCCTGACTTCTTATCATCTGTGAACTCTTTTATCCCTAGCAAAGCCACTTGCAGCTTAAATGACTCATCCACGTAGTGAGCCGTCAGCGAAATAAAGTTTCTTTGCGTGTAGTCGTCCGTCCACATATCTGTTGTAAATGCCAATTGTTGACCTTTTATTTTGGACCGCACTTCACTTTTTAGGCTTTCGTACTCTCGGCTCATAATTGTAGATGACAACGTTTTGCGCGATGTGACTAAATCAGCGAAGTCCTGTTTGCCATACACTGATCCAATATCCAAAAGCTCTTGGCAATAGTCGCGAAAGCCATTGCCTGCCAATTGAAAAAATGAATCATTCACAACATCTGACTATTTTCGTTGTACTAACCTTCAGTTACGGAAAACGAATGTAGATCTTTTGCAACCAATGCGAGCTGTTTTCTCTCCAGAATTTTCATCACACGATTGGGCACCGTTTTTTTTGGCAAATAATGGAAGCGAATCGATTCTGGGTTGGTTGGCATTTTCATTTGCCGCCAAAACACATCTGTGTCGGGTGAGTGTGCCCGTTCCATGCCTAGATGCATATGCAATTACGTTCTTGCATTCGCGGCAGCATACAAAATCAACTATTTTATTATTGAATTCGATTAAATCGAATGTTTGCCACACATTACTGCGCCCTTTGTTATTTGGAATTAATTTAGTTTTATCACTTTTGATATCAATTGAATTTTGTATTTCCTGTCGCGACATTGTATATGCCTTCACTTCACTGATATTTTATACAAGTGATGTGCAATTTGGTAGCAAAAGTGATGTGAAAACTATCATATCACGAGTTCCACCGATTGTGCGGTTCGATTTTGCGGGCCTCCGGGATTTTTTCTTAGGCCCGGGGCCTGCACGAACCCGAACGAAACTCGATTTTTAGGCACGAGCACGTTTTTTTTGGCAAAAGCCCGCGGGCCACGAAAAAAGCACGGCCCGCGCCCTCCTCTAGTGTGCACTAAACTAAAATAGGGTAAAGGTTAAATAGCTGCATGCGTCACCGATTTTGTTTAAATTTTGTTTACGGATAGGGCTATATTTATCATGATTTTAGGTGAACGAATTATTTGGCGGTCGCCTCTAGTTTTTAGGCCATGGATTTCAAAAAAATTCATGGTCTATTGTGTTTGTCGGAACGGAATTGTGCGTAACAGGCAGAAGGAGGCATCTCCGACCCCATAAACTATATATATTCTGAATCAGTATCAGTAGCCGAGTCGATTAAGCCATGTCTGTCTGTCCGTCTGTCTGTCTGTCTGTCTGTATGAACTGTCGCCTTGCACAAAAAGGCAACAACAAAATACATGTAAATTTAATTATTTTCAAAATTCAATTAAAAAAAAATGAACAATTTCATACCAAATATGTAATGGTTTGTACATGCTTTGTTCTTATGTTTCAAACTTCAACTTTATACATAGTTTCTTATAACTAATTTTTTTGCCGAAGTCAATGATTTGAAACAGAAATCGTAATTAGGTCAAGTTATTTACATTCAAATCTGTGCTGCCCCTGTTTGTAGAACGATATAATTGAACTGATTAATTTAGTTTCTAAAAACATTTGATGTATTCAGATGATAATTTAAATTAATCTTATGTTCGACTGTTAAAAAAATGTAACGATAGGATTAGATATAGATACGATTAGACTTTGATTCTCGTGTTATTAAGTTTCAATTTGCCTAATTATTGAAGGAATGCCAGCAATTCCACGACACAAAGTTGCTCAAATTCAGTTTTCAATGAGAACAACAGCCGAGCGCACTCGCTAGTGGGATATACTTCGACCTATGTTGTCGTAAAAAGTATCTTAACTGCATAATAAAATCAGAGCTTGCTCACTAACGCCTCCCCTGATGAAATGACATAAGTTCGCCGGCCGCGGAACAATGTCCTTTTTTATCTTGGCGAACTTACGTCGTTCTGAAGCGTCTTAAAATCGGGCGATATTTTAAAGCTTTGGCGCTGCGTTAATTTGGCTTCGGACTTAGGTCGTTACCCCTGACATTACCCTTTCCTTAACCTTCAGAAATCAAAAAATAATTTAGAATTTCATTTTAAAAATTGTTATAACTGTTCATTCCTTGCTTAAGGTATATGAAAATATTATATAATACGCAAAATTCATATTAAATAGAATAAATAATATCATGGCCTTAGTTCGGGATTTAATAATAAAAAATGAAAAATAAACATGTACAATATATATCCTACTATTTATTATTAATTATTATCTTATCATCTTTTATTGCTTCAAATAATAACTCAAAGTTAACTAACTATTCGATTATTTCTGGAAAATCGGTTTATTGATAAACTACCATCTCTATCTTGTTATGTTTTTACACTTGTTCGCGCCCAATTCGAATTTATTATTTCTTTTCGTGGTGCGACTGTTTTTATTCGTGACAAAAGTTTAGGGAATGTGTGTATTTTGTAGGTAAGTAATTGAGTGGACAAAGAAAACAGGGAAATTTCTAAATCGGCAGTGATCACTTATGCCGTATGACCAGATGTTCCGTGTTTATGTTTTGTGCGCATGTGTAAATTTGTGTTGTGTTTACTTATTATTTTCGGTGAGTAGTTTTAATTTCCTCATAAATTTGTAGTATTTAATATAAAAAAGGTAAGTGCAGTTATCCCCAATCCAGCTTTGGGCCCAATGGATACGTTGGTTCAGATAAATGTTTAGTTAGATTCCGACTGTTCTGGCGTAGATGCTGCTGGAGGTTAACGAAATGTTGCGGCCATGGTCAGGTATTTAGTATCAGAAAGTGAGTACATTGATTGATTCCTACTCCTACTTTTCTCTTATTTCTATATTAATATATATATAACACTTTCCGAATTTCTTAAATTTCCAGCCCACATCTAGCCGGCTCTTTTCTTCTCGACTGAACAGATTTCAACTCTGTGTGGCAAAAAGAAAGGGGACCATCTCCTACTTTCTAATTTCCGTAGTTTAAAATCCCCGTAAGTATGCAAAAATTATAAAAATTAGTTAACTATTTTAACTTATATTTGCCCTAAAGATTTCTGCCGCCACTCTTCAATGCTGCTGTAGTTTTAATTCAGTTTAGTCTAATTATATTTATTATTTATTTTAAAGTTGATTTTTATTCTGTAACGCCGCAATGAAGCGACGCCACATTTATCATTATCATATATATATTTTTTATTTTTTATTTGGGACGTCACATGAAGCGACGTCACCACTACTACGTTGCCTAATATTTAATAAATATATTTAAGCTATCTCTAAGCCCAGTATACCCGGTAGCATTTCCTTGAGTAGGAACAGTAAGCATAGGCAAAGGCAAGGGCGTAGGCAGAACAGGCGAAACAGGGCATACAAAAGAAGGAAATCCCCCCACACTCGGCACCCATGCCTAGTAACGGTGCCTCGGTACCCAGAACTTGAACACTTGCACTAGTAACGGTGCCTCGGTACCCAGAGCTCGCGCATTTAGTCAGGCAGCTGCACAAGTAACGGTGCTTGGGCACCCAGAGCTCGTGCACAGACAGCACAAGGTAACGGCATCGCGACCAAATTTTGGGCAGCGGCGCCAGACAAGCAGCGACGCTAAGCCAGCAGCGACGCTCAGCCAGCAGTGACGCTCAGCCAGCAGCGACGCTCAGCCAGCAGCGACGCTCAGCCAGCAGCGACGTGCAGCCAGCAGCGAAGCTAGCAGCAAGCAGCGGCGCCGGACATGCAGAAAAGTGCGAGCAGAGTCGCAGCAGCCAGGCACGATCGGCCGAAGGCAGCGGCGACATGCAAGCAGCGGCGACAGGCAAGGAGCAGCGACATGTACGCAGCAGCGACGACATGTTCGCGGCAGAAAAATGAAAGCTGCGAAAACTAGGCCAAGGGCAGTTGATCGCGAGCAGCCAATTACGCCGAAAGCAGAGCTCTCCCACGGGGGAAAAATATAAAGTGCAGTCAAGGTAAAAGTGTTAAGTGCCCGCCCAAGGACATCAATTTGAAGGAGATGAACCCGGTAGCAGGAGAGTCCAGGTGAGCTGGAGAAATATTAAAATATTGAAAGTCACAGTTATAGCTAACGTAGATGGTGCGAAGTAGGCAGGAAGGCAGGGCCTAACTAGGATAAATAACTAGCGCTAGAAAAGGACAATGAATAAAAGCATGTTATTAAATATTTAAATGAAACAAACCCGCCGTGCTTATTAAATATACCCAGTGATACATTTTCTCCCCTCTAGAGCAAATCGTGAAAAGTGTCGTGTACGTGTGTGCCATGTGTGAGTGTGTACTTGCAGAGTCGCGCTTTCTGGTATGCCGGTGCTCCGCTGGCCAGTAAGCGATTCTGGGCGTACACACACACAGTTCGTGTCGTGAGTGAACGTCAGTTGACAAGTGGGTGCGTGAGCGTGTGCTTTAACCAGTTGCGGCGTGGTGGAATACACCATCGAGCGGCTGGTGGGAGTACAGGCGACAGTACCTGCGGTCACGGGCATTTTCGCACGACCAGCGACCGATCGTGAGTCGTGAGTGAGACGCCAGTTGGCAAGTGGTGTATGAGCGTGTACTCTAATGAGCGTGCGGCGTGGTGGAATACACCACTGAGCGGCTCGTGGGGGTACAGGCGAGAGCACCTGCGGTCACGGGCGCTCTGCACGACCAACGACCGACGTGTCGTGAGTACGTTCCTCACGACGAGCAGCCAGCCAGGCACGTGCGACACGCGACACGTGCACGCGAGTCACAAACGGACCACGTGATGGTAGGACCCATGTGGAGATCTACTTTTTCTAGCGAGTACACGTGCGTGACATAGACCACGTGTGTCCCTTATACCCTGTAATACCCCAGTAGGGTATGACCAACTAGTAGCTCCTCTCTTACTAAAGTCATGATAGTCCTAGTTTTATATAAATGTTCTGTAAAGACCCTGGCGGGACTGAGATATGTACCCCAGCCTGAGAAAACATCCTTACAGATGGCGCCCGAGCAGGGACTACTATGACTAGACATTTAGTTTTGAGAATTTTTAACATCTTTCCGTGGTTTAAAGCCCCACATAGCTAATTCATGCAGGGTATAGTAGAGGGGCACAAGACCCACAGTACAAGTCTCACATAGGGCATCAGTAGCAAGCATACATACACATGTACATCGAGTCAGGCATACGAAACAGAATTTTCCACATAAGTCGTAGGACAGGTTCCACACAAGTCTACGACTACTGCGCACATGGACGTGGGCGAAAATCTTGACCTTCTGATTTATATTTTTTCACTGCTTAACCATTTTTCCCTGCGCCGGCCAGTCTGAGCGACGATATCGCTCAGGCAACTTGTATATAAGACTCGGTACCGAATACCGAGGTAGTCAGTCGCGTCCGGGCCCACTAGTAGTCAACATCGACAAAGTTGACAAACATTTATATACCCTGCGTGCATCCTGCGAAAACATTTTCTACGAGCAAGTATTCTGTTGATCCTGCCATCTCGAGAACTTTTTTTTCTGTGCGCGTAAACATTTTTTGTGATCGAGATACTTTTATCGTGGCCTAAACGTGGACATTTATAGAACCAAGTCGGGAGTAGTCAACGACGTTGACAGACAATAAGACCCTGTACACACCCTGGGTAAACATTTTTCCGCGATCGAGCCATTCGTTGATCAGGGCCTCAAAGCGAACATTTTCGTGAACGGGCACGAAAATAGTGAACAGTGAATCAAGATCGGACAAGAAACATTTCAGTGACGTACGGCACACATACCTCGCGAACATTTTTTTTGAATTTTTTTTAAACGTCGTCAACGAATACCAACGAACTCGCCCGCACTAGACATGGGAACACGCTGGATCGCTTTCCGTAGGAAGAGCGAGCTGCAACTCATCCTCAAGGAGTTCGGGCTGGACACGAGTGGCACAGTGGAGGAAATGCGGAGCCGTCTGGTAGCATTCTCCAGTCAAGGGGACCTGTCGAAGGAACAGCTGCAACGACTGATGGAGCTGGAGTCCACTTTTGGCAATGCAGTTACACCGGAGCCGAAACAGCCTGGAGCATGCTCACGCGACACCTCTCCGGTACCGGCGGAAGGCGACTCTGAAGTCGTCATCCCCATACCAAGCCTGGAAGTTCGACGGTCAGCGAGTCCTGCGAGGAGCGCTGCTAGCCGACACATTCCACCCGCTCCAGCGTCCAATGCGGCACTTCCAACCGGTAGTAGGACCAACGAACCAAGCCATCGATGGATAGCCCCATACGAGCTGGCCGAGCGAGTACGGAAATGGGGTGTAGCCTTCAACGGCGACGCTACAGATCCGTGGAGTTTCATCGAGCAGCTGGAAGAGAAGGCAGCATTGTACGGCATCGACCCCCAACAATTACCACAAGCGGTAGCGAACGTGCTAACGGGCCAAGCAGAGGACTGGTTCAGGGTCAACACCCTCTACAAAGTCACCTGGGAGGAGTTCAAACAGGAGTTTATGGAGTTTTTCCTCCCCCCGCGCTATTTTCAACGACTGGAGGACGAGATCCGGAGCCGCACCCAACGCCGAGGTGAGCGATTCCGAGACTACGCACTGGCACTACGGCTGATGATGCGCCGTGCTAAGTATACCCAGGAGCAGGAGCTGGACAGGATTTATGATAATATGACGCCGGAGTATCAACTGTTCACCCGCCGTCACGAGTTTGGAACACTAGCTCAGCTGAGCAAACTCGTGACAACGTACGAGACGACGAAGGAGCTGCAACGCCAGGCAACAGGCCAGTTTGACCGACGGAGGGAGACCCCGAAGCCACCGAACCCGCCAGTGACGAACAGCGCACCAACAACAACAGTGACCCCCACAGCAGCGACAGCCACTCCACACACAACACCAACAGGGGCGACAAAGGGCGACTTGCAGCGCGTGTGCCACAATTGCGCTCAGCCTGGGCATTTACAGGCGGACTGCCGTAATAGCCGCGTGTTGTTCTGTTGGGACTGCGGTCGACACGGCGTTCGCACGGTGGACTGTTGTCGACGAACCACGTCGGGAAATGCTGCGCGTCTTCAACCGATGGGGAACAACTTGGAGACGCCGCACCGCAGTTCCCAGGAATAGCACCTCTGAGGTGCGGGAGTGGACGTGTCATCGCGAATGTTCGCATCGAGGGAACAACAACGGACGCCACGATCGACACGGGAGCTACGCGCAGCTTTATTAGCGAGCGTATGGCGGCCAGGCTAAGCACCCCGGAGAACGAGCGAGCAGCACTGATCCGGATCAAGCTGGCGGATGGATCATCACGAGCCGTGACACGAGCCTTGCGGGTGAGGATCCAGCTGGGAGAGAGAGAGACGACAGTACCAATGCTGGTACTGCCCGTCATCTTAGACGACGTGATCCTGGGAATGGACTTCCTGTGCGGCATCGAAGCGACTCTCAAGTGTGGCCGAGCAAAGTTACGCCTGCAAAGCACACTTGAGGAGGCAGCACCGACGCCCGGGACATCCCACCAAGCGACGGAGGACGCGGTGGCCCAAGACAACGACAAGGTCGCGGGCTTACCACCGATTTGTCCCGTCGCACGACAAAGGAATCCGTTTAGGCAGCCCAGAGCACGAGAGGACACAAGAGAAGGACAACGAGACACCGAGGGACAAGGCAGGACACCAGAGCAAGTACAACGAGACACCGAGGGACAAGGCAGGACACCGGGGGAAGGACAACGAAGCACAGAAGAATCAACAGGAGCACGAGCGGAAACGCAGCAACAAGACACGGGGAATCAGGCCATCATGGGAGGCCAGAGCAAGCGGAGACGCCGTGGAAGACGGCCCGAGACCAGCCACGCCGCCTTGCGAGGCGTCGAGGCTCACGGAACAAGGATAGCTGCGGACGAAGAACAGGTGGAGGCCTTTCTACAGTCCGAGTTAGCCAAGTTCGACGGATTGATGGGGGTGTCGCCCATTGCGGAGCACACCATCACCATGCGGGATGCGTACCCCATCAAGCAGAGGTACTACCCGAAGAATCCTGCCAGGCAGAAGATCATCAACGAGCAAGTTGATGAGCTTCTGCGGGATGGTAGGATCGAGCCATCCAGGAGCCCATACAGTGCACCCATTGTACTTGTGGGGAAGAAGACCGGAGAGATGCGCATGTGCGTGGATTATCGCCAGCTGAACGCGAAATCCATTCCCGACGCCTACCCGTTGCCACGGATCAACCACATCCTGGAGAAACTCAAGGACGCGAAGTACATATCTTCACTGGACTTGAAGAGCGGGTATTGGCAAATACCTATGGCCCGGAGCAGCAAAGAATACACCGCGTTTACCGTACCTGGCAGAGGCCTCTTTCACTGGAAGGTGATGCCGTTCGGATTGCATTCGGCCCCGGCTACATTTCAGCGGGCTTTGGATGGAGTCATCGGACCGGACATGGAGCCGCACGCGTTTGCGTACCTCGACGATATCATCGTAGTAGGACGCACCCTCCAAGAGCATCTGTATAACCTACGAGAGGTGTTCCGGAGGCTTCGGAACGCGAACTTGCGCCTGAATAAGGCCAAGTGCAGCTTCTTCCAGAAGAGCATCATTTACTTGGGACACCAGGTCAGCGAAGGTGGCATCCACACCGACCCCAGCAAGATCGCCGCGATAAAGGAACTCCAGCCGCCAACGACTGTCAGGGAGCTGCGGAGATGCTTAGGCATCGCTTCCTGGTACCGGAGGTTTGTGCCAAACTTCGCCACCCTGGTACAACCCATGTCGTCGCTACTAAAGAAGGGCCAGCGATGGGTTTGGAGTGAGGAACAGCAGCTAGCGTTCGAGGCATTAAAGACGAGCCTCACGCAAGCACCAGTCCTAGCCTGCCCGGACTTTGCAGAGCGTTTCACACTCCAGACAGATGCGAGCGACATCGGACTAGGAGCAGTGCTGACGCAACAGATCCAGGGAACGGAACGAGTCATCGCATACGCAAGCCGACGCCTCTCAGTAGCCGAAAGCCGCTATTCGACTACGGAGAAGGAGTGCCTGGCCATTGTGTGGGCGATAAGGAAGCTGCGATGCTACTTGGAAGGCTACGAATTCGACGTCGTCACGGACCACTTAGCGTTAAAGTGGCTAAACAGCATCGAGAACCCGACTGGAAGGATTGCGCGCTGGGCGTTAGAGCTTCAACAGTTCCGCTTCAACGTACATTACCGCCGCGGGGACCAAAACATCGTAGCCGACGCTTTGTCCAGGCAGCCCTTGGAGACGCTACGACAGGTCACGCAGGAGAATCCACCCTGTGCGTGGACAACCCGGATGCTGGAGTTGACTAAGAGGGAACCCGAGAAGTATCCAGAGTACCTGAGGGAGAACGACCAGCTCTATCGACGAGGAGGATTTCGGCCGGACGACGAAGACTACACCCCTTGGAAGTTGTGCGTGCCAAAACCACAACGCCAACGGGTGCTTCAGGAATGCCACGACCAGCCCACAGCCGGACATCAGGGGGTACGAAAGACCCTAAACCGGATTCGTCAGCGTTATTTCTGGCCAGGCCTCTTTCGGGACGTAGCACGTTACGTACGGAAGTGCGAGACCTGCCAGAAATTTAAGATCAGCCAACTGAAACCGCCTGGACAGATGCACACCCGGCAAGTGCATGCACCATTCGACGTGCTCTGTGCGGACTTCGTAGGACCACTCCCGCGCTCTACCCACGGGAATACCATGTTACTGGTATTCTTCGACGCCTTTTCCAAATGGGTGGAGCTGGTGCCCTTGCGTAAAGCAACGGCAGTACACCTGATGCGCTCGTTCAGAGAACGGATTCTGGCCAGGTTTGGAGTGCCGAAGATACTAGTCTGCGACAACGGGACGCAGTTCACGAGCCGAGCCTTCGCCACGTTCTGCAAACAACTGGGCATGACTCTGCAGCATACCGCACCATACACCCCGCAGCAGAACCCCACGGAGAGGGTAAACAGGACCGTGAAGACCATGGTGGCGCAGTACCTGGACGACCAGCAGCGAACATGGGATGAACGCCTCCCCGAGATCAGCCTGGCGATCAACACCAGCGCCTCGGACACTACCGGATTTAGCCCAGCCTATCTCGTACAAGGGCGCGAGCCTCGGTTGCCGGGAGCCCTTTACGAAGAGGTGACCCCTGTCATAAGGGCGGAACCACGGTTGCCCGAGGAGAAGGAGCGACACCTGCAGGACGTATTCAAGATCGTCGTCGAGAATACGAAGCAAGCAAGCGCAGACCAAGGGAAACACTACAATCTACGCCGCCGAGAGTGGAAGCCGGCCATCGGCGACTTCGTACTGTTGAGACAGCATCATTTGTCGAAGGCAGCCGATGGATTCGCCGCCAAGTTGGCACCCCGCTACGATGGACCTTATCGAGTCGTGAGCTACATCTCGCCCACGATCATACGCCTCCGAGATGTCAAATCCAAGAAGAGACGCAGTGCAGGATTGGCCGATCTGAAGGCATTTCATGTTGAGGAATCGACCGACGAAGGTCAACAGGTACCGGGTGGGGTAGACTGCCACTAAAACTTCTCTGCTTTGTGACCATAAGATTTACTCATAAGTTCTTAGTAGAGTTCTCGTTTCGCACCATGAGGGCCCGATAGAAGTTAGAAAACACAAGTATTATAAGCATCTTCTTTGTAAATTTATAGCCCCGATTCGGATCGCGAATGGCGCATGCTTATCCAGCGATCGACGGGGGACGGGGTCATCGACTTGATGGATGACGAGTGGGGCTTCGGCAACATGCCGCCCCTGGTTCCCCTGGAAACGACACCTGTCGCCACCGTCATAACCGAGCCCGAGGAGATAACGGAATGGGTCCCAGAAGTGGAGGACTTAGTAGCCATCCACCGCTTCGTCGACCACTGCCTGGCCGGCACCCCCACGGGCCAAGAACCCGCTGCGTACCCAGAGGAAACGGGACATTATAGCCCCATCAGTGTAGCAGACAGCGAGGGACTTCCGCCCACGCCACCGCAAGCAGTAACCTCTCCGGCCGTGCCACCACCAACCACGGAGAGCACCGCGACCGCAAGCCAGCCTTGCACGAGTGAGGACGACCCGGTCTTCCCAACCGCGCGAACCTGGCGCGTCATTACACCTCCCCCTTAAGGGCATTTTAAAAGGGAGGAGTGTGTACCTGAAGGTGCGGGCCGGGCCGTTCTCCTCGTCCTCCGAGGAGGGGTCGGATGATGATGATGACTTCCCGCGGCCACCTTGCCGTCCGGTGGTCGATCACCGCCTCGAGTTGGGAGAGGCGTTGCTGGCGATGGTAAGGACGGAGCCCTCCGACGCACCAATGCCCGACCCAGTAGCGTTGCCCACCCCGGCCGTTGAAGGCCGTCGCCACCCCGAGCAGTGGGCTCCCGCACCCAGGGACTGGAGAGTGCCCACTTTTGACCATTGGTTGCCACGACGGGCAATCGAGAAGGTGCGAGCCCACCAAGAGAGACACCCCCGCAAGGTGGCGTGTCTGCTCATCGAGGGAGACGGAGTCAAGTTCCGCGCCCGAATCAACAAGTACGGGGCCGTAACGATCCGCGAGCGGAAATGAACCCGCATCATCCCGAAGGAAACCAGCCAGTAGGCCACGTCCACCTTATCCCCGGTGAAGTAAGGGGGGTGTGACGCCGCAATGAAGCGACGCCACATTTATCATTATCATATATATATTTTTTATTTTTATTTGGGACGTCACATGAAGCGACGTCACCACTACTACGTTGCCTAATATTTAATAAATATATTTAAGCTATCTCTAAGCCCAGTATACCCGGTAGCATTTCCTTGAGTAGGAACAGTAAGCATAGGCAAAGGCAAGGGCGTAGGCAGAACAGGCGAAACAGGGCATACAAAAGAAGGAAATCCCCCACACTCGGCACCCATGCCTAGTAACGGTGCCTCGGTACCCAGAACTTGAACACTTGCACTAGTAACGGTGCCTCGGTACCCAGAGCTCGCGCATTTAGTCAGGCAGCTGCACAAGTAACGGTGCTTGGGCACCCAGAGCTCGTGCACAGACAGCACAAGGTAACGGCATCGCGACCAAATTTTGGGCAGCGGCGCCAGACAAGCAGCGACGCTAAGAGCCAGCAGCGACGCTCAGCCAGCAGTGACGCTCAGCCAGCAGCGACGCTCAGCCAGCAGCGACGCTCAGCCAGCAGCGACGTGCAGCCAGCAGCGAAGCTAGGCAAGCAGCGGCGCCGGACATGCAGAAAAGTGCGAGCAGAGTCGCAGCAGCCAGGCACGATCGGCCGAAGGCAGCGGCGACATGCAAGCAGCGGCGACAGGCAAGCAAGGAGCAGCGACATGTACGCAGCAGCGACGACATGTTCGCGGCAGAAAAATGAAAGCTGCGAAAACTAGGCCAAGGGCAGTTGATCGCGAGCAGCCAATTACGCCGGAAGCAGAGCTCTCCCACGGGGGAAAAATATAAAGTGCAGTCAAGGTAAAAGTGTTAAGTGCCCGCCCAAGGACATCAATTTGAAGGAGATGAACCCGGTAGCAGGAGAGTCCAGGTGAGCTGGAGAAATATTAAAATATTGAAAGTCACAGTTATAGCTAACGTAGATGGTGCGAAGTAGGCAGGAAGGCAGGGCCTAACTAGGATAAATAACTAGCGCTAGAAAAGGACAATGAATAAAAGCATGTTATTAAATATTTAAATGAAACAAACCCGCCGTGCTTATTAAATATACCCAGTGATACATTTTCTCCCCTCTAGAGCAAATCGTGAAAAGTGTCGTGTACGTGTGTGCCATGTGTGAGTGTGTACTTGCAGAGTCGCGCTTTCTGGTATGCCGGTGCTCCGCTGGCCAGTAAGCGATTCTGGGCGTACACACACACAGTTCGTGTCGTGAGTGAACGTCAGTTGACAAGTGGGTGCGTGAGCGTGTGCTTTAACCAGTTGCGGCGTGGTGGAATACACCATCGAGCGGCTGGTGGGAGTACAGGCGACAGTACCTGCGGTCACGGGCATTTTCGCACGACCAGCGACCGATCGTGAGTCGTGAGTGAGACGCCAGTTGGCAAGTGGTGTATGAGCGTGTACTCTAATGAGCGTGCGGCGTGGTGGAATACACCACTGAGCGGCTCGTGGGGGTACAGGCGAGAGCACCTGCGGTCACGGGCGCTCTGCACGACCAACGACCGACGTGTCGTGAGTACGTTCCTCACGACGAGCAGCCAGCCAGGCACGTGCGACACGCGACACGTGCACGCGAGTCCCAAACGGACCACGTGATGGTAGGACCCATGTGGAGATCTACTTTTTCTAGCGAGTACACGTGCGTGACATAGACCACGTGTGTCCCTTATACCCTGTAATACCCCAGTAGGGTATGACCAACTAGTAGCTCCTCTCTTACTAAAGTCATGATAGTCCTAGTTTTATATAAATGTTCTGTAAAGACCCTGGCGGGACTGAGATATGTACCCCAGCCTGAGAAAACATCCTTACAATTCATTAATTTACATTTGAGTTCTGTCTATTACAACGCACACACATACATACATATGTACTTGGTCAATGAAATGCTACATGCATATACACGTACTATATTCATATACAAACATATGCATGTGAAGGCTTACGTGACGTTATTTCTATAAAAGAGTATAGGGTACCTAATCATTCAGCCCATGCCGACTATATTGCATTATGATTGTAAATCAATAATTACATAAGAAAGTGTCTTTTACTAGATTTGAATTTGATCAAGTTGGTGCTAAGGCCGTTCTTTAAATGCTTTAATATCATCTTCGTTATTAAGTGTCCGATCTTAATGAAATTCGCACAACGTTTTTGATATATTGTATGTCATGTGTATTTTATGTTGGACTTTTACTGATTTACAGAGGCGGAAAGGGGCTTTGTAATATTTTGATGATCAATCTAACTGCTGGCAACGCATACGGAATCCTGTTACAACTTGGTGGCTGTAGCTTTTATAGTTTTTGAGAAACAGGCGTTCATACAGACAGACAGACATTGCCCAATCGACTTGGCTGTTGCTACTGATTTATAATATATATACTTATGAATTCAGAACGAGGGTTTAATAAAAACGAATTGTATAAAAATAACAACAGTTTTTTGTTTTATTATTAAACACTTATTTCCAAAGAGGAAAGAACTAGAGCCTTTTGATTGTCACTTTATTTAGCAGATCTATCGCGGTTGATAGTATGTTCAGAACTGGCTTTTGGAGAGACTTGTTTGTGTTATTATAGCCAAAATGAAAGAGCGAAGTGTCTCTAAGAGACCTAAGCTGAATTGAATTTTTATTCTCTCATGAAGAGAGTCTTGCAGTTAGCTGGAATTCGGATTTCTGTTTGTTGTTGTTGATCGGACGATGGTTTAGAGTTTCTTTATATCGTGGGAATGCTTACTTTGGCGATTTGCAGGTGGCTAACCGAAGGGCTTTAGTTCCTTTGATTACATTTTGTAATTAGACTTTAATGTGTGTATGTGGGTTTTACAATAGTGTATGTTGTTTACAATTATGTTATGTGTAGTTGGGGAGTTTTATGTGTGGGTGTTGAATGGATATGTTACTATGCACTTAATTAACAGGGTCGGAGATGTCTTCTTCTGCCTGCTACACACATTGCTTGTCCGACAAACACAATACATCAGAGACGGGCAGAAGCTCGCATTTCATAACCCACGAATATAGTGCAAATTAAATTCTGCCGCAGAGCAGTCAAAAAAAAAACTTATGAAAAAAGCCCAAATGTTTGTAGACTGGTGCAAAACCGATTAAGACTTTTTTGAAAGGTACAAGTTTTTTTTAGTGTATTGCTCTCAACTGCGGCTTTCATTAACGTTTGCTTTTATAACTCGTGACCGCCATCTGCAATAGACCAAGCTTGTTTTTAGATTCATGGCCTCTTAAGCCAACTTTAACAAATCCTCCCGTAAATCTGCACCTACTGAGGGACAGCAGCCTGACTGCAAGGATGGCATCCACATTGCAAGAACAACTGATCCCAGAAGAAGACCGCCCATGGGAACACACTTGCAGGACACCTTGGACCACCGCGGAATAAATACTTGTCACACAACAACGCGAAAGGACCGCCTGCATATCCGAGAGGACGTAGAACCTAATCAGACGGAGAAACAATCTAAAGTCACTGACGGATCAGCTCGAGCAAAATCACGACGAATATCGGACAATGTGCAGAGCTGTGAAACGATCCGCCAGAGACGACAAAAGAGCTCTACTGGATAGATTTGCGGACAACGCGGAACGAGCGGCAAGACAAAACAACATGCGCTCGCTATACCAGTTGATTGCACGGATCACCGGAAGATACCATAAACAGTCCCAACCTATCAGAGATCTAGCAGGCAACCTCATATCCAATGATGACAAATCCGGAGATGGCGGCAACACTTCATGGAAATCAGCCACACCTCGACAACAACTGTGGCTACAGACTTCCGAAACATTGCCCCATCAAGTGGGAGCGTCAGGATATCGTCTTAGCCGCCATCTGTACGAGAAATCGGAAATGCAATTAAGAAGCTGAAGCACAGTAGGGCAGCTGGGTTAGACAACATACCAGCTGAACTTCTACAAGTTGATACCCAGCTGATGGCTGAAACACTGCACCCGCACTTCTCCCGCATATGGAAAAGTGAGACAGTACCGGACACTTGGAAGGGCGGAATCATTGTAAAGCTTGCCAAGAAAGGGGACCTTAGTGACTGCAATAACTGGAGAGGAATCGCACTTCTCAACACTAGCTACAATGTGTTGGCCACTCTACTGAACGAACGCCTTCAAGAAAATATCGTGCCAACAATCCGAGATGAACAGGCAGGACCAGGCAAATACACTACGCATAATCACCGAACAAGCTGTGGAATGGAGAGCCCGCTCTACCTCCTGTTCATAGACATCAAGGCGTTCGATTCAGTGGACAGATCGGCAATATGGAGAGCACTGGCAAGGAAAGGAGTACCCACCAACATCATTAGTATCATCAAGTTCCTATGTATGATGATGCCAACTTGGCGGTACTGCACAACGGAAAAAAAAAGTGCACCTTTCCAGACGAATACTGGAATTCGGCAAGGTTGCCCATTGTCGCCGCTACTCTTCAACATCGTGGTCGTGGTGTGCAACCCCAAGCGTGGAATCACATGCAGCCTCACTAGACACCTTGAGGACTTGGATTATGCAGACGACATATGTCTGATCTCTTACAGGCTCTACGACATCCAGAGCAAGACAGATGACCTCGCCAGGCTAGCAAGCAAGATCGGACTTAAGATTAACGAAGCCAAGACCAAGGTAATGCGTTTCAACCACTCCATCCAAGGGAACATCATCATATATGGGAACGCAATAGAGTTCGTCACAAGCTTCCCATACCTTGGCACCATCGTCTCCAACAATGGCGGAATGAAAGATGACGTCACAAACCGACTTGCCAAAGTCCGATAGTGAGACAGGGCTCACCACCAAGAAGATGACACAGAGACTGCAAGTCTTCACCAACAAATTCTTGATGATTATATGCGGGATCTTCTGGCCAAACAGAATATCCAATGCAGTGCTGGCTCGGGTCACAGGTGAGTCCCCTATACACCTCTAAATAAGCAAGAAAAAATAGACGTGGATAGGTCATGCTCTCAGAAGGAACCCAAGCAGTATCGTCAGGATGGCTCTGGACTGGAATGCCCAAGGCAGCAGACGAATCGGAAGACCAAAGGCGACCTGGAGAAGAACCATCCTCCAAGAACTGGCCCAGTCGAGCACAACGTGGGAGAGAGATAAACAGACGGCGCAAAATAGAGTTCGATGGAAGGATTCGATAAGGATAAAAAAATAAAATAAAAATAAAAAATCCTGTAAATTGTCGCATAGTGCTATTCTTTCTCTTTAGAAGTGAACGAACGCGTTTTTATTTATCAATTTTAAAATTTCATTTTTGTTTTGTTTGTTTCAGCATACGATTTTATTATAACTAGTCTCTTTCGAGATTCTCGTTCACTTTGGCGAATGCATACCTGCTGTTTCTTACTCTACGGTTTGTTATATTTTGCTTTAAAGCATCTTGATTTTGAATCGCAGTTAGTGGACAAGCTAGCTCAGCCAACGTGGATCGATGAAACGTACCAAAGTTCGCTGCTTAAGCAGCCTTACCAATCAGATCCCGGTTCCGGTGTGAATTTAATTTATGTTTTTTTTTTAACTCGTACTTATTGCGAAGGGGTAGTTCACCGAATGGTGGTCAATGAGGAGAAGAGGTAATGAATATAATTACGTTTGTAATTCCATCTTAAAAGGGCGCATAGTCAAACTTAAGTTTATTAACTACACGAAGTTAGCCTTATCAACTCGACTGTCAACAAAAATGTTCGATTAGCAAAAAGTTACAAAACCCTTTTTAACCGCGGTACATGAATATTTATACCAATAAATAATTAAAGTTCCAAAATTATGCATATATTTACAGGAAAACAAATTTATTTATATATATTAATATATGTTTTCATATATATGCAAACATCGTTAAAAAGACTATCATATTTAAACTTAAACCAATAAGTGTATTTGATCTCTGTACGGCAGCCGGATGATCTCCTAAATATGTAGACAATTAAATAGATATTAGTATTTGTTTAAGGAATATTATGTAGAAAATAATTACCATTTAATATGTGAACATTTACAGATTTCGAATTAGCGTTCGAGGGTAAGCAGGAGTATCTTCCAGAATCAGAAATTTGAGCACGCTGTATCAGAAGATATGATGTTGTAATGTCACCCTTCTCAGTAATGACTGAAACCCCTCCTCTTGGTGAATCGTAGTTTATCTCCTTAAAAAGGATTTTAATTTTTTTAAATTACGAAGTATATTTGTTTTAAATAGTAATTTACAACAATAATAATAGTGGTCGATACCCTGCGCTCAAGTGTTGAAGACCATTAATTATTTATTACCTATGCATAGACCAATAAATGTCATCATTAAATCTTAAAAAACTAGAACAATTTTAAAAACCTCAATTAATAATAGGTCATGTTTTAGTCATGCGATACGAGGGTTGCCTTTTATATGCCGGGATTGGCCAACCCCAGTGTTGCAATCTGGCAACTCTATCGTAAACCTTGGCATTTTTGAGATTATACGTACTCAAAACGTTTTGACATACAAGCCCTATTTGTGTAGTTTACAGTAACTTAAAAGACTCAACCCAAAAAATTGAATTAAATCGTGAACCTTTTCGTTCGATTATTTTTTACAGCTTTCAACGTGTATTAACTCAACAACAGTGCATCGATGATCTTAACTCAATTTTTGGCGATGAAGCTCCATCAAAGACCAGTGTTTATCGATGATATGATGAATTCGTAGTTCACTCACAGGCGAATTTCGTGAAGGTCGTCCAAAATCAGATGTTGTTCCGGAAACCACATCATCGCTAACTGATATTGCAAGATCGTCATGTGACCTATTGTGAGATTGCGACAACCTTTGGCATTGGTGGGACGAGCATACATTCAATATTGCATGAACATTTGACTCTCAAACATATTTGTTCGCGTTGGATCCCACACAATTTGTCAATCGCTCAAAAAAAGGATCGTGTCCATTGCACGAAAAAAATGCTCCAAAAACACGACATCGTGTCAAGCAATGAATCGTGGATTTACGCGTATGAGCTCGAAAGTAAACAGCAGTCGACTGAATGGGTGTTTCAAGAACAAAAGTTACTCGCGTACGAAGCACTTCCAAGCAAATGAAAGCCTGTTTTTTCGTAAAAACTAGTTATGTCGCAATCGTATTCGAGCTCTCAAGCAACTGCCTTTTTTCAGCACTCAATACATCGATTTGATGTGTTATCCTGACTTGGCACCGAATGACTTCTTTTTATTCCCGTACGTAAAAAACAAAATGAGAGGTTAACGTTTTTCAACAGCTGAAGAAGCGGTTGCTGCGTTCAGAATGCATGTTTTGGAGTTACCTCAATCAGAGTGGCAAAAGTGCTTCGACAATTGGTTCAAACGCATTCAAAAGTGTATAGGTCTTAATGGGGAATATTTTGAAAAACAATTAAGCCATTTTCGATGGTTAATATTTGTTTTTGTTCTCTAATCCCGAATTATAAAAGGCAACTTTCGAATATATTTTATACCTTCCAAATTTGAGTCCGAAGTTAAAACCTGCCTATCACGTCTTAGTTTAGGCCTAACCTAAAAAATATTAAAAAGTCCATCATAGGCAACATTTGACTTCAGATTTGAGCAATTTTATTATTTGTGGGCCTTTGTAATTGTTAAAAGTTGAAAGTTCGATTGTAAACTTAAATAATAATATGCTCAGTCCGGGTTGAAAGAAATCGAAGATCGGGTTAAAGAAAAATTATGGGTATTCTGATGTTGTTTTGTTGATTTTATTTTTTGTAAGAAATGCTGGTTCGCGCACATCAAACTTCTGAAAGATCACAGAGAGCATAGACGAATTTGTGTAAATATTTTACCCAACTATTGCACAGAGCTAGAAAAATTAGCAGTGGCTCAACATCATCCACATCGATGTCAATACCAGAAAAATCTCTATTCAGAACGAAATACCCGTCGAAACGAAATCATACATATACCATACATAAGTCGATCGATACTGTTTTGAGTGAAGACAAAGTTGCAATTATCCAACTGATTTTTGGAATTCAACACACGTTCCTACGTTAAAAATTTGGGTTACCATCATTCTTCTTAGAACTATAAAGGACCGATCGCTTTTGGAATGACTATCAACAAAACACAAGGACAATCGTTGGAATAGTGTGTGTTCAATTTTAAAAATCCAATACTGCCCTGTTAACGGGTCGGAAAAACTTTAGATTTGTTTGTACACGCGCCCTATGGAAAAACAAAGAACATTATCTATTCGAAAGCACTTCAATCAAACGACGACGTTTTAGCTATTAATGAATTAAGATGATAGGAAATTATATTATATTTATAAAAAAGTTATCTGACCGCGCACACTCGTCAATATTCACTCATGGGTCGGCTCGACCGCGGAACATGCGAGTTGTGGGCGGAGTCTTCTGGTTTATTACTATACACAGGTTCTTAACATTACATTTGTGTACCATAGCAGAGGGTGTATTAATGTTGCCCAAAAGTTTAGAACACACTTTATGAGACAATACATTTGGGGGTAGTGTAACTTGGTCACACTTATTCCACCGACCCAAGACGACGACAAGATTAATAGCAGGAGCAGGAGCGTATTCAGTAGATCATGTTGGATCTGGACCAAAACTTTAAAACCAACGACGAAAAGAAGTGTAAAACCGACGACGAATAAACCCTTTAGATTCATTTAAAAATATGTCAATAAACAATAAATAACAATAAAATTCCCTGAATCAAAACTATTCTGAATCAGCATCAACAAAGGGAGTCTGGTGCAAAGTTACAAGACCTTTTTAACCTATGGGTTCGAGTATAAACATTTATTTCGAAATTTAGTCTGCCATAGCTTAATCTTCCGTTATAAAATTATGCAAACAACTGATAAATATTCTTACTTGATTATTGTGAGTCCAGTGCACCATAAGTGGAGGGTCCGGAAGATGTTTTACGATACATGTTAAGTTTACTGTTGATCCCAGATCTATGTAAAGTTCAGGGCCCCCGGGAATGCTTGTTATTGGTTCTGTAAAAAATGTTATCAAAAACATTATTGTTATTTACGAATTTACATTGTCTGCTGTGGTAATCTTAGTAGGATAAGTAACAGTAATAGGCCATGGATTTTACAGAAATTCATGGTAGCTAATGTTTATTTTAATGTGGGTAACAGGCAGACGGACACGTCTGTATGAAACCCTAGATCTCAGAGATTTTACAGGCTTGACCCATAGATGTTGTGACAATAATTTTGTGTATTGGACGGTTTCATAGTTTTTTTTCCTTTTACTCCCATTAATAGATTTGAAAACATAATTTTAAAGGTTCAATGTTAACTGGATGAATGTATAAATATAGAAGAGTGAGAGAGTTGTTTCTTAATAATTTTCGTTATGAAGACAGTGAAACGGACAGTTTAATTGAACTTTCCTATCCAGGCTGGCCAAGACTATACATTAAGTTGGCAGAAAGTTTAAAATCAAATTCAACTTAGAAACTTTGAATCAAACTATGGATCACATTCGAAAAGTGTGAACTGACAAGGTATTCTACCACGGCGTCCCTGAAGTCAAAGCCTGTCTATTAAGTCAGAATCTCAACCTTACTTAAATGTATTTTTGAAAAACATCCTTAATTGTGAACGTTAGACGTTTGGGAGGTCAAAATACATGTTTTGACATGTATATTGCATACCCAGATTAGAATTCTATATCTTTTGGGGAATATTCAAAGGTTTTACAGCATTACAGACTCGGATTCAGCAACCCAAATACATGTAACTGCATATGCCACACACCTAGATCATGAAACTTTTTTTGTGGGTTTGTGTTATCAATACGAATGATTTTTGCAGCGTTATATAATTGTTGATGTGAATAATATTTTAAGTAATTACTTTAGGGCGATCTGAACATGTGTAGACAGGCTCGTATAATATTTCTCTCGCACAGTCTTAATCTTTTAATATAAGAGGGGAAAATATTAATCCAAATTACACAACCATATGAGATAATGGTTATTATAAGATTTTCGTACATTATAACCTTTACTTTAATATTCATGTCTTCATGTCTGTTGGATCCGAGCCATTTAGTAGTATAATAAAAATTTACTTTTATATTAAGTAGTAGCCTTTTATATATACATACATACATACGTATAACTTGAAGTCACTCTAACATACATAATGAAACGCTGTTAATTAGCATAAGCTAGCTGTAAGTCTTTAGTTTAAGCTCTTGCCTTCTGCTTTTGTCAAAAATAGAATTACTCTCATTTGGATCATTGAACTTGGTGGTGTTCGTTTTAATCCGTAGCAGCCTAGCTAATTTTCACTTTCCGCGAAGTTCCATTAAAAAAGAGCAATACTTAAATTGCTTATTTATTTTAACGTACTACAACCCGTATTATTTTAATTTTCGGTTTTGAAATTTGTTCAATGTCTTTTTTGCAGAATATTCTTCCAAGCGCATGATAATATTTGCGCGCTTTGCTTGAAGATCGTGATATTATCTTAAATTTCTTCTTATTTTTACCGGACGTTATTATTGCGTCTTTTAATTGGAGAATGGAAGAGTGTATTCTCACATTTGTTTACATTCAATTGCAAACATTCGATGTAAATTAGATTTATTTTTTTATACTATCATTTAAATGGTTGTCGATTTGAGAAAGTAGAACGTAAATAAAGGGTGATTTTAGCTATTATCTTTTTGGCAACCCTGGTTTAAATAGCTGACGCACGTTTCGGGTTTTGTATCGCCGTCAAACATCTTCAGTTTGGTCTATAATTCAACCATGAATTGTCTTACAAACGAACAACGCTTGCAAATTATTCAATTTTATTATCAAAATGCATGCTCTGTTAAGAAAGATCATCACACGCTTCTTTTATATTATGATCAGATTAAGCATCGACCCCCTGAAGCGGCTATTCGGGCTATTGTGACTAAGTTTCGCACTTTTACATTGTTGAACATTAAACCACAAACACGCTTACGTAGAGTGCGAACTGCAGCTGTATCAGACAGTGTTAATGAAAAAACTTTTTCATTCGCAAAATTCAAGTGTTTGACTTGCATGACATGTGGGTTAAACAAGACGGCGCCACATGCCACACAGCACGCGTAACAAGGGACCTATTGTCATTAGGCGAGTTCGGTGAACATTTTATTTCACGTTCGGGACCAGTCAATTGGCCGCCTTTGTGGGGCTATGTTAAATCTAATATCTATACAGACAATTGCCGCATTGGAGGACAACAGTGAAGCATTTATTCGTGATATGTGTTGGAAAGAGTATGCCAAGCGGAGGGACCATTTGAGGCGGAGTCACGCTCAACATTTGTATTAAATAATCTTTAAACATTAAATTATATGGACCGTACTATCGATTCAAATAAAGATGTTTTCTGTTTTTCATGTTTTCTTTTGAAAAACTTTTCTATAGCTCTTAAAAAATCTTCCTTTTTATAGAGAGAAAAGATTAGTTGCATGTACTGTTACAGTTACATAATCGACTTTGAATTCTCTACTTGTGAATAAGTTAAAGTTTACAAACAATTGTTTGCAATTTATCATGTCATTAATTTGCAAAAATAAATAAAGAAAAAACTGGTATTTTATCAGTTTTACGATCAATTCTTGTATCCGCACTTGGTCAAATGCTTTCTCTAAACCAATAAAGCATGCCTCAGTTACAATTTTTTTTGATCGCGTGTACTGTTGAGTGTCCATATTTGAAGCCGAATTGTTTTGGATTGTTCAGATAATGGAGATGGGCTGCTGCCTCCTGCCCTACCCTGGCGACGCCCTTGATTTGGTTTAGATATTTTCATTGTGAAGGAAAGTATGAGTTATATATTGTCAAACAGAGTGCAATATTGTGAAATTGCGCTTTTCGGAAAGTTTTTAGAATTATTTTCAAAATTCGATCTGCTCGTGAAAAATCGTACTTTTCAAGTTTATGAAGTAATTATCGGTTTTACTATTTAAAGAGAATTTGCAGGTTTGGATGAGTTAAAAGCGGTTTTTTGGAAATTAAAGCTTTTTGATCTAGTTTTGATTTCAAAAAACTGGTTAAATTACAAATCAACTTCATAGGAATCGGGTTATCTGGAAAATTCTGCTTAACAGAATGAACTGATTGAAAATAAGTGCCCAAATTTCAGCAATTTTCTTTTCTTCTTAAAGGAAAAAAAGCAATTGATTCAGTTTCAGGAGTGTCTCTTTTAGACGTTGAATTCATTTTCAATATCGATACTTTTTATTTGTTTTAGCAACTTTAATTTAGTCTATGCTGAGTTAAGCATACTTAGTGGAAGGATATTTTCAAATGCTTGTGCTTTCTGATAAGTAAAAGGACTCTGGTTTTTCCGAAAGCAGGGTTTTAATATTCTGACAGTTCCTTAAGATGCTTTTTATTGGAACAGCTGAAAATTTGGGAACATTTTTATTAATTGCATTGTCTATAAGTTTAATTACATTTAGTTGTAAAAAGTGCGGACGAGCGTTGGAATTTTTCCAATTGCTTTTTTTGTAGTTTAACGAGTAGGGCTAGCAGATGTCATAGTTAGTCAAAAATACCTGCTAATTAACTATTACTTTGCATGGATACGAGTAATTGGATTTCCGAATGATCACAGTCATAGCTTAGACATTTTAAACAGTTTAATGATGGAAACTCAACTTTAGGTATATGCTTACCTAAAAGGGCATGAAGTTTGCATCTTATTCTTAAATCGTTATCGGGTAACTATGAGTTAAGCGAATTGCCTTTGCACCTACTAGATTCATTGCCCAATAAAGGAAAGCGATGCCATACAAATCATGCGGAGTGCTTAATTCTCTATAAAAGGTATCATTATTATCACCAGACGGATAGTATACGGATATAATGAGCAAACAACAATTGGAATGTAGTTGAAGGTAAAAAGTGGACTCGATTTTGTGATTGGTATGCTTCAGGTATATTTGGTTTTTTTAAAATGCCGAGTAGTTTCACTTTTTTCACTTTTTGTACCCTTTCTAACAAAGTTGTATCCTTTAAATTTAATAGCGTGCTTGCAATATAATTTTGTTTCATTATCGGGATCGTGATACCTTAGAAAGTGTTCTAGTTCTAATCTTCTGGTTAAGTTAATTAATGAGCTTACATTCAAAGAGAATATATTTTATGAGTTACAATGTGAAGTTGATCTAGTATAAGGAAACATTATTCTGATGAAATAATTAGAAACAAGGCATCAATTTGGTTTTGTTTGCAGATTAAGTAGGTTTTGTAAATTTGCTAATTGTTTTTAGGCCATGGATTTTAAAAAAATTCATGGTCTATTGTGTTTGTCGGAACGGAATTGTGCGTAACAGGCAGAAGGAGGCATCTCCGACCCCATAAACTATATATATTCTGAATCAGTATCAGTAGCCGAGTCGATTGAGCCATGTCTGTCTGTCCGTCTGTCTGTCTGTATGAACACCTGGATCTCAGAAAGTATAAGAGCTAGAGTCATCAAATTTTGCGACAACATACGTATATATTGCAGTGTCTCAAAGTTTTTTTAAAATTTGGACACGCCCCTTCCCGCCTCCGTAAATCAGTAATAACTATTTAAAAACTACAATATTAGCTCAACAACCAAATTTGTATATCTTACATGACAAATACTTTGCCACGGGCGTTATGTGAAAATTTCATTTAAATCGGACTATTAATAAGTGAGATATGATACGAATTAAACTCACTTTGAGCGTACATGTATACTTAAGCAGACCTAATTTACGCAAGCATACCAAAGTTCAAATCTAGCGTCAGACACACAGCATTTTAAACTTTTTATTTGCATTGTATGGTAACAAAATTGGTTGACAATGCAGCTTTGCCGATAGGCCAAGGAGTGAGGCAATGGCCGAGTGGTTAGAGTGGCAGATGGCTGCGAGAGAGAGCGTGTGTTCAACTCCCGGTTGAGGCGGGTGCGAGTTTTCATTTATTAATTATTTATTATTTTATTTTACTTTTTTATTTATTTTATTCTAATAATATTCGGGCGGCGATTCCATACCGTTAAAATTTTTATTACGGTATAATATGATAATCCATGGCCTTATACAGTCAGCACCTGACTGTAGCGTTAGTATTTTTATTTTAGTTTTTGTTTATGTGATTTTCACCGCATTTTACACATTTTTTTTTTTTACAGTTGGCTGCACTATGAAAAAAGCTTTGCACTGAATGATTTCTAGTTTACGAAGCGACTCCCACTTTATGCAGTGGTATAGAACAACCCTAATGGCTGTTAATTGATTTATCTTGCTGCCGGTAATTAATTTAACCAAGAAAATTTGTAACTTGGTATTATTCTCTCTAGACTTCTTTATAGAAAATGGTTTGACTTTGATATTTTACAGTTTATCAATGTGATTTATTTGCCAATCTACAAGAATATCAACTGGAAGCGGACTACAGCTCACGCCCTTCATTAATTGCAGATAAGACGAGTAGAATCTCTCTGAGTACTCTATATGTTCGAAGCTTAGCGATTAAATCAACAGGCTATGCATTTACTTCACAAAATAAGTGTCAATTCACACAAATTTTTATAAAAAGAGGGCTTTAATACTTACCTACAACAGAAAAAATCATTGTATATCCAACAGGAGGAGTCGTTGATACCTGACACTCGTAGACTCCAGAATCCCTTATTTGCGGAAATTTGATCTTAAAAAAAAAATGAACAAGTCTATAACTTAGCACATTGGTCAAATTTCTACAATTAATTTGTTATTATTACAGTTAATCAAAATAAAACCCTTTGAACGCTACAGTCGGACGAGCCCGGCAGTAAGATACTCTGTGCCTACTTAATATTAGCTAAAACCAATACCACGTTAACGTAGGCAATTGGTAGCAGTGCACAGGCAGCGGTGCTCAACTTGCACAACTTCTGTGTTTGTTATCCGATTTGATTGCAATTTTGCAAACAAGTGTACGTAATGTTCATCTATCTGTGCATATGTTGAAGCAGTAAGTTGTGACATCAATTTGTTGCGTTATAATCGTTAATAACCCATTTACGTGGGCAGTGGGCATGGTACCCAACATTTAAAACAAACTTGATCTACGTATGAAGTCAATTTGTCGTTTAATATTTAATAAATATAAACTAATATTCAATTTGATGAATTGTTACATAAATATCCAAATTCGCCAAAAAAACGCCCATTTTTAATTACACGGGCACACAAAAAACAAATTGTCATAATCTGGGTATGTGGCATATGCAGTTTTATGCATTTTGGGTCGGTTCGACCTTTGAAAATGGTTAAAAAAGGGTATTCTAACTATGTGCATATATAAGTAACAGGCAGAAGGCGTGGCAGACTTCAAAGAATATGTTTATTCACCAAACCACCAAAGCATGAAGGTTTCTCAATACCATACGCAAATCAAGTTTATATACAATTTTGGTTGCCACGCCCACCGCCCCCTCAAAACAATTATTAGGCCATGGATTTTAAAAAAATTCATGGACTATTGTGTTTGTCGGAACGGAATTGTGCGTAACAGGCAGAAGGAGGCATCTCCGACCCCATAAACTATATATATTCTGAATCAGTATCAGTAGCCGAGTCGATTGAGCCATGTCTGTCTGTCCGTCTGTCCGTCTGTCTGTCTGTATGAACACCTGGATCTCAGAAAGTATAAGAGCTAGAGTCATCAAATTTTGCGACAACATACGTATATATTGCAGTGTCTCAAAGTTTTTTTAAAATTTGGACACGCCCCTTCCCGCCTCCGTAAATCAGTAATAACTATTTAAAAACTACAATATTAGCTCAACAACCAAATTTGTATATCTTACATGACAAATACTTTGCCACGGGCGTTATGTGAAAATTTCATTTAAATCGGACTATTAATAAGTGAGATATGATACGAATTAAACTCACTTTGAGCGTACATGTATACTTAAGCAGACCTAATTTACGCAAGTATACCGAAGTTCAAATCTAGACACACATCATTTTAAACTTTTTATTTGCATTGTATGGTAACAAAATTGGTTGACAATGCAGCTTTGTCGATGGGCCAAGGAGTGAAGCAATGGCCGAGTGGTTAGAGTGGCGGACGGCTGTGAGAGAATGCGTATGTTCAACTCCCGCTTGAGGCGGGTGCGAATTTTTATTTATTAATTATTTATTATTTTATTTTATTTTTTTTATTTATTTTATTCTAATAATATTCGGGCGGCGATTCCATACCGTTAAAATTTTTATTACGGTATAATATGATAATCCATGGCCTTATACAGTCAGCACCTGACTGTAGCGTTAGTATTTTTTAAGTTTTCAATAGACAGACAGACAGCAGACGGACAGGGCTGTGTACTTTATTGGATCTGCATCGCCTTATGCCTGTAACATATAGTTGCACAAAGTAAGTATACCCTTTTCGCCAATTTTTAATGGTCGAAGAGTATTATTTCTATAATTTTAAGTCGACTAAATATAGTCGGCTGAATTAGTAATCAGATTTTAAAACCAGGAAATCAAAGCGGACCGGAACCGAAACTGTATATTGAAAAGAACTCCTTACAACAGCTTTTAAAAATGACTATTGTATCAACTGTGTATTGCTACAGAAATTTGATATAATACGCCAAATTATTCAAGTTTTTGAACCAGCTGCAATTGCAACAAATAAGTTGCAAAGTGAGTACCAATTTTTGGCGATTTTTGCTCAATTTGGCTAAATTAAAAAATTAAAATATGTATGTTGTTCAGATTTGGCAAAGCTCTTAGTCTGCGAAATAGAGAAAAGGAAAATAAATCTGTTTGACAATAATTTTTTTTTTTTTATTATCAATTTTTGTAGAGCCATGGTATAATGCCACTTTAGACCAGAAAGATTTAAACGCAAGAATAGTCACCTTGACCAATCAATTGCAACAATCTATAGAGAGCAGTTCAAATACTAGTTTGTCAGAAGTAGGTGATAAAAGTGAGCGCATAAATAAATAAATATTGATAGCAAGCATTAAACCTTCTCTTAATTTGCCCCGACTACAAAAAAAAAGAAGATATTCTAAGTACGCAGTAAAATTTGCAGAATTGTTTGAAATTTCAAAAGTTCTAGCTGTTTCAGCAACTCAAAAAAGCGTTGAGCTTTTTTCCGGTGTCAAGTTTATTTGGAGTCCATTACGCAATCTTTTAAAAACAAATTACGGTGTTGAATTATATAAATACAAAATAATATGTCTTATTTATATTCATAAGAAATCATCAGAGAGAAACGGTCAAAATATATGTTGAGTTTATATTGAAAAAAAAAAATCAATGTGTTCGTAAATTATTAACTTGTAAAAAACATTTGTGTTAAGAACCGGTACTAACCGATGAACCGCAATAAAAATTGAAAAGCCGCACCGGAACCGAACCCTTATAAAAAATGAAATTTCTATTTTCGTGCGTTCCGCAACCATTAAACGAATCGGTTTGATTCATCATTCATGATTAATACAACAATTTATATATTTATTTATTTATAAATTTAAATCTGGGATAAACAAGAATAAAAAACCCAGAAAAACACAATCAGTTCAGAAGAGTTAATAGTTGTTAATTATTAGTTACTAGTTAGTATGAGACATTCCCAACAGAACCGAGGGCAGATAGTAGCGAAGAAAAATAGACAGGCATTTCGAAGAAAATTTAATTTCTACAAACGTAGGACAAAAGTTGAAATTTTAAAACTGGTGCAGAGTTTGTTTTTGTTAATATGAAAGAGTACTTATTGAAATCAGAACATTATACCTTTAATGGCTCATAGTTCGATCTAAAATTAGAAAGAGTTAGTGGTAAGTAGTTACGGGTTTTCTACTAGGGACAGCAAAGTTTAAATGGCTTACCAGGTCAACACTCTCAACGCCCCCTTGGAGTAGGTTATTCATAAAAACTGCACCAAGTTTAGTTCTGCGGTTAGCTTAGGACGGTAAGTTAAGTAATCTAAAACTATTTGTATAAGGAGGAAGTCTTAAATCTACATCCCAGTTAAGACCTCGCAAGACCAAAATTGAAAAGTTCTTTTGCATGGTTTCAATGCGGTGCCTGTGAATCGAGTACAGAGGACACCAAACGCATGATCCGTACTCAAGAATTAGACGAGCAAGTGAGGTATCAAAAGCCCGTGTTCAAAAAGGATCGTCAAACTCCTTAGACCATCTCTTAATAAAGCCAAGCATACCCATAATCAATCATGACCATAGTAAATCCAAACGGACACAAAAATCGTCAACTAAGGTAATTCATTCTAAGGACCAACAACAAAGTTTATAGAATACAAACTTAGGACTGGTTCAGTAGAATGCCATAAGCTTGCATTTTGAGCTATTCATGATTAATAAATTTACACGGAACCATGATTGAAAACTATCTAGGTCGGCTTGTAAGAAAGAGTGAGAGAAGGCCGCTTTAAAATAAAAATACAGCTTTACATCACCTGCATTCATATGAGTGCCCGATCATATGAAAAATGGAAAGTCATTGATGAAAAGTGCAAAGAGAAGGGGACCTAAATGGTCTCCTCTGAAGAACGCCAGAAGTGGCATGAAGTGGGTTGGAAAGGTAATCTTTAAAGAGCACCCTTTGAGTTATATCATTTAGTTAACTAAGAATCCAACTAAAAACTTAAGTCGAGAAACCAAGAAGGTTTCCTGTGCAAGGAGGAAATGATTTACCGAGTCAAAATCTTTACTGGAATTTGTATAAAAAATTACATCACTTTGAAGATTTTGCTAAAATCCCTGTACCAGAAAAAATGTCAGCTCAAGCAAATTTCCCATAGTAGAATGACGTTTAATAAATCCGTGTTGAAAAAGGGGATCTGAAGGACCTACAAAAGTGTTGCCAGCGAGGGGTTAAAACATTCTCGAAGAACTTAAGATTGGCCGATAGCTTAGAGATGCCTCTTTAGTTAGTTGCATAAGACTTGGTTCCCCTTTTTGAGTAAAGGAATAATGAATGCAAGAATAATTTTAGCAAGGACTTACTTACGCGGAAATCCCGTCGGGACCTGGCGAATAAAGTGGTGTAAGAAGTGAAGATCCCTAGCGATTGCACTTTCATTCTGAAAGGGAGTGAAGATGCCCTTTGAACGGGGAATATTATATGGATAAGACTGAATATTTCGGGTAGAAGGTAAATAAATAGTTTGAAAAAACCCAGCAAATATATCAGCCATGGCTTGATCCGTGTCTGCAATAGCATTATTAAATTCCAATTTACATAGAAACATCTCTGATTTACGTTTCATGTTAACAAAACTATTGCGGGTTCAAAAGAACTGAGCCCTACAACGATTTTATAAAATTGTATAACACTTAGCGTTTGTCACGTTAAAATTTGACCGAGCAGTTGGGTAAAGACTAAAGGAGTGTTTTTATACCCTTTGACCATTGAAAATGGTCAAAAAAGGGTATACTAACTTTGTGCAAATGTATTTAACAGGCAGAAGAAGGCGCGGCAGACCCCATAATGTATATAAATTCTTGTTCAGTATCTCTAGCCGAGTCGACTGAGCCATGTATGTATGTCTGTTTGTCCGGATGTCCGTCTGACCAGATGAACACACAGATCTCAGCTATTATAAACGCTAGAGACACCAAATTTTGTATGAAAGTTCCTATATACTCGGAGCAGATCAAGTTTATTTCAAATGTTTGATGCCATGCCCAACGCCTCTGCAAATCACTAATTTAGTTTTTAAACTCGATTTGTAAGCGTCGTAAATAATATATAACTTTCTAACTTTAACATATACTAAGCTGATAGTTCTATCTAGTTATTCTCAAAATTTCAATCGGATCGAACTATAAACACAGAAGTTATTCAAGAAAGTATGAGCATAACTCAAAGTGTTTGTGTCAGCTAACACGGGAGGCAGGCGAGCGCGAAGCGCGAACGCCATCTGTCGAGAATAATTTGAAAGTATATTCATATTAATATGTGTATGAATTCAACAAATTAAACTACACCGAAACATAAGTCGAAGGGTATCCCACTGTCGCGTGCCGCGCGACTGTTGCTTTTCTTACTGGTTAACCTTATATTTTTTATATAGGCCGCTCTTTAAATTCTTCTTTGGGCGTGACAGCTCTTTTGTAAACCACGGGGCTTACTCGAGCCTGTCGGATAAAATCGTGGAACACTAAAATACATTTATGGTCACTGCCATATCAGTTCAAAGGGAAAGCTCAAAACAATCAAAGCTAGAAATAAGAATATTAATGAATAGAAAGTATGCTTTTCTGTTTATCCAAAGAATAATACCCTAAATCGAAGCTCACTTCGAAGGTGGGATGGTAAGGATCTTCAGGTACAGAAAGGGGCTGCACCCATTTCAAATTTACCTTAAATGGATCAGAAACGAAATATAAATCAAGCGACCTGTCCAAAGAATTAAGAACATGATTGACCTGCGACAACAGTCCGTCAGCAGCAGGCTGAGAAGGTAAGGAAGGTTAAAAATAGGTGTACAATTGCAATCTTCCTGATTATAAATTATTGTTATTCAGTTCAAAGTCACCAAGGACTATGAACTGATCCGTGTCTGATAACAGATTAACTGATTGTGAATAGACTGACAATTCTGATGACGGTGGAATATAGGAGCAAGATATATATAAGAAGAAATCGGGAAGGTGTAGTTTCAGACAAATAAATTCAATAGCATATTGAACCTCCGGTTTTAGAACATCCGAAATATGAATGATAATATAATGAATTTGAAGAATTAAATTTGAACAAAAAATTGGAGTATAATATCTTAGAGCACTATATACAGATATCTTCTATCTACAGGTTTTTGATCATTTTCTAAGTTGAAGTATCCAGATAACAAGTAAGTAGGCCAAAGATTGGCCTAGATCCAAGGTGAAGGACAGAAATTATAAAAGCAGTGGAGTTTAATTTAAAATTTTTAATATAATTCCAAAGTAAAAAAATGAAAATAACACAATAACATATTTAATATTAAAAATACTAACGCTACAGTCAGGTGCTGACTGTATAAGGCCATGGATTATCATATTATACCGTAATAAAAATTTTAACGGTATGGAATCGCCGCCCGAATATTATTAGAATAAAATAAATAAAAAAAATAAAATAAAATAATAAATAATTAATAAATAAAAATTCGCACCCGCCTCAAGCGGGAGTTGAACATACGCATTCTCTCACAGCCGTCCGCCACTCTAACCACTCGGCCATTGCCTCACTCCTTGGCCCATCGACAAAGCTGCATTGTCAACCAATTTTGTTACCATACAATGCAAATAAAAAGTTTAAAATGCTGTGTGTCTGACGCGGTATGGAATCGCCGTTAGAATATTATTAAAATAAAATAAATAAAAAAAATAAAATAAAATAATAAATAATTAATAAATAAAAATTCGCACCCGCCTCAACCGGGAGTTGAACACACGCACTCTCAATGCAAATAAAAAGTTTAAAATGATGTGTGTCTAGATTTGAACTTCGGTATACTTGCGTAAATTAGGTCTGCTTAAGTATAAATGTATGTTCAAAGTGAGTTTAATTCGTATCATATCTCACTTATTAATAGTCCGATTTAAATGAAATTTTCACATAACGCCCGTGGCAAAGTATTTGTCATGTAAGATATACAACTTTGGTTGTTGAGCTAATATTGTAGTTTTTAAATAGTTATTACTGATTTACGGAGGCGGGAAGGGGCGTGTCCAAATTTTAAAAAAACTTTAGAGACACTGCAATATATACGTATGTTGTCGCAAAATTTGATGACTCTAACTCTTATACTTTCTGAGATCCAGGTGTTCATACAGACAGACAGACGGACAGACAGACATGGCTCAATCGACTCGGCTACTGATACTGATTCAGAATATATATAGTTTATGGGGTCGGAGATGCCTCCTTCTGCCTGTTACGCACAATTCCGTTCCGACAAACACAATAGTCCATGAATTTTTTTGAAATCCATGGCCTAAAAAACAATATGGAAAGCTTCAGTCGAGTGTGCTACACCCGCTAACCTATTTGTTAAATTCAATTAAATGTTTCACATCATATGTCGATTGCTGGAATCATCTGCCTCGGAGTCTGCGACATTGACCACAAAGCCACTCTTGTGTGAATTGGCAAAGTTATATTTTAAGATAATTAAACTGTGCAAATGAATAAATAATGAAGAGTGTGCCTGCCGCCTGATTCGATATTGAGTCAAATTTGAGTACTATAAATGCATTCTTGAAGGTCTCCGTGTTTATTTACAGATTCTATTGAAAATTTCATAAAACGTTCTACAAATAATCAATGAGCTGTGGAGCCCATCCATACAGTTGCACTTTTAAATTGAGTTTGTGTGGTGCAAGCAAGCACGAAGTTTGCTACGCCCGAACAGCAATGCCGAAGTCACACGAACGTGTTTCCACTCGTACGAGTGTCGGCAGAGCTTGGACAGAGGGCTGTGAGCACCACTGCCGTAGAGTAATAATCACATATGTAATAAGTATTTTACTGATTTTTAGAGGAGATAAGGTCCGTAGTGAAATTCTATAACAAACTTTATTAACACTTATCATATTTTTGGGGCAGTCCTAGCTCTTTTATTCTCTGAGATCTAGATTTTCAAATTGACGGACAGACGGATATGGCTCTATAGTACGTTTTGCACACTTCCTGAAGTCGGATGCGTCTTCTTTTGTCTGTTACATATACTTGCACAGAGTTAGTATGTAATTTTTATCGAAGTCTATGTTGGGTACCGAATTTTGAATTTTTTATAAAATAATATCGATATATCGGTCCGATCCGGCTCGTTCCGTCATATTTACAGAATGACATGTCTGTCAAACTTCATCAAGATTTCTAAAACACTGAGACTTTTTAAACAGACGGACATAGCTATTTTGTCTCCTCTGTTCATCCTAATTTCAAATATTTGTAAAAAGATGCAACGAAGTATATATTTGAATAACCAACCTGTAATGACCAATCCCCAGTCTGTTTATTGTAAATTGCACTAAATCTTTGATCCGATGTATAGGTACTTTCCGATACTGTCAAAAGATGTAGGTCTCTGTGCCTTATCCATGATACCTACAATATTTACATTTTTAGATATTCTTTATTTTTTATTTAATTGTAATACCAACCGTTTTATTGCCAAGATTCTTAATTCGGCAATTAAGATGGCCTGTTTTGCCAACTAGAGAAGTGACATTTTTTGTTGCGGATGTATCAAAATAGGGTCCTCTGTCTAGTGGCTTCATAAAACGTTCCATTTGTTCTTCATTTAAATTGTACCCACTTACTTCATCCCCTAGCATAAATAAGTCCGTTGCATTAAATTTTGGAGACAAATAAGTACGTTGACATGGCGCTGTTCTAAAAAATACTGATTTGTATGATAATATCAATGTTTAGATATTCGGGTATATTAAAACGACAAATTGTATTACTGTTCGTTTCAGTGTGTTTGCAATAACATACATATATAAAGAATAATCCGTATTGTTGTCGAAACATTCATTTTATGATTTCTGACAGAATGAAGTTTTCTTTTTCGGGCATTAGACACTAAAATTGTAAGTAAGGCCTAAGGGTATATAATGTTTAAACAGCGTTTTAATTTTTTTTCATTTTAGACATGCGCAGTAGGCAACTAAAAAAGAAAAGTGTACACACATTTATTTATTTATTAAATAAGTGTCCACACATATTTTTCTCCAATTTTCTATAAAGTAATTACTTATTCGTTTTACTGTTGATATTTTAAGTACTAATTAGAAAACAACTCTAAATTTAATATTTACAAAAATTGGCTTAATTTTGGGACATTTTATACCATTGAAATTAAAATTAAATTAATTTTATTTTTTAATATTTTGGGGTACATTAATTGTTTATTTAAAAAATATATTGTAGAGTAATAGGAGCGTTTAGATGGACCCATGCAGTATTTCTGGGAGATACAGATCGTATTTGGTCAAGAAGATCGTATTTGGCAAGGCAAATAAAAAAAAAGCACGCAAGCTACAGTAAAGTGTGCTCGATGTGATATAAATTTTATGTTTGGCTTGATTTGTATTGCATACTTTGGAGGGAGTGGCTTGGAAATTATTTATTTATTCATTTAAGTCAGCTATAGGCAGTCGACTGATTGTAATTACAATTAAAATCAAAACTTTAATAATTAAAAAAGGAAAAATGAAATAAAGACAAATTTTATTTGTATATTTAAATTAATTCAAATTTAAACAGGGGTAAACAAGAATTAACTAATCCAACACTTGCTGCCAGGGATTGAGGAAAACCCAGAAAACCCCAATAAGATCAGGAAAGTTAGGTATTAGTATAGTTGGTTATAGCGCGTTTCTTTGCTCTGTGCGATCGTTTCAATGTGTGCGTGCATGTATGCACAAGCTCGCAAATGAATGTACGCGTTGCTTGTGAAGTTTGTAAACAAGCAAATGCTGGGCCAGCCTGAAGTCAAATTTGTGTTTCGGCGGCAATCAATATTTGGTACCCGGGGTCCCTGTCAGTTAAGCGCCCTTGTGCACTGCACACCCTGCACATACTTAGCTACGGGCCTGGGCAGCAAGGAACTGTGTGTTTGTTTTTGTCTTTGTCATCGAGATTTAAGAGACCGAATTACAGTGACCCAAAGTGCTCATTTGGCGGTAATATTTTTTAACATCTGAAAAAATGTGTATTTATAATTTATGAGTAAATAATAAAAATAGGAATAAATATTCATAATTAATTTTAATTTTGTAAAGCAAATTTTTAATATATAAAAAAATATGTAATAACTATAATTTTAGTTGCTTGTGAGTTAACTAAAAAAGTTCTATGATAAAATAATTAATAATAATATACATAAATAATATCCATTTAATAATAAATTGTAGGCAATAAAATTACCCCATACTGAAACAAGTTGTGATATACCCGCTACCCACCTGACCAAACGAGTTTATAAATATATTATACATATATAACTTCAGTTGCGTATTTTGTGTTGCATACTTTCAGGAGCAGCTTCGAAATCAGTAAACTTTAATTATTTCTTAACTAACTTTTATGATAAGATATCATTTGTCGGTTGGTAGCTATTGTGTTAACCAACAATGAAGTGGACGGAAGTGGGCGTGGCCAAAATCTAAAATATACTTGATCTGCGTGCAAAAAAAACACATATAGATACCAAATTTAGTGGCTCTAGCTAGTATAGCCTCTGAGATCTAGGTTTTTATAGGGACGAACACGCAGACAAGCAGACTCTGACATACGGATATGATGCGGCTATTGATGCTGATCAGAATATATATAGTTTGTGGGCTCTGCCACATCTCCTTCTATCTCATACCCTTTTACCCTATGGGCAGCGGGTTTAATTAGCAAAAAAAAAGTAATAGAAAGAAGAGAAAGAAAAACAAATAAAGCGCATGAAACGGGAAGACATAGTTGGAGCTGGAGTTTGTACAATTTATATTTTTTATTTATAATTTTATAATTATGTTTCGATCTTAGGTTATAAATTATAATAATAATTTATAATGAATTGAAATTAAAAATTAGTTTTTGATGATTTCTAAACGTTAAGGAAAAGGTCAAGCAGTTCTAAAAAAGGGACTTAGGTCAAGGGAGTTCTGAAGAGTACAAAGAACTCATAGGTAGGGATGGTAAAGACGCAGAGGACTACAACAACATCTGTAATCCCTCAGCGTTAACCCCTCGATAGAGTAGTGTAACTTGTACTTTCTCTTGTAGCTCCCCTCTTGCTATTATTTTTTCTTTCTAAAAACTCTCACTTGTAATTTTATGAACTTTGAGGTTGAGTTTGCAAAAATAACTCCCCCAAAAGGCTGTTTTCGCTAGATAGAATAGAATCCTAGTGGCTGGCTCAACAGGACTCGACAGGTTTATTGTCGGAATAAAAATAGGGTGAAACATAACATATTAACTTATAAATTGTCAACAAATACATTTTAAATAAACAAATAAATTAAAAATATAAAATATAAATTTCATTTGATGGTATTACCCAACCGACGAAGATGTACGACACAGTTGAATTACCAACGATAGCGAGGATCAATGTATGCTAGCAATATTTTTCTATTGGAGTTGCTCCAGACCCATTATAAAATGCGTCTAAGCCAATCTTCAATCGGCGATTGCAGTTGCTCCAGGTCCAACTGTATTACTCCCGTAGCCACCAGACGGGGGTATGATCAAATGCATCAGTTTCTGCAGAGAGAACATTAGGGATTGCGTCCACCACATGCGAAGGTTGGCTTGCAGACTTAGGAAGCCAATGGTTGTGAGGCACCTTTAAAGGTTATAAAAAGGGTTTCAAGAAAAACATCGTTCGCTTAATCTACCTTACCTTACCTGACTTAAACTCAGAAATCGTCTTTAGTTTCAGGCGTACATTGTAGCTTAACCTTGTTTCCAGGAGATAACTTGTCGAAGAGTAACTTAAGCCATTTAAACAAAAAGGTTGGGATGATGAAAATACCGAAGAGAATACTCTGGCAGCTATAAGGTAATCAGCAAAGAAATAAATATATATAACAAGGCACATTCGTTATGCCATACGAGGAAAGTTTGCGTCGATACATGAAAACCCTTCGCTGAAGTAAAAGTATTTGCCGAACGTCGCCTACAAGCTACTTAAAAACTGAGCAATCATAGTTGCACAAGACTAAAGCGGTTGCGAAGTGATAGAAAGGTTTCCAAAGTGCGAACAGCAGTAAAGGAATCTCGGTCACATTTTTCGGGTGGCTGCAATAACGCCCGCGGGCGTTATTTCACTTAAAAAAAAGTGCAATAACGCCCGCGGGCGTCATTACAAAAAAAAATGAAATAAGGCCAGCGAATCTTATTTCACAATTTTCGTGGCCGTTATTTCACAAAAAAATGCAATAACGCCCGCAATATATATAAAAAATAAAGGTAATTGTTAAATATGTGCCCTCAGGCACAGTTAGGGCTATATTTATGATGAATTTAGGTGAATGACAGAAGTCTCGGACTCTTCTAGTTTTTTTTTAATTGAATTTTGAAAATAATTAAATTTGCATGTATTTTGTTGTTGCGTTTTTGTGTACGGCGCCAGTCTGCCTGCAACATTTTGTGACGGTACAGTGTCCCACAAACCGATTCATTTGAAATGAAAACTGAGCAAGCAAGGAAATTCAAAGTGTTTACAAAAACAGTGCGGCGCTGGCGAAAAATTGTTCAAAAAATAAAATCGCGCGCGTGATTAATCATATTGAGCTAAGTATTAAACATCTTCGTTGGCGCCAGTCTGCCGACCAACGAGTTCTAGTTGCAGGCGCCGAAATTCTCACCCATTATGAAACTCATCAAATAAAACATGATTGTGCCTGAATAACATTTCGTTATCAGAGATAAGACAAATTTTGCATATATTAAAATATTATGGGCGTTATTGCACTTTTTTGTGTAATAACATACGCGGACTTTATTTCACAATTTTCGTGGGCATTATTTCAATGTTTTTGTAATAACACCCGCGGACGTTATTGCAGCCACCCACATTTTTAATTTGTTTCTATTAGAAATTAAAGGCATATCATAGATAGGTATTGGGTTCCTGCAAAAACATAGCGGCAGATCTCCAGGCCCGCAAAATGCAAAACTACGCCAAAGACAGCGCAGACGAAAGATGGAATATGTCGGAAAAAGAACGTTGCAAGCTGGAAAGCGTACAACAACTTCTCATCACCTTTAAAGAACATGGTTCCGAGCTTGACCATTCTATAGGGCTTAAAGAGAGAATTGGGACTACGCCTACACGCCTTACATACTCTAACGATAAAAGACGGTTACCTGCTGCCTAAGGGGAGAGCAATCCTTTCTTGGCTGGAGTAACCCAATACATTTCCAGCAGCGATTTCCAATTCTCGTTCTGACAATTCGAATTGGAAGGGTGACCATGGTATGCGTCGAAGACTTCTTGATTATCACCATAAGCTTTGCGACACATTTATCGTACTTGAGCCGAGTAGGGCGGTCACTGAGAATAGAACGGTCAACCATCGGCTTCATGACAGCTAAGGGAATCCTGCAAATGGATCCGAACCGCGTCGATGCAATCAGGCGAATTCTTTTGGTTCTAGGGGATGGATGCGACACTGGTAACTCTACTGACTGAATTACTGAAAAATACAAGCATGAAAGGAGCAGTCAAACTAAAAAAAAATACCGAAGGTTTTATACCCTAATAGAAGAGCATTTGTTATCGGTGCATCCCAGGTACCTGTGCAATAAGCATACAATATTGGGTCCTCACACATATTTTAACACCCAAGTAAAAAAAAAAACAGCAGAGCCTTGATTTGGAAACTTTGTTCAAGTTTGTCGCGTGCGACATTGCAAGTCACAAATTTGTGTTGATGTTATTTTCTACAATTGTTTGTATTCGACAATTATTATATTCAGGGACCGAAAATGATTATTTGTTTATTTTTAAATTAAAAATTTATCTACTTAGAAAAAGCAGATAAGAAAAAAAATTACACCAGAAGGTTTCAACTGGCCCACTGTTGGCAAATCCGAGGTGATCCTAAATTTCATGGTTTTTATTTAATAAAACAATGATTATTTTTTGAGCGAAAAAAATATTGATTACAAAAGAATTATTATTATTTATTAAGCGGTATTTTTCGATTTTAATATTGATCAATCTCGGATTATTTTTCTTCCAAAGCAATTTTTAGAAAACTTAAGAACCATAAAGTGGGTATCCGTTTCAATTATTTTCATAACCTTTGATTTTAACCAATAAACCGCATTTTATAGCATTTTATGCTATAGTATTTATTTAGTCATTTTTTTCCGACAACATAATTTTGAGCCCTGAGTTTGAGATATAATCGGAGTTTTTAAAAGTCGTCATCATATGAAATAACAGATTTGATATGGTATCTGTAGTTTTTGAGTGGCGTAAAAAGCTAATCCAATACATTTCTTGAAGATTGCCAGCATATTTAGACCAGAAAATATTTAAATTAGCCACGTTTTGTATGACTTTGAATTCAGAACCCAAAATCGTATTGTTTTGGTCCTTACCATGGGTCTCTAACCTGATTTTGGCTCTTGTTTTATCAAGGCAAAACCAATGGTCAAAGGGCCTAAAAATAATTGAAATGGATACCATTTGGAGCACTTTATAAGCCTGCATCAAAATTTGGATAATATCTTTGTTATTAGAGGTGTAATCTTAGTTTGAGCGATATTTTTGATCGAAAAAAATAACGCTCAACAAATAATCATTACTTTGTAATCGACATTTTTTTCACTTAACAAATGATCATTATATTTTGAACGCAAAAAAATAAAACTCAGCACATAATCATTATTTTTTGAGTTTTTATTTTTATGAGTGATTTTTATGGTCCCTGATTATATTAATTAAGTAAGATAGTTGAAATGATCATATAATTTTATATGAATATGTTTGTTTTTCTTTAACGTTATTGTAGATATTTTGTCAAGTTTGAAACTAATTTTAAAAATATTAAAAAAGAGTTGAAAATTTTTCATAAATTTTTTAGGTTAGGTTGAAATTCAGACGTGGCGCGTTTGATTCGGATTAGGAAGGTCAAAAAACATATAGAAAAGTGCATACCATGACCCGATCCTGAGCACCCCAATTTTTTATGGGGCTTCAAAATTGTTTCGAGTTTTTTGAGGTTAAGTGAAAACTTAGACGTGCAGGGTAAAGAAGGTCAAAGCAGTACAGAATACATTTTAATGCATATATCGCATGCCCAGATCAGGATTCTATATCTTTTGGGTGATATTCAAAGGTTTTTCAGTTTTGTGAGGTTATGTCGAAGTCCAGACGGATTCGGATTCATACCCAGATCATGAAACTTTTATTTTTTTATGCGCCTGTGTAATGCTAATCAAGCTTTAAGTTTTATGTTTTGTAAAAATTAAATAAAGTCTTGGTACATGTGTTTCAGAGAGTTATCAAGATATAACCAGTATAGGAACGGTCGAGTCCTTTTTTCCTGGTTTAAAATCCGTTCCCGAATAACGGCCCCATGAGCATTTGATTGTACAGAAACATACGAGTTTTGAAACCCAAACTGCAGATTTTGAAGGTCTTTGAACTAGCCTAGGTTGTACCTGCAAGCTCTACTATTGTTGTTTCTATTTTTGGATAGCTCAAAGTCATTTAAACATTATATGCTTTTGCCAAGGAATGAAAACAGGGGTAAGAAAAGTAGCGTTCATTGAGCATGCTCAGTAGAGAATAATATTGCAACCCTTATATTCTTGTATTCAGTTTTTGAGTACGAGAAATCGATTGAAAAATAATTCTGGAGTTTTTAAACCAAATGTGTTTTCATTAATATTTAAATATATAAAAGATTTAACATTAAAGTAATAAAGTAAAAATGTATTGTTTTATCAAATGTGTTAACAAATTTGTGCAATTATAAAGAAAAGGGAGCGAACTGATTAACAGAAGTAAATTGTACATAGAAAAGGGTAGGTAGTACAACAATATATTGGGTAACTTTACTTATAGATACTTAATTTATTTATTAGTTCTTCTGTCAGCTGCAAATAAAAGTTGAAAATAATAGGAATGCCTAAAATATTGATTTAACAATAACACTATTATTCATTTTTATAGTCTTCAAATATTTAGACATCATGGGAACGGTTTTAAGTTTTAATCCGAGGGAAAGACACCCCATATATTCGTCACAGCCAAGTTTTCCCTATAGTCATTCCACTGATATTCAAAGTGAGAAAAATAACGATACTACAGGTTCAATTGACTCACATTTGAATAATTTCTCGTATGAGCAATTAAACAACGCAAAGAATCGTGAAAACAAGAAGTCGCTTTCACATCAAATATCGAAGAATGGAGCAGGACATGCAACTACAATTAATATGCATTCACAAATAAGCACGCACAACTTTAACAACCTAACTCATTCATCCAAAGATACAATCAACAATGACCTAGACTCTCATAATGAAAACTCAGTTGTTATATCAGAGAAGAATTCAATTGAGAAAAGCTTGAAGAAACACTCACTATTTATTAATGCCCTCACTTGGAAGAAGCTATCTACATCACACAATAAGAAAAAGATTGAGAATAAAAGTAAATGTGCGAATATGCCTTCAGCATGCTTCAAAGGCCAACTTCTTGAATCTTCATACTCCTCATCGGCTGATAAAAACAAAAATATTCAACTTCATTGCAATCATATTGAGGAGCATCAGCAGCAGCACAACTGCTATCAGAATCAGACCAATCGCGAACTCCCATTCTACCCGTCAACAAAAACGCAAAGGACATCAACAGCTAAAGAATTGGGCAGAGTTAATAATACGAATTCAATAACAAATCACAATAAACTAATTCAGAAGCAACCTTTGACACTAACACTGCCCCAGCAGATACCGACTACAGCAATTCAAATTAAAAATACAAATCAAAATCACATTCCACGCAAAACTGTAATTCAGGTAAATCTCTCTTGGCTTACCGATTGAATCCAGCTTCTATTAAGCTTATCATTTTAGGCGTCTACATCTGAGCTTTTGAAGTGCTTAGGCATGTTTCTTCATTATCGATGCCATAGGTTAAACAATTTTGATCCTGGGGACGCAGTCATGTGGCTAAGAGCTGTTGATCGTAGTCTCTTATTGCAAGGCTGGCAGGTAATATTACAACAAATACAATAAGTATATTGTAGGTCTTTTCAATTATTCGATAAAATTTGTTCCTTTAAAGTATATAAGTTAGTGCGTATATACAGTAGAATCCGGTTATAGCGACTTTCAAGGGACCGACGATTTTACGTCGTTATACCCGGAAGACGCACTAACAGAAGGAAGGAAAAAAATTTTTATTTGTTTTTTTTATGGTTGCCATGTTCGTAATTTGTTTTAACATAAAACAAATTAATTTTTTAATCAAACAAAAAATTTAATTTAATAACATAGGTTTTTCATAAGTCGTATACATACATATAATGCGAATTCATAAGCATAACATAACATTTCATTTCTTATGTGTTTTTTTTATTTATTCTTAAGAAGCATTTTCGTTTTAAAGACATTTTGTGAGCGTAATGCACAAGTCGCATTTAGTGCATTAACTCATATTTGGCGAATTTACGCATTAAATTTTATTGGAAAAAAGCAGAAAAAACTAGAAATATAACGGGACATCTCATGGAATATAGGTATGAGGTCTGCACGCGCACGCTGTAAACATTTTTGTGACGTAAGTCACTGATAGATACATACATTTCTAACAGAGTCGTTTGATCACTAAGCAATGAACATATAGAGTACTCAAACAGCGAAAAGTACTTGCCCAGTGGTCTTCGGATTATTATGACGGATTATTTTACACTCATTGTAGCTCATTGACCTCGAGCCAGCTACAATGAGCATATAAAGAACTATTAAAACATTATAGATTAAGAATAAAAAATAACATAGATTTACAAATTTATAGTAACCTTTTTAATGAAAACCCTACTGCCCTTTTTTGGTAATTTTTCCTCTTTTCTATCCGTTTTTATACCCTTTCACCATTGAAAATGGTCAAAAAAGAAAACTTACTTTGTGCAAATGTATGTAACAGGCGGAAGAAGGCGTGGAAGACCCCATAAATCTTGCTCAGGATCACTAGCAGAGTCGATTGAGCTATGTCTGTCTGTCTGTCCGTGTGTTTGAACGCCAAGATCGCAGCTAAAAAGCTAGATACTCCAAATGAAGGTTCATGTGAACTCTCCACAGATCACGTTTATTTCAAATTTTAGATGCCACGCCCACCGAACCCGCAAATCAATATTTAAATTTTTTAAGTCGATTTGTAAGCCCCTGTTGCGGAACGCATCAAAAAATTGCTTAAGAATCATCATTAAAACTATTTGATTAAGTTATCGATATGAATTAGATTTTATTGTTTGTCCATCTCTGATCATGGGCTTTCTGTAAAAACATAACGACGCAGCATATGCGCTAATTTGGGAGAAGTGTTTTCACAACTTAATGACGGTAGGAGCCAGTGTTGCCAAAAGCTTGGCTCTGAAAAAGGCCAGATGAGCTAAAAAAAATATGACAGAAAAAGGACAAAAAAAAAAAAAAATACAAAAAAAAGGACAAACTATTTTTCAGCCATTTATAGGTTAATTTAATATTTTTTCGGTACTCAACTGTCAAAAAATGATAGAAATAGCTCAAAGATAACAAAGGGCAATAATAAAACAAAACAAACATTAAATTTTGAGCAAATTTTATATATTGTTTGCCGCCGAAGTGCTTGACGCACAATTCGTTCAGGTGCCCAACAGAATTTGTGGCAGCGTGCAACAAACATTGCCAGTGCAGCTTCCTGGCAAAATAATTTTTTGGCTGAAAAATGTTAAATTAAGTTTGTTTGTTTGCTCAAAAGGCACGGTATTCTGCACATGTTATTTAGTAGTCATATGCGCACGGATGTTATCAATTTTAGGATTCATACTGCATTTGCAGTATTTGCAATATGCCTTATCGGGATCTTTCCCATCGCGATAAATCCACTGTTGAAGATCCGGTTGTTTTAACCATGCATCTCGAAACTTTTGCTTATAAACTTCTTTTGGCATTTTTACATCACAAAATATTCACGAAAAGTAACACGATATGTTTTTATATCGATTATACGCCATTACAACAGGGTTGCATTTTTTAAAAATGCTCGTCGACTATAAATTGATACCAATTTAGATGATTTTGTAACAACTTAAACAGAATCAAAAAAAGATAGAAAAAGGACAAACCATAAAATAAAAAGGACAGTTTTCCGGATAGGAGCTGTTTTCAATTTTTTCCGGCTGACGCTGTTAAAATCCGGACAGATCTATCCGGAAAAAGGCTAAATTGGCAACACTGGTAGGAGCTAATTCTGTGTTCCATCGTCAAGACATAGTCAAAGCGGTTGTTCGAGCCGGATAATATATAAAATTGTCACCCGTCAGGTAATTGCCCCAACAACACGCCCTATAAAAGATACAACTTTCTGAACCAATACTTAGCTAACTATGATATCTACATATCGTCCAAATTTAAAGCCGATCGTACAATAAACACAGAAGTTATTAAAGAAATTCTGAGCATAAAACCAAGTGCTTGTGTCAGCTAAAAAGGTAGGCAGGCGAGCGCAAGCGCCAAATTTCGAGGATAATTTGAAAGCACGTACATATCGAATACACATTAATTAAACAAATTAAACCACACCAAAACATAGGTCGAGGTATCCCACTCTATATTTATCTATCTATTCTATTTCTGTAAGGGGTTGGTGGCAGCTCCGATAGACTCCTTGAATGTTGTTTTCACTTAAGTTTGTTAGTTTTACAAAACTGGTCGAATGGTATCTTAATGTCGTGTTTGTCTGGTGTTAATATACAGTTCGATAACTACAAATATTTCTGGATGCCTACTTAACTTATATATCCGCCGGATTATGCAACAAGAGGTTAAAACATATGAAAACAAATTTATTTGCAAAATTTTGATTTTTGGAAATTACAATCAATAAGATAATTGCCGTTCAGAATATCAAAGTCACATACATATCTACATATACATGTATTTATATGTTATACACTTAAAAAAGACTAAAGACGGTATCTAATCGAGATCAACAGTCGAGCGGCACGCGAGAGTGGGATACCCTTTGACCTGTAGAGATCGACAGGTCGGTTGAAAGCAACTAATAGCATTTATTTCATATGCAAACATATGTTAACTAAATAAGAATAGTTTTGGTTATGTGGTCGCTTCAAGCGGAGGTCTCTTAGTAACTAATTACAAGTATGTAACAAATTACATATTACAAATTAGTAACTAATTACGCGGTTTGAGCTTATGACGGATTGAATACGCCATTAAATGTTTATAAGTAAAACGCTTTATTATTTATTATGTGTCAAATGTTTGTGACATATAAAGGCCGCGAGCTCATACTTTCTTGAATAACTTCTGTGTTTATTGTCTGATCGGATTGATATTTACCAGGTTACGAAGATGTTTTATTTATATGTCAAAGTCAGAAAGTTATATCTTTTTTATGCCGCTTACAAATCGACTTAAAAAATTAACTTATTGAGTTGCGGGGGTGGTGGGCCCGGCACCTAACCTGAAATAAACTTGATCTGCGGACAGATTGCATTAACATTCATGCCAAATTTGGAGTCTCTAGCTCTTTTAAAAGCTGAGATCTTGACGTTCAAACAGACAGACAAACATGGCTCAATCGACTCGGCTAGTTATCCAGAGCAAGACCACTTTTTCTTAACCATTTTCAATGGTCGTAGGGTATAATTACCCCAGACCTGGCTCTTATGTGTATTTTATCATAAAATCTTAGAACTTGAGTTTACTAGCAATTTAGAGCTGTAAGTATTTTATTTTATAAGGTAATGTTTTGCTCTTTCAGGACGTAGCATTCATCAACCCAGCGAACGTTGTGTTTGTTTACATGTTAGTTCGTGAGCTTGTTAATGGAGAGGAGACAAAAGAATCCGATCTACAAGCATCTGTACTTACCTGCTTGTACTTGTCATACTCATATATGGGTAACGAAATCAGCTATCCTCTCAAACCATTCTTAGTTGAAGATTCCAAAGAACATTTTTGGGACAGGTAAGAAAATAAATAATTGATTTTTTTTTAACATTACAAACCTGCAAAAAACATGGGCGATTCGTTAATCGCGTTAAATGACTGACGTTTTAACTAATAAAATGAAATACAATTCCCTGATTTCGAATCTGGATGGCGAAAATTAATACGCTCAATAGATTCGCTCAATATTCGCAAACAAAAGTGACGTAAAATATTTAGCGAGACTTTGTGCGACACTTTCTAAAAAAAAAGTAATTTTACACCCGATTGTTGGTGTGAATCTTTTAATACCATAGCTGATATTCTAGAAAAACAATAAAGTAAAGTTTCGGGTAATTCTACAAGGAACAGAGAATTGTAATCAGGTCAACAGTTAGTGTTGGCATGCAATAGTATACATTAGAGCTGGAAAGAACATCGACGATACATCGGTGTTTTCCAATTTTGAAAACATCAAAGTTTTTAATTTTAGATGTTCGATGTTCAACTCAGAATTTTATATGGAAAATCAGGACTTTTCGAAGGCTATATCTTGTAAAATAAGCCGAAAACAATAAATTATTACTTAGTATTTTCGTCTTATCACTAAGCATCGAACATATAGAGTACTCAAACAGCGGAATGTACTTATTTGATGTAATGCGCAGATGGGGACCCCTGAACACGAAGTGTTTCGCGAGTGAGCCATCGGTTCTCTTCGTTAGAAACCGTGAGAAGCGCACAGCGGCATCAACTCAGTCGCACAACGACAGCGGAACGATGAGCATGGGTTCGATATGTATATACATATATATATATACCATATTATGTGTTGCTTGTGAAGTGTGTCAACAGCGAAATGCTTCGGCCAGCGCACTGGCAGCCTGAAGTCAATTTTATGTTTCAGTGTCCAGAGCCAGCTGCCCCAGCCGAACATCGAGCTGCCCCGGTCGAGCGTTCAGCCGAAGTCTTTATTCTCAATGCTTCTGTTCTGCTTCTTCTCTGGGGCAGCTGGATCGAAAAACCAGCCTCAAACAGCTCTGACGCTGTTTGAGATCTCTATGTGTTCATTGCTTAGTGATATACCGTTCGAAAAGTCGTTATTTCCCATAAAAATTCTCAGTTGAACATCGAACATCTATGTTTAAGAACTTCGATGTTAACAAAAATTGGAAAAATCTATATATCGATAGATAAATCGTCGATGTTCTTTCCAGCTCTACTTCAAGTCAATCAATCCATCCAAATGGACAAAAACACAGAAGTTACTCAAGAAAGTATGAGCATAACACCAAGTGCTTGTTTCAGTTAAGTTAAGGAGGCACGCGAGCGCTAAGCGCGACCTCCATCTGAATATAATAATTTCAAAGCACTTACATATGTACATTTATGTATGTGTATGAATTTAACAAAATAAACTACACTGACTAATCGTCAACTTAAATGAACACGGCGACTAGAGGAATCCCAAGCATACGAGAGCATTTACTGTTGGCTAACGACATTTTTAGGCCATGGATTTTAAAAAAATTCATGGACTATTGTGTTTGTCGGAACGGAATTGTGCGTAACAGGCAGAAGGAGGCATCTCCGACCCCATAAACTATATATATTCTGAATCAGTATCAGTAGCCGAGTCGATTGAGCCATGTCTGTCTGTCCGTCTGTCCGTCTGTCTGTCTGTATGAACACCTGGATCTCAGAAAGTATAATAGCTAGAGTCATCAAATTTTGCGACAACATACGTATATATTGCAGTGTCTCAAAGTTTTTTTAAAATTTGGACACGCCCCTTCCCGCCTCCGTAAATCAGTAATAACTATTTAAAAACTACAATATTAGCTCAACAACCAAAGTTGTATATCTTACATGACAAATACTTTGCCACGGGCGTTATGTGAAAATTTCATTTAAATCGGACTATTAATAAGTGAGATATGATACGAATTAAACTCACTTTGAACATACATTTATACTTAAGCAGACCTAATTTACGCAAGCATACCGAAGTTCAAATCTAGACACACATCATTTTAAACTTTTTATTTGCATTGTATGGTAACAAAATTGGTTGACAATGCAGCTTTGTCGATGGGCCAAGGAGTGAGGCAATGGCCGAGTGGTTAGAGTGGCGGACGGCTGTGAGAGAATGCGTGTGTTCAACTCCCGGTTGAGGCGGGCGCAACTTTTTATTTATTAATTATTTATTATTTTATTTTATTTTTTTTATTTATTTTATTCTAATAATATTCGGGCGGCGATTCCATACCGTTAAAATTTGTATTACGGTATAATATGATAATCCATGGCCTTATACAGTCAGCACCTAACTGTAGCGTTAGTATTTTTGATTTTCGTTTTGATTGTCGTCAGTGTCGAAAATGCCTCATCTAAGTCGACAATTATGTGGTTTGAAAGTCAGCTGATTATGTTAGGTACGATTATTGAAAAAAAATTATTTTAACTCACATCTCTAATTTTGACGCAAAGAAAAGAGTATTATGTGCTTAATAGTGTATTATTGTTTTTTACATCTTAAATACAAAGAAGATAATGTTAATCTTATAATTTACATTGAGATTGAATATTTTAAGTTCAGCACATAAAAGCTTAATTTATCTTATTTAATTTGATACAATTGAGTTCACTTGAATTATTGTTTTACTTTAACTAAATAAAATTGTTAACAAGTCGACGCGTCGGTTTTAATTCTAGTCTACACTGTGTAGTCTACACGTTCCATCACAGCATTTGTATATTCCATGTCCAGATCAGGATTCAACATCAAAGATTTATACATTTTTTGAGGTTAAGTCAAAATTCAAACGTGATTGCGCGCAATTCTTACCCGAAATTCGCTTTTCTTCAACCAAAAATTTGACATATGTATGTAGGTACATGCATTTTTCTTCAATCCGTAATAAATCACCTTACCAATACGCAACGGATTGTCCGTGCTCTCTTATTTTTGTTTCAAAGTGCAACGTTTTGAATAGTTTCTTTATAAATAATTCATTCTCTCGCCAAAAACAATGATTTAAAACAGAAATCGCAATTAGGTTCCGTTATTTCCCTTCAAACTATTTGCTGCCTCTCATTATAAAACGAAATAATTAAACTGATCAATTTTATCTTTGATTTGCGGGAGCGGTGGGTATAGTATACAGGAACCTTCCAACTAGATTTGGTGTCTCTAGGTTTCAGAATTAAAATATGTAATATCTTCTAATTTCTTGCTTTGTTGCCAGATCTGAAAACGGCTTGCCGAAAAGCAACCGAACTATACCCCGGAGTGTTTATTAAAAAAAGACCACCCCCTATTTAATTCGAAAGCTGATCTCGAGTTGGCAAATAACTAAAGCAAACACGAACATCAATTCATTTTTGTTTATATATAATTCTGTTACATATAAATCTGAATCAATAAGTGCAATTTTTCATTTCAGATGTCTTGTGATTGTTAACAAATTAAGTAATAAAATGCTAAAAATAAATGCAGAACCAGCTTTTTTCACTGAAGTCTTTACTGAGTTAAAATCGTGTGGTCAATTTCAAACCAATTCTATAAGGAGATCATCGTGCGGAGGTGCCTGACGGAAGGATAACCGGAAAATTGTTCTTCGGCTTTCATTGGCTACACATCAGCAGTCCTTTTAAACAAATTAAATAAAAGTAGTCATAGAAACAATAAGCATTCCGTAAATCATTAGATAATTTCTTTGTGTCACCATCACACTTGTTCGAATAAATATGTAAAACTAAGCCATTGAAAACGTTTTAAAATCATAATAATTACTGTCTAAGGATATTTCCCTGGCCGGTGTATAACTCTCAGTCTGTCCAAGCTCTTTTCAAAAGATATTTGTTCCCTGACATAGAGCTGGAAAGAAACTCGACGATGTATCGATAACTTGATATTTTTAGATATTTGAAAATATCGAAGTTTTTAAACATTGATGTTCGATCCCTAAGCAATGAACATATAGAGTACTCAAACAGCGAAAAGTACTTGCCCAGTGGTCTTCGGATTATTATGACCCCCCGGCCCCGGAAACGATGAGCATGGGCATATTTCTTTGCGCTAGCAATCGTTTCAATGTATGTGTGCTATGTATGCACAAGCTCGCATATGAATGTATGCGTTGCTTGTGAAGTTTGACAACAGACAAATGCTTCGGCCAGCGGGCTGGCAGCCTAAAGTCAATTTTCTGTTTCGGCGTTGTGGATTGCTCACCAAAGAGAGCCGATCGCTCACTCGTGAAACACTTCGGGCCATAATAATGTCATAATAATCCGAAGACCACTGGGCAAGTACTTTTCGCTGTTTGAGTACTCTATATGTTCATTGCTTAGTGGTTCGATGCTCAACTGAGAATTTTAAATAGGAAATCAGGACTTTTCAAAGGCTATATCTTCTAAACAAACCCGAAAACAAAAAATTATTACTTAGTATTTTCGTCTTATCACGTCGAGATTTATAAGGATCAATCGTCAGATCTTTGCGTCTTGGAACTGCAATCTCCGCTTCTGACTAATTAATTGTATATAAAAATTAACAGCTTGTGCTCTAAGAAACTTCGATACATCGATGTTTACTGAAAAATATCGAAACATCGATGTAGGTAAATATCGATGTTTTTCCGGCCTTACCCTGACATCGGTTTTATGAAAAACTGGGATTGGGGCTGCGGGCGCTGGCTCTGCAACGGCCAACCGTGGCACTGCAGCTGGTGTCGTAAGTGTGAATTCGGTACAATATTTATCAGACACTGCTGTCTCGCAGAATGCAACAGCATACAATCACTAAGCATCGAACATATAGAGTACTCATAAATCGGATTGTACTCGCCGGATGCTTTCGGGTTAGAATGACCCCAGCGCACGAAGTGTTTCACCAGAAAGCGATAGGATCTTTTTGTTAGCAACTTCGAAATTTTGTGTTTCCGCGTCGATTGATTCACAAATTTTGTCAATATTTGTGCAAATATATGGCAGAGGCAGAAAAGGGCATAATAAACCCCTCAATAGCCGAGTGGATTTAGCCAAGTCCTCCTGTCTGCATATGTGAACACACAGATCTCAGTTTTTTATAAATTTAAGTAGATCAAGTGTATTTCAAATGTTGGGTGGCACGCTCTCCAACCATGTATATCGATAAATGCATTTTTCAGTTTGAACTGTAAGTGGCAAGTTATTATACCTTTCGACCATTGAAAATTGTCAAAAAATGGCTATACTTACTTTGTGCAAATGTATGCAACAGGCAGAAGGAGGCGTGGCAGACCCCATAAAGTGTATATATTCTAACTCAGTATCACTAACCGAGTCAATTGAGGCCTGTCTGTCTGGATATCCGGATAACCAGATGAACACACAGATCTCAGCTATTATAAGAGCTAGATACACCAAATTTGGCATGAAGGTTTCTGTGTACCAGGCGCAGATAAAGTTTATTTCAAATGTTGGGTGCCACGCCCACCGCCCCCGCAAATCAATAATTTGATTTTTGAACTCAATTTTTAAGCGCTGTATAAAAGATACAAATTCCGGATTTTAACATATACGAAAATATTTACGTATTCTCTAAATTGCAATCTGATCGGACAATAAACACAGAAGTTATTTAAGAAAGTATGAGTATAAAACTACATAAGTGCTTGTGTCAGCCAACAAGAGAGACGGGCGAGAGCGAATCGCGAGCCCCATCTGTCGGGAATAATTTTAAAGCATGTGTCTATGTATATCTGTATGAATTTAACTTATTAAACTACACCAAAACATTGGTCGAAGAGTATCCCACTGCGCGTGCCGCGCGACTGTTTCTTTTTTAGGCCATGGATTTTAAAAAAATTCATGGACTATTGTTTTTGTCGGAACGGAATTGTGCGTAACAGGCAGAAGGAGGCATCTCCGACCCCATAAACTATATATATTCTGAATCAGTATCAGTAGCCGAGTCGATTGAGCCATGTCTGTCTGTCCGTCTGTCCGTCTGTCTGTCTGTATGAACACCTGGATCTCAGAAAGTATAATAGCTAGAGTCATCAAATTTTGCGACAACATACGTATATATTGCAGTGTCTCAAAGTTTTTTTAAAATTTGGACACGCCCCTTCCCGCCTCCGTAAATCAGTAATAACTATTTAAAAACTACAATATTAGCTCAACAACCAAAGTTGTATATCTTACATGACAAATACCGTTAAAATTTTTATTACGGTATAATATGATAATCCATGGCCTTATACAGTCAGCACCTGACTGTAGCGTTAGTATTTTTTCTTACTGGTTACTTCTAAAAATCACAAGTATATTAAAAACTATCTGAGTGTGATACGCATAGAAAGTGTGCAGACTATATTTTTAAGCAGCACCATACTTTGCGAACAATTTATAATAATAACGAATTTTTTATATAAATGCATTACTGCAACTAGTAAATGATGGAATCTCCCATTTTCTTTCAAAAAATTTTTTGATGACATCGTATGTATTATATGTATGGCCCTGTTACATATATTTGTACGAAAATTGTGGAATCCTAAAATTTTAATATGCCAAAATATCAAAATTATTCGATTATGGATTTTTAAGAGAATATCACTTCTATAATTTTTAAAAACAAAATATTTATTATGCCTCATGTAATAAGTAACTGTTACAACAATATTTAAATACCCGCAATGATTAGGTGAAGTAGCCCAACAAAGTCACGAGTTCAACAGAACTGTCATCCCTAACTATTATATAACTATACCAAGAACTACATAAGTAGTTTCCATACAAAGAGAAATGCAAAGGTAACATTTATAATATACTTAAAATTATATATATATGTAATTTATTTTTATAATATTTCGCTTGCAGAACTCTACCATGTACCAGATTAATGTCAATGTACCCAGCGCATTTTGCCAATCCTATTCAGAAAAAAAAATGTAAAAACGAGTCGATCCAAAGAACTTTTGCACATACCCATCAAAGCGGCTCTTGAACCATCAGAGACTCTTTATTATGGGGATCTTAAGCAAAAGTTTCTCAATTATATTACTAAAGATGGTAACAGAAGTTTGGCACGAGAACTTTTAACTAAAACTTTTGAAGCAATCAAGCGGACACAAATTGAGCGGCTAAATCTTGCACGAACACAAAAGGAAAAAATTATTACCGACCCGGAAAGTCACCTTATAACTGCAATAGAAAATTCTCGGCCATTGCTCCAATTGTCTGCAATTAAACGAGGTGGAGTCAAATACCAAGTCCCAATACCATTGACAGAGCAAAAATCGTATTTCCTTGCTATGAAATGGATTTTGGACGCCGCACGTGAAAAGGAAAGGAAAATATGTTTACCAGATAAACTAGCTTGGGAAATATTAGACGCGGCTTGTGGGCAGGGAAGAGTTATCAAAAAGAAAGACGATTTGCATCGACAATGTGAGAGCAACCGTGCTTACGCACACTATAGATGGAGCTGAGACCGCGTAGTAAAAAAGGTTATTGTCTAGAATATGTACTTTTGTTAAAACGCAATGTAGAAATGTTCGGGTTAATAAATTCTACATATTAAATATCCGCAAGCGGAAAATAAAAAGTTGACTCCTTTTCAAAAGATTGCAAAGTAAATGAAGAATTTTTGGTAATTATTAAATATATGCCCTCAGCAGCGATTTTTATTTAATTTTTTTACAGGTAGGGCTATATTTATGATGAATTTAGGTGAATGACAGAAGTCTCGGACTCTTCTAGTTTTTTTTTTTAATTGAATTTTGAAAATAATTAAATTTGCATGTATTTTGTTGGCCAATTCTCAGTAAATCGTCACAACGATGCGCACTGTGTCCCACAAGCGATTTATTTCAAACGAAATGTTATTCAGGCACAATAATGTTTTATTTTATGAGTTGCATATTGGGTGAGAAATTCGGCGCCTACAACTAGAACTCGTTGGTCGGCAGACTGGCGCCAATGAAGATGCTTTAGAACTCAATATGCTTTCAGAGTATCTTATGTGAACGGCAAGCAATGAACATTTAATGTTTGGGATTAGAGAGCCGCAGGCAAAAAATTTTTGAAAAAATAAAATCGCGCGCGCGCTGTTTTTCTAAACACTTTGAATTTTCTTGCTTGCTCAGTTTTCATTACAAATGAATCGGTTTGTGGGACACTGTACTGTCACAAAATGTTGCAGGCAGACTGGCGCCGTACACAAAAACGCAAGAACAAAATACATGCAAATTTAATTATTTTCAAAATTTAATTAAAAAAAAAACTAGAAGAGTCCGAGACTTCTGTCAATCACCTAAATTCATCATAAATATAGCCCTACCTGTAAAAAAATTTTAAAAAAATCGCTGCTGAGGGCACATATTTAATAATTACCGAATTTTTTATTTAGGTTGTGGCTAGGATTGAGAAAAACCATAAATACTGTAAATTCGTTTTTTTTAAAGGCATTGGGCCCCAACTAATATACAATAAATGGTGAACTAGATTCAGTCTGCTCCAGTTTATCGTTATCACTGTTTTTTATTCGATTTTATCCGCATGTCCGCTAGCTAGGGCTTCAAAATTTGGTGTCGATGTGTGTGTACATATAACATAACATATTATTGCACGCAGATCAAGTTTATTTTCGAATCTGATCACACCCCAAAAATCGATAGGATAGCTCATTATTGGTAAACAAAATAACTATCAACGTCCAAATGATTTCTCAAAATAATGTGATCGGTTAATTAATATAGAAGTTATTTGAGAATTAATTTGAAAGAAGTACTGATTTCCAAGCTGCTCCCTATAAAGTATGCTACACAAAATACGCTAAACATAAAAGTTAACTTATTTAAAAAACGTTTTGGTCAGGTGGCTAGCGGGTATATCACTGTCGAAAACAATCGACTGTACCTTTCGTGCTTGTTAACTTCTTAATGTATCCTTTTTTATGGGAGGTAGTTGGCAACATTGGTCTGCTCCTTCGTTATCGATAATAAAAGAGGAAAATAGGCTACATTCGGCATGCTGAAAGTCTTATACCCTTGCATGTTCTTATCGCCTCCGATCGTTCCAATACTATTTTTTAATTTAAAGTCGACTATAGACAGTTGACTGAGTTGGATTAAAATTAAAATTGAATCTTTTACATTAAAAATTTAAATTAAAGGCAAATTTATATTTTTATATTTAAATTTAAACAAGAATTAGCTGATGCAACATTTGTTACCAGGGATTGGGGAAAAGTCAGAAAAACCCAATCAGATCAGGAAAGTACAATATTAGTAGAGTTAATAATTGTTAAAAATTAAGACATGCTCAAAATCGGGCGAGGGGCGAGTATCCCGACCGACCAAACGAATACGCGAAAAGAATACACGAAAACAGATTGATACAATTTAAGTGTAATAAAGATGTTTCGAGGAAAGTTAGTTTAATTAGAGTTAGTTTTAGAAACGATACAGTACAGTCTGTCGTTGTCCGAACACAATACCCTGAAAGGCTCGTGAAGGGCATAGTTCGACGGAAGGGTTAGTGGTGAAAAATTACGACTAATTCTACAAGGGACAGAGAAGTGTAGCCGGCTAACCAGGTCATCACCATCCATATCACCTTGTATAAGGTTATGAAAAAGACTACACCAAGCACGGTTCTACGTTTAGATAAAGATGGTAGATTAAGTAACTTAAGCCTACTAATATAGGGAATGAGTCTTACATTTGCATCCCAATTTAGGACACGTAAGGCAATGATTAACAAGTTCTTTTGTACAGATTCAATGCGGTCCTTATGAACAGAGTATTGCGGACACCAAACGCATGATTCGTACTCAAGGATTGGACGAACGAGTGACGTATTGAGGGCTTTGTTAAATAAGGTTCTGCAAACTCCTTAGACCATCTTCTTATAGGCCAAGCACACCCATAGCTTTATTGACCATTGAGGGTATATGTTCACAGAACTATAGTTTGCTGTCCAAACGGATCGTCAACCAGGGAATTTCTTTGAAAGGCACAACCACGAAGGCTGTAAGATACAAACTTCGGACTGGCACATGAGAATCTCATCAGCGAGCTGTTCAGATTTAAAAAGTGTGCACTACATACATATGTTATTCATGTTATTTATGGAATAAAAGCTAAAGAAACAACATTTTATGAATCCTTATTGAAAAGCAGATATGACGGATCTACAATGCAAGTGAAGAGTTAGGATATTCTCGAAGAATTTCGGTATAGCCGACAATTTAGAGATACCTCTGTTATTGCTTGCATCAGAGTTGCTGCCCTTTTTTTACAAAATTCCTTTGTAAATGATTCCTTCCAAATGTTAGGAAAGAGGCAGAGACAGGGAAAAAAGTTTGAGCAGTGGCTTACTAAGTGAGTTGGCATTATTGTTATATACACATGCATGTATGTATAATATATACAATATGAATTGTAAGAAGCAATATAATCATATATATGTATATGAATCCAAAAATAATGTACTTTTATACTTTGTCTATTTATTCTCTTTTCAATGTGCACGCACTCGTCATCTAAAAGCAACTAACCTCCAGCACAGTGTTGCAAAGCGAACGCAGGCAGAAAAGACAAATTGCTCAATTCTGGAATTGTCCCGTTATCCTTATTATATGCTATAGCCATCTCATTCTAGCATTAGCATATCAATAATGCTTTTGCATATGTCCAGATATGGTCATGTTGAATGCATACTTGCACAATTATGTTCATTAATATATGGACATTTACAACAGGCATAGTATCGAAGTACACAAGCGGGAATACCATCGGGTCCTGGTGAAAAAACTGGTATAACCGAATGAAGATCCTTAACAAGTGAACTAGTTTTATATAATCGTGCAGAATGATTTTGTGTTTATTTAGTACTTTGTCTAAGTTTGATTGGCACCGCTAAGTTGCTTAACATGCTCAAGTAAACTCACAGTCGTATTTAAAATTTCGTGGTATGAGGTACATAAAAACATTGCGCGCGAAAGTATCGTATGTTATTTTATTGTTAGTTTTCTTTCTAGAAAAGGAAGAATTTTTTGGTGACAATCGACGGTGTGACTTCCATCAGAACGCGCATACGTGCTAAGGGGGCGAACGACTATTGGCACCACCGTTCGCGTAGTAACTTGTCACACTTCAACAAGGTTTATAGCACCAATCTGAAGGTACTGGTGCCAAATCTGGGGCATTGCTTGCCATAGACAAATCAGAAGGGTCCTGGTCATCCGGGCTGCGAGACTCATCACCGTTTGCGAATAGTTTGTACGAAACACCACAGAGACCTGAAACTGGCCACGGTCTTTGACAAAATTAACCAGCACTCGTGTCGATGCCATGAGAGACCGGGGCGTCATAGAAATGGGTTCACTAACACGCTAGTCTGATCTGGCCAACCAAGGAGGCTCAACAGGCGACAACCGATCGCTTCGATCTGCATTGACGAGGATCAGCACACGCTGACGTACCTATTTGTTATATATTGTTATACTTTTTGTATTTTTTAATATTATTAATTTAGCTACAGCTTAGTATTGTTAGCCAGCGCGCTTAAATGGGCTAACTGAATAGCTGCCAAGGACACAAAAGGGTTTCTGGATTACCCCGTATGCCTAAACAAACAATAAAAAAAAACGAGGAAAGGCTACCTTCGGAATTCCAAAAGTTGTATAGCCTTGCAGGTTCCGCCTCCTCCCATCGTTCCAATACTAATTCTATATGTACATATATATTCTCTTTGATTATCTTCCTTGGGAACTTAGGGCCTACTAGAGCCTTCCATCGAACCCTGTTTTGTGCCGTCTGTTTAGGTGTGTCCCTGGTCGTGTTCATTTGAGACGATCCTGAAGGATCGATCTTCTCTAGGTAGCCATTGGTCTGCCTAATCGTCTGCTTTCTTGTGGTTTCCACTCCACTCACATCCTGACGATGCTACTTGGGCTCTTTCTGAGAGCTTTTCCTTTCTACGCCCATTTCTTTTCCTTAATTGGAGATGCTCTGCATTAGATATGCTGTTTGGAATAGTACCCCGCTCAGGTTCCTGAAGCATTCATTCCTGAACATATGCAGTTTCCTTGTTATGGTTGCTTCGGAGCTTTGTTCTTCGACTTTGGTGTTTATTTCTGCATATACGGTAGAGTCTCACAAATGCAGCTCGGGCATTGGCAAGTCGGTTCGAGACGTCTTCATCGACTCCTCCTTTGCTGAATATGATGGTGCCAAGGTATGGGAAGCCGGAGATGAACTCATTTGCATTTGCTTTGGTCTTAGCAATGAGATCATTAGTTTTGCTCTGGATGTCTCTGCAGAGACTGTAAGAGGTCAGACATATTTCGTCTGCGCAATCCAAATCCTCAAGGTGTCTGGTTAGGATTTCCGCGATGCCACGCTTTAATTTACACACTTATCTCATTAGTTCATCGACCACGATGTTGAAGAGTAGAGTCCTTGCCGAATGTTAGTATTTGTCTGGACAAGTGCACTTGTTTTCCCATTGTGCAGTACTGCCAGGTTGGCATCATACGATGATGATACTGATGATGTTGACTGGTACTCCTATCTATGCAAGTACTGCGTCAAACGCCTTCTTGAAGTCGATGAATAGCAGGTATAGCGGGCATTCCATAGCTTGCTCAGTGATGATGCGTAATGTGTTGGCCTGGTAAACGCAACTTTTGTGTGGTCTGAAGCCTGCCTTGTTTATCACAGATGGTGGGTTCAATTTTCTCTTGGAGGCGTTCGTTCTGCAGTGTGGCTAGAACTTTGTCCGTGTTCAGTAGTGTGATTCCTCTCCAGTTATTGCAGTCACTAAGGTCTCGGCGAGCTTCACAATGATTCTGCTCTTCCAGAAGTCCGGCACAGTTTCGTTTTCCTAAATTCAGACTGATTCCCATGAAGCGTTGGTTAAGAGGTTGCCTGATAGATCTCTGATGGGTTGTGTCTGCTTGTGGTTTCGGAGATCCGTGCTATCTGCTTGTTGTATCCGCTGGTTGTACAGCGGATGTTGTTTTTGCCGGCTGCCCGTTCTGCGTTGTCTGCAAATCCATAAAGTAGTTCTTTTTTTTCGTTTCTAGCGGATCTATTCACGTCTCCACACGATATTGTGCGTGATTGTGTGTGCACTGATCCGCTAGAAACTTCATTGTGTTTCTTCATCTGATCAGGTTCCAGATCCTTTCAGATATCCATCCTGCACTCCCCCGTTTAAAAAATTAAACTAAAAAGTAGGACGTGATCCGGATCACATTTTTTTATTACAGGTTAAGCTTTCTATAGTATGTTTTTACTGCCAGGTGTTGATAGTTACTTTTTATAGCAACGTTGGACGTTTTTGTCCAGTTTGATCTAGTTTGTTTGCTTTGTAGTCTCAGGGCAAATGGTCAGATGATAAACCCGGAGAGACTCGGCACTAATTAGGTTTTGGAGGATATTTGTGGTGATTACAAGTCAATCAAGTCGGAAATTTTATTCGGGTTGGTTGGTCAATGGTCTACCTGAAGAGGCGAAGCCAACAATTTTATTAGCTTTTATGATGGCGTTATACAACTGCTTTCCTTTGGGGGTGACGAGGCATGTATGTTGTCGTTGTAGTCATCTGCAGCAAGTACAAAAATTGTTGTTCGGATACATTAAAACGAGGGGAACAGTATACCGCTGCGAGGTTAAGTTCAACGTTTCAGGATATGATTTTGGTTACGCATGATGTCTTGCATGGTAGTCCGCATGAATCACAAAAATTTAATCATATGCTGCTGCAAAGTATTCATCATTGTTTCAATACTTTGTTGTTGCGTCGATGATGGGGACTGCCCGATCAGTTGTTGTCGTAGAACTAGGTTCTGTAAGTCCCGATTTCGGGGCGTTTGCATAGGTCACATTTTATAAGGTGATCGGTGATCTACGATAATCCTAAGATTCAGAAGAAACTGTAGCTTATAAATTGGGTACAGTTCATTTTTTCATGATAGATTAAGTTTTGGCTTCCACATCAACTTTAAAGAGTGGTTGTGATTTTCTGTCTTTATTCAGGATGTTGAAGGCAGATTTTGCATTGAAATCCTCATCATTTAATGCCTGCGGTATGTCAGTAGGTGTTACTTCAGGTTCTATACCATTGAGAACGACTTGAAGGCTCTTGCTACTTTTCATTTTGTTGATGTCCTAAAGGTCTCTTCGGTTTTTATTTTTACCTAACTTTCGTGGATGGAGCCCTTTTTTTTTGAGTATTATGTGGAGGTTGTCTTTTCCAACAAGCTCAATTATTTTGTTTACAAGAATATTCGAGCTTTCGTCTCGAATATATATAGGAAAGCTTGGCTTCTTTTTGTCCCCTCCGTTAGTGCTGGGGGTAAATCCACATCGTTATCTGCCAAAATTCCAAACTGCCTGTTTGTATACTTTTGGCTCATCATTGGTATTGACGGTGAATGAGAACGCACTCTGTCGTTAGTTGTTGGCATAAATTTGTCTGTTGGTTTGGGGCGACTGTGGTCGATCGACGTTTGCATTGGTTTCGTGTACTTCCGCGGGTTGAGAAGAATCAAAAGAGAAGGACGCGTTGTTTCGTATCGAGGAGAGTCGACGATCATCTTACTCGAGTTGACGTTGAGGGCGAATGTCGTGTTGACTCATTGTTAAAGTACGTGGCTTGGTTCTTTATTAATTTGCTTTGAAATAAAATAGTTGTACAAAAGACAAGAATTCACACAACGATTTTAATAAGCGACTGTACGTCGCATTAGGTTGTGGTAGGTTCTGTAAGTCCCGAATTAATCAAGAGTTTTATGTTGGCGAAACGATCATAGATGTTGTTCAGGCCCTAGCTTGAACATCTTGCAGCAGTGCACCTTATCGCACAGCACTGCATTCTAACTAGTAATCAAAACTATTAAGTGTCTATCTTTTATCAACCTTAGCGGAGTCTTACAACAACTGCTTTAGTTTATAAGTTTCAGTTTGAATAAACTAGCGAACGTGTAAGGAAGCATATAATTATTACATACACTTAGTATAGAATTTTTCAGGAGTTAGTTAAATTAACCATTGGTGGGTAGACATTACTTGATTTTTAAATGAAGTAATATTTATTGGACTTATACTACATTTTTTGTTAAGAAATTTAATAATTTGTTATCTACTTTTTAGTTTTGAATGTCAATTGTGGGTCGAAGGACCATAAGAATATTACAATATTATTAGAAGTATTAAAGTTTCTTCTGCGAATTTTTGCATTTGATAGTTGTTAGGGTTGCTCCAGAAAAGAAACCCCATTGCTAGGGCAGTGAGTTCTGTATGCCGTTATGTATTTTGTTCCACGCTTCGTATCTGTTAAACAAAATTGCATAAAATTAGTATTGTTTTCTTCCTTTCACCTACACAACCAGACACGCGGGCAATAAATAAAGAAAAACATTGCCATGCAATGCTGTTTGGAGCTATAAAAATATTCATTTGACTAACTTCTGTGTTCATTAACCGATTTGATTGGAATTTAATTTAACTGAAAGCAAAAGTCTCTCTGTGTTTGTAGATAAGATTATAATAAACTTTTAATATCGATGAATTTGTTTTTATAACTATGTCATGAATTCGTCATGGATTTAGTGAAAACTATTTTCTTTATTTTGGGTCACACGTTTTTACGCGCGATTAATAAATCCGATAACAAAGAGTAATCGTCGATAACATACAGATAAGAACTTAAGTAAACTTATGTAAACTGCACTCGAAGAGATTTCGTAAACGACTGCAAAATTTAAAAATATTTTTGTCAAGATAAGCTGAGGGAAAACAGTTATAAATTTGTAACAAGTCTATTAATTTATTATATGGACTTGGAGATGTCTCACAGTGCACTGTGTGCGGAGTTGTATGTAGATGATTAGCGTGCAGATATTTTGCTAAAATCTTGAAAAATATTTTAAACATATGGTGTAAAAATTACTCAAATTGGGCGCCTATATCTTATGCTTCCCATAGGAACGTTCTGGTTAAAATACCATAACCCTTAATTCGATTTATAGCAATATATATTGCTTATAATCTGATTTGAAGAACTACATCAAAATTTGACTATTTTACCTTGTTGCCTATTGTTTGAATAATATTTTATAGTAAATATTAACATAACTTTATATTATAAATATCAATATAATAACTTAATATTTCGAATTATTCAAATAGAGACTCTTAGCAATGTTTTTTTTTTCTGGCAAATTCCAATTCAATTGTTTAAATTGTATAATCCAGGGCAACTCCGGGTAGTTGAATCGTCTTGCATATTAATCTATAATTTAAAACTATTTAGAACAATATGTATGATCGCCTCCCTTGACCTCCTTCACAACTAAAAGTTTATGGGAAAGTTCAAACACACTCACAAAAGATCATTAAAAATTTTATTTTTTATTACGCGATATACCATAATATGAAAAGTGTCATAAGGTAAAAATCGTAGACAATACCTGATCGTATTCACTACATATTTCATATTACTGTTTAACTTTAATATGGGTGCAACTTTGATATATTATTCATCAAATTGATTTTGTATGGCGTTTTTCACAAACACTTAATTTTTTTGTATACGACTGAAAATGTAACATATGAATTTATAGGTCAATTTTATTTTGAGTTTAAGTTTTTAACTTCAAAAATGTATCAAAAAGCAACCATAATATATAGATATGTAAGTTGTAGTGTAAAATGCCCAAATTTAAAAGTGGTAATAAAACAGGGCTGCAAGTTGGTACATTTCCTGTACAATTCCAACTGTTTCAAAATGAAAACAAAGTATTCAATGTAAGCTGAGATGTTTTGATTTTTTTAAGAAGAAAGTAAATTTGAGAAAAGTAATGTAAGTGTTGTCAATATTTATATTAAATATATATATGTCATATATATTAGTTTTCCCCAATAATTTAAAATATTCCTAGTGTATGTGTTTTAATATATGAACCGTAAATATGTTCACAGTGCAAACACTTACATTTTTAATACCATAAATATTTCTCGCTCTTTTGTTTTGGTTTTTGACAGTGCAAAGTAAAAGTAATTCAATTTTTAAGAATTCGGTGATACTTAAATTCTAGTACATAAGTTTGTATGTTCATATGGATGTATAAATTGCGAATGCTACAAATTTACCCAATTAATAATATGAAATTGTTTATAAGCATATCCACAGATACATATGTATGTACATATGGATTTGTATGTATTTATACTTCTGTTTATGCTGCGCTTACATATACGAATGGATGTAAACACATATGTTCATATTAAATTACTTGAATTGGAATATCACCGAATGGTTCAAAATGAAATTACCTACAAAAATGTAATTTTGTATTTGATGAATTTTGTACTAATTCCATGCATATATATTCATATGTGCATATATTATGTATGTTTTTATACATACTGATGTGTAAACATGCATTATTTCCTAAAATTGTCAAATACTATCAACATGATTTTCATTTAACGTTGCAATCACAATAATAGTCCGTAGCTCAATCTATCAGCTATTATATTAGCTAATACCCTAGAATATACAATAAATCGAATTATTATTTTTGTTTGGATTCATAAATAGGAAGCGAAAAATGAAGAATGTAACTAGTTTTTTAGGTAATCGCTGACGCTGATCAAGAATATATACACTTCGTGAGGACCCAGCTGCGTTTTGCTGTAAGAAAATAAATAAAAGTGGAAATACTTTCAATGTGTAATAAATAAATTGTAAATGCAAGTATTATTCAGATTGAATAACATAATTAAAATTCCTCCGTCGTTATTAGGGGATAGCATTTTATAAACGCTTCGATCTTAGGATTGATTTTGCATTAAAGTTTCATGAATGTTGAAGTATTTGTCCCAATCACCGGCGATTAGGTATTATATTAGCTATTATATTATTGGCTTATTAAAAAGTACAGGTCTGTCCGTTAAAAAGCTGACTGACCTGGTAGCCCGCCCTGATTGTCAGTGAAATCTTAAGGCGGTTGTATATTTTCACGCGCGCCTTCTAAGGTAATTTTTAACAGCGGCTTGGGTAAAGGTTAAATAGCTGCATGCGTCACCGATTTTGTTTAAATTTTTTTTACTGATAGGGCTATATTTCTCATGACAAAAAACTAGAAGCGACCGCCAAATAATTCTTTCACCTAAAATCATGATAAATATAGCCCTATCAGTAAAAAAAAATTCAAACAAAATCGGTGACGCATGCAGCTATTTAACCTTTACCGCGGCTTGCAATAAAAATATACATGAAAAAATATTTTTTATTTTATTTAACTATATAGAGGTTAAATTTTGTATGTCTTGACGTTGAAAAAATATCAAAAGTCCATCTATGGAAAAAAGATATGCGACTTTAAAGGTAATTTTTTCAAGTTTTGAAAAAGCGAAACGTAGTCAATAGTTGTTATGGCCCCACGAAAGAGCTCTCCAAACGTTGAACTGTAGAAATTATAGACATTCACAGAAGAAACATCGTAGTTTTAATATTTATCGAGCTAAAAATAGCTATAAAAAGTCAAAAAAGTTATTTTCAGAAAAAGCCCCCATGCATATTACGGATTAATATAAACTTTAGATCAGTGGTGCTCACTCATACACTCGCATTTCTAAAATTGCGTTTGTGTGGTGTTTGAAGCTATAAGCATGAAGTCTGTTATGTTTTCTCGCTTTGCACTGAACGAAAGCCCGAGCATCATTGCCGAAGTCAATGCTTTAGATCTAACCAAAATTTAGAATACTGCTAGCCTCCCAAGACTTTGAAACAAGAATTTTGGGTGATCGCATTTAAACTGGATTAATTAATCAACTATGCAGGGCGAAACAAAAAGTGCAAATAAATACTGACCCAAAACTCGTGAACGAAAATTAATTGGGCTAAATCCTTTTTAGGGAACTTTAATAATATAATATATATATATATATCGATATATGTATGTGGAAATATAAATTTTGATATTGCACACCTTGTAAGTAGACGACCGCCTCAAGCGTGTTCTGGACCAGATGGGACTGAAAACTTTTGAACTTTAATCGGCAAATGAACAATTTATTGTATCAAAAAATTATATTAAAAGTACTTACAACAACCATATTTGTTCGGTTTATATTAGGGTGATTTGCAATGAGTTCGGTCACCAATCGCTCCAATAACGCGCAGTTCTATTTAATTTTGATATTTCAAAACCTTCCAAGTAGACAAGCTCCTTAAGCGTGTTCTAGAGCAAATGGGACTGAAAACTTTTGAACTTTAATCGAGTAATCTTTTAATGAAAAGTAAACAATTTATAGTATCAAATATTTTACTTACTTTGTGCTAATGTATGCTATATGCAAAAAGATGCGTGTTCTGAGGGTCGAAATGTGCCTGTTCGGTTTTTATAAGGCTGATTTGCAGCGAGTTTGGTCTTCAATAGCCCCAGTAATTCGCAGTTCTACCCACTGTTGATGGTTTTTTCTTTTTCTAGGTAGTTGACGAAGAGTTTATCATAACAAATCTAGGAAGCTAACGCCATGAGCGTTCGTCTTTTTGGTCAGGAGTCAGCATGTAAGGCAGCCAACGACTGGACAACGTTGTCATATTCAACATCTTGCCCATAATATGGCTTGTGCGCTCAGTTTCACCATTGCGGCAACTGATAATTAGCCTAACTTCACTTTCTGTCAGCCTAAACCATTACTTGTTTGTATACCGACTTGGCAGACCCCATAAAATATTTTTATTGTTGGTTAACATTAATTGGGATTTGATCTCCATGTCCGTCTGTCTGTTAAACATTAAGATTGCAACTTCTGTAAGAGCAGGTTCCTGTTCCTGTATGACATACGTAGATCAAATTTATTTTCAAATTTACGTTTAGCGAAATATTTATTATTATCCCGACGCAATAAATTATTACTTTATTTTATGACGCAGAGGGAAAGACTTTTTATACTTTTGCAGCTGGCTTTTATCCTCTGATTACAACTATATTAGTTATATACAATGTACAACATACAGAATTGTACAACATTTTGTAGGTACAGCTACAATCACTTGACATAAACAATTGAAATGAACATTTTTATTTGTGACTGATTGTTTCTATAAAAACTATAATGAAATACAAGCAAAAAAACCCATACAGTTGAATGTTTCTGAGAAGTTGAGTTATTTTAATAAAAAAAGATAGCTTTCATACTTCTGCTGTCCGCTCGCCCGATTTATGCAATGACAGAGTTTGATATAAAACTTTCAAAAGTACTTTGTTAACGTGGAAAACGGACGATGTAGTTAATTTGGCTTCTACAACTAAAAACGAGAGAACAATCGAGTGCATTGCAAACTTCTGGCCAAAATAAATACGTATGTTACCCTCTGCATGGGTATAAAAACTACTTACAGCCAATAACAATTATTTTTAATTAAATTATCACAATTATTTTAAAAATATATGTATATTTTATTATAAATAAAAATTCAGCAAAAATTCTATTACAGCTTATGCCTGATTTCAAAGAAGTTCTATTCATTCAAACAATACGTGAGTGGTGCCCCTAAAATAGTTAATACGATGAGGAAAATTATTCCATAGCTGAATGGCATGAGTTTTGACGGTCGCGTTTTAAACTTAATCAATGGAATTAATTTCAGACTAAGAATCTTCCTAGTCAAATGCGAATCTACGGTCCAAAGCATAAGAAGCATATAAATCTGTTTGTTCGGCCGGTCATTTTTGCTATGGGCTTGCAATATAACACATTGTTTGAAGTGTAAACCGCGTATTCTTTATTTAATGGAAGAATTGTTTAGGACAAGGCTTTGCAACCAATTTGTAGCAAAAGGTAAGCCTTTTGGAATAAGTTCCAGATAACTACACAATGAGACTGGATTACCAGTACTAGATAGACTTCTATTTGTACAATCAAAAACAAGGGACAGTGGCTTATTATCATTTAAATAATATAATCGAGAACAAAAGAGGCCCTTAAACTGAGTCATTTGTATACTTAGTATAGGAATCGTATTTAAGGACCATATTTTTCGACCAATCGACACGATCTTTTTTTGAGCGATTGACAAATTGTGTGGGATTAAACGCGAACAAATTGATTTAACGATCAAATGTTCATGCAATATTGAATATATGCTGGTCCCACTTATGCCAAAGGTTGTCTCAATCTTACGATAGGTCACATGCCCATCTTGCAATATCAGTTGGTGCACAGCATCAATGGTTTCCGGAACAACAACTATTTTTGGATGTCCTTCATCGATGGTGAACAGTGGTTGTTGAGTTAATCCACGTCGATAGTTGTAAAAAATAATCGCACGAAAATGCTCACGATTTAATTTCATTTTTAGCCCGATATGAATCTTTTAAGTTATTGCAAACAACACAAATAGCGCTCGTATATCAAACCGTTCTGAGTACGTCAAATGCCAAAAATGTTAAGCTTTACGATAGAGGCTGTAGCTGTGGACTATTAAAACAGTTGTACTGGGTTCAACTCCCGCCTATGACAGTTTGTCGAGTTTTTAAATCTAAGTATTTTTTAACACGTTTATTTTTAAAATGTTTATAATGTTATATTTTAATAATTCTATATAAAAAACATTGGGGGACTTCGACGCTTCGCAGCTGATCCAACCTCTGTATATAGTGAAAACATTTTTTTTAAGAATAGAGAGAATAGGTTTATGTGATCTTAATTTATTTAAAACTAGCCCGACGCGCTCCGCTGCAACTTAAACCATTTCATTGGAGTGCTTTCCGATTCACTATGTTCTTCATCTTAACATATGTCACGTAAACGAATAAATCTGAAGTTTTCCTGACACGTATAGCTGTCCATGTGAGACATATGGATTTTCCAAATTTAAGCCACACACTTGCAACGATTATTTTTGTGATTTGTTGACAGTTATTCCAAAAATAATTCACGCCGGGAACTGCAAACGTTTGAATTTGAATAGCATATCAGTCGAATTATTGGGATACGTGGTGGCGCCAGTACGGATTCACCTTTGAAAATTTCAGTCGGAATTGTTACCTCGACAACATTGTTCACCAATAGTGATGGTTTTATATTATATATTTCGAAGAAGTTTAATGGGTATTCTTTTTCTCAAAGAGACTAAAGTGTATTCGTAAAATATTATTAATTCTTATTTAATGTTATCCAGTTTCAATGATTTTCATTGAACCCGAAAATCAATTTTCTTTAACTGGAAACTCTACATAGGCAGCATTATTTTTCTTTCATATCGAAATTCGACAGCAGTGCTGAGAATTTAATTATTTCAACTTACGATCGAACTTCCAAATGATAACTGTTTAATTAACTTGCAAGTTTTCTATAACTTGTATTTTAAATATTTGTACAGAAAAGACTTAACAAGTCCGATTTGCATGATAATTTTTTTATTTTTTGATTAATACGAGTTTTATAAGGGGAATATCTTGTATTCTATTGTTTTTCAAATATGTCTAGTATAAAAACTTAAACATATTTTATTCTGAAAATAATTTTTGGTCGACTCAAATAAATATATTGCGCTAGTGTAGTATGGTTATATTAGTGTTGTTTGTTAGTGCTTTATTATCTGAATAAATGGGATGAATGGGATTTCCTCCGCATTCGTAAAATTTTGCAAATTTTGCAACAGTCGAGCTCCAATTTTAATTTGTAAGCTGTCAACCAAGCTGGTGGTGGCGTTTTAATATAAAGAAGCCAACTTAGGTGGACTATTCTTTTCTTGATTTTGTGTTTTGCACCACCTCGTGCCTTACCCCTGCTTTCTTCTTCAATAGTCCAGTGTTTCCAATGTTTGGATTATTTAAAGGTAGACGCTCCAACCTCACGGTCACCATGTACTGGTTTCATGTAAAACATACATAGTTCAATGTTCCAGTTCCAGTTAGTTCCACAATTAGTTGGAGGTTGAGTAGCATTCGTTCCTCACTCTTCTATATTCTTATAAATCTAACAAAAGTTAGATTAGTTAGTTCTATTAAAAAAAAATCAATTTTATTTAAAAATTATTTATCAATTTCGTTCGGATAGTTATCAAAAGTTTTATCTGTTCATATGTATGTGAAATATGGATTAAGTGAATAACATGATAGTTTCATTGACTGTAACTTCATTGATATTAAGGTAACAATAGATAGTGATTTTTTTCATCTTATCATCATACATAATGCATAGAAAACATTTGCAACGTGTAGAAAGGCCCTTTTTAGTAATAGAATGAACGTAGCTTGATATTTTACGTTTTGAACGAATTTGAATGCGTGTATCACCCTGTGCTTGTTTAAAAGTGCATGTGTATGCAAAGCGCTTACAAACGTACACTTCGATTTATATTTTAAACATAAAACCTTGAAAACTGTGTTACTTTTGTAAGCAGTGCTTAGTGCTGAAGGTGAAGTGAAAAATAAATGTTTTTAGTGTATATAATATTACAATTCTAAATAATGAGATAGACTTAAAAGTGAATAATACATTGTAATGTATATGTATATAGTGGTTGTAAGTTAGTGGAGTCCCATTGCTGACGCCATTTTTTAGATATTTGGGACACATAGGTAAAATATTTGTAAATGGAACTTGGCAAAAAAAGGTAATACATATGCAAATATAGGTGTATGTGAATTTATACATAAATTAACATAATTTTAGTGTGTTCCCGGTATTTTAAACATTTTAAAAGATGTGTTTTAGTGAACTTATACATACATATTCATTTATGTATGTATGTATTCAATGATACAAACATTTATTTATTCGTATGTTATTTATTTGAACCTTATTATAAACGAAAACATACTAAATAAAAAGAGTCCTACAAATTATTGAAAATATTTATATATACTATTGATATTTATAAAAAAAAGATTTTTTACAAATACATACCCCAAATTACAATGAAGCAGGGGCTATGAATGTGTTGATCAAATGTATGTACATGTGTACATATGAATACCTTTGTGTATATATGTACATACAGGGATATTAATTAGCTCTTAAAACTGTTTTTTAAGCGTTCGTGCGTAAATCGAGTTTTAATAATTTTTCCACGAAAATATAAATTTTTAGCTGAATTCGCGTATTCAATTGAAAATCTTAATATTTAGAAGCCAACGATATATATATCGTTATTGTCTAGAAAACGAACTATTGTTGTACGCAATGTAAAAAATCTGGGTTTTCGGTAAATAAATCTAAAAAGGTAAATGTCAGACTTTTCCTAAAAGTCAACATGTTCGAGTTTTTTTTTTTTTTTTTTGTTTGCAAATCTTTTTGATTTGTCCTTCCAGTGCGTGCGTTCAGTATTTTAAGAGTTAGCAATATCAGAATGTAATAACATGAGTTCTGTGACAAGGGAATAAAAACAACACCATATTGTTGATAGTATTGTGTGATTCACAATTATCATGGTCTGCAACGGAATTTAACGTTCCTAAAGCAATTATTCAGATAAGTTAAAAAATTTATTAACCGAGTTGCGGTTAGTACGATGACTATAATTCGCATCTGCATGGAAGTCGGACTAGCCATGTCCATCTGTCTATTGCACGGCAAATTAGGGTAAAGGTTAAATAGCTGCATGCGTCACCGATTTTGTTTAAATTTTTTTTACATAGGGCTATATTTATCATAATTTTAGCCGAAAGAATTATTTGGCGGTCGCTTCTAGTTTTTTTTTTAATTGAATTTTGAAAATAATAAAATTTACATGTATTTTGTTGTTGGCCAATTCTGAGTAAAACGTCACAATGATGCGTACAGTGGCCTACAAGCGATTTATTTCAAACGAAATGTTATATAGACACGATAATGTTTTATTTTATGAGTTGCATATTGGGTGAGAATTTCGGCGCCTGCAACTAGAACTCGGAGGTCGGCAGACTTGTGCCAACGAAGATGTTTAATAGCTCAATATGCTTTCAGAATATCATATGTGTGCTGCAAACAAAGTTTTTTTGTCGTATAACTGAGCGCGCGATTTTATTTTTTCAAACATATTTTTGCCTGCATCGCGCAGGCACTTTGTATTTTCTTGCTTGCTCAGTTTTTTTTTTCAAATGAAACGGTTTATTGGACACTACCGCCACAAAATGTTGCAGACAACTGACGCCTTGCACAAAAAGGCAACAACAAAATACATTCGGTTGTTTTAATTATTTATCAATAACAACCCAAGTTATATCTGGCAACTATACCCATTATATTTAATAAAATAAAACGGTATACGTCCAGCGTTTTGAGTTATTATAACTGTAAACGAATACCTGAAATATGTTATAAAATTCTGTTCTATTACATGTAACTAGAAGAGGAACGATCAGAGGAGATAAAAGACTTCCTTCGCTTATTTATTCGAGAGAGGCCGAGAGGCAAAAAAAGGGTAAAGGCTAAATAGCTGTCTTCGTCACCGATTTTGTTTAAATTTTTAGGCCATGGATTTTAAAAAAATTCATGGTCTATTGTGTTTGTCGGAACGGAGTTGTGCGTAACAGGCAGAAGGAGGCATCTCCGACCCCATAAACTATATATATTCTGAATCAGTATCAGTAGCCGAGTGGATTGAGCCATGTCTGTCTGTCTGTCTGTATGAACACCTGGATCTCAGAAAGTATAAGAGCTAGAGTCATCAAATTTTGCGACAACATACGTATATATTGCAGTGTCTCAAAGTTTTTTTTTAACATTTGGACACGCCTCTTCCCGCCTCCGTAAATTTAAAAACTATTTAAAAACTACAATATTAGCTCAACAACCAAGGTTGTATATCGTACATGACAAATACCTTGCCACGGGCGTTATGTGAGAATTTCATTTAAATCGGACTATTAATAAGTGAGATATGATACGAATTAAACTAACTTTGACCATACATTTATACTTAAGCAGACCTAATTTACGCAAGCATACCGAAGTTCAAATCTAGCGTCAGACACACAGTATTTTAAACTTTTTATTTGCATTGTATGGTAACAGAATTGGTTCACAATGCAGATTTGCCGATAGGCCGAGAAGTGAGGCAATGGCCGAGTGGTTAGAGTGGCGGACGGCTGTGAGAGAGTGCGCGTGTGTTCAACTCCCGGTTGAGGCGGGTGCGAATTTTCATTTATTAATTACTTATTATTTTATTTTATTTATTTTATTCTAATAATATTCGGGTGGCGATTCCATACCGTTAAATTTTTTTTACGGTATAATATGATAATCCATGGCCTTATACAGTCAGCAACTGACTGTAGCGTTAGTATTTTTTTTTTTTATTGATAGGGCTATATTTATCATGATGTTATGTGAAAGAATTATTTGGCGGTCGCTTCTTTTTTTTGTTATTGAATTTAGAAAATAATAAAAATTTACATTTACATTTAAATTGGTGTTGGCTAATAATTTGATCAAAATCGGTGACGTAGGCAGCTATTTAACCTTTACCAAAAAAAGAAATAGCCAATATTTCTTAAAATGTTCCGTTTTGATTTGTGATTAGAATAAGAAAATATCAAAAAAAAAAAATAATTGAAAAAAAATCGGTGATGCAGCAATCAAACCTTAATCTTAAATATTATTAAAATATTATACTGCTTTCTACAGTTCGCATTCTATGTAAATGTGTTGGTGGTTTAATGTCCAACAATGTAAATTTTGTGCGAAATTTAGTCACAATAGCCCGAATAGCCGCTTCAGTGGAAAGATAATAGCTAAAAAATCACCTTTTAGTATAGTATGTCTGAGATCGAGAAAGAGGCATTTGCGCACAGTTTGCTATTTAGAATTATAAGATCTTCCAAAATCTTACTATCGGGCGCACTTTGGTGTATGGTTGCATATACAGCCTTCTACAGTTTTATTTTTAATTATTAAGAAACATGTATAATATGTACACATATGCGTATTTATGCGCATTTTTATTGTTTTTAACGATTAATGTATATATGGGAGCAGTTTATTGTAATATAATACTTTGTTTCTTATTGGTTTTTGGTAATTATTAAATATGTGTGCCCTCAACAGCGATTTTTTTACAGATAAGGCTATATTTATGATGAATTTAGGTGAATGACAGAAGTTGTTGGCCAATTCTCAGTAAATCGTCACAACGATGCGCACTGTGTCCCACAAGCGATTTATTTCAAACGAAATGTTATTCAGGCACAATAATGTTTTATTTTATGAGTTGCATATTGGGTGAGAAATTCAGCGCCTACAGCTAGAACTCGTTGGTCGGCGGACTGGCGCCAATGAAGATGCTTTATAACTCAATATGCTTTCAGAGTATCTTATGTGAGCGACAAGCAATGAACATTTGATGTTTGGAATTAGAGAGCCGCAGGCAAAAAATTTTTGAAAAAATAAAATCGCGCGCGCGCTGTTTTTCTAAACACTTTGAATTTTCTTGCTTGCTCAGTTTTCGTTACAAATGAATCGGTTTGTGGGACACTGTACTGTCACAAAATGTTGCAGGCAGACTGGCGCCGTACACAAAAACGCAACAACAAAATACATGCAAATTTAATTATTTTCAAAATTCAATTAAAAAAAAACTAGAAGAGTCCGAGACTTCTGTCATTCACCTAAATTCATCATAAATATAGCCCTACCTGTAAAAAAATTAAAAAAAATCGCTGCTGAGGGCACATATTTAATAATTACCTGTTTTTTTCTTCAGTTTTTATTATTATTACTTCCATTATTATAACAATGCAATTTTTTTACCATTTGTTAATCGTCATTCTTCGCATTAAAAGTAAAAGCGGTGATAGGAAGTCAATAACCAAAAATTAAAAACAGGCAAATTTGTAGATCCTGTGAAAACGTCGGACCACCAGTTCTTCCAGGATGGATCGCAGTTGGTCCAAGTCTCAATACGAACATCGGTTACCAATCACAATGTTGGCGGATGTAGAGCATTTCTAATGTATTGAAATCCAAACCACAAAGGTAGCAGTAGATTCGTTGCTAGTGTGACCATTTTAAAGCCAAGTTGGCCAACTCATCCTTGCCATTATTACTTTGAAGACTTTGAAGACCTGATCCTGCTTTTGAGTTTCGTTTTTAGTAAACCCTGTTATACATACGCATACCTTATGTTGGCGATTCCAGATGTCCCAAAATAATTTGTAGCTCACGCGTATACAATAATCTTTTACACAATTCATCGCTTTGATTCATAATAATGGTACGTTTATTAATGATTAAGATTTGAAGCAAAATACGAAAACAATGAGAAATATGAAATTAAGAATTTTTGGACGTGTTCTACTCGCGTTGTTTACTCTTGTTCTTCTCGGGACCGTTTTATTCAAAGTACGAAATTATTGGCTGCGATAAATCTAATACAGGGCTGCACTGCGATAATTCTAATACAGGACTACATTCGATAATGAGCTGCCCATAAGCTAGAATATTGGTGGCGGAAAATTTAAATTTTAAGATTGATTTGCAACACCTTCTATTGTGACCAGTTCAGTTTGGTGGCAGATTAAATAAAAGTAAATAATTTGTTTACATTTAAATAGTATAAGCTCATTAGAAAACAATTATGCCTGGGTAAAACATTGTTTAAACAATTGTGTGCTGCTAACTCGAGTACGCCAAAGTACACACACACACGTATTTCCCTCACCTTGATTGTACATAGATGCTATAGGACATTAAAAAACCTTCGCATTAGATATTTTTGATGAATCGCTTAGAATCGTATTTGAAGCGGATCTGTTAAAGCCTCTAGAACTTGTGTTTGCTCTCAGGACTAAGCATTTAATTTGTAAATAATGACACAATAACATTTAAATTGGTTTCGATGCCAACTCTAATTGCCATTTTTCAAAGAGAAAGAAGCAAACAGTACACATGAACCCTTAATTATAGGTTGTTAAAAATTTAATTAAATTTATATATGTATTTATTTATTTATTTTTAGGTATAAGGGTGGTCGGACACCTTCAGTTAGGTCAAGTGAAAGGCGACGTCCTCAAAGTATATCAACATCATCCTCATTATCGCCGCGAGTGGTGTTATCCCGCTTGGAACCCAGAGAATTTGAAAGACTCCGATTATCGTACAAAGTTGCCATTGACCAGAGAAGATCAAGAAGCTGCCGTGGCATGAACATGGGTCAAAAAATTAGTGGCGGAGTTAAAACAGTAAACCGTAATGATTCTCAGGCAACATTTAAACCAATTATACCAAGGGAGTTGCAAGCCGACTTTGTGAAACCAGCTCGAATTGATATTTTATTGGACATGCCACCAGCAAGCAGGGAAGTTCAACTTAAACATTCGTGGAACTCCGAAGACCGGTCGCTAAATATATTTGTAAAAGAAGATGATAAACTCACATTTCATAGACATCCTGTCGCCCAAAGCACTGATTGCATTCGAGGGAAAGTAGGTCTCACAAAAGGATTACATATATGGGAAATTTACTGGCCAACTAGACAAAGGGGCACCCATGCTGTTGTTGGAGTGGCATCAGGGGACGCACCTTTGCATTCAGTGGGATACCAAAGTTTAGTAGGATCTACTGAGCAAAGCTGGGGTTGGGATTTGGGCAGAAATAAATTGTATCATGACTCAAAAAATTGTGCTGGCATAACATATCCAGCAATTTTAAAAAATGACGAAGCCTTTTTGGTACCAGATAAGTTTTTGGTAGCATTAGACATGGACGAAGGAACTTTGAGCTTCATTGTTGACCAGCAGTACCTTGGTATTGCATTCAGAGGCCTCAAAGGCAAAAAGCTATATCCAGTTGTTTCCGCTGTTTGGGGACACTGTGAGATAACGATGCGCTACATCGGTGGACTAGATCGTAAGTATAACTCAAATGCATGTATATATTTATTTTTATTCTTAATATTTTACAAAATAGAGAATTATACTATTTATTTTATTATATTTTCGACATGTCGAACGTTTAATGTTTAACTGGAATAAAACATTCCGTACGATTGAAGGCAAGACCTTTGAAAAATCTTAGGCGTGCCGAAATTAGCATTTCTCTTTGGGTTTTTATATATTTGCATTTCCTTGGATAGTGGCGGAAAAACGGTGAAAAACGTTATTTAACTCTGTGTAAATGAATGTAACAGGAGGCGTAGACGAACCCACAAAGTATGTGTATGTATTCTTGCTCAGGATCAATCTAGAGATGGGCATGGACTGTCATTTTTCGGAACGACCCAGCACGACACGAAAATTAAATTTTTCAACACGCACGCTCAAAAATTTTCCCAACACGAAATTTTATACGTATTTTTTTTTTTTTTTTTTATTCATTAATTCGTGATATTTCTTTAAAAATACCTTAAAATTAAAGAACTAAACAACTTTAAATTTAAAAATTACATATTTTTATATAAAAATAACAATTTGTCAAGATTAGAACTTGACAATCTTGACAATCCGATTAACTTTTCACTTGCTCAAGATCGGCTATATGTGCTCGTGTTATTTCGTGCAGAATTTCGAAACACGAACACGCACACCCATGGACACAATCATAATTTTGCACACGCGTGCGCCCGTCCTATCACGATGTGACACGAAGTAAACAGTCCATGCCCAACTCTAGATCAATCCGACTCTGTCCGTCCGTTCGAAATTATAAATATATAGAAGACTTAATTTATTTATTTTAACTTATAGTCGAACTATGGTTAAAAGTAAAAAAAACAATTAAACATAATTGTTGGTAAATTTTAAATTTAAATATAAAACTAAGAATAATTTTAAATTAAATGAGAAAAAAATAAATTAATTGAAATGTATTGTATACGAATTGGGATTAAAAAAGAATAAGCCGATTCAACATTTGTTGCAGAGGATTGGGGAAAACCTAGAAAAACCCAATCAGATCAGGAGAGTTAGTGTTAATAACCAAAGGCAAATCAAAATTGTGAGTAGAATGTTCGAACATGCAGCTAGTTTAAAAGTCCTACTGTCATTAGAAAGAAAATAAGTATATATATGAAAGATGCAAGATGTCAGAAGAGTTGGCAGCCCTGGCACTTCACAAGAGTGGGCAGCATTAGCTCTTAACGAAAGAGAGGAGGAAGAAAGAGGAGAAGAATCAAGCAGTAGTTGTCTGCAAGTTGTCGTCGTGAACATTGTTCGAATTAATTAAAGTCATTCATTTATGTATTATTCACCAACCGACTAAGCAAGTCGTTACTATTTATGTCCCTTTGAATAAGTTTAATTATAAATACAACACCAAGCATGGTTCTACGATTGGCTATAGAAGGATATTTAGTAACTTAAAAAGCAAGGACTACCAGATTTTGTGACAATATGTCTTAGTTTTGAATGCAGGTAAATTTAAATTCCCTTCCGATATTGAACGTTAATTTTTTCTTATTTTATTAATTATTTATTAGGTCATACGGGATACCCTAGGAACCCCTTTGTGACCTATTAAATTTATGAACTTAAGTTTGCTGTAATCTGAGGTTAATTATTAACAAATCGTTTTGGTAGAAGGTATAGCGAATATGAAAAGTGGAGCTTTATTTTGCTTTATTGCCACGGAAAGGCCCTTTTTTTTTCTTACATCATGATTATACAGGGCATATATACTTGATGGGGTCTGTGCACCTCCTGAACTCAACGTGGGATTATACTTTATAATTATTTTAATGATCTCTAATTAAAACTAGTTACACAATTTCGAATAAAGGTATAGGAATCAGTGGCGGTAAAACCTTACACAATTTAAGATTTGATTATGTTAATTTGCAGTTATAAAAACTTGAGATTCATAAATATTATTGACATTAAATCGATGTCGCAAATCTCTGCCAGCATTTTTACTAAATGATTGCGGACATTGTTGCTCAAGCAAACGCAGAGACGGGCGATTTTACACTCTCGCTTTGTAGTTTCGCTCTCATTTTTGCACGAGTTCAATTCGCTTTCATTCTTCCACGTTCCATCATCAAAGGATCTCTCTTACGATTACGCTTGTGACGATTACGTTACGTCATAATTTTATGTCTGTACTTTTAATGCTTGTTTTGGCCCCTGTTAATAGTTGACGAAATATAATATTCACGTCTACTATACGCTATAGGACACAACCAGTAAGAAAAGCAACAGTGCGCGGCACGCGACAGTGGGATACACTTCGACCTACATATGTTCCGGTGTAGTTTAATTTGTTAAATTTATACACATATGCACATGCTTTGAAATTATTTCCGATGGCTTCTCGCGCTTCTCGCTCGCCTGCCTCCCTTGTTAGCTGACACAAGCACTGGGAGTTATGCTCCTACTTTCTTGAATAACTTCTGTGTTTATAGTCCTATCGAATTGGATTTGAAGAATACGTAGATATTTCATTCAGCTTAGTATATGTTAAAGCCGGAAAGTTGTATCTTTTATACAGCGCTATCAAATTGATTTAAAAAATTAAATTATTAATTTGCGGGGGCGATGGGCGTGGCACCTAACATTTGAAATAAACTTTGTCAGCGTATAGAACACAGGAGTCTTCCTGCCAAATTTGGTAACTCTAGCTGTTATAATGGTAACTCTAGATCTGTGCGTTCACACAGACAGAGCTGATCCTGAGCAAGAATATATATTCTTTATGGGGTCTCCCACGCCTCCTTCTGCCTGTTACATACATTTGCACTACGTTAGTATACCTTTTTTTTTTTACCATTTTCAATGGTCGAAGGGTATAACGGCGACACACGTATACCATAAGCGAGTTCGTTTGAAGCCAGAGCGTGCACAAAATTAATGCGCAACGCAATCATGTGTTGATCGAGTGTGCGAAACTTCTCAACGTGAGTAAATCGCTACTTCGATCAAATCAGTCGCTGTTCCAACTTCACTGAGTCAGAACTGCTATGTGGGATGTCTAAAATAATACAATATACTAAATGTGTTCACATGTCTTGTTTTGGTAATTATTAAATATGTGCCCTCAGCAAATATGTGCCTTCTAGTTTTTTTTTAAATTGAATTTGGAAAATAATTAAATTTGCATGTATTTTGTTGTTGGCCAATTCTCAGTAATTTTATTTTATGAGTTCCATATTGGGTGAGAAATTCGGCGCCTACAACTAGAACTCGTTGGTCGCAGACTGGCGCCAATGAAGATGCTTTATAACTCGATATGCTTTCAGAGTATCTTATGTGAGCGGCAAGCAATGAACATTTGATGTTTGGCAGGCAAAAAATTTTTTGCCTGCAACGCGCTATTTTTCTAAACACTTTGAATTTTCTTGCTTGCTCAGTTTTCATTTCAAATGAATCGGTTTGTGGGACACTGTACTGTCACAAAATGTTGCAGGCAGACTGGCGCCGTACACAAAAACGCAACAACAAAATACATGCAAATTTAATTATTTTCATAATTCAATTAAAAAAAAATAGAAGAGTCCGAGACTTCTGTCATTCACCTAAATTCATCATAAATATAGCCCTACCTGTAAAAAAAATTTTAAAAAAATCGCTGCTGAGGGCACATATTTAATAATTACCCTTGTTTTTAATGGATTTAAAACAAATCATAGTCTATTGTGTTTATCGGACGAGGAAGGTTGGCAGAAGGAGGCATCTCCGACCTTATAAAGTATATATATTTTGAGTCGGCATCAACAGCCGAGGCGATTTAGCTATGTCTGTCTGTATGAACGCCTGTTTCCAAGAAACTATAAAAGCTACACCCACCAAATTTTGTAACAAGACTCGTATGCATTGTAAGCAGATAAATTGATTTTAAAATTTGGGCACGCTTCTTTCCGCCTCTGTAAATCAATAAAGTTCACTTTAAAATTGAATAATAGCTGTTATTGGGGCAATTACCTGACGGTTGACACATATATATTTTCCGGCTCGAACGACCGCTCTGACGATGTCTTGACGGTGGAACACAGCATTAGCTCCTACCGTCAGTTAATAGTTGTCAAAACACTTATTTTAATATTTATTTCTTAAAATAAGATCAACTCCAATTAGCGCGTTTGCTGCGTCGTTACGTTTTTACAAAAAGCCCATGATCAGAGATGGACAAACAATATAATCGAATCCTTATCGATTACTTAATCAAATAGTTTTAACGATGATTCTTAAGCAATATTTAGCTGTAATGTAACAATGCTGCAACAATAGCTGTAATGTAAGTTTGTTTGAGACACATGACGTAGACTCTATTCTAAACGTTTTAAAGATAATAACGATTTAAAAGTATGCCCTAAACATCAACTTGAACACATTCAAGTCCAGTATCTGACACTTTCTTATGTATTATTTATTTGCAATCATAATGCGATTTGGCCGACCAAGGGAGAAATGCGGCAATGGCTGAGTGGTTAGCGTGCTGGACTACTAAATCGGTAGTCCTAAGTTTAATTAATGCTTTTACAATGCGTTGATTGAGAATGTTTTTTTTTTAATATTATACAACACATTTAGTGAAAAACCGTATACAGTCAGAGCCTGAGTGTAGCGTTCGACTGGTTTCATATTACTTACAAAATTGTATGCACAAAATCCAAAATGCATTGGAAAATATCATTTGGTTATGCGCATACGAATATTTCTGTGCTGTTCGAAAATCAATCAACTATTTTGATTTCAATATTTAAGTGTACAACAAGGAAAAAGTATCCATTTAACGATGTCTCCCAATGAAAAGTATTCCACACCGTAAATATTCAGCTTCCTAAAAGTTTTTTTTTTACAATATGCATTAAAAAATTTCACGTGCCGTGTGCTCTTGACGAAGCGGTATAAAGACTCGACTGATTTAAACCTAATAAACCATTGAGGTATATCAGTTTAGGCAACTGATATATTATGAAATAAAATAAAATATATATATTATATTCAGTAAAAATGTAGCTTCAGTATACTATTTAAATTATTAAATAGAATAACATTGAAATTAAATAGCTTATTTATTAATTTTTTATTTTGCAGCGGAACCCTTGCCTCTAATGGATCTTTGTCGAAGAACAATTCGACAAAAGATTGGTAGAGTTCATTTGGAAGACCGTATACAGCAGCTTCAACTTCCGCAATCGATGAAAACATATTTATTGTATAAAAATCGAAGATAATATTACTAATATTTGATTAATTAAAACAATCGCATCTCTGCGTCATGTCCTGCGGGGGCAGTTAACGTAAGATAGATTAAGATTATAAATGTCTTTAAATAAATGCTAGTTTTTTGAAGTCGGAAAAGAATGTAATGAAAAAAATTTTTTATTACCTTATGTTTTTGTACTGTAAATTAGGTCTACCGACAATATCGAATTATCTCTTATACCCATATAAAATTTGTTTACTTGTGGAAATATTTGGATTCAATATAAATAAAAAAAATAATGCTTAAAAATCTCGTGGTATGTTCGCAAAAAGTATAAATTGTACTATAAATATAGCAAAAGCTAAACTAATTTCGAATACGTTCTTAGTTATTAATTTCATTTTTATTTAACCGTGTTCAAATCCATAATTTACTAAGTAGCAATGTATATAAATACAAAATATAAATAGTGACATAAGGTTTTTATGTTTAACAACTATGTATTCCTCAATTAAGACGTATTCTTTAATCGTGGGTAAATAACGTATTTTTGCTATGTGCAAAATAGGCATGTACATATACGTTTACTCAATTTAGCATCATTATATACGGCTTTTATGATAAAGGGAAGGTCATTTGTAAAAGTGCAATAACTTCAAGCTAAAAACATTTTCTTTTTTGCCTATAGAACTGATTTGAAGAATCTCGAAAAACGCACGGTATCCACATGACATAATTTTCGATTTAGAACACATTGAACGATTGAATTGAATCATTTCAGATAATGAAGTAACATTGAGTAGTTGTAGATGTTTTCAATAATTTTCTTTAAGAGGTAATCTAAAATATGTATTGTATATTAGTTAACAACATCAAGTGAGTTACACAATTACATGCTGTAAGTATTTTATTTTTATAATATCCTTTCCCTTAAGTATTTTAAGTAATCGAGAGGATTGATTATCAAAATAGGTCCATTTAAACAAACATAATTACAGTCACTAATGGATATCTTAATCATTTTCATGGATAGCTTACACAATGCCAACATATGTACTTATAATGCATTTTAGATTGTTTACTCGTAAGATTATAATTAAATTTTATGATTATGATATATAAATAAAGACTTAATTTTATTGAAAACTTGATCTACCCCTATGATTCAACATTTTACTTTCACTTTAAGAAATATACTTACATTTGCTTTTTATGAAATTAATATGAGTGAACTATTCTCGCTGCCTATTGCTTTCTATTGCCTTATAACTGGCACGCGTACACCCGCAAGCGCAGGCAGCTCTACAGCGCTTTTCTTGGAACTTACGGCACCAAGGTGTTTTGAATAACCTCTTGTATATTGTCCAATTTTATTGCGTTGTGTTAGTAAAAAATATATTCAAAATATAAGTTAAGGAAAGACTTAAGACGTTTATCGCAGCCATGCGGCTGGGTCATTACCAGACGATGATGGTCAGCATTAGCCTTTTCTGCGATTTTATCCAGATCCTTATTCCCTTGTCTGTGCCCAAGGAGCGCAGATACTTGATCTCCTTTTTGAAAAAGTCGCATTTTTTACAATAATTTATCTTGCCAACTCTCAACCAGTAGAATATCTCCAGTAAGTTTGGCATTCTTTTTCTTGGATGGCCATTACAACCCGTCAGCGAGTTACGGCCGGCCTCAACGTCTCGCGCTAGCATCCTCTGCACTTTGCGCGCCTCCTCCAATTGGTTACACCATGCGCGGTCAGTCCTCCTCCACTTGGTCCATCCATCAGAGCCGTGGCCTTCCCCTTCGCCGTCCAACGTCGACTCTTGCCTCGAACACCTTTTTACTGGAGGTTCTTCGTCCATACGTACGACATGTCCGAGCCAGCGCATTCGTTGTATTGTAATGCGTCAATGTCGTCGTAGAGCTCTTACAGTTCGTAGTTCATTCGAATACGAAAGTCGTCCCCGGTGCGAACAGAACCAAAGAAGTTAGGCATACGTTCCTTCTTAATCCTGCCGATTACAATGTCGTCCAAGCTGAGTTGATGCTCTATCTCTAAACGAATAACGCTGTCCGGCGCCCCAGCAGTTTTCGCTGGATCCGAGTGCAGTCTGAAAGGCATAACTTCTCCGACAATCTGGCTTCCACGCTCGGAACAGGGCGACGCATTGGCACCTGAAGTCGCTCATCAGCGCACTCCTTTGTGTTACCCTTGTCCGTCCTGGGCCTGGGACTTTGGCTCTAATTACCCTGGTTAGGCCATGGATTTTAAAAAAATTCATGGACTATTGTGTTTGTCGGAACGGAATTGTGCGTAACAGGCAGAAGGAGGCTTCTCCGACCCCATAAACTATATATATTCTGAATCAGTATCAGTAGCCGAGTCGATTGAGCCATGTCTGTCTGTCCGTCTGTCCGTCTGTCTGTCTGTATGAACACCTGGATCTCAGAAAGTATAAGAGCTAGAGTCATCAAATTTTGCGACAACATACGTATATATTGCAGTGTCTCAAAGTTTTTTTAAAATTTGGACACGCCCCTTCCCGCCTCCGTAAATCAGTAATAACTATTTAAAAACTACAATATTAGCTCAACAACCAAAGTTGTATATCTTACATGACAAATACTTTGCCACGGGCGTTATGTGAAAATTTCATTTAAATCGGACTATTAATAAGTGAGATATGATACGAATTAAACTCACTTTGAACATACATTTATACTTAAGCAGACCTAATTTACGCAAGTATACCGAAGTTCAAATCTAGACACACATCATTTTAAACTTTTTATTTGCATTGTATGGTAACAAAATTGGTTGACAATGCAGCTTTGCCGATAGGCCAAGGAGTGAGGCAATGGCCGAGTGGTTAGAGTGGCGGACGGCTGTGATAGAGTGCGTGTGTTCAACTCCCGGTTGAGGCGGGTGCGAATTTTTATTTATTAATTAATTATTATTTTATTTTATTTTTTCTATTTATTTTATTCTAATAATATTCGGGCGGCGATTCCATACCGTTAAAATTTTTATTACGGTATAATATGATAATCCATGGCCTTATACAGTCAGCACCTGACTGTAGCGTTAGTATTTTTTAAAATAATTTGGCTCAACTTCTGCTAATGTACATAATGTACAGCACATTTTTTATCTTCTGAAGTTTTGATTTCCGACTCTATATCAATCTGGTTTTTTTTTTAGCTCGGCTGTTAGGAATGTAGTTCCTCACAAAGGGTATCTTACTGTGAGACTATCTCGGCTCATGTTTAGTTGTTTTTGTTGGGTATGGTTGATTCAGACTGCTGAAATCAAAGGTAATTAAATAGGCTTGCATTCATTCAATAATTCTTTATTTAATTTAGTTTAAAACATCACAATTATAACTATAAGAATTATATATCTAAAGACCATTATTGATTCTTTTTGGTTTTGGTAACGGATTCCAGTCTAAATTTGAAGTTGTTGGAGAAGACTCTCTGTGTTGAAAGATCTGTTTAGTTATTTTGTATTTTTTAATATTATTGTGCTCTGAAAATAGATTATTTTCATTTTTCGAACTATCGAATGTATTCCCATAAGTTTCTTGATAATGACAAATCGGTTCTGAAGTACTTTCAGCAGTAGAAGTTGTTACACATCTTTCAGCGCTTTCTTTGAGAAGCTGTTGACTACGATTTATTGAATCAATTATTTCTTGCACAGATTTCTTTGTTTTATTTTTATTTTCTCCTTTTTCAATAATCGTCAATGGAAACTTGAGAAATTCACGTTTCACGTTATTATTCTCTCGTAAGCAATTCTTTTCAAAGTCATTGTGTTTGGTGTGATTTGTAACGTTATCTAATTTTTCCGAACTATTGGTAGCACATACAATCTCATGAGTTAAATCATTTTTTAATATATTTTGCTCAATTGGCATAATATTTTCATTAGCAATACTACTATTAATTTCGTATCTCTGAACATTGTCTGATTTCTTTTCATTAGATTTGTCGAGACTTTCAACAGTACTTAAAGGATCATTGTTTAAATTTACTTCTTTACCGAGATCAAGAGAACAAAAATTATAATTCTTTGCGCTCAAAGAAATATCTATATTTTCTATATGTAATTTCTCAATAGCCGGATCACAAGGTGCTACATCATATTTTTCAATGCCATTAGTTTTTTGAGCCGTTATAAATTTGTTTGTCTCGGGATTACTTTCCAAAGTGTTAAGATTTTGTGAGCTTAGTTTATTTATTTTCTCAGTATTCGCGAGCTCACAATCTGTCTCGGGATTACTTTCCAAAGTGTGTAGATTTTGTGAGCTTAGTTTATTTATTTTCTCAGTATCCGCGAGCTCACAATTTGAAGTATCACTAACAAACTTTTCTATTTCATTTGCAAGTGATTTTATATCTATATTTTTGGGATCCATAGTAACATTTTGGGAGTCATTCCACTTTTCAATCATTGAATCTGGGGATATTGCAGAAACCTAAAAATAAAACAATTAAAAAATGATTTTTATTCTGTTTTACATCAGTCATTTACCAGATCTTTCTTTGGAGGACTTGGAGCTTTTGATTTTTTCCGATACGATTTTCTAGGGCTACCCAAAACGATGGAACGTTCATTATCACTTATATCGGATACAGCGCCAGTTTCAAATGGGTTTAAGGTTGTTAAACTACATGACCTACAAAATAAACCAGCAAATATTAATTAATAATTAATGTATGTGAAATTATTTATGTTTAATTTATTATGATACTCTTTTAATAATACCCTCCCCTTTAATTAAGATTTTTGTGAATGAATACATACAAATTGTATGCAAATTAATTAGTTTTTGTACTAAATACCTAATTTGCAACATCGTACAACATACTTTGTCATAAAGGATTTAGATTTGTAAACTGATTTCAGTAAAGCATTTCATTGGCAATGACAATATACTGGATAGTGTTTCCGCAAGTATGTCCTCTAGCAGGGCTAAGCCCAATAAAAGCTGCCTAGAAATAAATTTATAGTTGAAAAATTCAACATTAGATTTGCCCGCGACATTTTTTTTTAAGCAGCCAAGTGAAACAATATAAAAAAGAGGAATACTTCAAAAAACTGAAATGTTTTTACTTCATGCCTGCAAAAATGTAAGAAAACTTAACACCTTTTTCCTTTTTTAAACGGTATTTAAGTTATAGGCTTGATCGAACTGACTGATGTGGTAGTTGAGTACTGATTGCAGTTGACTTCACAATATAGTCGGCCCCTTTACAACCGGAGATTCAATATGATATTGAATTTACATATTTGTGTAAAATTATATTATTTAATTATTTGTATATAACCTGCTCATATATTCCGCCATCATCGGAATTTTCAGTCTACTGTACAGTTTTCCTCATTTGTCTGCAATAAGGATTGCCATAGTCCTTGGCGACTTTAATATTCCTGAATGACATTGCTTAGGCTAGGTAAAATTCCTTTTGCCTTCCCGGCAACATGACCTATTGTATTTGACGGTCTGTTTGACATGTCGTTAATTAGGTCAAAAACTCTTGACTTTTTATTTTTTCCTCTGATCCGCCCAAGGTAACTTTTGCCAGGCCCAACCCTTTTCTCTACCTGAAGATCCTTACCAACCTTTGAAGTTAATTTCGATTTGGGAATTATTACAAAGGCCCTGGACTGGGAATGCGGTATATGCAATTATATGTATTTTTGGGCTCTGAATCTGAATCAAAATCAAAAAATCAAATGAAAAGAATCTAAAGGTCAAAAAACATATAACATACATCGCCGTCTACCCAGACCAGGGCCTGTGTTTTTTGAGAGTCGCAAATATTTTTTGAATTTCGTTTTTCGCTGCTCATTCACACAACGAAATTGCTTGTATTAGCTGTACCTGCCTCTGCTTTAGCTGTTCCGCGCTCGTATGTGACTGGAGAGTTCGCTTGATTTAAAATGAAAGGACTTACAAAATGAAAAATTACCTGTGCGGCCGATATTGTTGAGTTTGGGCAGCAAGGTTCATCGTTTGAGGCCTGTCACGTTCGTTATGCATTTTTGTGTTTGACAAAATCTGGAAAAAAAATAAATTTGTAAATAAAACTAAAATTCCAAGTTGGCGCGAAGGATTTCTGAAAATTTGGATGAAGTTATCTAAAAACTATTTTCTAATGAACGAACAAATTCGTTACGCTGCGCCTCTAAATAAATTATCAAAAATAATCAAACTTTAAACTGATCGCGCTCAATATTTTTCATCAATTTTTTTTTTGTTTAAGGCCTGTTTCCAGTCAAACTAAAAAATAAATTGTAGGCAGAAAATTCATACAAAATCAAAGTCGGCTGACTAAATTTTAGCTAACAAAATATTTTTTCAATTTAAAGCATGTAATAAATATCGTAATAAAAATATCGATAATTTTTAGGGATGTGACTGAAAAAGGTATTTAGGCAGGCGAAACAAAAAAAACAATTGTTTCGTTGGCAATATGAACAACAAGCGACAAAAACGTAGTGGCGTTAAGAAGAGTGGAGTCAACATAATTTTCCATAATTGCCTTTTATTTGTTTCTTGATTGTAGTAATAAACTTACAGCAATTGATTTATATTGTGACCAGTATTTTATATTTCGGCAAAGCAAAGTATGTTAAAACGGTCACACTGGTTGCTGGAATAAAGTACAAAATGTAGGCAACTAATTTTAGTTTGACCGAATACAGGCCTTTAGTTGTTAGCAAAGTCCCTAATGCTCCATCGCACCGAGCTGTAGCTGTGAACGATTTATCGATGAACCACCGTATTCACTGGATTTGACCCCATGTGACTTTTTGTTGTTTCCAAAACTCAACCCTTTCAACCTGCTTGGGGCCGTTAATGAAAATTCGCAGAGGGAACTGAAGGTTATCCTGGACAGCGCCTACAGGGCATGTTTTGATGATTGGAAAGAGGGAGCATATCTGTATCGCTTCAGAAGGAGCATATTTTGAGGGCTCCAAAATAAATATTGATGAAGATCAAACATTTTTCGTTTTATTTACGATTTCCAGAAACTTTCTACCCATAAGATATTCTTAAATTTCAACAGCCAAGTCAATATATCCGTCTGTCTGTCTGTAAATGTAATTTTTCAGTTCGATTTGTATGCGACATATAAAAGATATAACTTTCTGACTTTGACATATACTATACATACGTATCTGGTGAAAAAATCTATGCCTCCTTCAAATTGAAATCCCAGCGAACAATAAAATATAAAATATTATACTTTCATGAATAACTTCTGTGCATGATGAAAATATACTATACCAGGTGGTCTCGTTGTAAAAAGCTCTCCCTTATTGTATGTTCGGATACGTATAGTTTAGTAAAGATTTTGATTTAAATATCAATTGTATCAAGTGTTAACGAGCAATAAGGGAATCACGAACATACTTCGGGTGCCGACAAAACCATCGGGTATAATTTCATCATGCACAGAAGTTATTCATGAACGTATAAACATAACATTTAATGGTAGAGAAGTTGGCTCTCTGTTTAATATATAAAATACTTACTGTAGTTGCATTTCTCATTCGTAATGGTGTATTCTCTAAAGCCAAATTCCTACGTAAGATGGGAGGACTTTCTGACGTCTTGTGTATACCCAAAGTTGACGACTTCTTTTTTAACGAAAACGACCTATAGCTCCTAAAAAAAAATTGGATTTGTAAGGAACATATTATCGGTGATCGAATGGTGGAAAATGACCTTAAATATTGTATGTATTAAACACATTTTGAAAATATTAATACAATACAAACAATGAGACCCTAAACATCGCCGTTTACTTCGCAAAGGAAATTATGCTGAGCGTGTTGGTGCCGGTGCTCCTGTGTATTTGGCTGCCGTTATGGAATATTTGGCTGCTGAAGTTTTGGAATTGGCTGGAAACGCTGCTCGTGATAACAAGAAAACTAGGATTATCCCACGTCATCTTCAATTGGCAATCCGTAACGATGAGGAGTTAAACAAACTTCTATCGGGAGTCACCATTGCTCAGGGCGGCGTTTTGCCTAACATCCAAGCAGTGCTTTTGCCCAAAAAGACCGAAAAGAAGGCTTACAATCCCAAACTGAACATTTCGTGTACATAAACAAAACTACTTTGTAATATAAATCACATAAACACACATAAACGTAATGTTACCGTAAAGCGGTACTACTTGTGTTATCGTAGTTACGATAGTTATCGATAAGTTCATAAATGTAACGCGATATATTATAAGTTGCAGCACTGAAAAGCTGAGTAAGAAGAGTACTACAAGAATGAAAGAATGTATGTATAATTTCACCACCTATAATTTGATATTACAATAAACGCAAACAAGTTTATATGTACTACTCATTATTAGTTATTTGTGGAGAGCCTCAGTTACAGTCTCTGTCATACAAATCCTTAAAAACTGCATCCACCACCAAGTTCCCATTGCACTAAAGAACATATCGCATAACCCGATTATGTCCTATAATTGTTTGGTGTTTTAAAAAAGTATCAAGTTTTTTAAAGTTAGGTCGAAATTTTGACGTGCAGGGTAAATTCTGACTTCAGATTCGCAATTAAAATTAAAAAAAAAATGTTCGTCCAAATATATATCGCATGTCCAGATCAAGATTCTATATTTTTTGATATTCAGGTTTTTTAATTTATTGATTCAATGTCCAGACTTCTCCAAATTCGTGGATTTCAAAATATCTTTTACTGCATATGTTCCTTATCCACATACATAATGATAATGATGCAATTCAGCTGCAATATAAACTTGACTACCACAGTCAGTGATACACATGATGTTTACTTTATTGTGAACGTTTTATACCAATTTCATTAAGATCGGAAGTAAAAAACGCAGATATTAAAGATTTAAAACAATTTAAAACCCATAGCATCCACTGAAGCACGTTCAAATCCTGTATCAGACGCTTTTAAATGTAATTATTTATTCAAAATCTCAATGCAATTTAGACGAGCAAGGCAATACAAATCAGCAGTCCAACGTATTACGCTACCCATATTGTGCAAACCGAAAATGTATGTAACAGCCAGAAAGGGGCGTGGCAGACTCTACAATATGTACATATATTTGCTTAATCAGCATAAACATTCGAGTCGATATAGCCATCATATTCGTCTGAATGTCTGTCTGTCCGTATGAAAACTTAACCATTCCTTTAAGTATGTAACATAAAATACGCCAAAAAAGAAGTTTTATATTTTTATTTAGGAAATCGTTTTAATCAGGTGGGTAGCACACTCGACTATGTTTAAATGTGTTTAGATTCTATACACCATATATATTAAATATATACATATAATATATAGATGAAATCCATGGCCTTATACATGGCCTTTTTTTGTGGGTTGTGTAATCATTGGCTACTTTCCGTATATTTCTGTTTAATATCAACAGGGTTGTTTGGCACAAACTTGACCTTTACTTCTGTCCACACGACAATCACAACGCCATCTTGCTACTCTAAAAACACACCCTAGTACCAAATATGATTTCCAAATAAGAACCTTTATTTTGAAGGGATAAAGTGACCGATAAAAAGGTACATTGTAAGTCGTGGCAGACTTCTTATTCTTGATCTGGATCACTCGATTAGGTCGATTAAGCCATTTCCGTACTGTCTTTATGAACGCCAAGATGTCAGCTGACTCCAAACGATGGCATGAAGGTTTATGTACACCTACTGTACGTAGATTAAGTTTTTCGATTCAAATTTTTCAATTTGATTTGTAATTTATGTTTAAAGGTATAACTTTCTAACCTATAGTTAGCTGACTATAATATCTACTTCTCCTCCAAATTTTAATTCGATCGGAAAATAACCGCAGAAGTCATACAGAAGTGTTATGCAGCGTTGCCTGCGATTGCTAGTGGACGCTTGCCTGCATATGTGTGTGCGAGTGGGAAAGAGATATGAAGCAGAAGATTTTGTCTTGGGAATTGTTGGAGTGTTTATGGTTTTTCAAAACTGGACGAAAGATATCTTTCTATCGCGACTCTTTGCACCGCCAATTGCCTCCATTGTTTAACAGCTAGTTTTTCATTGGAACAGAAAGTGTTTCTGGTCAAGAATATATACCTAATCTTTTATATTAGGAACTCTTAACTTACCACAATTCCTTAATGTTTTCTATTGAGAAACTTCGTCGTCTCAAAAAGTTATTCTTCTTTGATAAGTTCCAAAACCGCAAACGGTTATGATTATCATCTTCGTAAAATGGATTTAAATGGTCTGGATAGTTATATATTGAGATTTGACTAGAAGATCTCGAATGACTAGTCGCGAGTTCATTGTTAGTGTTCATCATTCTGAAATATGTCTGAAAATATCCAAATTTATTTTATAGAATAATTATTATAATTTATTTTATAGTTTACCTAAATTGACGATTAATGAAGCCATATCAGTTAAAATAGAGAAAGAAAGACTACCTTCGGCATGCCGAAAGTTTTATACCCTTGCAGGTTCATATCTCCTCCGATGGTTCCAAACTAGTTATATATAATGGTGCAGAATTTAATGGTAATGTGTATAATCAATAGTATGTCAAACTTTAATTGAAACTAATAAGGTGAGTTATTCTTAAACCAAACTAGTCTTAATACAATAATCTTTGTTTTGGGTGATTGTCTGATTGATAGTGGTCCGATTTATATGAAATTTAATATGCATATTATATACATATATGAAGAAAATATAATGTAGTAAATTTTAATACCTTCATAAATAACAGAAATCGGCGAATAATTTACTTGGCAGTTATACGATACATCGGTCCGATGCGGCTCGTTCCGATTTATTTGCAGCGCGCAGTACTAAGAAGTATGTAAATATGTAGTATGTGTTGAGAGTTTGCGTTGCAACAGACAGGCGAGCGGACTGGCAGACAGATATGGCTAGATCGACTCCCCTCGAGATGCTTATTTAGAATTTATCTATATATATTTTATGGGGTGAAAAATGTTTTCAAGGTGCGTTGCATTAATATACCCTCTGCGAGGGTATAATTGTTTGAACAATATCGGTGACGCAAGCACCTATTTAACGTTTACCCAAGTTTCCAGGCTACCTATGCGAATTATATAATAGATACATATGCATGTAAGTTCATATGTATGTCCATGTGTATATATGTAGGTTGATCATTATTTTCAATATTTGGCTATTTTGCATATACATATGTATACACCTATACCTATGTACATATGTTTGTATGCCTATACTTTTATGTACATATGTATGTATGTATTTTCAATTTATACATTTTAACATATAGAAATAAGTACATTTGCATGTTCGTATGTACACATTCACAGCGAGAAACGTATTAATCAAGCAGAAATAAAATATTTTATTATTACATGTATTTACGTATTATGTATAGCTTACTAATAGACATTAACTCACAATAATATAAAGGTGTCTTATATTTATTCTTTTGCAATGATGATCTCAACACGTTATAAAAGCTGTGTATTGCTCAAGCACCAAGTGTAAGTATAACACTAACAAACTTTTTCTTTTCTGGGAAGCTTTCTGATATAACAGTAAGCGATGGCAATTTTGAGTGTTTATTTATAAACAATGTAGGTTTACATGTACATACATACATACATATACATATGTACATAAATATGTATAATCTTTGCAAACATTTTTTACATCATCTTTTATGGGAAAAAATAATCATCTACATATGTATATAAAACATATATGTACAATATTTACTTAATTGATATTAAGAACGTTTTCCTATAATAATATCATTAAGCAGTGTTCACTGCTTAGTGATAATACTTATGTATGTATGTATATTGCATTTTGCGATAACAGCTGTGTTCACCGTATCATCGATAGTTCTTTGTGGTTAACACAGCTGATCTGATAGCAGCGACCCCTACCGGTAGAGAGCTGTACGACAACCCGACATCAGATCATTCGTACGGTTGTAAATTTATCGGAAAAATTCTTGGTTGTTTTTTTGTTATTTTTTAATTAAAGTTGATTTTTTGATTTTTGTTGATTGACGCATTATATATACTTTTATATTAAGTTAATATACTCAAGTATTAAGTTTAAGTCTTATATTACGTAGTTTAAATACAGTCTTCAGGTATAAAATCGTTACTTATATGAGCGTGCTCCGAATAACAAATAAACAATGCTCAAAAAGGGATATTCGAACGGAAAAATGGTTACGGTTTAACAAATTTTTATTTTGAATTTTACTCAAAAATGTTTCTAAGGATGAAAACAAAACACTCTAATGATATTGGAAACACACTTTGTTTGGTGTTTTATACGATATTTTCAGAGCTGTGAGGCTCCAAAACCACACAGAGACTGAGAATTTTATGCCAACTTTGAAATTAAATAAACTATAAATCTACTGTGAGCTTTAGTGTGATTTTGGATTTGTTTTAAAAATTAATATAATTGGAAGATAGAAATATTTTTATTTCACTAGTTGCAAGTTGTAGTTACGTCCATTTTTACTTTTGTTACGGACTGCTTGTTCTCAATAGGGCTGTGCCGGCTAGCTCAGCTGCACTTGGGGAGGAGTTTTTCCCTCGGCCCTGCAATCCGCACAATAATCGATGAGCTTTGATTCCTGCACAAAGACGTCTCACAACACAAACAGCTAAGTAAGATTAAACAACATTAAATACATAAACATATATTTAACGATGTCAAATCTCACTTACACATACTAGAAAAGGGACGAAATTTGAAAACAACAACAACTTTAGGTGGCCAACGGCCACAGCGCACCCACCCAACCATGTGATACTCCTGCTCAGGATTTCAGAGAATCACCCATGTCGTGGAGCCCCTCCTGGCCAGCTAAGACCGTTTCATCCCCCCAGAGATAAATGCTTAGCAGACGTTCATTTTATGCGTACTGTTTAATTGATTCTAGGTATTTTTGTGAACTAACATTTTTTTGTATTAGACTATATTTGCATACCCTCCCTTTCTCCTTCTCTAGCCTTACCTGCCTACAGAGCTCAATGGACTGATGGGGCACTCATTCACTAAGGAGTGGCATGGTAAAAGGGGACAGTTTAAGACAAAATATTACTCAAATTTTAACCTATGTTTAACAATAAATATGTGAAAACAATTATGATATATCTTAATTTACTACTGGTTGTCCATGCTTCTCATGGCAGTGTGACTATATGGTGGCGGCGAATCTTGTAGGACGGACGAAAAATGCCCTGGCGGCTCTCCGCATGGACTGGACTCACGAGGGCGACAACGTTCACTTGGTGTCGTTCCGTCTTCGGATTTAGTTTTAGTTTTATTTGGTGTTCCGTCTTCGGAGTAAATTTTCGCTGCACACACATAGAAAGTATTATTAATTAATTTTAAACATATTTAGGAATTTTAATTCCACGCACTTTTACTAAATCAATTCGCGGAAAGATAAGCTGCCTCGCCGCCTCGACTCTTGACTTCTACTAACAAGACCTTTAAAATGCGCTTGGCGGCCGCTGAGCCTGCAGTTTCGTGCATCTAACCGACAGTTCAAACTGTTCATCAGCCAAACGGTAAACGGGGTTCGCTGACCGATCCGGCTTTTAAGAGAGACCCGAAACTGCACTGCTTGCTTCGTCGGTAGAAGTGTGGTACCAGGGCAGCTGTATTCATCGATAACCATCTATCGACCCGAAAATCAGCTGTTCTAGCAAAATGCAACAGCACCCAATGTTTCGAGTGGCGCAAACAATTCCGCAGAACGATGACAAAACAATTCCGTGGCGTTGCTGGAAGGTGAGTATATGGGAGTTTTTTGGTGATTGATTCCAAAATGATCGACCATCTCTTCAAAAATTTTAGATGTAAATTGCTTGCCGTTGTCTGAATGGATGTTTTCCGGTACGCCGAATTTGAAGAAAACTTCGTTGATCAAGAAATCTATAACGTTGGCCGCAGATGCCTCCCGCATTGCCTTCAGGAAAGTGTATTTTGAAAAGTGTCCCCTTCTCGATCGTGGATATATTCCCAGGAAGTCTATGAATAACTTCTGGAACGGCCTTTCTGTGTCTGTTCTTTTCCCAATGCCCACTTGCATGCGGTAATTCGGTGATTTGGCTTCTTTGCACACTTGGCACTTGCGCACGAAGTCGCGTACTTCAACGGCCATTCCCGGCCAGTAAAACTGACGACGCAGCAGCTCCAAGGTCTTCGCCTGTCCTCCGTGTGACGTGGTTGGGTGTGTATGCGCTCGCGTGATCAGCGTGTTCGTCAGGGCTGTTGGAATCCACAGCTTCCATTCTACCTCCTCGCTCAACACTTGCTGTTGCATTCGCTTGAAGAGCAGACCGTCTTCGACTTTCAAGTCCGGGAGATGCTGTTTGTTGCTATCTGCTTCTCGCACCAGCTCTTCATATTCCTCCGTACCGAACGCCGTGGTCTCGAAACCCAGCAGATCGGCAGGATCTATGTGGACCTCTTCCACGCTGCGCGACAAGGTATCGGCCACCACGTTTTCGCTGCCTTTGCGGTGTTCAATTGCAAAGTCGTATGCCTGTAGTTGCAATGATCATTTCGCCAGCCTTCCCGAGAGATCTTTCATGGTCATCAGCCACTTCAGACTCGCATGATCCGTTATGCATGTGAACGGCATCCCTTCGATGTACGGCCGGTACTTGCGGATGGCCAGAATGGCTGCCAGGCACTCCTTTTCGGTCACGGTGTAATTGACCTGGTGTTTGTTCATTTTCGCCGAAAAAAAAGCAATCGGCTGCTCCTGACCTTCCTCGTTCCGCTGGAAGAGCACAGCTCCAACTCCCATGTGTGACGCATCGCACTGGACATAAAAGTGTCGTTTAAAATCGGCGTGTACCAGTACTGGTGCCGTGGTCAGTGCTTTCTTCAAGCGCTGTACTGCCATCTCCGCCTCTGCACTTAATAGAAAGCGTTTATTGGTCTTTTTCAGACTCTCAGTGAGTGGCGTTGCCAGTGTTGCGAAATTCCTGATGAAGCGACGGTACCATCCAGTTATCCCCTCGAATGCTCGGACTTCCTTCACATTTCTAGGATTTGGAATCCTTTTGATCGCCTCGACTCTCCCTGAATCCATCTGCAGGAGCCCCCCCACCTACCACAAAGCCCAGGTATTTCAATGATTTGAAACAAAAATTAGATTTTTCCAAACCAATTGTTAAACCGGCTTTTTTCAGGCACTGTGCTACTTGGCTCAAATAGGCCATGTGCGTCGCAAAGTCTGGCGCGAGGATGAGTAGGTCGTCCAAATAAACGAAAACGTTTGATCTTATTTCTGTTGGAATCACTCGATCCATGAGTCTCACTAGCCGTTGTGCCGCATTGCACAATCCAAAAGGCATTACTCTGAATTGGTACAACGGCCGGCCTGGAACAGTAAATGCCGTGAGCTCTCGGGATTTTTCCTCCAGTTCAATTTGCCAGAGGGCGAATTTTAGGTCGACGGTGGAGATGTATGTTGTTTGGTCCAGTCTGGAAAGGATTCCCTCGACGCTGGGTAGTGGGTAAGCGTCCTTAATAGTGATGGCGTTCAGTTGCCGCGCATCTAAACAGAATCTACTTTTTCCAGACTTCGCCACCACAGTCGTCCGATTGCTCCATGGGGTCTTGCTAAGTTCGATGACTCCGAGCGCCAACATCTTGTCGATTTCCGCCTCCACGATGGCCTGTCGGGCTGGTGACATTGGATATGGCCGGTCTTTGAATATTTTGGCTCCCTCAACTAGTTCAATGACATGGTTGTCCAGCTCCGTCCTGCCTAGGCCATGTTCTTCAAACGTTAGGAATTCCTTTTGCACACGTTCCAGTTCGCAACTCTCTTCTGTTGACAGATTCCATCTCTCGGGGTCTGGTTTCTGCTCGTCGGCGCTGTCCTCGGCGTAGTGTGCCATATCGCGAGCCCGGAGTTCTGCTGCGGCGTTATCCTTTGTCGTGTTCCCTTCTTGGCCGATAACTTCCGGAGCGAGTTGAAATGCACGCCAGAAATCGACACCGAAATATGCCTTCTGCTCCAAATATGGACAAATGTAGAAAGTCACGTTTTTAATGCTTCCGTTGTATTTTACAGGCAACTCCGTACGACCGGTAATGGATCGATCCTCCCCTGCTGCTGTTCGCACTTTGGAAAAGTAGCGACCGATCGGCATCCCTAATCTTTCCATCAGTTCGCGGCTGCCATGACCTAGAAGACTTATGGTCGCTCCAGTATCAAGGAGGCCAATAATGCGTTCGCCGTGGACTGATATTTCCGCGTAAGGTCTGGGATCGTTTGCGTCGTTTCGTATTACGGCAGCTGCCACCTCCCGACGCCTTTCTCGCCGCTGCTTGAAGCGTAGTCTCGCCTTGTTGATCCTTGCAGATATTTGTCGCATGCCGGCTAGCTGTTGCTCTTGGAATATTTTATTCCTGGCTTCCTTGTATCGACGCATCCTCTCCTCCAGTGACAACACCGTACGTATGTTTTCTTTCTGAACTTTTGCGTTTATATTATCTTTATTTTCTACAATTATGTTTCTTAGACCTAATGGATAACATTCTTCGCGGGATATTATTTCGGGCGTGCCTCTCCCACCCGTGATGCACCCCTTCGGTCGTTTCCCGCACAATCTGGGCATTTCGGAGACACCGTTCCAGGCTTTCCGCATCTATAGCAGAACAGTCGCCTCTCTGCGGACTTGCAGTCGCGGAAGATGTGGCCGGCTATTCCGCAATTCCAGCATCCCGTCCTCTCTGGTGGCTTTGGTGGCCACTTGCGAAGCTCCTCCACTTCCTGGGCTGGCGTTTCCTCGGGTAAAACAGGTTCGCTCACTTCGTTCACGCGAGCTTTAAAATTGGAATATGCAGGCTGTTGCACATACGCTGCACGTCCTCGGCGACCGAAGTTGCGTTCCACCTCCCTACTCTCGTCGCGAAGCTCATCCACGGTGAGTATATCCATGGCATATACGAAGCGAGCAATGTTTTCCCTAAAACCCTTTTTGATTATTTTTACCAGGTGTCGTTCAGGCATGGGCTTCCGGAGTCGCGATGCCAGTTGACGCATTTTGTGAATGTAGTCCTCCACACTCTCACCCGCTTGTTGCTCTCGCTGCAGCAATTCGTGCATCAGGTCGTGTTCCGTCTGATGGCTTCTGAATCTGTCGAGGAGTGCCTGCCGCAACTGCGTCCAGTTTCCCACAGTGGAGTGTCGCACGTGGACCCAATACCACTCCCTGGCACGTCCGGTCAGTAGCGCATGGAAAGAGCGCAAGACTTCTGACCACGGACAGTTGTACTGCCTTTGCAGGAATTCCAAGCGGAAGATAAAATCTTCTATGCTGCTGTATTGGTCCTCGCCGCTGAACGACACTCCCCAGCGTTCCACTTTCGCATAATGACCGTGTTGTTGGATGTTGGCGTATCCCGGTCCGTCGTCACGATATGCGTAGGCTTCTGCTCGTCGAATTGGGCTGCACCAGCGTCTATCTTGACCCGCCCTCGGCCACTCCTCCGGGCTACAAGACTCCTCCAACGTCATCCTAGGAGGTGGCATCGGTGTTCGGATGTCTCGACGTACGTTCTGCTTCGGAATAGCTCCAAGATGGACTGGCAATCCCTCTCCTGCTTGATGCTGTCTTCTCGATGTTCCGTCCAGTTGACGTGTTGTCAATTGCTCCTTTTGTGGATCCAGTCGGGCATCCAAAACTGGGCTCAATGCCTCATTGACCAGCTTCATCAGTTCCATGAAGCTCTGACGCATTTCGTCCTTCAGGCTCTGTCCAATATCCGCTTCTTGCGATTTTCGGTAAGTATGCGCTGTAGCATTTACGGCAGATTTTTCTGATGAGTCTAATTTTTTTGTTGGAAATTCCCATCCAGTGTTCCGCGCAGCGCGTTCCTGCTCTGGACCTATGACGTCTGTCTTTCCATCCAGTGGTGGATGAAATTTCCCATTGGCTGTTCCGTTGTGTTGGAGTTCTTGCCAAGCTGCCCATCGCCATCGGCATCTGCGGATCACCTGCGTCCTCTCCTTCAATGGACCACTCTGGCTCCTGAGATTCTGGTACTCCACCCCTCGACCGAAGGTAATGACCGCCAGCAGATTTCTCGTCAGTCATTTTAATATATCTTTATTCTCTTTTCTTTATTTTATATTTCGGTGGCGACTCGAAAAATAAGGGCCGTGCATTTATAATTATTAAAAGGGTCAATAATAATTTATATGTGTGTGTAGGCGGAAGAATAAATGTTTAAGTATACGGCAAGGTAAATGTATAAATATATATATAGGTCTTAGACTATAATATAATAAATAATATATGTATATATAAATTAGCAAAACAAATATATTTTATATAAATCAAAATTTCCTTTTTCTTTTCTAGAACTTTTATCAACAAAAACAGGGGGAATGAAACGACTTTTTGCCGGTGGACTCTATCATCGACTCTGCGCTTCTATAATTGTTGTTGCACAATGAGGACCAAAACACACTCGCCGTTCGTCAACTGGTCAAACTGTCGCGCGGGTCGACAGGTTGCCAGTTAAGGACGGGTTGCCAGTTAAGGACGCGGCTGGTGTTCGATCGGTTCCGATTTCACTGGGTGTGTGTTCCCTTGACCCGTGAGGAGGTGCAGCGCGTATAGCCCTAGGCATTAACGGGTAACCTTTCCCTCATTAAAGCCACATTGGCCGGACTTAAGGACTCAGACGCCCAGCGAAAAAGGACGATCTACTACGTTAAATACAAAGTTACCTAAAGTCTCATACATATACATATATGTTACACATTTGGATGTTGGGCATGGCCCAGCGCAAGCACGGGGCACAATGTTCTCACGCACGTAGTAGGACATGACTCGCGCCTTGTCTGGCAACATACCTCAACATCTAAATACCTCTATTCACTTTTGTTCCCCAGTCTACGATTCCCTGCGCAAACGTGAAGTCCTTACTTCCAACGTGCCGCAGTTTATCACAGACTGAGTCACAAGAGGAAATCCACCGCGAGGCGCCTCCATATCTCCACTCATCGACTTGTAGAAGTGAAGCGCCATATTGTTACACAATATGTGCGCTTCTTGGTTGCGATTTTTCTACATACATAACTTGGGCGCCATATTGTTACGGACTGCTTGTTCTCAATAGGGCTGTGCCGGCTAGCTCAGCTGCACTTGGGGAGGAGTTTTTCCCTCGGCCCTGCAATCCGCACAATAATCGATGAGCTTTGATTCCTGCACAAAGACGTCTCACAACACAAACAGCTAAGTAAGATTAAACAACATTAAATACATAAACATATATTTAACGATGTCAAATCTCACTTACACATACTAGAAAAGGGACGAAATTTGAAAACAACAACAACTTTAGGTGGCCAACGGCCACAGCGCACCCACCCAACCATGTGATACTCCTGCTCAGGATTTCAGAGAATCACCCATGTCGTGGAGCCCCTCCTGGCCAGCTAAGACCGTTTCATCCCCCCCCAGAGATAAATGCTTAGCAGACGTTCATTTTATGCGTACTGTATAATTGATTCTAGGTATTTTTATGAACTAACATTTTTTTGTATTTGACTATATTTGCATACCCTCCCTTTCTCCTTCTCTAGCCCTACCTGCCTACAGAGCTCTATGGACTGATGGGGCACTCACTCACTAAGGAGTGGCAATGGTAAAAGGGGACAGAAGAAAGCAAGGGCTTCCCCGGACACTAACGTTTAAGACAAAATATTACTCAAATTTTAACCTATGTTTAACAATAAATATGTGAAAACAATTATGATATATCTTAATTTACTACTGGTTGTCCATGCTTCTCATGGCAGTAGGACGGACGAAAAATGCCCTGGTGGCTCTCCGCATGGACTGGACTCACCAGGGCGACAACGTTCACTTGGTGTCGTTCCGTCTTCGGATTTAGTTTTAGTTTTATTTGGTGTTCCGTCTTCGGAGTAAATTTTCGCTGCACACACATAGAAAGTATTATTAATTAATTTTAAACATATTTAGGAATTTTAATTCCACGCACTTTTTACTAAATCAATTCGCGGAAAGATAAGCTGCCTCGCCGCCTCGACTCTTGACTTCTACTAACAAGACCTTTAAAATGCGCTTGGCGGCCGCTGAGCCTGCAGTTTCGTGCATCTAACCGACAGTTCAAACTGTTCATCAGCCAAACGGTAAACGGGGTTCGCTGACCGATCCGGCTTTTAAGAGAGACCCGAAACTGCACTGCTTGCTTCGTCGGTAGAAGTGTGGTACCAGGGCAGCTGTATTCATCGATAACCATCTATCGACCCGAAAATCAGCTGTTCTAGCAAAATGCAACACTTTTGCTGAACGCAAATGTGCACATACTGAAAATTCACATTCTTCGACTTAGAACTCATATCCCTTGCTCAGAGGACAGACAGGGTACTTCAAGAGCTACATATAAGGACAACACGGGTCGACCTTACCCTTTATACTTATTAATTCCCCATTGTGTTTTCTTATTGATATGGGAGCATCTAGTTCTTTTATCGATCCTAAATTTGTTTCATCTCAACATAGAGATCCGTTAAGCACAAAAGCAATAAATGAAAATGGTCTTAAATAAAATAAATGGAAATACAGATCAAGAATACCCAGCATTCTCGGAATTCAATTGAAATTCAATTGAAATGTGTTCTTCCTACTCAATTTTCACAACTATTTTGACGGAATAATAGGCGTTGTCTAGTATAAAAGCAAAAATATAGATCTCAAAAGCGTAATCTTACTTGTCCTATTCATATAAAACTGTAGTATCGTAGTTACGATAGTTATCGATAAATTCATAAATGTAACGCGATATATTATAAGTTGCAGCACTGAAAAGCTGAATAAGAAAAGTATGTATAATTTCACCACCTATAATTTTTTTATATTGCAATAAACGCAAAAAAGTTTATATGTAATAAGAACAAAATAGAACCGCTGATACTTTTAATATTGTAAATGGTAGTACAGATACGCGCGAACTTTTGACGCTATGCCTACAGATACCGATCGAATGCGAACAAGGACCATTTTTTCATGACTCCGTAGAATAAGCGGTCTTTATATTTCAGAAGGGTTGTATACAGCCGACAAATGGATGGAAGTAATTAACTACTCCGACCAGGATCAAACAAATTGTTAGGAAATATTTGTTAAGATAATTTGATAGAATTGAATTTCTTTTGGTGTGACGAGGAGCTTCCGATCGATATGAAAACCGACGCTAATTTTTATCAACTAGTGAAAACAGAACATTTTTAGGTAATTAATAAATATGTAAATTTAATTATTTTCAAAATTCAATTAAAAAAAAACTAGAAGAGTCCGAGACTTCTGTCATTCACATAAATTCATCATAAATATAGCCCTACATGTAAAAAAAATAAAAAAAATCGCTTCTGAGGGCACATATTTAATAATTACCCATTTTTGAGGCGAAAGACTTTGTTTTCAATTCCCCTTTCTTTTTCATGACTTGTCTAACAAATTGACTTTTTGAAATGCGAATAAACACGAAATCGAAACTACAGTTGATATACCCCTATCCCTTAAGATGCTCCTATCAAGAACAACAAGAAATAGGCGATCAAATTCGAATTATGTTATCTCAAAGGATCATTAGGGAAAGCCATTCAACATGGAACTCGCCTGTTTGGTTGGTTCCAAAGAAATCTGAAATTGGAGAACTAAAATGGACGTTACTGGAGAAAACTGTTAAAGACAGATATCCCATACCCAACATAAACGAGGTTGATAAGTTGATAAGAGGTCGAGGTTGATCAGATACAGATGGAACCCAAAGATATTCCAAAAACAAAGTCAAAAAATGTTATCAATGTTATGGGCAGTTAAATATTTTCGCGCTTGATTGGACAGATCACAAGCCATTTACATAGCTGATGAGTTTAAAGGAGCCAACCACTAAGAGAGTCAAATGGAGAAAGTACATTTTAGAATATGATTATAAAGTGTTGTATAAGAAAGGCTCTCAGAATTTGGTGGCGTAGTGGTTGACGTTAATATAAATGATAGTATTTCAGTAACTAGAACGTGTGGAGACACAATCCACTCGGCTCCCGAGCATATACATAGATGATCACATCTCGGCATAACCTGTGAAATGATTATAGGTATAAAGTAATAAAGGGTGATTTTTTAAGAGCTATAGGACAGTTTTAAAAAAAGACATAATATTCAGAGAAATGCAGAGAAATCTTTATTTGAATCGATAGTACGGTCCATATTATTTAATGTTTAAAGATTATTTCCTGCAAATGTTGACCGTGACTGCGCCTCAAATGGTCCATCCGCTTAGTCCAATTTTGGCATACTCTTTCCAACATTTCAGCCGGTATCTCACGAATAAATGCTTCAATGTTGTCTTCCAATACGTCAATTGAAGCGGTCTTATCTCTATAGACATTAGATTTAACATAACCACACAAAAATTAATCGAAAGGCGTTAAATCGCACGATCTAATCGGCCAATTGACCAGTCCGGAACGTGAATTAAAATGTTCACCGAACTCGCCTCTCAATAACTTCATTGTTACGCGTGCTGTGTGGCATGTGGCACCGTCTTGTTGAAACTACATGTCATGCAAGTAAAGCTCGTGCATTTTGGGAAAGAATCAGTATGAAAAGCAACAGTCGCGCGGCACGCGACAGTGGGATACCCTTCGACCTATGTTTCGGTGTAGTTTAATTTGTCTAATTCATACACATATTCATTTGAACATACTTTCAAATTATTCTCGACTTCTTATTAACTATTCTCGGGGCGCGCAGATACGTTCCAACAAACTGTTAAATTTGATGACAAACACGATTACTTACAAAAACTAAATGACTTTCAAAAAACAATACACCCTCAATTAAGTAAATCTGTATAGCAGAACGGAGAACGCGATATTAAAAAATTAAAAATAGACAGAAAAGATCTTACGAACAAGTTAACCCCTAGATTCTCGAAACAGACAGTCCTTACGGATGACACCCCATATTCATAACCCACAAAATACACAAGTCCAAAGTTATGACACAATTATAGAGCAAGTGATATGAAATCCAATACAAAAAATAAATAAAAGAAATAATAATAAAAACATGTCTTACAGGTTTTTGCTGTCGTCGTCACAATACATTTGTATTGAGACGATCGATCCTAGGACGACCATGTACCATCTTAATTTATCAGACAACCAACGCGCTGTCGAGAGTCTTAATAATTCTTGCGCCCTTCTCAAAAGAGAGGAGCACATAGATGAATTGGTTCTTGTCCTAGAACAGAAAATACAACAATTATACCAACGCCTTAATATTCTTTTACCAATGAAAATATCGAAAAGTGGCCTGGTTAACGGGTTGGGATCTATAATAAAAGTCTGAACAGGTAACATGGACACGACAGACGAAAACGAAATACAAGAAAGCTTGAAAATGTTAAAACAAGACTCAGAAAACTTACTAACGAACACACAAAACCAATTATACTTTAAGAAGGTAATTCTTTTTAGATTTAAAAATATCACAGGCCCCATAAATGAAGAACAAGGGATTTTTTTTGAAACACGTCTTAATTCTGTTAACAAAGAAACGACTAGAATAAATGCTAATAAATTGTAAATTTGACCGTGTTACATAACTAGTATCCAAAATTAACATAACTCCTAAATTTATATTGAATAACGAGGAAACCGAATGCAAAGTTTCGAAATTTGAAACGAAGAATGTGTCTACAGAATAGAGGTGGAAGTAAATCGATGATCACTGAATCAATATATTTTCAAAAATTCAAGGAAAAAATCAATTAAAATCGATTAAAATCAAAAAATTGATATAGTTTTTGGTTTGAAATTATATAGAAAAGGAACATGTTTTTGGCTTAAAATTAAAAAAAATATATATACAATATAATGAAGACCTCATATCAAAATTCTACAAAAACAAATGCTTATCCGTCGCACTATACCTCAAATACTAAAATTAAGACATGTTCTCTAATTTAGTTGTAATTTAGAACCATTTTCAAATTTTCGATTAAATCGATTCTCAAAAAATAAATCGATACATCGGAGAAAATTTACACATCAATAAATCGATTCGAGAATCGATTTAACTTCCTGCTTTACAATGCGATGTTATTATATTCATGATTAAAATACCAATACTAACATTAGACACCTATCAATTAACTAGATTAATTCCTTTGCCTTGTAACAACACTCAATTCATTGCGATTAACTATGTTGCTAGCATTGAACTAAAAGTCTCCCGTTCAGCTATCATACACTACGCTAACTGTTGTTATTCTGGATGGACGACCGTTTGACAACACCTTTATGAGTATAGAACATGTCGTAAACATTGCGGTTCCGGAGCTTGCAAACATTCTCACAAACCAGTCACTAAGCGAGTTCAACCTAGACAAGTCAATGATGGAAGACATAAACACAACATTTTAAATATGGAACACCTGAAGACGGAATGGGACAAATAAAATACTGTACGCAAGTTTTAGCGTGGCCTTCTTCGTTGAAATCGTAGCCTTTGTCTGTACAAATAGATGGACGATCTTTCTCCCTGCTGTCACACCCGTCATATCCGAGCGGCCCATTCCTTTGTTATGGCCCTCTCTGCAGATTCGGTGGGAGTTACCATAGAACCCAAAGCCGGCCAGATGCCGCTGATGTCAACGATAACGACAACAGCGCGAGTCAGATAGTTAGGTACATTGTACTACTTTATACAAAACGCAGAAGTCGAAAACAGGATGGTCTGGGCTTGAGATTTTAAGAAAACTTGCACCTACATACACACTTACGTACATATAGAATTAATAGTCAGCAACAACGTAAGCATATTGACACCACTGGAGCATTTCAATTCATGTGATCAAAAAGTAAGGTGACTTTTGAATTAAAACTTTCCGCGTTAACCGATTCAGGCAAACTTTTGTTTTTTAAGTTGGTAGGACTGCTAGGGCCGTCTGTGCCAAATCACATGTCAAAGTCATCATTATTTTTTAGTTTACGCTTGTCTTTCTCAAGTACAAAAAGTGCATTCGGCATTTATGGGATGTCCAATTTTGTTGAGCAAAGAAATGCTATAAAATTTTGCTTTCGGAACGATATTTCCGCTGCTGAAACGTATCGAATGTTACAAAAGGCCTTTGGTGACGAGCCTGTCAAAAAAAAATGTTTACAAGTGGTACAGAGATTTTAAAGAAGGCAGAGAACATGTCGATGATTTGCAATCAAAACATCAAGAAAATCAAGGAAATTGTCCTTGGAAATCGTTGATTAACAACTCGAGAACTTGTTGACATGGTTGGAATTTCATGTGGATCAGTGCAAACCGTTTTGAAGGATCATTTGGGCCTCAGAAGAGTCAAATCGCGTTTGGTGCTGTTTGTACCGTCACACACAGACCTGAGTGAATTTTTCGCCAAAAATTCGACCCATGTTGCTCCACAACCACCGTATTCAACGCCGTTCTTGAACGCGCTCTCTTCGTTTGCCCCACTTGACGGTCAAGTAACATTCTCATCACCCACCCGATAACGCAGACTTCGACCCACCGTTTCTCCTTGTCCACCAACTACGCCGCAACGTACTCAGCGATCACGCTGCCTGCAATTTGCTGTATCTGCAGACGACACTTTGTTGCTTAGCAAACGCTGCCCTCAGCCGCTAAAGCCGGATCTCTGATGAAACCCAGCGCTGACTCGAGCCACCAGTCTAGAGCTACACTCTAAATACGACGCAAGCAGAACACCTTATTGGATCTTAACTAAGTTAACTCTAATAATCTTGAAATAAACCCGAGTTATAACGTAAAACAAGCACGAAAGATACAGTCGAGTTGTCTCGACTGTGATTTATCCGCTTCCCAACTGACAAAAACGATTTTCGTGACATGCCTCTCTTATGGCAAGAGAGCCAATGTTGTGAAACATTGAAACATTACGCCGAAAGTAAGCAACAACTTAAGCATAATGTTTATATAAGTTAATATCGAAGGTGCTACCCATCATTTAGAATAATGCACCCCAATATGCAAGCTCAGCGTCGTCACAATTTCCTGCACGCGTCGAGCTTTCAAGCAGATTTCAATGCGCTTCCCCTCCCACAAGTGCATGTGATTCTAGGAAGACTACTCCAATTCAACCAACATAACATCAGTCGATGTCGTCGCCTATTGGAAGCAGCGAAGCCGACGTCGATCCTTTGACACCAAGGGCAGAGAAGCCGACAGCTAAAGACTCACAGCTTGCTAGGGACAGTTTAGTTGTTAGTTGCTAATTGGATTTAAATCAATAAAGTCGTTGTTGAAGTCCAATTATTTTTATTTTTTCATTTGCACTTTGCAAATAATAAACTGGCGCCCGAGCAGGGACTAGTACGCGTATTATACAGCAAAACCTCTTGCAAGTTCGCGGCTAGCAATTACATTTGCTGAAACCGATCACGCAACTGACGGAAAACCAAAATTATTCGATCGTTCAAATTAACCCCGGAAAATCGAAGTTAATTTGTTCATTTGCCCTTCGGACTGAAGTCAGGGCTACAGTCCACCTCTCAACCCTGTACGCATCGCAGGATCCCCAGATGTCGTTGGAACAAAAAAGGATGAAATCCGGACCGTCGGAGGGAGGAGCCATCATCTAAAATATCTATAGTACTGTAAGATTACACAAACAAATACCAAGAAAACTAACACACAAATGAAAACACATTACAGATAGACTTAAGTGTACACGGAAATTCATATAAAATACCGTTAAGTAAAAAAGCAAACAAAAACAAAACAAAACAAAAATTCACAAAAGTGATATAATTTATTGCAACTTTACGATTTTCAGCATTTTGACCAAGGATCGTTTATGTATGCATACGACACTCGTCTACTTTATATATATATGAGTTATACATATGTAGACTAATATATACTCTGGCGGCTACTCCGCATAGCTCTTAAGCCTTTAGCAATATAAGCAAAGAACAGACAATAAAGAACAGTGAACGGGGACTAACGTCCATACGTTCCAACAAACAAATTTAAAGCGACTTAGTTATTGGACAATGATGAAGTGGCAAAAAAACTAAATATTACAATACTCAATTGAACTGGTTAGCGATCTCGAAATGTCTGACTCTTCATTACGCGGACAAACGCGACATTAACACATTAGAAAATCAAATGACAATGCTTATACAGGGTGCTAACCAATCAGTGGAAGCATTCCATCAAGCAGTTTATAAACACCTATCCCTAATTCTAAACAAGATCGGTTGTATGGGGTTAGAAGCAGAACTGTTAATGACGAAAATGTACAGAGATAAGGCTCTAGAAACATTCGTACGAGGGTTACAAGGCAACTTGCCTCGTCTACTGGGAATCAAAGAACCAGTAGACTTACCCTCAGTATTACACCTTTGCCTTCAGGGCAAGACATGCAACTAACATGGGACAGTTTACGAACCAGTCTGCAAAGCCGTCACCTGCTCCTCGCAGTACTTCATTCATCAATAGATAACCACCAATTCCACCCCCAAGAACTCAATATTACCAATTTGGACAATAACCACCGACCGCTTTACCACGACAAAATTCTAATAACTTCGGTTACCAGCTTGCACAGCCTGCAGCTGCACTTTGACCTTTTCAAAATAGGCAGTTCCCGCCACAACTGACAGCGCCACCTAGGCCATAGGCCTCAAAACCACTGACCCTGTGGATGTGGATCCCAGTGTTCAGACCAGAATGGTTAACTATATGAACAGACCTCGTTTTGAACCAGGAGAAGACCACCTGATCCAATACCAGATGGGTTGAAGCGACAAAGGAACTTCAATATACAGACTACAACTGAAGAGAACGAAACGCAACCCACAGAGACTCTTTTGACAATGACGAGAAGTATGGATACGAGTACAGAAATGACATCCAGCCGAAATTCGTTGATAGTCCAATACAGAACAAATCACCTTTCGATGCTGTCTCAGTAGGTGGTAATACGCTAGTTACTCACTATAAAGGAAGCGAACCTCTTTATACCCTTCGACCATTGAAAATGGTCAAAAAACTTTGTGCAAATGTATGTAACAGGCAGAAGGAGACGTGGGAGACCCCATTAAGTATATATATTCTTGGTCAGGATCACAAGCCGAGTCGATGGAGCCATGTCTGTCTGTCTGTGTGAACGCACAGATCTAGAGTTACCATTATAACAGCTAGAGATACCAAATTTGGCAGGAAGACTCCTGTGTACTATAAGCTGATCAAGTTTATTTCAAATGTTAGGTGCCACGCCCACCGCCCCCGCAAATCAATAATTTAATTTTTAAACTTAATTTGTAAGCGCTGTATAAAAGATACAACTTTCTGACTTTAATATATACTAAGCTGAATGAATTATCTACGTATTCTCGAAATTGCAATCCGATCGGACAATAAACACAGAAGTTATTTAAGAAAGTATGTGCATAAAACCAAGTGCTTGTATCAGCAAACAAGGAAGGCGGGCGAGCGCCATCTGTCGGCAATAATTTAAAAACATGCGCATTTGTATATGTGTATGAATTTAACAAATTAAACTACACCGGAACATAGGTCGAAGGGTATCCCACTGTCGCGTGCAGCGCGTGCAGTGGTTTTTTTAATATTCAGGACGTTAAAGTAAAGTTTTTCCTGTTGCCCACATTGAAAGCTTTTGATGCCATTTCGGGCAACGATAGTTTGATAGAATTAGGGGCAGAGATAAAAATCAGCAAAAATACTATGGCATTAAAAACAGTATATCGATCCCCATCAAAGAAAAAGAATTCGAAGCAGTCAATACAATGATTCCGAGAACATCGCACTTGCCAGACACGCAAACAGCCAAGCTAAGCGAACCCAACCAAACACTGTCCTACACAACAAATGTGAAGGCAAGGATCCGAACCTCGTCTGATACTCCGGCTTACTCGAAATTCTATCAGTATCCAATGACACAGAAAGATGAAGTAAACCAACAGATAAAATAACTTTTAGACGATCTTTTAATTCGACCTTCTAGGTTCGCGTACAGTTTACCAGTGGATCGTACCCAAAATGGCGACGCTTCAGGCGAAAAAAAAAAATAGCATGGTTATTGATTATCGTAAACTGAACAAAATATCCATTGCAGATAAATACCCTATTCCCGAGATAAATGAGGTACTAACCCAATTAGGGGACAATAAAGTATTATTTGTTTTAGATTTGGAAAGTGGCTGCAATCAAATCTCTTTAAGAAATAGTGACATAGAAAATACTGCCTTCTCCGTAAACCACGGAAAATATGAAAAAGAATTGCACCAGAAGGTTTCTACTGGCCTACTCTTGAAAAATCCGAGGTTATCCCAATTTTCATGATTTTTATTTTTTTCGCTCAAAAAATAATGATTATTTGTTGAGTGAACAAAATTTGTTATTTTTTCGATTAATAGAATTACTCAATCCTCTGATTATTTCTCTTCCAAAGAAGTTTTTAGAAACAGTTTGATGGTGAACTATAAAATGAAACAAGGGGTATCCATTTCAATTATTTTCGTATCTTTTGACCTTTGATGTTAATCAATAAACCCCATTTTATTGCATTTTATGCTATAATATTTAATCATTTTTGCCGACAACATAATTTTGAGCCCTTAGTTTGAGACACAATCAGAGTATTTAAAAGTCGTCTATATGAAATAACAGATATTATATCGTATCTGTAGTTTTTGCGTGGCGTAATCCATTACATTTCTGGACGAGTGCCGGCATATTTAAACCAAAAAATATGTAAATTGTCCACGTTTTGTATGACTTTGAATTCAGCACCGTTTCGGTCGATACCATACCTCTCTAGCCTGATTTTGGTTCTGTTTTATTAAGGAAATGGTCAAAGGGCCTAAAAATAATTGAAATGGATACCATTTGGAGCACTTTATAAACCTGCATCAAAATTTGTATAATATCTTTCTTATAAGAGGTGCAATCTTAGTTTAAGCGATATTTTTGAGCGAAAAAATTAACGCTCAACAAATAATCATAACTTTGTAATCGAAATTTTTTTCACTCAACAAATAATCATTATTTTTTGAACATAATCATTATTTTTGAGTTTTAATTTTTACGAGTGATTTTTTCGGTCCCTAGTCTAAAGACTTCGAGAAAATATTGGAAAAATATATTTTATTTACATAGACGATATCATCATATTTAGCATATTGAGAACTTGCCTAAAATTTTTAAAAACTCTACAGAACGCTAATATGAAATGTCAGTTGGACAAATGTGAGTTTATGAAAAACAAAGTAAAATTCCGATAGGAATAGATAGAGGAATAGAAACAAACGCGTGTAAAGTGGTAGCGATAGCAAATTATCTTTGCCCTAAAACTTTGAGGGATCCTTCCTAAGATCCTTCCTCGGCTTTTCCGGCTACTATAGAAGATTTATACAAAATTATGCCAAATTGGCAAAGCCTTTAACTTCACTTTTAATACGTGTCCAAAAGAACTTTAGATACGTGTCCAAATGGACGTCATTCATAAAGTTAATTTTTTAGAAAATGCAGATCTCTATACTGTTTTAAGAAGCTTAAAAGTAACTTAGGGTCAGAAGAAATAATTCTCAGTTATTCAGACTTTAATAAGGAGTTCCATTTAATAACTTATGCTTCAAATTTCGCGATCGGAGCAGTTCTGTCGCAAAATAACCCGCCTATAAAATTTATCTCTAGAACACTTGCTAATGCCGAAGAGAACTACGCGGCTAACGAGTAAGAGATGCTAGCCACAATTTGGGCACTCAACGCCCTCAAAAATTGCCTGTACGATCTTTACAGATCATCAACCTTTAACACATTTTCTGAGTAGCTAGAATAGAAATGCCAGAATCCTATGGTTTTAACGAAACTGAAGTAAAAACGAATCGTAATAATAAAGATTCTTCTTTAACTGAATATTAAAGAGACTTTTTTTAATTAACGCCTAAACGAGAAATAACCCAGTTATTCTATAAGCGATCATACAATCGCCTACGTATTATCCAACCGAAATAACTCCTTGTGCTAACGCCAAGAGTCGTGGTATTAAACAATAAAGTGAACAACAAAAAAGCACGAATTTTGTGACTTAAACAGCAACAAACAAAACCAAACACAGTGAAAAACACACAGCAATTAATGAAGTTTTACAATGAAGATAACAAAAACAGTGGAAAAATAAAAATACAGACAGAACAAAACAGAATTTGGTGACTAAAACTGTAACAAAAAAAACTGATTAAAGCAGATTAAAACAAATCAACAAAATACGAGCAGAGCGTGGGGAGTTCAATGCAATTTCAACTAGAAAATAACATACCGCAGCGGCCACCAGCCAATAATTGAAGCTAAAATTTCATCTTTCAAAATGTAAGTGAGATAATCATTTGTTTACAATTAAAATAAAAGTGATAAAAAAAAAATACTCAAGGCTGTTTAGTGTAAGATTTCATTGTTTACAAAATAAACTTAGGCAAAATTCTGCCTGTTGCAATAATGTTGTGGCAGTCACGATACATCGCGAACCAGTTCCGCCAATCGATAACTAAGTCGATGACAGACCAGCTGCAATCGAGCTAGAACACACACCACGAAGAAAGCGACGCGCCACAAGAATCGTATTACAATTATTCAGATTAAATGTACAACTGTAGAATTAAGTGAAATATCTAAATAAAATATCATTCGTTACTTAATTCCACAAAGTGTTAAAAGTCAAAATTAAAATTAATTCCGAAACGGTCTGATTTTTTTATGTTGCGCCTATTGCAATATCAAACCAAAGCGGACGACAGTAGTGGCGACGAACTGATAACTGCGTACTTGGCGCAGTGGTCTTTAAAAGAAACAACAAAAATGAATGCGGAACAAGTTGCACAGATAGAGGCCAATGGTACCGGCAGCCCTTGAACAAGAAGTCCTCTTATTTGAGGAAAAGATAGCCTCTCTGACAAACCAGCTTACTAGAACTAGAGTTTCTGCACCACAGATAGAAACAAAATTTTCCGCGAAATATAAATCGTGTCAGGGGCCCATTGCGACGAGCCTCTAGATATTATAAAGTCCATCACCGAGTTCGACGGAAATATAGAAAACTATGTTTCGTGGAGGCAAGCCGCTGCCGCATCTTACTCAGTGTTAGACCCATACAACGGCAGCTCAATACACTATCAGGCAGTAGCTATGTATAATCAGAAACAAAGCGGATCAGCAGATGCTGTGCTGGCCTCATTCAACACAGTGTTGAATTTTGAAGCCATTATTGCTAGGCTACATTTTACATACGCGGACAAAGCACCGGTACTTGAAATTCAACAGCAACTAAGCACGCTTCAGCAGGACGAGAAAAAACTCAACTTATTAACAAAAAAAAAAACACTAATTACGCACGATTCCGTCGCAGAAGCTGTATTAAATGAAAATAAAGTCAAAATGAAGCGTTGGAAAGTCTATATTTTGTTTAAGACAAAAACTCACATAATTAATTTTTGCGATCGCAGCACATTATTGCACATTAAAGATGCTGTAAACGCTAACGTAGCCAACGCAATTCATTGCGAGTTACCCATACTGGCTTTCATCCAACACGAACTAGTTGAGGCATTTCTTTCTACCACCTTCAGATATTGCAAGAACGTGGTTACAGATATCGTAAACCCTACGGAGCAAAGGGAAATTGCGACAGCTGAAAATAATCGCGCACACAGAGCAGCGCAAGAAAATGCGTAACAGATACTTACTTTTTTTTCCAAAGATAGGTCGCTTAACGTCGGAAATAGCTGCAAACTGTAGAATTTGTGCTACGAGTAAACATGATCGGCACCCAAAAAAACAAGAAATAGGGATACCATCGTATGCCGGAGAAATGTTGCATATAGATGTTTACTCCACTGCCAGCAAATATTTTCTAACTTGCATCGACAAGTTTTCCAAGTTTGCAGTAGTACAGCTTATATGGTCTCGCGTAATCGTAGATATAAAAACTCCACTTTTGCAACTTCTTAACATATTTCCCAAAAAAAAGCGATTTACTGCGACAACGAGAAATCCTTAAACTCAGAATCCATTAAATCAATGCTCAGCAATAACTTTGGCATTGAGATTTAAAACGCCCCACCCCTGCATAGCTCCTCTAATGGACAAGTCGAGCGGTTCCATTGCACTCTTGGGGATATAGCACGCTTTTATAAGATACAATAAAGTACAACAGGTCAATCCATTCGGTGACAAACGAGAGACCCATAGACGTAATTCACGCAGCCTCCAAAGACAGTACAGTGCAGATTAGCGAAAAAATGGCATCAACCAGCAAAAGACACTTGAGTAAATGAATAAAAACAATCGAATTTGTTAGGGAATAGGGTTTGGATAAAAAACGATAAGAGATAAGAAAATTAACTATCACCCCTATTAACAGACTATAGTGGAAGCAGATCCAGGCACGACAGTGCTTATTAAAGGGAGGGTGGTCCATAAAGACACTCTTAAGTAGATTTTTGACATTTGAAAATCATGACAATTATTTTTTTTAACAAATTAAATTTTTTTCAGGTTAAGATATACGAGGTGTGTTCAAAAAGTAATGTGACTTATCAAATTTCGCGGACAATATACTTTCGATTATCGATTTTTTTTTTTTGTTTTGTTATGTTGGTACACTCTTCCCGAACATCTGTAACAAGTTTCATGTGTATAGCATTTTTTGTTTGGTTGTGAGAGGCGTAAAGGTTATAAGTGTTTTGCGTGCTCGGCGATTTTTTGCTATCAAAAATTATGGATCAAAGGATTTGCAAAAAAAATAAAATGCTCCGAAACACTTGAAATGTTGACATGAAATGAAAAAATGTTTACAAGTGGTACAAACTCTTCCCAGATGGCCGAGAAGATGCCAATGTCGGGCCTCGCTCTGGACGCCGAAGCACGTCAACAACTGATGACAACATTCAAGCAGTGAAGAAAATTGTTTTGGAAAATCGTCGAATCATTATCAGAGAAGTTGTTAGCGAAGTTTGTTCCAAAATTGCTAAATTTTCACCGAAAGAACCGTCGCATGAGCATCGCTCAAGAGCTGTTGAATGACGCCAACGATGACCCATATTTACTCAAAAGGGTCATAACTGGTGACGAATCATGGGTATATTGTTATGATAGCTAAACCAAAGCCCAATCGTCCCAATGGAAGAGCCCAGGTGGGAAATATAGAGATAAAGACTGCATCGCTGCTTATGAGAAGTGCTTTGAGGATTGGAAAAACCGTTGGCATAAGTGTATTGTATCTGAGGGGGATTACTTTGAAGGGGACAACATAAATATTGATAAATAAATAAATAGTTTTTCTTAAAAATACAAAGTCACCTTACTTTTTGAACACACCTCGTATTTTCAGTTTAACAATATCAACTACATATGACCTTGATCAAAGCTACATTAAGACTCAACGACTACTTCCACGCGGACTACATACCTATAGTTGACGATGAAGTAACAATCTGGGACTCGTACACTTATAAGGGACACACGACGAACCTGACATCTTTTGAAACTTGCATCGACAAGACATGGAAATTGATAGATAAACTACCAAAGGACCACATGAAACAGATACTGAAAACTGAAGTACAACACACAGCCACCTTAATAGTTCCTTCTTCCCTTGATTACCGGCAAACACGTAGCCTGAACATGATAGGTAGTGCCCTTCAGGCAATTGCAGGAACCCCAGATTTTGACGACTGGGAACAAATAAAATTTAAACAAAGTCAATCAATAGAATCCGAGAGCAAGCAGATTGAGATCAACAGTAAATTCCAGGCAAGACTTAGACTTTTTAAGGGCCTCAAGAAAATTTTGAAACCAGATGCAGATGTCGAACATTTTTAAGCAACAATTTTGGCAAAAAATAGAATGATAATAACAAACCTTGAGGACTTTATCCTCACTGTTAAACTTGCAAAAATAAAATTAATCCGCCCTTTATACTAGACAGCATCGACGTAAAAGTATTATTAAATGAACAACTTTCCAATACTAGTACAAGTCTGTACAAAGTACTTCATGCGCCCAACAACTGGTATCTGGAGCCGTCGCACAATGCGCCACACGCCACGTACATTGCAGTAATAAACAGCGCGACCATAAATGTCGGGGACAGCACTGGGAACAGCCAGATAGTCACGGGAACTTACCGCGCGACTTACGACGATCACGTCTCGCCAAATGGCACCCGTTATGTGAAGCACCTAGGTATCCTGAATAAGAAACGTGCTATATCCACGTCAGCCGTGATCAACGTCACCCTCTTCACAGAACAACTGAGCCTCTCATGCTTACATGACCTAACCAAGAAGAATCTTTGCCATATCAGGAATCTTAGATCGGGATTATCTTCACGATCATATAGCTGTTTGACCCTCATCGCCCTATTCCTACTCCTCGTTGACGCCTGCAAATTATACCAGCGCAGAATGAGAACGAAGAAACCCAAGGACGCGTTTGATCTAGTAGGGGAGGAGTTAACACGCGCAAGCTTGAGTAGGCTGGCAACTCTGTTGCGCTGATTGCTGTCGTGATAGTAGCCTGATCGCCCGTTGGAGATGCCGCCTCAGCGGCGGCTTCATGGTTCGATGCAGCTTCCCCTAGAGTTTTTAGAATTTATTATCCTATGGTACCTGAAGTATAAACGAATTATAATAATAAAGACTCTTCTTTAACTGAATATTAAAGATACTTTTTTTAATTTATATAAAGCTGCAGTGCCCTGCAGAGCAAAGAGGTGGCCATATGTGCAATCTTGACTCCAAGGGCGCCTTCGGGTCTTGATGATATCAAAAGATAGGTACAAGGTAAATGAATCCAGTCGCGGCAATCGAAGCCTGTACCATTGGCCTTAGAGTTAGAGTTACATTGATAAACATCGATGTTTTATATGAAAAATCTAAGCAAACATCGATGTTTCTGCATCTCTACTTAGAGCCCATGACACAGTGCACTGAACTACTGCAAGACTCTTGCGTGTGTTGGCACGTTTTACTATAACACCATTAAACTGTGCATATAAAAAAAAAATAATACAATAATACAATGTTTATCGGCAGCGCGACTCGATATTGGGTCTAGTTCTATGGCTAGAAATATTTCAGACACGGTAAAAGCATACTGTGTATATAACCCTGATAAGAAACAGTTATCGGAGCCAACATCACATTCATCGCAGAGAAGATTGTGTTGCAACCGAGGATAAAATTTTTGAACTCGAACGTGACTCTTCGGCATTTGCTTGTGATTAAGAAGCCGTTATCGACGGTCTGCCGAACTATTGTACAACAACAAAGTGTAGACGAAGATGACCATCAATGCTGCGCCAACGAGGAATCCTTAGCAACCGAAGATACTACCAACTACTTACCCGGGCCGTCCAAGAAACCCATACCAGATGTTCAATGTTATCACAACTGATGAAGTAACAGTCCCAAATGAATATACTATGCAAAACCAAATTGTATACCACTAGGAGCCGAAGATTCTACTGATCGCAATCCCTTCTTCACAGCGGGCGCTGTCTTCAGTTGAGAGTCTAAGAAATAAAGTGTTATGGCCCTGAGCACCACAGAAGTCGATTACATAGCCTTATCCACAGCAGAAAATATGACTTGGAAGCACTGTATTGGCACCGATGTACAGTGACATTCAAAGCGCATAATGCTTAGCTAAAAATCCTAAGTTACGTACAAGAAGGAAACACATGAAACTTTAGAGCAGTGGTGCCCACCCAAACGGTTGCGTTTTTAAATTACGTTTGTGTGGAGCTAGCTACTCAGTTTTCTTGCTTTGCACTGAACGAAAAGATAAAGCACAGCCCGAACAGCAATGTCGAAATCACACGAATGTGTCGTTGGGGAGAGGCACTAGGGCTCTGGGCACCACAGAAAATATGATTACTGAATTGTGAACAAAGAATTTGAGTAGAATTAAACATATAAAATGAATGTACTAATTTAATGGAACTGCCTTATATTTTTTGGTTTTTTAATTGTTTAAAGATGGAAATAAGGTATAGGTTAAATACGTGCCATCGTCGACGATTTTTTTGAAATTTCTTTTTAAGGTAGCCCTACCTTATGGTGTATTTAGATAAAAGAAAGAATTACAGTAGCTCACAGCTTATTAAAAAAAAATTTTTTTTAATCGGAGATGTGGGCACGTATTTAACCTTTACCGGATATTATTTGACATGTATTCATTTAAGAATGTGAATATACTGCGTTTAGAATGAATGTTGGAAATATGTTATATGTACATATATATTATGAATTGTAGCGCATAGTTAACGATTCCTTCATTCGGTAATTATTAAATAAGTGCCCTCAGCAGCGATTTTTTTTAAATTTTTTTACAGGGCTATTTTTAATGATGAATTTAGGTGAATGACAGAATACATGCAAATTTAATTATTTTCAAAATTTAATTTAAAAAAAAACTAGAAGAGTCCGAGACTTCTGTCATTCACCTAAAATCATCATAAATATAGCCCCACCGGTAAAAAAAAAAAAAAATTTTTTTAATTAAAAAAAATCGCTGCTGAGGGCACATATTTAATAATTATCCTTCATTCTCCTTCATTGTCTCCACACGTTTAATATAAAATTAAATTGAAATGCGTGGGCGAAGGGCGCCCATTTAAAGAAAAAAACCTTAACTGCGTATGGTGTACAAGAACAATAATGCGAAATTTTGTTTGTTCATTCTGCCCGTTAGAATAAAGATTGATGGTTGCCGGTAAAGAATAAAAAAAACAAAGAATATAATTTGTGCAGTTACGCTCTAAAACAAGCAGCGCGACTTTCATGAAGTCGAATGCAATTATTATTAACTTCACTGATATTTTTTTGACTAGCAGTACATAAAATTTGTATAGAAAACATGTATGTATTTTAAATTTGATAAAAAATAGGGATGGAGTCCCGAAAAATAGTGATATTACCGATGGTAGAATAACTATCGATGATTTCAAAAGCGATATTGCCGATACTTGGACACATGCAATTCTTTTATGGAAATCTTAATTTTTGACTAGATTTTCGTATGAAAATTTTAATTTTTACTTAAATTGGTAATGACTAGTCGAAAATGAACACTGATCTTCGTATAAAAGCGTTCATTTCAGAAAATTGTTCCTGTGTCAGCTATAAGTTATGGTATTAAATTAAATTAATAATAAAAATATATTATTTATGTAAAAGAGGACGATGTAAAAAATTTGGGTGCAATGTCTTAAAAAAATCGGTCAATAGGGTCTTTGCAGATAGATCATATTTTGAAGAAGCACGTGTGCCACGTTTTATAAAGACGTGTTTTATTATTTAGAAAAACTGAAGAACTAGTTTGCGTTGCAACGGACATGCGGACAGACGTACATACTAGAGAACGGCACTTTCTGCTACCTTATTAACTCTAGTTGAAATTTGAGCACCGGTGGTACCCAACAACCGAAAAACACGGCAAATCACCCGACTCGAAGATCACTCGGCACACCCCACAATTATTCTCCGATTCCTGAGGGAACCGTTGACACAGACACCCGAGTGTATGCACCAACGGATTGATCTCTGTGATTGGTGCCGTTCTATGATACATATGTAACATGTAAGACTGCTCTGAATATATGTATTATAGTCTTCCAGAAAGTAAAAAACTTTGATGAAATGTGTGCCAGCCATTTCATCAAACGTTTCGCTGTGTTAGTCAGCAAACGTTTCGCTGTGTTCGTGAGCAGCTAAAAACGAAGTAAAGAAGCAATGCAGAATTGCCGCAGAATTTTGGTGCCGTATACTCGCTAGCCATGAAAATGTGAGGTTCTGCCCGCCTCTGTCATAGACTATAAACAAAGTCAATGTGAAAAATATTTGTATATATTTTTAGAGTTATTTTCACTATTTCGCTATGTTAAATATGTATATTAATATAATAAAACAAAGTATGGATGATTGTTTAAACATTTATAGATTATTTCAAAAATTATTTTCATTTTTGACCATTACTTAAAGTGGTTTAAAATACTGAGGTATAATATGAGTTTCGTGCAAACGAAAAATAGATAATTTGAAAATGCTAGTGCAAAGAATGTCAATTTGATGTCCAACTGAAATATAGACCATACTATATAGTTTTAAATTATTCGTGTTCCCTTATCAACGTGAGTACATGATGATACCAAGTCACGGCATTCCTGCCGTGAATAGTGACTAAGTCACGCTTATATTTAATAATAATACCATCACTACGATTTATATCGGTCTCAGCAATTGCAATCTTTGGTCTTCAACTTGTGTTAAGTTAAAAAAGTTTTAATAAAATCTGTTTGTGGATAAATAAATAAAAAGAAAATGGATCAGTTTAACTTTGGAGGCTCAGAATTGACTAGAGGACATATGATACAAATGTTGCTTCGGATTTCAGTAGCCTCAGTAATAACATATTATTCTGTTAAATGGATGATGAATCAGATAGATCCTACAAGTAAAAATAAAAAAAAAGGCAAAGGTTCTGGCAGAAGAACAGTTGAAAAGGTTTGCAAGAGTTGCACTGAATTGTTTACTATTTGTTATCGAATTTGATTTATCTTTCAGACTAAGTAAGGAGGATAATTTCAATATAAATCTGCAGACTTTTAATGATTATGAATTAATGATTGCATCACATCTTGTTGTCCCTGCCGATATATCCGTCAAGTGGAGTGATATAGCCGGATTAGATTCAGTAATCCAGGATCTTCGTGAATCAGTTGTTCTACCAGTGCGACATCGAGATATGTTCAAGGGATCAAAACTCTGGCAAGCACCTAGAGGTGTCCTCCTTCATGGCCCTCCCGGATGCGGAAAAACATTAATTGCGAAAGCTACAGCTAAAGAAGCTGGAATGCGGTTTATTAATTTAGATGTAGCTATTCTTACCGACAAATGGTATGGCGAATCACAAAAACTCGCATCTGCTGTATTTTCGTTGGCTGCCAAAATTCAGCCGTGCATTATATTTGTTGATGAAATCGATTCTTTTCTTCGCGCCCGTAATTCTAATGACCATGAAGCAACAGCAATGATGAAAACTCAATTTATGATGCTATGGGACGGCCTTAGCACAAACCACGACTCAGCCGTGATTGTAATGGGGGCTACTAATCGGCCGCAAGATCTCGACAAGGCTATTATTCGACGAATGCCAGCCCAGTTTCACATAAGCTTGCCATCTGAACTACAAAGGGTCCAAATTCTCAAGTTAATCTTAGCAACGGAGGAAGTAAACAACGATATTGATTTTAATCAGTTGGCTAAACTTACAAATGGATTTTCGGGATCAGATCTTAGAGAACTGTGTCGCAATGCATCAGTTAACAGAATGCGACTTTTCATGAGAACAAATGAGAAAAATCAAAAGTCGCAACCGAATATTAATTGTACCAGCGCAGGAAAAGCTTCAATTTCTATCACAATGGATGATTTACTTAGTTCGCACCTGAAAATGAAGGAATCTAAGATGCACACTGGTAATCTATTTTTAGAAAATCGAATCGATTTAGATTAAAAAACATTCACGTGTATATTACAAAATGTATAATTAAAACTGTATTTATACAATTAAATGTATAAATATATTAAAAGAAAAATATATAATACTTTCAAGATTACACAAATGTAATACTAATTGTTGCAATTTCATTAGCCCAAACGTATGTATGTAGTAGCAGCAATGAATTATTCACATAGAGCACAAATACTTAATGGCGCTTTCAAAATAAAACTGTTGCTAAATTCAATTAATTTGATTATTTTGGAAAGGGTTGCAGTTGTTTGAATTGGGTTATATTGTTAAAAACTACGAGGTAGAGCCACAAAGTTGCGCATTGCACTTTAACGTGATCAGTTCTTTCGCCGATCTCTGCGTGCGTGTTTGTCGTGTCCGTCTTTGTGGGTGCATGCATAAAAGTTTATCGATTATCGATTACAATGTCAAAGGATATTGAGCAAGCGGCGCAGCGTCGACGACGTCGATCGAAATTAGAGCGGAGCCTGTAGCGGCTGCAGTATTTTATATACTTTAATTGTTTATTGTGTAACCCGAGTGTGCTCTAATTGTAACCTCTCCTTCCCCACCTAAGAACATCTGTTTTATACGAGAATGTATGTAATTAAATGTTGTGTGCCACGCAAATCAATAATTTAATTTTTGAACTCAATTTGTAAGCGTTGTATTAAAAATAAACTTCGGACTTTAACATATACTAAGTTGATAGTTATATCTACTTATTCTCTAAATTGCAATCCGATCGGACAATAAACACAAAAGTTATTTAAGAAAGTGAGCATAAAACCAAGTGCTTGTGTCTACTAACAAGGCATGCAGGCGGGCGCGAAGCGCGAGTGCCATCTATCGAGTATAATTTAAAATCATGTGCATATCTATATGTGTACATACATAGGAACGTAGGTCGAAGGGTATCCCACTGTCGCGTACAGCGCGACTGTGGTTTTTTTTATAATCTAATTTAGTTTATCTTCGCCCAAAAATTCTGGCCACACTTCCCCGAAGCAGCACACAGTGACATCAACTCATGAATATAGAAAACAGGCAAATGCTTGGGACAGCGCGCTTGCAATATAAAGTCAATTTTGTGTTTCGGCGTCGAGAGTCAAGAGACCAAGGCACAAGGTTATCTTTTATAACTTTCGATAACATGTGGCTTGTCTTATAACAGTGTTTCCCACTCATACACTTGCGTGAAAATGTGAAAAACAAAAGCTTATAAGCAAAGCAACAAATGTGAAATTTCGCTTATTGAGGGCGCAGATGCATAATTTTGATGGTGCGACTGTAAAGTGTAAGGTGTGGGCTCGGCTTTGACGTTGTTACGCATGGCTTCAATTTTGCTTGAGTGTGTAAGAATGAGAAAAGAAGAGAAGAATTTGAGCATATGAATAGAAAAGTTTTTGAAAATTGGACGAAATCGTGCGAGCTCGACTGTGTTGATTCTTGTTTTGCATAAGATTATTGATGTAGCTATAATATAATTCTTTGTTTAACATTGCTGCATAATAATCAATAAGATAAAATGTAAAAATAATCATCTCGACTAAAAACTTGCTTGTCTATGTGGTCCCATGTCGGCTTCCGTTCGACTGTTGCTGTCGTTGGAAGTGTAATACAACTGTGTTATAAAAAATAAACCCAACGAAGGCTGCATTCGAACGCGCTGAACAGAAAGATACCCTTCGCCCAGTTTTGAAATATCACTAAAAATACACTAAGAAATCCAAAGTAAAGGTGTTCATACATCTCATACTGTTTTACTTTTAGACATATATGCAGGCACTAGCAGGCGCCCCTGTCATTTATATACCTAGCTAAGGGCCTGTCCAGCGTGAAATCAACTTGGTGTTTGTTTTTGTCTTTGTCATCGAGAGCTAAGTGACTGAATCACAGTGTATCAAAAGGATTAATTGCTAGTAATAACTTTTAACATCTGAAAACATGTGTGTTTATAATTTATTGAGTAGATAAATTTAATAATCATAATTATATTATATAATGTAAAGCAAAAAAGAGTATATACTAAATTATAAATTTTTTGTTTAGGAATTTACTAGAATTGACAAAATTTGTGAATCAAAACTAAAAAATTCAAGCCACATGTTTTCGACGGATATACAAATTTCGCCGCAATTTAACTTTTGCCCACTGTGCCTTTGTCTCTCTCCACGATGAAACACAAAATTGGCTTCATATTGCCAGCGCGCTGTCCCAAGCATTTGCCTGCGATCAAACTTCACAAGCAACGCATAAATTCATATGCGATCTTGTGCATGCATACACGCACACATTGAAACGATCACACAGAGCAAAGAATTGCACATAGTTCCGCTATTGTGCGACTGAGTGCTGCCTTAAATAGGCTCTTGGTAATTTCATTGCTGGGAATACCATTCATTTCAGTATAGTTAATCTTACAATTATCGAAAAATAAAATCTATCGAAACTTGCGATGAACACATCCCTGAAGATGACGCACGAAGAGAACAAAGATGGCGTTCACGATGGCTATACGAACAAAGCCTGAGAATACTTGCTCTAAAGTTTATTAATTTTACTAAAAAACATTGAAATATCAGTGCAAGTAAATCTATAAAAGATTCAATGCCTTGTGCCATGTGTAAATTAAAAATAAATACCGCTACTAACCAATAGCTATTGCTGTGGAAGTTTTGTGTTAATCAAAACATACATTCATTCGTACATACATATGTATGCGTGTGTATAAATTAAGTGATTCGTGGTCAAAAGAATTAAAAATACGGTAAGCACCACTGATAATAATTTGAAAAACGGTTAAAAGTCAGTTTGTGCTACCTATCGTCATTAAATTTGCAATCAAATAATATATATATTTTGTGCAAGTGAGTATTTTGTAAATACAATATTTTGACTATTTGTATGTCAGTTTAATACACAAAAATCTAAAGGCAATAATGAAAATAGTCAAGAATGATAATGATTTACATTTTAGACAAAAGAAATAACTAATTTGGTTTTATTTATAGTTAATTGTATACATATACATACATATAAATTCTTCGTGCTTACTAATGCAAATTTCAAACTACAATATTAATATTAACTTTTTAAATGAATTTAATTGTTTAAATTGCATATAAGTTTGTTTGATTAAATTCACGAACTCTTCTGTTTGAAATGCTATCGAAGTTACGATATACCGATAAAAAAATGTTTGTTTTGTTTTTCTATCCCACACTGAGCACAGATGCAAGTACGCAATGTATGTATGTTGTTTTCCGAATGGAAACAACTGCGACTTTTGAATTTTTTTTGTTTAGAATTAGTATTAACTGCTGATTTGATTTAGTCATGACAATCTTTATAGGCATCTAAGTTTCGTTGACTACACAACTGTGCAAATAAAGTTGTAATACTCCCCAACACCATTGACAATGGTAAAACGAGGGTATACTACGTTTTGCAGATGTATGTACCATCCCGAGGGAGGCGTGGCAAACTGTCTTTTTGTTTCAATGGATAGGGATTCAGCAATTACAAAAGCTAGAGACACCAAAATTAGAATAAAGATCGTAAATATATATAAGTAATATGTAATAAATATCTTGTTATTAAATATATAAATAAGTTACTTAGATCAATACTAAATATATGCACCTATCCCTTATCTTATGGAAATTGTTCAAGTATACATAGCCAGTCAAGAAATTTAGATATTAGTGTGCTGTTATATTTTCAATTTGTTTTTTAAAATCAATCCACAAGTTTTGTTTGTACTTTTTGCTCTTTGTCCGTCCATATGATGATACTGCTTAAATTCCAATATTTTCTAAAATGTAAGGCATAATTGGTAATTCAATATTCAATGTAAAGCTAAACCATTCTTAGTTTTTATATTGAAATTTGATTTCACTGCGTTTTGTTAAAGATTCACTCCCTCGATCATTTTTTAAAATCTGCAAGTCAACTCCACTACACGTTTTCAATCATAATTGTTTTGTTTTTTTCTTTTTACATAAGTGATTTTTAAAAAAAACTAACCAATCTTACTGCTGGGTATATTAATTTGAGATGCACAAAAAAATATTTTACAGAATACATTATGTTTAGAAATGGAAAAACCGTATCAAAAATGGGGATCGTGGCAAAAAAAAATAATACAAAAAACTATGATCGCATATTTATTTAAAAAATAAAATCATTGTTAACTTATTCATGTTAAATATTACTAGAAAGAAGGACTACAATCGGGATGTCGAAGGTTCTATATTCTTGCAGGTTCTTATCTCCTGTCATCGTTCCTATACTTACAGGTGACTCAATAAGTTTTCTCTCATAGAAAAACACAGTTTTTGGACAAATTAACATTAACTCATCAACATCTAAGGTCAAACAATCATTCCAACGTTTCTCCAACTTTATGATTCCATGTTTAAAAAATTCTTTATTTTTTGATTAAAATTGAGCTTCTGTGGCAGCGATCACCTCGTCATCGGACGTGAATCTGTTTCCCAGAGCATCTTTTTGAGATGTCTGAAGAGCCAATAGTCGGTGTAGGCCAAATCTGGCGAATATGCCGGTTGCGGGAGCAAATCGAAGCGTAGCTTATTCAATTTGGTCATTGTTGCAATTGATTTGTGACACGGTACATTGTCTTGTGCGCGGCACCCATTTTGCCAACAACTTTTTCATAATCGTGCAAAATAGTAAACAAACTGCCTTAGGATATCTTCAGGGCCTCACCTATCTCCAACAAGTTCAACTGACGGTCCCACAAAACGGTTTTGCGCACTTTGATCACATTTTCTGAACAAACTGCCGTTTTTGGGCGTCTCGAACGTTTAGCGTTTAGCGTCTGTTGTGTTCGTACGACCGAATATAACTCATTATATCAGCTGCAAACGGTTGATTTCGACGGTGCGGACCCGGGTAATGCTTATCAAGCCACAGTTTGGCTTCGATCGTATTTTTTATAAAGATATAAAAGAAAGCTCTATCGAATGGCGGCATTGATTTTTTGTTCAGCACCCCTATTTGTCAGTCCAGGGACTTATTGAGTGACCACTTTTTATCTCCCTTCCGCTTTTTTGCTCTTCATTCAATGCTTTATACAAAGTGTTACAGTGATCGGATTTAGTTAAAATATGCGCCTCCAACTTCATAATACCTTCCTCGTAGAAGCCCCCTCCTTATTTGCGAAGAATTCGGACAGCCACTTTTCACAAGCCTCTTTTGAGTTCAACTTCACACCACCAAGGGCATTCGCCATGGACAGGAACAGGTGGTAATCACTTGGCGCTACGTCCGGGCTATATGGTGGATGCGATAAAACCTCCCATCCGAGTTCCCGTAGCTTCTGACGAGTCATGAACGAAGTGTGTGGTCTGGCGTTGTCCTGGTGGAACACTACACCCTTCCTGTTGGCCAATTCTGGACGCTTCTGGTCGATCGCCTGTTTCAAGCGGTCCAGTTGTTCGCAGTAGCTGGTAGAATTAGGCGTCTGGCCATATGGGAGCAGCTCATAGTGGATGATTCCCTTCCAATCCCACCAAACACACAGCAAAACCTTCCTGGCCGTCAATCCCGGCTTGGCCACTGTTTGGGACGATTCGACCACGACCGTTTTCGCTTGATATTGTCGTATGTGATCCATTTTTCGTCGCCAGTCACCATCCGATTCAAGAATGGGTCGAGTTCGTTCCGCTTCAGCAGCATATCGCAGGCGTTGATTCGGTCCAGAAGGTTTTTTTGCGTCAAATTATGTGGCACCCAAACATCCAACTTTTTTTTGTATCCAGCGTTCTGCAGATGGTTTAAAATGGTTTGGTGACTAACTCCCATCTCCTGGGCGATTTGGGCGGATTTGCCTTTAACGAAGGAAAACTTTAAAATATCGCGAATTTCGGCGTTAGTGAACTCCATGTTTACACGTCTACAACTGTTGAACGCAATATCCAAACTAATCATGCATAGCGTTGTTTTGTAGGTTATGTCAAGACCTTTCAAATTATGTATAGTGTTGCCAGATACGAGCTCTGTAGCGCTTTGTACATAGCCGCGAAATTCAAAAGACAAAAAAGCGGTATTTGACAACCTAATATTATGGTGCAGAATTGAATAATTTGAATTTAACTGATTGAGGATTTGAGGATGATGGTGGTGTATAAGTATTTAACAGTCGAGCAATCTGTAGACTTCTTGTTAAAACAAAAATTAAAATAAAAAGAAAGTTATGGTTTGTTTTTCAAATAATAATTGTCGAGCCGCCGACAATATCCAGGGAATGCCTTAAAAAATCATTGACCTCCGTTGGCAAATGTACATCGAACAAATGAAGGGCTGAATGATAATGTTTTATTCTATAGGGAAATAAGACAGTTTGCATGGCATTACAAGACTTAACCTTAAATCTAGTCCCAAGTCTACATACCACAGTTTGTCTTCCCTCACTCTTGGATATCGCCAAGCACAGCTTAGTTCTTAGTTAAATCGGTGTGACCAATTACAACAACGATAATAACGCATAATATAAAATACTAAATCTAAGTGCCCTCTATCGTTGGCAAATTACTTAACTACTTATAGATAGCCTACTTATCAGTTCCGCGACAATAATTGAGTTATAAAATACACAGGGTTATTTGTTATTTAGTACTCGATGTTATTTTTGAATAGCCTAAAAACAATTCAATTGTTTGTTTGGATGTATTTCTTTTAAATTAAGTTGGTCCCTTAATGGCACGATATCAACTATTGTTGATGTGTGTATTGGTCTATGGTAAAAAGTGGACTGAATTAATGTTTTATGACCTGATCTAAATGCTGCTGCATGTTGAGTAAAGGCTAAAATTAATATAATGCGATGCAATGGCTCAATTTAAGTTAAAATTCTAAAACTATAGTACATTTCTTGACAGTTGAAAATGTGAAGGAATCAACTAAATTCTACAAGAGATTGCAATAGATGCAAATCGAAAAGCATTGATAATTGTCAAAAAGGATACATTAACTTTGTGCAAGTTCAAAAAGTCAATGGATAAGTTCCCGGCCTACCGGGAACACACATTTAAAACACATAAATTACATTTTCTGTCAGCAATTAAAAGTTCAAGTCATGGATTTTTCTATCATTTTCACCGACTTGTGACACGGTGCATTGTCTTGGTGAAACAGCACTTTCTTTTTCGACAAATTCGGCAGTTTTTCGGCAATTTCATCCTTCAAACGATGCAATAACGCTATGTTATAGTCGCTGTTAATGGTCCTTCCTTTGTTTATGTAGTCAATGAAAATAATTCCATGCGCATCCCAAAGTACAGAAGGCATAATCTTGTTAGCACGCTTTGGAGCGGCTTCACCATGTGCAGTCCACTCAGTTTCGTCTATTGTCACATATCAACCCAAAAACTCGGGCTCATTACGCTCGCTCGGTACCCACTTTGCACAGAGCTTTCTCAAACTAAAATATTCGTGAATGATCTGATGTACACGTTCCGTCGGTATTTTTAGAGTGCCTGCTATATCATTCAATTTCAATTTATAGGAATTCAAAATCATTTAGTGTATTTATACCCTTCGACCATTGAAAATGGTCAAAAAAGGTATACTAACTTTGTGCAAATGTATGTAACAGGCAGAAGGAGGCCTGGGAGACCCCATAAAGTATATATATTCTTGCTCAGGATCACTAGCCGAGTCGATTGAGCCATGTCTGTCTGTCTGTCTGTCCGGATGTCCGTCTGACCAGATGAACACACAGATCTCAGCTATTATAAGAGCTAGAGACACCAAATTTGGCATGAAGGTTTCTGTGTACCAGGCGCAGATGAAGTTTATTTCAAATGTTTGGTGCCACGCCCACCGCCCCCGCAAATCAATAATTTAATTTTTGAACTCAATTTATAAGCGCTGTATGTAAGATAAAACTTTCTGACTTTAACATATACTAAACTGAATGAAATACCTACGTATTCTCTAAATTGCAATCCGATCGGACAATAAACACAAAAGTTATTTAAGAAAGTATGAGCATAAAACCAAGTGCTTGTGTCTACTAACAAGGGAGGTAGGCGAGCGCGAGCGCCATCTATCGAGAATAATTTCAAATCATGTGCATATGTATATGTGTACATAAATAGGAACGTAGGTCGAAGGGTATCTCACTGTCGCGTGCCGCGCAACTGTTGCTTTTCTTACTGGTTTTTGCTGTTTTTGTCGGCAACCACCTCATTTTGGAGTCCACTGCGATCATCGTCTTCCGTGCTCATACCAATCCTTGATGGTTGATTTTCCTGGCACAGTGTCCGGTAACTCGTTTTTTGCTTCTACTTTTATTTTTCCATCAAAAAACAATATTTTAACAACACGCGACTTTCGTCCATATCCATATCCATCCATTCTTCACAATAGCCAAAGTTGTTTTACTGCAAATGCTATAACTCATAAAATAATGATCCGACAATTGTCAAATTTATACGTTTTAGCGTTTAGAAGTTAAGCGTTTTTAGAAGGTTTGGGCCAGCAATAAAAATTATTGATTTAATTGTAGTAGCTTTATCTATGTGTCAGGACGGGGACTTATCAATTGATCTGTTTTGTAACAGGCAAAAGGAGGCTACATAGTATTAGGTCCGCAATTAAGATCTCGCTGTTTTATTAAACTTAACTATAAAAAAAACTATTACAAATGGATTATTCAAAGTATATCCCATCGCTAGACACAACTTTTGCCATCTTTCTGGCTGAGCTCGAATATCTTGATGGTTAAAGTGTTCGACTTTTGAGGTTATCCACGAATCTAGCCATTTTTCAATGTCTTCATACTTCATGGAACTGCTGATCCGCTAGATCATGTGCCATCGAACGAAAAAAGTGATTACCAGGCGGCGCAATATCTGGGGAATGTAGCGGGTGGGGTCGGACTTCCCAATTGAGCGTACTCAAGTAGATTTAAACAGCCTTTGCAACGTGAAAACAACATTTGTCATGCAGTAAAATCACTTTATCGTGCCGTTTCTCGTATTATGTCCTGTTTGTACACCTAATGTATATATATTCATGCTCAGGATCTTTAGCCGACTCAATTGAGCCATGTCTGTCTGTTTGTATGAACACAGGTCTCAGTTATTATCAAAATTAATAATTAAATTTTGATTTGTAAGCGACGTATAAAACATACTAAATTATAAATAGCAAATGTGACAATCTTACAAGCCTTTTTAAGGCTTTGATATTTATATCCATGCAGAGGGTATACTAATTTTGTCCAGAAATGTACAACTTCATATTCCTCCACAAATAAGTCGATATATCGTGTAGTTGCTATACAACCCATAGGACGATTTTGTATTATTTTTTAAGTCAGCCAAAATTATATTATTATTATGAAGTGAGACCATATCGATGTAGGATGGTCGATGCCGTCTCAATTACTTTAATTGAAACACCGAGAATTTAGTTTAGTTTTATAATATAATAGTTTATTGCTAATTTTAAAATTAAATGCGTTTTAATTGATTCAAAAAAATAAGGAGCTTGAGCTTGACGATCCGATTCGATTAAAGCCTTGATAACTTCATCATCAACTGCACTTGGCCGACCTGAACGTGGGTTGTCTTTGAGTGAAAAATCACCCAAACGGAATTTGACAAACCAACTTTGACAATGTGTTTCTTTTAAGGCTTTGTCACCATAAACATTACGTAACTGTTTAGCAACCTGACCTGCATTTTTCCTTTACGGAAATAATAAATTAAAATATGACGAAAATGCCGTACAATCAAATATAAACAAAATTAATCGCGTTTTATTTAAGCAAGCTAAAAGTGCCAGCTGATAACTGGCAAAAGATAGAATGCAATAACAGAGTATTTGTATGCAAAATCACCGGTTTCTTTTCGGTCAACCCAATAAATCGAGCCCCCTACTCATAGTAAAAATTTAATAACATTGTCAATGTTATTCATTATTATTCATTGAAAGCTCATGTGCCTTCAATTGCTGGAATGAAACAACGGCTGTTGATTGAGAATATGTATGCTTTGTGGAGTGTGCCACGCCTTCTTCAGCCTCTTACATACATTTTTGTCTGGCACAAAGTTATAATAACCTTCTACGCTTCGTGTAGCTGGTGTAAAACCCTTCGATTTATTACATTTCTTGTTTAAAATATATAACTTGTTATACAATACAAATTAAATTATTTTATAGTGTTACTTTATTGTTTGAAGACAATTGTTTAATAGTACACTTTATATCGTTTAACGACAATAGTTCTTGCTTATTATTATTGTTTGATGACAGTTGTTTAGCTCTAGTTGTGTATTTAGCGCGATTCAAAAACTTGCGACTGCTCTCGTTCCCCGTTCTACTCCAAGTCCGTTCTTTTCTTTTTCCGTTAATAAGCGTTGCCACTGCGCGTTACTCTCTTGCTCTCTGTTTTGTTATTCATTTTAGTTCCCTGATCTGGTTCATTTCCCACATATATTATTAAACTTAGCTGATCATTAAACACTGAACTTTTCTTTTTACTTATAGATTCTCGATTTGCTCACCGTCCATAAAATTGGTAAAGATGGCAACAAGCGATGATGAACCGATGCACTTGTATGAAGTGTTTCAAAACTGTTTCAACAAAATTGCAAATAAACAGCCTCCCGGTACCGTAGGAACTGAACGTGGTGGCGGGGGCGGCTATCACTCACCATATGGAAGTCTTGCTGTAGAAAATGGAATGTACCCAAATGATTTTAATTCGATTCACGAAGGAAACACAAGCAATAATCGGTTTGCAAATGTACCCACAATTGACCAGTATTTTGACTCGGGAGCAACCAATAGTACAGGATGGTATCAATCCCAAATGAATAGTGGTCCTAATTATATGAGTCAAACCGCTTATCAAAACACCACGCAAAATGCCTTGGATCATCAGCAAGTACTAAATGCTGATGGCTTGACTAGCGGCTCAAGTATTGGAATTCAAATGAGTGCTGAAAGTGGTATAGGCATTCACAGTCCGGTTTCAACATCACTTCCTCCAATGAGCTCGTTTCGGGGTGGATCTGGTACTTTACCCAACATTGGAGGTCCATCGCCGACTGTGCTTTCTCCAGCAGTATACAATTCTTCACCAACAACACAACACAATCAAACAACTGTGCAAGCTCAGCATAATTCCATGTCTTCCGCTGGGCAAATCGGCCATCATTCCCTTAATCATACCCCGCTACCTCATGCACATTCCCATCACAATCAGCAACTTAGTCCTGCAGTGCAGAGCGCAGATGGCTTTGGTGGAATAAGCACAGGACCCAATGCGAAGGTCGCTGGATCTGGTAATTCTTCGGCAACGTCATTGCGTCAGCAAATCTATATGTCGGCTACTGCAGCCGACCAAAGTATTAGTAGCTTCAGCTCTAACCCATCAACACCTGTCAATTCACCACCTCCGTTAACACAGTCTGGAGTTGGCGAATCAGCAATATCCAGCAACGCTGGATGGAGTCAGGCTGTTTTAAATAATGGATCTAGCTCCAACTATCCTAGCGACATGGTGCCTGTCTCTAATTTACATACAATGGCTTCTGTTTTTCAAGGAGCACGCATGGAGGAGCGTTTAGATGATGCACTCAATGTGTTACGCAACCACTGTGAGCCTGAAATCTTATCAAACATCAACTCGTCGTTGAATTCTATGGATAATTCTGAAACATTATCTTCCTTCGTGGCCAATTCACCATCGTCCCATATCATTGGCGGCAATTCCACCGGCAACGGTGCGCTCGTATCTAATACCTCAAGTACACTTACACACGATGTTCTTTCTTTGGGTGCAACTAGTGCTGGCGTACCCACAGTTCAAGCAGGTCATGTAAATATAAAAGTTGAGCGAAATGCATCGGCATCAATATCAACATCCGCAGCAACAAAACAAACTAAAAAACGGAAAGAACAAGGCGGTGTCAGTAATGTTGCGCATGTGGGCGTATCTACAACTTCAAATCTTTCGAATTTAGAAATTTCTGATGCGAAACCTACAAGCTCAGTTGAATTATCAAATAGCACACAATTACTGTCTCAAGGTTCAAAAGGCTCTAAAAGGCCGCGCAGATATTGTTCCTCTGCAGACGATGATGATGATGCAGAGCCTGCTGTCAAGGCAATTCGTGAAAAAGAACGCCGACAAGCAAACAATGCCCGAGAACGCATTCGTATACGTGATATTAACGAGGCTTTGAAGGAACTGGGGCGTATGTGTATGACACACCTGAAATCTGATAAACCTCAAACTAAACTGGGTATCCTCAATATGGCAGTGGAAGTAATTATGACATTGGAGCAACAGGTACGCGAGAGAAACCTGAATCCTAAGGCGGCTTGCCTTAAGCGTCGCGAAGAGGAGAAGGCAGAAGATGGTCCCAAACTTAGTGTGCAGCACCATATGATACAACAGCCGTCCGTAAGCGGGATTGGCAGCAGTAACTATCATAGCCAGCCACCGCAGCATGCCCCACCACCTTCACAAAGTTTAAATCAGGCTGGTAGCATTTTGCCTCCACATTTACAGCAGCAACAACAGCAACAGGTCATACAACATCCACAATAGCATGCAAATAATATTGATTTAAAAGCATCACCATCTTCCATTATAACTCCATTGATCGAAGTCTCAACAACAACAAAGTACTCATCCTTCGAGCTAGAACAACAAATATTAAGCAATTTTTGTAAACGTCATAACACAAAACCCCCCAATGATGAGGTCATTGCCACTTTGAATCATCAATTTTAGCATATTTGATCAGTTATGATTGCAGTCTTGATCCGTTCTAATTTTTACATCAATTGTTTACAATTGTAAATACCTGTTTTAATTTGATTCACAAAGCAAAAACATTTAAAGTTATTATTCATTTGGATTCCTATGATAGTAAGAGCGATGTTACAGAAGCCATCTTTTCATACATGCATAATTTTATAATTAGAATTAAGTAGATTTATTGCAAAACAAACAAAAAAAAAAAACAATTAAATAAAAATGCTAAACCCAATTTCATACTTACAGACTTTCTTGTATTTCCCATATCTTTAGGAATATACCTAGATGTATGCATAATCATTCTCTCAACCGTGTTAAAAGATCGCATGTAATTAAAACTAAAACAAATATAAATATAAATAAAAAAGAAACCGAGTACTTACAATAAGTTATAGATGTAATCGTTGAAAAGAATAAAAGCTGTTAAAATAACATTTTAAGCTCAAAAACATTATTAAATCGGTTATCGATTATACATATACATATAATACACTAAATTAGGTAAACATTAAATGAAATTTAAAACACTTTTATGAGCAGTGTTCTTAATGTTATCTTACTTAGAAAATATATTTATTTTTGACAGCTTAGATGTTCAAGAGAAAGCTGCCATACATGATCATTTCTGATTTCTGATAGATAGCTAAAGCTCAAGCATAATTGTGTGTTTTCAAACATTTTCAAAGCATTTTTTCCAATGCATTGTATAATTCTTTCAAGTTATTTTCCAAATTATCATTTTATCTTTGTATTATTAAGTTATAATTACCGTAATACGTTACACCTAATAACATTTATATTTTTTGTTAATTGTGAAAAGCATTTTTCTAATTTATATTTAGTTTCCAATTCATACATAACGCTCAAACATTTCAATTATAAATTGTATAAATGTATACGTTGTGTTTCTTAGCACACACAATGGTTGCCACGCCAAAAATCATGATTATAAGAGACAAAACGTAACTCTTCTTCTCTTATACCCTTGTAGAAGATACACATTGCCCCAATATGCCAATATCCGTCTGATGGGTTCAATTCAATAAAAACTAGTATCTCATATCCGATCCTTTTTCAATTTTACCAATACCAGAAAACTCTTAATCATAGGGATAATCAGTGGAAATGAAAAGTTGTCTTTATTGCCATTTTAATTCATATCATTATCTACGAATCATAAGAGAAATTTGTCAAACTCGATACTACTATATATAAATATATGGCAAAGGAAGAATCAGAAAAACATAGACCATAAGCTACAAGGGTACAAAATCTTCGGCGTGCCGAAAATAACTTTTTTTGTAAATATTTTTAATAAGTTTTTTTATTGCTACATGTGTGTACGTATATAAACAATATATTATACAAATTTATAAGTATAAAAGGCTACAGTCGAGCGCGATTCACTGCTATAAATAAAAAAAGCTATCATCAATACAACTGAAAATATTTTGGCAAAAGATCAGCCGCCTGTTATTTATTTCCATATATTTAAAATTAAATAACTTTTTTTAAATCGAAAAAACGATGGAAAAAAGAAGTAGGTACAATCCGCGGCTTAATTTGCAAGAGCCTTTTAATTATTATTTTGTAACATCTTATTTAAATTGTTCTGCCACCCATTGCTGCTTCTGCCTTGATTTACTAGTTTTTTGCCTAAATTTTATTTAAATAATTGGAATGATTATAAACAAAATGAGATTTAAACAACAGAAAGGAATGTCATCGTTAGTGTTCCTTGAAAATTCAATATTGAGCAATTATCATTTACAATTTGTCCAATTTAAAATATAAAGATTAATTAGCTGGTCAAAATAAAAATATATATATAAAGGGTGATTCTTTAAGAGCTAGAGGAAAGTTTTTACAAAAACATTCAGAATGCATGAAAACTTTATTTGAATCGATAGTACGATTCATATCATTTAATGTTTGAAGATTTTATGCAAATGTTGACCGCTATCTCACGAATAAATGATTCAATGTTGTCCGCCAATGCCTCAATTGAAGCGGGCTTGTCTCTATAGACATTAGACAGATTTAACATACTATAGTCCCACACAAAAATAATTTAAAGGGGTAAATCGCACGATCTAGGCAGCCAATTTACCGGTCCCGAACGTGAAATACAATGCTCACCGAACTCGCCTCTCAATAAGTCGATTGTTAAGCGTGCTGTGTGGCATTGTTGAAACCACATGTCATGCAAGTAAAGCTCTTGCATTTTCACATACTCGATAAGAATCGATAATTGATGGTCAGCATTAACACTTCGATATAGCTGCTATATTTTGTTTGGTTCGCACTCTACGTAAGCAATGTAAATTTGGTGCGAAATTTAGTTACAATAGCCCGAAGAGCCGCTTCAGTGGGTCGATGTACTTTCTTAAAAGAGCACGCATTTTGATAATAAAATGCAATCATTTGCAAGCGTTGTTCGTTTTGTAAGACCTCATATGCGAGCTTGTGCATACATACACGCACACATGGAAACGATCGCACAGCGCAAAGAAGTAAGTGCATGCTTATCGTTCCGCTGTCGTTGTGCGACTGAAGCAGTTTTGATGCTATGCACTCGCCGAACAGCGAGCTGTCCCGGTCGAGTGTTTATTCTCAATGCTTCTGTTCTGCTTCTGCTCTGGGGTGGCAGGTTTGAAAAATCAGCCTCAAACAGCTCTGACGCTGTTTGAGGTCTCTATGTGTTCATTGCTTAGTGGTAAGGATTAATACTAGGATAAATTATAGACCAAACTGATACAAAGTGATACAAAACACGAACCTCGCGTCAGCTGTTTAAACCAGTGTTGTCAACAAGATAATAGCTTAAAAATCAGCCTATATATAAATATAAATGTACTTTTATATAAGAATATTTATACGGAAGTTTATTTATTTCCTTTGACTATTGAAAAAATTATACATAAAATTTGTGCGAATGTAGCACAGAGTGAGGCGTTGCAGCCCCAAAAATGTGTTGCACGGAAAGACGAGGTAATTAGGACCTACCTAAGCTAATTGAATTTAAAGCTAAGAAAAAATGCACTTGGTGTGAGTAAATGATCTAGTCCGAAAGTCTCAACACTCAGTTACACATCAACGAGAAAACAACTTGATGGAGAGTATTATTATACCAACCCATAGGGAAGAAGGGTATTATAACTTTATGCCAACCGAATATGTATGTAACAGGCAGAAGGAAGCGTGGCAGACAAACCACAAATTATATATATTCTTAATCAGCATTAACAGCCGAGTCGAAATAGCTATGTCCGTCTTTCTGTCCGTCCATCCGTACGAAAATCTAGATCTCGGAGACTATAAGAGCAAGGACTACGAAAAAAATTTTTAAAAATGAAAAAATAAAGTTGCACACAGATCAAATTTACTTTAGAATTTGGCCAGACCCCTTTCCGCCGCGTAAATCGATCAAAATCGATTTCCAACAGTAATTTTAATGCAGGACAGTTCATTTTTGGTAAACACAATTATTATCAACACCCAATCGGATTTTTAACATTGAAGTAATTTCTCGCGAAGTTTGAATTCGCGATTTTGATTGAAATTGCGCAACATTTTGATCTTAGTTCATCTAGAGTTAAAACATAAGTGCAATAACGTAATTAATGCATTATCAGCGAAAGCACGTTTGAAACACAGCGGTCCGAGTTACCCCAGGGCCGTGTCGTCTCTGTCTGCTACCTAAATTATTTTATTTTACTTTTTATTTATTATTTATTTTTTTACCTTACCGATTGTGTTTTTTGTAGTGGAGTATCGATAAGGAAGTACATAGGTACAATAGGCGCAACATAGGCCTTGTAAACATGAAAGCATCTATTACGCTTATTGAACAAGTCTCTCAATATTTAATGTTTATTATTATTTACGTTAATGGTTTCATTTTACGCCTAGAGTTGTATTTTACATCACTTACGAGCTCAACGTTAAAACGGCGGCAGTTCTTTTGAGCCAGATAGAAAGTTTGTATGAGTATGAAGAAAACAAAAAGAAGAACGTAATAAAATGATTCGTTAAAAAAGAGGCGCTTTATAAGTTCCGCACACAAGCACTGCCGGGGGTCGGCGTGGCCCCGCATGTAAGCGGTCCCAATTGCCCCGCACAGGTATTTCAAAATAATCACATCGTTCAACAAAACTTACTTTGTTAATGCCTAAATCATAAACTATAAAGTTAACAAGAATATGCAAGCTATGCAAAACACATATCTCTATTATTATATTTTGTACGTTTTACTTCGCAATGACAGTTTTGGTGTATACGCTATATTTTTTTACCGACTGCAGGAAACATAAATAAAATTCGCTACCAAGCGTACAAATATAAACGTATTTTTATCACTTGCAAAACGATTGATAGAAGCTCGGCTGAGTTAGTCGATTCCGAGAATTTGCGCAGTTCCGAAATACCCTACCTAAATTACTAGTCCTAATTACTCCACATTTCCCTAAACCTTTCAGGATCAAAATCCCGAGTTGGTGTCATGTCTATCTGTATGAACGTCGATCATAGCTTCTATTAAAGCAGTTCGACCATTGACATTGGTTAAAAAAGGGTATACCAACTTTATGCTATTGTATTTAACAGGGAGTCTTGGCAGACCCCACTAAGTATATATATTGCGATCCGATCTGACAATAAACACACAAGTTTCTTAAGTCACCTTAATGCCTAATTTTTGCAAGCAACGCAGGTGCAAAAAAACATTTTATTTTAGCAGAGCTCTCTCTCGACCTACAAAACTAACACTGTACAAGACGGTTTACCTACTCGTACTCTTCTCTTATACGTCGCAGAAGGGTACTGTCACACATGAATGCAGCAGCGCTTAGAGTGTTCGATTCAAAATACTACGCAAGATCTTCAGTCCTGATGGCACCGGGGATGACTTTCGCATTTGAATGAACCACGAACTGTATGAGCTTTATACAATTATATTATACAATTTTCGCCCCAAGATAACCATTTTTGACCACTGTGCTTTAGTCTGTTGGCTCTCGACGCCGAAACACAAAATTGACTTCAAGCTGCCAGCCCGCTGGCCGAAGCATTTGCCCGTTGTCAAACTTCACAAGCAACGCATACATTCATATGCTAGCTTGTGCATGCATATACGCACACAATGAAACGATCGCACAGCGCAAAGAATCGCACCCATGCTCATCGTTCCGCTGCCGTTGTGCGACTGACTTGCTGCCGATGTGCGCTTCTAACGAAGAGAGCACATCGCTCACTCGTGAAACACTTCGCCTTCTGGGGTCCCACTGTCCGCATTGCGTTAGATGAGTAGATTCCGCTGTTTGAGTACTCTATATGTTCGATGCTTAGTGGTAATACGAAAGCTCTAAGCATCGAACATAGAGTACTCAAACAGCGAATTCTACTCATTTGATGACCCCAGAGCCCAAAGTGTTTCACAAGGGACCGATCGGCTCTTTTCGTTTGCAACCCCGAAGCAGCGTACAGCAGCATGAACTCAGTCATACAACGACAATTCTTTGCGCTGTGCAATCGTTACAATGTGTGCGTGTATGCATGCACAAACTTGCATATGAATGTTTGTGTTGATTTTGAAGTTTGACAACAGACGAATGCTTTTGCCACTGCGCTGGCATTTTGAAGTAAATTTTGTATTCGGACTCGAGAATGACACAAATTGACAAAAATGTTTAAAATTTCAAATTTGCCACTATAGTTTACATTGTATTCTTAGCACGAAAAAAAATTGAATGATTTTGTTATATTTAAGACTGTGGCTAGAACAAGTGCTTGTTCCCGGACTTCTAGTCCTTAAGGAAGAAAAACTAAATATTAAATAATTAATGATTTCCCCACCGATAAGTCAAGATTTTCCATACAACTTATATGACCAGTGTGACCAGGTTTGATAAACGAAAATTATTCATATATTTATGCGTGACCACGGCTTCACTGTGTTTACTTTCAGTTTGCATTCGGAATATAATAACATATTGGTTGAGTTCCATGTGTATTTATAATAATTAGCAATATTATCAAATTAGCTTTATTATAAATAAAATAGAAAAAAAGTTGCAAGCAAATAGCAGCCTACTTAAGCGCGAGATTAGATGTAATTTAATTTATCTATGCAAGCAATTTTATTAAGTTTTTTTTTTATTATTTTGTCGTTATACAAATAATAACACCATGCAAATCACAACACCCAAAGCAGTTGTTACAAAGTCGCCATTATTTATATGAATTGCCTTCATTTTTTGACAGCTCGTTATTTATTTTAACTACTTATCAAGCCACCCTAAAGAAGATATATTACTACTTTTCGCTTGCGAAATAATTGATAAAATTTATTTTTGACTTATGATCACCAACAAAAAGTTAAATTCACGGCAAATATATATATTTATTAGGATATAACGCATCTGATGATATATTTATTTTCTCAATTCTTTGTATAATAAACATTTACAAAGAATTTGAGAGTGGCAGAAAATTTGTATAATTAACTGTTTTAGTATATAATTTATTTTTGTTCTATTTCCGTATTCCCCTAACGATGCTTCGTTATCAGTGCTATAGTAATTGTCACCAAGCATTCATAAAAAAGGTCTGGCAACTCTACCAAATTTTCGCGGCTGTTTTTCAGGGAAATTTAATTGGAATGCCATGGAAGACTTTGAAAAAATAGAAAAAATTGGTGAGGGCACCTATGGTGTCGTTTACAAAGGCCGTAATCGGCTAACTGGGCAAATTGTTGCCATGAAAAAAATTCGCTTGGAGTCGGATGATGAAGGAGTGCCGTCCACCGCTATAAGGTATCTATAAACTTTAAATTTTGTGTACTTATGAGTTGTAAACCATGTCTACGCATTCGTATGCATGTTTTTATATTACAGAGAAATATCTCTATTAAAAGAGCTCAAACATCCAAATATTGTGTGCTTAGAGGACGTTTTAATGGAAGAAAATCGAATATACTTGATCTTTGAGTTTTTGTCAATGGACCTGAAAAAATACATGGATTCTCTACCTCCAGAAAAGCATCTTGATAGTCAACTAGTGAGAAGTTATCTATATCAAATAACAAATGCTATTTTGTTTTGTCATCGTCGTCGAGTTCTTCATCGTGACTTAAAGCCTCAAAATCTTCTCATCGATAAAAATGGTATAATCAAAGTGGCAGACTTCGGACTTGGAAGATCCTTTGGTATACCAGTACGAATATATACACATGAAATTGTAACCCTCTGGTATAGAGCGCCAGAGGTTCTCTTAGGTTCCCCGAGATACTCTTGCCCTGTTGATATTTGGTCAATTGGTTGTATTTTCGCTGAAATGGCTACTCGGAAACCACTTTTTCAAGGCGACTCCGAAATAGATCAATTGTTTCGCATGTTCAGGTAAGCATAAGTCCAAATACTAATATAATAAGTAACTAAATATAATACTCCTGTTGCATATTGCAACGAGATGGATACCTTTTATTCCTATGTTATGTAAATTCTTTTACACAGTGTTTTAATGAAATTGTTGTTTTACTATTTACAGAATTCTTAAAACGCCCACAGAAGATATTTGGCCAGGCGTAACTTCTCTTCCCGATTACAAAAATACATTTCCTTGTTGGTCAACGAATCAATTAACTAATCAGCTAAAGAATCTTGATGACAATGGCGTTGATCTTATTCAAAGAATGCTTGTTTATGATCCTGTTCATCGTATTTCAGCCAAGGATATTTTGGAACATGAATATTTTAGTGGCTTTAAATTTGACATAGCTATTTCAGATTAATTTGTACATTTTATAATTACAATGCAAACATTAAAATGCATTCAAACTTAAAATACAGAATTAAAAATGAAATATATTTTGTTCGATGTTCAAAAGAAATCTTTAGAGAATAAATGCTGAAAAATCTTTGTATGTTTTTGCGTTTTAATTTAAAAAATTAGAACCCCATAGATTACTTAATATTAAGGGGATCATCTGCAAAAACGAATAAAACTTGTACGACTCATTTTGGATCGTTATAATTATTTTAATGGTATCCTTTAATTATGTGTGAACCATGCTTGCCATACTTCGAGGAGCTAAGCCCTTCCACACGAAAATACACGCTGCAGCACTGCCTGCGCAAGCCTGCATGTGCGTGCCTGAACATGTGCGTGTAAGAGTGAGAAAGCAGTATGCGGCAGAAGAAAGTCTTTGGTATTTTGGTACATTTTGTGAAAGTACAGTGTCCAATAAACCGATTAATTTGAAATAAAAACTGAGCAAGCAAGAAAATTCAAAGTGTTTAGGAAAACAGCACGCTGCGGCGCTTTGTTCTTCAACATCAAAAATTCTTTCTTTGCCGCGCACATATGATATTCAGAATGCATATTGAACTATAAAACATCTTCGTTGGCGCCAGTCTGCTGACCAACGAGTTATAGTTGCAGGCGCCGAAATCTTACCCAATATGCAACTCATAAAATAAAACATTATTGTCTAAATAAAATTTCGTTTGAAATAAATCGCTTGAAGGCCACTGTGCGCATCATTGTGACGTTTTACTCAAAATTGGCCAACAACAAAATACATGTAAATTTAATTATTTTCAAAATTAAATAAAAAAAAAAACTAGAAGCGACCGCCAAATAATTTGTTCACCTAAAATCACGATAAATATAGCCCTATCAGTAAAAAAATTTAAACAAAATCGGTGAGGCATGCAGTTATTTAACCTTTACCAATCATAAAAATATGTATGATCTAGAAGTCCAACATAAAGTTGTTTCGTATTTTAAAAGTTGTAGGTGTAAAGCCCCTTCAACTCTAAATTAGATTCAAATATTTTGCAAGGTGCGTCATACAACTTTGTGTTTTTCTATAATCGATATATACGCATTAAAATCTGATCTCATTCGAAAATAGTTTTAGATTTAAATCCAAAAATATAATGGTTTCGATCTGAATACATCTTTAAAAAAGTCACCCCACATTCATATGTGTAAGAATATTGTGTCGATAGGTTTAGTGTGGAACAACCGATGATTGAAGAACTATCGATTATCGTGCAGATGCATATTACCATCCCTAAGACAGACTAAGCCACTAAAGGCTATTTATTTAATTATAATATACTTTAATAACCTATATAACATAATGTTGAGTGAAGTTGATAATTTCGCTGACATTTTTCGAGGCGGACTGCCTTATTGTCTGCTTGTTGCATTACCTATATTAATTCTGTGTTCACCAAGTATGGCAAGCGAATTCCATGTGAAGTCTATGACAAAATTTGATGTAAACGGTGAACATTTTGGTAATTAATTATGTTATTAAAAGTTTATGTACTTTCATATTAGCGCAACGTGTTTTTTATTTAAAAATGTAGGAAGTCGGTCCTCTGCTATCTCCCTCGAAGCAAAGTCCCTATACACTTGGAGTACTGGCCGGCATTGTGTGCTCGCAAGGTAAGATTTCTAAAGAACATTTTTGAAGTTAAACTACAAGAAAGTTTAAATGTTTTAAGTTAATCATCGACGCGCTGAAGGTTTTATACCGATAAAGATTTTTGTTCTAATCTTTACCGATAGTTCTTATGCCTTTTATAATTATGCGGGTTTCTTTTTTTAGGCCATGGATTTTAAAAAAATGCATGGTCTATTGTGTTTGTCGGGACGGAATTGTGCGTAACAGGCAGAAGGAGGCATCTCCGACCCCATAAACTATATATATTCTGAATCAGTATCAGTAGCCGAGTCGATTGAGCTATGTCTGTCTGTCCGTCTGACCGTCTGTCCGTCTGTATGAACACCTGGATCTCAGAAACTATAAGAGCTAGAGTCATCAAATTTTGCGACAACATACGTATATACTGCAGTGTCTCAAAGTTTTTTTTAACATTTGGACACGCCCCTTCCCGCCTCCGTAAATCTGTAATAACTATTTAAAAACTACAATATTAGCTCAACAACCAAAGTTGTATATCTTACATGACAAATACTTTGCCACGGGCGTTATGTGAAAATTTCATTTAAATCGGACTATTAATAAGTGAGATATGATACGAATTAAACTCACTTTGAACATACATGTATACTTAAGCAGACCTAATTTACGCAAGCATACCGAAGTTCAAATCTAGCGTCAGACACACAGCATTTTAAACGTTTTATTTGCATTGTATGGTAACAGAATTGGTTCACAATGCAGATTTGCCGATAGGCCGAGAAGTGAGGCAATGGCCGAGTGGTTAGAGTGGCGGACGGCTGTGAGAGAGTGCGGGTGTGTTCAACTCCCGGTTGAGGCGGATGCGAATTTTCATTTATTAATTATTTATTATTTAATTTTATTTATTTTATTCTAATAATATTCGGGTGGCGATTCCATACCGTTAAATTTTTTATTACGGTATAATATGATAATCCATGGCCTTATACAGTCAGCACCTGACTAGCGTTAGTATTTTTTTTCTATGGACGTTGATACAATGAATGTATAATCAAGTGTTCCATGCAATACCAAGCCGATGCTTTTAATGCGCAGATTTCAGACCAAACGAAGTCCACCTCCTGCTCAAGCGATCGAAAGGCGCTGACCGATATCGTAGGACACAAAATCGCGGGAAGAAGACGTGACCGTCCAGATAGATTAAAGAATAGTAGTAGTTAAAGTGGTATACATATGTGTTTCGAGGATAGTTTGATTAGTTACAAGATAAGTGAGACAGAATTATAAGTTTTAAAGAAGCTATAGAGTTTGTGTTGAACAATACCGTAGAGCTTATTGTCGTCCGAGCACAATACGAACGGTTCGTTGCAGGGCAGAGTTCGATCTACAATATGGAAGTGTTAGTGGTATTAAGTTACGACTAATTACAAGTGACAAGCTTATAAAAAGTACTTCAAGCATGTTTCTACGTTTAGATAAGGAAGGTAAATTAAATAACTTAAATCTACCAGAATAGGGAGGAAGTCCATTGCATGTATTCAATTACAATAATAACACATACATATACATAGTTCGTGCATGATGTACATATGTATGTAATCTTTTGAGATACAAGCGAAAGCTTTCGACGTCCTTTTTAATTCAAATCTAACTAAATATGAGTCTGAATTCTAAAATTGTAATTATTGAAGAAGAAAAGATTCTAGTCCAATGACACAATGATCAAAACCGGTAAATTAGGTTATGTTAATACAAAATATCTTCGCAAGGTTCTTGCATATAAAAACGACGTAAATTATTTTCTACTTCCGGTCTTTTTACGCATAGTACTATGGAAAAAAATACAAAATTTACGGCATTAACTTCAATTTTAAAGATAAAGGTTTTTTTGTTGACTTGTGTTATTTGGATTAAAGAAAAATTTCGGTTTTTATTAATTTTATGATTGGACCGTTATATCGTATAGCTGCTATACAACCTATCGGCCGAATTTTGTTATTTTTCAAGATATTGCAACTAAATTTACTACGCCTGACTTTTTCTATATTAATATATTTATATACAATTTCATCAATCAAACCACTATAACTATAGCTGCCATAGGAATAATCAGCCGAAATAAAGGTTTTTTTTATGAAAACTTGTTGACAAATAAGGACTACCATAATGTCCTCACTTTCTTCGAAATTGCAATGATTTGATCGTCATTAATATCATTTGTTCCTATATTAGAGGTGGGAAATCATCGATGACATCGATGTTGGCATCGATGTTTCCCCACCTCTATTCTATATGGTTTGAAATATAACGCCTAATGGCGTCCAGCTCATTGCACTATTCAAGAACAACACAAATTTATAGAAAATTATTTGCCAACAATTAATTTACATGCCTTCACTGGTATTTTTCATGCTTATAAAATTAATCATTATTGTAAAGCAAATATTTGTGCATGTGATGTTTCTCTACTCAGCTTTGCGGGTGCAGACCACCCGAGCTCCATGCACTTGGTATGTTTTTCTTCATTGCTCATGGTGAATATCCCATCAGCGTTTTTCAAAAAATTAGGTTTGCATCAAGTAGACGCTTAGTCATAGCACTGTGCACCCTTGCCCCATTGGTTCCTATGATGTAACAGAAGTTACGGTAGTTCTTTCGTTCAGCCTCCCTAAAATCCTTGTGGAAAGATGTTATGCATCCCATTCGCCATGCATTTTCGCTCTATTTAAAAGTTAACGGGTGAAGCGTCGCATCTAAAGGACAGTTGGCCTCAAATGCTTGGTGCATAGAGTTGCTGATATGGTTAACTGCTTCCTCTAGTTTTTGTGTGTGTTTTGATTAGGTTACCCCCCACTAACTAGATTCTCTGCAGTGAACATCTAAACTTATCCCCGTTAATTTTTCTGGGGTTATTTTGGAAGAATGGTCATCATTAAGCCTGATATAGCTGCGATATATTCTTTAAATCGCACTTTACGTAAGCGTGTTAGTGGTTTAACGTCCAACAATGTAAATTTGGTGCGACATTTACTTACAATAGCCCGAATAGCCGCTTCAGTGGGTCGATTAAACTGACCATAAAATTAAAGAAGCGCGCGATGGATTTCTTAACAGAGCACGCACGCATTTTGATAATAAAATTTAATAATTTGCAAGCGTTGTTCGTTTTGTAAGACGATTCATGGTTAAATTATATACCAAACTGAAGATGTTTGATAATGATTCAAAACACGAAAAGCTGTTTAAACTAGGAGTTTACGGATGCAAAGTTCAAATAAATCGCGCGGTTTCTCGTTAAAAAAGATGATATTCGCAACTGAAAATAATTATGGTTGTCAGAAACTAAATGGATCAGTTCAATTATTCTGTTCTACAAAGAGAGGCAGCAAACAGTTTGAATGAAAATAACGGATTCTAATTCCGATTTCTGTTTCAAATCATTGATTTCGGCAAGAAAATTAATTATAAAGTATGCAAAAAGTTAATGTTTGTAACATAAAAACAATGATATACCGTTAATTATTTGGTAAGGTGAATAAATATACTGCTAGATTATGCATGTATGCACTTTCAAAACATGATTTTAGTTTATCCTTTAACCTTTTTATTCGTATTCTTATTAATATATGTTTGGATTATATTTTATTTTTAGGCTTCATGATATTTCTCTAAATGAATTGAATAAAATTCGCCAAAAAGCGGGAGGCGTTATAATAATGTTGCCAAAAGATGTCTCAACTTTAAAGGAAGAATTAAAAGAGCAAATAATCAATTTGGAACAGCAAATGCTAGCACAATCAACTTCCGTGCCAATTTATTTTGCACCGTTTAATACACAGCTGGAAAATATCATAAATGATGTTACTTACGTGGCTATTGATAATGATATTGGCAACAAAACTGCCCTTGAACAAATTATGTTATTGATTTCGGCAAACGGTTATCATGTGACTGTAGATGGCCAAAATAACGTTGCTAATAAAAATAGTAAAATACCAGTTATTCAAGGAGAACTTGTACCAACTCATTTTGGGATAAAACATATCAATAACAATGATGACACTATGAATACACCACTTATTTTAATAACAGCAACATTAAAAACCTTTGGAATCATTAATGTAAGTATGATAGCAATTCTATTATTTTGTTTATTATATTATAGCATTTATCAACCAATTAGAAATATCGTTAACCGTGAAGAGAAAATTTGACAATCTAAAGAAATCAAGTGGTTTCGCAATTGTTTAAATGTTTTCTGCAGAACAAATTGAATTGTGTCTCGAAATACACAGTATATACACCTAATTAGAAAGATTTTTATTAATTTATAGTTTTTTATGAATTAATGGTTTTTATTAATTAAATGTCAAAGTCGACTATTAAACGACGACTGCACTATGGGAAAAAATCAATTTTTGACATTTTTATAATTTATAAGTTGTTTCAAATTTAAAAAAATATATAATATTTTGCTTAATCACATTTCAAACTACTTAAAAAATATGTTTGTTGATTTTTACCGCCTTCAGCAACAGTTCAATTAAGTATTTAATACAAAGTCCGCAGTAAATGTGCGTTAATATCCATTTTCTGAAGTGTTGCTGAGGTATTTGTTTTAGTTTTTTGCCCATTTTTCCCAAAAAAAATCATTTTGCAGCTGCCTAACAACAAGCGCCAAAAAACACTTTTATAGATATTTAAATGGGAAAATATTATTTAGAAGCAATTTTATAAGGAACAACATAATTTAATAAAATGACCAAAATAATTTACATTTTGAAGCGCTTTCAGAAAATTAATTAACTACTGTTTGCGTACCACATATCGATATATTAAATTTACTAGAAATAAAATGCAATAGAAAGGTTGGAGTGTGATTGAGTTACACGAAAGCAGGACCGCAACACGAGCGAAAGAATATCAATAAGTTATTGTTTTTATATTTATCTCCGTAATAAAGTGGACGTAGACTTAAACAAACCCGAAACTTAATTTTAGTAATATACCACGAAAATTTTTCTATCTTTAAAACTGGAGTTGATGCCGAAAAAAACGACTCTTTTCCCACTCTTTGGACTGTTTATTATAAAACCCGATAGAATGTGTTCCACACCTGCTGGTATGACTTATTTGGCATTTGGAAACCAGCTAACATAAACTGTGCAGAAAAGACGGTTTTCGGTGATATTGAGCATTGCAAAAAGTACAAACAGCAAAAAATGTTCCACGCAGAAAAAAATTTAAGAAATACTCCTCAACGATTGACAGATTGTCAGATAGTCTAAAAAATATTCCAAATAGATGTCTGCCGATATTCAACGTGAAATTTTGGGTGAGTTGAATATGGATATATAAACGTACTATAGCTCGTCCTTTGGAGGAGTCTGGAAGAATCGCACGCATGAAAACATTAGTAAATTCGAAACAAAAAGAGTTTGCAAGTTGAATAATTGGAAGTATTTGGTCTGGGGTGACGAAATAAACATGAAACCAGTTAGGACCAGATGTTAGGTCAGATGGCGCAATGAAGAAGAACATAATTCCCGATGCGTGTCCATTGAAATAAATCATAGTGTATGCCTGAAGATGCTTCTCTTAGAACGATGTTGCACCAGTTCATCGCATTGATAGAACTTTTAATAAGAAGTACGTAGACACCTTAGAGCAAGTCTTACTTTGATGGGCAGCGGAATAAATGACAGTAATTTTAACATTACAACATCAAAAAAAACGTAACAACTAAATCATTTTTGAGCGAAATTATTGAAATGTTTTTGAGTTTTCATCGTATAGTAATGACTTGAATCCCAAAGAGCACTTATAGAGTGAATTTCGATATCCTCGAAAAGTTCAAAAGAGAAGGTACGCTATACCTGTTGAGAGATGCCAACACCTCATAATGTCTATGCAGCGTCATTGTGCTTCTGTTATGAAGCCAAATGCTTTCCAACAAAACATTAATATATAACACTTGAAAACTATATAAAAACAAAAATGTATGAGGTTGAACTAAAAAGTTTAAGAGGTAAAATTCACAATTTTATATACAGTGGCGTGCAAGTACCACATGTTGAGGCGCCTAAAAAGTTAATAAACAAAACAAATTAATTCAAACTTTTTTATATGATTATTTAAATATATCTTAACAATATAAAATATAAACCAAACCAATAATATTCGATTCAGCGAAATAAAAAAATAAAATATATAAAAAACTCGCGTGTACCCAATTATGATGTTTAATAAAGAAAAGAAGCGTATGTTCATAAGTTATCAAAAATGTTCGATCGGATTGAGATCGAGATACTTAGCTGATCATTCTCTCAACTTAAACTTGGTTTCCAATTGATTTAGGTACGATTTTACCCGTATACTTCGGATATTCGCCAACATGGTATGCAGCATCTTACTCCTAGAAAATGAATTAACAAAACCTCTATGATGGGTCTTTAAAATATCTATATGGTCTTACTTCATCATAATAATATCAAATAATATAAATAATATATTGAAAACCATTGGCTTTTGCTTAAAACACTTAAAAAAATTTTGTTTTTATATTAATAGAAAACGAGAATAATCGAGTACATGCGAGTTTTTTACATTTTTTATTTATCATTTCGCTTAAGCCAATGTTAATAGTTTTTTTTTTAATACTTTATGTTAATATTTATCTAAAAAAAGATATTTAAAAGTTTGAATTAATTTGCTTTGTTAATTAACATTTTAAGTGTTTTAATATGTGGTACTTGCAAAAATAGAATCATACTTGCACGCCACTGTAAGCCTCCATTCACAGTAATAAAAAATACTAACGCTACAGTCAGGTGCTGACTGTATAAGGCCATGGATTATCATATTATACCGTAATAAAAATTTTAACGGTATGGAATCGTCGCCCGAATATTATTAGAATAAAATAAATAAAAAAAAATAAAATAAAATAATAAATAATTTATTAATGAAAATTCGCACCCGCCTCAACCGGGAGTTGAACACACGCACCCTCTCACAGCCGTCCGCCACTCTAACCACTCGGCCATTGCCTCACTGCTTGGCGTATCGGCAAAGCTGCATTGTCAACCAATTCTGTTACCATACAATGCAAATACAAAGTTTAAAATGCTGTGTGTCTGACGCTAGATTTGAACTTCGATATGCTTGCGTAAATTAGGTCTGCTTAAGTATATATGTTCAAAGTGAGTTTAATTCGTATCATATCTCACTTATTAATAGTCCGATGTAAATGAAATTTTCACATAACGCCCGTGGCAAAGTATTTTTCATGTAAGATATACAACTTTGGTTGTTGAGCTAATATTGTAGTTTTTAAATAGTTATTACTGATTTACGGAGGCGGGAAAGGGCGTGTCCAAATGTTAAAAAAAACTTTGAGACACTGCAATATATACGTATGTTGTCGCAAAATTTGATGACTCTAGCTCTTATAGTTTCTGAGATCCAGGTGACAGACGGTCAGACGGACAGACAGACATGGCTCAATCGACTCGGCCACTGATATATCAGAATATATATAGTTTATGGGGTCGAAGATGCCTCCTTCTGCCTGTTACGCACAATTCCGTCCCGACAAACACAATAGACCATGAATTTTTTTAAAATCCATGGCCTAAAAATTTCAAAAAAATAATTGCAAACAATTTAAAATACTTTGCCACCATACGTTTTTCTAATTTGTTGACAACAGCTGTATATTATATTGTATATATTATTATATTATTATATATTTTACATTACAGTATAATTTGCTTTGTTGCATCGGTAAGATAACTTCATCATACTGAAAATGAAATTCATTATGTATGGAATATTAAATTTTTGTTCGTGGCAGCTAAGCAAATTATACTTTATTATTAAGTTAATATAAAGGAGTTTTATCAGGAACCGTAGTGGCTATAATTTTAAATAACAAATTAAAAAATAAGAGTTATGAAATTATTTATTTTATTACTTTTTAATTATTAAATTTTATATTGAAAATAATATAACTCAACTTAATTTTATTTTTAAAATTGGAAATAAAAGTTATAAATAGAAATCACAAATTTAAATCAATTTGAAATATTTAATGAACGGAACGGAAAAAAAGTTATAAACAAAATAAATTTAATTCCAATTTAAATAAAAAATTTAAAAATATTTTTGAATTCGCCGATAAAAAATAGCACGTGAGATTTTTTCCCACTCTTTGTAGTTTTTGGGCTCTGATTTTTTAAACTCATAATGATTATTTACGGTCACTTAGTTACAAAAATCTGAAAATTTGGTATATAATCCCACTAATACGGCTAGCGTTACAATTAGATTTGAAAAAATATATCGCATTCTCAGATCAGGATCTAATAGTCTAGGGAGATTTTGAAAGGTCCTCCAGTTTTTGCGATTAAAATCCCGTGCGCAGCTCTGTCAAAATCCATATACTAAAAATGCCCCCCGAAATTAATTTTAAAAACAATAAATACAAATATACACTCAAAAAGTGTTGACAGTATCGTGTAATATCGATAACAATGAAGTGGAATGCATTGGTTAATTAGCTTCTAGATATAATGTGTTTGTGCACAAATTAATCTAAAGCGTAAAAAATGTAAGTCTTATAAAGGGTGATTTTTTAGCTATTATTAGCCGCCTAGATCGTGCGATTTAACGCCTTTAGACTATTTTTTGTGAGGCTATATTAAATCTAATGTCTATAGAGACAAGACCCCTTCAATTGACGTATTCGTGATATAGCGGCCGAAATGTTGGAAAGAGATACCGAAATTGGAATAAGCGGATGGACCACTTGAGCCGCAGTCACGGTCAACATTTGCGTGAAATAATCTTCAAACATTAAATAATATGGACCGTACAATCGATTCAAAAAAAGATTTGCATGCATTTCTTTGAATTTTATGTTTTTATTTTTTTAAAACTTTCCTATAGCTTTAAAAAAATCACCCTTTATAAGTAAATTTGCATTTCCAACAGTAAAAAATACTAACGCTACAGTCAGGTGCTGACTGTATAAGGCCATGGATTATCATATTATACCGTAATACAAATTTTAACGGTATGGAATCGCCGCCCGAATATTATTAGAATAAAATAAATAGAAAAAATAAAATAAAATAATAAATAATTAATAAATAAAAATTCGCACCCGCCTCAACCGGGAGTTGAACCCGCGCATTCTCTCACAGCCGTCCGCCTCGCTAACCACTCGGCCATTGCCTCACTCCTTGGCTTATCGGCAAAGCTGCATTGTCAAGCAATTTTGTTACCATACAATGCAAATAAAAAGTTTAAAATGCTGTGTGTCTGACGCGGTATGGAATCGCCGTCCGAATATTATTAGAATAAAATAAATAAAAAAAATAAAATAAAATAATAAATAATTAATAAATAAAAATTCGCACCCGCCTCAACCGGGAGTTGAACCCGCGCATTCTCTCACAGCCGTCCGCCTCTCTAACCACTCGGCCATTGCCTCACTCCTTGGCTTATCGGCAAAGCTGCATTGTCAACCAATTTTGTTACCATACAATGCAAATAAAAAGTTTAAAATGATGTCTGTCTAGATTTGAACTTCGGTATGCTTGCGTAAATTAGGTCTGCTTAAGTATAAATGTATGTTCAAAGTGAGTTTAATTCGTATCATATCTCACTTATTAATAGTCCGATTTAAATGAAATTTTCACATAACGCCCGTGGCAAAGTATTTGTCATGTAAGATATACAACTTTGGTTGTTGAGCTAATATTGTAGTTTTTAAATAGTTATTACTGATTTACGGAGGCGGGAAGGGGCGTGTCCAAATTTTAAAAAAACTTTGAGACACTGCAATATATACGTATGTTGTCGCAAAATTTGATGACTCTAGCTCTTATACTTTCTGAGATCCAGGTGTTCATACAGACAGACAGACGGACAGACGGACAGACAGACATGGCTCAATCGACTCGGCTACTGATACTGATTCAGAATATATATAGTTTATGGGGTCGGAGATGCCTCCTTCTGCCTGTTACGCACAATTCCGTTCCGACAAACACAATAGTCCATGAATTTTTTTAAAATCCATGGCCTAAAAATCAGTATCTTTATGAGTCAATTCAAAATAATACAAATTTTTTAAAGATTTAATATTTAAATAAAATAAAAACTGAAGTGTGTGTGGCTAGGGTGGTTGGGAAAAGCATAATTTGGTTAGCACATCCTTAACACAAGTCCAAGTAAGCATAATAAAAAATCAAAATTAAAATAAGTATTTCGTTCTATTCTCTTAATTATGTAGTGTATATTTTTGTATATTCAGAATAATTCAAAAAACTACTTATTTGTTTACAGGTGTATCCATTCAATATTGATTCGGCTGTATTAATGGCGCTAATAGAACTTTTTAGTAAACTCCATTCTACTATGAATATGTCCCCTAAATATCGCCTGGGCTTTCTACTGTCGGACTCTGGATTGTTACTCAATTTTCAGGGATCAAAAAAATGGCTTGAAATGGAGGATTCTATATCTTTACAGGTAATTCAATTATATATGGTAGTATATATATACAAGCCTTTGGTTTTCAACTAAGGCAATTGCAATAAGTTTAGTGTTTATTACCCGTTAAATTGTAATTTGCAAAAGCGTGTAATTTTTTAATTAGCTATAATCAGAAAAAATAATTATTTGTTGGGAAAAAGTAATTTTTCCAAAGTTCTGCAAAATACTCGTCCGCGGAACAGATAATCTCTTCGCGTGTGCTAAATTTTTACGAATAAGCCATTGTTTGAGGTTTAAGAACAAATTGTATTCTGAGGGAGCTAAATGGGGAAGTAATTGCAGCCCCAAATCAAGATTTCGTTGCTTTGTATACCAGTGCATTGTCTTGCAAATACAAAATTTTTTTTGCGCTTTATACGAGGCCGTGCCGCAACAATTTTTTCTTCAATCGCTCCAACAATGAGCAATAATATCCGCTGCTAATTGTTTGTCCTTTTTCTTTGAGATAGTCCACATTAAAATCACAAAAATACAGACCCCATAACCTTTCTGACCCACTGAGCTTCCCCCGACCGCTTCGGAGCACTTTTCCTCATTCCCTTCTCTGGTGTGTAGTAGTTTCATCGACAGTTACTCATCGTCGCGAAGAGTCCGCGCGATTCCGCAGTAACTCTCGAAGCTTGCACGCGTTCGTTTTTTTGGTTTAGACTCAGTATACGCGGCGAAATTTATCCATTTTGGTGGTCAACGAGAGTAAATCTCATGAACAGATCATAAATCCTAATTTTTTTAAGTTTTAAAGACTTCAAGTATTTTTGTTGTCAATTTCAGCGACCATACCCAGATCATTGCACTTTATAAACTTTTTATTGCATCCGACTATTGAAAATGGTCTCGCAAACCTTTAAATTTTACATAACTGTAAATTTTTATCAGATCATTAAGCTTGTTATCGTTAAACAAACGGCCGATTTCCGTGGAGAAGGTTATCTATGAAGATGTTTAAAAGTTTTTTGTATGAAGAATTAATGTCACTATAAACACTCAGCGACAAGAAAAAAGCCGCACTAAAATTTTTCACGCACTTTGTAGTTTTCGTTCCCAGCGTTCTTTCAAAAATGTTTCTTTTAGTCTAATTCTATTTTTTAGAGTTTTTGCCAGTATGACAATATTCAGTAAACTATTTTTATACAAACATTTTTATTCAGCAAATGATAATTTTGTCTATTGATATTCTTCATACTATAAGTGAGTTACAAATGCAAAGTTCTTTACGAAGGAACATTAAATTAATATTTTTTTTATTTAATTAATACTTCGTAGTACCACCTTTGGCTTTTATAACACTATTTATCCTTCTTGGTATCGAATCATAAAAATTCTGCAAATATTGTGATGTCTTCGTACCATACTTTTTCTATGACTTCCCGTAATTCTACCATAGTTTTGGGATTCCGCTTTGCTATTTTTTTTGCTCATAAGGGCCCATACATTTTCTATTGAATTGAGGTCAGGGCTGTTTCCTGGCCAATTCAACGACTTAATTCTCAAATTATCTTTGAAAATGGTTACCTTCATTTAAAAGAGCATCGAAATTTTATTAATAACGCATTAGAACAACAATATCTCATTGAATTACTTACAGAACGTGCCCTATGGCAAGGTGCCGAATCGTCCTGAAAAATGGGGTCGTTTTCGTGCTCGGAAAAAATTGATTAACATTTATATTTGGATATGCATCCCCATATCATAATACAAGGTGAATGCTTGACGGTGGCCACACAGTGTTTTTCGTCATATCGCTCCCCTACTTTACGCCGGACTCTGCAGAAGCCATCGTATCCAATAAGGTTGAATTTGGACTCATCTGAAAACATCACTCTTGACCATTCAGATGCACCCCAATTTTGTTTTTCCTACCCAATTTAAACGATTCTTCTTCATTTGACTGTTCAGAAAACGTTTTTTTTTGCAGGTGTTCTTGAAAAATTAAGCCCACTTCATTCAGCCAACGTTGTACAGTTCGGGCCGATATTTCTCTTCCAAATTCTTGGTTTACCTCAGATGCAATTTCCACAGCAGTTTTAAACTGATCACGCAATGTGACGATCTTCCCGAATAGTGGTGCACCTGGTCATTCCTGATCCTTCTTTTCTATCTACCACCCCGGTCTCGTTATTTTTTTTAAAAATCGATCCACTGAGCTTTCATTGCATTGTGTTTGAGCTGCAATTTCGCGATTCGACACATCTTGCTCAGATAGTGCAATAATTTTAGCTTTTTGGCATGATTTCTAACGTACCAGCGCAATTAAATTATTCCTGAGTGTAATTCTGTGAACTGTGTTGTTAAACTACCAAAAATGTTGTAGAAAACATTTAAGAGGACTCCCAAAAAAAAATTTGAATGCACAGAAAGACATTTAGGGAAACCCCAGGTCAGAGAAGTCAAAATTTCAAAATTTTCTGAGGATCACTAGACGAGTTGATTGCGCCATTTCTGGCTGTCCGATTGTCTGTCTGTTTGAGCACCAATATCTCAGTAACTACAGTCAACATATTTTGTAACTGAAAACGTTTTATAGGGAATTTAATCAAGATCGGACAATAAATAACGAAGATATTCAAGATTTGCAGAATGCCCTTAGCATCTACCTTATTACATTTAAATCTAGTATCAGATACTTGTTTTGTAATTATTAAATGCAATTAAGCCGAGCAAAGCGAAAATGCTGAAATTTTTTAACCCTCGCTTTTATCGCGCGTCAATTGAGGCTGTTATTTTTTTAATTCTATATGAAAATTCTAGTGAATTCTATAGAGTCAGAGCCTGATTGTAGAGTTTGACTGATTTTTCAATTCGATTTGTAAGCAAAAATTTTAATCAGATCGGACAATTAACAGAAGTTATTCAAGTCACTTTAGTGCCCAAATATTCGCTAACGTCTGTAATTTTCTGTACAGTCCATTAACGTCCGTTTACGCGTATTATTATTTGAAAATTCAGTTAGTTAATGTCCGTTCATCTCCGTTAATTTCCACCGTCAGTTAGCATTCGTTAAGATCCCTTAATCAGCATTCTCGTCCGTTTGTATCTGTAATGTCGAGGGAGATGAAGGTTGCTGGTGTGCATATGTGTGTGCGATTGTGAGATCAATAAGCGGCAGTAATCTTTATCTTTTAAGTTGTTATTTGTAGCATTTTTTAAAAACTAAAAATTAAACTTATAAAATTTTATCATAATCTGACAACTAAAGTCTATAGCTTTCATAGTATTGAAATACTAAAAGTAATATGTTAATTTGGCAACAATCCTATTCTGTAATTTGGTCACACTGATCTGCATCAGTTTTTTCTTGTTTTTTTTGTACTTTCCTTTTTCTTACGTTTAATTCCGGACACACAACACCGTGGCGCTTATGTTAAATAAAACAATTATTAAACCAACACTATATCGCCTCGCGTTTTACTCCATCATTTCCCACTACATAGGAACAATAAATCAGTAATGAAGATTGTAAAAAAAAGAAATAATTGGAAATGTCTAGCGATTTGGGTTATTAATTAATAGCTGAACTTCGTTATAAAATTCTGAACCATTATATATACAATCAGATGAGTTGGAATCCAAAACCTGCAAGGGTATTAAGTAGCCTTTCCTTTTGGTTATATATTTTATTGTAATCCGAGCGGACTGGTAAATAAATAAAGAAATTTTTAGTCTGTTTTTTATCGGTTTTTAAAAATGAAGTGGAGGGTACTTTACTGTCGGAAGCACTCGACTGTAGCTTTCGTTACTTGCAAACTATTTTCTATGATACACTATTCCTTTTTTTAATAATTATTTGGAAAACATTTTTTACAGAATGCAGAGTTTGTATTGTGCTTAGATACTATTACGCAAAGCTTCAGTGTGTCTCAACCTAGCGTTCTATATATGCACGTTTCGAAGCCGCCAAAAGAGAAAACTTCCTTAAGCAGATTCTTTAAGATTCTCAAGTCAGTTGCTGGATCTCAAGTTGTCAATCTAACTGTTGAAGGAGTTCACAAAAAAATCAACTTAGCCGATTCAAAATTATCATGGGAACATGAGCGTTTCTCTATGAAAAGATATCCTGCTTTTACATTATCATCTGTAAAAAATCCAAACAACGCTATTCGAACTACAATGTTTAAGGACGAAGAAACCCTTATTATCTCACAGGCATGTACAGCGGTGAAAATAATTGCAGAATCGCTTGCCGCCTATATGTATAAAATGGAACCACTGGTTAACGTCTTTGAAGGATTTGCTGTAAGTACAATAAAAGAATCTGTATATAAATTCACGTTTATATTAATAGCGATAGATATATAATATATACGACTATTAGGGTATGTAATTAACAAAATAGTACAAATTGTTATTCACTATACCCAACTTCAAATTAGAACTTAACTTTTTCTTTGGACATTTTTTTATAAACATATTAATTTTGACCAATCTCCAACCCTATTAATAATCTGAATCAGCATCAACAGTGAAATCAATCAAACCATTGGTATGTCCGACCGTCCGTTTGTCTGTTGCAGTGCAAACTAGTCTCTCACACATGCTTCTTATTGCTGTACGCTGTAAATAAGTCGGAACGAACCGACCTATCGGGCGAAATAACTTATCAATCAAAATGATGCAGTAAACGATCCATATTTTTGTGTTGATTGCATTAAAGTCGGACAAAGATATCCTATATATTTTATTAGAACGATCAGAGTAGATTAATACCAGTTCATTCCTTTCATTCTGGTTTTTTAGCTTTTATAATAGCTGAGATCTGTGTGTTCAAATAGACAGACGGACAGACATAGCTCAATCGACTCAATTGGTGAGCCGTAATATACTGTATATATGTATATACATTGGGTGGTCTGTCAAGCTTCGTTATACCTGTTAATTACATTTGCACAAAGTAAGTATGCCCTTTTTTGACCATTTTCCATGGTCGAAGGGTATATAATGAAAATCAGACTAATATAACATATTGCTGATATAAGCAAAATTTTGCTAAATGAGTTTTGTATAGTTACACCCTTCGACCATTGAAAATGGTCAAAAAAGGGTATACTAACTTTGTCAAAATGTATATAACACACAGAAGGAGGCGTGGGAGACCCCACAAAGTATATACATATATTCTTGCTCAGGATCACTAGCCGAGTCGATTGAGCCATGTCTGTCCGGATGTCCGGATGTATGGATGACCAGATCTCAGCTATTATAAGAGCTAGAGACACCAAATTTGGCATGAAGGTTTCTGTGTACCAGGCGCAGATCAAGTTTATTTTCATTGTAAGGTGCCACGCCCACCGCCCCCGCAAATCAATAATTTAATTTTTGAACTTAATTTATAAGCGATGTATAAAAGATACAACTTTCTGACTTGAACAATTAAATTGCAATCCGATCGGACAATAAACACAGAAGATATTGAAGAAAGCATGAGCATAAAACCGATTGCTCGTGTCAGCTAACAATATTTGCATTACTTTCAAATTGATCAGCTATATCATAAAGCTTTCATAAGAACAATTAGTAAGAAATAAACATTTTCATTAAAGAATCGTTTATGTCTAGCGATAAGAGTTACTAAATCTCTTAACGAAATCGTGAACAATGTTATAAATATATATAGAAACAATCGGTGGAGATTCATGACAAAACTTGCCCAAAATAATCACAAAATAAGCAGAACAAATAAGGTATTGAAGAATTAATTTGAGATGTCGGAGAAGATGTTCTTTTGAAAAGGGCGCCTTATTGTTGCTACGCGTGTGTATAAGAGCAAGAGTAACACGCGACTATAAAAATAAGAAAAAGGTAAAAAAGGGACTCACTACACAATTCAAAAAAGATGAATTATGGAAGAAGATAACAATAAAAGATACAAAAGTTGTACTGCCCCCAATGTGGCATATTTTATTTAATTTTAAATATGCCAATATTTCGAACTATACAGATAATATTAAAATAGTAAGTCAAGAATTTTTAATGTGTTGAAGCGATTATTTTAAGGGCTCCATAGTCACTTTCAGCTAGAGAAATTTAAAAAACATGTATTTAAAAATTAAATTAATTTGAACTCTCTTTTAATTAACAGGCAATACATGAGGAAAATCTACTTCCATACATTGGTGCAAAATCGATTTTGCAGAATAATGATATAAAGGATGCGTTTGAAAAATATTTAAAAAATGTTAAAATTTATAATGACAAACCTGATGTACGTGAACCAGAATTCATGTTTTATAATGATATCGATGCAAAATTAAATGTTTATCGAGTGAAGCCAGCCATATTCGATCTATTTCTCACAATCGTTATTGCTATTTATCTTTTTACTGTGTATTTTGCAATCCAACTGTTTCCTCGTTTTTACGAAGGAATATCGACCAAAGAAAATAAAGCCATAGGTTATTTTGTCGGAAAATCACAAAACACCTTAAAACGTAAATAATAGTAGAACAAACTGATAAAATAGATCAATTATTGTATTGTAATTGGTGTTAACTTTATGTTAACTAAACATTTAGCAGGAAAATTATTAAAGAAACAAACAAGCAATTGAAAATAGTATGATAACAAGGAACAATGATATGTACATTCGATTCACATATTTTTTAATGGATAATTTGTTAATGTAAATTGATTATCAACTGAAAATAAATAAATTCTATATATTCAATCTGGTTCTGTGAATTTCATTTTTGTATCTTTACAGGATATGTTTGTATTGCCCGGAAAACTTCAACGCACAGAAAGACTGATTCCCGACCCAATAAAAAGAACATATCATAAAAAATCACTAATAAAAATTAAAAATCAAAAAATAATGTGCTGAGTTTTATTTTTTTTCGTTCAAAAAATAATAATTATTTGTTGAGTGCAAAAAATTTCGATTACAGATAATTAAAATAATTATTTGTTGAGCGTTAATTTTTTCGATCAAAAATATCACTCAAACTAAGATTACACCTCTTATAACAAAGATATACAAATTTTATGTGCTTCAAATGGTATCCATTTCAATTATTTTTAGGCCCTTTAATTTTCCTTTACAAACCAAGAGCCAAAATCAGGCTAGAGAGGCATGGTAACGACCGAAACAATAAGATTTTCGGGTCTGAATTCAAAGACACACAAAACGGGGCCAATTTAAATATATTCTGGTCTAAATGTGCCGGCATTCTTCCAGAAATGAAAATTTATAGTTTTCAAGGAATTACAATACTTTAAACTTAAATCTAGTCCCAAGTCTACATACCACAGTTTCTCTCCCCCCCACCCTTGGCTATCGCCAGACGAACTGATCTGACGCGCCAAGCATAGCTTAATTCTTAGTTAAATCGGTGTGACCAATTTCAACAACGATAAAAACGCATAGAAAAAAATATTAAATCTGAGTGCCCTCTATCGGTGACAAATAACTTTACTATCGATACCCAACTTATCAGTCCCGCGATACATACTGAAAACTGCGGAAATACGGGCAAAATTATGTACAGTGGTCGGATTTGTATAGAGAAAGCGCTATATATATTTACCGTGGAGATATATGCTGAAATTGTGTCCAAAAAGATATTTGAAATATGTGTTGTAAAAATGATGCAAATCGAACTAGTATATTAGATAAAATGAGATAAATGATTCATTACGATTCTTATCTGATTTAATAATCCTAAATTCGACATAGTACAGAAGAAAGTACAATATTATTTCACTTTACAATCAGAACTTTCAATTAATTTTCGAAAACAGGATTTTACTTTCCTGCAGATGGTAGCTGTCAGACGAGCACTGGATGGAGTCATCGGACCGGATATGAAGCGATATGCATTCGCGTACCTGGATGACATCATCGTAATAGGACTTTCGTTGGAAGAACACATGGTTAACCTTCGAGAGGTATTCGAAAGACTTCGGAAGGCGAACTTACGTCTTATTAAGGCGAACTGTAGTTTCTTCCAGAAGAATACCTTGGGCCCCAAGTGAGCGAAGCGGGAATTCACACCGACCCCAGTAAGATTGCGGCGATCAAGGAACTCCAGCCGCCAATGACCCTCAAGGAACTCTGCAGGTGCCTAGCCATCGCATCATGATATCGCAGGTTCGTCCCAAATTTGGCGACGTTGGTACAACCTACTTATGTCAACCCTGCTGAAGAAAGGTCGCAAATGGATATGAACCGAGGATCAACACCGTGCGCTCGAGTCATTAAAAACCAGCCTCAGCCTGTCCAGACTTCAACGAGCGGTTCATACTTCAACTACGGAAAAGGAGTGCTTAGCCATCGTCTGGGCGATAAAGAAATTACGATGTTACTTGGAAGGCTACGAGTAATTACGGATCACCTGGCCCTGAAATGGCTACTGAAAGGATTGCACGTTGGGCACTAGAGCTGCAGCAGTTTCGTTGTACACTATGTACACTATCGTCGAGGGAACCAGAATGGAGTAGTCGATGCATTGTCTAGACAACCCCAGGAGACTTTGCAACAGACTACACATAAAAACCCACAATGTGCATGGATAGAACGAATGATGGAACAGATCTAGCGAGAACCCGAAAATTTTCCTGATTTCATGAAGGAAAATGATCACTTATACCGACGTAGAGGACTTCAACCAGGGTATGAGGACTATACCTTGTGGAAACTGTGTGTGCCGAAACCATTACGCCAACGAGAGCTTCGAGAGTGTCACGAGCAGCGTACAGCGGGTCATCAAGGAGTCCGGAAGACCCACTAACCGAATCCGACAACGATATTTCTGACCGGGTCTCTCCCGGGACTTAGCGCGGTACGTCTGGAAGTGCCAGAAATTAAAAATAAGTCAACTGAAACCTCCGCAAGGCAACTACGATACCTGATGCGCTCCTTCAGAGAAACGATTTTGGCCAGGTTCGGAGGGCCTCAAACGTTCGTTTGCGATAACGGGGCACACTTCACGAGTCGACCTTTCGCCACGTTCTGCAAACAGCTAGGCATGGAACTCCAGCACACAGCACCATACACACCTCAGCAGAATCCCACGGAGAGAGCGAGTCGGGCCATTAAAACTATGGTCGCCCAATATCTGGACAACAAACAACGAACGTGGGACGAGAACCTACCGGAGATCAGCACCAGCACTATCAACACCAGTGCTTCAGATACAACTGGATTCAGCCCAGCTTACTTGGTCCAGGGACCACTTACAAGACGTCTTTGAGGTCGCCAGCCAGAAAGCCCAACAAGCCAGTGCAGACCAAAGCAGTTATTATAACTAGCGACGTAGAGAGTGGAATCCTGCCATCGGTGACTTAGTCGTGCTGCGACAACATCATTTCTCGAAGGCAATATTAGGATATACCTCTCCGACGATCCTACGTTTATAAGAGGTAAACAGGAAACAACGGCGTAGTGCAGGACTAGCAGATCTGAGAGAATATCACGAGCAAGATTTAGCCATCGCGGGAGATCAGGTATCCGACGCGTTAGAAAATAAACCAAATCATGCATACCGTAGGATAAGATTTAATTATTATACTACAATATATGTTAGGTTCAGACAGGAGGTAGACATCGCACCATTACGAGTTATTTTTAAATAATTATAGAACTAAGTATCGATAGTACTTCCTTAGCCCCGATTTTGAAAGCGACCGAGTGAGTCCCGGACTGCAGCAACTCCTCAACCAAGTTGCAGATGCGGAGGTACTGCAGCTGGACTACTCCCCCGAAGAATGGAGTCTCGACCTGAGGAGCGACGAGGTTCCGCAAGCCCATACATTGGGGCAGCTCGAGGATGAGGATGAGTTAACGGACATTATTGACGGCAATCGTTCCCGCACCTAGCCCTGCATGGTTGCACCGCCAACCTCCAAAATGCTGGAGTACCGAAAGAAAGCGGCTACTAGAGGTCACCGCGGACCCGCGGCGAGGAGTCACCGATCCCAGCTCCGCGCATTTGGCGCGTCACTACGCCACCACCCCTGAAAGGCATACTCAAGGGGCAGAGCTTGTATGTAAAGGTGCGGGCTGGACCCCTCCCCTCCTCATCCGAGGAAGACTCCGACGCGAACCCATGCAACCGACCTCCATCCCGCCCTATCGTTCACCGGATGTAGGTCGGCTAGGCGATCCTCGCTGCATTAAGAGTCTCGAATACAACGAAGTGAACGAGAGGACGAGAACCATTTTTGATTACCCCAACCCAGGTGAAGTAAGTGGGAGGGGGGCGTATGTGACGACGCATAAAGCCGCGCTACAAATTATTATTATTCGTTTTTTTCCTATTATTATAAATAAAATAAAAAAAATAAAATAAATAAAATAAAAGGTGCGTAATAAGCAAGTAATAAGCGTAATATCCCTCCGTTGATAAGCAACGGTACCCAGGTACCCAAGATTCGCGTATGAACGCCGTATTTATTCGATGCTAGCCGTAACGGTACCCAGGCACCCAGTACGCGAGTATGAACGTCGTGCCTCGTCGATGCCAGCCGCAACGAGAAGCAGCAAGATTTGGCAGTTACGAGCAACGGTATCCAGGTACCCAAGACGCGCGTATGAACGTCGCATTTCTTCGATGCCAGCCGCAACGGGACTAAAACTGCAGTGCAGGTGGTCGGCAGCCGTGCCTCCCGTATTGAAAAGTAGCGGGACCAAAAGCACAAGTGCACGCGTACATTCGGCACGCACCGCTCGAAGACGGATAAGAGACGGAACTTATCTGGTGACCACCGAAGGTTCAAGATATCATTTCGCAGTGCGCTAAGAATTTAAACGGCAAGAAAAGACGCGTGTGTACAAAGACTATTAGCGCGAGACGATCCAGGACAATTTGTATCCCCACTGTCAGGATGAACCCAGTGGCAGGACAAGGGTAAACGGCAAAGTTATTTTGTTTGCTAAATCGATTAGACCTAAACCGATTATTATCCGATGTAGGTCGGGAATACAAGGAAGTCATGCAAAGTAATATAATTTTAAGAAGAACGTGAAATGAAATCTATAATACCAGCTCGAAGGCCTCTTTCTCCCAGTCATAGTAGTCTCAGATATTTACAAATATTCGCCTTGGCCGGACTAAGAGTTATACCCCGGCCAGAGAAACATCCTTACACAACAAAGGCGAGCAGAGCAAATTACATATCGTCATCACCGAAATTGCGGACAAGAGCATTGGTGATGAAGAGATCGTAGACGCCATGTCACGCCGGCAGAATGAGTCATGGAGCACATCATCTTCAAAAAGTCTGTTTCCACTCAGACACGAACTCTCTCATATCGGATCGATCTAGGTATGCGGCATATGCAGGTATATTTATTTTGGGTCGCTGAATCCAAATCCGATGTCATCATTTTTATATCACGTGTGGACTTCGACATGCTGATCTGGGCATGCGGTTTCGAAGTCCGAATCCAAAGTCAAAAATTTACCCTGTACGTCTAAGTTGCGACTTAACCTCAAAAGACTCGAAACACTTTTGAAGCTGCAAATAAAAATGGGGGTCATAATCTGGTCATGCGATATATGTTTCTATATGTTTTTTGACCTTCCAAATAAGAATCTGAAGTCAAAACTAGCCCATCACGTCAGAATTACCTTCCCTAAAAAATTTTTGAAAAACTTCCAAAATTTTAAAGTTTTTTGATATTTAATTACAGGTTTTAAGTAAAAATAATTACTCATAAGAACCTGTTCCGAATAAGAATAAAACAATGCTAAAAAGGGGATATTCCAAGAGGAAAACTTTTTTATATTAATAAATACCCTCTAATCTTGAATACCCTCTAATCTATTATAAAAAAAATTTTCAAAATTGTATAAGTTTTTTAAATTTTATTTAGGTTAGGTTGAAATTCAGACGTGATTGGCTGGTTTTGACATTGGATTCGGATACGGAAGGTCTAAAATCATATATCACATGACCCAATCGTGACGCCCCATTATATTTTGGGGCTTCAAAAATGTTTCGATTTTTTTGAGGTTAAGTCGAAACTTAGATGTGGTACGTAAATTTTGACTTCGGATTCAGCCCTAGAAGGACAAAATACTTGCTTAGACGTATATCGCATGCCCAGATCAGGATTCTATATCTTTTGGAGGATATCCAAAGGTTTTTCAGTTTTTTGACGTTGGATCAAAATGCAGACTTAATGGAGAATTCCTGACCCCGGATTCGGATTGAGCGACCCAAAATACATATTACTGCATATGCCGCATATCCAGATCATGACCCTTTTTGTTTGTGGGCCTGTGCAATCCATCAGAGCAGCAAGAAACAAAAACTGAAACTACGATGCAAGCTCTGAAACAAAGCAGGATAGAGCTTATGTAATTTATGCGGATCACGCACGATCATGCAAGATATAACGCGTAATTAAAACTTTTTAATAAAATGCTTGTGTCTCAACAATCGAAATAAATAATGAATTCCTTACGCATAGCTACGTGGAACGCCAATGCAGTTTTAAATTTCAAACATGAGCTAGCTCAATTTCTTTGCGAGAAGCACATCGGCGTTATGCTTCTTTCGGATGCACATCTTACAAGCAAATTTCAAATTTCAAATAAGAGACCCTGATGTGAAAGCACATGGTGGGACTGGCATACTTTTAAGAAACCGTATGGAGCACCACTTTACAAAGCGTTTGCTGCAAATTATCTTCAGGCCACATCTATCAGCTGGAGGGCAACACTCACCTCGCAATAGTGGGCGTATACTGCTCCCCTACGCTTCACAGTACTGGAAGATCAATTCCGGGAATCATTCCAAGCACTAGAGCATTGGGGATCGCGCCTTGGTAACCCAAAAGGGAAACAGCTCTACAAGTCTATAATAAAAACCACAAATAAACTTGACCACGTTTCTCCTCCTCAATAAGCTGCCAGACTTGATCAACTTGATCACAGTTACGAAAAATATACCTCGCAGTTTGGTAAGAGCTGAATGTCTGCCAGATTTGTAATCTGATCACTCGCCTGTACTTATTCACATCCACCGGCACGCAGGAAACGTAGAGCAACCTGATAGATTGCCTTCAGGCAAAATGAACTGCCTCAGGTATAGAAAACATGTAAGTTCAAACATTGAGTTAAGCCCGCAACTCCACACAGAATCTAATATAGAGTGCTTCACAGCTACACTGGAATTCATTCTTGCGGCAGCAGCTCACAGTTCAACACCTAAAACTAGCCCGAATAAGACTAATGTATAAATCGAGAAACTCGTCCATGAGAAACGCAGCTTTACCTAGGGAATGGCAATCTTCCAGATCTTCATCTGCAAAATAAAAGCTTAAAAGAAAGAAGAAGAGGAACACGCTCAACGAACACTAAACAGTCACTGTGGAGAGCCCACGCAACTCTTCGTCCACTCACTGAAACCGTTTTGCCGATAAGAAACTCCTCAGCCGGCTGAGCCTGTAGTGATGCGGACAGAGCCACCTCTTTTGCCGCCCACCTACAAAATTTGTTAAAGCCAAACGAGGCTTCTAATACATGCACGCTACCGCCTTCTTCCCATGACTATCCCCCCGCAACACATCCCAATTGTGTTGCGTCTAAACGAAATAACAAAAATGATTAAAAACAATCTTAGCGTGAACCAGTAAGAAAACCAACAGTCCGGTGTAGTTTAATATGTTAAATTCATTTAAAATTATTCCCGACAGATGGCGCTCGCGCTCGCCCGCCTACCTTGTTAGCTGACACAAGCACGTGGTTTTATGCTCATACTTTCTTAAATAACTTCTGTGTTTATTGTCCGATCGGATTGCAATTTAGAGAATACGTACATATTTCATTCAGCTTAGTATAAGTTAAAGTCCGAAACTTCTATCTTTTTTACAGCGTTTACAAATCGAGTTCAAAAATTAAATTATTGATTTACAGGAGCGGTGGGCGTGGCACCCAAAATTTGAAATAAACTTGATCTGCGCCTGGTACACAGAAACCTTAATGCCAAATTTGGTGTCTCTAGCTCTTATAATAGCTGAGATCTGTGTGTTCATCTGGTCATCCGGACAGCCGGACAGACGGACAGACATGGCTCAATCGACTTGGCTAGAGATCTTGAGCAGGAATATATATACTTTATGGGGTCTCCCACGCCTCCTTCTGCCTGTTACATACATTTGCACATAGTTAGTTTCCCTTTTTTTGACCATTTTCAATGGTCGAAGGGTATAAAATGTCTCCAGGCTGCGACCTTATAACTCCGAAAATGATCATGGAGCTGCCACTTTGTTCAGCTTGCTACATCACCCATCTTTATACTGCCATCACCAAGAAATCAATCATCATAATGATTCCAAAGCCCACAACAAAATCCTAGCTCATCAAGCAGAGTTCGCAAAATATGCTCAACCAAATTTTTTTCTACGGTCTGTTCACTAAAAAACAGAAGAAAAGGCGCGCTATCGCTCTGAGCAGAACACTTATTTTTCTTTCGTTTGTGTTTTCTGTTTTGTGTTGTTCGGTGAGAAAAAAAACACGAAACTCTCACACGAAGACAGCCTGACACGATCAACTGCCGACGAATGTTCAGTAACTGAGCATCAGCTACTGAGCAAAACAAAGCCAAGTGGAAGCACAATTTGTCTTTTTTGTTGTTGTGTACGTTATTATTGATGCTTTGCATGTACATATATTCGCAGAGAGTGGAAGGGGAAGCGAGGCAGAGAAGATTATTAAAACGAATTAAGTAAAACTACAAAATAATAGACAAACATACATTTGTATAAAGTAAATTAATGATATTTCATATATTTTCCACGACTCATTTTAACAACACGCTTTATAAAACTGTCAAATAAGGCACACGCGCAGCACACATACATTTTCAAAAGACACTTTCAAATCGGCATAGTATTCCATGTGAACGAGCGAACGATGTGAGCAACAAAATGCGTTCCCTCGTTAAGCATAAAGCGAGCCGAGAAAAAACGAAGTTAAAGTGTCATTTCGATTCCGTTTTCAATCGTGTCCGCGTGCGACAGCTCATTTGCTGACAGTTTGAAAAAAAGACCACTTTTAGCGAGCTCTGATCCCAAGCATTCGACAGAGTGTGGCTTGAAGGACTAATGCAGTGGTGCTCACAGCCCTATGCACAGCACATAGACAGTGCCTCTGCCCAAGCTCTGGCGACAAACGTACGAGTGTAAACAGATTCGTGTGACTTCGGCAGTGCTGTTCAGACTTTGCTTTATATTTGCTTTCAGTGCAAAGGAAGCAAAGTAGTAGACTTTGTGCTTGCTCGCTCCACACAAGGGCAATTTAAATACGCAACTGTATGGGCACCACTTGACTAATGTTTAAAATAAAAACAGATCTGCCCATACACACAAAGGATACACAAACTTCGGAAGCTCTATGACAGAAAGTTTGCAGTTTGCCCCTTCTGCTGGCCTCAAAATTAGGGATCGAGTCTCCAATGCAGCATTCTTTATAAAACTTTATACCTCATTTACACAGCCGATATGCCAACAAATATATGACTAACGGTAGCCACATTTGCCGATGATACAGCTTTCCTTAGCCGCTTAATGTCTCTGATCCAAGGTTCAGCACAGCTGGCATTGCACCTCATAGACATTAGGACGTGGCTCTCTGACTAGCGAATAAAAATAAGTGAGCAAAAATGCAAGCACGGAACGTTGGCAGTAAACAGGCAAGATTGCCTACCATTTTTGTTGAACAACATACCACACCCGCGAGCAGAAGAGGTAACGTACCTAGGAGTACACCTTGAGAGGAGACTCACATGACGCATGCACATTGAAGCCAAAAAATTAAACTTTATCTCTAACCCTACAACTTACACTGGCTTATTAACGACAGCACCCTGCTCAGCCTGGACATACTCCATACTCCACAATTCTGTACTGAAACCTATCTCGACCTACGGCTCACAACTATGAGGGAATGCCAGCCACAGCAACATTGACATCATACGGCAAGCACAATCAAAGATTTTAAGAACCTTGATTGGGCCAACGTTGTAAGTTCGGAAAGAAAACAACTCTAGGAAAAATACCTCAGCTAGCTTTCCTCGCCCCACTATCGCTCGCAGATCAGTTTGAAAAAACTGTTCATAAAAACTAGTTAACCTTATGATTTTTAATTTATTTTTAGTTCTTAAAAAATTCAATTAAATAAAAGCAAATAAAAAAAAAAGTTTGTTTTCGCTTTTTGCCTCTAAATCAGTGGAATACATTTTGCGAACGCAATTTTAGCCATACAGAATTGTTGCGGGCGTTTTGTTAAAAGTTAATTAATAATAAATATAAATATTTTTCAATTAATATGGAAGATATTTATTTATTTAATCATTTCAAGTACTAGAACTACCCTCAGTATCTAATATTATACAATTTGTTATTTGCACATTTGAATGATGTTAAACGAATGAATGATGTGGTGTGTGGAATTTGTATTGTAAGTACTCTTATTTTAATTTGAAATTTTATTTGACAAGTAGAGTAGTGGATACATGCCAGTTAGGCACGCTGGACTTGATGGACATCTACTATTTTGTTCTGGCCAGAAATACATGCTGGCGTCTTCGCATCACTTCGTTTGCCAAATTCAATTGCCAAATTCAAATTCATCCTGCAATTGTTGCTTCATTTAGCTTCGTTGTGAACAGCAAACATTTCTATTGCATTTTATTTCTAGTAAATTTAGTATGTATGTGAGACGCAAGCCAATGTATCTCATTTTGGTAATATCAGCTTAATGTAAAGACGAAGCTGCTCTAATTTGTACTATTAAATTATGTTGTTCCTTAAAAAGATACTTCTAAATAATATTTTCCAAAATAAAATTCTTCAAAACTGTTTTTTGCTGATTATTGTTGAATCAACTCAACTAAAGTTACAAACCACAGAAATTACAAGTTCAATACTTAATTAAAGTGTAACAAATGCTTAAGCAACACATTAGAAAATGGATATTAACGCACATTTACTACGGACTTTGTATTAAAAACTAATAGAACACGCCATGATTGTTTTTTTCCATTCTCAAAATTTATTTTTTTTGGCACGGCGTGTCAGAAAATGGACTTTGAAGTAATATACGATTTTTAAACACTAATTTACAGCAAATAACTACATCAATTTAGTAAACTCTATAATTGAACTGTTTGCTGAAGGCGATCAAAATCAACTACAAAATGTTTCAAGTAGTTTTAAAAGTGGTGAAAAAAAATTATAAATTTTTTCAAATTAGAAACAACTTATAAACTGTAAAAATGCCGAAAAATTGACTTTTTTCCCATAGTGCATTGTACCAACAAACATTTGTAAATAAATTTGCGCCAGTGTGTAAGCATATGTGTTTATGTATGTATGTAAGTATATATGTATGCATGTGTTTGTTTGTAGTATAGACCGTTAGCTCGGTTTATATTGTACATGGAATTTCATGAATTTTTGAATACGTGAAAAGGACAGTCCTTGTCCTATGATATTAGCCAAGATCCCAGTAGTTATGGATTATACTTTGTAAAACTCAGCTGCTAAAAATATTTGTATGGGGTTTGACCATATGAAGATCTGGCAACCCTCTCAATTTGCCAATCACACTTTTTCAGATATCTGTTTAATTTATCGATATCCTTTTATCATTGTTAAATCCTTCTCTTTCGATCGCTAACTGTCGAGCACACAACACGTGCCGCTCCGTAACTTTTTAAACCTTATACATTTAATCAGAATAAATCTTAATAATCAAACACCATCCATTGCATTTTTATGGAATCTAACAAAACTCTTGTAAACCGAATACAAGAATTTGGTGTTTATACACACTCTTTTTTCTATATTACGGAATGAATTCATGCAATGAGCTTTCGTATAAACACTTGAATTACTTGTCGTTAGGAACACAAACATATGTACGCACACACGTGCATATTTTTGTGTACTTTTCTATCAATAATTATACCTCGCACCTCAAGTACAAGGGTGTATAAGTTCTTAATCAGTTTCAACACCTCATACATGGTAGAAAAATATGTACATACATACCATAACGGTTGTGTTCGAGAAAGAAATGCATTTTCAACATACTTAAAAGGCCTTCGGTATGCTCGCATTGTTTTTATACAAGTAATTTAATTATTTAATTTGCCCAATCGGCCTATTCCTATATGTATAATATTTTCTGCAAATTTCATTAAATAGATTAATTTAACACCATAAAGTTGGCCACGAAATAAGATATTGCAACTGTATTACTTAAAAGAATCAGAAAATATATTCTTTAAGTTGCATTCGAATAAATGTAGAAGATTGAGATGACTGGTGGAAATGAATACACCCTTATAATATTTAACGCATCGATTTGTGGTTGTTTATACGTGTGCATGTAAATACGTTTTACTGCTTAAATATATACATAAGTATGTGTGCATGCAAACATACAGAAACACTTAGTACTCGATATCTGTTATTCGAGTTCCCCTTACAGTGGTCTATGTTATTGGTTTTCTTGCTAAACACATGACTTCAGTTTGATCCAAGAACGTCATTCATTGAATAGTCATTTCTTATTGCTCGGTTTTATTAGATAAGAAACGTCCATACGTATACATACATATGTACGCGAACAAATGAATGTACCTATTTCTAGAAATAAATATTTATTGTGCTTCTAATCATATTCGGTGAAATAAAGAAATAACTTAAATATAATACACATAATACAAATATTATAAATGAGTATTCCAGTAATTCTTAAATTCTTAATTTTTAGTTATGTAACGAAAACGATCAGTTCCACTTTTGGTGCAGAGTGCTGTAGTCCAGAATCAATATTATACAATATGCGTGCATTAAACGTATCCATGTTTGATGGATGCCTTCATTTACCAAATGATATAAGTGTACGATTTTTAGATGGACCCAATACAGTGGATAAAATAGAAAGCCCTTTTGGCTTTGGCTTAAAAAGTAATAGAGAATTAACTTCACATATGGAGTTACCACACTGTGATCGGACAAGTTTCAGGAATATTTCGCGCTTTTCCCAAACGTCCGCGACTGTATCGATCAATTCATGTCTCCTCATGTTAGACAATAATCTCTTTGCAGTTACATGCAACTCAACAACAACAAATAACAACGTTTCACAAACAATTGGTTTTATTAACAAGTGCTGTCCTCGGGGCTTTACTTATACATCTGGAGTTAACAAGTGCTTTGAAAGTGAATCAAACCTTAACGTATACTCAACAATTTTCGACAAGCCGATGATTTTTATGGATTCCTTTGAGTGTCCCAATAACAAAGTTATTGTTGAATATGTGGAATCAGCTGAGACCGTGTTTCTCAAAGAAAGTCAGCTCGTATGGAGAGATAAGAGTAGAGTTTTAACGAAAAGTGAATACTGTCTTGATGCAATCGATGATATAAAAATAAGAAAACCAAGCGCTTCTTTTGAGAAGATAAAACAAACTCAACTATTCATTATCCGTTCTTGTCAACAACCACAAGTTTGTAATTCATTACCTTGCATTCGCAAATGTTGTGGCGATGGTGAAATTTATTATAAAAACAATATAACAACCTACTGTAAAAAAGAAGACAACAGCTTAAAAGTTCAAAGTTTAACAAGCTCCAATATAAGCGGAAACTTTACAGAATCATCAGGTATATTTGTTGTGATTAAATATTTATGGTGCATTTATTTATATTAACTCGGGCACCCGTATTTAATTACCTTGGCTTTAAATATAATATATAGGTTAGTTTAAACATTTCAAACGAAAGCGACAGTAGGATTCCCTTCGACCTACATATGTTACGGTGCAGGCCCGTAGCTAGGTTTGTGCAGGTTTTTAGGCCATGGATTTTAAAAAAATTCATGGTCTATTGTGTTTGTCGGACCGGAAAAGTGCGTAACAGGCAGAAGGAGGCATCTCCGACCCCATAAACTATACATATTCTGAATCAGTATCAGTAGCCGAGTCGATTGAGCCATGTCTGTCTGTCCGTCTGTCTGTCTGTATGAACACCTGGATCTCAGAAAGTATAAGAGCTAGAGTCATCAAATTTTGCGACAACATGCGTATATATTGCAGTGTCTCAAAGTTTTCTTAACATTTGGACACGCCCCTTCCTGCCTCCGTAAATCAGTAATAACTATTTAAAAACTACAATATTAGCTCAACAACCAAAGTTGTATATCTTACATGATAAATACTTTTGCCGCGGGCGTTATGTGAAAATTTCATTTGAATCGGACTATTAATAAGTGAGATATGATACGAATTAAACTTACTTTGAACATACATACATATATACTTAAGCAGACCTAATTTACGCAAGCATACCTAAGTTCAAATCTAGCGTCAGACACACAGCATTTTAAACTTTTTATTTGCATTGTATGGTAACAAAATTGGTTCACAATGCAGCTTTGCCGATAGGCCGAGGAGTGAGGCAATGGCCGAGTGGTTAGAGTGGCGGACGCCTGTGAGAGAGTGCGTGTGTTCAACTCCTCCCCGGTTGAGGCGGATGCGAATTTTCATTTATTAATTATTTTATTATTTTATTTTATTTTGTTTATTTTTTTTATTCTAATAATATTCGGGCGGCGATTCCATACTGTTAAAATTTTTATTACGGTATAATATGATAATCCATGGCCTTATACAGTCAGCACCTGACTGTAGCGTTAGTATTTTTTTAATTGAATTTTAAAAATAATAAAATTTACATGTATTTTGTTATTGTCAAAAAAAATGGTGACGTAGGCAGCTATTTAACCTTAAGCGTAAACACACGTACTCACTAAGTAAATAATTAAAATAGGATCCCCAGAGAGGTATTCCACAATAGATTCGCACACATACATATGTAAAGGGTGATTTTTTAAGAGCTATAGGAAAGTTTTTTGAAAAGAAAACACATTAAATTCAGATAAATTCATGAATCGGTAATTTATTGAAAATTTTGACCGTGACTGCGCCTTAAATGGTCCATCCGCTTAGTCCAATTTTGGCATACTCTTTCCAACATTTTGGCCGGTATCTCGCGAATAAATGCTTCAATTTTGTCCTACAATGAGTCGATCGCACGATTCCCGGTACCTAACACATGAAACCACATGTCATGCAAGTCAAGCTCTTGCATTTTGGGAAAGAATATCATCTCATGGTAGCGCTCACAATACACATAATCGATAATTGATAGTCATCACTCCACGTAAGCATGTTAGTGATTTAATGTCCAAAAATGTAAATTTGGTACGAAATTTAGTCACAATAGCCCGAATAGCCGCTTCAGTGAGTCGATTAAACTGACCATAAAAGGCGATTTTAGCTACTTCCCTTTTTTTAACCTGATTTGTTCAGTTCGATAATTATTTGAACTTCCAGGACGTACCCATTTAGCTCGAATCTATTAAAATGAATGTTAACTTAGCAAATATAAGCAGAATGTGGCAAAACATATATTTTGTACAAAATAAATGTGTTAATATAAATGTGTACCAATTATATGACCAATAAACTGTTGATATTTTTAAATATTTTAGGAAATATCTTAAAAAAATATAAAAACATTTTTAGCTGACTCAAGGTCAATATCGGTTCGATTTCTGCATCATAGCTTATCTAGTCGATATTTTTGCCAAACACAACAAGAACAAAAAAAAAAAAATATCTGCTAGATAAGCTATGATGCAGAAATCGAACCGATATTGACCTTGAGTCAGCTAAAAATGTTTTTAACAAATACAGGTCGCAAGCCACGCTATTAAAAAAATATATATACATTTAAAATTGGTCTTCATTATCAATAAATCCACTGCAAAGACTGCAAAATGGCATTTCAGTTTGATTCTTTTCATAAAAACTTAGATCTTTGCTCTGTAAAACTTATATTTTCTTTAATTTCATTCTTTCACGTCCATTCGTCTGGCGCTTTCTCAAGAGAGTCCAGTGTTACCTTATATTTAGCTTATATTATATTTACAGTATTTAAAGCTCAAATCGAGCTTAAAAACAAAATTATAAATTTGCGGGGGCGGTGGGCGTGGCAGACTTCATTTAAAATAAACTTCATCTGCGCATAGTATACAGGAATCTTAAAATTTGGTGTCTTTAGCTTTTTTTAATAGCTGAGATCTTTGTGTTACACGGGACAGATAAAAAAAGGCTCAATCGATTCGGCTAGTGATCCTGAGAAAGAATATAAGTTTTTATAGCATATTTGACCATTTTCAATGATTAAAGGGTATTATATGAGCATGAATATTATTTCCCGATTTCAAGACCTTTGTAAAAGTCACATTTGGTGAGATGATCGCAAGGTCAAATAAGAATCTCCTTGCGCATGAGAATAAGACGTCTGGGGTTGTTTTTGATGGTATAGGTGTATTCGGAGTGTTTTAGTGGCGTATAGACCTTACTCGGGAATGAATCCGTCTTTTGAAGTCTTTGTATATTGGACAACGTGTGTAGTTTGATGCCACAGTTTCCTCACTTCTTGGTACGCGGATCGCTTTTATTTGTCGTGCAATGAGCAGAGTCATGAAGCTTTCCACAGATGACACAAATTGAACGCAATATCTATACCATATTCGAACAGTCTGCTGTGGGTCCTCTGCCCCATAGATTAATGAGAGACAGATGCAACATTGCAAAAGCTAATCGGTGAATATTTAACTTATGAAAAGGACTTTCACGCATTCGAGAATCGTTCGCTTATCTGACCTCTTTTTACTGAATTCCCATCTGCTTTTTGTAAACAAAATGTAGCTTATCTCTCTTGCTGTTTATTCGTTGCTAAACAGGTGATCACCGTACTACTTCGAATTTCATTAGTTATGATTCCTATTCAGTGTTGCCGGCACCTTGGCTCTGAAAAAGGCCAGATGGGCTAAAAAAAGATGAAAAGAAAAGGCCAAAAATAAAAAAAAAACTACAAAAAAAAGGACAGATTATTTTTCGAGCATTTGTACGTTAATTTTATATTTTTTCGGAGCTCAACTTCTGAGCAACACACATTGCCTACATACTGATTTTGCTACTGTTGGATTAAAGATTAGATTATTTTTTGATCAAAAGGCACTGTATTCCGCACAGTAGCCATATGCGCACGGATGTGATCAAATTTTGGATTATTGCAGTATTTGCAATATAGTTTATCAAGATCTTTAACATCGCGACAAATCCGCTGCTGAAAATCCGGCTGTTTTAGCCATGCATCTCGAAACTTTTGTTTGTACACTTCTTTTGGCATTTTAACTTCACAAAATTTTCACGAAAAGTAACGGGATATGCTTTTATATCGATTGTACGCCATTACAACAGGGTTGCATTTTTAATATAATAATCATATCATATCGATTATAAATTTATACCAATTTGAATGATTTAGTAACAATTTAAAGAGAATCAAAAAAGGATTGAAAAAGGACAAACCAAAAAATAAAAAGGACAGTTTTCCGGACAGGGGCTGTTTTAAATTTTTTCCGGCTGACGCTGTTTAAATCGGAAGACTTATCCTAAAAGGTGTGACGCTGCATGAAGCGCGGCACATTTTTTTAAATAAATATAAGGTCTCTTTAAGTCTAATATACCCCGCAGTATTTTTAAAGAAAACGTAGGCAGCAATGCATTAGACAAGGGCATAGGCAAAAACAGCGAACAGGGTACACGACACAAGCAAAACCCTAGTCGTTCGGCGCCCATGACCAGCGCACACACAAGTTACGGTAGCCTAGTGCGCACCCATGTAACGGTGCCTCGGTACCCAGAGCGTGTGCATAGACAGGCAGCGGCGCCAGGCAAGCAGCGAATTGCGAAACTATGTCACAGGAGAGTTGATCGTGAGCCTCAGAGCAAGCCAGTTGTGCTAGCTCTTTAAAAGTGAACTTAATGCAAAGTAAAGTGCCAGAATACCCTGAAGGACAATGAATCCTGTCGCAGGACAAGCTAGGTAAGCAGTAAGAAAGAAATTAAAGCTCTGTTACGAGCAACGTATGGTGCGAGGTAGGCAGGAAGACAAGGACCAAGTAATTAGGATAAGTGCGATAAGAAATAAAGAAAACCATGTTACAAATTTAAACGAAAAGAAAACCCGCAGTGATCATTTACCAGTTGGCCCATTCTTTCCTAGTGCGTATGTAAAGGTATCGTGTATGTGTGGGCCTGCATGAGTGTGTATTCGCAGAGTCGTGTCTTCTGGTATGCCGGTGCTCCGCCGACTAGTAAGATATTCTGAGTATACACACCCGTAGGCCGTGTCGTGAGTGAAACGCTAGTTGGCAAGTGGGCGCGTGAGCGTGTGCTCTAACGAGTTGCGGCGTGGTGGAATACACCACTGAGCGACTTGTGGGGTACAGGCGAAAGTACCTCCGGTCACGGGCGTTCCGCACGGCAAGCGGCCGGCCAGGCACGCGTGACACGAAGGAGCGATCAGGAGTCGCGTGCACGTGAGCTCAAGGGGACCACATGGTGGTAGAATCCGCTACCAGGTGGCCTGCGAGTACACGTGAGTGACGTGGACCATGTGCGCCTATTATACCCTGTACATATCTCAGCAGTGCATAACCTGCTAGTAGCCTCTCTTTCTAAAAGTCATAGTAGTCCTAGTATTTATAAATTTTCTGTAAAGGCCCTGGTGAGACGGAGATATGTACCCCAGCCTGAGAAAACATCCTTACAAAGGCTAAGTTGGCAACACTGGGTTGGATCGACCGCGAAGCAAGCGATAAGTATTTGTCATGTAAGATATACAACTTTGGTTGTTGAGCTAATATTGTAGTTTTTAAATAGTTATTACTGATTTACGGAGGCGGGAAGGGGCGTGTCCAAATTTAAAAAAAACTTTGAGACACTGCAATATATACGTATGTTGTCGCAAAATTTGATGACTCTAGCTCTTATACTTTCTGAGATCCAGGTGTTCATACAGACAGACAGACGGACAGAAGGACAGACGGACAGACAGACATGGCTCAATCGACTCGGCTACTGATACTGATTCAGAATATATATAGTTTATGGGGTCGGAGATGCCTCCTTCTGCCTGTTACGCACAATTCCGTTCCGACAAACACAATAGTCCATGAATTTTTTTAAAATCGATGGCCTAAAAATTGGTTGTCTGTTACAAACGCGGATATAGGAATGAGCAGCCAAAATCTCATATATCATATAAATCTCATATATTCTTTAATTCCAATTTGTATATATAATAATAATAATATGATATCATATAATGTAATTTAATAATGATATATGATAATTTATTTTAAATTTTGTAGAATTCGGAATATTAAGTGGTTTGGACTGTCCGAAATTCCGCCTGGACCCGGACTCATTTCCCGAAGAGGCACACACAATAAGTTCAACCAACGGTTCACTCGTTATAACATCTAATAAAAAACAGTACTCTAACGAACAGTATTGTATAGAACAAATCAAAAACGCATCAGGCATTGATCAAAAGGTAATTTTCAAACGCTATTCAAAAATTGTTGGTTACATTAATGCTGTTTATAAACTGCAAACAAGTTTTTGCATCTGCAAAGATTGCTCATAAGATTTACGTCAGTTTATAGAATTCTTATTTGTAGAGACTTTCAATATTTTTTTTAAGCAGTAAAACGTTGCAGTCATGCGCTGAATGTATAAAGCCATGCATTTTCACATGTTCATTAAACAGTTAGTATACCCTTTTTTGATATTTTTTGAATTTTCAATGGTCAAAGGGTATAAAAATATTCTCAATCAACGCGTGTTTATGGCGAGTGTTAAACACGAGAACAACAGTCGAGGGCACTCGGCAGTAGAATACTCTTCGACCTATGATCCGTCGTTGTTTTATTTGTTTAATCCACACACATATCCATACTATTTACATATATGAACATTATTATCATTATTCTGGACAGATGCAGCTCGCTCTTAGCGCTCGCTTGCCTCCCTTGTTAACTGACACCAAAATTTAGTGTTATGTTCATACTTTCTTAAATAACTACTGTATTTTTTGATCGATAGGATTGGAATATAGGAGATATGTAGATTTCATTAATTTATTTATTAGATATATCAAATAGCTTAGTGAATATTAAAAATACAAACGCTACAGTCAGGTGCTGACTGTATAAGGCCATGGATTATCTTAGTATACCGTAAAAAAAAGTTTGTAAATAACAGAATAGAAACGCCGCTCGAATTTTCCACCGATTATCAAAAATAATCAGTACCTAGGGAACACCAAGGGGAGGCTACTGCAAATGTAATGGAAATGTGCAAATGTTTTGGTGACCTACGAGTCGACTTGAGATATTCTGCGCAACTTAAATGTTCCCCAAATTAATTAATTTCTGCAATATGCTGTCATAAATAGATTCTATCTGTCTAACTTATTTATTTTCGGATATTTATAAAAACTCGCAATGAAAATTGCGCTTTATTTGGATAATTATTAAAAATTTGGCGGAGATAAATTTTATACAGTGATCCACGACACGCGCAATTTGAATTGACGAACAGAAGAAGAAGAACGCATAGACAAAGCAGAAGCGAAGTGTCGCAACCATTAGACTGAGCGAGAGGGCAATAGGTATATGTATGCATTTCTAGGGCGTACCAAAATTTATTTCATGTGCTTCTTGTTGATTTTTTGGCACTAGCTAAAGTTGTTCAGTGGCTGAGTGAATTATGTCCCGGACTGTAAGGACAATGATGTTGACCTTGACCGTGTTCGGAGTTCGATTGCTACCGCGATCGGCATGTGAATCTTTTTGTTTTTCATTATTTTTCATTAAAATATTTTAAAAACTTAATAACATTGAAAATGGGCGGTGGCGGTAGCCGGTTTTTTTTATGTTTTTGGTACGCAATATATGTAATTAGAACTTAGTTTTCTTTCGTTGGTACACAACAGCAACTCCAAATCTAATTTTACATACATATGTACATATGTACATACATACATGCGTACAATAATCTGTGTTGAAGTGGGACACCAATAAATACATGTGGATATGCAGACATGTATGTATGGGCGTCCCACTCGCACATTCATAATTTTACAAGGGCTTATGATCGCTGTTATGTTCTAGCATTCTAATTGCAAAATATTGAGAGCAAAACAAAATAACAACATCCAATAAGAATCATATTGAACATGCAAAGTCATAACAGATTAAATACGGAAAGAGTGAGAGCATTGAAGAACGCATTGTTTACTTTTGGCTCGCGTCTTTTTGATGCGTGCTTAATAAAATAAAAATAGTAAACTTTGTTTATAAATAATTAATAATAATAAATAATTATAACTATTATAATTTTATTGTCTTTCATATTGCATAATAAATATGAAAACAAAATAATGAAAATTTTATTTATTTTTATTGAAATTTAATTAAATAATTTAATTTGTATGTATGTGTGTATATCACAGCTCGCTTGACTGTAAATTTCCTTTTAGTTTATTAGAATAAATAAACAAAATAAAATAATAAATAATTAATAAATGATAAATAATAATTCGTACCCGCCACAACCGGGAGTTGAACACACGTACTCTCTCACAGTCTTTTTAATTTGCCGTCCGCCACTCTAACCACTCCGGCATTGCCTCACTCCTTGGTCAATCGGCAAAGCTGCATTGTGAACCAATTCTGTTACCATACAATGCAAATACAAAGTTTAAAATGCTGTGTGTCTGACGCTAGATTTGAACTTCGGTATGCTTGCGTAAATTATTAGGTCTGCTTAAGTATATATGTTCAAAGTGAGTTTAATTTGTATCATATTTGTATCATAAGATATACAACTTTGGTTGTTGAACTTATATTGTAGTTTTTAAATAGTTATTACTGATTTACAGAGGCGGAAAGGTGCGTGTGCAAATGTTAAAAAAAACTTGGAGACACTGCAATATATACGTATGTTGTCGCAAAATTTGATGACTCTAGCTCTTATAGTTTCTGAGATCTAGGTGTTCATACAGACAGACAGACGGTCAGACGGACAGACAGACATGGTTCAATCGACTCGGCTACTGATACTGATTCAGAATATATATAGTTTATGGGGTCGGAGATGCCTCCTTCTGCCTGTTACGCACATTTCCGTTCCGACAAACACAATACCATAGACCATGAATTTTTTTAAAATCCATGGCCTAAAAAAATTACAGTTTTAAATAAACTTGATCAGCGTATAGTCTTAAGGAACCTTCATGCAAAATTTGGTGTCTTTAACTTAGATCTTTGAGTTTACGCAGACAGACAGACAGTCATACAGACAGAGAGACAGACAGACAGACATACATTTGATGCGGATTATGTGTTTATTTTTCCATCGGATTGAAATTTTGAGGAAAGATAGAGACTATAGTCAGCTTACTATATGCTATGTATAAGAAAGTTGTAATAAAGTTGTTGTTGTAAATCGACTTATGTGAATATTGATTTGGGGGTGGGTGTGTCGTCCAACATTTGTCCGCTTTATGTCTGACAGCCTAGGTTTGCTAAGCTTAGATGAATACATCGACAACCTGAACGGCTCTCTAGTATCAACACTAGCTGCAGCAGCAACAGTCTCAACTCCATCAGACCTGTCAATAACATTGAAATACAATACAACAAATAGAGACATAGAGAATCTGGAACTTGAAAAACGACACCTGCCCAGAGAATGGCAGAAGCACAGATCACCGAGCTCCAGACAAAAACTTAAAGCCGCATCGCATTTGCTCACCAAAAGCACTTATGCTCGAAGAAGTGGACGCATCGATAACTATCGTAACTACGACACCCCACCGCATAATTTCCTCGCTTGGTAAAATTGCATTTTGACTGTGCAAATAAATAAATACGTAAAAACGTTTCTGGCACTGCATTTCAATGTGTGTAAAGTAGATGCTAAGGGGAAATCTTTAAAATCTTTTATACCTTCGTTATTTATTGTCCGATCTTGAAGAAATTTTCACAAGGCTTTCACACTAGAGTGACATACACTGTGTGTCATACAATTGTGATTGTGTGATGTATTTTTTTATGTAAAATAAAACAAACGAGAGCAACAGCAATGCTAAATTTGGTTTCTCTAGCTTATATAAAAGCTGAAATCTGTGTGTTCACCTGGTCAGTCTGACATCCGGACATCGACTCGGCTGGTGATCCTGAGCAAGAATTTATATACTTTGTGGGGTCTGCCACGCCTCCTTCTGCCTGTTACAAAGTAAACCCTTTTCAGACAATTTTGATGGAAGGGTATAATAACTAGGGTGCATGGCCTTATATAGGCAAAGCTGGACTATAGCCTTTATACTACATTGTTCTTTTTATTGCCGCTCTCGTTACTTGTTATAAGAGTGTATAATAATTATTATAGCAGTAATCGGAAAAGATTAAAATAGCCACAAGTTTTAAAATGATCATCATGCACAAACCATCATTCCTTGTTTATATATAAGATATGATTATTCTATTATGTTAAGACTATTAATAAAGTTTGTTTCTAATATGTGAATTCTTTTCAGAACAGTTCTATACTTTCCTGTGCTTCGATTCTAAAGTTGTGGGAAACGATCGCATACGATTCAGATTGTATCCAATTGGTCTTCTGATATCGTGCTGTTTTTATGCTATAACCCTAATGGTGTATGTTTCTATTAAAAAACTACGAAACCTTCCAGGAAGAATTTTAATTTGCCTGGTAAGCAGTCTTCTTTTGGCATATCTGGGCATTGCATTGGGACAACTTATGCCCACATCAGATAACAACATATGCTTTATTTCTGGTAAGTACTACAATAATATTTTCTTCAAAAAATTCAAATCAAAATCGGTTTGAAAAACCGTTACAAATACTAAAGTGTTGGGGCAAAGATAACTTAAGAAGAATTTCTGTCGTATATTGCATACTTCAAAGTAACTAGGACGGCATACAGAATGCTTGCAGGCTTTTAACTCCTCTGTTCATTTCTATATACGATATAGTTGTTTGACTTTAAATAGAAAAATACTAACGCTACAGTCAGGTGCTGACTGTATAAGGCCATGGATTATCATATTATACCGTAATAAAAATTTTAACGGTATGGAATCGCCGCCCGAATATTATTAGAATAAAATAAATAAAAAAAATAAAATAAAATAAATAATTAATAAATAAAAATTCGCACCCGCCTCAACCGGGAGTTGAACACACGCACACTCTCACAGCCGTCCGCCACTCTAACCACTCGGCCATTGCCTCACTCCTTGACCCATCGGCAAAGCTGCATTGTCAACCAATTTTGTTACCATACAATGCAAATAAAAAGTTTAAAATGCTGTGTGTCTGACGCGGTATGGAATCGTCGCCCGAATATTATTAGAATAAAATAAATAAAATAAAATAATAAGTAATTAATAAATGAAAATTTGCACCCGCCTCAACCGGGAGTTGAACACACCACGCACTCTCTCACAACCGTCCGCCACTCTAACCACTCGGCCATTGCCTCACTCCTTGGCCTATCGGCAAAGCTGCATTGTCAAGCAATTTTGTTACCATACAATGCAAATAAAAAGTTTAAAATGCTGTGTGTCTGACGCGGTATGGAATCGCCGTCCGAATATTATTAGAATAAAATAAATAAAAAAAATAAAATAAAATAATAAATAATTAATAAATAAAAATTCGCACCCGCCTCAACCGGGAGTTGAACCCGCGCATTCTCTCACAGCCGTCCGCCTCTCTAACCACTCGGCCATTGCCTCACTCCTTGGCCTATCGGCAAAGCTGCATTGTCAACCAATTTTGTTACCATACAATGCAAATAAAAAGTTTAAAATGATGTGTGTCTAGATTTGAACTTCGGTATGCTTGCGTAAATTAGGTCTGCTTAAGTATAAATGTATGTTCAAAGTGAGTTTAATTCGTATCATATCTCACTTATTAATAGTCCGATTTAAATGAAATTTTCACATAACGCCCGTGGCAAAGTATTTGTCATGTAAGATATACAACTTTGGATGTTGAGCTAATATTGTAGTTTTTAAATAGTTATTACTGATTTACGGAGGCGGGAAGGGGCGTGTCCAAATTTTAAAAAAACTTTGAGACACTGCAATATATACGTATGTTGTCGCAAAATTTGATGACTCTAGCTCTTATACTTTCTGAGATCCAGGTGTTCATACAGACAGACAGACGGACAGACGGACAGACAGACATGGCTCAATCGACTCGGCTACTGATACTGATTCAGAATATATATAGTTTATGGGGTCGGAGAAGCCTCCTTCTGCCTGTTACGCACAATTCCGTTCCGACAACCACAATAGTCCATGAATTTTTTTAAAATCCATGGCCTAAAAAGCCACAGTCGCGCTGCACGCGACAGTGGGCTACCCTTCGACCTACGTTGCTATGTATGTACACATACACATATGCACATGCATTTAAGTTATTGCCGATAGATGGCGCTCGCCCGCCTCCCTTGTTAGATGATACAAGCACTTGGTTTGGAATTTCGAGAATACGTAGATATTTTAATGAGCTTAGTATATATTAAAGTCAGAAAGTTGTATCTTTTATACAGCGCTTACAAATTAAGTTCAAAAATTAAATTATTGATTTGCGGGGGCGGTGGGCGTGGCACCTAACATTTGAAATAAACTTGATCAGCTTGTACTGTGTACTACAGGAGTCTTCCTGGCAAATTTGGTAACTCTAGCTTTTATAATAGCTGAGATCTGTGCGTTCACACAGACAGACAGACAGACAGACAGACAGACAGACAGACAGACAGACATGGCTCAATCGACTCGGCTTGTGATCCTGAGCAAGAATATATATACTTTATGGGGTCTCCGACGCCTCCTTCTGCCTGTTACATACATTTGCACAAAGTTAGTATACCCTTTTTTGACCATTACTGAGTTTTATTTCAACTGATCTTAGAGTCTAAAGCGCTGGTTTCAAGACACATATTCTGCTAATAGTCTCCGATCCGTGCTGACCCATGTGTTGCATGCTCAAGAGGCCATATATTGTTTAGATAGATAAAAGATATAAAATGGAACGCTGCATGTTTTGTGTGACCGTTTAGAATGCAGTGCAGTGCGGTAAAAAAGTGGAGTGCTGAAACATGATCATGCTAGAGCCTGAACATTATGTTTTGCATGTAATTATTTATTTGTACAGTTGAATGGAAACAATATAATTTAGCCGAACGGGAAAGTTGTCCTCCATTAACTCAGTGTTTATTAATGTGCGGCGAAGAAGTATCTTTTTTGAACTTATTATATAAGACATACATATGTTATCATATACAGGACGTACTTAACTGACACCATCTGACTATTTATATTTTAGCTCAATCGAAATCGAAACTCGGACATTTAGAGTATATTGACTTTGGTGTGGGGTTTAAATCAGAGACCGTACAAAACCGTTATGGGTATAGAAAATATCCTTATGAAGGGATCATCCTAAAAAAACGCCAAAAATCTTATAAAAATCCCATTATATCAATAATATAATAAACATATATTTTGCAACTGTTATTAAATACGTCTTGTAATAACCGTTATTTGTGATATTTTAAAATAAAAGTTGCAAAATAATTATTATTTTTAATTTTTATTATAAAAGTTATTACTAACTTTTATTTTGCAACTTTTATTTTTCAAAATCATAAATAACAGTTATTAGAGACTTTGAAAAATATTACTCAGAAATAAAAGTCAGACAAAGACTTTCAAAATACATGTCTTTTGAAAAAATAAAAGTCTTTCATAAAAGTCTTTTCTATTTTAAGAATACCGCATAACGCATACTATAGAAGATAGAAGCCAAATATTTAAATTTTCCACAGCTTTTTTATTGATTTTAATGCACTATATTTTTTTAAACATATCGGTAGATAGATTGGGTCCTAAGTCCGACAGAACCAATTTAAATGCAGAGACTTTTATTATTTTAAACTGAAAGATTTATTTTTGACAAGACTTTTTTAAAATGTTTTTGATTTAAAAGTCTTTGAGTGACTTTTATAATACAAGTCTTCAGTAAAAGTCTTTTAAAGACTTTTAATATAAAAGTCTTTGAAACCCGTAATTGGTGACTTAAAAAAAAAATGTTGTAATTAATCATTAAATTAAACTTTTATAATAAAAATCAAAAATAATCATTATTCAAAGTTTTCTATAATAAAAATCAAAAAATAATCGTTAAAAATGATTTTTATGCATAAACCTCATAACCGTACGGTCCCTGGTTTAAATAATGAAATACATGTCTCAAAATAAAATACATATCGATTCGATAGGTTTTGGAAGATATTCAAAGGGGTTTTAGTCTTTTACGCTTAAGTCGATATTCTTCCATATAACACCCACGCGAATCAGTAATGTTTCCGACTCGAATACTTCTCAATGTACTAAATGTGTAACTTTTTTGTTTGGTATATATCTAGCCAATTAAATTAATAACCTATTTTTTAAATTGCAATCCGATTGGAAAGTGGAAGTTACCTTAGGCAATATTGTTTCGATCAGCGCTGGGCTATACTGCCAGAGCATACAGGTATGGTAAGCAATAGACAGTATAGTCTTTGTCTGCGGGAATTGTTATTGTGTGTATAGCGGGTTTTCAAAACAGGGCGAAGGGTATTTTACTGTTGAGCGCGTTCGACTATAGTTTTCATCAGCGTATTACACAGTATGAAATCTTTGGAATATCGAAGATAACTCCTCAGAACTCTCTAATAAGCACTTCATCACACGTCCACTAATAATAACTTTTACCTCTTTTAGGCTTTGCTATATACTTCTTTCTGATGTCTGCATTTTCTTGGATGAACATTACCTGTTTTGACATATGGAAGACATTTGGGTAAGACAATTTGATTTATAGTTACAGTGCGCTTGAACTGATAAACTCGTAACTTAATACCAAATATTACCGGCAACATATTTCAAGCTAATTTTTGCTAATCGCTTTATCACCAATACATAATTAGCCAGACAGAAAGGCTGTATTCGGTATTCCAAAAGTTGTATGTTATATCCTTGCTGGTCTTGCTTCCGGATTGCTTATTTTTTTTAATAAAAGGTATTTCATGATCGTTATTCATTCATAACTAACTCGTTGTGTTTCGCAACTCTTTAAACTATTTTGACTGCTTTCGGACACGCAATTTTAAATATTTATATCTGGCGCGTATACGCTTAACTCTAAAGGTTTTCTGTACCGTGGATTCTCCAAATTTAATTCACATACGGGGTGCGTCATTTCTTCTTCATTGGCTGATCGTTATATTGAGACAGGGTATTGTACTCCCAGCTAAGCTTAAAGCTCCCTGTCCAGCCCAGTTATTCTAAGGAAATCCAAAATTTTGCCTGTTCTAATCAATCTTATGTCATTTATTTCAAGATGGTTCTTGCCTATCTACACATTTCTTTTAAGAGCCAATTCCAGACATACTGTGAGTAAGTGCTCTAACTCTAACAGCTCAATATTTTTAGTTTGCCAAGGCGATCTGCAGCCTAAAAGGGTTCTTTGATTGCCGCAAGCCTGGTGTTCATTCTCATTCCAAGACGCGGAACTTCAGCTCCTCTGATCTAGGGTTCTCCCTGATAGGGTTTCTGTCAATGCCGCAAAACGGCTCTGCTGTGTCCAGGCTCCTATCGTATAGTGTTGTTGCTTTTCTTTCCTACACATAGAAAAATGATTTGAAGTTATGCAGTGTTAATCATATCATGAATTTATTCATCAATTGTTCATCTTGAGCTGTAGAGAGAGAATCGCACGTGCACACAGTTTATACAAAATATGCTCACACTGAAATCGACCGTTCATATACGATCATATTGCGTCCAGCTAATTATGCTTAAGCTTTGTCATGCAAACACTGAAACATAAGGTATATAAGCATTTTGTCTCAACTTAAGCCTTCGGGTATCTACTCCACCCAGTTATAAGTAGTAACAGGACGCTGAGTAAGCAATCCGAGCCTCACTTTGCTCACTATGCTTTTGCAACGTTTAACGGCAGTTCTGCAGCCGCTGGCAACATAATTGTCGTTTGCAGACTCAGCAGATCTCGCGCTGGATGGTTGACGGGCAAGGCTGCACGTGTAGGATGCTTGTTGACGGCGATGTTCTGTGCTTTTCATCGTGGAAGTGGATGGTTGAAGTGAGATTGGGTATGAAGTGAATGAACAACGAGTGGTGGTGAGCGGGAATCTTGCCAAATTTTACAGAAACACCGTCCCGTCCTCAAACAGCTCCACACACACCTCGTTGTTCCTTGGGTACTCTCATCGTGCGTGGTTACCCTTCAGGAGCCTGGGGCACAGCCTCTCTCGTGCAACATCAAGAGGCTCTTCTCAGGGCAAACCCTAGTATCGCCAATGGAGAGGTTGTCACTCAGCACGGCAGAAGTTGTCCTGGCTGGCGTCTATGGCTACCTTGTCGTGTATCTCAGCATCACGTGTTTCCAACTAAAGAATTGCGGGGAAAATGAAGAGTCGACGGTACTCTTCGAAGGCGACTTTGGGCATCGCCTGAATGTCCAGAAGTGCGATTCTGTTTGTTAATACGGATGGCGTTCACACTGCTGAGAACTCGTTAAGTCGTCTTAGGCATTCGTGTGGGGTGTCGAATAAACCCGCGTTGATCATGACCTGCCGGTTGGCCGACGCCACTGCGCTCTTCTGCGAATGGAGAATGGCGTCACAGTCCACTTCCACGCGAAGCCGATCCGATCCAGTGAACGACGCCTCCTCGGCGTGCCCAACAGCCTTCACAGCCCTTCTTGCGACTCCTGCAGGTCGTGGGGCGCCAGCACTCCGATCCTGGGGTCCGTCAACAGCGCGGTCTTGCGATTTCCAAGTAATCCGATCCTTCCCAGATCAATTGTGTGAGCCAGTTTCAACTGGCCGTTGACTTGCCAGAGGGTGCCCTCCTGTAGCGGGATAAACGTAGCCCAGATGAGTAAGCACAACTTGCAATTTTGGATTGAAGAGAGTGGACTTATTAGTAAATTGATTTTTAAGGGAAGTGTGTTAGCTCTAACTTATCTAATATGAGAAGTGTACGGGTGTGTCGTGTTATGCTTAATAAAGTGTTTTTTTCTGGAATTATTTGCTTGATAATACTGTAAATGTATGAGTGTGTGTGAATCTTTAATACAATTTTTTATTATACGGTTTTTACTTTAATTCTTCTGCCTTTCGTTAGTATTAATTTGCTTATATGCGAAAAACACGGTGCGACATGTCCCCAACATCCTGCTAGATTTGTCTTCTGAAATCAGTCAAACCTGGTAATTTATTCTTGCAGAACTGGCTTCCTGTTGACTACCGAGTAGACAGAGGTGTTGAAATTATCCACCCTTCTCGAAGGCGAGGTGCTCGCATTTCAAACAACGGCAGATTTCAAGGAATGTCTCGATTTGCCCATTGACTTCACTCTTCTGGGTTGGTGAGTAGTAAAGCTCGATACCCAGTGTCCACAAGTAATTTAATACAGCCGGGCATAAGAGACACCCCTTGTTGTCAGAGACCAATAGTTTCTGCACAGTGAAGTAGTGGAGCACCTCTACTAGTTTTTCTCACAAGTGATCCGAAGATATCAATTCTAATGAGCAATGCTTTGGGGAAATAATCTATACAGCTCCGGTAGATCATTTTCTACAATGAATATGTCGAAGTATTTCACACGGGTACTTCGGAATGGGTGTCGGTTGCAGCAATGCCTTGTTGAGGTGCCTTTCGAACTTGTAAAGCTTGGAGCACATGCAAGATGCAGCCTGCTTGAGAATGGTACTAGCCATTAAAAAGAAAATAGTATCTTAACCGTCCCATTTTAGGGCCTCTGTGTGCTCTACGATATTCTTTTTCAGAATATTCATCGCGTGTTGGTGGTTTAATGTCAATCAATGTAAATTTGCTGCGACATTTACTTACAATAGCCCGAATAGCCGCTTCAGTGGGTCGATTAAACTGACCATAAAATGGAAAAAGCGCGCGATGAACTTTCTTAACAGAGCACGCACACGTTTTGATGATAAAATTCAATAATTTGGAAGTGTTCGTTTGTAAAACGATTTATGGTTAAATTATAGACCAAACTGAAGATGTTTGACAGTGATACAAATCACGAAACGCGCGTCACATGTTTAAACCAGTGCAATGCAAATAAAATTTCATAAAAATAAAATAAATAAAGCTGCCATAGGAACAATCGGCCGAAATGCATGTTTTTGTATGAAGACCAGTTTTGATTTTAGAAATAACTTAACTTAGAGACATAATATTGAATTCTCTGCAATTCTGCACTATTATATATAGCTATTATTGGAACAATCGAAGGAGATTAAATAGATTAGATAGATTTACAACTTTCGGCAAGCCGGATGTGGCCTTTTTTCCTCGATATTATTTTATTTGTATTATCCTAGCGTGACAACTTTTTAATTATTTGTATGGCGCCAGACATTATGATTTTATGCACAATTATTATTTTTGTTCTATTTATTAAAGACTAGTTAACATACAACTTATACCAATCAATGCATTTAAATTTTACATGAAAACATGAAATTAACAATTCTAGTTAATTATTTATTCTAATAATATTTATGAAAACAACTATCATGTCTGATTTCTAAGATAACACAGGCCCCAAAAACAATGTCATGGTCTGGGTATGCATTTTGGGCCGTTGAATCCGGAGTCGTATTTACAGCATTAAAGTCCACGTTATAACATATATATTACATGTCTGGATCAGAGTTCTATATATTACGTATTTTAATGTTTTTAGGTTTTTAAGACTCCGGATTCTAATCCAGAAACCCAAAATAATCCAGAAACCCAATACATACAATACAACTTTGTATACCCGCTACCTGTAAGGGTAGAAGGAAGAGTATGTACAATATTATAACTGTGTGCCAATGTCGTCCTGTCGGAGGTCCGTATAAAAGACAAGATGTCAGAGTCTAAATTTGGTGTCAATATGTATTATTATTACACGGATTTGTTTTAGAATTTGACACGCCCATTTCTGCACTGTAAATCGATAAAAACGGAATTCGAAGCATAATTTTAATATAGGATAGTTAATTTTTGGTAAACACAATAACTATCAACTACAAAAGGATTGATATCGGATAATTAGCATAGAAGTTATTACAAAAATAATAAATCACAGCTATTGCGTTCACTTTCCTGCATGCTTGGAATTAAAAGGGGCGTGGCAGAAATTTTAAATAAACTTGAGCTGCGTGCAATAACAACACATAACAGGTGATAAGTTCCTGGTCTACCATAGTAAAACACATTTTTTGCCAAAATTCTTTTTATAAATTCAACATAGTTCCCTTCAAGGTTGATACATTGATTATACCGACCCTTTTTATTCGAGAACTAGAAAAGACTTTAATTTATGATATTAAATATTTAAACTAATAATTTAATAATTTAAGGATCATAATTTTTTTAAAAAAGGCTTAAGAATGCTCGTGCTCTATCTGTCGACAAGCATGTAAATAAATTTAACATATTAAACCAGGCCGAAGGGTATCCTACTGTCGTACTGTAGTACGATTTGTCCTTGGCCTCAAAATATGCCTCAGTTTCGGCTATGAACTCTTTATTCGAAGAACATTTCTTCCCAGCGAGCATTCTTTTAAGTTCCGAGAACAGGAAATTGTCGCTGGGGGGGCAGATTTGGAGAATACGGCGGATGCGAAAGCAATTCAAAGCCCAATTAATGAATTTTTGGCATCGTTTACCATCCTGGTGAAGCAGCACTTTCTTTTTCAAGAAATTCGGCCGATTTTCGGTAATTTCATCCTTCAAACAATGCAATAACGCTGTTAATGGTCCTTCTTTTTTCGAGGTAGTCAATCAAAATAATTCCATGCGCATCCCAAAGCACAGACGCCATAATCAGACGCCGGCATCATCGTGTGCAGACCGCTCAGATGATTGCTGATTGGACTTCGAAGTAAAATGATGGAGCCATGTCTCATCCATTGTCCCATATCGTCGCAAAAAGTCGGGCTTATTACGCTTGAACATCTCCAAACACTGGTCCGAATCATCTAACCGTCGGTGTTTTTGATCAAAAGTGAACTCGCGCGGCACCCACTTTGCACAGAGCTTTCTCCCAAATATTCGTAAATAATGTCCACGTTCCGTCGATATCTTTAGTGTGTGCTATATAATTCAATTTCAATTTACGGTCATTCAAAATACTTTGGTGGATTCTTTTTGACATTTTCGTCGGTAACCACTGCGATCACTGTCTTTCGTTGTCATGACAGATTTGGTAGCCCTGGGTCTTATAGTCTCTGAGATCTAGGTTCTCATACGGACAGACGGTCAGATAGACGAACATGGCTATATCGACTCGGCCGTTGATGCCGATTCAGTATATATAGTGACATATGCATTCCCCATATGAACAACTTAAACCGATCTTTTGAAAAGCTTCACTCTTCAAAAGTCTCTCAAGACACCAACCGTCAAACGATAAGAAGCTTAAGTTACTGATAAACAAAGATGTAAAGCTCTGTAGAACTATAAGGTTTGTTAGTCCATAAGAATAATTCTGTCAGTTAGTTAATGAGTGACTCTGGTATAATTATAAATAAAAATACTAACGCTACAGTCAGGTGCTGACTGTATAAGGCCATGGATTATCATATTATACCGTAATACAAATTTTAACGGTATGGAATCGCCGCCCGAATATTATTAGAATAAAATAAATAAAAAAAATAAAATAAAATAATAAATAATTAAATGAAAATTCGCACCAGCCTCAACCGGGAGTTGAACCCACGCACTCCCTCACAGCCGTCCGCCACTCTAACCACTCGGCCATTGCCTCACTCCTTGGCCTATCGGCAAAGCTGCATTGTCAACCAATTCTGTTACCATACAATGCAAATAAAAAGTTTAAAATGCTGTGTGTCTGACGCTAGATTTGAACTTCGGTATGCTTGCGTAAATTAGGTCTGCTTAAGTATACATATATATTCAATAGTCCGATTTAAATTAAATTTTCACATAACGCCCGCGGCAAAGTATTTGTCATGTAAGATATACAACTTTGGTTATTGAGCTAATATTGTAGTTTTTAAATAGTTATTACTGATTTACGGAGGCAGGAAGGGGCGTGTCCAAATGTTAAGAAAATTTTGATGACTCTAGCTCTTATACTTCCTGAGATCCAGGTGTTCATACAGACAGACAGACGGACAGACAGACATGGCTCAATCGACTCGGCTACTGATACTGATTCAGAATATATATAGTTTATGGGGTCGGAGATGCCTCCTTCTGCCTGTTACGCACAATTCCGTTCCGACAAACACAATAGACCATGAATTTTTTTAAAATCCATGGCCTAAAAATTATATTTTTTTATTTTAATGCAAACCTAAATACATAATGTGGGGTCTGCCACGCCGCCTTCTACATGCTACATACATTTTTGGTTCACACCAAGTTATTATACGCTTCTACCCTATGCATTTTTGGTGTGAGAAGCAGAAAACTGTATTGTTGGGAACCGTTAGTTAGTTTATAATATTCAACTTACAATTTGAAATCCAATTAAATTAAAATGTATTCGTTTTCTTTTAAAGATCGACCAAATATAAAAATGTTCAAAGGAGTGAAGAAAGAATCCGCTTTGTTTCGTACTCTATTTATGGTTGGGGCCTGCCCACAATATTAACAACAATAACTGCAACTTTAAGTAAGTCAGATGTTTTAATGGAAAATTACCGCCCAAACTTTGGAAATGGAAGATGCTGGTTTACTTGTATGTATTAGAAAATAAATAATTATATTGCTTATTAATAAATAAAATATTTTAGATGATACAATTGGATTTGCAAGCCTAATATTTTTTTCCGGACCTCTTGGAATCCTTTTTATCATTAATCTTGCTTTGTTTTCACTTACTTTGAAATATTGTAATAAAGTGAAAAAAGAAATATTCAGGATGCAAAGCTCAAATACGGAAAAGCCAGCGTTGCGGCGTCGTTTTTTTATGGACAAGACCAGATTTATTATGAATACTAAGCTTTGCTTTGCAATGGGAATAACTTGGCTCCTGGAAATAGCAAGCATTTTATTTTATGATCATAAAAAGAATTTTTTTGGTCAATAAGCGACTCATTTAATGTTCTTCTCGGAGTTTTTGTTTTTTTTATTTTCGTATTTAAAAGACGAGTTTGGAACGAAATAATTTTAAAATTTGGTAAGTCAATCTATATGTTAAAAGTAAATACCGTCTTAACCGATTATTCCAATTACAATTATGCTCATCAAATTTGGAAAGTGGTTGAAAGGGCTCCACTAATTTTCATCAACTGACTGGCTTCAATTGGCGATTTGGTCAAACTCAGTCCGTCAGTCCGTCTATGAATATCATATATTTTAAAAAATTTTAAAAATCTTAGTTTTACATTTTTCAATGGTCGAAAAGAGTCTTCTAAATGTATGTAACAGGCCAATGGAGACTCGGTAGACTGTATAAAGTATAAATATTCTAGTTCCGGATTAATAGCCGAGTCCATTGAGCTATATCCGTCTATCTGACTGTCCGTTGTCTGTCCGTCCGTTTGAATATCGAGCGCCTTCGACATATGTTGAAATGCCATTGTTCAAGCACTAGCATGAAATATACTAGCACTGCACTGTATAGCACGACACTGTACTGCACTACACTGCTGTGCTATCGGCAAGACTATCAGGTATCAAGGGTATTGTCTCATGCAGCGTTCCCTTATCTGTGTTTACGACCGGCCACAATATTTTATGACCTCATGTATACACATGTTTACGATTAGTAAGAAAGGGTCGCAAACAATCCTATGTATACCTAATAGAGTTCAGCAGTGCTGCGTATTACACATGCAGCATTGATAAGTAGATATATTAATATAAATGTAAGAGAAATAACTACCAGCGCGGTTTCTTACAACACCGCATTAGATTTTAAGATCAGTTCTAAATAAACTCACAAAGTGTAGAGACGTACAATCTTCTACATTGACAATTGAAATAAGCTCGTACAAGTGTTTAGAAGTTAATTTTCTTAACAGCCATAACTGTACGAAAATGATCAAAAAAGGGTATACTTACTTTGTGCAAATGTATGTAACAGAAAGAAGGGGGCGTGGAAGACCCTACAAAGTCGATTGATCCATGTCGGTCTGTCTGTCTGTTTGAACGTCAAGACCTCAGCTGTTATAAAGGCTAGAGACACTAAATTTGGTATGAAGGTTTATGTGAACTATCCACAGACCAAGTTTATTCCAAACTTGGAAGCCACGTCCATCGACCCCGCAAATCAATATTAAAATTGTTCATGTCGATTTGTAAGCGCCGTATAAGAGATACAACTTTCTGACTTTGAAAGCATGTACATATGAATATGTATATGAATTTAACAAATAAAACTACACCTGAACATAGGTCAAAGGGTATCCCACTATCTCGGCCCGCTGGACTGTTGCTCTGGTTTGTGTTAAGATCCTTTCTGGGATAACTTAACTTATCAGTACCCACTTAAATTAAACAATAAATTAAGCATACTTTTCCTGTTTTCCAGCGATTATAGTAATAGCTATTAACGAATAGATGAACAATGTTATAAATTTCTGTATCAATATACAATATATAACTTGTAGTAGTAGTAGTATGATCGGAGAAAATAAATAAATAGTCCTTCGACTAGCCTTTTTTTTCATTAAGGACAAGATTTAACCCAAGGTAGTGGTCCAATTTCCATGAAGTTTTATATGTATATTGCATATAGTCTTTAATAATAAGAAAAATCGACCAATAGGCCGGTCTAATCCGACTTCACAAAGACGACTACTCTGTTTATTCTGATTGAGAATATAGGTATACTCTTTTGCTGATATATGATAGCTATTTTGAAAAAATATTTACAATTAAAATAAAATGTTACAAACCTAAAATGAAAGGCTACCTTCCGCATGCCGAGAGTTTTATAACCTACAGGCTCTTATCTCCTTCAAACGTTCCCATACTTGTTTTGCGCATCTCGCACGGACTAACGCCGGACATACTGTTCGTGTGTTTCAGCATAACTGACTATTTTAAGTTAGCTTAAGTTGGCCGTAAGTTAACTTAGTTGAATCAATGATTTATTTTGCTTTGGGTTATAGCAGCCGAGAAGGGATATTCGATTGGTCCAGGCATGGTGTAAGATTCCTATCCGCTTCCCTTATCATTACCTCCTTAGATCTTTCAAATTCTTTGATGGCGTTCTAGACTATGCCACAGAATGGTGTGGCCCTTTGCTCAAACTTGGCCAGCTTGTCTGCTTCCTACAGTGTCTTGTCCCTGTTTTAGGTAAACAACTAAGATATTTCAATTTCAACCTGTTCTGTTTGCAATCCTGATTCGAAAGGACTTCCTTGGCAGGTGTGATCCTTGGGAAGTGCATTTCAAATAAGAGATTGAGTTTCTGCTGGCTATTCATGGTGAAAAGTGCATTCGGTTTCTTTAGGGAAGGCTAGCATCCGGTACATGTTTCGTCAATGCCTAATGCATTGCTACTTACAATGTAAATTCTTTCGCTTGGCCTCCTTTATCTCTGTACTGTAGCTTTTAGTTCACAAGTTTGCCTCATCCCCCTAGCATATCTTGCAGTTTGATTTCCTGGGATTGCGAGTGGGAGATGAAATGTTCATGATAGTCGACGGGTTTCATCTCCTTGGAGGAAGACCAGGGTTACGACCACCTTTTCGGTCTCGTAAATAGCGATGGGACGCGGTCCCTGGTTAGATATGCTGAAAGGATAGAGTAATTAATGCCTATCCCTATCATAACACAGGCTCGCGGTCGGCTCGTCCCAAATTACCTTAGATGCTTCGGTGAATAGGCTCAGTTACACCATGGTTCTTCAATCAAGGATAGCCCAAGGTGGTGTTTTGTGAACATCTGCGCCAGGAGTGCAGAAGCTGCCATAGCCTTGTGGATGTTCACCTCAGCGTTGTGATGGCCATGGTCGGTATCATGCTGCCGCATCACCTTGGCACCTGACGCGCGTAGCATAGGCCCAGCGTCGGAATAATATTGCATTCCTCTTCCTCCTCCTTGTCATCCAGCTCTATTGCATCATTTTCTGCTTGATTAAAAATGACCTCCGCGAGGTCCTCATCCTCAGCTATATCATCATGCACGGATGGTATTTTTTGGAGGCTCTGTAGTTGGATACTATGGACGAAGACCACCGTCCTCGACTTACGCATGCAGCTAATTGAAATGCTTCCAAACCGGAAGGCTAGTGTATGTTCTAGTGTCACAATTCCGTCACGCCCGGCCTTATCGATGCCAATTGTTCTCCGGGTAATCACCTTCCAAAGACCGGTGTCTAGTCGCCCCTGGTTGGCGAAAAGCCTGAGAAAACCTTTGTTGGTCCGGTTGACGCTCCTTGGACAGAACGTGATGATTTATGGCGAAAGAACTTCTACGACCACAGAAGGGTGCGCCTTTCCATAACTTGAGACTTGGTCACGCCTTGAGTTCAACATCTTTTGTGGGGAGCTGATGGAAATATCTACGCCTCCTCCAATCCAAAAATAAACAAAAAGATTATTTGAAAAGTATGCGCATCATATCAGGTCATACCCCTATAACAACTAAGTATGAGCATAACATTGAAGCGATTGAAGTGATTTTATTATATCTACTTAACCGTAGATACTCTTTACAGTTAGATACTTTTTAGAGCAACATAAGTCGAAGGGTATACCACTGTCGTTTGCACTCGATAGTTCTTCTCGTTTGTTATCAGTTTCATTAAAAATTCCTTAGCTGGGTTGGTAGGTCCTTTCGGCGAAGAAAGGATCGACTGCTAAGCTGCGTTGGACCTCTCGCTATGTTGTTAGGGTTAGGAAAGCTTTCTGTGGTATTTTCCCTTTTCCCGAAACCAAAAAACGGTGGGAAAGGGGGAGGATCCTTACGGCCCCTAGTGCAAGGTGATTTCTGCCTTTCTGCTGTGTGTTAATAAATGTGGCTTTGTGAAAGTGGTGCTTCATATGGTTTCTTATAACTATGCCAGTCCCACCATGTACTTTACTTTCGCGGTGATCAAGTTTGCGAGTTGAAACGCCATTGGGATTCCACGTAGCTATGCGTAAGGTAGTCGTTATTTATTTCGATTGTTGAGACACAAGCATTTGCATTAAAAGGTTTTGATTACGCATAATATCTTGCATGGTGATCCGCATAAATGACATTAACTCCATCATGCTTTGTTGCAAGGCTTGCATCATAGTTTCAGTTTTAGTTTCTTGCTGCTCTGATGGCTTGATGTGATCGCGTAGTACTCATTCTTTCGCGAAGACGGCTTGTGACGGCACCACAGTTACCACAACATTTCTCGCTAACATTTTCTTTATTTGCTGGCCAGTGTGTGGAGTCGTAGAGATCTCCAAAAAAAACTACACACACCGAGCGGAGTGTGCAATACGACCTTGTGTGGCCGTCTTCTTGCTAACTTATCATTGTACAGGAGCTTTACGTTTATGCGGTAAGGTGCTTTATGACCTTTCTGTAGTTGTCTTCCGTTTTCGTTTGTAGTTTGTAGTTTAACTTAATCCCATTGTAGTTTAATCTTATTACTTTTTACGAAGGGAATTATATGAAAACTATTCTATCCAATGAGGCGGATCGGTATGTTTACCAGACCGCTTATTGTAAATGTAAATTGGGGGAGGCTTAATTTGCTTTATCTCATTTTCGACGGGTTCCAGTGGAAAGTCCTCGGCGGATCGTATGTTAACACAAACAGACAGACAGACACAGACCGATTCGGCTGATCAATTGAATATATATCAAACTAGCGATATCATGTTAAGGTATATATATCACCGATAAAACTTTCTGATTTACTTGTATATAAATATATGCCAAGCTGACTAAAATGTCTTACGTGGTTCGTGCGCACTAGTGGCTTTCAGACCAGGGTTGCGACAGGCAAAGGAGTTACCCAATCCCTTGGCTAAGCGCAAAACCAATTTGCTTTCTAGGATGGATCTTCATATCCTTATTGAAAGCCTCTAAATTTGGCATGAAGGTTGCTAAAAACTGTCCGCAGATCAAGTTTATTCAAAATTCTGGATGTCACGTTCCATTAGTTTTTAATTCGATTTGTATGCGACTCTATTTCATATAGCAGGCTCTTACCATTGTTAATGGTGAAATAAAAGGATATACTAACTTTGCGCAAATTTATTTAAATGTAAATGGAAGCGTGACAGACCCCAGAAAGTATATATAGATATATTCTTGCTCAGGATCACTTTACATACATAAATACTTTATGACCATATCTTTCAAATTACAATCCAATCGGAGCATAAACACAGAAGCTAATAATCAGCCGTGACATAATTGCATTGCTTGTATAGGGAAGAAAGGAATAGAGAACGCGAGCGACAGCTACGCGTCAACAAAATACGCAAAACGCGTATCATAACCCTAAAAGTACCCCAGACGTATTTTTCGGCAAGGCAGCCAGATCTTCATTCGGTCCGCTAGATACCACTAAGGGCATCTCCTACGCAGAAGCACTACGAACAGACATGGAAAATCCACTCCAGCCACACTCAGAAAACGCTCAGCAGGACCCAAGGCAGCCGCAAAGCAATTTGGAAACTATGCTGGTCACCGTGCAACAAAGTATGATGGAACTCATGTCGCTTATGAAAAAAACTATGCAAACCCTTGTTCAGAACCAGAACATGGTGATTCAGTTGATTGTAGCACAACAGTCCAAATAATAAATGGCTAAACTACGTATCTCCATGTGGAATGCCAACGGCATAAACCTGAAATAGTTGAAACGCACCTCACTGGGCGATATAACTTCTATATAAGAGACAGAGCCGAAACATTTGCCTTACATCTCAGGGGCGTCTTTCAGCCGAATCCCTCATTAAATGCATATGTTCTTCCTCAAATCCACTCCGATTTGGAACCCACGCCAACTTAATTTCGGCCGAATGAGATTACAAAAGTCATTAGGGAACTAAAACCAAAAAAGGCACCAGGCGGCGACCTAATAACTACAAAAATGATAATGGAACTTCCGTACTGTGCTGTTAAGGTCATCTGTAAACTCTTCAATGGAATCATAAGCCTAGGCTACTACCCAAGTAAATGGAAAAATTCAATCATTATAATGATACCGAAGCCCGGAAAAGATCACACGATTCCGTCATCCTATAGACCAATAAGTTTATTATCTTGCCTGTCCAAATTATTCGAAAAAGTGCCTTTTAACACGCATAATACCATATATGGGAGCTCACAACATTATCCCAGCCCATCAATTTGGCTTCAGAAAAAAACACGGAACTATCGAGCAAGTTAACAGAATAACATCAGAGATTCGAACAGCCTTCGAGCGTAGAGAATATTGCAGCGCGATATTCCTCGATGTATCTCAAGCATTCGACCGCGTCTGGCTCGAAGGACTTATACATAAAATTGAAACACGCTTACCTGGGTACACTCATAAACTCCTCGAATCTTACCTCTACAACAGAGCCTTCGCAGTGAGGTGCAATACAACAATATCCGACAACTACACTATCGAAGCTGGAGTCCCACAAGGCAGGGCACTTGGCCCAACTCTATTCGTCCTCTACACAACGGATATTTCCACGAGTGACCGAATAACAATATCCACCTTTGCTGACGACACTGCGATCCTTAGCCGCTTCAGTCGGTGCAACAATCCAACTCGCAAACCACCTCATGGTAGTCGAGAAGTGGCGATCTGACTGGCGTATTAAAATAAACGAACAAAAGTGCAAGCACATAACTTTTACTCTTAACAGACAAACTTGCCCTCCGCTCTGCCTGAATAGCATGCAGATCCCCCAAGTCAAAGAAGTAACGGCATCCACCTCGACAGACGCCTGACATGGCGTAGGCATATCGAATGCAAGAAACTACACCTAAAACTGAAGGCCAGCAGCCTCCACTGGATCATAAACCCCAATCGCCCTTGTGTCTGGACTACAAGGTCCTGCTCTACACCTCCACTCTTAAGCCAATCTGGACGTCTGGCTCCCAGCTTTGGGGGAACGCGAGCAGAACCAACATAGACATTATACAGCGCGCTCAATCCAAGATCCTGCGAACTATCACTGGAGCACCATGTTATATTCGAAACCAAAACATCCACAGGGACCTCGGCATTCTCGCAGTAAAAGATGAAATAGACAAGCAAAAAGCGTCGTACAATGAAAAACTCTCTGCCCACCCAAATCCCCTTGCAAGGGTCTTGATTCGGGTTTCCAACCGAACCAGCCTTCAACGTACCGACCTTCCAACCCAGCCATAATTTGTCAGGGCCATTTCTACCGTTACAGTCTATATGACTGCTAGTAAGGTTATAGTATAAAATTTGCTACACTTATTGTTAGTCTCGAAAATGAGAAGATTCAATAAATAACAGCAAAGTAATAAAAAAAGAAAAAAAAAAATTATTGAAAGATGTAGCGCTTTCTTCCTCTAATGTTATTTGCGTCTTTTTGGCCATGGATGTGTGTTTTATTGCGTAACAGGCAGAAGGAGGCATCTCCAAAGTCTCCCAAAGCTTAAATATATTTTGAATTATCATCAACAGCCGAGTCGATTGCGCCGTGTTTGTCTGTCCGTCTGACTATCTGTCTGTATGAGCGCCTAGGTGTCAGAAACTATAGTATAAAAGCTAGAGCCATCAAATTATGTAAATCAGTAAAAACTATTTGGAGGCTGCACTTCAGCTACAATATTAACGAAACAACCAAAGTTGTATATTACACATGACAAATACTTTAACTCGAGCGATTTGTGAAAATTTCATTAAGATCGGACTAAAAATAAGTAAGATTTGATAAACATTAAAATCATTTTAAACTTATATACTTAAACGAACCTAATTACTCAAGAAGAGCTACTAGGTGGATAAAGTGGAGCTTGCCGGATTTTTTACCCTTCGATCATTGAAAACGGTAAAAAAAGAGCAAATCAAGTTTATGTCAAATATTCGACCACCGCTCCGCAAATTAATAAATTTGATTAAAGTCGATCTGTAAGCGACGTATAAAAGATACAACTTTCTGACTTTGACACATACTAAGCTGACTTAAGTATCTACGTACCCTCCAAACTGCATTAGAATCGTGTTGCGAGCGTTGTTTTTTTTTCCCTTAAGCGGCACACTAAATCTTTTAGTTTTTGCTGCACTTCAGAGATACGTCTGAACATTTGGGTACCTTTACATTGTGCACTGTTTGCACTTCGAGATCTCTTAAAGTAAAAAAAGTCAGTGCATTGAAGGCACTTTGAGTTCCTAAGGGGTTTTTGAATTATTTGCCGCTTTTGTTGGAAATAAACTTGTTCACTCGCGACAATATCGTACAATTCGGTGCTCTTCGTTGAACAAGCTTCTCGCGGAAAATCCTGAATCTGAAACATTGCCAAAAATCTAAATTTGCACCAAGTGTAATGCAGCTATAAGTAGTTGCTGTTAGTAGTAGTTTTGTTAATTGTTTGATATATGTTTGTTCACGTTGAACAAACAAATGCTCAGATCATGTTGAATGTGTTTTGTGCAAATGCCGCATGCGACATCGCGGAAATGTCCATGTATACAATTGATTGTATTTTATATGATTAACATACTTATGTATGCCTAAGCAAACTGAAACTAATAATCACATCATTTCTTTTTAGGTTTTTCAGCTGCACGTAGTAGCACGCAGAGAAACGGAAACAACATTTGCTTAACGCAGTCGACATACACAGCTCAAAACACATCTTTAAAAAAATTTGTTGAAACTGACAGTATTTAAGCCTCATAAGTAAATGTGCTTTGTAATTTTAAATATATTATATAGTTAATATAAACGTTGCAGTAATATATATAAATTATTTTAAAAGTAATATAGAATAAATTAACGCCGTACAAAACGGAACTCTTTAAATATTGGAGTTTTGTATGGAAACTTATGATGTCCGCAGCAATAAGGAGCGTTTCATTCAGGTTTAGCCATAAATAATCAAAATTTTTGGAAAAATATTGTAGAACAGTGATTACACATCTGACCTTCCCGGTTTGAACGATTCATTTTTTTTATACCCTTCTGTATTGAGCCATGTCTATCTAAAGACTCCCAATTTGGATATAAGGGTTTATGCGAACTGTGCAGCGCCTCCTGTGTACCGCCTCCGCAAATCTAAAAAAATTATATTTTTCAATTCGATTTGTAAGGTACAACTTTCCGGATCTGTCCTTAGCAAACGATATATACATATCCCTACAAATTAAATAAACACAAAAGCTATTTAAGAAAGTATGAGCATAATACTTAGTCCTCAGTCAACAAGTTGGGCGTCAACCACTGTCGTGGTAAGACGTATTTTCATCAGCTCTGTACAAAATCAATTAATTTAAGTGAATAATTAAAAGGAAATATAATATAAATATCAGCGAAAAGACGCTATTAGCGATGTTAAAACAAATAGACAACAAACAAATCGGTCTCTCTCACGCTCTCCCCATTGCAAACGGTGTCAACCACTGTAGCAACCAGCACAGTAACTTCGATATCTAGTGCAACTGCACCTAAAGCAACAACAACAACATCAACATCAACACTATGCTCAATACCGAGAATAGTGTACATTTCTGCTGAACCAGCAAACAAACAAAGCAAGTTCACTCACACCGACTCTTGAAAGCAAAAGCGGACAAGAACCAAAACAAAACACAAAACTGTTTCAAACAGGGCTGGATCGCTACATCCAAATAAAGCGAAAGCTAAACCCACAACACAAACAGGCTGGTAACCAGCCGAAAATAAATCGCGCCAACGCTGACAATAACTCAACCTCAAATAGGTTTGCACTATTGGATGACTGCGAAGTGCATCCACTCAAAGAACAGGAGCAGAAAAAGATTAAGCCGGCACCAATATTTATACGTGAGAAAACCTCAAGTGCGCAATCATCGGACAAAACAAGTTCCACGTTATACCTCTTACCAAGGGAAACATACTCGAAACGAAAGTGCAGACTCCGGATGAGTCTAGCCATCGATCAGTGACCAAGTACCTGGATGAAGCTGGAAAAAGTTACTATACCAGCTTAAAAGTGCCAAAGGATTGCAGGTTGTCATTAATGCAATATAATCATCAGTGACCCCATCCGAAATTATCGAGGCACTAAAGGAGAAAAACTTCAAAGCAAAAACGGTGATCAACATTCTTAACAGAAAGAAAGAGCCGCAGCCACTCTTCAAAAACGAACTGGAGCCATCGAGTCAAAAAACCAGCAAAAATGAAGTACATCCTATTTATAAACTACAGTTTTTACTGCACCGGAGAATAACCGTCGAAGAGCCACACAAGCGCAGGCAGCCTGGGTAGTGCACAAACTGCCAAGAATATGACCACACCAAAGCATACTGCACCCTAAAATCTATCTGCGTCGTTTGCAGCTATGCTCACAGTACCGCAAACTGTCCTCAGAACAAGGACGACAGCTCAATTAAATTATGCAGCAACTGTGGCGAAAAACACACAGCCAACTGGCGAGGATGCATTGTTTACAAGGAACTTAAGAGTCGCCTAAACAAACGGGCTTCAGCTCGTATTCGTACCACACCAACAATTCACAAAGTAATGGAACCGACTACAACTAACATCCCTTTGTCTGTCAGCCACCGAACAGCGCCAAATATTTCCTTTGCAAGTGCACTAAAATCAGGGATCCAAGCACCAACAGCAGACACCCCCATTCACCAAACAAACACTTACGAGAACATGCAACAGCAGCCAATTGGCGTTGAAGCGATTGTGCTTTCGATGCAGCAAAGCATGAAAGACTTCATGGCCTTCAAATTTCCAAATACCAGGCTACAAATTTTACTTTACAAATCACCCGGATGGAAAGGCACATGGAGGCACTGGCATACTAATACGATCGCGAATTAAACACCTCTTTCTTAGTAATTGTCAAGAAGACTGCCTACAATCTGTCAAGAAGACTGAAAGGTTTATTGCAGCTGGCGATTGGAATGCCAAGCACTGGGGATCTCGGATAGCGACCCCTAAAGGAAAACAGCTGTACAACGCAATCATTAAACAGCACAGGAAGCTTAATTATGTTTCCACGGGTGCACCTACATACTGGCCAGCAGATCCTAAAAAGCTTCCAAATTTGATTGACTTTGCCATCACCAAACGGATATCCCAATCAATGATTACAGCTGAGGCACTTCCAGAACTTTCATCTGATCACTGTCCGGTACTCTTTAATCTCTTGTACAAACTGCAACACATCGAGCTGTCGTATAGGCTAACAAGCAACAGGACCAGCTGGGAGAGGTACAACAAATATGTTTGTTCCCATATCGACTTTTCTAGCTCCTTGGAAACCGAGCAAGACATCGATCAGTTTGCTGGTGACCTAGAATCAACACTAGTTGCAGCAGCAAAAGCGTCAACTGCACAAGATACCCACGGATGCAGTATAAAGAACCAAAATATGCGGTCAATAACCCATAGCCCGACGAACCAACAAATCAAGAAAGAGCGCGCTCTTGCTCTCCCGCACTTCTAGTTCCGACACAAACCCCGCTATCTCCAACAACAATAGCTGGAGCAATATCGACAGCCCGCTCAATTTCGTCGTTGGCTGCACCCGCTCACGCTCTCACTGAGTCAGTGAAAACAAAAGCGCAAAACCCAAACGGTAATGCTGCACTACAAGCAGAACAAAACGCAAAACAATAAAGTTGGGTCGACCTTGCAGACTGGAATGGACCGCTACATTACAACCAAGAGAAAACTTAGCCCTAAAAATTCCGATGCACGAAATAAGCCGAAAAATATTCGCGACAACACCACCTTGATCAATAATGTAGCTCCCGCAAATACCAACAGATTCGCTTTGCTGGCAGATACCCCTGAGGACGTGCCACTGGAACGCGTCGAAAATGAACCGAAAAAAATAAAACCTCCCCCAATTTACATCCGCAAGAAGAGCACAAGCGGTCTGGTAAATACTCTTGTTAAGAAAAGACACTTCTAAACACTTGTACGAGTTTATTTCAACTGTTCGTGTAGAAGATTGTACGTCTCTACACTTTGTGAGTTCATTTAGAACTGATCTTAAAATCTAATGCGGTGTTGTAAGAAACCGCGGTGGTGGTTATTTCTCTTACATATCTATTTATATATCTACTTATCAATGCTGCGTGTGTAAGACGCAGCACTGCTGAAGTCTATTAGGTATACATAGGATAGTTTGCGATCCTTTCTTACTAATCGTAAACATGTGTGTACGTGAGGTCATAAAATATTGTGGCCGGTCGTAAACACAGATAAGGGATCGCTGTCTTGCCGATAGCACAGCAGTGTAGTGCAGTACAGTGTCGTACTGATCAGTGCAGTACTAGTACATGTTCATGCTAGTGCTTGAACATTCTGCGGGGGCCAGAAAACTCCATACCCATGGGCACGGTTGTGCGTGAACAACTCTGATTAGCCTTATTGGAAAGGATAGCTTTCATATAATTCCCCTCGTAAGAGGTACTATTAATGAAATCAAACTTCAAACGCGAACGGACGACAACTACAGAAAAGTGAACACAGCGCGGGCACCTTCGGAATCAAATCCTGAAGTACTCTTTTCAAAAGCAACTACTTTCGCTCCCCAGCCTATACCCAGCACTAACCTCCAACCCAAAATTCCCAACCACCACATGAAGTGCACACAAAATTGGATACACAACAAAACTATAGGCCATCTGAGCAGCAAGAAACAAAAACTAAAGCTATGATGCAAGCCTTACAACACAGCATGATGGAGTTTATGACATTTATGCGTACCACCATTCAAGACATGAAGCGTAATCAAAACCTTTTGATACAAATGCTTGTATCCCAACAATGTAAATAAATAATGGCTACCTTACGCATAGCTATATGGAACGCCAATGGCGTCTCACAGCGCAAACTTGAGCCAGCTCAATTTCTACACGAGAAGCACATCGATGTAATGCTTCTTTCGGAAACTCATTTTACAAGCAAATACAAGCACCGCTTTTACAAAGGGTGTGCTGAAAATCATCTTCAGGACACATGTATCAACATACAGTTGGAGGACAACACTCACCTCACACTAGCGGCCGTATACTACCTAAAATATATACATACATAAAATATATATATACACCTAAAATCACGAACGTTTCACTTAATCCGAATAAGACTAACGTACAAATCGAGCAAATGGCAATCTTCCAAATCTCCATCTGCAAATCAAAATAGAAAAATAGAAAAAAACCACAGTCGCGCTGCACGCGACAGTGGGATACCCTTCGACCTAAATTCATACACATATACAAATGCGCATGCTTTTAAATTATTGCCGACAGATGGCGCTTGCGCTTTGCGCTCGCCCGGCCCCCTTATTAGCTGATACAAGCAATTGGTTTTATGCACACACATTCTTAAATATCTTCTGTGTTTATTGTCCGATCGGATTGGATTTCGAGAATACGTAGGTATTTTAATGAGCTTAATATATGTTAAAGTCAGAAAGTTGTATCTTTTATACAGCGCTTACCAATTAAGTTCAAAAATTAAATTATTGATTTGCGGGGGCGGTGGGCGTGGCACATAACATTTGAAATAAACTTGATCAGTTTATAATATACAGGACTAGTGATTCTGAGCAAGAATATATATACTTTATGGGGTATGCCACGCCTCCTTCTGCCTGTTACATACATTTGCACAAAGTTAGTATACCCTTTTTTGACCATTTTCAATGGTAGGGTATAAAAATAGCTGGCCAACGCTCTGAAACAAGAGGAGGAACACGCTCAGCGCCGATACATAGAGCAACTTTCTCCAACAGACACAAAACATTAAGTTACTGTGGAGAGCCCACTCAACCTTTCGCCCACCGACTGAAACCGTTTTGCCGATAAGGAATCCCTCAGGCGGCTGGGCCCGTAGTGATGCAGACAAAATGTATTTACGCCAAACAAGGCTTCTAGCACTTTCGCGCTACCGTCCTCACCCGTTAACACCCACCAGCAACACACCTAAATAGTATTCAGTCCAAATGAAATAACCAAAATTATTAAAGACAATCTCAGCCCGAAAATATCCCCTGGCTGCGACCTTATAACACCGGAATTGATCATCGAGCTGCCACTTTCTGCAGTTCGATACATAACCCAGCTCTTTAATGCCATCACCAAACTTGGTTACTTTCCACAACGATGGAAGAGATCGATCATCATAATGATTCCAAAGCCTGGTAAGGACCACACAGTTCCTTCATCTAACAGACCAATAAGTCTACTCTCGTGTATTTCGGAACGAAATTCGAAAAATGCCTACTAATCCGACTTAAGCTTCATCTGAGCGCCCACAACAAAATCCCAGCTCATCAACTTGGCTTTCGTGAAAGCCACGGAACCATTGAGCAGGTGAATCGAATAACAGCGGAAATAAGAACTGCTTTCAAAAAGCGAGAATACTGTACAGCCGTATTTTTAGACGTATCCCTAGCATTCGACAGAGTCTGGCTTGACGGCCTAATGTTTAAAGTTAAAACAACCCTATCCGAAAGCACTCACCAACTTGTACGACAGAAAGTTTGCAGTGCGGTGCAACACTGCCAATTCCGCTGACCATAAAACTGAGGCTGGAGTCCCCCAAGGCAGCGTTTTTGGTCCCACTTTATACCTCATCTATACAGCCGACATTCCTACAAAGAGTCGCCTAACGGCGGAAGCATAGCCAACTGCCATACCCAACCAAGCCATCTAAAACCATTCACACATGTGGATGATGGTGTGAGGGTCCACCTCGAGTCAGTGCATATGATGGTCCAGAGATCCAGACCAACGGCACGCACCTTGTCACCTTTGAGCGTTTCGCCATCATCAATGGTACAAAATACTTAAACCAACGAAAGGCATTGAACAAAGTTCCAGGCATAGCAGTGTCCCCATTGTTGATCCCGTTCTCCACCTGGTGAATGAACACAATCTACATGTCATCCGAAAGTTCAAGAGTTGAAAAGACGCAGCGGGATCACCAAAGGCTTGGTTTGCAGGTGCAATCGGAATTGTTCTCATCCTCAACGGTTCAATTCTCATCTGCCTAATCTGAAGAAAAGACGAGCTTCAAAAGAAATACATGGGGCCATCGATAAGATCAGCGCTACCAAGGACGGTCACAGTTCTTAGGCATCGGTCACAAGTAATCCTCGCCCGAGCTATTCGAGCAGACCTCGCACTAATAATGCTGACCCCCGAGTCGAAGGCCTCTGTTGCTAGCGCTCATTAAGCTTATATTAAGTTTAGAATTTAGTTTTAAATTTAATTTGTTAAATAAAAAATAAATAAATAAATGCTGACCCATTAAATACGTCAAGTCCGTTGGCCAGCGTGGTAACCACATCTCTTGCTTGGACGCAAGACCAACGTTATTATTTATGCAGAGCTCACACTTATTCATGTAGCTTTATAACTTTTGTCTGGGTAACTTTTGCCTTTAAACTAGCTATCGTATAATTTAAAGTTAGTTCTGTTTTTGATTTAATAAAGAGCACTCGGCTCATAACACTAATCCCGCAAAAGCCGTCATACTTTTATTACTTGGTCATTAAGCCTTAACGGCCAGTGATAACTAAGGACAGTTACCTTCCAACCTATTCTTACTACGAAGGAAGGTGTAGACACCGACAGACCGTCGCGCCCCCGCATATTACTGAGACCCTGCAGCACGAGCACTCCAGCAACAAGCTATTCGAGGGATCAACCGATCGACTTTCACCCTGACGGACCCCACTTGTTAATTTGTATGCGTGCGATGTGAGGCTCTGTTAAATAAAAGACTTCTGCCATTCTTCTCTTCAAGGCGACCTAGATAGTTAGTTATTCACAGTCATATCGTTAATCGTCCCAACTTATTAAATCTGATCAGTACCAAAATCATTCTTACGAGCCAGTTCTAAGGAGTAAGCCGCTGTAAGGAATTGCCCTGGCTGATGATTTTGCACTTGTACTTTTGTTCGTCAAATTGGTGTTCTCAGTATTCTATTTACAAGGAATTCTATCGAAACACCTGTTCTATTTTTTAAATGCGTACTTGCGTCTTCTCACGATTTCGAGTCGTACATTATGCGACAGTGCCTTGCGGTTGGATGGGCGGTAGGTGGACTACGTTTTGTTTGTACGCGCGTGATTCAAGCATTGGCTTGGTACCATTTGATTATAAATTCATTGTAAAATAAAAAAACAAACCCAAAATATACGAAAAAAAAACCAGCAATTTGTTTTCTTTTTCTTCATTTTTGAAGTAAATAAACCTGACGAACGCTACAGTCAGGCACGGCCGACAGTTAGATACCCTTAGCCCAGTTTTGACACACATGGGTTCCGCAGAAACTTTAGCATTAAATTGACTTCAATAACTTCTGATCGGCTACTAAATTGACTAGATTATCCACTAAATTGACTTCTATAACTTTTGATAGGATTTAAAACCGGTGGAGAGGTAGATATTTTAGTTAGCTGTGTAAATTCAGAAATAAATACTGTTCAGGCGGACATCCAGACAGACAATAGTCACAGGTCAATTGACTCGGCTATTTATCCTGATCAAAAATATATATACTCGAGTGATGACGCCCTCGTTCGTCCCATTCTTGAAACGGTTCATGCGTATGGTGTCCACAGTACACTATTCATAAGGAACGCATCGAATCTGCACAGAAGAACTTTTTACTTTTTGCCCTACGTGGCCTTAACTGGGATGAAAATCTAAGACTGCCTTCCTATAATAATAAACTTCTGTTATTTAATCTGCCTTCCCTAACTAATCGCAGAACCATGCTAGGGGTCTTATTTATGGTCTTATTTATAACAACCTTATGCAAGGTGAAATTAACAGTGAAGCCCTTGTAAGCCAGCTACACTTCTCTGTTCCTTGCAAAAGTACTCATAATTACCCTCCATTAATACTTCCTTACTTTAGATCGAACTATGCACTGCACGATCCGTTCAGGGTATTATGTTCGGACTACAATAAACTTCAACACGTCATAGCTAGCACTAACTCATTAATTCTTGTCTATTTAGCACGTAATTAGTATCATTATCTTCCTTGTTTATTTCTATTTGCAAGCGCGTTCGTCCTCGTCTGGGTTTCGTGCGCAACAAGCATCGGCTTGTGCCATCTACATACATTAGTATAACCCTTTTTCACAATTTTCATGGTCTAGAGGTATACAAAAATTGATTGCCTTAATAAATATCTAAAAAATACTAACGCTACAGTCAGGTGCTGACTGTATAAGGCCATGGATTATCATATTATACCGTAATAAAAATTTTAACGGTATGGAATCGCCGCCCGAATATTATTAGAATAAAATAAATAAAAAAAAATAAAATAAAATAATAAATAATTAATAAATAAAAATTCGCACCCGCCTCAACCGAGAGAGTTGAACACACGCACTCTCTCACAGCCGTCCGCCACTTTAACCACTCGGCCATTGCCTCACTGCTTAGCCTATCGGCAAAGCTGCATTGTCAACCAATTTTGTTACCATACAATGCAAATAAAAAATTTAAAATGCTGTGTGTCTGACGCTAGATTTGAACTTCGGTATGCTTGCGTAAATTAGGTCTGCTTAAGTATACATACATATGTATGTATATGTTCAAAGTGAGTTTAATTCGTATCATATCTCACTTCACTTTCACATAACGCCCGCGGCAAAGTATTTGACATGTAAGATATATAACTTTGGTTGTTGAGATAATATTGTAGTTTTTAAATAGTTATTACTGATTTACGGAGGCGGGAAGGGGCGTGTCCAAATGTTAAAAAAAACTTTGAGACACTGCAATATATACGTATGTTGTCGCAAAATTTGATGACTCTAGCTCTTATACTTTCTGAGATCCATGTGTTCATACAGACAGACAGAAGGACAGACGGACAGACGGACAGACAGACATGGCTCAATCGACTCGGCTACTGACACTGATTCAGAATATATATAGTTTATGGGGTCGGAGATGCCTCCTTCTGCCTGTTACGCACAATTCCGTTTAGACAAACACAATAGACCATGAATTTTTTTTACAATCCATGGCCTAAAGACAGCTTTTCTAAGTTAACATATTTTACGGTTCAGTAGATATTATTTCAAAGTTAATGTATACCCTTTTGCGAAATAAGCAGAGAGTCACTGTACGAGGGCTGTCTGAAATGTTTTCAGGCATATTTTGAAGGCGACCGACGACGTTAACCAAAATTTGGTATTTTTTCTTTTAATATGTACCCACCCAAATTTTAGCCACATAGATCTTTTAGTTATCGTGGAACGATTGGATATGTAAGTCGATGTCAGAGCTTTTGTAAAAATTAACAACTTCAACGGTCATAAAATATTTGTTGTTGCAGGGCGAGAGTCCTAATCAAACAAAAACGCATGTATACTGTTTATCGGAACTCTTTCCCACCATTTACAGCTGTATACGTGGAAGTACAAGCTTAAAATGCGAGACACTTCCATGACGGCGATTTAATTACAGTTCGAATATCTTCTCAACCTCCTTACTTATCAGACCTAGTTTAAAGTAATTTTTTATTATTGCCAAAGCTTTGAGTTCCGCTCTGCAATTACAAATTTTCATGGAATAAAAAGATTAAACCTTGATAAAACAGCACTTTTGAGAAGTCTTGCGCCAATAATTTTTGGAGGGTATAAAGAGATGAGAGCATCACTTAAAACGGTTTTATTATAGTCAGGCTAACAATTTATCAGACAGTCCTCTTAGGTCTGGATAGTAAGCAATTCTAAGCGTTATTTACAGGTTTTTGACAAAAGTTTAGTTTAAATGTATCACCCAACGTACAGAGAACTGTCTCTCCTTAAACTTATTGCTTTAAATGGCAATCGCGTTCTTAAGATATCTCAGTGAATCTCTATTCTAAGAATGTTTTTGTTTTTGTTTTTGTTAGTGGCCACAGTTTTGGGAGTCCGTAAAGCTCAGCCAAGATACCAACAGTTGTAAATGATGGGAAAGAGTTGTCATGGAGCGTCCACCCTTTAAAAATAGAAATTTATGACAGCACGATATTCAAGTTTTGTCCGTAAAAGCAACGACATCGATTTAGTTCATTTATTGTTCAACCGACACTAAATATCGATATTATAGTAACCGTATATAGACAACTATAATAGATATAGGGCTAGAAGATAAGCTCAAAAATGAAAGACTGGTTGAGTGTTAAACACAGACTTAACTTTATAGTTTATGTACACACAAGTTGTGCGCTGTTGGTAAAGAATATAAATAGAAAATTCTAGCTAAAACATAAAGTTTCACTCGAACTATATAGAAAAACCTATGATTCCTCATCTGAAATGATAATTTGTGCGTCTAATGCAATTTTTGTTTGCTGCTTTTTCTGTTGTTGCTGCAGTTGCTCTTTACTTTTAATACTATTTTTCTTAGTATTATTGTTGTCGTTGGTCGCGGACACACTAGCATTTAGACTAGAGACGGACATTATCTTGAGCGTATGGGCGGTAGGCAGATCCGTAAGCTGACCATTGGGCGCAGCTTGGAGAAATGTTTCTTTACCAACACAATCATCAATGTTAACCTTAGGCACAGCAGTCTTGACTCTCGTTACATTATTAACTATCACATGAGCAGTCGCGGCAAGGTTCTTTGGTGTTGCATTTAATTCTACATCGGAATCGGCATCACTAACTTCGCCGTTCGCTTTGAAATTGTCCACAAATATATCAACATCTTCATCTGATTCATCGTAACTTTCCTCTTCCTCCTCTTCATCCCTTTCACATCCGCTTTCACTGCCGTTCTCATTCTCATTCTCACTTTCCCGATGACCATTGACCAAATCATTGCAAGATGTATCAACATATTGTTGGGCTGCCTGGGCACTGGTACACGGCTTTTCATCCCTATTATTATCAAGCAGAGCAACAACTGCATCGACTGTTGAAATTGTAGTCCCTGCTGCAACTGTTTGCAACTCTTTTTCTTTTTGTCGCGCCTCACGCTGTTCCTCTGCTGTAAGCTCCTGTTCGCGTGCAAATCTGTAAAAAATAGTCAAGTATTTATTAATATATGTATATATATTATATTATTATTGTCCTCACTTTTCTAGTATATCACTTATTTTTGTTTGCTTCTTGCTGTTCTCAATCAACTTGGCCAGTAGCGTGGCATCACTGGCTGCTGGATCCTTCGCGTTGGCCGTAAAATGTGTAACGGTCTCGTAGAGATCAGTCTTGCGTCGCGCCTGCAGCAAACGACCCACCTTAACGAATGCATCATGCGCTGCAAATAAGTATTCAAATTTAATAGAAAATATTATGCATGTACTGGAGTCCTGGATGAATGAATTCCTTTCCTGCCATAAATACTGCACAGTACTATACTGTAATCATTCTTACTATACTCATTACTCACTATATAATAGTTCCTAAAATTTAATCGCAGTGTATACATTTTTGAGTACACGTTTGTAATAATTGATATGATTTTGACGCTATTTGTACACCAACAAATGAATGAATTTTTAAATTTATTTTTTATAGTATAAATCAATTTATGCCTTTTATTTTCGGTTTTTAAAGAAAAATATTAAAAATATGATCAACCCATAATTCTTATAGTAAAAATCATATGTAAAAATACTAACGCTACAGTCAGGTGCTGACTGTATAAGGCCATGGATTATCATATTATACCGTAATAAAAATTTTAACGGTATGGAATCGCCGCCCGAATATTATTAGAATAAAATAAATAAAAAAAATAAAATAATATAATAAATAATTAATAAATGAAAATTCGCACCCGCCTCAACCGGGAGTTGAACACACGCACACTCTCACAGCCGTCCGCCACTCTAACCACTCGGCCATTGCCTCACTCCTTGACCCATCGGCAAAGCTGCATTGTCAACCAATTTTGTTACCATACAATGCAATTAAAAAGTTTAAAATGCTGTGTGTCTGACGCGGTATGGAATCGTCGCCCGAATATTATTAGAATAAAATAAATAAAATAAAATAATAAGTAATTAATAAATGAAAATTTGCACCCGCCTCAACCGGGAGTTGAACACACCACGCACTCTCTCACAACCGTCCGCCACTCTAACCACTCGGCCATTGCCTCACTCCTTGGCCTATCGGCAAAGCTGCATTGTCAAGCAATTTTGTTACCATACAATGCAAATAAAAAGTTTAAAATGCTGTGTGTCTGACGCGGTATGGAATCGCCGTCCGAATATTATTAGAATAAAATAAAAAAAAAAAATAAAATAAAATAATAAATAATTAATAAATAAAAATTCGCACCCGCCTCAACCGGGAGTTGAACCCGCGCATTCTCTCACAGCCGTCCGCCTCTCTAACCACTCGGCCATTGCCTCACTCCTTGGCCTATCGGCAAAGCTGCATTGTCAACCAATTTTGTTACCATACAATGCAATTAAAAAGTTTAAAATGCTGTGTGTCTGACGCGGTATGGAATCGTCGCCCGAATATTATTAGAATAAAATAAATAAAATAAAATAATAAGTAATTAATAAATGAAAATTTGCACCCGCCTCAACCGGGAGTTGAACACACCACGCACTCTCTCACAACCGTCCGCCACTCTAACCACTCGGCCATTGCCTCACTCCTTGGCCTATCGGCAAAGCTGCATTGTCAAGCAATTTTGTTACCATACAATGCAAATAAAAAGTTTAAAATGCTGTGTGTCTGACGCGGTATGGAATCGCCGTCCGAATATTATTAGAATAAAATAAATAAAAAAAATAAAATAAAATAATAAATAATTAATAAATAAAAATTCGCACCCGCCTCAACCGGGAGTTGAACCCGCGCATTCTCTCACAGCCGTCCGCCTCTCTAACCACTCGGCCATTGCCTCACTCCTTGGCCTATCGGCAAAGCTGCATTGTCAACCAATTTTGTTACCATACAATGCAAATAAAAAGTTTAAAATGATGTGTGTCTAGATTTGAACTTCGGTATGCTTGCGTAAATTAGATCTGCTTAAGTATAAATGTATGTTCAAAGTGAGTTTAATTCGTATCATATCTCACTTATTAATAGTCCGATTTAAATGAAATTTTCACATAACGCCCGTGGCAAAGTATTTGTCATGTAAGATATACAACTTTGGTTGTTGAGCTAATATTGTAGTTTTTAAATAGTTATTACTGATTTACGGAGGCGGGAAGGGGCGTGTCCAAATTTTAAAAAAAACTTTGAGACACTGCAATATATACGTATGTTGTCGCAAAATTTGATGACTCTAGCTCTTATACTTTCTGAGATCCAGGTGTTCATACAGACAGACAGACGGACAGACGGACAGACAGACATGGCTCAATCGACTCGGCTACTGATACTGATTCAGAATATATATAATTTATGGGGTCGGAGATGCCTCCTTCTGCCTGTTACGCACAATTCCGTTCCGACAAACACAATAGTCCATGAATTTTTTTAAAATCCATGGCCTAAAAATGAGAGTAACAGTCGAGTGCACTCGACAGTGGGATACCCTTCGACCTATGTTCCTGTATAGTTTAATTTGTTAAATTCATACACATATATTGTACATATGTATGTACCAGAGTTGTACCGTTGTTTAGTTCAGACTAACTTCGTTTGAACAAATCCACAAACTGAACTTACGAATTAAATACCTGATTTTGGTTCATTGCCAAATTTGGTGTCTCTAGCTCTTATAATAGCTGAGATCTGTGTGTTCATCTGGTCATCCGGACATCCAGACAGACAGACATGGATCAATCGACTCGGCTAGTGATCCTGAGCAGGAATATATATACTTTATGGGGTCTCCCACTCCTCCTTCTGCCTGTGACATACATTTGCACCATTTTCAATGGTCGAAGGGTATAATTAAATAATGAATTGGCACATGGCACACAACATAATTAGCGTATAGTAAACAAGAACCTTCTTGCCAAATTTGGTGTCCCTAGCTTTTAAAATAGCTAAGATCTTTTTGTTTACACAGACAGACAGACAGACAGACATGGCTCAATCGACTCGGCTTGCGAGTCTGAGTCAGAATATAAACATATATTGTACTTAGTGGGGTCTGTCATGCTTCGATTTGACCATTTTCAATGGTCGAAGGGTAAAGGTGCCGTCCTCACTATCAAATGTATGAGTTAAGCAGTTCATATGACAGGGCAAAGTAAAACATTAACATTTACTCATTGTAAGCGAGTACATCAACAAGTGTAGTCATTTGTTATGAATGATTCATATATCTTAGCTTAATTCATTCAGGCAGGAATCTAGTATGTACCAACAAATTATTTATAATTATTTCATCTAGTTTCTTAAAGCTTACCTATACGTTTCATTTCAAATGACGCCAACCCCAATTCCTTTTCCTTATTGCAATGCTCTAGCAGCTTGAGAACATCGTAATAGTCGGGAAACTCGTGCATACGGTTTACGAACGCAGAGAGAGTGCGGTTGAACTGAGGATATGGCGAGTCCTTGAACAGGATTGGCTGTTTCATCTGGCGATGGGCGCTTTTGCTTTCACCGGTTAAATCACATATTTTCTCATAAATCTGACAAGCGCGCTTCTTGTAACGCTCTACCTGCAAGTAGCTGGAGTCGTCATCATCATTCCAATCAACATCCGCCTCCTCTAAAGCACTAATGCGCTTCGTTATCGTATAAAGCGTGCGATTTAATTTCCGTATGCGTTCTTCGGTGCGTCTGTTTCCAGTGCAAGCTCCTACTGCAGGATCTGGCCCAGAAATATTAACTGATAACGAAGGTACAGCAGAACTTGCATCGGACGCAACTACAGTTGCCTTATCGCTTACACACGGCTCTGCCTTCTGCGGCACCTGTTCCTGTTCCTGTACTTTGGCTTTGCGGCGCACCTTTAACTCTTCTACGACGCACTTGAGGTGCACGTAAATCATGTCCGGGTCAGTGCGTATACGCTCCATTGCCTGCAATAGCTGTTTGCGAAAGCCGCGCGAACGCACAAAATTCTCATGCACACTATAATAGTATTTGATTAGCTTATTATCTATAAGTCGTTGCATGTCCTTCGATCTGTCATGCTCGCGACATAGCTGCAACAGTGTGGCATATTCTCCAACCAGAGGGGCACGAGAGCCAAGACCATGTGCAGTTGTTGCTTCTGTTAAAAGAACAGATGCAGATGATATCGACGAAGATGAAGTTGTTGGTAGTGTCCTTTGTTTCGTATTATCTGGCTCCATATTCTCCGTTGGCGGCGTTGTAGGTGGCGACTCCACAAGTACAATGGTCGGCGTGTTTGCCGGATTCTTAAATTTCTGTCTTTGTTGCAGCTGCAATTGCTGCTGTTGCGCCATATGCTTTCGCCATTCCTCATCCGATTTCTGCAGCACTGTAATAGGTTGCACGCGTTTCCCTAGCGTTTTCTTTACCTGCGTAATGCATGCAGCAGGAAATGACTGCAATTTAACTCCGGCCACCGCTGTTATTAGTGGCGACGCTGATGTCGGCGGTGGCGTTGTTGTCGGAGTCAATTGTGGTGTTATGCTCGTCGTGGCCGGCAAATTAAGTAAGAGCGGCTCGTTCAACGCCGCAATGCAGTGTGGCGGCGGCGAGGCCAGCAACCGGGATGGAGGTGTGGATTGTATTGTGCCAGCAATAATACTGCTGCTACTACTAGCAAGTGATTGAACGTTTCGAATAGTTGTTGCTGCTATTGTTGTTGTGCTCGTCGAAGCCTTTGTTTTATAAGGTAATGTGCGCGCTGCACTATCGCAGTTTACGTTTGCCACTGCCATCGTCTGCAACTTGCTTAGAATGGGCGTCGTTGTCGTCGGCGTTGAAGTCGGGTTGTTGCTACAGCTAATAGAATAATTAGATTTTGATGCTCCCTCTTGATGTGGCCTTTGCTGATGTTGATGCTGCTTCAATTTACGCACCGACAAAGTCGTCGCGTTCAGTGCACTCAGAGGCGCCTGCTTAAGCTCCTGATTTTCCTTCAGTTGCGTTAAAGTTGTCATCGTCGTCGGCGTCAGCGTCAATGGTTTGTTTTGCACAATTGGCAAACGCTGTGGCAACTTCTGCGTAGTTGTTAGTTGTTTTGGTGTAATAGACAGCTGCACCTCTGGCCGAGGCTGCTGCTGTTGCTGCTGCTGCATTTGAGAGTGCGCTGTTGGCTTTTGCATTGTGTGCATTGCCTGTAACCTTTGCTGTGTTATTGCTAACATCGACTGTTGCTGGTTCAGGGCTAGCGTTGGCGTTGAAGTTGTCTTCTGATGGCTAATTGTTAGAGTTGTCTTTTGCGGATACTGTTGCTGTTGCTGCTGTTGTTGCTGTTGCAGTTGAGAGGGTAACATCGATGGCGCGGTCAACTTTGGTTGTGGCTGCTGTTGAAATTGATTACACTTCAGCGCAACTGGCGCTGCTGTCAACGTATTCTGCTGCTGCTGTATCGTTGTTGCTGGTGTTGTTGTTACTGATTTCTGTATACCAGTGTTTGCCATCGTCAGCTGCGAAACAGATTTTTGAATCGGTTGTCTGATGTTCTTTTGCTGTACTGTTGACATGGCGGAAAGTTTACACGGCAGCGGAATAGGTACACTGGTAATAGTGGCCATAGTGTTGGATGTCTTGGAGGAATAAACACTGGTGTTTTGTGTGGCCGTCGACTTGATGGGTTTGCTCTTTACACTATTTTTATTATTGTTATTATTCTTATTATTATTGTTGTTGTTGTTATTCTCCACAGACAGAAAAGGATTGACGTTCTTAAGGCTGCCATTGCTGAAGCTATTCTTAATGTTGTGCTTGGTAACCGTAATCCCACTGGGTATGTGCATCGATCTACATAAGAAATGATTTATTAAATAAATATTTGTTTGAATTGATGAATTAATTATATGTATGAATTAGTTACTATATATATATTAATTATATTATGTATATTCATTTTGTCCTGAAGTTTGCAACGTACCTTATACCTTTCAGCCCTAGAAAATATTGTCTCTCAATTTTAAAGCTACTTTGATTAAATTTGGCACATTACATATTTATATTTGCTATTACTGTACGCCGTAAATAAGATTCACGGGTACGGATCGGACTGAAATATCGCTAAACTGCCACAGAGCACATCAATCTAATTTTGTTATTTTCTATGTTAGCGATAACAAACTTACTAAATCTGCAACTATCAACATTATTTGTATAAAAATCTAGGGTGTTCTGAATATTTCTGACCTGACTATGGCTATACAACTGTGTTCAATATTTTTTTCTTTATACACGTTTCATATAGGGTAGAAGGGTATAAAAGGGTGATTTTTTAGTTATAATCCTTTTGGCAACACTGATTTAAACAGCCGACTGAATTTAACCATGAATCGTCTTACAAACGAAAGCTTGCAAATTATTGAATTTTATTATCAAAATGCGTGCTCTGTTAAAAAAGTTCATGGCGCGCTTCTGCCATTTTATGGTAAGTGACTAAATTGGGCACCAAATTTACATTGTTGGACAATGTTACCAACACGCTTACGTTGAGTGCGAACTGAAGAAAATATCGCAGCTGTATCGGCTGTATGTCTTATTGATGACCATCTTTGGACCGTACTTCTTCAAAAATGATGCGAATCGTAAGGTAACTGTGAATGGTGAGCGCTATCATGAGATGATATCAAACCTTTTCTTTCCCAAAATGCAAGAGCTTGACTTGCATGACATGCGGTTTCAACAAGACGGTGCCACATGACACACAGCACGCGTAACTATAGACTTATTGAGAGGCGAGTTCGGTGAACATTTTAGATCGTGCGGTTTAATGCCTTTAGACTATTTTCTGCGAGCTTATGTTAAATCTAATGTCTATACAGACAAGTGCGCTTCAATTGACGCTTTGGAGGACAACATTGAAGCATTTATTCGTGAGAAAGCGGCCGAAATGTTGGATAGACTATGCCAAAATTTGACTCTGCAGATGGAACATTTGAGGCGCAGTAATGAAATAATCTTCAAAATTCAAATTAAATGGGTAATTATTAAATATGTGCCCTCAGCACCAGTAAAATACATGCAAAATTTAATTATTTTCGAAATTCAATTAAAAAAAAAATAGAAGAGTCAAAGACTTCTGTCATTCACCTAAATTCATCATAAATATAGCCCTGTAAAAAATTAAAAATTAAATTTAAAAAGAATCGCTGCTGAGGGCACATATTTAATAATTACCATTAAATGGACCGTACTATCGATTCAAATAAAGATTTCATGCATTTCTCTAAATTTTATGTGTTTTTTTTTTTTTGAAAAACTTTATGCTTTACATTATGTATGTTTAGGTTGTTATATCACATTTTATGTAGCTTTCATGCTTGTCCAAAGTCAATGCACCTCTCCCAGCGGATCTCTCACCCTTTAGACCCACCAACAAATTATTGGTGCAGAAGTCTTCTAAGAGATTCGAAGTCAGTTGGTCAGTTTTCTCACATCTAACTCATTTTTGATTCGGCGATAATCAAAAACAATCTTTTGCATTTTGTCGATATTTTCGTTAGTTCAGTTTTTGGGCTTGCGGGAGGGAAGTGTTTCGTCTTTTAAGCTCGTATCTCATTGTATAAATTCGGCAGCCCAGATGTAAATGATGGGAAAAAGTGCCTACAGACATCATTCATATCCATTTTTGTTTAACTAGCCTTAATGGCCCTAAAAAATATTTGAAGGCCCGATATTTACTTTATTAATTTTTACAAAAGCTCTGATATTGACTTAGTTATTCGATTGTTCTACGATAACTATGTATATTAAAATAAATGTGGCTGAAATGTAGGCGGGAATATAATAAATGATGCTCAATAAATATTCAACATACAAAATGTTAATTTACGTCGGGGTCGCCCCTTCATAGTCAGACTGGAAATATTTCACACAACCCTCGTAGTATTGTAGTAAAACTGTTAACTCATGTATAATTGAACCGTATCATTAAAATCGGACAAATATATTCTATAGGCTTCATAATAAAGTTGCATGTACATATACAGTAATAGGAACACAACTCATACTACATGCACAATGGCATTTTGACTAAATTTAACGAATTATGAAATTTATCTATTTACAACATATTCTAACCATGACTTTTTTCGCTGAATTCAAAAATTCACTCCACATATACATACATATATATGTGGGCAATGAACCAGATCAGGGAACTAAGGCGAAAGAGAGCTAGAGAGTAACGCGCAGTGGCAACGCTTATTAACGGTCAAAACAAAAAGAGCGGTCTTGGAATAGAATGGAAAACGAGAGCGATCGCAAGTTTTTCAATCGCGCTAACTAGAGCTAAACAATTGTCATCAAACAATTTAATAATAATAATAAGCAAAACTATTGTCAACAATTAACAATATAAAGTGTACTATTAAACCATTGTCATCAAACAATAAAGTAAAACTTTCAAGTAAACTTACTACATATAAGTATGTATGTATTAAAAAACACGATTTTAAGCTTAGGTATGAATGCTTCATGAATATTTATCCAAACCAGAAATAAAGGCTGCCTAAAGGCTGCCTTGGGCGTGCCGAAGGTCCTATTCCCTGGCAATCTTTAATCTCTACCGATTGTTCCGATACTCGGTACAAAATATTTATGGTTTCATAACAGCTATACTTTACTTTAACTGATTGTTCCTAAGAAACCTATAGGATATAGTAGTTTGATATTAATAAAATGAAAATAGAATGCGTCGATTACTGTCAACTTTGATTGGAAATGATGAAATAAATCATTTCGAAAAACAATAGTGGTCTTAATACAAAAAATACTCATTTCGGCCGATTGTTCCTATGGATGCTATATGTTATAGTAGTCCGAGTTTGATAGCTCGACTCCTCGGTTGATGCGGATTCCAAATACGTACATACATATATACCTTATAGAACCGGAGATGTCTCCTAAGGTGTGTTGTAATCTTCAAGCTAAAATTAATATTAATATATACATATGTATATGTACATAAATGTATCCACTTTGCCTTCAGGAAATAAATATATGAAGGAAAGTTAAATATATGTATGTATATATTTTCATTGCAGCCTTTTCATATTTAGTTTATATTGCACTATTGTTAATTAAACAATGTAGCTAGACTATGCACGTTATTTGGACTGATATGTACATACTTGTAGGTGCCCACCACCATTCCAGAAGCCACCGCGTCACCGGTTACAGCCGACGGTTTGATCCCGACGGACAACTGTGTGATCGATGTCTTTGCTGCATGTGAATGTTTAGTAAGAATAGATTTGGATGTTGCCACCTTGGTCGCACCTTGCTCTCTGCGGGATCGCTTGGCTGCCAGCAGGCCCTAGATATGAACAAGATATAATTTGATTAAAAAACGACCTGTTAGATTTAAGATTAATGCAAAACGGAACTAAACAAAAGCAGTGTTGCACCTATGTGTGAGTGCATGTAGAGTTTTAAAGCGCGCCACCAAATAAAGTGTAGAATTATGTCGACCATGTTACCAAACGGTAAGGTCGGAAACTGTTACCATTGGTCTCGCAAGTGACACACTTTGACCACATAAAACACCCACTCAAAAGCAGCACCAGATACCCAAATGCAGGCGATTTATATGCAGGGACTTGTGTACAATAGTTGGTGTGCATCCTTAAATCCATATGTATGTTTTTGTTTGTGGGAAACAATAAAAGCAGCGCGAAAAACAATCTTACACACAATTGTAGTTCATACACAGACACGACTGAATAACAACTACACAATTGTTCATATGTATTTGCTCGCATGCCAACACTAATACACTCACACAAATGCACACAAACCTATTAAAAATACAACTGTACTTTTTAACATCAACTAAACATTTTTGACGCTGACACTGGTGTTTTTACCTCCTCCTCCTCCGAATCCGAGCTCAAATCAACATAGATTACCGAAGTCATGGTCAAAATATCACTTTTCACTTCGTTTTTATGCGATGCGTCTCCTTTTACAATTATTTCTTAACATTTGAAAGCATGCAACTGTTATTGTTGCTAACTAGTTTTTATGCAAATATTACGTCTCTGACTTCTAATTTAATTTTGCTTATGTTTGTATTGTTGCTTTGTATTTGTTTTCGCAGGCTAGGTTGCTCTGTTTTTTTGTAGAGTTCTATGGCTAAAAGTGCTGCCATGTTGGCTTACAAATAGTGGCAACGCCTTACTTCTATAATTAAAAGGAACGATACATTTTTATTATCGATAAGCATTACCGATTCAACATGAAATATATAGATCATTCTTATATATATAATTATGTGGAATATTAAAAAAAAATCAGAAAAAGTCTAATGGAAAAAATGTAACTTTATCGAACATTATTATTATAAATATTATCGATATATTGACATTCGTCAGTACAGTGCTGTAAACCATAAAAAGTGAACAAGTGACACGTCGTGACAAGCTCGTACATTTTCGTTTCAGTCTGCTTCGTTCATTCGGTTTTCGTCATTTAAAGCGGTTGATCTGTCTGCTGGACACTTCTCTAAAAGGTGGAAAACTTTCTAAATTTTGTGTAGAAAGTGCAATAATTAAAATTTCAAGTTTACCTGCCTGCCGTTCATAAAAAGTTAAACGCAATGGGAAGTAAGTATTAATTGCATTTCTTTATCTAATACATTTGGCACCTTGCATCGGCATTGGCTTCTTCGTCGACAACGACACCCACCCCCATCCTCGCCTCTGCTTACGTATACAAAACCTTAAAATTGCATTCTGTTTATTAAAGTCTTTAAATTAAATAGTCTACTGCATCTTATATTCATTTATTTGTGTTCTTTTATTTCAGTCAAATTCCTGGAAGTTATCAAGCCTTTCTGCAGTATATTGCCTGAAATAGCAAAACCTGAACGCAAGGTGCGTATTAATATAACTTATCCATATTTTAATTCAGTTAAACAGCTTGTGATAAATAATGTCAGATAAATATTCTGCTAGTATTAATAATATGTGACTTCACAACTTTAATACAATATAAAAGATTTGCCTTGATGTAACAGAGTTAGCCTCTCGAACACGTTGATTGTTTTCACTTGTCAATTGAATACGCCACGCAAACAATTTGTTGATAGTAGGCACCAGAAAAGTTGTTCGTTATTTAAACATATTGAAACAAACAGAGAATCAATGATTATTAAAAATACAACGTTGTTAAAATTGTTCATCTACAAATGGTTTGCGGCACATACAAAACTCATAAAATGAGGAAATCGTACAGTTGTCGTATTAAATACATATATAATGAATGTATTTGCAATTGACTTTGTTTTCATTCATTAAACATTACTCAAACTTACCCAAATTACTAGTTTCTTATCAAGAGCAAGTACCTTTCTTTACTACTTGTTGACAAACTATTATATTTACGTATTGCTCAAGTATACCGCATACTACGTGGAAATGTCAAACTTCGGCTGGCACGAAGTGGCACCCGACGTTGTGCGACGTCAGCTCCGTATTGTTGTTAATCCAAAAGACCGCTTGAAGAGCGCTGATAAGCAGAAACACAGATGTCTCTGCGTACATATCGTTTTGGTCAAAATATCGATAGTTGTTGAGTTTAAAACACTAAAAGGGGAAACAAATACTATTTATTTATCATATTATTTTTATTATCGTAGTGCAACAAATTGTATCTATTTGTATGGCGCTAGTCACCATTATGTTATACAAATTATTATTTTTGTTTTAATTACTTAAAAATAAAAGCATTTAATATATTTTCATTTTGAAAACTCACAATGAACAGAAAAATATTAATTAAATAATTATATTTACACTATACACTAAATGAAAAACTGTTTTCGAATACTTTTAAATAATTTTATAAACTCATTATTTATAAAATAACTTCAATATCTTGAAAAATAACAAAAATCGTAGGCAATTATGCAATATATCGGTCCGATCAGGATCGTACCGAGTATTTAAAGTGTGCAGAAATAAGAAGCATGTGGAAACATACGACTCGCCTGTTGATCCTGATAAACTTGGACTTTTCGTCCGGAACAGAATTCGCATATGTCCAACAAGAGCAAAAAAGATAAATTAAGGAAGTAAAGAAAAGGAAGTTTATTTTATTCTTGATACAAAATCTGCGCGTCTGTGCATCGCGGCGGTTGACTCTAGAGATGCCGAAATATCGATGCTAACATCGACAAATCGATTTTTTCGAATTTTCCGAAAAATCGATATTTGTTTTCGTCTATCGATGTATTCAGGTCCGTCACAGAACACCTTAAAAGGATTCACCCAAATTTAATTACAGATGAAACGATGAGTCAATCTACGGGGTTGACTAAATACCTCAATATAAATCAGAGTACCCGTCAAATTTGGCAAAGAAATACAAAATTTACCGAGTTATTATGATAATGATTGCGCGAAACGTGGATCCGTTTAGCGTTGTGGAAATGAAGGGATTCCGTGGAGTCATAAAAACCTTGGATCCGAATTACAAAATGCTAAGCAGGACTTATTTTCGAGATGTAATGCTTTCGAGAATTTTTAATGATATAAAGACAACCCAAAATTTAACAATAAATAAATTTTTGTTTTTATTTACAAGTGTAAATAAAAATATTAATTTTTCCCGATAATATCGGATATTTTTGGTGAAAAATATCGAAAAATCGATGTCTCCAAACATTGATATTTCGGCACCTCTAGTTGACTCTAAACTCGTATATATGTATGCACTTAAACTAAGCGTTGCCACTCTTGCAATATTCTATTTTGACCAGATTTGCTGCTTCGTTATGCCGTTTCAAATTCAAACAAATGGTATATGTGCTTACATATACTTACTGAAATGTTATCAGTATTTTGTTGCAATGTGAATAGTATATAAAATGCACAAAAAATGAAAGTAAAAGTTAGAATGTTGTATATTGGGAAATACCGATGTGAATATGCGGTATCTGAGAGAAAAGTTGTAACTGAGAGACAGAATGAAAGACTAATACAGAATATTATCGTTATACTTTTTTAATAATTCTTATTACTTAAATCTAAAGAAATATATGTTTTTATATAGCAGTATATTAACGAAACCTATTTCTTTCTTTACAGATCCAGTTCAGGGAAAAAGTATTATGGACAGCTATAACCCTGTTCATATTCTTGGTCTGCTGTCAGATTCCTTTGTTCGGCATTATGAGTTCAGACTCTGCAGATCCCTTCTACTGGATTCGTGTGATTCTCGCCTCGAATCGTGGAACACTTATGGAGCTTGGCATTTCACCAATTGTAACATCGGGACTGATTATGCAGCTGTTGGCCGGCGCCAAAATCATTGAGGTCGGCGATACGCCAAAGGATCGTGCACTATTCAACGGTGCACAGAAGCTTTTCGGCATGGTGATTACAATTGGACAGGCCATCGTCTATGTGATGACCGGCATGTATGGTGATCCATCAGAGATCGGTGCTGGCGTGTGTCTGTTGATTATCATTCAACTATTCGCCGCTGGCTTGATTGTACTGCTACTTGACGAGCTGCTACAGAAGGGCTATGGCCTCGGCTCTGGCATCTCACTTTTTATTGCAACAAATATCTGTGAGACAATTGTGTGGAAGGCCTTCTCGCCAACCACTGTAACAACCGGACGCGGCACTGAGTTCGAAGGCGCTGTAATTGCTCTGTTTCATCTCATGGCCACGCGAAACGATAAAGTCCGAGCCCTTCGCGAGGCGTTCTATCGTCAAAACTTGCCCAATCTGATGAACCTCTTGGCCACCATTTTAGTGTTCGCTGTTGTCATCTATTTCCAAGGCTTCCGCGTCGATTTGCCCATCAAGAGCGCACGCTATCGTGGCCAGTACAGTAGCTACCCGATCAAACTATTTTACACTTCGAACATTCCCATCATTCTTCAGTCCGCTCTGGTTTCCAACTTGTATGTCATTTCACAAATGTTGGCCGTCAAGTTCCAGGGTAACTTCTTCATCAATTTGCTTGGTGTCTGGGCCGATGTAGGCGGTGGTGGCCCAGCCCGTTCGTATCCTATTGGTGGTCTATGCTATTACCTGTCGCCGCCTGAGAGTGTCGGACACATACTTACCGATCCCATTCATGCCTTGCTCTACATTGTCTTCATGTTGGGCTCATGTGCGTTCTTCTCCAAGACATGGATCGATGTCTCTGGCAGCTCAGCGAAGGATGTAAGTTCATTTCTATAATTTATTTATTAAACTGTACTTAACTTTTGTTCATCTTTCTCACACACAGGTGGCCAAGCAGCTTAAGGAGCAGCACATGGTGATGCGTGGTCATCGTGAGAACTCCATGATTCATGAGCTGAATCGTTATATCCCAACGGCAGCTGCCTTTGGCGGCCTATGTATTGGTGCGCTGTCAGTCATGGCTGATTTCCTAGGTGCCATTGGTTCTGGTACCGGTATTCTGCTGGCTGTGACAATCATCTACCAATACTTTGAGATCTTTGTGAAAGAACAATCCGAAATGGGTGGCATGGGCACGCTGCTGTTCTAAGCAGTAATTTGCACAAACAACAGCAAACAGAGCAAACAATCATCACTCTTCACACTCGTGTTAGCTGCGTCTGCGTCCGTCGCTTCATTAAACTTCCACCACAAATCAAACAAAATCGCAAATTTTCAAGTATGCCTTGCTGTTCATTGGCTGGCTAAAAATAATAAGAACTTTTATTTGACAAGTAATTTCTTATTACTTTGTATTTCGATCGTGAGACTTCATTGCTTAAGTTCAATATTTCCCTGGATTAATTGAATTTCAATGCAATTTATTGTTTTTAACTGGGTATAGTGTAAGATAGAACTCGATTACACTTGACATTATAAAACAACACAAATAAATAATGAGTACATTAAACGAACATTTAAATCGCTCATACAAATTGTCATACAAATAAAACGTAAATAAGATAACATTTTTAAACATCAAGACTTGACTTAATGAAGTTTAAATTTGGGGAATCGCACATCATTTTATACCCTTCGACCATTGAAAATGGTCAAAAAAAGGTATACTAACTTTGTGCAAATGCATGTTACAGGCAGAAGGAGGCCTGGGAGACACCACAAAGTATATATATTCTTGCTCAGGATCACTAGCCGAGTGGATTGAGCCATGTCTGTCCGGATGTATGGATGACCAGATGAACACACAGATCTCAGCTATTATAAGAGCTAGAGATACCAAATTTGGCATGAAGGTTTCTGTGTACCAGGCGCATATCAAGTTTATTTCAAATGTAAGGTGCCACGCCCACCGCCCCGCAAATCAATAATTTAATTTTTGAACTTAATTTATAAGCGCTGTATAAAAGATACAACTTTCTGACTAACATTTACATACTAAGCTGAATGAAATATCTACGTATTCTCTTAATTGCAATCAGATCGGACAATAAACACAGAATTTATTTAAGAAAGTATGAGCATAAAACCGATTGCTCGTGTCAGCTAACAAGGGAGGCAGGCGAGCGCGAAGCTCGAGCGCCATCTGTTGGGAATAATTTTACAGTAACATATGTAGATGTGTATGAATTTAACAAATTAAACTACATCGGAATATAGGTCGAAGGGTATCCGACTGCGCGCGCCTCGCGACTGTTGCTTTTCTTACTGGTTAGAAGTTGCAATTAATATGCAGTAGGGATACCGGAAATATATCAAAATATCGATATGTCGAATGATTTTTCTTCAAATCGATATATTTATATCGCGATATTGGTTTTGGCGATATATCAAATATGCGATATTATTTTGGGATATATTTGATAATATTTCGTTGGTCACACTGCCAAGTGCAAAATATGCGCAAAAGTAATATAAACAAGCGGGAACTCCAGTAATCTAGTTTCCCACATGAAAAATAGGCACTATAATATATATTTGAAATGCCAAAAAAAGGTAAGCATTTAAAGTGGCGCGTTTTTTATGTAAATGTAATGCAAAAGTTTGCGTCACATATATGTAGACAATGCGCCATATTTAATTTAGAAATTTAATTTAATTTGTTTTTGTGCTTAACAATTAGCAATCGAACAACACTGAAGATTGTCCAACTACAACAATAAGCGCTGCATTTCAAAGTTGTGAGGCTTTAAAAGGTAAGTAACCTAGAATTTGTAGGGCGATTTTATAAACTTTTCTTTTATTTTAGAAAATGGACAAAAGGCAAAAGATATAACAGATGCCATTGTGTTCATGATAATGAAGGATAACATGCCTGTTCGGTGTGTCGAGAAAGAAGGGCTAACACACCTAATGAAAAAATGTGTGCCACAATATAAAATGCCTGGCCGGACCAAGGCAAGTATTAATATTACAATTTGTTTTATTTTATTATTATTCCTTATTTTATTTATTTCTTAATTTTATTTTTCAGGTAACAACAATTTTGGAAGAAAAAAAATATAAGCAATTAAAGTTTGATCGTTGTCGAGATGCTAAGTAAAGTGAAGGACGTTGCGTTCACCTGCGATGCTGTGACTATAAAAAACTCCAGCCGATCATTCCTAACTATAACAGCGCACTTTATCAATGAACAAATTCTAGAAGGAATATGTTTAAAGGCAGGAAGAATGGACCAGGTTAGATTATATATATATTTTTTTCTTGTTTATTGTTTGTCGTCTTTGTCTTGTGTTCTGTCAATTTTGGTCATTTGTCACTGTTGTTATTTCTGTACCCATATTTTAGAGAAAACACATTTCTTTCATCTAATTTAGTCTCACACTAGTGAGTATATAAGCTGGTTATTGGAGATCGCGTGCGAAGAATTTAACATAGATCGGTCTAAGTGTACAACACTGACCACAGATAACGCAAATAACATGAAAGCCGCATCAAGAGATTTTCTTGGAAATGGGAATCATATTCCTTGCTTTGCTCATACGATAAACTTACTGGTTGATGACACGGTGAAGGAGATTTCATCATTTACAAATATTTTAGACAAAGTAAAGAGGATTGTAATGCATTTCAAACACAGTACTTCGTTAATGGACCAGTTGCGAAAAGCCCAGGCCGACGAGGGAATTCCGGAAGGTTGCGTTAAGACCTTGCAGCAAAATGTTGACACGCGTTGGAACTCATGTCTTTATATGCTTGAATCCTTCTTAGGTCTTGACACGAAGAAAACACGGTCCATGTCCAACTCTAGTATGTACTAGACATCTTCATGAGTGGCAAATATAATACATTCGAATGGATAAGGTTCATTATGAATTGAGTGAATTGTCATACATAGCCAACTTGGTTTGAATGAATGAGTACAATTGTGTTCAACAAATCGTGAACGAACAAAAGCGAATGTTGTTGAATGAGTATGAGAGCTATTGAGTTGAAACTATTCGAACTTGTCGTATTGCGCTCTTGTTGCACGTAGTAATAAAATAAAGTGGAAAAGCACAATTTAACATAAAAATAATGAACCAGTAAGAAAAGCGACAGTGGGATACCCTACGACCCATGTTCTGGTGTAATTTAATGCACATGCTGTACAATTATCCCCAACAGATGACGCTTCGCGCTCGCTCGCCTACCTTGTTATGCTCATACTTTCTTAAATAACTTCTGTGTTTATTGTCAGATCGGATTTGGAGAATACGTAGATATTTTATTCATTTTATTGAATGTTGTACCTTTTATACAGCGCTAACAAATTGAGTTCAAAAATTAAATTATTGACTTGCAGAGGCGGTGGGCGCCCAACATTTGAAATAAACTTGATCTGCGCCTAGTCCACAGAAACCTTCATACCAAATTTGATGTATAGCTTTTATAATAGCTGAGATCTGTGTGTACATCTGATCATCCGGACAGACAGACAGACGGACATGGATCAATTGACTTGACTAGTTATCACGAGCAAGAATATATATACTTTATGGGGTCTGCCACGCCTTCTTCTGCCTGTTACATACATGTGCCCAAAGTTAGAATACCCTTTTTTGACCATTTTCAATGGTCGAAGGGTATAAAAAGTTGCAATGAATGTTATTGTTGACACGATTAGTTGTCCCAACATTTAAAAGATAGGAAACAAACGGTCGTACGCCATCAATAATTTTGAATGGACGACATTTTTGACGACCCATTCCGTAATTACTGCTATACCATCCTTTTTCGTGGCTGCACTTACATCAATAGGACAAATATTGCGAGACTTAGTGCTGTTTGCCACAAAGCATTTGTGCTTCGCAAGGTTTGATGTACTTCCTGTAAACCTGTATACTGGATAGCTTATCAAGAGATGTAAAGCACTTGACAAACTATTCAGCTTTTAGAGCTGATATTACCATGTGAAAAGTTGTGAATTGTATGTAATAGTTTTGGAAATGTGCTCTAAGGAAATAAGCTTAAACTAATTGGAAAATATGCTGTATTGAAAAATTGCCTACTCATTCGAAACATGTGAAGCCTGTTGACATTTCTGAATTTTTCACTCCGTTTTGCTCTTAGTCATTCTAGCCTTTTACTTCAGCTCAGCCTGCTGTGAAACTCAAGAGTTACGCTCAGTCATACAAATTCATTTCATTGCCTACTTCGCATTCAGTCAATTCAACTCATTTCGCATTCACTCAATTGCTTGTGTTCTGTAAGTGAACTCATGCAGACGTCTAATACTTGCAATAACGAGTACATGCTTGAAAAAGAATTCAAACTAATTTAAAATATAAAACAAACATAAACATTCAATACAGCGAAATGACAGTCGAGCGCACTCGCAGTAGGATACCTATCGGCGTATGTTCCGGTGTAGTTTAATTTCTTAAATTCATACACATATTTAAAAGTATGTACATAATTTCAAATTATTCTCGACAGATGACGCTTGCGCTCGGCTGCCTGTGTTGTTAGCTAACACATACTATGCTCATATTTTCATGAATAACTGCTGTGTTTATTGTCCGATCGGATTAAAATTTGGAGAATACAAAAACATTTGAAATACACTTGATCTGCGCAGAGTATATGGGAACCTTCATTCCAAATTCGGTGTCTCTTTGGTCTGTCTAGTAGCATAACCTTTTTAGACCATTTTCAATGGTCGAAGAGTATAAAAACTATCACTTTTTAATTGAGCGATAAAAGATAGCTAGCTTGATATGCCGGCAGATGGCGCTGCCAGATGAGCTGTGTTGCTGTTCTGATATATCATAAGCGCCATCCATCGTCTGGCGATGCTTGTACTAATAATACCGATAAGCATCGAACACATAGAGTACTCAAACAGCGGATTTAACCACTAAGCATCGAACATATAGAGTACTCAAACAGCGGAATCTACTCATCTAACGCAATGCGGACAGTGGGACCCCAGAAGGCGAAGTGTTTCACGAGTGAGCGATGTGCTCTCTTCGTTAGAAACGCACATCGGCAGCAAGTCAGTCGCACAACGGCAGCGGAACGACGAGCATGGGTGCGATTCTTTGCGCTGTGCGATCGTTTCATTGTGTGCGTATATGCATGCACAAGCTACCATATGAATGTATGCGTTGCTTGTGAAGTTTGACAACGGGCAAATACTTCGGCCAGCGGGCTGGCATCCTGAAGTCAATTTTGTGTTTCGGCGTCGAGAGCCTAGAGACTGAGGCACAGTGGGCAAAAATGGTTATCTTGGGGCGAAAATGTTATAACATTCGAAAGCATGTGGCTTGTTTAATGAGGATAATTTTATTTTGTAGATATATATTTATGTATTCAGAATTTTTTAGTTTTGATTCATAAATTTGTCAAAATAAGTCAAAATATAAACAAAAAAATAAAAATAAAGATGTCGCACAACTATTTTTCATATTATAAATTTGATATAAAAAATATAATACAATTATGAATATTTAATCTATCTACTCAATAAATTATGAATACACATGTTTTCAGATGTTAAAAGTTATTACCGCCAAATACCCATTTTGGCTCACTGTAATTCGGTCTCTTAGCTCTCGATGATAAAGACAAAAACAAACACACAGTTGATTTCACGCTGGCCAGGTCCGTAGCTAAAAGTGTGCAGGGTGTGCGGTACAGAAGAGCTCTCAACAGTCAGGGGCTCACGGTTACCAAACATAAAAATGCTATTAATGGGGATATATTTGTACAATTTAATTCCTTTGGTAAACACATATATATTTATTAATTAATGTAATTTAAGTAGGAGTTCCTGATAAGTATTGTACAGGGGCCCGTAAAACCCTCACTACGGCCCTGTGCCTCAGTCTCTAGGCTCTCGACGCCGAAATACAAAATTGACTTCAGGCTGCCAGTGCGCTGGCCGAAACATTTCGCTGTTGACAAACTTCACAAGCAACGCATACATTCATATGCGAGCTTGTGCATACATACATACACACACACATGGAAACGATCGCACAGCGCAAAGAAGTACGCGCATGCTTATCGCTCTGCTGACGTTGTGCGACTGAAGCAGTTTTGATGCTATGCACTCGAGCTACCCCGGTCGACCGTTTATTCTCAATGCTTCTTCTTCTCCGGGGTGGCAGGCCCGCAAAATCAGCATCAAACAGCTCTGACGCTGTTTGAAGTCTCTATGTGTTCATTGCTTAGTGGCTGTATAAACATCGTCGATAATATCGATGTGATGCGTTTATCGGAAGTCGCTGATGGCGTTTCGCATGATTTGATGGAGTTTCAAATTCTAGTAATGTAAAACAACACACGTGTAAAAATAAATGTAAATGATAAATTAATACCTATAAACTGTTTGCATAAATATTACTTATCATGAGTTATCATTTTATAGATAAAGACAAAAACAACACAACGGTGCAAACTGATGAAGTAGAAATAAAGCCGAAACCGGAAATAATTAGCTCAAAAAAATGTTTGATTTTGATTGTTCTTAGCTCTTTTTAAAGGAATATTGTGTTTTTTATTTTTTAAAGTTATTGTACATTTTTGTTTTCAAATATGGAACATGTTCACTTATTCTGTGAATGCATTCAATACATGTATGTATATACTTTGGTTTTGGTTTTTTGATAATATTCGTATGGTTCTTTATATGTTGCAAATGTGCAATAAAATTCTGAAGTATTTGTTCCTTGAACATATTTCTTTGTATGATTGAAAATCAAATCCAAAACCAATATAATTAATAATGTACATATTATGTCGATTTTGAAAACAAATTTATTAAAATAATATCAAACATACGTTTTATTTAATAAATAAGAAACATCTCTGACAATCTGTCCGAAAAAAGGATAGCCTGGCAGCCCTGCTCATGAGTGAGTGAACGAGAGTCAGCTGTTCAGTGAGCTGAATAAGTGAGCAATGTTCAGTACTCACTGTTCTCTATTTTGCATCCTTCAGCTCAGTTCACTGAGTCAGTTCGTTGATCTCATATGAATGTTTTGGTTCACTTTCGTTTGTATTGTCTTTCAAATACATTTTTTTTGTTCAAATACATTTTTTAAGTCAATAAAAATGTCTTTGATTGGAAAACAATGCGAAATATATATACATTTTACAAGCAAGCTAAATGAAAATATTGCAGAAATGTCTCAACCGTCAGAAATGGAGAGCATTGTCCTAAAAAATGCAGTGGGTGTTATTGTATTAAACAGAAAAACAATGTGAGCAACAATCAGTGAAGTGAACAAGTGTGAAGTGAACAATGAGTGAAGTGAACATGCTTACTAAAGTGACATAACTCTAATTGTAAACAAGGACAGCTGACACACAGTGAGACAGTAGATGAAACAAAGATGAAACCACTAAGTGTGGTTTATCATTAGTCTATCGTAATTAATTGTTCTAAGCAATAATACTCGTTTGTATCGCAATGCTTGAGTTTTGAAAACTACAACCGATTCCCCGACAGTAAAATACCTTTCGTCCATTTTTAAATAACCGAAGCAAGCACACTAATTTAACTAAAAAGTTAAGTTATCGCTTTTACACTTATAAAGTTAGTATACCCATCTTTGTTTTGATACTGCTTTTCTGTCCCACTAAGCTTGCAAATATTTTTTTTCGATTAACGTACGGAACTTGAACCAAAAACTTAGACCGACCAAGATTCATTTATTCTGTTAGCACAAGTAATATTCTGTTAACCTAGCCTGGTCACACTTTTAATTTGCGTGAAATGGAAAAATAATCATAAATAAAAGTCGCAAATTGAACGCGATCTCAACATACACAGACGTACTAATGTGCATTTACGCACAAACAATAACATCGTGTACATTTATCTGCACTGAGTGTCATTTAAGAAACAAAGCTGAGTTTCGAAAAAACGACATTATCTGGAGACAATCGAAATTGAAGTTGAGTTGAGTTGCGTCGTGTCGAGTTGCCATGTCAGCTCCACTTACACGAAATGTGCCGTATTTAAAGCAGCAAATGACTGCACTGCTCCACAACACATCGCCGGTAATAACACTTATTTGTTTGGTAACCATTCTTGGTTACCTCTTTTCCTATTCGGAAACTGCTGTGCTGCTGCTGAGCGTGACACCTGGCTATATTTTGCCGAACGGAAAGTTTTGGGTATGGACTGCGTTCACCTTCTGTTTTATCGAGCTGCACTGGTGGGAAGTAGTCGTCGATGTGATCACAGTGGGACTGTGTGGCAAAATGCTGGAGCCACTCTGGGGACAATTTGAAATGTTCAAATTCTTCGCACTAAGTAACTTTGGTGTCTCGCTCCTTACAACAATCTACTACTTATTTTACTATATGATTACCAAAAATCCAACCATTTTATTCGATGTACACATCCATGGCCTGGCGGGATACGTGGCGGGCATTTGTGTTGCAGTACGACAGATAATGCCCGATCACCTTATCTTCAAAACACGTTACGGACGTTTAACTAATCGGTGAGTATGTTTAATCTTTATAAGTATAAACAAATTAACATATCTTTGTTATAAAGATCTGCACATTTGAATATATCTTTGAATTTCGTTATCGACGTGTACTTTTCCCATTTTATTAAAGTCGGATAATTATATCCCATGGCTTCGATAGGAACAATATGATATAATTAAAGTATTTACATCTATTAATGAATACATGAACAATGCTATTCTGTATCATTATATATAACTCATATAGGAACGATCGGAAGGGGAAAGGGTGTGCTGGTAGTCGTTCTATTTACTTTGATCAATTTCGTTGGTCGTCGAAGTTCTTCTATAAATCAGACAGTTTAATACTCGTTTAAATTTCGCGTATCAGATATTATATTTATAGTATATTTAATTAATTGAGTCCTTTCTCTTCTAGTAACGTACCCTTGACAGTTCTTATCATGGCTATAATCTTTTGGGCCATCGGCTTATTGGATGGCACTTATCCAGCAATGTTTGCCTCCGGTGCTATCGTCTCGTGGATTTATTTGCGCTTCTATCAACATCACCCAAACGGACGCGGCGACAGCTCAGAGTCCTTCACGTTTGTTAGCTTCTTTCCAAATGTGACGCAGCCGTTTATCGGTATACTAGTGAATCCCATATACAACTGTTGTTTGCGCACGGGCGTGGTCAAAACGCCTACTCCTCTACGTTCTATATCAGCATCTAGTTTAATATCGGTGTCTGTGCAATTGCCAGGCGTTGATCCGCATGATATTGAGCGGAGGCGGTAAGCATTAATGCATATGTTAGCATTATATTCTGATTAACATTATTATTTCCTTATTATACACAGACAAATTGCGCTGAAGGCACTTAGCGAGCGGCTTAAGGCTACAGATTCAACGCGTCACACCCAATTGCCAAAGTCATTTCCGCAGCAGCAGCATCAGCATCATCAGCATCACCAACACCACCAACACCACCAACATCACCATCACCAACAGCAGCTGAACAAGCATCAGGGCCACAGTCATGGCGTTGGACATAGTCATAGCCATGCGACTGGGCACGGTCATAGTCATGGACATGGAGCGGCGCAGGCACCGCAACCAGATTTCCTGAAGGCCTCCCAGAGCAGTGGAGTACAATCATTGCCAATCACAACAGCTCGGTCAGAGCCTCGTATGATCAGCACAATGAATACCATTGCAATACCTATGCCCGCGCCGCCGCCCAAAGATGTCCAGAAACCGGTTGAAGAATCTGTTACTGCTATGCTCGTCAATTTGGATGATGAGTCTTCGGCATAGACATTTTTTTATTTAACCATAAATGAATTTTTGATTAATTTTATTGTATGCGATTGATTATTTATGTATAACTGCAACAAAAATAGTATTTAATCTATTTCATACCCTCACTGGCATTTTTCTGTGGATGTGGTGGGTACATATGTATGTACATATGTTATTTCGGGAATGATCTTTCAGATATCCTGCAACTTAAAAGCAGCATAATATTGATATTCACAATGTATACAATTACATTGATATTTACTAATGCCAACGTTGCAGTTTAAACAATTATTTAATGAAATGCTTTGATTAGTTTACAAAAGAATTGATATATACATAACATATATGTACATTCTAGGAGTGTTAATCTATTTCAATTTTCTCGAGTATCTCAAAAATGTCCATTGTAAAGTATTGATTAGCTGATTCTGCACGTTTTTCGCTTCTGTGCTCATTTTGGATACCATCACTAAGCATCGAACATATAGAGTACTCAAACAGCAGAATCTACTCATCTAACGCAATGCGGACAGTGGGACCCCAGAAGGCGAAGTATTTCACGAGTGAGCGATGTGCTCTCTTCGTTAGAAACGCACATCGGCAGCAAGTCAGTCGCACAACGGCAGCGGAACGACGAGCATGGGTGCGATTCTTTGCGCTGTGCGATCGTTTCATTGTGTGCGTATATGCATGCACAAGCTACCATATGAATGTATGCGTTGCTTGTGAAGTTTGACAACGGGCAAATGCTTCGGCCAGCGGGCTGGCATCCTGAAGTCAATTTTGTGTTTCGGCGTCGAGAGCCTAGAGACTGAGGCACAGTGGGCAAAAATGGTTATCTTGGCGCGAAAATGTTATAACATTCGAAAGCATGTGGCTTGTTTAATGAGGATAATTTTATTTTGTAGATATATATTTATGTATTCCGAATTTTTTAGTTTTGATTCATAAATTTGTCAAAATAAGTAAAAATATAAACAAAAAAATAAAAATAAAGATGTCGCACAACTATTTTCCATATTATAAATTTGATATAAAAAATATAATACAATTATGAATATTTAATCTATCTACTCAATAAATTATGAATACACATGTTTTCAGATGTTAAAAGTTATTACCGCCAAATACCCATTTTGGCTCACTGTAATTCGGTCTCTTAGCTCTCGATGATAAAGACAAAAACAAACACACAGTTGATTTCACGCTGGCCAGGCCCGTAGCTAAAAGTGCGCAGGGTGTGCGGTACAGAAGGGCTCTCAACAGTCAGGGGCTCACGGTTACCAAACATAAAAATGTTATTAATGGGGATATATTTGTACAATTTAATTCCTTTGGTAAACACATATATATTTATTAATTAATGTAATTTAAGTAGGAGTTCCTGATAAGTATTGCACAGGGGCCCGTAAAACCCTCACTACGGCCCTGGGCCTCAGTCTCTAGGCTCTCGACGCCGAAACAGAAAATTGACTTTAGGCTGCCAGTGCGCTGGCCGAAACATTTCGCTGTTGACAAACTTCACAAGCAACGCATACATTCATATGCGAGCTTGTGCATACATAGCACACATACATTGAAACGATGGGTAGCGCAAAGAAATATGCCCATGGTCATCGTTTCGCTGTCGTTGTGCGACTGAATTGATGCCGCTGTTCGCTGTTTCTGGATTGCTCACCAAAGAGAGCCGATCGCTCTCTTGTGAAACGCTTCGGGCCGGGGGGTCATAATAATCCGAAGACCACTGGGCAAGTACTTTTCGCTGTTTGAGTACTCTATATGTGATTGCCAAAAATGATTCATTTAAGTAAATCGATATATTGTACAAAGTAGCGAATTATATGTTACTTTACTTTGTGCGCCACTGTGAGAAGCCATTGAAAGTATCCTAAAATTAGTATAATTTGTGCAAACATATGTAACAGGCAGAAAGAGGCGTGGCAGTCCCAACGAATGATATATATACTCTTGATGGGGATCACTAGCCAAGTTTATTTATCCATGTGTATCTGTTTCTGTTGAGGTGTCAATATCAGCAACTGTCCGAGCTAGAGAGCAAATTTTGTAGAAATTTAAATTTCAATATTTTTAAAATACCTGACTTTGTCTCTATCTCTTATTCTGCGATTAATACTTTATTGCAAATAAAAACTTTAAAACAACTAATTGATAATATTCAAAAATATACTTAATAACGTTTACTTGCAAAGCACAATCATGCAAAAAAAAAACTGAATTGATATTATTTACTGAAACGATATTAACAATTCAGAAATAGAATGTCCAAAATAATGGTTTCACCAAAAAATTGACAACCTTGCAATATGAAAAATACTAACGCTACAGTCAGGTGCTGACTGTATAAGGCCATGGATTATCATATTATACCGTAATAAAAATTTTAACGGTATGGAATCGCCGCCCGAATATTATTATTATTAGAATAAAATAAATAAAAAAAATAAAATAATATGATAAATAATTAATAAATTCGCACCCGCCTCAACCGGGAGTTGAACACACGCACTCTCTCACAGCCGTCCGCCACTCTAACCACTCGGCCATTGCCTCACTCCTTGGCCCATCGGCAAAGCTGCATTGTCAACCAATTTTGTTACCATACAATGCAAATAAAAAGTTTAAAATGCTGTGTGTCTGACGCTAGATTTGAACTTCGGTATGCTTGCGTAAATTAGGTCTGCTTAAGTATAAATGTATGTTCAAAGTGAGTTTAATTCGTATCATATCTCACTTATTAATAGTCCGATTTAAATCAAATTTTCACAAAACGCCCGTGGCAAACTATTTGTCATGTAAGATATATAACTTTGGTTGTTGAGCTAATATTGTAGTTTTTAAATAGTTATTACTGATTTACAGAGGCGGGAAGGGGCGTGTCCAAATTTTAAAAATACTTTGAGACACTGCAATATATACGTATGTTGTCGCAAAATTTGATGACTCTAGCTCTTATACTTTCTGAGATCCAGGTGTTCATACAGACAGACAGACGGACAGACAGACATGGCTCAATCGACTCGGCTACTGATACTGATTCAGAATATATATAGTTTATGGGGTCGGAGATGCCTCCTTCTGCCTGTTACGCACAATTCCGATCCGACAAACACAATAGTCCATGAATTTTTTTAAAATCCATGGCCTAAAAATACAGTATAATGTTGTTATTATAAATCGTCACTCTTTGCTAGTAAAGACGCCACCGATTATAGTGTTAGTTTTGATCGTGGCGCCAAACTGCGCATGACCGTTTACTTATGCTTGGCAATGCCATATAAATGGAAAGTACATAGTTTGTTTACAAATCAATTTTTCGAAATGGGTAAAGTTAAGTTCATTTTTAGGATAAGTGCACATTTTTTTGAGTCAAACATGGTGAGGCAGTAAGCACAGTTAATAGAGTATAAGTATTACTTTATTTTCGTTAATTAAAATATTAGGTTTCTAACTTTTCTTTTAAGTGCCCTTAAAAAGTTGTTTACAAGAGAACGACAGGGCTTTATCTAAAATTTAATTTAATTTGCGATTATAAAGCAAAATGTTTTCAATTTTCTATACACTGCGATTAATCCAAATCGGCCCATTAGCACAGAAACTACTAAAGCGAACAGCGAATAGTTTACGTGACTCTGCAAGTGTTCAAGTGCCGAGAGACTACAAATTTTGTGCAGAATATTCTATCGGGAATTATAAAAGTTAAAAATACTAGTAAGTAGTAACGTGTTTGTAATAATTGTTAATTTTTCAAAATTCTTACAGTGTGGTTTGTTCGTTACCTGTGTCACATTTGAGTGTCACTGTGGAAGCTCTTAACAGTTTCCATGTCGTCAGAAAATCGATGTAGAAACTACAATTCTGCGACATATCTACACCTTCATTTATGAGAATCTTAAAGCTGTTTACAGTAAAGGAAGGTGCGATCGTACTCGCTTTCATTCGCTTTGTTAATTTGTTACATTTATATTTATAAACGAAGAACGAACTGATACATGATGGAGTCTATGTAAAAGGTGATGACTTACACATCAATTGTCACTTCGGTGCCCCCGAGACCACCTTATATAACATCATGAACTGATATGCAGAGCAAAACGAATAACTCAATTAGTTGAACTGAACAGAAGGGAGTAAAGTAGCAAAACAAAGTAATTGAGCAAAACTGGACAAGTGACCAACGGAACAGTCAGAACTGAACATTCAGTTTACTAGTTAATAACTAAACTAGTAAGAAAGCTACAGTCGCTCGACCCTGATTGCGATATATGTTACCACCTACCCTACTTGAACTTTCCTCTCAAACATTTTTCGCCTACAGCGCATTTTTTTCTCATATTTTATATTTATTTTATTTATCACAATTATAAACAAGTATAAAATGCGTTATCTTATTTCAAATGCAAACTGTAAGTATGTTAGTACAGTGAGACCATAGTCATGCATCGAAATAATGATGATTTTTCTTTTTGAAACGTGGTCATACTGCTCATTTCAATTTGTATAAGAAATCGGGACTTATCTCCCAAACTAAGCCAAAAGCGTTAAATTATTACTTATTATTTTTGGCTTGACTCCTCAAAATTTATAAGAACCAATCGTCAGATCTTGGCGCCCTGGAAACTGCACTCGTGCGCGGCTATTGATGTTGATTTAAGGTATACATATATACTTTATGGGCTCGGAGATGTCTCCTTCTGTATGTAACGTATATTTTTGCGTGGAGCCTGTATTATTGGCAAATACCGTTTATATTTCGACAATTACTGTAATTTCTATTTGAATTAATTCTACAAAATAACAAAAAAAATGTCGTGACCGGTTACTTAAAAATACCAGCGGGCGTAACAGTTCTAGCTATCGTTCATCCCTAATATCGATTCTCCAATTGGAACCGCTGTTGGCTTTTGCCGTAATTCGCATTTCATTGTTTTTTTAAATTTTTTGTTGTGTAGGTGCCACTTGTTTGATATTCTTAAGCCGGTCGGGCGGTAAAAAGGCAAAATGTTTAGTTAAAGAGTCAAAAGCGGGTTGCAATACCAAGTTAAAGACTAAAATGGGTCGCACCAACAACATCGATACACAACCAGGAAGCACAGGTGGAAATCTATCAAATGGTGAATCCGGTAAACTTCCGATAAGACATTAGTCATCTAGGACCAAACCAAAAAACCGAAACTGATGATAAACCTAATGTAGCAAGAAAGTTACTTGTTTGTTTCTAAAATACATATACATTAGATACATATGTACATGTGTACACACATTGGCGTTTATCTAAGTGTATGTATGTTCGTGTATGTGTGCAAACAATACGTAGAAGCCTGTTCATGTGCGACGGCATGCCTACGTGTACAGTTAATTGTATAGCTCCAAACACATCCACATATGTAATTTCTAAGGAAAAGAGTTTACATATACTTACTTAATTTCAATCCGAATAATAAACACAGAAGTTATTAAAGAAAGTTTGAGCATAAGACCAAGGGTGTGATACGCGAGCTCCATCTGTCGGAATAATTTGAAAGCATGTTTACGTACATATGTATATGTATGGTATATGTATCGAAGAGTATCCTACTGTCGAGTGCGCTCGATTCTTGCTCTCGATTTATTTCCTTAAAGTTGTATTCCTTTAAGCGACGGCGATGCATATTTGCATCAAACCGATCAAATTCAATTGATTTCAAAAATGTATTATTAAATTAGTATACCATTTTCAATGGTCGAAGGGTATAAAAAGTGTATTTAATGTAAACCTAAAACATTCTTTGTTTTAATATTGTCGATTAGTTTCACACTACTTTGACAAAAGTCAAAGATATACTCACTTTTGAAATGTGCAATAGATCTTTATGCATAGACATACTTATTTGAGTCGTCCAAAAATTAGTTAAAGAATGAAATATGTTTAATGTGTTGCACTGTACATTTTTAAATATATAGGAAACATCTTTTTATACCTTTCGACCATTAAAAATTTTCAAAGAAGGGTATACTTGGTGTATGTGGCATAAGGAAGCATAACAGATCCCACAAAGTATATATATATTCTAGCTACCGAAGATTAAATAATTTATTTGCGGGGGTGGTGGGCGTGGCATAATAATATTTGAATAAATATAAATAATAAATAATATTTGAAATAAACTTGATCAGAGTATAGTATAGTATACAGGAAATTTGGTGTCTCTAGGATTTAAAATAATTGAGATCTGTGTGTTCACACAGACAGAGAAAAATGGCTCAATCGGTTTGAAAGGTATAAAAGAGTGTATTTTTAATTTTTTGGTATCGAATAAAAAGGATCGGATCAAAAACAAATGTTGAAAGCAGTCAGTTTTCAAAAAAGCCTTTAGTCTAGACAATCAACATACTGTAAAACTTATACATATATGTATTCTTTAATTTTATTTCATTTACATACGTCTATACGTCTGGCGCTTTCTCCTCGCACTTCCTCGATCGTGCACGGTCGATGACAATATATCTTATTTTTAGCTTATATTATATTTACACTATTTACAATACCTTAATTTGTTAACTTAACAGTTTTTATACGATCGCCAAACCTGTTTTCAACAGGTTCTCCTATCAAACTAAAACTCAGACTTGACAAGGAATTGAGCTTGTGTACGTCTGAACTTTTACTTTTGTCTGCGCCAATTTTCAGGGCCGTTTGCAAGCTCTTGCAAGTTACATGACAGCAAACAGGGCTGTAGCGACGTGTGTGCGATGCACAACGTTCTCTGCATTCCAGAGGGCCCCCTGGAAAAGCTATGGTGTACGAAAAGTTTTATATCAGCTGGACAGAAAGACATGTCTAAATCAACAGCTATTGATACTGAGCAGGAATACATACATATACAATCAAAAGAAAGGAAAACATGGAAAAAACTGACAGACAAGAAGAAAAAAAAAACGAAAAGCAGGACAATAGGTTTTTAATAAAAAAAGTCTAAAATTTGATCAAATTATGTAATTTTTCAGCTCTACCGATAATGTCCTAGTGGTTCCTTATATGTTTAAAATGTGCCTAAAAATTACAAAATGGCAGTATATACCAATATTTCTGAAATATTTGTTCCTTGGACATGTTCCTTTTTATACCCTTCAACTATTGAAAATGGTCCAAATGGGTATACTTACTTTGTGAAAGTGTATGTAACAAGCAGAAGGAGGGGTGGCAGACCCCATAAGGTATATATATTCTTGCTCGGGATCACTAGTCGCGTCGATTGAGCCATGTCCGTCTGTCCGGATGATACAGATCTCAGCTATTATAAGAGCTAGAGACACCAAGTTTGGCATGAAGGTTTCTGTGTACTAGACGCAGATCAAGTATATTTTAAATGTTGGGTGCCACGCCTACTGCCACCGTAAATTAGTAATTTAATATTTGAAATCAATTTGTAAGCGTGGAATTAAAGATACACTTTGCTGACTAACATATACTAAGCTGAATAAAATATCTACGTATCCTCCAAATTGCAATCCGATCGCACAATAAACACAGAAGTTATTCAAGAAAGTATCCGAATAAAACCAAGTGCTTGTGTCAGCTAACTAGGGAGGCAGAAGAGCGCAAAGCGCCAACTCCATCTGTCGAGAATAATTAGAATGCACGTACATATGTTTACACCGGAACATAGGTTTAAGGGTATCCGACTGTCGCGACTGTTACTATTGTTCTTAATAACATTTCAAGTTCACTTATTAGAAAGTGTCTCTACGGTAAAAATTGTCTTTCGTATTTTTTTAACAGTAAGAAAGTTTACTGAAAACAAATATTTAATTAATAAATAAAGGCGAACTTAAGGTTGGAAGTACACGTTTGTACCCATTAAGAGTAAACGTACGTACATATGTACATATATACGAAAAATACGAAATTCAACTATAACAGAATTTTGTTAGAGTTTGAATTCAACTGAAGAGTAGTAGAATGTTAGAGGAATGAATTCTGTTATATAACGAGAGCATCATTCGAATGGCAAGTCGAATGAGCATGGCGCCTGCAAATGTTCTAGTATGTTCAAATATGCATGCAAAAATAATGAACGTGATGAAATAAGTTGCTGAATGAACCTGATGAAATTAGTTGCTGAATGAATCCGATCAAATACTTGGTAGACGAACAAAGAGAAAAGAAACGACGCCACGCCAGGCCCGTACGGGCACAAAGTAATGAAGGACGGGCAGGATTATAAATGCGCAATAAATGATTTGAAGAATGATACGTAAAAATCGTTTATGTATTTATATATTCTTTTATACTTTATATATTCTTGAAATTATATTATAATTGAGCAAATCTAATACAACTGCAGATTACGATCTTTTCTATCATTAAATTTTCTTAGAATCATGTTTATATTCAATGCGGTCGTTCTATTTCTTTCAAAAACCAAGTAAACAAGATCAGCCATGCGAGCATGGGCCATTGACAGGCGCTGGGGCCTATTCATCGCAGTCAATGTTGAAAACGTTGATTCGCAAGTTGCTGTACTACAACCGAATGTCTCAACAGCTGCCATTAATTCGAACGTTTCTTGGAAAGCTGCACGATACCTGAAATACCTTGGCTTCTCGATTCATCAAAAAGTTTTTCACAACTGTCAATTCTTCTTGACAAGGAACTGTCAAACCTTAAAATATATGAATTCAAGCATGTTAGTAAAACGCCTAATAATTCCATGTTGATTGTATATTATTTCATATTACCTAGTTCTTTAAAAATGTTCAGTGCTTGATATTTTTCTAGATATAATTTTTTTTCCGGTTTTTCCTTAGACGGGCTGTACGGGCAAACAAGTCGACAGTACGGGCAGCGCCCGTACTTTCCCGTACGTAGCTACGGGCCTGCGCCACGCGGTGGAACAGTCAATTGAGTAGAGTTAGGTTAAGGAGAGAGATAGACGTGGGAAAACTTCGATGTCTGCGGACGATGGAAAACACCTCTAGAGAGAGACCACTAAACATCTTGCAGGCGACTTGCTGTGCTCTTCAAGTAAAAAAAATTACATAAAAGTAATGAAAGGAGATCAGCCAAGACCTCTTTCCCCGATACATACATACATACATACAGTTAAGTAACTCTTTACACATATTTATGTACATTACATTAAAATGTACATACAGTTAGTCAAGAAACACTTTACACAGATGTACATAACATGAACATGTACATATGTGTAAAGACTTTCTTGACTAACTGTAAATAAGTGCAACACGTCAGAAGCCACACAGCTCGGAAACAGACAAGATTGTTTACACACATGCGCGACTCGTATTGAAAAATCCAATGCACACTGGTTCCAATTTCAAATGTTTAAATGTTCTCTACTGATAACACTGATGTTGCCCACGGCTGCCCCGCATCTGTAAATCAGTGAAAACTGCAATTCAAACAGGTTTCCGTCCGGCGGCGATATACTTATTTTACAATTATTTATTGCAGCCGAATAGTTAATATATGTACATATATGTATGTAAGTTCAATTTTTCCTTGTGTGACCATATGTATGTAAAGTTAGAAATATTTAATATGCGACGAACGAGTTTACAGGGAAAATGCATAGCCTTATACAGTCAAACATTATCCAAATATTTTAACAAAAGAATTATTATCAGCAAGCCAAATCGAATTTAACAAATTCAAATTATAACAAACATACCTTCAGGCTTAACATACTAAAAACCACTGTTTCAAAATACGCTATTTTCAAGTATTATATATAAACCTGTTTACGTGTATTGTAATATCAAATTATAGATGGAGAAATTGTACATACATCCTTTCATTCTTGTAGTACATTTTTTTCTTACCCAGCTTTTCAGTGCTGCAACTTATAATATATCGCGTTAGATTTATGAACTTATCTATAGCTATCGTAACTACACTACCACAAGTAGTGGTACTGGTACAAGTTTAACAAAGTGGGCTGCAATTTGAATTGTATAACTGTGTTATTCAACTCCGCTAGAGAATCTATTTTATTGCAATAAAATATTACTTCGTCTTGTCCCCTGAAAAAGTACGTATGCCAAATAATGTTAAATTGGGACCAGTGTTAAATGTAGGTAGGGACTACTTCAAACCGATTTAACGTATCATAATTTTGAGGATGCAAAGTGAGCACATGGTTGCGCCAAGTGAAGCGTTTATTTTATGCAGACTTTGAAATTTTGATACTTTAAAGCCAATTTTTATAATAATATAAAAATTTGTTTACACCAGTTTCCAGTTGCAGTTACGTACAATTTAATTTAATTTAATTTTACTAAACGCTTGCTATCCACAAAATTTCCTAATTTTTACGTTTTTAGATAAGATCTATTAAAAGTTCCTAACCTATTGAGAGAACTTGAGATTCCATAGAAAGAATCAAATTTCAAATTCCATTTCAGCATTGAAATTAACACCAACAGATTGTAGGGAAGTGCTATAATTAACGGGAATGAATAAGTTTCTAAGGTAGAGGTGCATCAACATCAATGTTTGTTTATGTTTTTCATATGAAACATCGATGATTATCGATGTTACATTGATGTTTCTGCAACTCTAATAGAAGGTATAAAATAAATATGTATTTATCGGTATTTATATTGCCATTTACTGTATAAACATCTATTAATTAAATTCCGTTTCTGGCCCACTGTGCGACATCGACGTCAACGTCAACATCAACGTCGACGTCGACAAGAAACAACTTTACCTTGTGAGCAAGATAAACCACTGAGGGCGATCGATTGGCGCACAGTTTCGTTGTGCTTACCACGTATAACGGTTCGTGTTGCTTCCTTGCCGTTTTGCCATTACTAAAGTTTTATCACGCAAAATATACACAAAAACAAGACAAACAATAAATTAAAGACAACAAAAGCAAAGGCACAACTGAAATATCAACATTTGCAAGCTAATTGTATCTGACTGTCTCTTTCACGCAGCGATAAAATCAACGCAAAAAATGGAAGATCAGCTGCAGCTGTACACAAAGCTGGCTCAGGTTGGCCAGGAGCATTTACTTAAGTTTTGGTCTGAGATATCTGCAGACGAACGCACCCTACTGAAGCGTGACATTGACAACCTCAATCTGCACGAGATCAAGCAGTACTTTGATCGAGCCACCATCTCGTTGAGTGAAAATGGTATCAAACTGGACGATCGTCTGCAGCCAATGCCAGATGAACAGATTCTCTCCATAGTCCGCACCTCGGAAACGAAGCTCAACATGTACCGCGAGGAGGGATTACAACAAATAAGCAAAAGCCGCGTCGCTGTACTGTTAATGGCAGGTGGACAAGGTAAGGTTTTTCTTATATTATAGCTCTACTTTGGTTTCTATTTTCGTTCGTACGAATGTACATAAAAAGCATTATTAAATCCAGTTTTTTCATGAAATTTAAGAAAAGCTTTTGCTTTGAAATTGGTTTATATATTTTTGGCATTTATTCTATTCTGATCAGTATAATAATAAATATAGTTTATAATCTAAGAACCAATATTCGGATAACTTAAGTTTGGTTGTGAACAAATTTGTTGTCAAAACTTGTTTTCGTGAGCTCTTTTGCAACAGAATTCAATCGTCAAAGTGAGCATTGTACATATGTATGTATGAATATATTTCCGTGTATTCCTCACTCGATAAAAATATTGCCTTCTCTTTTCCTTCACAACAAAAAAAGAAACTACTAGAAAAACGAAATAAACAGACATGAAGAGCGTAGAGAAATGAATTTGTTTCTGGTTTCACGTTTTTACACTTATTTACTTTTGTCTTTTTCTTTCCGCAATTGAGATACAAACAATCCAAATCTTTAACATAAGCGGGAGTTGCCGGCAACAGCAACAACACCACGCTGCAGACGTGGAAGTCAATACAAATGCACATACTTGTGTGTGAGTTAAAAGCTTTTTTACTGATGCAGAAATTCTCCATCAAAAGCATGCAAAGCTCCACCGCACTATGGGGCATTTCACCAGTTTTTTTTTTACAATAATATGTTTTTCACAAGTTTGAAAAATTGCAGTATTTTAGTATTAACGTATAAGGAAAAGATCTTACAGCCTGAAAATGTTAACTTAACAGTCCAATGTTAAAATATCAGCTGTTAAAGTCAGCGTTTGCAAGCGAACAGAACTTGTCCTCATTGTGCTCAATTTTGAAGTAGAACTTTATATTCCTCAGTTTTCAAAAAGCCAATGTAAAACGTTCAAAATTGAATTGGATATTTATTTATTTTTTTTTTTTACTATGCGTTATAAATATTTTGATTATTTAATGGGTGTATTTCTAATAAATTGTACATCTAGCGAGTGGTGTTTACATGTAGTTTTAGAAATGAAATTCCAACATTGAAAAGAGCTACAAAAAATTGTTCAAATTTATTTAGCGAGTGTCAATATACATATTGTAGGGTCATCAATTCTTAATTCAAAACATCCAGTCTCAAAGTGCAGTTTTTGAGGTTTTTGAGAAATTTAATTTTTAAGGAAGCAACATCTCGATACAAATTCGTGATTGTGGAGTAAGCAATGGTGTCGTCGTGAGAAACAACATCCAATATACACTTTCATTAGTTAGATATCAAAGCAAAACTTAGCATACATACTTTTTATTACTTATCTCTTATAAATAAGCCGGAACGATGCGGATCGGGCCGATATATCGTATAGCTGCCATACAATCTATCGGACGATTTTTGTTATTTTTCAAGATATGGCTTTCAAACTTATCTCGTCTTAATTGTATTTCATCTTTAATATAATCTCATCTCTTTCATAAAAATCGGACTACTATAAAGTATAGCTGCCATACAAGTTATTTGTCAAATGGAGGGTTGGACTACGCCCACTTTTCTTAAATATTTCAAAGGCTTTCATAATAATATAAAAGAAACACCATTAAAAAATTTTACTTAGATCAAAATGTATTAATGTAAAAAAACTAGTCAAATGCCCCATAGTGCACCGGTTACATTCACATTCTCAGGCACACTAATAACTGAACCTCATGTACCCTTACCCATAACCCTTGTTGATGTTGCTTTTTATTCGTTAATTAGTGTGCAAGACACGTCACATGAAGCAAGAACTTTGAGTCATTCTTATGAGCAGCCGGTTTAGGCTGCTTTTTGGTTTCTCTCATTGCCCTTGGTGGTTTAACTCTTTTTGGCTCATTTCTCCATTTAAAATTTCCCGTTTAATTATGTTTAGTTGCAGGAAAGGAAAAGAAAGGCATGAAGTAGGTTCTATTCCTTGGCAGGTTCTTATCTCCTCTGATCGTTCCCATAATATTTATACATAATGGTGCAAAATTGAATAAGCTTGTTCATGTATTCAATGGCATCTTTAAAATTTCAAGTCTAACTGATTATTCCTATGAAATCTATAGGATATAGTTGTCCAACCTCAACGAAATGGAAATTGATTATTTGATTACCGTGGTACTTTGATTGATACAAATACCCTCATTATTAATATGTATATGAATATGTCCGATGTACTAAATTTGATTAAAATATATTGCAAAATATCAAAAATCGATACCCGATAGGTTGTATGACAGCTATACGATATATTGGTCCGACTTATAGTGTGCATTAATAAGAAGCATGTGTGCCAAGTTTGCAACAAACAGACGGACAGATAGAATTGGCCAGATCGATTCCCCTGTTGATGCTGATTCAGAATATATCTGGCCATAGTAATACATCCTTTGCAAGGGTATACTTACTTCTGTGTAATTCCTTATATCATCCAGTGGCGCACTACAACTACTAACAAGTAATATTCATTTTCCAGAAAGAGTATAGATAATCTCCTCATACAAAAATATGTAAATAAAACTGAAAAAACCGGTAGAGTGCGGTTGACCTTATGGCGGGCTAAAATGTTAAGCTAATACAAAGCTTTAACAAAAGCTATGGAATAAAATGACATTTATATCGAAGCCACATTGAATATCAAAGTAACAAGTTATTAAAATTAACCGGTTGGAAAACAAACAAAATTGTGGCATGACCACACCCCATTGATCGTACAATTTCTGACTAAATGAATTAGAGATAGCGACGGCAATAACTATTTTTAAGAAACAATTTTAAAATAATAGTTATGTGTTTATATAAACACTAAATATTTAGAATTTTTAATTTATCATTTTAAAAATCTTATTGAAATAATATATAAAATAAGTCAGCTTACCAAACGTTATAAGCAACGGGTTGACCGTGCTTGGTTACTTTAGGTTAGAGTCTTGTAATTCCTTGCAAACTGTATTATTGCCCTATAGAATAAATCATCATCATTCAGTCCTTCATTTGTCCTTCGATGTACATTTGCCAACGGCGGTCAATGATTGTTTAAGGCATTCCCTGGATATTATCGGCGGCTCGAAACTTATGTTTCAACTATTTGCATAGTTTCATTATTGCCAAAACCAATGATTTGAAACAGAAATCGCTATTAGGTTCCGTTATTTATATTTAAACTGTTTTCTATTTATATTTAAACTAGTTTTCGACAACATTTAAATGCATTCAGATGCTAATTTCAATAAATTCTTATGCTCGAGTGTAAAGAAACCAGTGTTTGAAAAGCTGCAGTCGAATTAGCAGAAGTCGCAATATTTTTGCTTTTCACTGCTTCTGCTGCGTGCGATATCAGAAAGTGAACAATTGCTTCTGTTTACTGCTTTTGATCTTCGTCTATTGCTGCTGATCAACAGTCGCAGCAGCGTAAGGCGACAGACGCATGAGGCGACAAATTCATTCAGTAGCCGCGACTTGTATTTAATTACGAATGACTAAATTTTTTGGAAATTACTTATAGCGTACTTCTTGTACTTTTTTTTTAATAACGTGTTTTTAAGTTCAGCTGTTATGTATATGTGTTCTTATATTATTTGCCACTATTTCCAATATATTTTTACAGTTTACTGCGTTTAATTTCATCATTTTCCCTTCAGCTGTTTTTAGACCTTCACAAATTGGATCAAGTATGTTTCCCTTATTTTGTGAATTTAAAACATTGAAGGGAATGCTATCTTTGGTTACCAATTATATATATGATCTTATTAGTTGTTTTTTATTTACTTCAATTTTTTTTTTTTTTCTTATTATTTTACAACAAGAACTTGTTGATAAAGTTTGAAGGTTTTCTAAACTAATCACATTAACATCAATTTTGTGTTGTTTTTGTAAATGTGCTTTTAAATTTGATATTCTATTATTTTTGAGAGAGCTTTTACATATATTGCATACAGCTAAGCCCTCGACTGCCTTATTTTCAAAATATTTCCAAACTTCACTTGGTGCCATGGTTAGCAGAAATATGCAAGTGAGTGTAGGTGTGAATCAAGCAGCAAACGTTTTACAAGTAAAATTAATATGAGGAAATAAACGCTGCGACGGCTGCGGCTGCGGATGACTTCCAAGAATTTGTTGCCTCATGCGTCTGTCGCCTTATGCTGCGAAAATCAAAACCAGCAAACAGTCGAAGGCGCCGACTTATGCTGCTGCGACTGCTGACGACTTCCGAAAGTCGTCGGTAGCTGCAGCAGCGACTTACGTCTACGATCAAAAGCAACAGCAAAGCAGAAAGCGAAAAAACGAAAAACGGCGACTGCTGCTGATTTTTGATATTCGTCGCTGCGTGATTTTTACTTATGCTTTGACTGCGACTTCTGATTTTTCAGCAGAAGCAGAAGCAAAATCATGTGAAATGAAACTTACGGCAGTTTTTTAAACACTAAAAGAAACTGAACACATTAGTTAGAACTATGATTCGGGATTTATTAAGTTTACATTAGCGAAGAGCGTGCCAACATATTACATAGCATATAGAGATATTGGAATGTCATAACGTTGAATTGCTTTTGGATTACAGAGAAACTTTTTTGCTCACCAAAACATACCACAAGGCCCCTGAAACCACATTCGGAATCCCCCATTGGTACCAGAGCGTGATAGCCGGCATATAAGGAGCATAGAGCTTGAAGAAAATCGTAGAAAGTCTTGATACTTCAGGAACCGAGTCTACAGCCAAGCTTCGTCTATATAAGGCCATGGATGTGTACTGCACTGTTCACTGGCTTACTCCTTGCTCGTGTGTTTAACGAAAGCAACAGTCGATCGCACTCGACTGCGGGATACCCTTTGTTCTATATAAATGCTTTCAAATTATTCTCGACAGATGGAGCTTGCATTTCGCGCTTATGGCGAAATGAATACGCCATTAAATGTTAATAAGTAAATCGCTTTATTATTTATATGTCAAATGTTTGTTACATAAATAGGGCGCGAGCTCTAATGAACTATAAAGAAGACGAAGAACTGGACTGAAGTGAGTTCCGAAAGATATCGTGACTATCGGGCTGTGTTACTTAGCTAATAGATGTCTAACAGGGTTGCCACACGCTCTCCTGCTTCCCTTGTTAACTGACACAAGCACTTGGTTTAATGATCATACTTTCTTCAATAACTTCTCTGTTTATTGTAATGCAATTTAGAGGATACGTATCTATTTCAATCAGCTGAATAATATAATAGAAATTGATGACCCTACAATATGTATATTGACACTAGCTAAACAAATTTTAACAATTTTTTGTAGCTCTTTTCAAAGTTGAAATTTCATTTCTAAACTACATGTAAACACCGCTCGCTAGATGTACAATTTATTAGAAATACACCCATTAAATAATCAAAATATTTATAACAACGCATAGTAATAACCCTTAAAATAAATATCCAATTCAATTTTGAACGTTTTACATTGGCTTTTTAAAAATTGAGGAATATAAAGTTCTACTTCAAAATTGAGCGCAATGAGGCCAAGTTCTGTTCGCTTGCAAACGCTGACTTTAACAGCTGATATTTTAACATTGGACTGTTAAGTTAACATTTGCAAGCTGTAAGATGATAGTTTGATATAAAATATAAAATCAAATTAAAATGAAAAAGTTCTATCTTTTATACGACGCTTACAAATCGAAATGAAAAATAAAATTGTTTATTTCCGGTAGGCGTGGCACGCAACACTTCAAATTAACTATAGTATACAGGAACCTTCATAGCACATTTGGAGGCTTGAGCTTTTATAATAGCTAAGATTTGTGCGTTCACATATAGATAGACAGAGAGACATAGCTCAAGGGGTTAGGTTAAAGTTTTTAAGATCTAGGTGGCCATGCAGGCAGACATGGCTTAATCGACACTTGCTGTTGACGCTGGTTAAGAATATATATAGTTAATAGAATATATAAAAATTGTATGTGTATGTATTGATATAAGACTTCCCTTCAACGCAGGCACACGACTGGGCTTCGATCAACCCAAGGGCATGTTTGACGTTGGTTTGCAGTCGCATAAAACTCTTTTTCGCATCCAAGCGGAGCGAATTCAAAAGCTGGAGAAGCTTGCTGAAGATTTGACCGGCAAGCGGGGCTGCATAATGTGGTACATCATGACTTCGGAGCAAACGAAGCAGCCGACGCTTGAATATTTGCAAGTGAATAACTTTTTTGGCCTGCAGGAGAATCAGGTGATTCTCTTCAAGCAGGGATCACTGCCGTGCTTCGACTATGATGGACGTATCATACTGGACGAGAAGTTTCGCGTGTCGCAGTCACCTGATGGAAACGGTGGTATCTACAGAGCAATACACGTCTCCGGGATACTGGAGGACATGCAGCGGCGCGGGGTCCTTTATGTACATGCGCATAGCGTGGACAACATTCTAATCAAGGTGGCCGATCCCGTCTTCATTGGCTATTGTGTGAAAGAGAAGGCGGACTGTGCGGCCAAGGTGGTGGAGAAATCTGCTCCGAATGAGGCTGTCGGTGTGGTTGCCATAGTCGATGGCAAGTACCAGGTTGTGGAGTACAGTGAAATCTCGGCCAAAACAGCCGAAATGCGCAACTCGGATGGTCGACTAACGTTTAGTGCGGGCAATATATGCAATCATTTTTTTACTGCTGACTTCCTTGAAAAGGTCGGCAAAGTATATGAGCGAGAACTAAAACTTCATGTGGCCAAAAAGAAGATACCCTTTACGGATAACTCTGGCAAACGGTTGACGCCGGACAAGCCAAATGGCATCAAGATTGAGAAGTTCGTCTTTGATGTCTTTGAGTTTGCCGAGAAGTTTGTTGTGATGGAAGTGCCTCGCGAAGAGGAGTTTAGTGCCCTAAAGAACGCAGATGCTGCCGGGAAGGATTGCCCCAGTACAGCTCGAGCGGACTTGCATCGATTACATCGCAAATATATCGAAAATGCCGGTGGTATAGTACACGGTGATATCTGTGAAATTTCACCATTCGTTAGTTACGCTGGAGAGAATCTTGCTCACCTAGTTGAGGGAAAGTCCTTTAGCAGCCCCATCTTTCTGAGCGATTCCCTGCAAGGACACCTGTAAAGACCCACATACATATATATACACATTCATGTACATATTGACTGATGAATGTTCGTAGTTTTCTGTGTATACATTTTTATTTCGATATGACCAGACATCGGAGATTGAAGAATTCCATTGCTTTCAGTACTTAACATAAGCGCACTTTACATTGTTTTCGTATTTTTGTCTCAGTTTTGTATATATTATATAAACAAATATATATACATATAAATATATATAACTGCAATGTTAATATATTGATAAATAAGATCAAGAAAGAGCTAACAGATTTGTCTGCATTATTTATATTTTATCTGCATAAACATGTAAGTATTATGGTAAAAAGAATAAGACGGTAAATTACAATTCTACAGCTGAGTGTCTACTACAATGTCTTTCGGTTGTGTTTGTCGGAACGGAATTGTGCGTAACAGGCAGAAGGAGGCTTCTCCGACCCCATAAACTATATATATTCTGAATCAGTATCAGTAGCCGAGTCGATTGAGCCATGTCTGTCTGTCCGTCTGTCTGTCTGTATGAACACCTGGATCTCAGAAAGTATAAGAGCTAGAGTCATCAAATTTTGCGACAACATACGTATATATTGCAGTGTCTCAAAGTTTTTTTAAAATTTGGACACGCCCCTTCCCGCCTCCGTAAATCAGTAATAACTATTTAAAAACTACAATATTAGCTCAACAACCAAAGTTGTATATCTTACATGACAAATACTTTGCCACGGGCGTTATGTGAAAATTTCATTTAAATCGGACTATTAATAAGTGAGATATGATACGAATTAAACTCACTTTGAACATACATTTATACTTAAGCAGACCTAATTTACGCAAGCATACCGAAGTTCAAATCTAGACACACATCATTTTAAACTTTTTATTTGCATTGTATGGTAACAAAATTGGTTGACAATGCAGCTTTGCCGATAGGCCAAGGAGTGAGGCAATGGCCGAGTGGTTAGAGAGGCGGACGGCTGTGAGAGAACGCGCGCGGGTTCAACTCCCGGTTGAGGCGGGTGCGAATTTTTATTTATTAATTATTTATTATTTTATTTTATTTTTTCTATTTATTTTATTCTAATAATATTCGGGCGGCGATTCCATACCGTTAAAATTTTTATTACGGTATATGATAATCCATGGCCTTATACAGTCAGCACCTGACTGTAGCGTTAGTATTTTTTATAAGAAACAATTGATTTATGAACAAGTTGTGATAGCTACAGTTGAGAGCGGGTGTTGGGTAACAGTAAGACACTCTTCGCCTAATTTGAATAACATCTGTAAAAATACAGACGAATGATAGGTAAAATACTGCTATAATACTATCAAATATTATTCATGTGGAACATATGTTAGCCATGTTAACAACATATGTTAAAAGATAGAAAATGCTGACAAAATGTTCTTAGCTTTTATAATGCGGACGTGATTCAATAACGTTTCCCTATTGTTTTGCGGGCTTCCAAAATTTTTCGTATTTTTGAGATTAACTTTCTAACTTTAAAATTAAGAATATTGGAAGAAATGAAGATGGATGTAGCTCTTGAATTCAAAAATACCTATAAAGTTTTAGAAGGTAAAAAAGTGCCTCGTCACAATTTCACGCACCTAATTTGGAAAATATAGTATCTTACTTTAATAACAAAAAGAAAAATATAATATATATTAACAAATCAACATTTTTGCACGGAAAATATGAAATCTTTTAATCAAAAAATACTTTATATAAAGGGTGATTTTTTAGCTATTATCTTTTTGGCAACACTGGTTTAAACAGCTGACGCACGTTTCGTGTTTTGTATCACTGTGAAACATCTTTAGTTTGGTCTATAAATAAACCATAAATCAATCTTACAAACAAACAACGCTTGCAAATTATTGAATTAGGCACAAATGTTATTTAGATGTGAGAATTTTCATTAAATAAACCTTTGGCGTGTCGTAGGTAGCCTTTCTTTCTGGTTTTTATTACATTTGTATTTTTGTATTTATATATATATTGTATATATACAGCTAGTGGTACAAACATGTCAGTGCAGGGCGAGCCGAGCTTTTTACGTCTAAATGTATTTTTCGATATGTTTATCAATATTTTATCGGTTTGTTAACAACGCAGCAAGCACAAAAATGTTAAACCTCGGCTTACAGACCTTTAAGTCAATAACTGAACTCGACCGCGTGTTTCTGTTGGTGTGTCTAATTTAATTGAAAGTCTGATTTTTTATTGTCCATAGCTGTATATAGTAAATACATTTGATGGGCATTCATAAGTAAAATTGGCGATGAACTCCTGAAGCCAAGACTGCAAGGTTATAGCCGCTATAAGTATAGAACGTTCGGAAAGCTTAGAAAGCATTTTCATTTCTGTGTTTCCTGCTACGTAAGTTTTACATACGTTACAATGGTAACGAATGGTTGAGTAAACTTTTCGAGTTTGGGCATCCTTATTAGAGCTGGAAGTTAAATCGATTCTGGAATCGATTAATAGATGTTTTTCATTTTATCCGATGCATCAATTTAATTTTTGAGAATCGATTTAATCGAAAATTTGGAACAAGTACTAAATAACTGCTACTAAATTAGTAAACATGTCTAGTGGTGGTACAAAATTTTAGTTTTTTAGAGATCGTGAGACGGATAAGTATTTGCTTTTAAAGAACTGGAGTTGGCTAATTGTTTAAAAGCATTATGAGGTCCTTATTATATTGTCTAAATTATATTTCTGTAATTTTAAGCCACAAAAAGGTTGTTTTTTTCTTAATTTCATTTCAAAAAACGGTTTTTCTCTTATATTTCAAATTTTTCCCTTGAATTTCTCTAATCCTGATTATATATCCATCGATAACGTTCAGTAAAAAATTCATTATTTCAAATTTGATAGCTACCAAATTTTTATAAAAATGAAGTATTACGCATTGCAAGATGTGATCTGTGTGATCAAGATCTGTGGTTACATTCATATTCTTATTTTATTTTGAGTTACGATCACTTGCATTCTAAATCGTCAATAAAAATATTATTTACGCTTTAAAAGGATAATCAATAAAAAAATATACAAAAAGCTATTATTTAATGTTAAACTTCATGTTAGGAAGAACTTCATTGATCCAATTTACGCTAATTTCGCTAACTTGACGCAGGAAACTTTGCTCGGTTTGAAGCATTTCAGTAAAGACGATACACTGTGGTTTGTATTTGCCATGCAAGACGCTGGAAGGATGTATTTTTGCCTTGACGCGACCTTTTAGGGTCAGATAGTGTCCCTCCTTCTGCAGAAGGGCAATGTTGCCAAACAAGCCCGTCAATAGGCACTTTCGGATGGCATCTGGAGTATCGCCACAGCTATTGATGGCCAGGCCCATTCTCAAGCTAATTTCAGCAAGTTGATTGCGCACATTGCGGGCATAGGTTAAGTTCCTTATGTTCAGAAAGTTGTCATGGCACCAGACTTTCGGCTTCTCGATTTTCTGAAAGATGGTGAAGACGTTAAGAAGCGTCAAATGGTCGCCGTGTTTAGACAGGAACTTCGCATGGGCCAGAGCGGCCAACTCGCCTTTGTCGGCGTGATCTATGAATACGTTATCACTCGAAATGGCCGCCACCAGGCTGAGCATTTCCTCCATGCATCCAAATTTGGGTGCCGAGAGCAGCAGTTTGGCATATCGTGGATCGAGGGGAAACTTTGCCATCTGAAGTCCTGCAGAGCTAATGATGGGAGACACGCCAGATTTGATGGCACCCAAGTACTCCAAGGTTTTATATGCGCTCTGGATGCCATTCTTCTGAGGCGGATCTATGAAATCAAAACTGTCGCAATCAATACCCAACGCCAGCAGCTGTAAGACCGTTGAGGTAAGATTGGCACGTAAGATTTCCGGTTCCTGAGCAATACGAAACTTCTCCATGCTCGCTTTCGTATAGGTTCGATAACATTTTCCTGGGGCATCGCGACCAGCGCGTCCACTTCTCTGCCAGGCCTGGGCCTGTGAGATGCAAACTGTCTTTAGGATATCCAAGCCAGAGCTGGGATTAAATGACTTCTCCTTGACGTAGCCACAGTCGATCACGCAACGGATTCCAGGTATTGTAATTGAAGTTTCCGCAATGTTGGTGGCCAATACAATTTTCCTTGTATTTGCCGGCACTGGGAGGAAGCATTCCAATTGCCTGCCCTGTGCCATCTGGGCATATAGTGTAAACACGCGCACATCCGAGGGTCCGGAATTGTTGATCCGAGCCAGCTGTCGAATTTGCTGCGCCAAGGCCTCAATTTCCTCTTGGCCGGTGAGAAAGATGAGCACATCATTATTAATTGGTTCGTGGCGATGAATATCGAAGAGGGTGACCAGTGCCGCGTGTATATAGTCCTCCTGTGGCTCCTTGGCGTGCATTACGCACACCGGATGCGTGCGTCCCTCCAAGTACATGCCATTAATATTGAAGTACTTGCCAAAGTGGTCTATGTCCATAGTGGCCGAAGTGATGATGATCTTGAGCTTGGCTAGTTTGTACTTTCTCCGTTCCTGTTGTGCCTCCTTCACAATGCCGAACAGAACATCCGCATTGACCGTACGTTCGTGCGCCTCATCCAGTATAATGACACCGTACTTGCGTAAAAGGCGATCCGCAATGGCCTCGCGCAGCAGAATGCCATCCGTTAAGTAACGGATCTGCGTCCGTTCAGTTGTGGTGTCTTCGAAACGCACCGTGTAGCCAACGACATCCCCGATATTACTCGAGAGCTCCTGGGCCACTCGCTTGGCTATCGTTATGGCCGCAACACGACGTGGCTGGGTAATCCCAATGATGCCGTTCTTCGCATAGCCCGCCTGCAGCAAGAACTGTGGTATTTGTGTTGTCTTGCCGGACCCAGTCTCGCCCATTATAAGCAATGTGTCATTCGACTCCAGCTCCCTCAGTATGCGCTGCCGACAGTTGTACACCGGCAGTGACTTGCGATCCTGTTCAATGCTGTTCCTTTTGTTCGCCAACACATTTTTGTACAGACTGGGCGAACTGTAGTTATGCTTCTTTATGCTATTCTGTTCCTTCGAGGCTTCCAGTTTACGTTTAACTGGAAAGACGGAAGCCATGGTCGTGATTCCATTGTTGCTAATCAAATATTTTGACTCCATGCTGCCCACTTTGCTCTACAAAAAAAGTAAACAAGTTAATATAAATATGATTCTGTTGTGTTATGGCACAAATATAATTATTTGCCCCACTTTTCATTTATTCATTTTAATGGAGCACTTACTTCAACATAATAATATTCCGCTTTACAGTCGTTAAAATATTGTCTAGAATAGAATATTACGAAAATTGGAAAACGAGACAAGTGCAAGAGCACAGAAATGTGGCCGCGCCGATAACGATAAAATTTATATGCGATTAATCCGATTAATAGTGAAAATTCTTGGAAATCTGGTCACATGGATCATTTCAGCTGAGAATTTATATGCGAAATCGGGGCTATTTTTCAAGCTACGCCGAAAGTAGAAAACTTTTACTTATTGTTTTCCTCATATTTCATTGAGTTCTATATGAGTTCAATGAATTGTCAGATCTTGGCTCCTGGACACTGCAATCTCCCACAGCAATTGTGTGAATAAATACTGGGAACAACAAATGTCGACGTTGAGTGCTGAATGACAAAACAAACCAGCTGTTTTCGATTTTCCGTCGGTGCGTATTTTTATAAAATATTTTTGTTGAAGAACATTTCTACTTTTTCCGGTTGTTTTTAAGACTGAAAGAGCATATAAAATGGTTGCTGGCGGCGCATCAGACACTGGCGGCGTAAAGCCCATGGCCATAGCGGGGCGTATGGTGCGGGAACGTGAGCGCCTCATCGGCATGACCCCCGATGAACGTGCCTGGCGGAAACAGTGGCTGAAGGACCAGGAGCTGCACCACGGCGCATGCAAGGTGCCAGCACTCGAACGTGAGCTTAACAATCCCATCAAGCGTCTGTATCGCGCACCATTGGACGGACTGTGTAAGGCACTTACACCAGCCTTGGTAAGTTGAAATTGTGTTATCGTTATGTAATCGACAAATTACTCAAATCTGCATCATATTCAAGGGCTTCCAACGCGCATACACAGTGCGCTTCTGGACCGGCAAGGCGTTGCTTGTGTTGGCGGGCATTTATTCCGGCGCATACTATTTCAAATATAATCAGAATGTAAGTACTTCCCTGAAGATGTCGACGGTATTTACCTGACTAGTATGACTTTCTATTCAGGATTGGACACGCAAAGGTGGTTGGCGTGTAATCTCGTCTCGCGAAGTCTGTGTGCCCGGCGATGAGGGATATCCTCGTGTTTCTGATCGTTCGGCACCAGCCGATTATGCGGCTCGTGGGTTCCAGCAATCCCCCATATAAATACCGGTAGGAACAGTTACGTTCTGTTCTCTGCTTCAGTTTGGAACTTTAATACTTTCATGTTTACACAACAAACTTGCAATAAACATAGAACCCGTTAACGCAGTCGTAAGATAATAATCAGTGCGCACTTTTGTTCTTATTTTATTTAAATGTGTGTTATTTTTCTATTGGTATTAAGTAAATGCTAGGGCGTGTTCAAATAAGTTATTTTCTATCTCCTTCATGTGAACATCAGTGAAATACTTGGGCCCGTCCCCACGCCACCTAAGAATGTGCAACTATATACTCTGCTGTCTATGAAGAACCTGCAAACTCGTGGTCGATGCACAGCTGAATCCCGTCTAGGTTGACTTCAAGATGGTTTTGTAAGACAGGACTTTATTCTCAAGACTGACTCTTGATCTATAGCCGAGGAGCCACCTTATTTATCGGATCTTCAACTTTAGCTGTCTTCTCTTGGCCTTGAAATGTGCTGAGCAAGTCAATCCCCTATCCAAGATCGGGCCCAAGTACTTCACTGATTCAGTTGACAGACTAGTACCGTTTAGGCGTTAGTGACGTGAGTACACTTCGTACCGTTGACCACATTGTTCTACCTTTCATCCAGGGTTCTACGAGGAACAGTTGATTTTAAAGTATAACCGAGGCCGCTGTTAAATAAACCAGGGACCGTAACGGTTATAATTTTTAATACAAAAAAATGCAAAATAAAATATTTATTAAATTTGATTAAAAAAAAAATCAATTTATAACTTTCATTTCTGATTTTTAAAGTATAAATTAAAAATAAGAAATATTACTTGATTCTTATTATAAAAATCATAAATAAAAATCAAATTGAAATTCCACATAAACCGAGGGTCCTAGATCATATAACGATACATATGTATATTAAATTTACTGGAGATAAAATATAAAAGAAATCAATAAAAAGTAAAATATACCAATGCGGAGCTCGACTTGAGCTAAAGAATGTCAATACATTTTTTTATTTATCCCCGATAAAACAAAGCCTGCGATTTGCCCTTATTATTAGTAAAACATAAAAAAATATAAAGTCTATCTTTAAAAATAGAGTTGATGCCGAGAAAAACAATCGTATTCCCACTGTGCATTGATATTTAATATATTCCGGTAAAACGAATTTGTAATACTTTACTTTTAAATATATATACCATTTATATGGTAAATTTTTGAGAGAAGACGCTCTTATGGATAAATACTGATCTGGTTTAAATCTGCGTTATGATTAACGAACATAAAAATGATATGTATAATAACATAAACATAACATATGATTTCACTTTGAAATGATATTTATTTTCCATTGACTCAATTCACTGTGAAACAAACGTCACAACATCGTTTCACTTTCAAAAGTCGATCACTAGAAAAGTACTTTTTACTCTTGAACAGGTATTTTTCGCGTCGTGGCTCAATTCTAAAGATGTTTACATATTTCGCTGTGAACGGCAGTTTGTCACTGAAATTCAAAAACATAGTTTCACTGTCAAAAATCGATCATCACTAGAAAAGTGCTCTTTATTATAAAACGATATCGATAAAGAGAGAAGGTTCTCTCAGCATCGCATCAATTCATTTTTTAGTAATTGAAAAATATTCGTTAGTCCAAAAATAGTGAGCCTAGTAATGGACAACACACAGATGCACTAATAACATTTCGGCAACAATTAACAACGCACTGGACTCGACTGGTTTAGTGTTCGACAAGCAAGGTTAAAAGGCGAGCAAATCTGGACGTAGAGCTGCTGTATGTGTGAAGGCAATTTATTTCCATCCGCGTGGATCATATCGGCAATTAATTACTGTCGTCACAGTACGCGTGGCTACCGATATAAAGTTAATTTGAGCTCTACAGCCACTAGGCGTTCAAAGTCTTCATCCAGAAACAGGTGAGTGACCCATTGTGGCCTATTGTCAAGCTTTGAACCTAGAAGTGATGCCTTTCGTATGAACTATATACAATTTTTTCCTTTTGCAATTCCATCCCAAGCGGTAGTTAATATGGATTTTTGTTATTTATTTTATTATTATTATTTTATTTTTACGTTTGCATTGTGCTCTGTGACATCTATGAAAGTCTCAGCCGGCGGCGAAGTTGGCGTCACTGTTAACGCCGTCTACGCTGTTGCGCTCTTTTGTTCACCAAGTGCGCAATCGGCTCGGCTGTCACTTGGGAGAGAGGACTGACGTTGGCGTAGCTTCCCGCGCGCGGGAAACTTGCAACTTTGTTCATTGATAACGTGGTCATTTGTACAATAATTTTTGTGCAAATAATCAAATTAGGTTCTACGACCTGTGTCCTCATTACAGTATACCTCCATGTTTAATGTTTCATTCAGAAAATACATATAGAGAGTCATTGAAGTTGGTGCCAAAACGTATCAATTTAACGCGCTCGGAATAACAAACCTTCGGCTGTTTGTTTTTGTTGCGAGCGGCGTTGCCGGAAAGTCGCAAATTATTTTGTGTAGAAAGTCTGAATGTAAACATATTTCAAATTGACCTATATTTGGTCATTTCATATTCATTTTATTTGCTAAGTTTTAATTTTATAATATTAATATCATTATTTTGAATTTTTTGGTCTTTTATTTACGTCATTCTCAAAATGAAGAGGAAAAATAATTCAATTTTGTTAGCAACTTTGGTATAATTTCTTTGCCAAGGTGGCAGCTCAACAGATGTACCGCGCAATGCTCGGTAAAAGAGCGCCACAGAACAGCTGATTGACTCATGGATTCACACTCGACGCATACACAGACCAGGTTTAACAGAAGCGTCACTGTATGAACTTTCATTCAATAAAAATTCTCAAGTGAAGGAGTAAAGGAATGTTTCGGTGATTTTGGCAGGAACCACTGTAAAGAACAACTTTCTCAACTTGAAACTGCTTCACGCATTCTCTTTGTGTGGCATTTTGCGCTCTCTTGCACACTCCGATCAGAGCGCTCTCGTTAAATGTTAATTGGACTAACAACAACAAAACCATATTGCCAGTGTGTTTGTTGCATTTTTTGGCGCTGGCTCTGCTCTCACTTGCACACACCAGCACTTATGAACGTACATATGTACATATATGTGTACATATGTATGTATGTTGCTCTGCCGCTACCAACGTCGTGGTTGACGCCGGCTCTCTTTCTCTCACCAAGTTTTCGTCGTCGTTGCCGTTGCCTTACCACCAATTCTTTCTGATCACTGCTCAGCTGCTGCTTGGTAGAGTTCGTGCTCGGTGTGTGACGACGTATTACATTTTATTTTTCCAAGTGCAAATTAAGTTTTATTTTCAAAGGCAAATGATCGTATTATGTTTGGTAAAGAACTAGTCAATTGGTTCTCTCTAAATACTAAACTTTAGGTAAAACTACGTAAAAATTATGTGAATATGATACGATAATTTACGCGTGTGACAAGTGTGGGATAGAAATGCCACTGTGTGTGTGTATAATAAGAGCATAAGTGTGTGTTCCAATCGTCGTCGTGTCTTTTGCATTTGCTACATTTGCTCAAAAATACAACAAGTTCTAATATAAATTGTCAGCGATAAAACAGAAAGGTTAACCAAATCTTCTGTTTGAAATTGTGCATGCTTCGCAGATTAGAATATATATATTTATATATAATTAATAGACCACAGGCCTGCAGATAACTAGATGTGGGAATAGCAAAACTGCACTTGCTGGTTCTTCTGCATATGAAGCAACTGTTTCCACTGTCACTTTAGATTCAGATTCTGCTGACCTAATTACTCAACAGTTAATATTTGTGCAATGTTTAAACATATTATTCTACAACTCGTTCGTTGTTGGTGAAGATTCACTTACCTATATCCAATCAATCCGCACATTTGGTGCTTTTCACCCGCCTGATTGCACTTTTTCCCGCCATCAATATGGATTTTAGGCGGTAAAAAAATGCGCCATCAAATGCCCTATTCGCGCCACTTTATTTCTGTTCTCTTTATTTTTCCCCACGACCAATGGCACACACACACACACACCAATGGCACATACACATATGTATGATTGCGCTCTCTTTGACAAAACACTCTCTGGCCATACGCACTCACACCAAGAAATCGCTGTTCCGCTGAAAGCAGAATAACGAGAAGAATGTAGCGTCGCTGCCGCAGTCAACATCGAAGCTGACTGCGCAATTCGTTGCATGTTGTTACAGAAATATGTTTTAAAAAAACAGAAAACAATAACATTTTGTATATGTACATACATATATTAAGTATAAGTGTATTTAAAATGTACACTCTGATTATATTGACAAAATGACCACCTATATTTTTTGGAATGATAGTGAGAGTAACAATAATTGCGATCACTTCCAAGAATATCTATAGTACATGTATCGCTCCATTAAATTGTCACCTCTTTTCTTCACCCGGTTAATCCCACTCAATCTTTGTAAATGTAACCCCCTACGTATATTTCTTTTTCATATAAGTATAACTTTATTTTTGCTAAAAAATTTGCCAGTAAGATTTTAATTTTGTAGTGCTCAATTTCCGTGAAAATTGCCTGTGAAGTCTGGAACGCGCCCATTTCCATGTCCAATATAATTGCCACTAGGCATCGCATAGAACCGGTTGTTTTTTTTTTTTAATTAAAGTGTGTTTTAAATAAAGCCCATGTTTAATTATTAGGCCACGTTATGACAAAATACTCATTCACAATACAAAATGCTAAGTGTACAGTAAAACTAAGTTCAAAGTTCCAATTTTATTTAGGGGTTTATATAACAGAAAGAATGAGGCGTCTCCGACGTTACAAAGTAACGTAACAACATCCCAAGCAATGTCCAACTGTCTGTGTGTCCCTTTGATCTTAGATAGGACTACAGATTGTTGTGGCAATATGTCTTATAATTGCACACAGATTAGGTTATTGTTTTAGAATATGTTTAGAATATTCAAAACGAACTGTCCAAATGATTCCTTGTAAATTGGTTGCGATTGGATAATTAAAATAAAAGTTAGTTTAAAAATTACTTTAGTGGTACGCCCAGTACACAGGACTACCGCCTGCAAGTATGCAATGCAAAATATGCTAAACATTGAAGCTGTCTGTGTAAGAAGTATTTTTGGAGGTAGATAATAACACACTCGACTGCAGACTATTATATTAAAGATATTCGTATGTTATTTATAGATACATATATACTGCTGGCACTGCATTCCAAATGAAACCTTATCAATTCAATTGTGAAAGCCCCCAAAGAATGGCATATCTATAAATAATTGTAACTATTAACTATAATTTATTATTAGCAATACATCAGCAAGCGATCACTTTGTGCAAATGTATGTACCAGGCAGAAGGGTGCGTGGCACACCCCACCAAGTATATATATTCTTGCCCAGGATCACTAGTTTAAATTAGAGTTGATGTATACAAAAAGAAAAATGTGAGTTGGAGTTATATGTACATATGTAGACACAGGTTGGGAACAAGGTGCATCAAAAAAAGTGAGAATATAAACAATGTGTGCTATGAACTTATACAATCCATTTGTGTCGAGTATCTTAAGAATGTACCTTATCCGTTGTGCGAACGCAGTCAAAATTCAACTGCACAGCGAGGGAAGAAACCCATAACTACACGACCAACAAGATGCACTTAAACACACCACAATAATGGACGCTACAAATTTCAGCGAATTCGTAACTTTTCAAGAGACAAGGGAGAATAAACATGGGACCTGTTTTCTGTTTGGCTTTCGCTCAACTCCCCATTCGCCTCTCTTAGCGCTCCCAGTATACTTTCGCGCATTTTTGCACACGCACACACATATCTACAAACAGAACAACTAAAGAAAGCTACAATCGAGTGCCTTCGACAGTAAGATATCTTTTGTAAACATTTATAAATACAATAACACATCCTAACAACAAATTCTTTAGCTGTCCATTGCCTTCACTCTCTTACGAACATGTATAAATACATGAAATAAACTTTATCTGCGCCTCGTATTAAGGAACCGTCATGCTTACTTTGGTTTCTGTAGTGTTTACAATAGCTAGGATCTGTGTGATCTATTTTAAGCTAACTATATAATGACAAACAGATGCCTATCTCATAATATGGCATTTGGAGTGTGTTGGATAATTTCCTTTAAGATTTCATTGAAAATGGTCAAAAAAGGGTATACTAACATTGTGCAAATGTATGTAACAGGCAGAAGGAGGCGTGGGAGACCTTATAAAGTATATATGTATATTCATGCGAGCGCAACGCGCGAGCGCCATCTGTCGGCAATAACTTAAATGCATGTGCATATGTATGTATATGTTATATTATAAATTAAACTACACGGGAACATAGGTCGAAGGGTATCCCACTGTCGCGTGCTGCGCGACTGTTGCTTTTCTTACTGGTTTTTAATATATTACTTTTTAGTAAAAAATTATTAAAAACGGTAAAATTAAAACGTTATAGAAAAACCATTGATGCGTAAACTCCAGTACAACGTGTATGCATGAAACCCAACATTTTTTTGAAGTACCAGTGGGGCAATACAAGGAAGCTTGTACTTAAACTTCCAGAGCCGCTTTTGTCAAAATTTGATTTTCATAGTTTCTTGAAGAATTGTGACCTATCCAGGTCAATCTAAAACATACCTTGTCCATATGTATTTTGACCGTGTTAGTTTAATGATTTGTTTGTTACAGTTATACCCTTGCAAAGAGTATATTATTATTTGATTAAACTTGGCACACATGTTTCTTATTTCTCGTTCCTGTTCTAAGCTGTTATACAATATATTTATATTTATATTTATATATAAAATTACTACATGCAATTTACAACGTCGGACTAGTTCTTTAAGAATGCTTTTAAAATTTCATTAAAATTAGACCAATATAACAATGAGAATTTTTGATTGAAGACCAGCATTGATTTTCGAAATAACTTAACTGATTACTGCCAATCAAAATGATGTAAATCAGTTAGAAATATTATAACAATATAATAATAATATACCAATAATTTATTTATTTAGTTATTTAATAATTTAAAGTCGACTATGATCTGTTCACTGATTCAAAATTGTAAAATGACATTCTAGTTATTTGTACTTTACAAATTAAAAAATACAAATTAATTGGGAACAATTGAAACTTCAAATTATGTTCAAACTGGAAAAAGAAAAAGTCGATCCAAAGTGCAGAAGATTGGTAATGTAATAATATAATTTATAATTTTCATGGAAAATCTTAAGGGGTATAAAAAGCTTTCTTTCTGGTTTAAATTACACAAAGATCTAAATGATCTTTTAAGATCTTAATGAAAGCCTTTTCTAACTTACAACAGAACCAGTTAAAGTTAATTCGCCCACAAGGTGTTTGTGTATTTGTTTGAGATGCTGTTCCGAATGTCTGGCTACGTTAGTAGGAAGTTAATCTTATATTATGAGTAGTTAACAGCGTGTTTCAGTTTTCTTCTTCTTCTTCTTCTTCTTCTTAGGTGGTCATTACAACCCGTCATCGGGTTACGGCCGACCTCAACATCTCTCTCGACCTCAACAGGAGCCTCTGCTTTTTGCGCGCCTTCTCCAATTGGTTACACCAAGTGCAGCCAGGTTCTCCTCCACTTGGTCCATCCATCGGAGATGCGCTCGTCCCCTTCGTCGACCAACATCAACTCTCGTCTCCAACACCTTCTTCACTGGAGCTTCTTTGTCCATACGTACGACATTTCCCAGCCAGCGCATAGGTTGTATTGTTATACGCCAGACTATGACAATGTCGTCGTAGAGCTCATACAGTTCGTGGTCAATTCGAATGCAAAAGTCGTCCCCGGTACGAACAGGACCAAAGATCTTGCCTAGTATTTTCCTATCGAACACTCCAAGCGCTGCTGCATCCGTCTGTGACAGTACCCATGCTTCAGCTCAATGTAAGAGTACGTCTTGTATAGGGCTAGTTTTGTCGGTCGAGAGACAGTTCTGCTACACATCTTCTCACTGACCCCTTAGTAGCACCTGTTGGCAGATGTGATTCTCTGCTTTCAGTTTTCTACTTCCTTATAATATGTACATTACCATCGTATTAACTAACGGTGCTTACGGCTTATTTCCTTCAAATCCAATCAAATCCAGGTAATTACCTGTCTGAGCCGATAAAATCTAAATGAAAAATATTTAAATTACTTTGAATCGCTAGTTTAGCAATAAACGATAATATTTGTTTGCTGAGATCTCGACGTTCAAACAGAGATTTTCCAATTTTCTCAACTATAGATCCTCAGCAAGAATATATATACTTTGTGGGGTTTGCCACGCCTTCTACCGCCCGTTCCATGCTCCTTTTGACCATTTTGTTTGTGGGGTGTAGTGCACTCTGGTAATATTGAGAGTTACATGGAAGGTACAAGATCCGATCCGGTAAAAAATTGAACTGAATATGTATTCCGGTATATACGTGCCCACTGTATATGCCTTCTTCGTATAATATACATTTTTTGTTGGTGCAAAGTTAAAATAAATAATTGAAGAGTGTAATATACAAAATATTCTAAGGAAAGGTTAAAAATACCATATTCTAAGGAAAGGATAAAAGAATGAACTTAATCAAAACTTGTCTTAGTCGTTCTAACTTCTTGGCTTGGATTTTGAATAGGTGTAGGATTGATGTACAGGTTTCACCTGTAAAATGATAATTTAAACAACTCGAATATTCAATACACGTGAGGCAATAAGGCTTAGTGATACCTTTAAAATTATTTTATGTTTGTATTAAATATCTTTAAACTCATTCTGTTATATTTTTATTTACATTTTTTCAGTTTTCTTTACATAACTTAAACTACAGTTACTGCATTTCAAGGAGTTTTCTTAGTCCGAGTTTCTTGTTCTTAACTTGCAACTGTAGCGGCATTTGAGGGCCGTATAATTATGGATTTAAATGCTAAAAGGTAAGTGCATTTTTAACCGCAATGGGTTTATTAACTTAAAGCATGCACAGGCATAATTCGCATTTTTAATCCGTATCAATAGCCAATTTGTTTGTGTTTCTGGGCCATGATTTCTATGCAAAGTCAAAGTTTTGAACATTTCTGCTTCACATTTGTTTTGATTCAATTTCATAAAGAGATTCATTATCTGTTGATATTTGCTCTTTTAAATCTCGGTTTATATTCAAAGAATATAAAATAAATGTAAAAGAAACGATGCGATAGCTAATAACTACGATTTTCAACTTACTAGTGTCGTCTGAGACAAAGCAAAATATAATTTGTAAGCAGTGTATTTAGGGTTTTTGTCCAATGAGCATGCAATATTACATATTATATTATAAAGTGTAAAACTTATTCTTATTTTTTCTTATTCTTTATTTTAATTCATTCACGTCCATTCGTCTGGCGCTTTCTCGAGAGAGTGATTACAATATATCGAGTGCCCGTTTCTTATCGATAGTTACAGTGTTACCTTATCTTTAGCTTATATTATATTTAAACTATTTACAAAAGTGTCATTTTTTAAGAGCTATAGGAAAGTTTTTAAAAAGAACACATAAAATTTAGAGAAATGCATGAAATCTTTATTTGAATCGATAGTACGGTTAATATAATTTAATGTTTAAAGATTATTTATTGCAAATGTTGACCGTGACTGCGTCCAACCGCTTAGTCCAATTTTGGCATACTCTTTCCAACATTTCGGCCGGTATCTCACAAAGAAAGGCTTCAATGTTGTCCTCCAATGCGTCAATTGAAGCGGGCGTTAAATCGCACTATCTAGGCGGCCAATTGACCGGTCTCGAACGTGAAGTAAAATGTTCAAAGAACTCGCCTCTTAATAAGTCCATTGTTACGCGTGCTGTGTGGCATGTGGCACCGTCTTGTTGAAACCACACCATTTACAGTTACGTTACGATTCGCATCATCTTTGAAGAATTCAACCTAAACATATTATTAAGAGCAATCAATGCATAGAAATTTACAATTAATTTCGCTGAAATCCGAGCTTGAACTGGTATTTGAAAAAGTGACTTCTGTCTGTCTCGCTTGCGAGTGCCTAACAATTTTGTGAATACCTAGAAAACGAACATTTGCTATCAATATCAGCATTAAGTTTTATTATTTGTTACCCATTATTATTTATTTTTATTATTCAATTGAAGGAGACAAACCCCAAAGCCTGCATGTATAGGTAAAGAACCTGGCAAAGGTGGTTTTTCTTCTGGTTATACCCGCTGCCCTAAGGGTAGAAGGCTGTTATGACTTTGTTTAATAAAGTCGAGTCACAGCTTTTCGTTTTGGCATATATGAAAACTTATACTATAGAAAAATAACTGTCCACAAACTTATACCAAAAACCAATCGGATAATAAACACAAGTTAATACATTTTCTATAGTTTCGAGCTGCGGTGTTGACCCGAAGATTAATCTATCGGAATTTAATGCAATATTCAATTCAATTTATTTTAAAATGAAGGAAACACTTGCCAAACATATGAAAGCATATAAAGAGAGATACATATATATTGGCCTGATCTGACTTATGTTTAATCAAGATTGTCTTTATAATTATCTACATTTCTGAACTCAACTACGTCCTATTGACATTCGCCCCTCATCGTACTTTACTCAGGAATTCGTTGTAGATCCTTAATTTGGCTTCCTCAACTAACAGCCCGTATACAATTGCCCAACTGTTTATTTTCTAATTTCGTTTATTTTCTGACTTCCTGTGGCAAGAACATGCATTTGCTTTAGAATCCCTGGCCGCATCATGGTGGCGGCGCAGTGCCAAGGGCCACCAATGATATTTATCTAATGACATCTCGTCCCTGACCCTGGCCATCCCCGACTTGCCGCAAGTGTCGAGCAACTGTCCGCAGTAGTAGTTACCGCGCCCCAGTCCCCGATCGTTGAATGACAAGCCAAGTGCGACAATCTAAATGCACCAATCGAACAGCTGTTGTAGGTGTTAAAAAGAAATACAACGATGGTTAGTTATCGAAACGCGACGCATCCACATTTCACATTCCGCTACTGAACAAATTCCAATGGATGCGGCAACAGGAAAGTGTCCTGTTCGTGGTTTTTCTACTTTTTCGTACTGTAGAATTACCAAATAATTGTGCAAGAAAACTCATTAGAAAAGTGTTTAGCCTGGACAAGGGAAGGGGTGTAGTTTTGACGACATTTTAAGCAGTATGGCCTTCTGCTACTACCTACTATATAGGGTAGAAACTCATGGAACAGCCAGAAAGTTGCGTGGCAGACTTTACAAAGTTTACATTACCTGATAGCAACCTTTTGGTGTGCACAACAATGATAAGTTTGGAAGAGGGTACATAAGAGTCGAGCCAACTCGACTATAGCTTTCTGTCATCCTTTATTTTGTCATTGCGTGTCATTGTAATGTTGGCATAGCGGACACGGCGCCGCATTTGTGGGTTTTTAGTTTTAATTGAGTCTAATATTGCCCCGTCCACCGTTCGATGAACTGCAGCGCGCTTCAATATAATTGCATAATTACTCTGTCATTTGGCCGTTGGTATTTGCAACACTCGCACTCGCTGGGTCGCTGGCTCGCCTCATTTTTTGATCACTTAAGTGATAGCCCATTTTATGGACATAATTCGCAGTCTAGAGTGTGCGACATAATTGTAGGTATGTGTAGCGAATAGAATTTGTCCCCTCAGCACAGCAGACCATAACGGAATTCGGGTAACCATCTTTATACCTTTGCAGAGGGTATAATAATTTTGGCGAAGAGTTTGCAACGCACCTTACGAGACATTTCCGACCCTAAAAACTATTGGCCGATTTTACAGACCATAAGAGCTAGGACTTCTAAAGTCCATGCATATAAACAATGCAGGTGATGGCAGCTTGATGGTACAGGTGGCAACGCTGAAGGCGCCTATCGATAGAACCAGAATTGCAGTAATGAAGAATAATCGAACAGTAAGTTTAAAAAAGAGTTGAAATCGAGATATGGAATGAAAGAGTCGTTGATAAATTTGTCGTTAAGATGCATTGGAAGAGAAGTTGTAAAAGGCAGACAAGTCGGTTTGCTTTCTAAAATAAAGACGTCGATCGGTCAAGTCGGACTGTCGTTAGTCATGTTGCGAGAACATCAAACTCATTTTTAGGCCATGGATTTTAAAAAAATTCATGGACTATTGTGTTTGTCGGAACGGAATTGTGCGTAACAGGCAGAAGGAGGCATCTCCGACCCCATAAACTATATATATTCTGAATCAGTATCAGTAGCCGAGTCGATTGAGCCATGTCTGTCTGTCCGTCTGTCCGTCTGTCTGTCTGTATGAACACCTGGATCTCAGAAAGTATAAGAGCTAGAGTCATCAAATTTTGCGACAACATACGTATATATTGCAGTGTCTCAAAGTTTTTTTAAAATTTGGACACGCCCCTTCCCGCCTCCGTAAATCAGTAATAACTATTTAAAAACTACAATATTAGCTCAACAACCAAAGTTGTATATCTTACATGACAAATACTTTGCCACGGGCGTTATGTGAAAATTTCATTTAAATCGGACAATTAATAAGTGAGATATGATACGAATTAAACTCACTTTGAACATACATTTATACTTAAGCAGACCTAATTTACGCAAGCATACCGAAGTTCAAATCTGGACACACATCATTTTAAACTTTTTATTTGCATTGTATGGTAACAAAATTGGTTGACAATGCAGCTTTGCCGATAGGCCAAGGAGTGAGGCAATGGCCGAGTGGTTAGAGTGGCGGACGGCTGTGAGAGAGTGCGTGTGTTCAACTCCCGGTTGAGGCGGGTGCGAATTTTTATTTATTAATTATTTATTATTTTATTTTATTTTTTTCTATTTATTTTATTCTAATAATATTCGGGCGGCGATTCCATACCGTTAAAATTTTTATTACGGTATAATATGATAATCCATGGCCTTATACAGTCAGCACCTGACTGTAGCGTTAGTATTTTTGTTAAAGTAGAACTTAAGTAAAGTGAAGTAACTTATTATTTGTACTATCTAATATATAATATATATCTAATATATATATATAATATATAATATATAATATATAATATATAATATATAATATATAATATATAATATATAATATATAATATATAATATATAATATATAATATATAATATATAATATATAATATATAATATATATATATAATATATATATAATATATATAATAATATATATAATATATCATCTGTGATTGGCCAATGTATGTACATGTACGTATGCATGAGAAGGCTTGCGTTACGCTATATCTATTAAAGAGTACAGGGTATTGTACAACTAAGTAATCTTTACGCTTAAACAAACATAGGCAGAAGCGTATCTTACTTTGGAATGCGCTCCACTGTTGATCTCGTTTTTTCTCGAAATAACTTATCGAATAACTTACCTCGAAATGCCAATCAAAGATAGTTAGTAATTGACGTATGTTTTGCATTTCATTTAAATCGAACATCTACTTGTATAATCTATAGCTTTTATGGACCAAGTTTTTATACCTAGGTGTCAATGAATATATACAATAATAGCTAATTCTGCACCATTATATTGTATATAACTAGTATAGTAACAATTGGAGGAGATACGAACTTGCAGGAGTATAAAATATTTTCGTTCTGGTTTTAAAGGTTGCGTACTTACAAGCGCATTCTAAGTAAATGGTTCGGTACGCGAGAACTTCAATAGTTTCAACTCAATTGGTCAATTGAGAAATTATGAACATTTTCCAATTTTTGTACAAAATGGCAACACAAACCTCTACCTGATTGTTGCAATTTTTATTCATGAACTGGGGCACAAAGTCATATGTACCCGCATACTGATTTAAGGTTTGTTACTATTTACTATTTCCGTACTAATTACTAAGCTAGCATTATACTTTTCTGCACTGAGCAAAAGAAGCAATATCATAAGAAGGTCCTCAGCTTTTCGTACTCTTCTATGTATACTGTGAAAACAAACGGACTATCATTACAAGTTTCAACAAGGAAACCATAGAAGACAAGTACCCTTAACCTATAACACTATTCTATCGATAGGGTTTACGATAACTAAGTAATCTGACGGTAGTGTAACGACTAAGGTCACACTTGACAACATAAGACTTAACATAATAGAGTATAACTTAACAAACGGGTGTACTTACTTTGTGTATATATATGTAATAGGCAGACGGAGGCGTGGCAGAGCTCACACAGTATATGTATATATTCATGCCAAGTCCATCGAGCCACGTCCGTCTTTCTGTCGGTCTGAAAGATCGCGTCCATCTCAGGTATCATAGATGGGGGTTCCTGTTAATCATACATAAATAAAATATACAAAGTATTTTTCAATTTTAGGATTCATAATTTGCGATTGTTAAGCAAAATGTAAGTTTTCCAGTTTCTTCTTCGATGTCCAAATCGATTATTAGTGTATTCACATGTCTTCAAAATTGCAATCAAATCGCAAATAGTAAACACTAAGATTATTCTTACACATTCTCCACAGTATCTGTGCACTGCTAAATACCAGCATCCTCAGCCCCCATTCATATGTAGTGTGCATACATCTTAAAGTCGAGTGGACTTATTTTAAACAGTTCAAACTAAAGTTGAGTTTTATAGATTTGATGGTAAGAAGCTCATTCGGGTTCGTCGGGGTGTGTTGTGAACATCTTTGAATTCTCTTCAAATATTTTCTGAATTTTACGATTTTGTCCCGTGTTTTGTAGGGCTAACACAACCAGCAGCAACAATGAACTCAGGAAGCATGAAGTAGTCACTCCCGCCAACACCCACAGCAGCAGCGGAGTAGCGGAAGAAGCAACAGCAAAAATTACAACAACAGTAACAACATCCTCAGAAGATCATAATAGTCGTTTGAGTTGTGTTGTGTGTAGATCGGTAGATATGTGCTCATGTGATACTCACAGAAATATGACTTCCTCCGCCAGCAGCAGTGGAAAGCGTAAACGTCGCTCTTCAACTAAGGTGAGTAAATATATATATTATATATACATAGTAACTAGGTTATCAAGCTATATTTGTATTTGCTAATAATCTAAGCTGCTGTGTAATTGTTCAATATGTGTTATCATCCGATACATAGTTTTCCGGTGGGAGCGTATTAGATCGACATGCTTCACTGCAAATTCCTACATTCTTAACACTTTAAACCTCAATTTATAGAATAATTTATTTATCTGTAGTTTCCAAATAAGGTTAATATAAAAACGAAGGGTTAGTCCAAATCACATTTTTGTTCACAATCGTTTATTACACACATACATTTAGGTTTGGTAATAAAGGAATTTAATTACCTTTCAGGAACTAAATATAAAAGCAGGTTTACTAAAAAACGATTAAGTCTTGTAATGGTGTACGCCCCCATTTATTAAAAATAATAATTTGTGCCCAGTCTCGATAAGGAAAATTTGAGCTCAAAATGAGAAGATCATTTCGTTGTCTTGCAATATTTTTTCTAATCTGGCTAATTTACGGCTATGAAAAAACCTCCCATTAAGGTAGATACAGAATTAGTGTTAGCCACTATGGAATAAGATCTATTGTAGTCCAAATTCAGTATTAATGATAAAATGTTAATTTTTGGTCATCACAGTTAATATTTCCGTCCGAGTAATTTCTGATAATTAGTTTAGTAATTTCCAAAGAAATTACTTTTAAAAAAATGTTAAGGGTTGTACTTATTTCCAAGATACCGCTAACGTACATATGTGTGTAATAATAAATACGCTTATCCCCTCGACCATTGAAAATTGTCAAAAAAGGGTATACTAACTTTGTGTAAATGTATGTATTTTCCGTCTAATTGAACTTTAAGATCTCAGCTATTATAAGAGCTATTTGGCATAAAGGTTTATGCAAACTGTGCGCATATCAAGTTTATTTCAATTATTATTATTTATTTTTGATGCCAAAGCCACCGCCTCGGCAAATGATTTGTAAGCGTTGTATTTTATTTAATTAGTTTATAGTCGGACTAAGGTCAGTCGACTGTATAAAAGATACAACTTTCTGACTTTGATATAAATTGAACAAATTAAACTACACCGGTTTACTAGTCAACTAAATCTTATGGTCATGTCGACTGTGCTGACTACCGTCACAGACACTGTTTGGAAAGGGTGATTTTGTAAATGAAATCTTTATTTGAATCGTTATATAATTTAAAGTTTGAAGATTATTTTATGCAAATGTTGACCGTGACTGCCCCTCAAATGTTCCATCCGCATAGTCCAATTTTGACATACTCTTTCGAACATTTCGCGAATAAATGCTTCAATGTTGTCCTCCTGCGTCAATTGTAGCGGGCTTGTCTGTATAGACATTTGATTTAACATAGACCCACAGAAAATAGTCTAAGGGCGTTAAATCGCATGATCTTAATACGCATGATCAATGTTCAGCGAACACGCCCCTCAATAAATCCATTGTTACGCGTGCCGTGTGGCATGTGGCACCGTCTTGTTGAAACCACATGCAAGTCAAGCTCTTGCATATTGGGTAAGAATAAGTTTGATATCATCTCACGATAGCGCCCACCATTCACAGTTACTTTACGATTCGCATCATTTTTAAAGAAACACGGTCCAAAGATGCCACCAGCCCATAATCCGCACCAACGTGTGACTTTTTCTGGATGCATTGGTTGATCTTGCAATGCTTATGGTTGATGTTCACTCCAAAATGTCCAACAACGTAAATTTGGTGCGAAATTTAGTCACCATAAAATGGAAGAAGCGCGCGATGGACTTTCTTGACAGAGCACGTATTTTGATAATAAAATTCAATAGTTGCAAGCGTTGTTCGTTTGTAAGACGGTTCATGGTTCAATTAAAGACCAAACTGAAGATGTTTGACAGTGATACAAAATATGAAACGTGCGTCAGCTGTTTCAACCAATGTTGCCAAAAAGATAATAGCTAAAAATTCACCCTTTACTTTAACACTCCACTCATTCTCAACTGAAGACTCCCTCTTCGTTTTTAGTGCTTTATTTAGTTGTTACCCATTAGCCAACTATTTACTGCCGGTTGATTTTCAATTAACTAACCTATTTTACTATCATACGAGTTCAAAAAAAATACTATCACGAGGTCATTTCTTCTCAATTGTGACTTGATTACATGAGCGGTATAAATCTGACTCATTATTTGGGACAAACCAAATACACCCTCTTCAAGAGAACAATTTAGACAAATATTTTATATCCCCGCTATTTATTAATTATTATTTAAACAACATTTCAAAACTGTGTACTATAAATGACATTGGAATAATCGGTGAAGAGTCATGCCATAAATTGCAAGTCTATAAAATCATCGAACCATGCCGAAGATAACCTTTCGTTTTGTTGTGTTCTTCCCTCTGAATGTTTATAATTCAGCGCCTTTCCTCGAGCAGGAACTCTTACGCAGTACAAATATGTTCAGTGCTATGTGGCAAAAGGACGGATCAGAGACAGACGATTAGTTGAGAATGCTGCCTCGCCGTGGGGCCTTCTTTCCTTAGGACTTGAAAGTCACAACTCTCATAAGTGTTCGTTAAACCCGGTGAAGTTAGAAAATTCTCCTGAGGATCTGCGATATTTATCTGTTATTATGTTAGACGAGTTCGTCGTGCGTGAAGAGAAGCACTCGAACTGAATAACTAGATCAAGATGGGATGGTCTTTGTTGGACATGGAGATGTGGGCATGGTTCGTACGAGCGGTTATTTCAACCACAAGACGAAGATAGAGGGTTGAAGTCATCTTTATTCCAAGGATCATTTGCATTTGCATTTCATTAAATATTCAACGTAGCGACATATGCAGCAGAAACATTTGGGTAAATGAAAAATTGTACTCTATCGAGTTGCATTACCGGTCTCAGGAAATGGGACAACGCGATGGGACTAGAAGTTTTTTGGTCTTCTTCCCATTGGATTTCCGTTAGACTTTTATGCAAATCATTTTTCTGTATCCGTTTTCTTTACCGTCTGTCATCTGTCTGTGGGATGTAATGTATTTCGTCCTTAATTATGGTTATTTGCGTGTCGCTTGAAATATATTTTAGAATCGAAGCCTTATAGATCCCAGCAGTAAATTTTGCAAAAATTATTCTGCCCCCAATTTATTTGATAATGTCTAGGCAAATTCAAACAAACTTATACACCATTTTGTTGGCTCTAAAAACCCCTGAATTCAAATGCTATTTTGTCTATTTTGCAATATAACTTGACTGTAAGAATATCAAAGTGAACCCAATCATATTGTCGAGAATGCATGCGACTTTAAAACCCCTTAAACCATTTGTTTTGAAAAAAATGAAATGAAAATTGGTTAATATCAGGCCCGCAATTAAGTTTTAAAGACAATTAAACTTTACTATAAAAGAAACTATTACAAATGGATTATTCAAAGTATTTTCCATCGCTAGACACAACTTTCTCGCATCTTTTTGGCAGAGCTCGAATACCTTGATGGTAAAAGTGTTCCACTTTTGAGGTTATACACGAATCTAGCCAATGTCTTCATACTTCATGGAACTGCTGATCCCCCAGACCTTGTGTCATCGAACGAAAAAAGAGATAACCGGGCAGCGCAATATCTGAGGAATATAGCGGGTGGGGTCGGACTTTCCATTTGCGCGTTCTCAAATAAATTTATACAGTTTTCGCAAGGTGAATCCGATATTTGTCATGCTGTAAAATCACTTTAAAGTGCCGTAGCTCGTATTTAGGCCTGTTTTTTCGCAGTGCTTGGCTCAATCGCATCAATTGAGATGGATACCATTCCCCAGTGATGGTTTCAACAACTCACAATATAGAACACCTATCTGGTTGCCCCAAATACACAGCATAGCCTTCGCAGCGTGAATATTTAGCTGAGCCGAAGAAAAGATTTTATAGACCCCATAAAGTATATATATTCTTGTTCAGGATCACAGGCCGAGTCTATTGAGCGATGTCTTTCTGTCTGTCTGTCTGTGTGAACGCACAGATCTCAGCTATTATAAAACCTAGACTTTCCATTTTCATTTCGTGGCTTTTCATAGTTTCGACATATGAACAAGTTTTAGATACTTATACTTTTTTTATTTTTTTTAATGAAGACTATTTGTTTTTATAAATGCATGATTTATACAAGAACATATGTACATGTTAATGTTATGTACATCTGTGACTAACTGTAGATGTTGCTAAATCGACTCTGGCAACTATTCCGACCTATAAAATAAATATATTCTTTGTGAGACGTACTTCTTCAAGGCTTGTTAAAATGAAAATGTTCCACAAACTTCGTAAATTTTTAATAAGGAATAATAATAAAGTTTTGTTTCATACATTTGGAATCATTTATATTATTATATGATAGTTAGTTAATGGTTGATGGGGATGAATGTAAGCAGGCAATTAGCTCACGCCACAACATGTTGCAGCTGCTGCTGGTGATGTGTGAAAAAACTAGGTGAACGGCGGCAAGCGCAAGGAATTTTCCTAGAGCTGAATACGAAATCGTAAACATTTACACGCACACACACATATAGACAGGCTCGCACACTTACACACTTACAGGCTTGCATACAAACACATGCTTACGTACACAGGCGCTCACAGCCGCAGAGTAGTAACAAAAATTGCACCTGGACCCACACAAAGGTATAAAGCACGTTAAGCAACGACAGCGCCTTAAACAAGGAAATGAGGAGAAGGAGAGAGAGAGAAACAGGAAGAGAGAGCGAGAGAAAGAAAGAAAGAAAGAGAGACAGAAAAAAAGAAAAGGTGCTTCGGTATTTATAAGGCCAAGCGAGCGACTGTAGACGAAGATCCCGACACATACCATACATACTGAACCCCGAATCATGGAGTGCAACACAATGGCCAAGTAAAGGACAAGAATAGGCGAAAGAGGAGGATATGAGGGACGTTGTCGCTGCTAGGTCGGGGACAACCGTTGAACTCTCATCTGCTGCTATTTGGCTTTTCAAAAATGGACTCTCTTGTAGAATTCGATAAATGTTAAGCTGTCGTGGGCTCTTCGAAATGTCTTAGGCAGTTGAAGTAGAAAACTATTCAGATGATTACATCAGCTGCCGCTACGGAATGAGCTAAGGCTACCTTTAATATTGTCGTCAGATATGTTATTTACAACCCTCTTTGGTCTAAAGTTAAGAGCCCAGTTTAAAGTAAACTAAAATACTCTTCCTAGAGAGCTATGTGTAATCTATGTAACTATTAACCTTTCTATATGTTTATATTAGTTTTTGCATGTGCTGGGAGTATCTTAGTCAACTAACAGTTCCATATTGAAAGATTATTGATGGAAAAAACTGCTGGAAACAACTTAAAATTCGAGCCAAACGCGAAAACATTTTGAGACAGGGAGAATCGTAGCGTAGATAGAGTAGGTAGCGACTATTGTCGTTGTCTCTGCTACCTGAAGAAGTTGACAAAAATAATTGTAGAAGGGATCAGCAAATAAGAAATCTTCAAAATGGATTTCTCACTCTAGCGGGGTAATAGACTTTCAGACTCGAGATGCAATGCAAAAACAACAAAACGAACATCTTAAGAAAAATGCAGCTGTAGGGAGTAAGCGAGAAAGAGAGACATGTGAGTGAGAAATGCAGAGTGGACCCTGTTTAATCGTTGTGTTGCATGCCAAGGAAAATCAACCCCTCAGACACTCGGGCAGGACAACGACGACGAAGTTAACAATAAGGGTTCGTGGATCGGCGATCTGGAACGAGCGGCGATCAGCTCAGTTCAACAGCGTAAGGCGAAGCGTTTGGTACACAAACACAAAAAGCAAAAAATAACAAAAAGTTAATTAGTGTCTGCTGAGTAGAAAAATAATAAAAGAAAAAATAAGTAAAGCAAGTAATACATAAAATCGCCAAAAAAGAAAAGTATTTTAGTGCAGAACAGAGCCCAAAAAAAGTGCAAACACAGCAAACTAAATTGTGAACCAACTTTTATCGTGTACAGAACAATAAACCACTGTTAATCGAAAATTTCTCGTTAATAAAATAAAATTATCACACTTTCTCTCTCTCTCTGTATGTACGTTCAGAGACGAGTGTTTTTAAATAAAATTAGGATCGCGTGTTTTTTGTTACCACTAAAATTGTTGTGAATTTATATTGAAGTGATCCTGCTATTGAGTTAATACAGATAACTCTCTTGTTTTCGTTATTATTTCAAAATTAATGTTTATGTGATTATGAAGTTGCAACAGAAGCGTAAATTTATTGAAATGGTAATTAAATTGCTAAGTTATTCTCTATTATGTTATCAAGTGTGACCTATGTCGATACACTATCGTAAGTTAATTTAGTTATCGGAATCCCTATCGATAGGAGTGAGAGAGCGTCACTATCGCTTAAGAGAGCTAAGAAAACACATTGTATAAGTTGAAAAAGAGCGTATTATAACAATTTAGACATTAAAAGGATTATCTCCACATATTATACATTTTTATTTCGTTTGCTTGCTTATTTTATGATATTTTGTATACTATTTGTATTTGTATTTAACGACTACTGCTGTTCTTGCAAATGTTAGTCACAGGCAAATGGAGCCGTGGCAGACCTCAAAAATTGTACATATTCTTTGTAAGCATCAATATGCGAATCAATGTAGCCGTGTCCGTATGTCCTTGTGTTTAAACTTACCAATCTCGGTACCTATACAGTATCTGAAGAGACATCAAAGTTATCATTAAGATTACTACATCTGATCCATATGTATGAATGTGCATCATGAAGATTTATACATATGTATTTAAGAATGTATATTATAAAATTCACAGATCAAGATTTGTTTTTCAGTTTTGAATATCAAATTTCACAAATTAAAGATTAGGAAAAGTAAGGTTAAGGTTCCACTCATAACTTGCAAACAATGAAAAGAAACGGACTAAATAAATGGGGGAAAACGGAGAAAGGGACAAAAAGAAGACAATATGTTTGAATTAAAAAAAAAAGAAGCTAAATTTCAAAATATTATATATTAATAAAGATTGCAATGCTGTATTTGCTGTCTCTTTCTCAGTACTTTATTAAAGTATTGAAAATTTTTGAAATATATAAAGTATGTCAAGTAACTCTTTACACAGATGTATGTACATTACATTAACATGTGCATTTGAGTATAGTGTTACTTGACTGTCTATATTTATTCCTTGGTCAAGTTAGTTTAAAAGTTTATTGAATTCAATACATAAAAGCGAGATGACAAACCATGAAAATTATGTGCTAGTGGTTTTAAGAACTGTTGTATAAAAATCGTAAAAAAAGCGATGCTTAAGATTTATTTGGATTAAATGTATAAGGCTTAAAAAGTTACGGAGCCGCACGTGTTGTGTGCTTGACAGTAAGCGATCGAAAAAGAAAGATTTAACAATGATTAAAAGGATATCGATAAATTAAACAGATTAATATCTATTAAAAGTGAACACAGTATAATGTGCTTAACTGCCTCACCATGTTTGACTCAAAAAAATGTGCACTTATTCTAAAAATGCACTTAACTTTACCCATTTCGAAAAATTGATTTGTAAACAAACTATGTACTTGCCATTTATATGGCATTGCCAAGCATAAGTAAACGGTCATGCGCAGTTTGGCGCCACGATCAAAACTAACACTATAATCGGTGGCGTCCTTTTCACTTTACTAGCAAAGAGTGACGATCTATAATAACAACGAAAAAATGATGGCGCTGTTGCAAAGTCGAGCAAAAGGTGGCACACTTAACTTATCTATTTGGAAGAGAAAACAATCAAAACAATCAAAATTGCAACAAAATTCATGCAGTTATCCTAAAAATGCACTTATATTGAATGCAACTAAATTAATATTTTACAAACAAAATAGCTTTTCGTTGCACAAAAAAAGTATGATTGGGTAGTTATCTGTAATGTGCAGTTAAGTGTTGATGCAGTTAAGCACATTATACTGTATTTTAATAAGTGTGATTGGCAAACTGAGAGGGTTGCCAGATCTCCATACAACCAAAACAGGAAACATTTGCGGGTAGTAAGACTTTAAAATTTTGGCTAATCGACAAAATAAAAGTACAAATCCTCAGGGAATTTTAACCAAAATTGATGTAACAGGGAGAAGTCGTGACAGACCCTAAAATGTGTATAAATACAAATATTCTTTTTTAATGCCAGCAGTTGAGTCGACAAAGCTATATCTTTCTGTCTTTTTGATAGCCTAGATCTGTACCAAGATTTTGAGATCTGAAAATGTTGAATAATTTTTGTTACGAACTGATAGTTAACACACTGATTTGATTGTATCTTTTACCCTTGGTAGGATCCTGAACTCGGTTTCGAGCCGCCTTCGGCCAAGCGTCAACAGTGCGTGGCGGTTGCTTACAGCTGTGAGGAGGAAAGCAATCAGTCGTCGAGGGACTGCCCGACGGAGAATGCCCTTAATGCCCAGAAAGCCATTAGCTTACGCAACTCACCCCCCAGCCGAAATTTCCGAGACGTCACACAGTCCTCTGCCCGACAGTCCAGACAGTCCGCCTAGTCCGGACCGTGGTGCTAAGCAGCAAGCGAAAGTGGTGCGGTATACGACAGAGGGAACAGAAGTGTCGAAAGATGATGATGGCAACAGCGAAGAATATACCTTCGACGAGGATGACGATGAGGAGGAAATAACCTCGTCCATTCCTTCGCCTGCTTCCTCAACGGCCACTGGCTGTAGTCAGAATGGAGAACGTACACCGGCAACACAGCAAATGCATCAGTCAAGGAATGGGCAACGCTCGGTGAACAAGTTGACTTCATTGGAGGCTGTGACGGCTCACAATAATTACAAATGCCTGTCACCTGCACTCGAGAAGACATTGCGCCAGTGTCCGCTGCCAGCATTGTCCTGGGCAAATGCTGCAGATGTCTGGGAGAAAATGTGCACTCGGGATGAAGAGGATTCACATCTGCGGAGCAGCAGCATGCTAGAAGAGCATCCTGGACTGCAGCCGCGTATGCGTGCAATACTTTTGGATTGGTTGAACGAGGTGTGCGAGGTTTACAAGCTCCATCGCGAGTCATACTACCTGGCAGTTGATTATCTTGATCGCTATTTGTTTAGAGCCAGGCAAGTGCAGAAGACGCATTTGCAGTTAATTGGCATCACTTGTCTCTTTGTTGCTGCCAAAGTGGAGGAAATATATCCGCCCAAAATATGCGAATTCGCTTATGTCACAGACGGCGCGTGCACAGAGCACGACATACTGCAGCAGGAGAAACTATTGCTGCAAGCGCTGAGCTGGCATATCTGTCCCGTCACACCAACTGCTTGGCTGGGCATCTACATGCAGCTCAACGTTAACAATCTAACTCCGGCCTCGTTTTCCAGAATTGGTAAACAGGTGGTGGGTGCAGCTGGCGAGGCAGCCGATGATGCCTTCATCTATCCGCAGTTTTCGACCTATGAGTTTGTCCAGACTTCTCAGCTACTCGATTTGTGTAGCCTGGATGTGGGCATGGCCAATTATTCGTATTCGGTTTTGGCGGCAGCCGCCATCAGTCATGCATTCAATCGGTAAGTTACTTATGATATACGAATATTACTGTAAGTTTTCGAAACTATTTAGTGCAGAGATTAGATCAAATATCTGTCTGTAGATTCAACGAATCTACATCTCAGAGACTGTCTACCAAATTTGGTGACAATGTGTCTTGTTATTATCAGATCGCAAATCGTCCAAACTATTTCTGATTTGGATGGGAACGTTTAATTGAGATAAATAATAGTTATTGCTAGTGCTTGACTTGTCATGAAGCAATTGAGCCAACTCTGTTGTTGCTTTCTTTTTATATTATACGTATTGCTATATATACAATTGTTGTATTTCGCTTTTCTTTCCGATTTAGTGAGACCGCTTTACGTTGTTCAGGACTTGATTGGCAAGCAATCGAGACGTGCGTCCGTTGGATGAAACCATTCTTCAATGTCATCTCGAATAAAGCGCCCTACCTACAGTTAAATGAACAGAACGAGCAAGTGACCAACAAGTTCGGACTATCCCACATCTGCCCAAACATTGTGACCGACGATTCGCATATTATCCAGACCCACACAACCACAATGGATATGTATGTAAGTATTTAATCCAGTTATTGTTGCTCTATACGCTTTCGAATGCAATACTAATCGAGGTCTATTATATTTAAAGGATGAACTGCTTATGACACAAAATGCTTTGCATGCAATGCGGGCGAGAACTCAGGCCTCGCCAGCAACGGCACTGCGTGCTCCGGAGAGTGTACTTACACCGCCAGCCTCGAGTCAGAAGCCCGATGACGAGTATCTTGGCGATGAAGAAGAGGTCACAGCAACAACTATGGCAGCAGCCGGCGACAAATCTAATAAAAATCAACTGCAATCAGATCAATTGCAGATGGAGAGTCCAATAAAACCTTCGAGTCACACTTAGCTTAAACAGAGATTTCTCAACCTACCCTGTCTCTCTCACAAACGCCCGCCCTAACAGTTCTAAATGTTAAGTGTTTCTAATATTCATAAATATACATATATATCCAACATTATAAATTATTTATGTTATGGAAAAGTTGTTTCATAATTCTTATGTTTACGCATATCTAATTGAAATTTCACATACGTTTCTCGCGCGCACGTTTTCTTAGTTTGATTTTCTTTCAACTCGCGCCGTATAATTTAAGAAAACCGCAACAAAAGCGGATGTTATTTGTACAAATCGCATAATATATATAATTTTAATGTTCATTCTATGTAAACATACAGTTATACAAATTAGCTATTTCCCGCTCTTGAATTCAACCTTAGATTATTTATTTTCGCTTTTAACATGCGGATCCAAGAAACAGATCCCAGCTTCAAGTTGGACAATTTATTTATTATAGACAACGGCATATGAGAACTGCATATGAAAGCTGATTTAGTTCCATGTATTAGATAAAATTCTCAAAACACAAACTGGCACTCACACATATGTACATACAGAATCATTCATTAACACACACACACACATTGGCGTGATTAACACACTAATCTTTAGTCTTAACAAAACACACTTGACTAAACTAATAACATTTGACTAGTTGAGGAAGAACTAAAATGGGTATTCCTGTGGACATTTCAAATTGAAATTCACTTGTTCTCCAGATTAATAACTGCTTATAATCTGTTCTTTATATGTACATATGTAGATATATGGCAGACAGTTTGTTTATAAACACAAACTAAGAAATACAAATGGGAACACAGACCATTAGTCACAGCTGAAATGAGAAAAATGGCAATCAAAACTGAAATGAACATGATTAGAATTACAAATAAATACAAGCCAATATATATATATATATAAATTATTTAACATAACTATACTTAAATAAAAGTGTATTTGCTTCATATTATTGTAGACTTATTTGCCATAATTTGCTAAGCAAATCAATCTGTATATACAAATACATATACCATATATGTTTACACATACACATATACACACATTTACTATATGCATAATAAGCAAACAGTAATCGCTGAGGACAAAAACTCACATGTATACACGTTGCATATAATATATTATTATATAAGTGTATAAATTCTAATATCGCTATTTATAAGAAACGCACATACAAAAGAACTATAGTAAAATTATTTAATTATGTTTTAGAATTAAATTATATAAGGTGTTCATAAATTAAGGCTGGAATGAAAACAAAAGGAAAAAACAACAAATTGTGCACAAAATATGCAAATATTAAAATGAATATATGTTTGTATCTAATTAAGTTTTTATTGTAGTTTTTAAGGCAACAATTATTTTACAGTTTTGAATTGATTTTAAATAATATCACAAGTACGCTTACCCTTGATTCGATTTCAACGAAAAACAAAACGTTTAAGAAAATAAAAATAATTTGTATTATTTTTGTGTTTACACTTAACCAAACGTGTTTATTCATTGCAGAGAGTGTAAATCTTGACAAATATGATCTTCTTAGTACATCAAACTCTAACTTGTCACGCTAGCTAAAACATTAATAAAACTATAATTATTATCGTTATAAGGCGAGCTAGCAAACTATCTTGATGGAACCATTCACCTGCCTCTGTTTCTTGTTAGTTGCGTGAGTAATGGCGATCCGATGCGGGACGATATAGCAAATGCCAAAGAATTTATCGAACGCCTTTTATACCCTTCGACCATTTAAAATGGTCAAAAAAGGGTGTACAAACTTTGTGCAAATGTATGTAACAGGCAGAAGGAGGCGTGGGAGACCCCATAAATTAAACACAGAGCTCAGGTATTTTAAACGCTAGAGACACTAAATTCGGAATGAAGGTTCCTATATACTCGGCGCAGATCAAGTTTATTTCAAATGTCGGATGGCACGCTCACAGCCCCGCAAATCACTAATTTAGTTTTTAAACTCGATCTGTAAGCGTCGTAAAAAATATATAACTTTCAAACTTTAACATATACTAAGCTGATAGTTATATCTACTTATTCTCGAAATTTCAATCGGATCGAACCATAAACATAGAAGTTATTCAAAAAGTATGAGCATAACTCGAAGTGCTTGTGTTAGCTAACAAGGAAGGCGGAGGGGCGCGAGCGCCATCTGTATGAATAATTGAAAAATTTGAAAGTATTTTCATATTAATCTGTGTATGAATTAAACAAATAAAACTTCACCGAAACATAAGTCGAAGGGCATGCCACTGTCGCGGGCTGCGCGACTGTTGCCTTTCTTACTGGTTCTAAATTTGAATTGCGTTACTCTAATCTGGATGGTTGAATTTGAGCAGCTAGGCCAGATGTTGATTTCGGCTGCGAACTTCTTGCTTTTCTTTTGTTGGGTAGATACTTGCAAGAGTGCGCAAAGGACTCGTAGTGCAAAATGTGTTTAAGGGTGTTGACTTCTCCCTTTGTCAAAACAAGGTTGTCCTCGCAGGGTGGCGATTAGTTAAATTTCAAATTGTTTTTTTCCCGGATTGTTTTGGAATCGATATAAAAAAAATATCATTAAATCACAAATTTTGGATTTTCTCGCAAAACTTACATTATTATGAAGCTCATTAGTTGCATCAAAACACATTTTCTCATTTTTTGGCCACTAATTGCATTAACTATTTAAAATTTCTATTAGGTATTGCATGCAACATGTCACACGCGACATTTTCTTCAATTTCCTTCTTTTTTTTGTTTTTGTACTTTTAAGTAAACTAGAAGAGCATAAAACGCATACGATTTTTTTATATTTTGTGTTTTAAATAAGTTTCAAACTACAAATGATCTTAAATAACGTTAAATAAGACCAGTAAGGAAAGAAGAGGAACGTGCGACAGTGAAATACCCTTCGACCTATGTTCCTATGTATGGTATATCCATAAGCACATGTTTTGAAATTATTCCCAACAGATGGCGCTCGCTCTTAGTACTCGCCCACCTCCCTTGTTAGATGACAAAAGCACTTGGTTTTATGCTTATACTTTCTTAAATAACTTATGTGTTTATTGTCCGATCGGATTGTAATTTGGAGAATACGTAGATATTTCATTCAGCTTAGTATATGTTAATGTCAGAAAGTTGTATCTTTTGTACAGCGCTTCCAAATTGAGTTCAAAAATTAAATTTTTGATTTGCGGGGGCGGTGGACGTGTCACCTAGCATTTGAAATAAACTTATTGGGATTCTACGTTAAATAATTAGACCAGATTTGTTTTGTAGTGATATATTAATATGTTAACTTTTTATTCAAGCACCAGCAACCAGTCACTGTCGTTACTGTCAATGTGGGGTCCCTTTTTTTGACCAATTTCAATTGTCGAAGGGTATAAACATATATGTTTACTCATCTTATATGATCATTTCAACTATAAAAGTCGAAAACAATGTTTATATTGTGAATTTGCTGTTCTAGCAGACTCCGTGGTCAAAATCTCAAATTAAAGTGATCTGCGTGCAATAATAACACATATTGACAGCAAATTTGATAGTCCTAGCACTTCTTATCTCTGAGATCTAGGTTTTCATACGGACAGACGGACGGACAGACATAGCTATATCGACTCGGATGTTGATGTTGATTAAAAATATACATATATATAGTTTGTGGAGTCTGCCACGCCTCCTTCTGCAAGCTGCAGTCGAGTGTGCTCCACAGTGATATACCTTACACACCTGACCAGCAATGTATTTTTAATGAATAACTTGTATGTTTTGCGTATTTTGTCTTGCATTAATTGTTACAAATTGGTTTGAAACTATGCTTTGTGGTTAAGGTTCTTTATGTTCACACCATGGAGTGGTAATAGGGGCGCAGAGCCGCCACTGCCACCTAAATTATTTGTGTTACCTAAATGATTGTGTATTTTGTAGTGGAGTAGGGATAAGTACGTAGGGCCAATAGGCGCAACATAGGCCTTGTAAACAACAAACATCTATTACGCTTATTGAACAAGTCTCTCAATATTTAATGTTTATTATTATTCACGTTTTTAGTTTCATTTTACGCTTAGGGCTTAAGTTTACCTCACTTACGAGCTCAATGTTTAAACGGCGGCAGTTCTTTTGAGCCAGAGAAAAAGTACAAGTTATTTTGAACCGTAGCGGCGCCGAGATTGTATGAGTATGAGTTTGTGAACGCAACCCGATGCAATGCGTGCGGGGGGTCACAGGGATTCCCCGATTTTAACGAACGAGATAGCCCAGGCTAAACAAAAACATTTGAACAATCATTTGATTGAAAGTGTGTGTAAGGTGTTACTGATTGTTTTAACGTGTTTTCACGATGTTTTCAGTCAAAATTAACAATTAACGAGAGCAACAGTCGACCTATGTTCCGGTGTAGTTTAATTTTTTAGATTCATACATACATTTGCATGCTTCGAATTATTATCGACAGATGGCGCTCGCGCTTGCCTGCCGCTCTTGTTAGCTGACACAAACAATTGGTTTTATGGTCATACTTTCTTGAATAACTTCTGTGTTTATTGCCCGATCAAATTGAAATTTAGAGGGCGGGTGGCGTGGCACCTGACATTTGAAATAAACTTGATCAGCGTATAGTACACAGAAGTCTTCCTGCCAAATTTGGTGTCTCTGGCTTTTATAATAGCTGAGATCTGTGTGTTCACACAGACAGACATGGCTTAATCGGCTTGGCTAGTGATCCTGAGCAAGAATATACATATATACTTTATGGGGTCTCCCACGGCTCCTTCTGCCATTTACATATATTTGCACAAAGTTATGTAGGGGTATGATATACATAACCCCCTCCCCCCTTGAGTATAACGCAAACGCACAACTCAGTTTCTCTCTTTAATTTATTCGCACTTGACGTTAGTAGCGTAAGCCTTTGACTGACCTCTCTCCGTTCGCGCTCTGCCTCTTCGCATGTTGCTAGAGAGCCGATGTTGCGAAACAGACAGATTACCACCCGAAAGCGAACGACAACTTAAGCATAATGCTTATATACAATGTTGATATAACAAACTTATATACAATGTGTATGCATACTATCTACATACCCTAGCCTACTACAGTTAGTATACCCTTTTTTGACCATTTTGATAGTCGAAGGGTATACAAATATTCATTACAAATTTAAATTAGATTTTTATGCTGATTGTTGACGTACTGGGTATCGTTGACGACGAGCATTCCTTCAATTATGAAAACAGTGTCCGAGTGACCTGGCTGTGTGTTAGATTCTCCGACAGTTCCGGAGATTAGTTCTTGCGCACAATTTCTAGCAACCTCTTACAGAAAGTATTGCGTGCTGACTCACTGCATTCTCCGACGGCAAAACTCCTTGTCCCGCAATGAGAAAGAACTTTAATTTTTTTCTCCCGTTGTTTCAGTAAAGCATTGGTGAACCGTTCGTTCCTTCTACATAAGCTTCACTTTATAGGTTTCTAAACTAATCTTCTCTCTTGGATTGTTGGCTATCTGACTGGCAGGCCACAAAAAGTTATCTTCAAAGATTGTCTTTCTAACTTCATGCCCCCTCTGGCGATCATCTGTCAATGACTTTCTTTTAGTCAAGCACGAAGTCTGTTACATTTTCTTGCTTTGTACTGAACGAAAACAGAAAGCACAGCCCGCACAGCACTTCCGAAGTCACACGAATGTGTTTACACTTCAAAGTGTGTCGGCAGAGCATCTACCTTGTATATCTGTGTTATATAATTAAAAAACGAATGTTTTTCCATCTTAAATCTAGTTTCGACTTGAAGGAAAGATTGGAATAGATAACCTGATCTAATTTTTCGATTTTGTTCTTTAGCATTACAAAAGACACAATCATGGTGCTTAATGCAAGTGCCCCAAAGCTTTTAAAATAGGAGTTTTTACATATAAACTTGTTTGCGTTTATTGCAATATGAAATTATAGATCGAGAAATTGAACGCACATTCTTCCATACTTGTAGTACTTTTCTTCCTTAGTTTCTCAGTGCTGGAACTTATATTATATCGCGATACATTTATGAACTTATCGATAGCTATCGTAACTACGATACCACAAGTTCCTACATACATATGTCGAATTTCCGGTTGAAGAAAATCGGATTTTGTTAATTTTCTAATTTCATGCAATAATATTACATACCACCGCTCGTTACATTAAAGATTGGCGTACCCATCATTCTTCTTCGAAATATAAATCCACCTCGATTTTGCATAGAAGGTCTCAGTCAAGAAAATGATGGACAATATTATCTCGGAAACACTTTTGATTGGAAAATTTCAGGCTGAAGACGCGTTTAGGTAAATGGTTAAACACAATTTTTATGTTTTGAGCATTTCTTGCCAACTTCAGGTCCAAATTCGATTTGATTTCGCATTAAAGCTTAACATTCTGAAAACAAAAGACAAGATCAAAATGACCTTTAAATATTAAAATAAAAAAATATATATTTTCATGTCGGTCCCTAGCAGTGTTGCCAATTTAGCCTTTTTCCGGATAGATCTGTCCGGATCTCAACAGCGTCAGCCGGAAAAATTAAAAACAGCCCCTATCCGGGAAACTGTCATTTTTATTTTTTGGTTTGTCCTTTTTCTATCCTTTATTGATTCTGATTAAATTGATACAAAATCATCCAAGTTGATATAAATTTACAATCGATATGAGCATTTATTAAAAATGCAACCCTGTTTTAATGGCATATAATCGACATAAAAGCATATCGCCACTAAGCAATGAACACATAGAGACTTCAAACAGCGTCAGAGCTGTTTGATGATGATTTTTCGGGCCTGCCACCCCGGAGAAGAAGAAGCATTGAGAATAAACGGTCCACCGGGGTAGCTCGAGTGCATAGCATCAAAACTGCTTCAGTCGCACAACGTCAGCAGAGCGATAAGCATGCGCGTACTTTGCGCTGTGCGATCGTTTCCATGTGTGTGTGTATGTATGTATGCACAAGCTCGTATATGAATGTATGCGTTGCTTGTGAAGTTTGTCAACAGCGAAATGTTTCGGCCAGCGCACTGGCAGCCTGAAGTCAATTTTGTATTTCGGCGTCGAGAGCCTAGAGACTGAGGCACAGTGGGCAAAAATGGTTATCTTGGGGCGAACATTTTATAACATTCGAAAACATGTGGCTTGTTTAATGAGGATAATTTTATTTTGTAGATATATATTTATGTATTCAGAATTTTTTAGTTTTGATTCATAAATTTGTCAAAATAAGTAAAAATATAAACAAAAAAATAAAAATAAAGATGTCGCACAACTATTTTTCATATTATAAATTTGATATAAAAAATATAATACAATTATGAATATTTAATCTATCTACTCAATAAATTATGAATACACATGTTTTCAGATGTTAAAAGTTATTACCGCCAAATACCAATTTTGGCTCACTGTAATTCGGTCTCTTAGCTCATAGATGATAAAGACAAAAACAAACACACAGTTGATTTCACGCTGGCCAGGCCCGTAGCTAAAAGTGCGCAGGGTGTGCGGTACAGAAGGGCTCTCAACAGTCAGGGGCTCACGGTTACCAAACATAAAAATGCTATTAATGGGGATATATTTGTACAATTTAATTCCTTTGGTAAACACATATATTTATTAATTAATGTAATTTAAGTAGGAGTTCCTGATAAGTATTGTACAGGGGCCCGTAAAACCCTCACTACGGCCCTGTGCCTCAGTCTCCTAGGCTCTCGACGCCGAAATACAAAAATAACTTCAGGCTGCCAGTGCGCTGGCCGAAACATTTCGCTGTTGACAAACTTCACAAGCAACGCATACATTCATATGCGAGCTTGTGCATACATACATACACACACACATGGAAACGATCGCACAGCGCAAAGAAGTACGCGCATGCTTATCGCTCTGCTGACGTTGTGCGACTGAAGCAGTTTTGATGCTATGCACTCGAGCTACCCCGGTCGACCGTTTATTCTCAATGCTTCTTCTTCTCCGGGGTGGCAGGCCCGAAAAATCAGCATCAAACAGCTCTGACGCTGTTTGAAGTCTCTATGTGTCATTGCTTAGTGATATCGCGTTACTTTTCGTGAACATTTTGTGATGTAAAAATGCCAAAAGAAGTTTATAAGCAAAAGTTTCGAGATGCATGGCTAAAACAGCCGGATCTTTAACAGTTCGCATATGACTAGAAAAAAATCATGTGCAGAATACGGTGCCTTTTGAGCAAACAAACAAACTTAATTTCAAGCCTACAGTAGCCAAAGAATTATGTTGTCAGGAAGCTGCACTGGCAATGTTTGTTGCTCAGCACGCTGCCACAAATTCTGTTGGACACATGAACGAATTGTGCGTCAACCACTTAAAAGAAAACGATTAATTCAAGAAGAGCAACAGTTGAGCGTTCTTAACAGTAGGGTACCCCTTGTCCTATGTTCAAATGTCTCAGAGGCTGCTACATGAAATAGAGGGGAGCCATAGCCTCTCCCTCATTAAACATATTTGTCCCACAGATCACTGAGTCTTGGGGGCCAAAGCGCAGTCTCGTTTGCATGGGATTCCTCTAGACGACGTTTGTCTTTCTCCACACGACACCTTGTCGTATAATCCGTGGCCGTGACAGTAGTCACCATGGAGAACCTGAGCAAGAATATATACATACACTTTAGGGGCTTCCGCCTGCTAAATACATTTCAATAAAGTTAGTATCCCCTTTTTCACAATTTTCAACGGTCAAAGGGTATAAAAAGAATAAATAGGATAGTTCGAGAAAAGTAAATGAAGCGTCTTACAAAATTAAAATATACATATAAAAATTATTACAGGAGCAGTAGAACCTTTTGAAAAATCAAAAAATGAACAGGAAGATGATAGTATAATACATCGATTTTGTATTACTATTATATGTATAGCTATTATATGTATTGATTAAATTGAAAGGTGACTTTTTAATTTAAACGTCCTGAGATTTGTAAAACTTCTGTGCTTAATATCACATCAAATTGTCATTGTTGTTTGAGTAACAAACAAAATATATTATAAATATAACCAAATCAATTGACAAATTAATACTTGAAAAATAAAAAGCGGCAGACAAAAAAGAACGCAAAAATGAAGAATGAATTAAGAAAATAAAGTGTGGAATAATATCGTATTAATTTAAAACTGCTGCAATATAATCGATAACATAAAATGTACAAAACGATCATCTCGAGTAGACTCTTCCATACCTTAAAACATAGAAACATCTTAGCATGGTTTTGCCTAAAAACCTCGACAATATTGACAATTGTTAACTTTTATTTGTTAACAATATGTACATTTTGTAATGTACGACGGCTTTGTTTTCTACAACCGAAAATGGCCAATACAATACAAAAAAGTTGGCCACGTGCTTGTCTAAAGTCTGTTTTCGAATGAAAGTGTTGTCGTATTTGGAAGGAAAGAAATGCGTCAATCCTACTAATCTGCTTAGAAACATTCTCAAGTTTTGTGTTTGGCTGAACTCGTTTCAAATGATCTGACAAGTCTGTAGTATTGCCACTTGTCTTATTAATGTTTCCACAAATAATGCATTTGGCTTCGCTCCCCGACATCTTTTTGAAGAATTCCCACACTTTGGATCTCCCAAATTTCATTTTTTTGCTTGAGCTGCATGGAGATTTATCGCCCTCTTCCAATACAATACCTTCGGAAGCTAGACATAAATTACCACCAAATACTTAACTTAACTTCGCACACTATACGTACTGGGTTTTTGTGCACTTGCTAAACATTTTTCCATGTTGAAACCAGAATTGCGCCTGCAGCGTGAATGTTTGAAACTGAAAGTAACGGGACCTAATCGCCCTTTTTCCTTATGCATAGATTCGCTCTTGAAAGAACAAATTAACGTAACGTGATAAGTGTTGGACACTTTCGAAAACATCGAAATATAAACATCGATGTACATCGAAGGCAACACATCATCGATAACATCGATAAAACAGCACTACTAAGCATCAGTCCGACTGAGTTCATGCCGCTGTTCGTGTCTTCGGGGTTGCTAACCAAAGATCCGATCGCTTACTCGGGAAACGCTTCGGGCTCTGGGGTCCCTATCTCGCCATAGCATCAAATGAGTAAAATCCGCTGTTTGAGTAGAATCTTATTTTCGACCTCAGCTTGAATTTTTCAGGTTCACTCAACTCATCTTAACCACTTGAGTTAACTTACACACAAAATTTCAAGGGAACAATGTCGTTTTTATTTGATTTAGTGTTTTGCAATGGGTCACAGAAATGATGTCCTTATCTCTTGCGATCACACACACATTCACTTTGTACTGCATGTGCCTAAGCGGGGCGCCATCTGCTTAAAAGTTGTTTCCTATTTTATTTCTATTCAAATTCGATAATGTTGCTACCAACCAATATATTGCTGGGTTATGCAAAAATGCAAAAAGCGTTATCTCATTTTAAATGCAAACTAATCAAACACAGTGAGACCATAATCAAGAATCAATCATTTTGAAGACTGGTCACACTGGTCATTTCTGCTGAGAATGTGAATGGGAAATCGGAACTTAATGGAGGCCATACATGTATGTATCTATATCCCAAACTAAGCCGAAAGTGGAAAACTTTCGTATTATCTCGATGAGTTCTATAAGGATCGTCAGATCTTGGCGCCCCGGAAACTGCAGTCGTGCCCCAGTAGAGCTATAAATCAGAGTAGTAACACCATCGAGCTTTCCCGATGTTGAAAGTTCAGTCCATCGAAAATATCGAAATCGGCGGAAAAATGTATTTTTAAATATTTTGTTTTTCATTTAAAATTAATTTAATATGTGGACACCAAAAATTTGTGATAGGAATCCAATATTCAATATTATATTATATCCAATATTCTTTTATAACGAGCTCAGAACAATCAAAATCAAAACTTTGTGTTATTTCCGTTTTCGCGTTTCTTGGCTCTTTTTTAACTTTCGCAGTTTGCATCGTTGGGCTGTTTTTGCCTTTATCTATGCACAATAATTTCAATATTTGTGCAAATTATTTATGTTTATTTTAACAAATTTATCCATCGCATTTAATTTTCTTATACTTGCGCGCTAACTTTCCTAGAATTTTAATTTTTCGTCACGCGATATTATCGATGGTTAAGAAACGCCTTCGAGGGTTCCCGATGGACCCATCGATATTATCGATACTATCGACAGTTCTAGTGAAGTATCGTGTGGTTCATACATAAATCGTTTACCGATAATTATACCCACTACCCGTATAAAAACCAATTTGTATGTGTAATTTAAATCCATGACAGTTCATTTTTGGTGAACACAATAACTGTTAACGCCTAAATGAATTTATTTGCGATCAAATAATTAATAAACAATTTATTTACGAAATAACTTGAAGAGGTACTGATTTCCATACCGCTCCCTAAAGTATGAAACTAGGTCTTATACCGATGATTTCCATTTAAATTTACGCGGAAAATGATTAATGTATATATGGTAAAAATTTTATTCTCTATATAATAAATTACTCTGATTTTCTAATTATTTTCAAGGGATTTTTGTGGGTTCTGTGTTTTATTCGAGCTAACTTTTTACCAATAAACTCCTATTTCAACAATGTTTTGTCGCTAGTATCGCACCCCTAAATAAAAGTTTCGAAAACGTCAGAAATTTGCTCTTCAAGTTATTTGCTGCAAAGAGCGCAACCCTCTCAATGTTAGTTCGGTGCGTGAACCTGGTGAATGTGGATGCGTTTTTACGCAAAGCGCCAAAATAATTCAGGCTTAAATGAAAAATAACTAAACTAGAAGTTACGCCTATAATGAAAAATGAATCCACAAATCCAAAAAAATACATATATTAAATGTGCAAATAAAATAATATACTTCACACATTGATTAATTTGTTGGTGTTAAAATACATGTTGTTGGCAAGAAATAAATCAAAGGTGTCTGGATAGAGAAGAATATATGAATAAATGTGAGTGTTGTAATATAAAAAGGCAAATCGCGTAACGCACAAATGCCGGAAATGGAATCGGGAATAATGTGAAAATATTGTAAACCACAAATTAGTCAACGCAAATATAGAAAATATTCTTATATATCTAAAAGATGTATATATGTATTTACATTCATACATATACTTCATTCGTTACACATATAATTATGCATATACATACATAAATATGTATGTGGTGTGGTAGTGCCATTTTTGTAAACGCCAAAAAGCCAAAGAGCAAATTCTTACTCTCTTCTTACTCGTTCTGGCGCAACCATATAAATTCACTGACATGAACTTTAACGAGCTCAATAACGTATCCTCAGAGAGAGAGGTATAAGGAAAGGGATAGAGTGTATGTGACAGTAACAGAGAAAGAGAGTGTTGAAGGCAAAAGAGAATATTTAAGAAGCGAATGAGTATTTAAGCTTTCTTTTATATACACGTCGACATATGTACATAGGTATGTACATATTTACATTTATTCTTTTATATATGTATGTGGCCACGTACATACATTCATATGGCAGAAATCACAAGTCGTAGTGTCTGTATGCGTGCGCATTAAGGTTTTGAGTTGCTCGCCCAAAAAGTGTGCTATGGATTTTACTCTTTACTACTACTACGCACGCTCACAAACATCCCGAGTAAATATGTATGTGGTATATTGTAAATGTATGTAAATTTGTGAGTGATGCGGTTTATAATAACGGTATTTTCGTGGACAACACCAACACAACGCAGCTTATGCAGACGAGTAATATTTCAAGGTTTGATACCAATACCTTGTTACTTCTACAAACAGTACAACCGGTGTCCAGAGTTACCTGATTGCATTCTCAAAGACAATTGAAACTCTAAGGATACATAATAGCAGCTCTGATTGTGTGTTCTTATGCGTACGTAGATACATATGTACATGTGTACATGTGTACATATGTATATGCAAAAGTGTGTATAAGCGCGTGCGTATGTTTGTGTGTGTGTGTGTACATAAAGTTGCAAGCAAACACATTATTTATTATCGTTCAATAGTTTTAATGCAGCATACAAATATATATATAGTATTCTGACGTGAAGAAAGCTGTCCGTCTGTAAAACTGCTATTGAAGATATCAGCCGTTGTATTTGATTTTTAAGTTATCCTATTAAGATTTGACTGTATATATGTACTCACATTATACATTCATACAATATTAGTATAAAGGCAACAGCTTAGAGCTCTCGGTAGAAATATACTCGCTACCTACTTCAATACTAAGTATATTTTGTGCAGCATATTCAGGGGCATTAGTCTCGGGGACCCTTGTAAAGCATTAAAGTTTGATGCTTCAATATTAGGAAACTGTGGGGAACAAGAGTTTTGTTAGACGCTTTAAGGAATAAAATGGCATGAATGGTGTTTGATTCTTAAGATTTATTCTGATTAAATGTATAAGATTTAAAAAGTTACGGGGCGTCACGTGTTGTTGGTTTGAAAGTTAGCGATCGAAAGAGAAGGATTTAACGATGATTAAAAGGATATCGATAAATTAAACAGATATATTTAAATAAGTGTGATTGGCAAATTGAGAGGGTTGCCAGATCTCCATAAAAATTAATACTATTATTGTACATAGATTTTTTTGTGCTTTGTGCTTTACAATCAACACAAGGGTTTAATATTTAGTGCATAATGCGATTATTCATCTGTCCCGGACAGACCGTTCGTTTTATATATTTTAAAAGCAAGAGACACCACATTTTGCATGACGGTTTCTGTATACTATCAATTGATCAAGTTTATTTTAAATACCATTGGGCATTATAATGTCGTCCAAGTTGCGCGAGGGTAAGCTTTTGTTTCTTGTTCTTGTTTTGGTATGCGGGGCCCGGGCAAGTCGGGGGCCCTTGTGCAATGCACACCCTGCACACGCCTAGCTACTGGCCTGAGAATATTTCGGGGTACGGGAGGCAAACAATTCTTAAAAACCTTCTATGATTTACATTCTATGTGTTTTTATTATATTTTATACCCTTCGACCATTGAAAATGTTCAAAAATGGGTATACTAACTTTGTGCAAATGTATGTAACAGGCAGAAGGAGGCGTGACAATATCGCTAGCCGAGTGGATTGAGCCATATCCGGACGTCCGTCTGACCAGATGAACACACAGATCTCAGCTATTATAAACGCTAAAGATATCAAATTTGGAATGAAGGTTCTTATATACGCACACCGCCCCGCAAATCAGTATTTTAATTTCTGAAATCAATTTGTAAACTCTTTATAAACTCAATGAAATATCTACGTAACCTTCAAATTGCATTCCGATCGAACAATAAACAAAGATGTTATTCAAGAAAGTGAGCATAACACCATGTACCATTATCAAGGGAGGTAGACGAGCGCGATCGCCATCTGTCGAGAATAATTTGAGAGTAGATATGTACATATGAATATGTCTATGAATTAAATAAATTAAACTACATCGAAACATAGGTGGAAGGGTATCCCACTGTCGCGCGCCTCTTGACTGTTGCTTTCGTTTAATAAGTGATTTATTTTTTATTTTATTGTATTCAAAGTCGACAAAAGCAGTCATCAGGCATTATTAAGAAAAAATTATTTATAAAAACATAAAGTAGAAAAAGTAATATTTGTAATGCAATTTAATCTGTTATTAATAAGAATCAATCGATCCAACATTCGTTGCAGAGGATATTATTATAGACACTTAAAATCAAAAGTTAAACTAAATGCATACAATTCGATTTTTATCGGGTAATGAAATATTATAGTCTCTGAGATCGGGACGTTCATACTACCAGCCGGACACCGTTATACTTAAGAAGTATATATGTATATATGTACATTTTTGGTGCTATCTTCTGACTGTTACATACATTTGCACAAAGTTAGTATACATTTTTGATAATTTCTAATTGTTGAAGTGTATAATTATTACGTGATAACCTTGGAGAAACACACGCATCGCGACAGACCCATAAAAATGTGCGGCGTTTTGGGGGTGGCATGCTCATAGAAAGACAGCTTGACCAAGTTGTTCCAGGGCGAAGCGTGTTACATGAATGGCGCTGCCTTTACGAACGCGCATGCGTTAATCATGAAAGGATTCCACTTCAATAAGAGAGATGAGTAGAAGAAAATCGTGAGAGAACAAGCATATTTATGTGCCAGCGCGGCGAAATTTGTTCATGTGTAGGAAACGCATTTCTAGGTCAAATTCAATTTTCAAATAGAGACAAATAAATGCTCTGTAAAAATAATTTAATTGACTCTTCAACTTTTCGAGCACTGTAAATAATAATCTTGTACCCTTCCACTATTGAAAAAATACTAACGCTACAGTCAGGTGCTCACTGTATAAGGCCATGGATTATCATATTATACCGTAATAAAAATTTTAACGGTATGGAATCACCGCCCGAATATTATTATTATTAGAATAAAATAAATAAAAATAAAATAATATAATAAATAAATGAAAATTCGCACCCGCCTCAACCGGGAGTTGAACACACGCACTCTCTCACAGCCGTCCGCCACTCTAACCACTCGGCCATTGCCTCACTCCTTGGCCTATCGGCAAAGCTGCATTGTCAACCAATTTTGTTACCATACAATGCAAATAAAAAGTTTAAAATGCTGTGTGTCTGACGCGGTATGGAATCGCCGCCCGAATATTATTAGAATAAAATAAATAAAATAAAATAATAAGTAATTAATAAATGAAAATTTGCACCCGCCTCAACCGGGAGTTGAACACACGCACTCTCTCACAACCGTCCGCCACTCTAACCACTCGGCCATTGCCTCACTCCTTGGCTTATCGGCAAAGCTGCATAGTCAACCAATTTTGTTACCATACAATGCAAATAAAAAGTTTAAAATGCTGTGTGTCTGACGCTAGATTTGAACTTCGGTATGCTTGCGTAAATTAGGTCTGCTTAAGTATAAATGTATGTTCAAAGTGAGTTTAATTCGTATCATATCTCACTTATTAATAGTCCGATTTAAATGAAATTTTCACATAACGCCCGTGGCAAAGTATTTGTCATGTAAGATATACAACTTTGGTTGTTGAGCTAATATTGTAGTTTTTAAATAGTTATTACTGATTTACGGAGGCGGGAAGGGGCGTGTCCAAATTTTAAAAAACGTTGAGACACTGCAATATATACGTATGTTGTCGCAAAATTTGATGACTCTAGCTCTTATACTTTCTGAGATCCAGGTGTTCATACAGACAGACAGACGGACAGACGGTCAGACGGACAGACGGACAGACAGACATGGCTCAATCGACTCGGCTACTGATACTGATTCAGAATATATATAGTTTATGGGGTCGGAGATGCCTCCTTCTGCCTGTTACGCACAATTCCGTTCCGACAAACACAATAGTCCATGAATTTTTTTAAAAACCATGGCCTAAAAAATAGTAAAAAAGGATCTACTCAGTTCGTGCAACATCACAAACCATACAGTGCACTATGGGAAAAGTCAATTATTTTGGCACTTTTACAATTTACACGTTGTTTCAAATTTAAAAAAATGTATAACATATTTTTTAACCATATTTTAAACTACTTGAAACCGTACCCAAAAAAATACATTTTGAAAATGGAGAAAAACAATGCCGTCTTCTATAACTTATTAATACAAAGTCCGCATTAAATTTGCGTTAATATCAATTTTCTGATGTGTTGCTGAGGTATTTGTTAGACTTTAATTAGGCCATGGATTTTAAAAAAATTCATGGTCTATTGTGTTTGTCGGAACGGAATTGTGCGTAACAGGCAGAAGGAAGCATCTCCGACCCCATAAACTATATATATTCTGAATCAGTATCAGTAGCCGAGTCGATTGAGCCATGTCTGTCTGTCCGTCTGTCCGTCTGTCTGTCTGTATGAACACCTGGATCTCAGAAAGTATAAGAGCTAGAGTCATCAAATTTTGCGACAACATACGTATATATTGCAGTGTCTCAAAGTTTTTTTAAAATTTGGACACGCCCCTTCCCCCTCCGTAAATCAGTAATACCTATTTAAAAACTACAATATTAGCTCAACAACCAAAGTTGTATATCTTACATGACAAATACTTTGCCACGGGCGTTATGTGAAAATTTCATTTAAATCGGACTATTAATAAGTGAGATATGATACGAATTAAACTCACTTTGAACATACATTTATACTTAAGCAGACCTAATTTACGCAAGCATACCGAAGTTCAAATCTAGCCTCAGACACACAGCATTTTAAACTTTTTATTTGCATTGTATGGTAACAAAATTGGTTGACAATGCAGCTTTGCCGATAAGCCAAGGAGTGAGGCAATGGCCGAGTGGTTAGAGTGGCGGACGGCTGTGAGAAAGTGCGTGTGTTCAACTCCCGGTTGAGGCGGGTGCGAATTTTCATTTATTAATTGTTTATTATTTTATTTTATTTTTTTATTTATTTTATTCTAATAATATTCGGGCGGCGATTCCATACCGTTAAAATTTTTATTTCGGTATAATATGATAATCCATGGCCTTATACAGTCAGCACCTGACTGTAGCGTTAGTATTTTTAGTATTGAATTTGTAATTTGTGTGAGTCGAGCTAAGACAAAAGTTAAAAATGAGAAGTTGTTAAATAAACTATTCACAATTGACATCCATTTTAGTTTATTGGCCCTTTTTTCCAAAAAACTACATGTTGCAGCTGCCTAAACAGCAACAATAATCGCCAAAAATCAGTTCTTAAGAACTTTACTTAGGAAAATATTATTTAGAATTAATTTAATTACACAAACTAAAGCAGCTTTGTCTTAACATTAAGCTGATATAACCAAATGAAATACATTTTTGAACGCTTAAAGGAAATTAATTAACAATTACTTGCGTCTCACATATCGATATACTAAATTTATTAGAAATAAAATGCAATAGAAAGGTTGGAATACGATTGAGTTACACGAATGCAGGACCGCAACCCGAGCGAAAGAATATTAGTAAATTATTACTCTTATATTTATCTCTGTAAGTATAAAGCGGACGTGGACTAAAGGAAATCCAAAATTCAGTCTTACTTTTAGTAATACACCACGAAAATTCTCTATCTTTTTAAAATTGGAGTTGATACCGAAAAAAACGCCTTTTTCCCACTTTGCAGTGGTAGGCCAAGGTAGCTTGTACTTACATAAAATAAGATATTTTGATTTTAAGAGCTAGGTATTTTAATGTTATACATAAAACAAAAGTTTGTAAAAATTTATTCAACGGGTAGAAGGCGGCTTGGTCGCCCTTATCTTAAATAGCCGAATTAAAAGTCGTGTCCCCCTTTTTCCTCATCCTTTTAAACGTTGGTAACGTTGGCAAATCGGTAATTTGCGACACAGTATTTTAGTCACAACATCTTCCTCGGCACAATTATGTTTTTACTTATCCTTGAAATTGGAATCTTATCAGCATCTCATAATCTTGCTTGTGAGTGTAAGTGTTATTTTTGAAGTATCCCACCTTAACTTCACCAATTAAAGTTAACAGTTACTAATGGAAAGATTTTCAATTATATCAAAATCGGATACTTATTTATACATATGTATGTATGGTTTAGCTTTTATGGACAATCTGTGTGAAATATAGATCTATATTGTATTTTTGAGCTTTGATAGTTTACCGAACACATTATATTCAACAGCTCAAAAGGTTTGCAACCAAACGTTTGTTTCAGTGCAGATGGTGGTTTTCAAACCCTTCGACCATTGAATATTGACAAATGCTATACTAACTTTGTACAAATCTTTGTAACAGGAAAAACGAGGCGTGGCAACCACACGAAATACATATATATGTTGATTCTTGCTAAAAATCACTAAAAGATTCGATTGAGCCTGGTCTGTCTTTTTTATTACATATGTAAACTTTTTTACGTTTATTGCAATATCAAATTATAGATGGAGAAATTGTACACACATTCTTTCATTCTTGTTGTACTTTTCTTCCTCAGCTTTTCAGTGCTGCAACTTATGCTATATCGCGTTACATTTATGAACTTATCGTAACTACGATACCACAGGAGTGGAGCTTTGTCTTCGAATGAAAGCCTAGTTTTAGTGATAAGAGTTAGTTGTTAATTGGATATTAATGAATAATAATGAATGGCTGTGCTTATTATAAGGATATTGTCTTTTCGTTAGCCATCGCGGTGGATGCGATACATCGCCTCGAAGATTAAATGTATAAAATACATACACTATGTGTGCTTAACTGCCTCACCATGTTTGACTCAAAAAACTGTGCACTTATTCTAAAAATGCACTTAACTTTACCCATTTCGAAAAATTGATTTGTAAACAAACTATGTACTTGCCATTTATATGGCATTGCCAAGCATAAGTGAACGGTCATGCGCAGTTTGGCGCCTCGATCAAAACTAACACTATAATCGGTGGCGTCCTTTTCACTTTACTAGCAAAGAGTGACGATCTATAATAACAACGAAAAAATGATGGCGCTGTTGCAAAGTCGAGCAAAAGGTGGTTCACTTAACTTATCTATTTGGAAGAGAAAACAATCAAAATTGCAACAAAATTCATGCAGTTATCCTAAAAATGCACTTATATTGAATGCAATTAAATTAATATTTTACAAACAAAATAGCTTTTCGTTGCACAAAAAAAGTATGATTGGGCAGTTATCTGTAATGTGCAGTTAAGCACATTATACTGTATCTTTATTGTTGTTAACTACATATACAAATTAATTCTGAACATTTAGTTTTAGTCCAATAATAAATTTATAAGTTTATAGTAGATTTAGTACGTAAGAGTCAATCCGAGTTTCATCATCATTTATTTATTTAAATGTTCTTTTATTTCAGGACACAATACTATTACTGCAATCTAGATTACAATAAGAGCAGCAACAATAAAATAAACAATTAATAAATTAAATTAACGAACGAGTCTTGATAATGGTACAAACATTAAACTTTATATGAATTATCTGAATAATAATAATCCGAAATGCGAATAGAGTCCAATCTAATATATTATATGTATATATAAATAATGAAAAAACAAATATTAATTGAAATTACGTGATTGATGCAAATTCAATAAAAAAGTATCAGTATATCGAAAAATAAATTCAAAAAGTTGAAAATTATTTCGGTCTTCAAAACACAATTACCGGGATACACGAATATATAATAAAAATACAAAGTTGTATAAAGTTTTCAAAGTTGAAACGAATCGAAAATAAATGATTTTGTATTCACAGTCAATAAAAACTATAACAGTCTACTAAACCAAAATAATTCATCTCGCGCAACGCAACGCATCAAGGCTTCAAGAGCCACCTCATTACCGCAAAATGAAAAGCAAACGGATGAGTTGCTTTGCAGCCTTCGTACTGGGCGTGTTCATATTCGAAATACTAATATTTCCCACTACTGGCGATCAGGATGAGGATATACCACACAACGAGTGAGTTTTATTTGTCTTTAATTCCTTTTATTTAATTATGCCTTTTTGGTTACGAACACAAAATCGATGGCAATTAATTACAAATGAAATAAAATAATCTAATTTAAGAAAAAACTATTACTATCATAATTATAAGGTATTGTTTTAGATTTTGTTTTGGTAAATTATGTATGATGTTAATGTTTTTTCTTAGATATTACGTTGGGTTGTGGTTTTAAGAAGAGAAGTGTTCTGATTGCGTTAAAGCTGAGGGCTTTGATCTAATATGAAGGTTGCTATGAAACCTAGTCTGAATTTGATAAAATAAGAAAAGATATGGCACTATTTTGAATAAAAATATTTAAAACTTTAATTCAAATAGACAACTTCTGGGCAAAATTACTGTACACTATTTTTTCTATTTGTCAAAATCGTATAATTACGATTTATCCTATAGCTTTCATATGAATAATAAGTCAACAATATACAATAATACTACTGCTTTAATGGGTCAATTGTTCAACAGTGCTCAACATTTGATTAAGCCAGGCCGAATAACCAATGCTAAGCACAACCTAGAAAAAAGAGTACCCTCGGCATACCGAAAGTTTTATCACCTTGCTTTCAATTCCGGTGATTGTCCCTATAATTGATACGTTTTTTTTTCTATTGACTATCACTTATTTTTTTTATGTTGAGAGTTATTTTTTGATCAAAATATAGCTTAAATTCTAATTATTTCTCTTTTTAACGAAGTTTTTGGAAACATTTTGATGCAAAGTTCGTAAACATTTCGATAATAATGAAAATGACCCAAATCAGGCATATATAGGATGATTTTTTAAGAGCTATTGGAAAGTTAAAAAAAAGACACATAAAATTCAGAGAAATGCATGAAATCTTTATTTGAATCGGTCCAACTAATTTAATGTTTGAAGATTATTTCATGCAAATGTTGACCGTGACTGCGCCCCAAAAGGTCCATCCGCTTAGTCCAATTTTGGCAAACTCTTTCCAACATTTCAGCCCGTATCTCACGAATAAATGCTTCAATGTTGTCCTTCGGCTTGTCTTATAGACATTAGATTTAACATGGCCCTACAAAAAATGCTCTAAAGGCGTTAAATTGCACGATATAGGCGACCAATTGTCCGGTCCCGAACGTGAAAGAAAATGTTAACCGAACTCGCTCCTGCATTTTGGGAAAGAAAAAGTTTGATATCATATTTTCTTCACTTCGCACTCTACGTAAGTGTGTTGGTGGTTGAATGTCCCACAATGTATTGTAAGTTTGTTGAGAAATTTAGTCACAATATCCCGAATAGCCGCTCGATTAAACTGACCATAAAATGGAAGAAGCGCGCGATGAACTTTCTTTACAGAGCACGTATTTTCATAATAAAATTCAATATTTTGCAAGCGTGGTTCGTCTGTAAAACGATTCATGGTTAAATTAAAGACCAAACTGAAGATGTTTGACCGTGATACAAAACACGAACTGTGTTGCTAAAAAGATAATAGCTAATACATCACCCTTTTTAGAAGGCTGCTAACGACTGGATATACAAACAAACCGTTGACAAGCAGAGCTTCCAGAAATTGAATGGATGTGGAACAATTTTCTAAAGCCACGCCAAAACTGCAGGTAGTATTTACTACCACTAAATAAATAAATACGACTGTTGATGCTGATTAAGAAAATATATACATATACGCCTATATAAGAGTATATATTTATATATATATAAGAGTATATATGTATATATATATATATATATATATATATATATATGAACATATATATGTATACACGGCTATTTTTGACTGTTTAGTTTTCATACCCTTCTACACTTTTGGTCCCTGTGTCTAACTGATCCTTCCGATAAAAGCTATAGGATACAGTTGTCAGATAAGATAACTGTATAATTATCCCCTTCGACCATTGAAAAAGTGTAAGCTAACTTTATGCAAATGTACATATGTATTAGGTGGAAGGAGGCGCAGTAGACGAAACTGACGAGCAAAAGTAACACATGTTGCGTTTTCTCGCTTTAGCGGTCAATATCCTTACTTCTATTTTATGCAGCATTATAAACTTAATTTTAATCATTGCTATTTTATTTGGCTATGTTTATTTAAAATATAAAGCGATTTGATCAACTGGAAAAAAATATCCCACCGCGAAATTTGAATAATGTCAAATGTTATAGTTTTTCACTCTAAGTGTCAACAAATTATATTTAATTTTCAAAGCTTATTTATCGTTAAGTTTCTTTGTTTGGATTTTATTTCATAAGTTTGGATAATTTTATGTCAGATTACTACTGCATCAAGTGTAGAAACCGAATATAAAACTATAAATAATTAAATTGACCATAGCGGGTTAAAAAAAAATTAAGTAAAAGTAAAGTTAATTCGGCATAGCATATTAAATGTGGTTTTTAATTTAAAATCAATAGTCAACGAGTATACAAATAATAATATAAATTGGTTCGCCTTGAAAAACTTTAGAGGTTTTCTTTAAAAGCTTTCCGAAAACTTCTTTGTATACGTAGTAAAACGAGTTTGGGCGATAGTTAAATCAAAAAAATAACGCTTAACAAATAATAATTATTCTGTAATAAAATTTGTTCTATTATTTTTTAAAAATAAGTCCAAAAAACCCTCATTTTTTGTTGATGTTGGACTTTGTTGGATTGTGAAACTTGTCAGAACCTTTGATTAAACTTTGTATAGAAAAAGTTTTAATATTTAACTTGAAGTCCTACCAAGCTTAGCGTGCCCTTTTTTGCCTTTATTGAGAAAAGTAAATTTTAGTTTAAATTTAAATTTCGCAGCCAAACTTTCCATATAAAATAATATGCTCATATATATAATATGCTCCCGAAATTTCATAAAAATCTGACCACTATATCGTATATGTATATGTATATATTTTTAAATGAATAAAAAAAAATTCAAGTTATTTGTTTTTCCGTAACACTTCAATAGTCTTCAAAAAGTTCTATGAGACGTTTGAAAATGTTAATGTAGACATAGATCGGCTCATGATCATTATGTTTGCAATCTTTTTTCAAACGACTTATTCACCTTCTTCACACAGTGCTCATTTCTATCCATATGAAATTCCCAGCTCGAATGGTATCTTCCACTCGATCCTTTTAAAATAATCCGCTCTAACCCGTTTGTCATACATAACTCCCGTTGTCTTTCTCTTATATACAAATTATTTTTAATTATTGTAGAAAAGAACTGTTTAATTTCCGCTTCTGGAGGCTTTAACTGGGATGTAAATGTAGGGAGAAAGTCGTACTTATACTTATACCGGTAAACTTAAGTAACCTTATTATTCGTGGTGTAGTGTTAATACATAATCTTATACATGGTTATATTGACAGTGTTGACCTGGTTAGGCGATTACACTTCTCAGTCCCTTGAAGAATAGGTTGGGTATTTCTATTTCAATACGCAACGCTTATGTTGAGTAATATACATATATGCAAATTATATACTATTTGTTCATAGTAACAAAATTTATCCATTGCATTTATTTAGTTTATACTGGCGTCGTTTCAGTTTCCTAGAATTAACATAAAAATAGAGTTGGTGCATGCGATATTAAAAAACTCCCTCGAGGGTCCCATCGATATTGTCGACAATGGTTTTACAGCTCTATCAGCTGCCTTCGTTTCTTTTGACAACTCCTTTTTCATTTGAACAGCTGATTTCCAGGTGCGCGATTAGCTCTTTAATGTCAAGCACACAGTCCACATCAAATTCTATCGATGGGGCAACACTAAACACTTTTCAAAAGCTACTCCGTTCCCGAAATTTCCCCAGAAATTATTTCTGCAGGCCTGGTTAAGCTATTTAAAACTATGCATGTTCTATTGTGTTTGTCGGAACGAGAAATGTGCGTAACAGGCAGAAGGAGCAATCTCTGACTCTATAAAGTTAATACATATATTCTATATACATTAAGATTGAGCAATGTCTGTCAGTATGAGCGCCTATATTTTAGAAACTATAAATTCTACATTTTGTAACAAAAGTTGTATGCATTGCAAGCAGTAAAATTAAATATATGTAAGTAAAATCTACTTTAAATCTGGTATCATCTGCAATATAAACTTAACTATCAGTCATTTGACACACTGACAAACATACACTCTATTGTGAACTTCTTATGAATAACGAAGATATTTTAGATTTTTCGCGTGAGTCTACATAGAATTGTGCGAGTAAGAATGTAATAGAAGCCTAATGACTTTTTTGTAGGAGTTGTTAGTTGATCGAATGTTGTAAATTATAAACATTAAGAATTTCCTCCTCCATTAATCACATGTTTTATTTCTAATTGTAGAGTGCGAAACTGGGCGCTGAAATTCGGCGTTGACTTATGGGAATTCGGACGCCAATTTACTAAAATGAACGAGATAAAAAGTGTGAGTAAATCTTACTGATTTTCCAACTGCTAATAAAACACATGTAACATTCATAAGCGGCCCGCGTTTCTCCCACCGCGTTTTTGATATTTCTCGTACTAAAATTTATATACACAAATTTTCTTTTTTCTCGCGTTGCCAATTGTCTCAATTTCGTTTGACAAGTGGTTTTTAAATTGAACAGCTGATCGCACCATCACAAAAATTATGAGGTGTATTCTTCATGGTGTGTGATCAGCTGTTCAATACCATCCACACAGACTACATAAAATTCTATCGATATGGCAACATTCAACACTTTTCAACAGCTGCTCAGCACCCGAAATACAAATTTCTAATGAAAATTTATATGCAAGCCTGCTTTTCGTGTGGAATTTTGGTAAACTTGTAGAGCTTAAGCTAACTTGTTAAAAAATTTCACAACATTTTTGCTTAGTGTTGTAGAATTGTGGATCCAGATAGTAGTAGTTTATTTTTAATTTATTGTTTTTCTTTTTGAGGACTATTTATTAGGTGCGGACTATATTCAGCGAAAGTGCAACTCAGCTGCCCTGGTACAAGCAATATCCTTGGATCCTCACTAATTGCGTGTGGTTTTTATTTTTTTGGTTTATTTGTATGTTTATTAATTTATTTAATAATATGTGTGTATGCAGACGCAGTTACCTTTGTAGCTTATCATTTTTACTACGTAGCTGTCCTGATAAGTCTGTTCAACGTAGAGATTCGCTAGGGCCCATATTATTCTGCCGCTACTGCCACGGCTCGCAGGTGCAGAGCTAGTGGCCACAGCCAAGTTGCCGGTCCTCCAGAGCCCGACTGTCCAATCTACGACAACAGCTACACTGACAGCTAGTGCAGTGCCATCTTCTATGTTGCAGCTCGATCGTGTGCAGCTCCTGTGCCCCTACCGGCCAATTCCGCAGAAAATCCGGCAGTCTGATCAGCAAGCAAAATCTTCTGCCTGTAAGACAGATATCCGGTCGGCAGGCCTTTGCTTTGCTGCCTGGCGGCTCCTGCATCGTCAACTCCTCCATACGTAAACAAATTTTAATGTCTGGGGACAATATCTAAATTTCTTTAACAATAACTATAGCTTGAAATAGACAGATTTCTTGGTATATTAAATGCATCTAGGTAATACTGCTCAGCTGCCTTCTTAGACGTTAAGTACGCATTTGACAGAGTATGGCATCCTGGATTGCTACTTGCCCAAGAATCTCCTCCCTGCTCCATACTACCTGACACTGACATCATCTCTTCACAGAAGAATGTTCTTTGGTACATGCGATTGCGCCGAGCCACAGATCTGTGAAATTAATGCTAGAGTTCCTCAGGGATGCGTGTTGGCTTCCATACTTTATTTTGTTATTGGTACCCACACAGACGACACAGCCTTTCGGCCTCATCAAGTGACTGTATTGAGTTCTCGGCTAGTCTTTAGAATTAGCTGTCACTTCTAGAGCCATGGCTGAAAAGGTGGAGTAGAGTTGTCACGTCATTTCGTGGAGTAGTTTCCGTGCCTGTAAATAACGGTTATAATATGAAAACATATTCCAAGTGTATTTTTGTGTTATTTCGTTTGTTTACCTTTTTGTGCAAGCATCACTTGCACAGTCTTTAGTGTAAATATCGAATTTTATCGATATTTGTGCAGACTGCAGGACGGAGGGAAAAGCACCTCACCAATCGCTGCTGGTCTAGCCGGCACGGCCCTACCGGAAAAAAGCGAAAAAATTAAATTATAAAGAAAAATAAAAAAACTATAATGTCTATTGAATTAATATTACTTTTCTTTTTCTTTATTCGTGTGCTTTGCAGCGTTTTAAGGACAATGACATTGAAGTAAAACGGAAAGACGGCATTATTTTGCTACGAGAATTAGCGGCCGAAGTAAAGAACTTTATGGATTTCAAGCGTAACGCTGTCATGGTAAGTACACCAGCTGTTGTCCTCTCTCATCTACGATTGCATTACACTTATTCGAGGTAGACCGGTAGTTAATGCGTGAAATAGTAAAATATTTTGGAATTTTGAGTTTACGAAACTTATATTTTCTTTAATTTTATTCTTTCACGTCTATGACCATATCTCGAGTGCCCGTTTCTTATCGATAGTTACAGTGTTACCTTTAGCTTATATTATATTTACACTATTTAAAAATTTATAAACTAACACCTTTTGAATAAATTTGGATCTAAAGCCAGAGGATTTTGTAGAGATTGTATACCCTCACAGTTAGTGGCTTCAATCCTACCCAGAAAACCTTAAAGTTATATATTGGGTTTAGGGAAAAGTTCGGCTTATTTGCCAAAAGACACACTGGCTCCGACATTTTCGGCAAATCCCATTAAATGAAGATGATTGAGGGTCGTCTTAAGATCTGAAAATATTCTTGGGGCAACTTGTTTGGCGATTATTTTTCTTCAAAAGTCTTGAGTGTTCCTTATCGAATTCTGCAGGTGGTCCTCTTCCGAGATCGAAGTTTCTATTTTTTAATTCGGAAATCATTTTTGTGCCGCTGACTAACCAATGCACTATGGGCACAAAGTCCAAAAATTTAGCGTTTATTGAATTTATATTGTTATTAATATTGAATGCAGTTTTGATTAATTGATTCCTTAATAACAAGATAGAGTATTTTACGGAGTACCATTACTTTTTGAGCGCTTTCAAAGTCAGTTGATTATAAGGTGCTTGCGACGCTCAAAAGTAGTACAAAATATTACAACTTACAGCATTTTTTTTACAATAATGATTACTTTTATAAGTAAGCATGAGAAAGACTAGTGAAGGTACTTATGTAAGTGAATTTTTATTGTTGTTGCTTCTCGCTATTTGTAGGTGTTTACTAGCAAACACTGCTGTGTCCCAAGCTTTAAGAAGATTGAGTTCAACAAATATATGTGGATTCAAATTGTATGTATAAACGCCTTTTGCTCGTTTTAGATCCTTTTTTACAAAATACTGCATGTTGCAGACACTGTTGAGCGTTATAATTCGCGCAATATACGAGAAAATATTATATTATTACTGCCGATCAAATAATTGAAATTTCGAAGAAGGACTTAATTTATATAAAAGTCTTCATTTCGGCCGATTGTTCCACCGATATATCGTATAGCTAGGTTAGGGTATACTTATAAATGTGTGTAAATTAAAAGTTTTGGTTTGATTTTTATTATACCAATCGAATTCGAATATATGTAGTTTGAATTGAAAATTGCACCAAATTCTGGTTATGCTTATGTATATATGATCTACATTTCTGTATCTTTTAGTATGCATATACACAGTGGCGGATCTATGGGGGGCTATGGGGGCTGTAGCCCCCCATAAGCTAAGGAAAAAAAAGAGAAGATGCCTCTTCTGGCAAAGAAGGTATTTTTCGGTCACTGCTAGCATTCTGATTGAGTTCTGTAGACCAAAATTTAAACCATCATTTGGAAACGGCACCGCGAAATTGATTAGCAAAACAGTTCAGAATGAAATTATCGATATTATCGGCCAAGTAATTCGCTGCAAGATTGTCGAAAAAGTTAAGAGAGCGAAATATTTTCCCATCAGTTGTGATGAAACAACGGACGCAAGTCACATAATTCAAATGACGCTATGTCTGCGCTATGTTGATGTAGTGGATTTTGTCGTGCGAGAGGATTTTCTCGGGTTCATCCACTTAAGATCCACTATTGGAAAAAATATCAAAACAGCTATCTTAGATGAACTAAAAGCTCTATGATTGCACAACCCCAACCTGCGTGGACAAGGGTATGATGGAGGATCTTATTTTTCAGGGAAAGAAAATGGAGTTCAAGCACTCATTATCGGAGACCAACCATTAGCGTTTTATACGCATTGTTCAGTCATTCGTTAAATTTATGTTTCACTCGTTGGGTTGAAAAACATGAAAGTGTAAGCACAGTTTGTGAGTTCCTTCCATATATCGTGCCAGTTTAAGATGAAATAAAGAGCGATAAAAATATAGAAACTTCTTCCAAAGCAGATCCGATTTCTTAATTGCATTACAAGTTGTGAATGATAGTAATATTCCCATTGTGACCGAGAGTCAAAATCTTCAGAATTCTCAGTTGCAAATGGCACTGTTATATAGTATTAAAAAAAATATGGTACTGTTATATAGTGTTTAAATAAATATTGTTTAATTAAAAATTAGCACTCCTTTTGGAAAAAAAGAATACTTTCGCAAAAATGGGACGATATGTTCAGGGTTTTAAGAAATAATATCGTAAGTATGATAAGTTTATGAATCTATGTGTGTATTTTTATGATCCGCAACGCGGGTTTTGCCATTGCACTAGAGCACTTGTGGTATAGAAGCAAACAGACTCCCCCATTTAATATAAAGTGACAACTTAAATTTTAATTTATTCAATTATGGTGACCAGATAAATATAATGTATAATCTGTAATCTGCGGACTTGCCCCGTTAAATATCGTATAAAGCCAAAGGGGCTTTACCCAGTATGGAAATAATTTATCGTTGAGTTCAACATACATACATATGTACAACATATGTAAATGTCTTAAACGTTCTTAGTAGACAAGTTTTATCAAAATAGTAACTAGTTTGCGTTGCAACAGACAGACGGACGGATGGACATGGCTGGTTTGACTTGTATGTTGATGCTCATTCAGAATATATACACTTTATGAACCAAAGGTTCATCTGCGTGCAATAACATAACATATTTTCTCAAATTGATGCTCCAGCTGAGATCTACATTGCTTTTCATACGGAGAATAGACAGACAAACATACTGACATGGTCATGTCAACAGTTGATGTTGTTAAAAATAAAGGCCGTAGAAACGGTCTCGGGGGACCTTGTGCAAATCTTGTTTGGTATCCACAGGACCCCATTGCTTAAATAAATGTCTACAGCTTGTGAATATATTATGTATTTAATATAAACAACTTTTCACAAAAAGTAGAAATAATAGCAATAATATTAATTAATTATATTGAAATAATCATCTCTATGCATTGATAATTCCAATATAATATATTTAAATAATAAATTGAAGTAATAATAATCTTTATTTGTTGATAATTCCAATAGAATATATTGAAATAATCATCTTAATTTATTGATAATTCCAATACTTACATACATTCGTATATACATATACATTGCATTTATGAATTAAGATTCCGTAAAATAAAACCTGACCAACGCTACAGTCGGGCATGCCCGTAAAATACTCTTCGATCAATTGTGAAAAACTGTAACGAATACATTATCGGTAGGTCAGAACTATAGAGTATGTTAACATGAATAACTTCTTCGTTAATTATCCAATTCGATTCTAATAGAATATTAATATTTGTGTATCTCAAAGCAGAAATTCTGCACCAGATTGTTGTGATTTAGATTTTCCCGATGTTCAATCACACTGACAGACAGACGACTAACGCCTCCTTTTGCCTGTAACAAACCTTTGCACAGCTTAAGTATTTTTAACAATGGTCGAACGATAAAGGACCTGTTTTTATACCCTTCGACCATTGAGAATGGTCAAAAAAGGGTATACTAACTTTGTGCAAAGGTATGTAACAAACAGAAGGAGGCGTGGGAGACCCATCAAAGTATATATATTCTTGCTCATGATCACTAGCCGAGTCGATTGAGCCATGTCTGTCTGTCCGGATGTATGGATGACCAGATGAACACACAGATCTCAGATATTTTAAGAGCTAGAGACACCAAATTTGGCATGAAGGTTTCTGTGTACCAGGCGCAGATCAAGTTTATTTCAAATGTAAGGTGCCACGCCCACCGCCCCCGCAAATTAATAATTTAATTTTTGAACTTAATTTGTAAGCGCTGTATAAAAGATACAACTTTCGGACTTTAACATTTACTAAGCTGAATGAAATATCTACGTATTCTCGTAATTGCAATCAGATCGGACAATAAACACAGAATTTATTCAAGAAAGAATGAGCATAAAAGCGATTGCTCGTGCTAACAAGGGAGCAGGCGAGCGCGAAGCGCCATCTGTTGGGAATAATTTTACAGTATGTACATATGTAGATGTGTATGAATTTAACAAATTAAACTACACCGGAATATAGGTCGAAGGGTATCCCACTGTCGCGTGCCGCGCGACTGTTGCTTTTCTTACTGGTTTATAGTCTATTTGTATAGACTAATAGACTTTAAATAGATTGGTTTTCGATTAAGTTTTTACGGGCGTGTGCGAGAAGGTAAAAGAAGGCCAGTAACTTGTGATTAGGTATAATAAACTCATTGAAAATTGGGCGGAGGGTATTTTACATTCGGGCACGCTCTGCCTGTACTTTTGGTGTCTGGCTACATGTACGTGTATTATGAACAGGGGTCGGCATATGTACGAGTGTAAAAACGATGTTCAACATCAGCAACAGCAATACACATCAAAATTTTTCAGTTGAGGAACGGCGCGACGCGGCGTATCTGTTGCTACACACACACAAACGTGACTTTGAAGTGTTTAAGTATTGGTGGCGACCCCTGGCTTAGACTGATAGACAAGTCTTAATAGTATTAGTCAGTTGGGAAATAGTAGGTATGTGTTAGTCAGAGCGAAATTGCGCATTAAATTCTTGAAAAGCAATAAAAGCCACTGTACGAGTTAAACAATATGACGACTAGTTGATGAACATCGGCTCTGTTGTAATCTTGTTTGGAAACCTGATTCTGGGAATCGCCCATGCCAAGGGTAATTCCATAGATACGTATGTAATTCGCATATAATGTAGCCTGCCGGTTAGCTGCAACAAACAGTTTACACTTTCAGTTCGAACAACTTACAACTCGTCTGTGATACGAGCTACGAAATGTTCGCTATTATCTGCTACTTGTACCTGATCGCCTGTCTTCTAGTCGTCTCTTTGGCGGCTCCTGCTTGCAATGAGGGCTTCTATGCACAGAATGGAAACTTGGTTATCGATATAAACAACCTGCAATCACTCTTCAATTGCGTGCAGCAGCAGCATAGAAATCAAGGCTAGCCAACAAGTCACTCTGTATAAATAACTGTGAATAAATACTAAAAAAAGAAAAAAAAGAATTGTGTTTCGTGGTTTCGTAAACATTAATTTTTCATATTTTAAACTTATTTTTGTTTATGAATTTTTCGGTAATTATTAAATATGTGCCCTCAGCAGCGATTACATACAAAATACATGCAAAATTTAATTATTTTCGAAATTCAATTAAAAAAAATACTAACGCTACAGTCAGGTGCTGACTGTATAAGGCCATGGATTATCATATTATACCGAAATAAAAATTTTAACGGTATGGAATCGCCGCCCGAATATTATTAGAATAAAATAAATAAAAAAATAAAATAAAATAATAAACAATTAATAAATGAAAATTCGCACCCGCCTCAACCGGGAGTTGAACACACGCACTTTCTCACAGCCGTCCGCCACTCTAACCACTCGGCCATTGCCTCACTCCTTGGCATATCGGCAAAGCTGCATTGTCAACCAATTTTGTTACCATACAATGCAAATAAAAAGTTTAAAATGCTGTGTGTCTGAGGCTAGATTTGAACTTCGGTATGCTTGCGTAAATTAGGTCTGCTTAAGTATAAATGTATGTTGAAAGTGAGTTTAATTCGTATCATATCTCACTTATTAATAGTCCGATTTAAATGAAATTTTCACATAACGCCCGTGGCAAAGTATTTGTCATGTAAGATATACAACTTTGGTTGTTGAGCTAATATTGTAGTTTTTAAATAGGTATTACTGATTTACGGAGGCGGGAAGGGGCGTGTCCAAATTTTAAAAAAACTTTGAGACACTGCAATATATACGTATGTTGTCGCAAAATTTGATGACTAGCTCTTATACTTTCTGAGATCCAGGTGTTCATACAGACAGACAGACGGACAGACGGTCAGACGGACAGACGGACAGACAGACATGGCTCAATCGACTCGGCTACTGATACTGATTCATAATATATATAGTTTATGGGGTCGGAGATGCTTCCTTCTGCCTGTTACGCACAATTCCGTTCCGACAAACACAATAGACCATGAATTTTTTTAAAATCCATGGCCTAAAAACTAGAAGAGTCCGAGACTTCTGTCATTCACCTAAATTCATCATAAATATAGCCCTACCTGTAAAAAAATGTATGGTTCGATCGCTGCTGAGGGCACATATTTAATAATTACCAATTTTTCTTCTAATTATCTTATTTTTTAGTAAGTTTTGAAATAACTAGAGCGTTTAAGTTTTGCGAATAGATCGAGCTCAAAATAAAATATGAATCTAAAAATTATCTTTCCAGTGTCACAAAGTCAAGTGACACTGAGGAACAACTATACTTCACACACATATGTACATAAAGACTATTTGAATCATTTGCTAAAGAGCAAACGACCCGGGAATGAGACAAGCAAAACGGAATATAAAAATCTGCTCATCGGTTAAACGCGGGCAACATTTGCAGTTTGGTCTCGGATTCTTTGCTGAAAGTCGAAATAAAAATACTAACGCTACAGTCAGGTGCTGACTGTATAAGGCCATGGATTATCATATTATACCGTAATAAAAAGTTTAACGGTATGGAATCGCCGCCCGAATATTATTATTATTAGTATAAAATAAATAAAAAAAATAAAATAATATAATAATAATTAATAAATGAAAATTCGCACCCGCCTCAACCGGGAGTTGAACACACGCACTCTCTCACAGCCGTCCGCCACTCTAACCACTCGGCCATTGCCTCACTCCTTGACCCATCGGCAAAGCTGCATTGTCAACCAATTATGTTACCATACAATGCAAATAAAAAGTTTAAAATGCTGTGTGTCTGACGCTAGATTTGAACTTCGGTATGCTTGCGTAAATTAGGTCTGCTTAAGTATACATACATATATGTTCAAAGTGAGTTTAATTCGTATCATATCTCACTTATTAATAGCCCGATTTAAATGAAATTTTAACATAACGCCCGCGGCAAATTATTTGTCATGTAAGATATACAACTTTGGTTGTTGAGCTAATATTGTAGTTTTTAAATAGTTATTACTGATTTACGGAGGCGGGAAGGGGCGTGTCCAAATTTTAAAAAAACTTTGAGACACTGCAATATATACGTATGTTGTCGCAAAATTTGATGACTCTAGCTCTTATACTTTCTGAGATCCAGGTGTTCATACAGACAGACAGACGGACAGACAGACATGGCTCAATCGACTCGGCTACTGATACTGATTCAGAATATATATAGTTTATGGGGTCGGAGATGCCTCCTTCTGCCTGTTACGCACAATTCCGTTCCGACAAACACAATAGTCCATGAATTTTTTTAAAATCCATGGCCTAAAAACACGTATTTTACGAGCGCTCCAATAGGTCATTAGTTATTTGCGTGCTGTGGGGAAAATAGGAGACACGCCTGACAATAGGATACTCTTCGCCCAGTTTTGAAAAGCTGCTAGTATAGTTCGAAAAGTAATAATTTATATATATATGTCGCATAAAAATTGACGTGATATATAAATATATAAAAATATATAAATAAATACTGGTCAGTCGGACAGACAGTATTTCAAAGATATTCATATATTCACAAAGTTAGTATACCCTTTTTGACCATTTTCAATGATCAGAGGGTACAAGAAGTGGCGTAGCAAACCTCCCGGACAATATTCATAATTACCCCGTGTAACAAAAAGCCAGGAAGTAGCATAGATGGCATAAGTTGGACTGGTAAAGTGGAAATAGAAATGATACTTGGAAATTTCTAACTGGATACTAGGGTATCGCCCAATTTTAAAAATCTGTTTGAACCCAGGACCACCGTGTTAGTAGTCGGCCACATTACCAACTCAGCCAATGCCGCATTTTTAATTACATAACGAGAGCAACATGCCAAAAGTCAGCAACATATTAATCAACTTATGAAGGATGAGATCACCAGCCTGATGACGCTGGCCAGTAAACATGCGACCTTGCAGACTTGTTCAGCCGAAGGTGCTGCTGCTACCAAATTTACCCAACTCAGTTGTGCAAAAAGTTTACAACACACCACCACCACCCAAGGTGATTCCCGCAAGGACATTTCCAAAAGTCAAAGAGAGTCACTTTCTGGGCAACCAAAGATACCTCCAAAAGGCATCCGCAAGACGGAAATTGGAGATTTGCAGCCCCGCCTTTGCAATACCCTTGTCCACAGCATCAAGGAGTTAGAGAAAGCCGTAGGCTAGGTTTTTGGACACCGTACGGCAGTCAACTCATTGGTAGACACGACCGATGTTGTGCTTAGGGACTTAGACGAGCTAGGCACTATCGACGAGGTCCCGAAAGCAGTGGACTCCGCGTTTGGAGAGTGTGGGGCCATAATCAGATCGGTGCACGAAGCTTTTCTGTCCTTGGGGGTATCGTTGTTCTTAACTTATTTAAATATTATAAATTAGCGCAAGTATTCGTAAAAGTTGTAACTATTATTGAAATAGCTAGAACTTACTATTTAGTTCTGCTCAACAAACCACAAATATCTTTGGGTTATTTTCGACCTAAAGCAATGAATTAATAAATCTGCTAGGCAAAACATAACACAAAAGCGAATACCATTGATTAATATATTGTATTATTATTATATATTTGTACGCTTTTATAAAAATTGTTTTGGTTACTTCGAAACTCAGATGTCATAGAAAGGTAAAAAAAATATGGGAAGACAGATCACATGACCCCCCATTAGGCTTTGGAGCTTTAACATTTCTTATAGTTTTTTGAGCCTAAGTCAAAACTCAGACGAGCTAGGCAAATTGACTGCGGATTCGGGCTTAGAAAGTCTAAATACATGTTGAAACATATATGGCATGCCCAGACCAGGATTCAATATCTATTCAAAGGTTTTTCAGTTTTTTGTGATCAACTCATTGTTCAGTCGTGATCGCGTGATCCGATTCAGAATACATATATGTCGCAGCTAGGCTAGATAGAAAATTCAACTGTAACAGAACTATGCTAGGGTTTAAGCTCAACTGAAAAATGATACAATGTTAGAGGAATGAATTCTGTTATATAACCAGAGCATCATTAGAATGGAAAGTTGAATGAGCATGGCGCCTGCAGATGTTCTAGTATGTTCAAATGTGCATGCAAAAAGAATAAAGGTGATGAAAAAAGTTGCTGAATAAACCAGATGAAATACTTGGTAGAGGAACAAAAGAGAAAAGAAACGACGCCACGCGCTGGAAAAGTCAGTTAAGTTCAGTTCGGTAGAAGAGAGAGACTAGAAAAACATATTGCAGGCGACTTGCTGTTGAAGAAAATAACATGAAAGTAATGGAAGGAGATCAGCCAAGACCTCTTTCCCCAACATATACATAAATGCATATGCCTCATACCCAGATCATGACACTTGCTTTTTTGTGAGCCTGCGCTATGGATAGACCATGAGAATTAACATAAATTTGCTAATTTATGAAAATTACTGAAGTGTTACCTATTACAATACATTGATTAAAGCAAATTGTGCGGTCAGCTCACATTTTAAATTAAACTAATGCGGGGTTTCTTATGATAAATTGTATTGACAACATAGTGTATTCACAATAAAAAATATGGGAAAATTAATCTGTATTTAAAACTTAGAGAACGGTAAGTGAATTTAGAGTCAATTCAGAGTTAAAGTGTGTGTACCTATTATTTTTATAAATAAGCTGTCTTGGGAAATATTGCTATTAATTCATTTATCCTATTTTTCTTCGGCAGCGATTGATGGACTCCGCGGAGCAAGCAGCGCTCTCGGAACTGGATGGTCAAGGCAGCTCAGAGGATGCAGGAGCTCCTAGGCAACAGCATTACGATGCCAGACGCATTAACGAGTATAACGCCGACGGAAAACTAGCGGACGGGGCTCGTCACATGGATATTCGCTTCATGCGTCGGTTTGAACGGCTGCCGGTGAATCTCACTCTTAGCTCGGTTCTGGTCCCGCACGGCGTCGACCTAGAGGAGATTGATGTGAAGTCTGCCTTGCAGTGGAGCGCCCATTTGGATCCCCTCTTTCAGAATAACTTAGAGCGAGATCCGGCATTGTCGTGGCAATATTTTGGCTCCACCTCGGGTTTCCTGCGCCGCTTTCCAGGCACGGCCTGGCCCCCAGAGGGTTCAAAGGGCAGCAAGCTAATCCACGACTTCCGCACGCACAACTGGTTCGTACAAGCCGCCTCATCGCCGAAAGATATTGTAAGCAGATTCCGAAAAGTTATCCGATAAGCATTGAAACTAAATATTTCTCTTTGTAGATGATTTTGTTGGACGCCTCGGCCAGCTTATCTGAAAAGTCCTTCAATCTAGCGATGGCCACAGCCTTCAACATACTTGATACGCTCGGCGAAGATGACTTTGTAAATCTGATCACCTTCTCAGAGGTTGTTAAGACACCAGTTCCCTGCTTCAAGGACCGGATGGTTCGAGCTACGCCCGATAATATTCAAGAGATTAAGTCGGCAGTGAAGGCCATTAAGTTGCAGGATACGTCAAACTTTACTGCTGGCCTGGAGTATGCGTTCAGTCTCCTTCATAAGGTATGGGGTGTGTGAGTGTTGATGAAGTTCTCTCTTATTTAGTTATATACTTGTCCTTGCAGTACAATCAGTCTGGAGCGGGCAGTCAGTGTAATCAGGCCATTATGCTTATAACGGAGAGTGCCTCGGAATCTCACAAGGATATCATTAAGCAGTACAACTGGCCCCACATGCCCGTGCGAATCTTTACCTATCTAATCGGCAGCGATTCTGGCAGTCGGAGCCATCTGCATGAGATGGCCTGCTCGAACAAGGGTTTCTTTGTGCAGATTAACGACTATGAGGAAGCCAGGCGGAAGGTCATCGACTACGCGTTGGTCATGGCTCGCCCAATGATCATGTACCAAGCAGATCATCCGGTCCATTGGACTCCCGTTTTCGTGGCGGGAAAGTCGGGCGGTCTAGGACGGGACTCAGAATATCAACGGCGCTTGGTTACGACAGTTTCAACTCCGGTCTTCGATAGACGAAATCATTCGGTGCGGGTGGCTAATCTTTTGGGCGTAGTGGGTACCGATGTGCCCATAGAGGAGATTCGTAAGATGATTCCACCACACAAGCTGGGCCCGAATGGATATTCGTTTATCGTCGATAACAATGGACGGGTGCTGTACCATCCGGATCTGCGACCCCTAAGCGATGGCAATCAGTTCATCGATCAGTTGAAGCCCAAGTACTCCTCCGTCGACATAACGGAGTTGGAACTGCCGGAAACGGAAATTGGCAACGACCACGACGTAGTCGAGATGAATAAGAATCTTCTTAATGAGGTGGGTAATTCAAGTTACTCGAATCTCTGGTTATCTTTTTTCTTTATTCGTTTTCTCCATAACTGTTCTATCACCCTTTCTTCTTATTTACAGATGCGCGGTGATATGATTCGGCCTAAAGAAGGTGAAACAGAGTTCACTGTGCTAAATCATTATGATGAATCAAAGCGAGTTTCCACTCGCACGCATCGCTACTTCTACGGTCCCATCGAAGACACGCCTTTTACACTGGCCATTGTCCTCCCGGAGAAGTACGGTAGCCATGAGTTAGTCTCCCAGCAGGAGATTCGGCATTCGCGTAACAATGGTATGTTGCGTTACACAAAGCCGTGACTTGAACTTATTCATTTCGTTTTTCTATCTGCCAGTTACCGAATTTTTTAAGGGAGACAACTGGCGCGTACATCCCGATTGGGTCTACTGCGAGTACAATAGTGTCAGCGATCTAGAGAGGGAGCGTGAGAGTTCCGGTGAATACACCTCGCGTGACCAAGAACCCAGTTTTGGGTCACCGGAAGAGCAAGTACTGCACTTTCTGGCACGCGCGGGACGCCCAGGTTGGAAGTGGATGTCGGTAAGAACACTATACCAGCAAAACAATTATGATTTACAATCGATGTTGTCTAATTTATTGATTCTCTGCTTTGTCTTGTATAGGTACGACCCAAGTCGCCACAGCCGCATCACAATTTGCACAGTTCCTCACAAAGCGCCACACATTTTGGCGCACAGCATCTGAATGTGCAGGGTTCTCGCAAGGCTGAGCCGTACTTCTGCGATCGAACCCTACTTCAGAGTCTGGTTCGCGACGCGATGGTCACTGATGGTCTGGACCGCAACACGACTGGAACTTCGAGTGGCAAGGAGGACAAACAGTACGCCTTATTTATAAATGTTTCTAAAGTATTTTTCATTGATATAATATTTATACTCTAGCAAAGGGTTTGTTAATCAGAATCAACAGATGAACTAGCTATGTGCATACGTCCGTATGTATGTCTGATAGTATTACAATATCTTTCTTTAAGTAGTTGCGGATCAGAATCATCTCCATGAACCTTGCTATGGCACGTACTTCAGCCAACTTTCCTAAAATAGAAAAAGGATAGATGAAATCGTCAGTGGGAAGATCTTCTCTAGATGTGTGCTATAAGTTATTGATGAGGTTTAACAAGCATATCACTTACATATAATGTTACAGATGTAGTAAATACAACATGTTGAAAATTAACAACAATCGGGCGATTGGTTTATTGGCAGCAATAAGAAGAATGCCCCTTCCATCCCCATTAATCGTTAGATTATATATTACTAAATACGACCAAAGATCAGAGAGATTATAGCTGCTATGAAGAACGTTATTGAAGTCTGGGCAATTATATATACCTAGTGTAGGAGCAATCGAAGAAGATAAAAGCCAAACGCTGCATGAGTATAAAGCCTTCGGCATGCCGAAGATCGATTTTCGGTCTGGCCTTTTTTTAAATGAAGTTTATAAGGTATCCGGGGGTAAGCCAGGAACTTCCTTGTGACCTTTGTGGCTATTCTTTCAGCCCATTTGGACACGATGTAGTTAGCTGTACCAAATACAAAAACAATTAAGAGTACAAAGTCCCAAATACAAATATAAAATAAATACTACAGTAGGTCAACTTCTTCTGACGCTCATCAAAGGAGATAAAATTATGAAGTCTCGTGTTGTCCTTCCTTAATTGAACCGATCTAAAAGTCTGTTTGTCAGTCCATTATTGTGACGCTCTAATTTATCATGGTACCGCCTCGAATCCATGCTGATCTTATTGAAGACCGTACCCAATTTCAGGTTCCTGTGCAGAGTGGTATTCGCCTCCAGAGATTATCCTCAGACGCCTATTGTGATTTCGATTCTCCAGATACGGCAATCGCCAACCAGTCCCCCTGATTCGGGAATCGTGTCTCCAGATAGGTGCTATATTTTGCTGATGAATGCAAAATTACTAGCACCGTTCAAATGATTTCTAAATACTTGTTTGCGAAGCACAATTCATATAGAAGTTATTTAACAAATAATTAAAGGGGCGTACGAATAGCTACACAGTAGTTGGATATTAAAGAATTCGGTGGCAAGTTTATACAGAGGCGAACGAAAACATCCGGACATCATGAAATAAATTATCGTCTTACATAACATTGTTTAATAATTTAAGCCAGTTGTTTATGAAACTAAAGCTATACATCGTTTAACTTCAAACTTCAACTTCAACTTCACTTATTTTTAGTATATTTTTCAAATTAACATCAAAGGTGTATTTTTTATGAAAAGTTGCTTACTTCTTACACGAAGTTAAAATAGTTTTTTTTCGCGTCTCGTTTGAGATAAGAATTAAAAAAAAAAAAATGTAGAACAGATTGAATATTATGTCAATTATGTAAATACGATTTAGTATTTTATTGAATTGAGTCTGCTCTCACTAATCGATTTTATAGCAGAGGTACAGAATCTACGAGTTTTCTGATACTTTTATTTGGTCTTTGCTCGATCTGTATTATTTTCATGATTTAATCCATTGCTAGCACTGTTTAAAGTCTCTTCTTTGTAAAGTTTATCTTCTGAAGTGATAAGCTTCTCTATCGAATTTAAATCTATATTCTACTTTTGGCTGTCCGGATTTTTGGTGTGTCACTGTAAGTCGTTTTAGCCATATTCGTGACAGCAATATCTGTTTTTGTTTAGTCCAATTCCAGATGTAATGGCGAAAATCCGACTCCGGATTCAGATTCAGCAATCCAAAATACATATTACTGCATATGTCACAAACCTATCTAAATTTTTTTTGTGGGGTTGTGCTATTATATATATTATATATATACATATTTGCGCTCTTGTCTGCTTATATGGTATACCATAGCGAGAAAGCAATAGGTGACAGAAGAGTTGTCACCCAAATGGGAACTAAGTCTTAAAGGTCTTCCGAAAATTAGGCGAAGGGTATTTAACTGTCGGGCGATTCTGACTAGAGTTCGTCAGGCTATTTCTTCTTACGTGATTGTGAGTGTGGGATTGATTGATGGAAAAGGAATTGTACAAATTCCCTTTCCTTGGATGTTGATAATTATAAATTTAATTTGTTTGCAATGGGTTTTCAAAATAATACCAAGAATGGTTTACAGTCGGGGCACTCGACTTTACCCCTCACAATTTTTTTCATTTGGGCACATTTTTAAGGCACGTTTAAATAAGATTTAATTTAAATTTGATTTTACACACTAAAGCACAATAAATTTTTTCTTGCATATATTTCCCTTATTCTACTTTCTAAAATACTCGTTTCGTTTCTCAATTATAATTGAAATCTTCTTTCCAAATGATCTATGTATATAAATAATCTTATTTAATATAAATGCACTCTTTAGTCCAATCGCCACATTGATGGCCATTTTGAAGAGGTAAATTGAAAGAAATTAAGCCGGTCAAGTAGTTTTTGAAAATGCAAACGCTTTTGAAAAAATGTATACGACCAAATTGATGTGGAACTAGATTGATAAATGATAAACATGAATGCAGATAATTTCCAGACTAGCAACTCGCTTGACTACACTGACCCATCCTTGCCAACTAACTTATTACTATATGCATTCTAACATTTTCCTTAAAATCTCGTCACAGGCAAGGCTATCAGAAGTTTGTTGTGGCCACTTCATTTGTTGCTACCCGCTCGGGCCTATTACGCTGGATTGATCACATCAAGAGACCCGAAGATACGCCTGAACCGTAAGTTTAACAATGAGTTGTATTTCTATGGCCATGGATTGGAATGACTTTAAAGAGACATCTTATTAATTAAACAACTTATAAAAAACTTAAGAACTTAATTAACAAAACATAAAATTCATATTGAAACATTGAAAGAGAAGTGCAACTCAGTTTCAGCACATTCTCTTTTATTAACCAATCGAAAATAAAACATCTACAGAAGAACCCATGGAAGACGTTGATGATAGCCCAAAAAAAATACTAACGCTACAGTCAGGTGCTGACTGTATAAGGCCATGGATTATCATATTATACCGTAATAAAAATTTTAACGGTATGGAATTGCCGCCCGAATATTATTAGAATAAAATAAATAAAAAAAATAAAATAAAATAATAAATAATTAATAAATAAAAATTCGCACCCGCCTCAACCGGGAGTTGAACACACGCACTCTCTCACAGCCGTCCGCCACTCTAACCAGTCGGCCATTGCCTCACTCCTTGGCCTATCGGCAAAGCTGCATTGTCAACCAATTTTGTTACCATACAATGCAAATAAAAAGTTTAAAATGATGTGTGTCTAGATTTGAACTTCGGTATGCTTGCGTAAATTAGGTCTGCTTAAGTATAAATGTATGTTGAAAGTGAGTTTAATTCGTATCATATCTCACTTATTAATAGTCCGATTTAAATGAAATTTTCACATAACGCCCGTGGCAAAGTATTTGTCATGTAAGATATACAACTTTGGTTGTTGAGCTAATATTGTAGTTTTTAAATAGTTATTACTGATTTACGGAGGCGGGAAGGGGCGTGTCCAAATTTTAAAAAAACTTTGAGACACTGCAATATATACGTATGTTGTCGCAAAATTTGATGACTCTAGCTCTTATACTTTCTGAGATCCAGGTGTTCATACAGACAGACAGATGGACAGACAGACATGGCTCAATCGACTCGGCTACTGATACTGATTCAGAATATATATAGTTTATGGGGTCGGAGATGCCTCCTTCTGCCTGTTACGCACAATTCCGTTCCGACAAACACAATAGTCAATGAATTTTTTTAAAATCCATGGCCTAATAAACAAAGATGACTCGTTAACTAAAATAGATACAAGTAAAACAATGCCCGAAAGTGGATTAAAGGTGCAAATCAAAAGAAGAGAATGAAAACGGAAATGATAAACAAGAAGACCTTGAGGAAAAAACATAAGAAACTGTAGAGAAAAGATTAGAAAGTGTTCCAAGTATTGGTGGAACTGCAATAAAATCAACAGAGAAAACTAAAGAATCTCAAGATGCTATAGATGAAAACACAAAAAGGCCTTTAAATGAAGACACTGTTAGTCAAACAGATATTTCAGCAACGCAATCGATGCCAGTTAATCCTCAACTGCCAGCACAACAAGAAATAGAGTCACCTTTTTCAAATATAGCGAAAAGTGATCAACAGTCATTACCAGAAAAAAAAGAAAAATCAACGAAATCTATGGAAGTAATTGACTTAGAGGTTACACAAAGCGATCAAGCAATATCTAATTCACAACCTTACAAAGAATCAAAACCTTCGAAGTTAGAGCAAAGTGAAACAGAAGTAACTGAAGATTTGTCTCTTATGGACGGAAGAGATCAAAAAGCTCAGGATCCATCTTCAGATGCGACTAACAAACACAAGAATGGTCTGTCAACTCTTTTGGAATATTAGCAACTCGGTATTCGGATTGTCAACAAAACGAACAAAACGACGACTTTATGATTGGGGGATTGCCATCCGAAAATGCATTGCAGCAAGTATTGAATGTAGATCCAGAAAAGATCCTGTCCTTCTTCTTTTGCTAATTTTACATTACTCAAGTGCACATCGCAACATATTTTAACGCATTAAAACATGCCTGGAAAACGAATAGGGGAAAATTAAATAATTAATAAATTAATTTATTTTTATTATTATAAGGGAAAAACGGCAAAGGAGTTGTCAGAAATGTTTGATATTAAGCTAAGAACTATTTACAATATCATAAGCCGGACAGAAAAAGAAAATCGGCTCCGCCATAATAACTCTTTGGGCAGACCACCGAAGGTCACAAAGCGCGAGCAATCAAATATATTGAGAACAGTTGGCGATACTCCACTAACAATCCTACGGGAGATGGCTCATTAAAAATATGGATCATTAAAAATGATTGCCATAAAGACGTTAGCCATGAGACAGTTAGAAAAGTTCTCAAAGCTAACCAATACTCATCCCATGTAGCCAGAAAGAAGCCACTACTTTCAAAGATCAATAAAAACGGCTAACCTGTGCCGTTGCCAGCTTGAGCAGAATAAACAGGGCTACCAAATTTGGTGTCAATATGTGTGATTATTGCACGCAGATCAAGTTTTAGATTCCAAGCGTAACTTTAATGCAGGCCAGTTCTTTTTTGGTAAACTCAAAAACTATGAACAGCCAAAAAATTTCTGAAATTTGGTTGCGATCGGTTACAGCACAAAATACGCAAAACATAGAAGTTATGTGTTAGAAATCATTTTGGTCAAGTGTGTAGCGGGTATATCACAGCGAGCACACACGACTGTAGCTTTCGTGCTTGTTTTGTTTTTCAAAATATGTATGTTGCCAACTTTATTTAAATTTTAAATTGTTTCATACAATGTCGCCAAATATTTGTAATGTAGGTTCCAAGTGTGAGAATCCTTCGGCCCGTCGAATGAAAATTTTAATTTTTATCTTAAGATGAGATGATTGAACTCTCTTTTGTTTTTACAGGCACTTCAGTGAGGACAATGTACGTGCCATGGACACCTCGTGGTACAAAAGGGCCGTAGACCAACACACGGTGGAGCCGGATAGCTTCGTATACAGCGTTCCTTTCGGCTCTGGATATGCAATCAAGTCAAACTTAACACTGGTGACAGCATCGCATGCAATCTTTGTAGAGCACCGTGGGCACAAGGCGCCCGCGGGAGTGGTCGGATTACAGTTCCAACATGATTCACTGGCCAAGCATTTCATCAACATAACCTCTGCTGTAAATATACGATTAATCGCTCTATGTTAGTTCTTAGTTCTCTTACGGTTTTCCCACTAGTGTACCGGTATGACGGGCTGCAAAAGGACCTGTGCGTCAGATAATCTGGACTGTTATGTGCTAGACAACAGCGGGTTTGTCATTATCTCGGAAGAAATGGAGCATACAGGCAAGTTCTTTGGCCAAATCGATGGTACCATTATGGACTCTCTGGTTCAAGACCGCATCTACAAGCGTGTCACGGTAAACGACTATCAGGGCGTCTGCTCAGACTCCGATAACCCTTATACGGCAGCTTGTGGCATGCTGACCCCCAATCGCTTGGGCACCTGGTTATACCGTCATGTAGTCGAACTTAGCGCCATCTGGTTAACCTTTATGCCGGCAACATTGCGTGCCTGGCCACAAGACGACTATGAGACATACGAGAACGGGGATGTCATCTTTGAGGAGAACAGTTATTCTGACGAATACGAGGAGACCTTTGATAACGAGTACAATATGCCGGTTGACCAGGAAATGGATGAATTCTTTACTACGGCAGATGTGGTGAGTGCATAGATCAACCCTCAAAACTTACCATGCTAACCTCAAATGCTTTGTCTGTTTTTTTTAGGAGTACACGACGCCGCCATCAAAACAGCACAAACCGCACAGTGGTCCTAGACTCACGACAGATCCGCAGAACGCTCGCCGTTGCGATTTGCGCACCGATCTGTATATACTGCAGCCGGAACGCCTCAATCAAGGCGGTCAAAACAATCCCCTCAAGGTGAGTATCACCCATCTTAAAAGCCAATGATGTGGTGATGGTATTGGGTCGTTCACTAAGACAACACCAATCAGATCAGCAAAGTTAGGTATTAGTAGAGTTAATAATTATTGAAAATTATTATAAAAATATAGAAATTTAGACATGCCCAAAATCGGCCGAGGGGCGTTGTCGCAAACGAGTAACATGACCGACCGAACGAATATGTGAGAAGAATACACAAAAATAGATGGATAGAATTAAAGTATAATAAAGGTGTTTCGAGGAAAGTTAGTTTGATTGCTAGATAAGTTATGATATAGGATTAAAAGTTTCAAAGAAGCTACAGAGTTAGTGTTAGATACGATACAGTGGAGTTTGTGATAGCCCGAACACAACACCCTGAAAGGCTTGTGCAGGGCATAGTTCGATCTACAAAACGAAAGAGTTAGTTGTAAAATAATTACGACTAATTCTACAAGGCACAGATAAGTGTAAACGGCTAACCAGGTCATCACTATCAATATCACCTTGTATAAGGTTGTGAATAAAGAATACACCAAGATGGTAGATTATTAACTTAAGCCTACCAATATAAGGAGGGAGTCTTGCATTACATCCCAATTAAGGCCACGTAAGGCATAGATTATAAAGTTCTTTTGTACAGATTCAATATTGACAACACCTAACGCCTGAACCGCACTCAAGGATTGGAAGAATAAGTGAGGTACAGAAGGTTAAATAAGGATCGTCAAACTCCTTAGACCATCTCTTAGCAAGGCTCATTTATACAACAAATTTTTATTTATTTGGCATAGTTTTTCTTTGGTGCCCTATCGAAGATGGATGACTGAAACCGCGTTTTCAGCATATTTTACTATTTTACTGTTTTTCAATCGAAAGTGTAAAAATGCAATTCAAGCAACGTGACCGAAAGATAATGCCAAAATTGTTTGGCAAAATTGCGTTCAGGCCATTTCGATCTTGAGTATACACCACGTCCTGTAGGCCTCTTGTAGCCAATGAAAATAAAACCAAGTTGTTGGTCGATCGAAATCGTCGAATAACAACTCCAGAAATTGGTAAAAGATTAAATTGTTCTTCTTTAATAAAATGTTTTGCATAATTAAAAAAATCGCGATTAAATATCCCAAGTTGGTTTTAGCTGTATGGTACTGTACGAAAAACTGTGTTCCTGACTAATTATACCCTTCGACCATTGAAAATGGTCAAAAAAGGGCATACTAACTTTTTGCAAATGTAGGAGACCCCATAAAGTGTATATATTCTTGCTCTGGATCACAAGCCGAGTCGATTTGGGTTAGGTTGAAATTCAGAAGTGATAGGCTGGTTTTGACTTCGGATTCGTATTTGGATGGCCAAAAAACATATAGAAACATGTATCGCATGACCCGATCTTGACCCCCCATTATTTTTTGGGGTTTGAAAAATGTTTCGAGTTTTTTAAGGTTAAGTCGAAACTCAGATGTTCTACGTAAATTTTGACTTCGGATTCGGACTAAGAAGGACAAAATACATGTTATCACATATATCGCATGCTCAGATCAGGATTCTATATCTTTTGGGGGATATTTTAAGGTTTTTCAGTTTTGTGAGGTTATGTCGAAGTCCAGACGTGATGGCGATATTCTGACCTCGGATTCGGATTCAGCGACCCTTAATACATATAACTGCATATGTCGCTTACCCAGATCATGAAACTTTTTTTTTTTTTTTGTGGGCCTGTGTAATCATTATACAGTATTATACTCTTGCAGAGGGTATATTAAGTTTGGCCAGGAGTTTGCAACGCACCTTATTAGATATCTCCGAACCTATAAAGTGTATACTGTATTGTGTATGTGTATTGTATTTTGAATCGGCAACACCAAGAGAACCCAACTAGCCATGTGTCCGTCTGTTGCAACGCACACTAATTTCTCAGTTTCAAAGCTATCTTGATGAAACTTGTTAAATTGCTCATTCTTTTTTTTCCCCCGGTGAATCCCACTCAATCTTTGTGAAGGGCAATATTAAAAGTTAATCCATCCGTAAGGAGAACTTTATTTTATATTCTCCCAATTAGGTTGATATATTGTAGACGTCTACAGATTATAGGAAAGCCTCATAGTACCGGCTGTTTTTAAAAACTGTTAACTTTATAACTGTTTTGACTAATTCTGTATGGAATTTAGCTATAAATAACAAAAAATTATAGAATTACTTAAACTGTATTATATTGATCATCAAAAATATTATATTGATGAAGCGTAATATGGTGTCAGCTAACATTTTAAATAATAACTTTACGATGCCCGGTATCCCGTGTTTAATTTTGTGACATACGCACAATGCAAAATATGAATGATAAAAAAAAGTATGATAAAATTGGCCTATTAAATAAATAAATAAATAAATTGGGCATGTACAAATAAAAATGCTTTCTGTTGAGATTTATAAGAGTAGTAACGCGTATTTAACGGATTTTTGAAATTTTGCATATTGTACTACTTGTATTGATTACTTTCTTTCGTTTTGTGTTTTCTGATTTTAGGGTAAACTGACTAATTGCCATGTTTCGGGCTGCGAGCGGCCGTTTAGTGTGCAGAAGATTCCGCACAGCAATCTTATTCTTCTCGTGGTAGATACACTATGTCCCTGCGGCTCCAAGCAGCTAGACATTGAGCCAATGGAGGAATCGGGCATTGTGGGTGAGTGGAATTTAGATCACGGTATACTTAAATATGGACTCCATTGTTACTTTCTCCACAGGTGCCTGCAGCACGCGTCGGCAGAGTCAAGAACAGGAGTCGCGTCGCCGCCCAAAGAAATGCATTAACTATCATCCCGAAGAGATCGAGATACAGCAATGCGGGCGCGGCAGCACATTGCTGCATAGATCCGCTCCTGTCATAGTTATCCACCTTCTGATAGTCACCGTGACCTATGTGTTGGCCAACGCGTGATACGAGCTATAAATACGATCCAGAAAATGGTAGACAGATACAAATATTACGAAATTCAAGTTTGGGTGGAGGAAGCTAAAATTTTTTTAGACGTTTCTTCGACGACGACCGCTGAGAGGGCAGAGGGCACCGAAATTCCATTCCAGAGTAGCGGATTTCATTGATTAAGTTTCAGTCGCGGGACGCAAACGCAGACCATTGACGTTACGCATAGCCAAATGAAATAATTCAAACTTCATGTTTTTATGTTTGTAGACAATAATTTTGAAGAATACTCTTAATTCCACAGCAATTAGAGAAATTACTTATAGCTAATATTAGTTAATTGTGTTAACTTGGAGATAGTGAGTCCGCACCATCGGCACTTAACTTATTCAAGTCGTATTATTATTGATTAATTCAATAATCAAAAATTGAATATTACTAATATATTTTTTCAATCAATAAGGCAACCCACAAAGAGCAAGGTGAACAGTTGAAATTTATGTATACATACATACATATGAATGTAATTACATACATAGTTATGTGGACAAGTATGTGTATATTAACAAGTAAAGTATTAAATAATCTACATACATATGTATGGATTTGTATTCCTACCGAAATATTTAACTCAAGTGAACGAACACATTAATTAATTTATCAAAAAATCCAAAGGAAAAAAACAACCATGAAATGAGAACAGAACTTAAGATTTGCACCAACTGCGTACGCTCAAATTCAAGTAATACTTAAAATAGAAGCAGGTTAATGTTTATGAAATCAATTGACAAACATGCTATCAGCAATGTACAAACATATTTATATGTATTGTACATATGAGTGTACATATGTATGTAAGTATGCACGTGTGTATGTACTTATGTATGTACAAATTAATGAAAAAGCAAACAAAACAAAGCAAAGATCAGAGAACAAAAGACAAAAACAGAAAGAAACGGTTCATATCAAGGACACACATTACATATGCATGTATGCAAACATACTTACAGATAGTCAAGTAACTCTTTACTCAAATGAACACATTAATGTTATGTACATAGGTGAAAAGTGTTTCTTAACATACTGTACCAGTATACAGGCATACAGGCTAGTTGGCGCTTTGGAGTAAGATTACTCTTGAATGCGGGTCCTGAGCAGTGGCTCAATTTTTTCTTAAATGCATTAATAAACAATTAATAGCATGAATATAACTAAACTCAGCGATTGCCTCAAATTATTAAACACGCGGAGTATTTGAGTTTTAATTTGTTTTTTTTTTTGGCTTTATTAATGTTTCCAAATGCAACAAAAGAATTTTAATTCTATTAGTTGTTTTTTAATGTATGTTATTGAAATGAGTGACTCTATATACATGTATGTATGTATATACCATATATAGTACATATAAGAACAAGCGAACAAATTAGCAACAAAGTGGAATACCGAAAAGTTATACACAAAAAAACATACAATAATTCAGAAAGAAATTACTTTTTAAAAAATTTGAAATTTATTTTAAATATGTGATTTTTATTTTCTTTAATTATTTAGTTATACATTTAAAGTCGGCTTTCAATGCTGACAAGTTTCTTTGCCTATGTCGCGGTTGTATGACCCGATTTCATGAGCAATGATTTATGTATATTCATACATTTGTTTTCGGGGAAAACTTTGTGCAAATGTATGGGACAGGTAGAAGGAGGCATGGCAGACCCATTAAGAAATTTATATTCTCGCTCAGGATCACTAACCGAGTCGATTGAGCCATATCCGTTTCTTTAACTGTCTGCATGAACGCGCCGATCTGAGCTATTAAAAAAGCTAGAGACTTATTAAACCAATATATTTGGTTGTGTAATAAGTCAAGCTTTATACGGATGATTTCAAAGTCAAGTTTGTTCGTTAATACTTATTTGCAGGGACCGAAAATAATAATTAATTGTTTTTAAATGAAAAATGCATCCACTAAGAAAAGTCGCAGAAGGTTTCTACGGGCCTACTCTTGGAAAAGCAGAGGATTGGAATGAATACCGCTCGGTGCACCTTATAAGTCTGCATCAACATTTTTCTAAAAACTTCGTTGGAAGAGGAATAATCCAAAATTATGCAACATTTTTAATCAAAAAAAATAATGCTCAACAAATAATCGATAATTTTTTATCGAAATTTGATTTGATTATTTTTAGGCCATGGATTTTAAAAAAATTCATGGACTATTGTGTTTGTCGGAACGGAATTGTGCGTAACAGGCAGAAGGAGGCATCTCCGACCCCATAAACTATATATATTCTGAATCAGTATCAGTAGCCGAGTCGATTGAGCCATGTCTGTCTGTCCGTCTGTCTGTCTGTATGAACACCTGGATCTCAGAAAGTATAAGAGCTAGAGTCATCAAATTTTGCGACAACATACGTATATATTGCAGTGTCTCAAAGTTTTTTTAAAATTTGGACACGCCCCTTCCCGCCTCCGTAAATCAGTAATAACTATTTAAAAACTACAATATTAGCTCAACAACCAAAGTTGTATATCTTACATGACAAATACTTTGCCACGGGCGTTATGTGAAAATTTCATTTAAATCGGACTATTAATAAGTGAGATATGATACGAATTAAACTCACTTTCAACATACATTTATACTTAAGCAGACCTAATTTACGCAAGCATACCGAAGTTCAAATCTAGACACACATCATTTTAAACTTTTTATTTGCATTGTATGGTAACAAAATTGGTTGACAATGCAGCTTTGCCGATAGGCCAAGGAGTGAGGCAATGGCCGACTGGTTAGAGTGGCGGACGGCTGTGAGAGAGTGCGTGTGTTCAACTCCCGGTTGAGGCGGGTGCGAATTTTTATTTATTAATTATTTATTATTTTATTTTATTTTTTTTATTTATTTTATTCTAATAATATTCGGGCGGCGATTCCATACCGTTAAAATTTTTATTACGGTATAATATGATAATCCATGGCCTTATACAGTCAGCACCTGACTGTAGCGTTAGTATTTTTTTTATTTATTTTATTCTAATAATATTCGGGCGGCGATTCCATACCGTTAAAATTTTTATTACGGCATAATATGATAATCCATGGCCTTATACAGTCAGCACCTGACTGTAGCGTTAGTATTTTTTGAACTGAAAAAATTAAGCTCAGCACATAATCATTATATTTTAGGTTTAAATATAATTTGTATGACTGATTCACACGGTCCCTGCTTACTCGATTTATGGACCGTTTTGTTCATTGACTTGTTGCCTTTTTGATAATAAATTTAAAAATTCGAAGAAGCTTTGGTTCATACCACTGAAGAGCTCGGACAGTCGACTTTCGTAGTCTTCCATTAAACCCATTTTGTCTAATAAGGAAATTTTGTAAGGCATCCAGCCAAGCTCCTTTAGTTGCTAACGTAGCGTTGTCTTGATTATCCAGTTCCTTTTTAACTTCATCAAATGCACAGGAATGTGTTCCTTGTTATTAGCTTATTTTAAATGGTTTTTAACAGTTTTTGCAGCAATGTTTCGCTCTTAGCCGATGCTACGAGTGATGGCATGTCGATCTGCCTCACAATTTCAATAATTTTATCTGCATTTTAGACAATAGGTCTACCAGCTCGAGATCGATCTCTCACATCAAAATTTCCAAAATCGAACCATCAGAACCAAAGTTGTGTAATGCCAAGTAAGACAGTATTACAACTTGCTTTGCTTGCATTTTCGCCTTTATCGAACAGAAATTGTAAAATGTATCTTGTTTTTCCGAAGTGGTCTCCATCGTTAACAAATTGACTTATTAAAAAGTTAATAATTCAGGTTCTTGTAGTTGGAAGTGTCACTATGTCACTGTCTCCCTTGCTAACAAACACAAGCACCTGGTGTATGCTCATACTTTCGTGAATAACTTCTGTGTTTATTGTCCGATCGGATTGCAATTTGGAGGATATGTAGATATTTTAATCAGCTATTTATGTCATTATATGCCGCTTATAAATCGAATTTAAAAATTAAATTATTAACTTGCGGGAGCAGTGGGCGTGGCATGCAACATTCGAAGTACACTTGCTCAGCGTATAGTACCCAGGAATCTTCCTGATAAATTTGGTGTCTTTAGCTTTTATAATAGCTGAGATATATGTGTTCATACGGACAGACTTGGCTTGTGATCGTGAACAAGAATATACAAACTTAATGGGGTCTGTCACGCCTCCTTCTGCCTGTTACATACATTTACATAATGTTAGTTTACCCTTTTTTGACCATTTTCAAGGGTATAAAATATTCAATTAAGACTCATTGGGACGAAATGTTTATAATTTACATTACGAGGCTTATAATTTATATTGATTAAGTTCATTATCTGAGAACAATGTGCAATACCTCCTCCATTGCAAATTATAAGAGGGCAAAACTTCTAAAGTTAATTTTTATTTCTTTAAAATTTGATAATTTTGTAGGTATGATTTTTTTGTTAATTGCTTATGATACAAAAAATGTCTTATTAAATCAAAAGCTAACAAGAAATTAACAGCAAATGAAGGTATAGTTAAATAGCTGCCTATGTCAGTGCTTGATTTGCTTGATTCGTCATCAATTTAAATGAAAGAATTTTGTATGCTATGGATTTAAAAAAAGCATGGTTCATTGTGTTTTTCGGAATGAACGTAAAATGTAAAAAAAGACATCTGCGACCCCATATATACATATTCTTGATGAGCATCAACAGTAGAGCCGATCTATCGATTGTGGCGATAGCCATGTTCGTCCCTCCCCTCGTCTAGACCAGTGGTGCCTACCACGCGTCTGTATGTCTGTATGGAATATACCTAGATCTCAGAGACTTTAATAATTACCACCGTGTATCTAAACCAGAAAGAAAGGCTACCTTTAGCGTGCCGAAGGTCCTATACCCTTGCAGGTTTTGGCTTCAATCTCTTCCGATTGTTCCAATACTCATAATATATAATGATTCTGAATTTTATAACATTGTTCATGGTTTCATTAACAGCTACAATTAATCAAATACGGAACATATACATTATTGTAGGTGTATGATATGTAGGTGTCCGATTTTAATGGAATGGAGAAAGTACGTCGGTTAGAACATTGATTGACACTAGTAATTATGTTATTTCGAAAAACAATACTGGTCTTCATTCAAAATGCCTCTTTTTCATTGATATTGAAGACGGTTTATAAGCATATAAAAAGTCCGAAGCAGTAAATTAGCAAAACACTGAAAAATTACAGTTACACGATATATCGGTCCGATCTGGTTCGTTCTGACCTATTTACAGTGTGAAGCAATAAGAAGCTTGTGTATCACGTTGAATCAAGATAGATTAGTTTTTAGGCCATGGATTTTAAAAAAATTCATGGACTATTGTGTTTGTCGGAACGGAATTGTGCGTAACAGGCAGAAGGAGGCATCTCCGACCCCATAAACTATATATATTCTGAATCAGTATCAGTAGCCGAGTCGATTGAGCCATGTCTGTCTGTCCGTCTGTCTGTCTGTATGAACACCTGGATCTCAGAAAGTATAAGAGCTAGAGTCATCAAATTTTGCGACAACATACGTATATATTGCAGTGTCTCAAAGTTTTTTTAAAATTTGGACACGCCCCTTCCCGCCTCCGTAAATCAGTAATAACTATTTAAAAACTACAATATTAGCTCAACAACCAAAGTTGTATATCTTACATGACAAATACTTTGCCACGGGCGTTATGTGAAAATTTCATTTAAATCGGACTATTAATAAGTGAGATATGATACGAATTAAACTCACTTTGAACATACATTTATACTTAAGCAGACCTAATTTACGCAAGCATACCGAAGTTCAAATCTAGACACACATCATTTTAAACTTTTTATTTGCATTGTATGGTAACAAAATTGGTTGACAATGCAGCTTTGCCGATAAGCCAAGGAGTGAGGCAATGGCCGAGTGGTTAGAGAGGCGGACGGATGTGAGAGAGTGCGTGTGTTCAACTCCCGGTTGAGGCGGGTGCGAATTTTTATTTATTAATTATTTATTATTTTATTTTATTTTTTTCTATTTATTTTATTCTAATAATATTCGGGCGGCGATTCCATACCGTTAAAATTTTTATTACGGTATAATATGATAATCCATGGCCTTATACAGTCAGCACCTGACTGTAGCGTTAGTATTTTTGCTGTTGCAACAGACAAACGGACGGACATAGATAGTTGGACTCCTCTGTTGATGCTGATTCAGAATACACATACATATATAGATGTCTCTCAAGTTGCGTTGCAAGCTCATGGTTAAAAATTAATATACTCTCTGCAAAAGTATACAAGATTTGTTGAGAACGGTAGCTACCCGAGCTCACTCGGCTTTAGCGTAAATATTTTTAATTTTACACAAATCGTTATTTTTTACGTATTGTATATAAGCGCTTAGTAAAAACTGAAGATTAAAATCAAACAACTTTTTATAGTATGCAATTATATTCTTAAAGCCAACTCCGAACTTATGTAAATATAATACGTTTTATGAAATTATAGTATTATATTCACATCACATAACACTTAAGAAAGTATAAACTATAAGGCCGAAAATATTCTTTTTTTTTTTTTGTTTTTATGCATAATTATAGAGTTTTGGCGACCATTTAACTGTTAGTGTCATTTTGGCTGGTTCGATGGTAAATAATAGATGTTGTTTTTATTATTTTATTTTCTTAATAAGTTTCTAAGGAGTGGGACAACTCCACGCCTACAAGAGTAGCCGTGCAAAACAAATTCCTGAAGACGGCTGCCGAGTGAGCCACCGAAATGCATACATACATAAATACAGTCTGTCAAGTAACTCTTTACACATATGTATGTACATTACATTAACATGTGCATTGGAGTAGAGTTACTCTTTACACATACATACATGCATATCGGAAAAGAAAATAAATTAATAAAAACAACAAATTATTTATTATTTATTTAATTACCATCGAACTTGATCTCCAGCCAACCCTAATGACACTTTTTTGCATAATTTTATTATTATTGTTATTATTATTATTATTATTATTGTATTAAAAGGCAGGAATGTAAACAATTGTGCTTAGATAAAGAGCTACACATACATACATACATATTTATAAAAATGTATATACATATACATACATATGTGCATAATATGTGTAAAGACCTTTTTGAGATGTGCGTAGCGTTTGGTTAAATGCAATCGTTGTTAATTTGGCAACACTCTATGTTAAAGTTACTAAAATAAACAAAATTAGAAAAATATTGAAATATTCAATTACACACACAAACTTACACAATCACAATTTCGGCTATTCATTACTCACACGTCTCTATTATATAAAGAAAAATATTTTCTGTGTCTTAAACTTGTATAAAAAATGTCTTCCATTACGAATATTTAAAGAAACACATAAGTGAACATTAGTATATATCTTAAAAACTAATACTAATTAACAAACAAAATACATACATTCATAAATTTTCCATTTAACTTGGAAATCTTTGAGCCCATCAATTTAAATGTTGGCTCGTTTTTGGCAACTTAAAGCTGCCAATAAAAACCAGCGAATATCAGAAGGAAAACAAAAACTGAACATGAACTGAAAACAAAAACACAGTTATAAGTGTGTAGATTTTAATATAATAATATATGGATATATATGTATGTATGTAGTATGTGCGTATATATGCATAGATTCAACTCCCGTTACCGACATTCATCCATTATTAACTTAAAGGGCAGACAGAGTGGCATACTTCATTACCGACCGAATGACAAATTACACTGTGCAACCTAAAATTCTAAACCAAGGCTGCATTATAACTTATGAGAAATTGATTCAGGTTTGGACTTTATTCCAAGGTTTAAAAGATGCGTCACCAATTTTATAATTATTTTATTAGTATTATTTATTACTGATAGGGCTTGATTTATTATGAATTTAGGTGAAAGAATTTTTGGCGGTCGCTTCTAGTTTTTAGAAAGAACTAATATGATCATAATTTCTACTTTTGATTTTAGTGTTGGTAAATGTTAAATAGCTGCGTTTACTCAGAATTAGCCAACAACAAAATACATGTAAATTTAATTATTTTCTAAATTCAATTAAAAAAAACTAGAATAGACCGCCGTATATTTCTTTCACCTAAAATCATGATAAATATAGCCCTATAAGTAAAAAAAATTTTTAAAAATCGGTGATACCTTTATCTTAGTTTTGAATAAATACTAAAATATATTTTTGAATAAATATGAATATATATCAAATTTTGTTATTTTATTTTTTTTTTTTCAAAAATAAATAAATAGACGGATTTTGCCGTTTCCTATTTTTTATTATTATTTTTTTTTTTACATGACAAAGAAAAAAAAATCATGTATTGTTCATTATTTTTGTAATTCGGAAAGCGGTAAACCAAAAACATAGGTAACTATCAAATAAAATGTATTAATTGGTTTAAATTTAAAAGAAAACTTACATACATACATAACAATATACTTTCAATATATAAAGGGTTTTTTCAATAGGGACGATGCATTTTTCTCTCATTCAGTAATGTACTATATACAATTTATTCATGGAAAGTTATAACAATCCACGACACTTACAAATTTTAAAATTTAGTCCAAAATTGGGTTTAACGGGTGCATCGCTGCAAACGTGCCCCTGGCGGCCATATTAACGATACTGAGTTCCATTCTTAAATGGTATTGAATGAACTTCAACATGAAATAAAAATTGAATCGATACTAAACATCGATGTTTGCTGAGATTTTTCATACAAAACATCGATGTTTATCGATGTAACATCAATAACAGATAAATACTTGCAATTTAAATCAAATTTAAAAATCTAATTTTGGTATTTTAAAATCAATTTTTTTTCCCAAAAAAAATAAGAAACTAACAATAACAAACAAAAAACCAACTTTGATTTCTAAATCCTAGAAAAATGCGTACGTATGGTATACAAATGTAAATACAAACAACTTTTTTTATACACCATTTAAATAAATATACACATACTTTCATACATACATATATCGTACTTACTCATGCATACATACATATAAACTAATAGGTTTTTCCTTATATCTTCACACTTACATTTTCTACTGATTACAATGAAGAGGCTTTCCAAAGTCAGTGATATCTCTTCGCACTTTCGATCCTCTATGCATGTACATATGTATGTGTACATGTACATGTATAAACATATGTACATACATGCAGATAGTCAAGTAACTCTTTACTCAAATGCACATGTTAATGTAATGTACATATGTATGTGTAAAGAGTTACTTGACAGACTGTATGTATTTTGAGAAATTGTCAAGGCATAATTTTGAGGCCTATTCAAATGCCAAATATGTACATACATACATATCAACATATGTTTATACAAACAAACATATACATAATACAATAAAACAGAAAAGTGGAGTGTAAAAGAACGTTTAGAGTAAATCAAGTTCATTCAAATAATCACGTTATTGTTGTAAAAGCATGAAATACATTAATTGTTGGTTCATTGAATTTACAAAAAAGAAAATAAATTCTTTTTCAACATATTGAAAACCATAAAATAAACATACACATGTAAATGATTTAATGGCATATGATACATACATATAAAATAAATATATATTTCTATATTTCAAAGATAAAACAAAATAACTTACACAATTGTTGGATAATGTGTAAAAAAAAAAATTGTGACCATTAGCCCCAGACAAACAACGCTTACCACTAAATAACATGACATTATTTATGCACATATACTACATACATACATACATTTGTATATGTAAACTTTATTTATAAAAATTATTTAAGTCATTGTCTAGAAAGCTAGCTTTTCTAAAATGCGACTTTATCCAAAATATTTTTGTTTGTAAATCCATGTGTCTTGACCTCCTGATGTATTGTCCGGCGGAGAATAAAAAATTTAAGTATTTAAGTAGTTATTACCAAAAACATTATGCAAAATTATCAGTTCTGTGACAAAGTGCAACATACTGAGTGGAATACAAAATATAAGCAAAATTATGTATGTTGGGCATCACAATTTACCGTTGACAACAACGAAAACTCACGTCACCAAAAAAACAAAAATAAATATATAATAATAAAATTAAAATATATATACATACATATATATAACTTATATAACATATATAACTTTCTAAGCTATTGATCATCTGCATTGGCGACAGTTTGCCAATAAACGAATATCGGAATTCTGCATAACCGGCAACCAATCGTCCAATTTACCTTTTAAATGATCTTACTACTATTATCATAAGACTGATAATTTTGCATTTTTTTGTTAATATTTCTTAAGCAACTTACCCTTTTCATTCACCGCATTATGCATCAGGAGTTCAAAACACATGGATTTCCAAAACAAAAATTTGAAAAAGTCGAATTTTTAGAACAGCTCAGCTTCTAGACATTTTCCGTTATTTATTAAAACCGTTAAAAAACAAAACAAAAAATTGATCCTAAGTTAAATAAATTATTAAGAAGTGAAAAAAAATGAGATCAATCAATAAGGAAGCGATAAACATCAAATTGAATTTAAAAACGGAAACATACTTCGAAGATCCATACTATTAAGATTAGGGAGCCTACTTAATAAAGTACTTATAATTAATATTAAATTGCTCATTACTTCAATTAACAACACACACAATAACAACTTACAAGTGAATTATTATGCTTCAATAATACAACTAAACCAATTTAAGATTAATATGAACAGTCGAACGGGAGTTCTAAAATATTAAAAATAAAGAATGATATACAAAAAAAAAAAATCAATTAAATTGCAATAGGAATAACGAATAAAAAAGGGGTTACAAAATACAAGGGGTAGGCATACTAAGATTGACCTTCTCGATAAATATATATCTAATAACGGATTCAGCACAGGGTTTTAATTAAAAAAACTACAGGCGTTTGTTTTATTAAACACTTTTATTATTTCCAAGGAGGAAGAACTAAAGCCTTTTGATTGTCACTTTGTTTGGCAATGGACTTTGAAGTGGGCTTTAGCGGAACTATCGCAGTAGATAGTATACTCAGAAATTAACTACTGTATGGGGACGTGTTTGCGTTTATATAGGCAAATTGAAGTCGCCTAAGAGCGAAGTGTCTTTAAGAGAGTTAAGCTGTAAACTTTTGTTCTTTCGTGAAGAGAGAGGCTCCCAAAAAAATAGGGGGTAATTTGATAATCATGAGACAAGTACAAGTGCGTGAGCAGTGAGTCGGGTAATAAAGTTTTATTATTTCAGTTGGCTTACCTTAAATATTTGGGCTAGCTATTATCGCCAAGTTATCGAATTTTAATTGGGGGAGAAATGTTTATCGTTAAGATTTCAAACAATTGTCCCCCAACTCTTTGAAATCTTAACGATAAAACGATAACGATAAAATTGAAGTCGGTGGTAAACACACAAAGAGTTAACTTACTGCATACGGACAAAAAAAGTGTAAAAACAGAAAACTAAAAATCTTTACAACAACTTAAACAAAATCAACCATGTCAACCGAGTAAGTCTAATTGTTATCGGAGTCGAATCAAGCCCTGAGCCAAATCGGGCAAGTGCCTTCATTCAGCGGCAATACCCAAGAGCTCAGTGCCTTTATCAGAAGGATCGAGTTCATACTTCAACTATACCCATCGACCGACGTCAGACAAAAACATGTGTTCTTCAGTGCAATCGAGATGCAGATTGCAGGGGATGCCCAACGAGTATAACAGCTATTTGGATCAACAACCTGGCCGGACTTGATGAACGCCCTTTTCAGCGAATACAAAACCCAAACGCCGACTTTACAATACACCTTTCACCGGAAGTATCCGAAAGTTTGTCGAAGATTTAGAATCAAAATCATTTACAATATCAAATAAGCTTATGTTAGAAAACAACCATAACAATACTTTATTGAACACAAACGCACTAAACAACACATTTAAAGAAGTAATTATGAGGAAGTTGCCTGATAGGTTATTTATGACTCTTGCTAGACATGACATAACGACCGTATCCAAACTTAAACAAATAGCACAACAAGAAGGTGTGTACGAAATAACTTTCAATGACCGAACAAAATCTCAAAGTAATTCCAACCCCAACACAAACCCACCTCAAAATATCAAAATTTCGTGAGCAATGCTATGCATAACACAAACAATACAAATTCAAATACCAGTTCAAAGCCTGCTGAACCAAATACGGAAGCTATAAACAAATTCAAACAAAAGCTAAGTCAAGGTATAGCCCACAATTCTTTAAACTATCTTTTTTTTTTTTTCCAGTTTGGAAAATCTTCGTCTGGGCTCTCTGAACGATATCGATGTTGCTGTTGCTGGCATTTCCCCATAGCTGGCAGCCGTAAGTCCAGATTGGTTTTAGCACTGAGTTGTAGAGCAACACCTTGAAGTCCAAACTGAGTGGTGAGCGGGAGTTGATAAGCCAATGAAGGCTGTTGGCCTTCAGTTTTAAGTGAGTTCTCTTGTTGGAAGTGCGACGTTGTTCAGCGTGAGCGGTGGGCAATCTTGCCTATTAAGGGTGAAAGTTACTTGCTTGCATTTTTGTTCGTTTACTTTTATACGCCAGTCGGATAACCACTTTTCCACGTCGACCAGGTAGATGGCTAGCTGAGATGATGCTTTGATTGGGCATCTGGAGCGGCTGAGAATAGCTGTGTCATCCGCAAATGTTGAAACTGTCAGGTTGCTGCTTGTAGGGATGTCTGCTGTGAATAGGACGTATATTGTTGGGCCTAGTACGCTGCCTTGTGGGACACCGGCTTCAATACTGTGTTCGTCGGATATCGCAGTGTTGCACCTCACTACAAACTTCCCGTTGTAGAGGTACGACTCTATCAGTTTATCAGTGTTGTTTGGAAGCGTTGTTTTGATTTTGTACATCAGACCGTCCAGCCAAACTAGAATATCGCAGAGCAGTATTCCCGTTTTTCAAATGCGTTTCGTATTTCTGATGTTATGCGGTTAACTTGCTCAATAGTTCCATGTTTTTCACGAAAGCCAAATCGGTGTGCTGGTATTGTGTTGTGCGTGTTCAGGAATGGAGTTATAGTCAGAGACAGTAGGCATTTTTCGAAAAGTTTCGATAAGCAGGATAGAAGGCTTATGGGTCTGTTCGACGATGGAACAGTGTGATCTTTTCCCGGCTTTGGTATCATTATTATTACTGACTTTTCCATCTTCCTGGAAAGTAGCCAAGTTTGTTGATGGCATTGAAGAGCTGGGTAATGCTGCATACGGCACAGTATGGCAGCTCAATAATCATCTTAGGGGTAATTAGGTCGCAGATTTTTTTGGGTTCAGATGTTCTTTGATGATTTTTGAGATTTCGTTTGAGTCGTCTGTTGCGGGTGGAATTTCGAACGTGTTTGTTGCAGAATTCGGTTGGAAGACTTTTTGTAGATGAGTGGCAAATGTGCTGGCTCTATTTTTGTCGCTACGGGCCCAACCACCTGTGTGGTTTCTAATAGGGACCACTGGTACTGTGGGTGAGCATGAGTTGGGTTAGCTTTCCACAGTGAGTTTTTTGTACTGGATGTTGATAAATTTTCAATATAAGTACATTGGGCAAGCTCTTCTTCTTGCTTTAAAGCTTTTGTAAGTTTGCGTGTGGCGTCTTTTAACTTTTGTTTTGCCGACGGTGATCTGGAGGACTGCCATTCTCGCCGTAGGTGCCGTTTTTCGAGAACAAGTTGTTCGATTTGCAGGTTGGTCTTTTTGTGATTTGTAATTTTGCTTACTGTTTGCGGCGTTGAGCAGCGAGCTGCAGCAACGATGATTGACTCCAGTTAGTTAACAAAACTATCAATGTCAGCTTCAGCTTCAATAGGTGGGTTAAGCTCAATGTGTGAGCTTATGTATTTTTAGGCCATGGATTTTAAAAAAATTCATGGTCTATTGTGTTTGTCGGAACGGAATTGTGCGTAACAGGCAGAAGGAGGCATCTCCGACCCCATAAACTATATATATTCTGAATCAGTATCAGTAGCCGAGTCGATTGAGCTATGTCTGTCTGTCCGTCTGTCTGTCTGTATGAACACCTGGATCTCAGAAAGTATAAGAGCTAGAGTCATCAAATTTTGCGACAACATACGTATATATTGCATTGTCTCAAAGTTTTTTTAAAATTTTGACACGCCCCTTCCCGCCTCCGTAAATCAGTAATAACTATTTAAAAACTACAATATTAGTTCAACAACCAAAGTTGTATATCTTACATGACAAATACTTTGCCACGGGCGTTATGTGAAAATTTCATTTAAATCGGACTATTAATAAGTGAGATATGATACGAATTAAACTCACTTTGAACATACATTTATACTTAAGCAGACCTAATTTACGCAAGCATACCGAAGTTCAAATCTAGCGTCAGACACACAGCATTTTAAACTTTTTATTTGCATTGTATGGTAACAAAATTGGTTGACAATGCAGCTTTGCCGATAGGCCAAGGAGTGAGGCAATGGCTGAGTGGTTAGAGTGGCGGACGGATGTGAGAGAGTGCGTGTGTTCAACTCCCGGTTGAGGCGGGTGCGAATTTTCATTTATTAATTATTTATTATTTTATTTTATTTTTTTTATTTATTTTATTCTAATAGTATTCGGGCGGCGATTCCATACCGTTAAAATGTTTATTACGGTATAATATGATAATCCATGGCCTTATACAGTCAGCACCTGACTGTAGCGTAAGTATTTTTTGTATTTGAGCCAGTTGGTTTTTTCTGAAGTCAACTTATAAGAGTGGTTTGCTGGTTCTGGGTGTCGGAGCAGATTTATTAGGAGGGGCGAGTGGTCAGATGATAGGGCTGAGAGGCACTCGGCGCTTATCAAATTACGGGGAATGTTTTTGTAGAGCTGTTTTCCTTTTGGATTCACGAGTCGAGACCCCCAGTGTGTGTGCATTAGCATTATAGTCCCCAGCTGCTATAAAATGTTCTCCAAGTGAGTTGAAGAATTCCATAAATTGGTCTTCAGATAAAGTGAAACGAGGTGGGCAGTAAACAGCGGCTAAAGTAAGCTGGTTACCATTATCCAAATGAATTTTTAATGATGTTGCTTGTAGATAGTTTTTGGCAGTCTCAATACGACAGTGGTACTTGAGACGGCTTCTTATCAAAATCCCGGTCCCGTTGTGGGCCTTACCATCAGGGTGATTGGTTCCGAAGAATATATATCCTCTTGTGTTGAAGTTATATTTGTTTGTGTGATGTGTTTCCGAAAGTAGCATTACGTCGATGTGCTTTTCGAGTAGGAATTGAGCTAGCTCAAGTTTGTGCTGTGAAACGCCGTTGGCCTTCCACGTAGAGATTCTTAGCGAGGCCATGAAGATGATTATTTTAATTGTTGTGATACAAGCAATTGTATCAACATGTTTTGATTACGCATTAGATCTTGCATGGTTGTCCGCATAAACGCCATAAACTCCGCCATGCTCTCCTGCAAGGTAAGTACCATTGCTTCGCAATTGTTTTGTTGTTGTTCCATTAGCTTTTTGTCTTGTACCGAATTGAAGTCCACATATTTGGCTTGTGAACATGGCGCATTGGAGGCTGGGGGCTCTAGACCTGATCTTAGAGCGCTTGCATATGAGGCGTTTTTGGTAACGAATCCTGTACCAAGTGAGGATCTGGCTGCGGTAGAGAAGAAAACTTCTGGGTTGTTTTTGGAGGATATTTTTGTGATCGGTGCGTTTTGTTAGCGTACAGTGGCTACGCGCTGGTTAATGCGGCTTTTGAGATCTTTGTATACTGGGCAGCCTCTGTAGTTGGCAGTGTGATTGCCTCCGCAGTTGCCACACCTTTTTCCGCTTGAGTCTTCTTTGGATGCACTGCAGCTGGCTTTGTCGTGGAGTTCGCCACAGACTACGCACACTGGGAGCAGCTTACAGTAAGACTTTGTATGGCCGTATTCTTGGCAGTTCATACATTGTACCAGATTGTTACGTTTGTGAGGTTCTTCTACGGTGATTCTACGATGTAGTAAAAATTGGAGTTTGTAGATTGGATGCACATCGTTTCTTTTCGGCATCTTTGATTCTGGTGTAAGATCCACCTTGAAGAGTGGTTGCGGCTGTCTATTTTTGTTTAAGATGTTGAAGACTGATTTTCCTTTATCCTGTAGCGCCAGCTTTATTTCGTCTGGTGTTACATCAGGCTCTATGCTTAAACTATCAACAACAAAATGTTAATGTACCAAACCCTCCTGTCAAACCGCAAAGAGATAGTGCTAGTGGCCAATATAAAATGGACACAGGCGAAAATTTTCATCAACCAGCCTCGGAAACGGAAAGCGATACCTAAAAATAAAAATAAATAACATAACCATTAAATGTCTCGAAGACATTGGTTTTTCCATTCAAAATTTCTTTAATTTTCCAACAAAACCCTCCAAAGTAAAAGTCCACACTATAAATGGCACTATAACATTAAACCAAAGCGTTTCGTTGCATCCAAGCAACCTATGCCCCACTAAGGAAACATTCTATATTCACGATTTCTCAGAAAAATATGATCTACTGTTAGGCAGAAACTACTTAGAGTCAACCAACACCCAAATTAACTACTCAACACAAACAGTCATTATAAATTGCTACCCATTCAAAATGTGGTACGACCACATTCAACCAGATGAGTCCAAGGTTACTAACGAGTGCCTCAAGTCATCTATCCCAAAGGAAACCCTTTAAACACCCCAAAAAAGGACAAAATCCTCCCTTTGACAAAGAGTTCAACAAACAAATGAATCAAAATGATAGAACAAAAAATAATTTGGAAATCTAAGCCTCCTTATTGTTCCCCCATTTGGATTGTCCCAAAAGAAAAACCATGCATCTGCAAACCAAAATTTCGATTAGTCATAGACTATCGCAGTCTCAATGAGATAATCATTGACGATAAATTCCCTAATGGACGAAATATTAGGCAAGTTTGGGCGCTGTCAATAATTCACAACCATTGATCTAGCTAAAGGTTTCCATCAAATTCAAATGGACCCACAGTCAATACCCAAAACAGCATTTTCAACAAAACATGGACACTACAAATATACTCGTATTACCTTTGGTCTGAAAAATGCACCAGCAACCTTTCAACGTTTTATGAACAACCTTCTAGAAGACTTAATCTATAAGGATTTTTAGGCCATGGATTTTAAAAAAATTCATGGTCTATTGTGTTTGTCGGAACGGAAATGTGCGTAACATGCAGAAGGAGGCATCTCCGACCACATAAACTATATATATTATCAATCAGTATCAGTAGCCGAGTCGATTGAGCCATGTCTGTCTGTCCGTCTGTCCGTCTGACCGTCTGTCCGTCTGTCTGTCTGTATGAACACCAGGATCTCAGAAACTACAAGAGCTAGTCATCAAATTTTGCGACAACATACGTATATATTGCAGTGTCTCAAAGTTTTTTTTTAACATTTGGACACGCCCCTTCCCGCCTCTGTAAATCAGTAATAACTATTTAAAAACTACAATATTAGATCAACAACCAAAGTTGTATATCTTACATGACAAATACCTTGCCACGGGCGTTATGTGAAAATTTCATTTAAATCGGACTATTAATAAGTGATATATGATACGAATTAAACTCACTTTGAACATACATACATATATACTTAAGCAAACCTAATTTACGCAAGCATACCGAAGTTCAAATCTAGCGTCAGACACACAGCATTTTAAACTTTTTATTTGCATTGTATGGTAACAAAATTGGTTGACAATGCAGCTTTGCCGATAGGCCAAGGAGTGAGGCAGTGGCCGAGTGGTTAGAGTGGCGGACGGTTGTGAGAGGGTGCGTGTGTGTTCAACTCCCGGTTGAGGCGGGTGCGAATTTTCATTTATTTAATTATTTATTATTTTATTTTTTTATTTATTTTATTCTAATAAAATTCGGGCGGTGATTCCATACCGTTAAAATTTTTATTACGGTATAATATGATAATCCATGGCCTTATACAGTCAGCACGTGACTGTAGCGTTAGTATTTTTTAGTATTTTATATGATATTATCATTTATTCCACTTCGTTGGACGAACACATAATATCACTAAAAACGGTATTTGAAAAGCTACGATCAGCCAATCTAAAATTACATCTTGATAAATGTGAGTTTCTGAAGAAAGAAACAGAATTTCTCGGTCACATTATCACGACAGACGGTATAAAACCAGACCCAAATAAAATAAATGCAATTGTTAATTTCCCTATTCCTAAAACTACAAAAGGAATAAAATCTTTCCTTGGACTCTGCGGATTCTACCCTAAGTTCATTCCTAATTTAGCAAAAATAGCAAAACTCATGACACTCAAACTAAAAAAAGTGAAAATAATTAACACAAAAGATTCTACAATACCCTAACTTCGAAAAGAAATTTGCACTAACAACAGATGCGAATAATATTGCCATAGCTGCTGTATTATGTCAAGAGCATCTCAAGACCCCTTAACTATTACAACAGCCACTTAGAATTTGTATGAGACAACTTTGACGAAATCCAAATAATAAAATATTTCCATAAAACTAGAATAAAAATCAGTTATTAGGAAATGACCAACACCCTTGCTAAAGACCTAATCAAAGAATACCTCTGCACTAAGAAAAGTGTTATTTCCTTCCCTATCGAAACCGAATTTCAAATTTTTCAAAATGCGTATATCCAAATCATAAGTCCCGACAATTTCACTAAGGTTATGAAAACCAGTGTGAAGCTAATAGACATTCAAACATACGCTCAATTAAAAGAAATCACTCTCAAAACACATAAAGAATTATTACACCCTGACATAGAAAAACTCACACTTCAGTTTAAAGAACTCTATTATTACCCCGATTACCAAAAGCTTATTCAAAAGCCTATTATAAACGAATGCGAAATCTGCAACATTGCTAAAACTGAACATAGAAATACGAAATTAGTCTTTGAAACGACCCCAGAAACCTTCAACCCCAGAGTTATCATGGATTTTTACTTAATAAAAAGTAAACAATTCCTATCATGTATTGACATTTATTCTAAATACGCCACCATGATAGAAGTAAACAGTAGTGATTGGCTCGAAGCTAAAAGAGCTATTCTACATATATTCAACGAGATGGGTAAACCCTTAAAAAAAAAAATACTAACGCTATAGTCATTCCGTTCCGACAAACACAATAGTCCATGCAATTTTTTAAAATCCATGGCCTAAAAAGCCGACAAACACTCATGTGCACCGCACTTAAAATCTTGTTAGAATCAGAGGGAGTAAACATAAACATAACAACAAGTAAAAATGGAATTTCTGACATTGAGAGATTTCATAAAACCGTCAATGAAAAATTAAGAATAATAACAAGCGATAATGAACCCGAAAACCAATTCACCAAATTTGAGAAAATACTTTACGTAAAAACCCACAAAAGGAAACACAATACAACTGGTCGAACACCAGCAGAAATTTTCATTTTGCAGGATCCCCTGCCTATAACACCTATAAATCTAAGATTAAAAAATACTAACGCTACAGTCAGGTGCTGATTGTATAAGGCCATGGATTATCATATTATACCGTAATAAAAGTTTTAACGGTATGGAATCGCCGCCCGAATATTATTAGAATAAAATAAATAAAATAAAATAATAAGTAATTAATAAATGAAAATTCGCACCCGCCTCAACCGGGAGTCGAACACACGCACTCTCTCACGGCCGTCCGCCTCTCTAACCACTCGGCCATTGCCTCACTCCTTGCCCCATCGACAAAGCTGCATTGTCAACCAATTTTGTTACCATACAATGCAAATAAAAAGTTTAAAATTATGTGTGTCTAGATTTGAACTTCGGTATGCTTGCGTAAATTAGGTCTGCTTAAGTATAAATGTATGTTCAAAGTGAAATTAATTCGTATCATATCTCACTTATTAATAGTCCGATTTAAATGAAATTTTCACATAACGCCCGTGGCAAAGTATTTGTCATGTAAGATATACAACTTTGGTTGTTGAGCTAATATTGTAGTTTTTAAATAGTTATTACTGATTTACGGAGGCGGGAAGGGGCGTGTCCAAATTTTAAAAAAACTTTGAGACACTGCAATATATACGTATGTTGTCGCAAAATTTGATGACTCTAGCTCTTATACTTTCTGAGATCCAGGTGTTCATACAGACAGACAGACGGACAGACGGACAGACGGTCAGACGGACAGACGGACAGACAGACATGGCTCAATCGACTCGGCTACTGATACTGATTCAGAATATATATATATTTTATGGGGTCGGAGATGCCTCCTTCTGCCTGTTACGCACAATTCCGTTCCGACAAACACAATAGTCCATGAATTTTTTTAAAATCCATGGCCTAAAAATACTAACGCTACAGTCAGGTGCTGACTGTATAAGGCCATGGATTATCATATTATACCGTAATAAAAATTTTAACGGTATGGAATCGCCGTCCGAATATTATTATCATTAGAATAAAATAAATAAAAAAAAATAAAATAATATAAAATAAATAATTAATAAATGAAAATTCGCACCCGCCTCAACCGGGAGAGTTGAACACACGCACTCTGTCACAGCCGTCCGCCACTCTAACCACTCGGCCATTGCCTCACTCCCTGACCCATCGGCAAAGCTGCATTGTCAACCAATTTTGTTACCATACAATGCAAATAAAAAGTTTAAAATGCTGTGTGTCTGAAGCTAGATTTGAACTTCGGTATGCTTGCGTAAATTAGGTCTGCTTAAGTATACATACATATATGTTCAAAGTGAGTTTAATTCGTATCATATCTCACTTATTAATAGTCCGATTTAAATGAACTTTGGTTGTTGAGCTAATATTGTAGTTTTTAAATAGTTATTACTGATTTACGGAGGCGGGTAGGGGCGTGTCCAAATGTTAAAAAATCTTTGAGACACTGCAATATATACGTATGTTGTCGCAAAATTTGATGAATTTACCTCTCATACTTTCTGAGATCCAGGTGTTCATACAGACAGACAGACGGACAGACAGACATGGCTCAATCGACTCGGCTACTGATACTGATTCAGAATATATATAGTTTATGGGGTCGGAGATGCCTCCTTCTGCCTGTTACGCACAATTCCGTCCCGACAAACACAATAGACCATGAATTTTTTTAAATCCTTGGCCTAAAAAAGAAAAAGAAAATTAATAAAAGTAAATATAATAACGATATTTCCAGGCCTTCTCCCGAACATAATACTCATGATATGCCCCCTACCTACCTAATTTTTCAAACTGGACCAATTGATTGACAAATAAACCACGGAAATCATTACCTATTTGTTAACTTAACTAAAACCGAAAACACCTGTGAAAAACTTATCAAACAAGCTCAATCATTTGAAAATTTACCACAAATTCAGTACCTAATAGAAAAACTTCATAGAGAAATGAACGGTATAACAATCGCAAAACGTAGTAAACGCGGTCTTGCTAATTTTATGGGATCCATTTATAAATACTTATTCGGTACAATAGAGAAATCATAATAGAAGGCAATAATATGATAAAAGCATTTAATTGTTCCGTTCAACTAAAAGAAATACTAATTACCAACACACTGTTAGATTTCACTCAAACCATCTATGTAAACAGTAACGTAACAAAACTCGAACCACTTGAATACATTCAAGTAAAATAAATAATTAAACATCACACTCAATCGAATAATATCCCTACTGTTCTGGTGACTAGTTCGTAGCTAGTGAATTAAGTACTCACTAAGGGAATACCCCTACTTACTTTACACACCCTAAGCAATGTATTTTATCATTTCGTTTTTTATATAAAATGTCCACAAATAGGGTCAATCGCCACCACATCGTTTACCAGTAAGTAGAGAATAGGGTACCCATGATTGGGTACTTATGTAGCTACTAGAATTGACTACCCCTGATTAGAGTACTTATGTATGTAGGTACCCATGAATGGGCTAGTGAAAGAAGTAACTACAAAAAGAGTACGTAAGAAGTTACCCCTGAATGGGTAGGTGAAAAGAGTACCCATGACTAGAGTACTTATCTATGGTATATACCCATGAATAGGTGGGTGGGATACCCATAGATAAAATGCATTTAAATAATGATTTATTATTAAATATTGTTTTTTATTTTAAAATTCAGCAAGAAGTTATACACTGCCGGCAGATGGCGCTGCCAGAGGAGGTGTGTGCTGTGTGTGATATATCGTCAGCGCCATCCAACGTCTGTCGTTCGAAACAGCCGGATTATCCATATTTTCTATTCTTGAAGTCATCGTCTGTTAATAACTTCCCACTTTCAGTTTTGTTAGCTCTGTCTGGTTTTTTATCACAATCTTTGGCTCCATGTTCCATTTTGATACACTTTTCGTCGGTCTTATTTCCAGCTAATAGTTTCTTTTTCAATTCGCATATTAATTGGCTAAGAAATTTTTCACAGTTCTTCAGAATAGATTATCCAAAATAAATTCCAATTGGCAAGCCAGTGAATTCTTAACATTTGTCTAAAATTATGTTATCATTAACAAAGCAAAACAATTGTTTTTGTAATTGTCAAAGCCAACCAAGACAAAAATTAACATTATCGAAAATATAGTGAGAAATTGAACACGAAAAAAGCGACTAAAACAAGGCGTTCAACTTCGTAGATACTTAGTGGTTCTGCGTTCGCTTACCCTAGGGTGACTAGGGTAACTACCCCTGTAGGGAGTAGTCGGGTGCTAAACTTACACGAGAAAGCGACGAAAAGTAGACGTTAAATTTCGATTGACACTTAGTGGTTCGGTGTTCGTTTACTAACGGGTGAATAGGGTAACTACCCATGTAGGGAGTAGTCGAATATGCAGTTTAAGTATGGCTTATCGACACCCCTACTGGGATCTTTCAAATAAAAACACTTAAGGCATTAATCATAATATTTATAATCTTAGCATTGTACTTCATTTATAAATATAAAACTTTACCGCAACAATTGATTGTGAAATTCAAAAACAAAACCTCAGAAAACGAAACCATTATAAATTCTGAAACAGAAAATAATGCACCCATAGTAGTGTGGAAGTAATGTATCCATTCAACACCCAAACTTAAAACTCCCAACTACCCATAACATAATTGTAAATTAGAATATAACAAAGACACTATTGTAAAGCTCACATACACACATTAAAATGTAAGTACAAAATGTAATAAAAGAACGAGAGCCCTTCGATTAACTTTGGCCATTGAAAATTATTTCGTACACACTTTCTTGTGGTTGTATTTGCTTAAGTTTGAATACGGTCGTTATGTCATGTCTAGCAAGAGTCATAAATAACCTATCAGGCAATGATTTTGATTCTAAATCTTCGACAAATTTACGGATACTTCCGTTGAAAGGTGTATTGTAAAGTCCGCGAAGCGTCTCCTCGCATGGTGTTTCGGTTTTGTATTCGCTGATAAGGGCGTTCATCAAGTCCGGCCAGGTTGTTGCTCCAGATAGCTGTGATACTCGTTGGGCATTCCCTGCAATCTGCATCTCGATTGCACTGAAGAAAACATGCTTATGACTGACGTCGGCACTGAGCTATTTTTAAGTAAATTTTTACATGTTAATTTTGTTATTTTCAAAATTCAATTAAAAAAAAAAACTGGAAGCTTCCGAGACATAATTCGTTCACCTATATAATTTGGAGGATACGTAGATATTTCAATCAGTATGTGTCAAAGTAAGAGAGTTTTATCTTTATATCGAGCTGTCCTAAGTTATCTTTATAAAACTTAATAAGCAGGCCGAAACTGAGCGGATATATTATAAAGTTGACCTTAAAAAAGAGTATAATAGCATTATGGTTATGTGTGTAAATGGCCCACGGAGATACAAAGAAAATGTGCCAAGCCGAAACTAATGTGCGATAGCTTCAGTCCAGCGCGCCCGACAGTGAGATACCCTTCAAACAATTCCAAAAATTTCTGGAAAATAGATGCAGATAATATTCATTTAAGTGTTTGCTGAAGAGGAATGCTGTGTTGGTGGGTGCCGTGGCATCGAAAATTAGAAAATAAACTTGAGCTGATCCTTCATGACAAATCTGTCATAGAAAGACAGACGACCAAGGATTAATCGACTCGGTTTGTACTCCTGTTTAAGAATATGTTCAGTGATGGAAAAAATAGTAGAAACAAAACTTGTACTTGGACGGAAATCTTAATTCCTCGTTATGTACAAATACTGAATGAAATTGGTATCACATAGAACACTGATAATTTTACTTAAATGTACACCCCGTTTTGGGTCAGTTTGGATTTTTGATAGTTGGGAAACTTGATATCTGTTATAATGGGAGTGACCCCGTGTTTGAGGTGGAAAAAATAAGAGAAGTAAAAGTTTTGTGTTAGTTCTAAAACATTCAATACTTTCAGGTAAGTTAAGCTAAAAATGAACGAATTTTGGAAATATAAATATAACAATATAATATAACAAAATATTGTTAAAGTTCTTTCTTATTTTTGAGTTGAATGGCTCCAACTCTTTTTTTCAACACTTCCCATAGGTGCTCTATCCGAGCTAAGTCGGGGGGATGGGGTAGACCACTATATTTTAAGTTTTTGATCCTTGAAATTTATGTATTTATATTACACGTATGCAAATTTGCAGTATTTTCGTAAATATATATGTATTTGGAATAGATCAAATCATTATCTCTAGCATCGAGCATATAGAGCAGAGGCGGACACGACTTATACAAGCAAAAGCGAGGTTGAGAGCAAGCACACAAAAAAAAAACTTGCGACTCTCAAAAAATTGTAGCCTTTCAAAATAGTCTAATTCGATCTAACACCAATCTGAAAGTATTCGGGCTTTGTGCATTTGTTATTTAAATAATATGGAAAAAAATGTTTTAACGAATTATCATAAATTAACATTTTGTTTAGTGTATATTTTCGATCACCGCATAGCAGTCCTACCTCAGTGAAGTCGACATAGCGACTGATTTGGTCAAAGTTGCAATTTTACTCTGTCGTGTAGCAGTTTCGCTCTCATTTGTGTCACGCTCGGCCCTCACTTGCGCTGGCTCACGCTTTGCGCATTTCAACGGCTCTGCGGAAAAATTTGTGTGCCCTCTGATCGCAAGCTATGATATAGAGTATTCAAACAACGGATTGTACTCGACCAATTCTTTCGGGTTATTATGACCCCAGAGTTCGAACGGTTTCACAAGTGAGCGAGCGGATCTCTTTGGTGGCTCGTTTCAATGTGTGTTTGTAAACTCAAGCTCAGATATGAGTGTATGCATTACTTGTGAAGTTCCCGAAAATGTTAACTTAACAGTCCAATGTTAAATTATCAGCTGTAAATGTCAGCTTTTGCAAGTGAACACAAGGTGGCTGCATTACGCTTTAAATTCCTGACGTTTCAAAGAGCCAAAGCAAAACATTTAAAATTTAAAGGGATTTTAATTTGTAGGTTTAACTATTCGTTGTTATAAAAATACTAACGCTACAGTCAGGTGCTGACTGTATAAGGCCATGGATTATCATATTATACCGTAATAAAAATTTTAACGGTATGGAATCGCCGCCCGAATATTATTAGAATAAAATAAATAGAAACAATAAAATAAAATAATAAATAATTAATAAATAAAAATCCGCCTCAACCGGGAGTTGAACACACGCACTCTCTCACAGCCGTCCGCCACTCTAACCACTCGGCCATTGCCTCACTCCTTGGTCTATCGGCAAAGCTGCATTGTCAACCAATTTTGTTACCATACAATGCAAATAAAAAGTTTAAAATGCTGTGTGTCTGACGCGGTATGGAATCGCCGTCCGAATATTATTAGAATAAAATAAATAAAAAAAAATAAAATAAAATAATAAATAATTAATAAATAAAAATTCGCACCCGCCTCAACCGGGAGTTGAACGCGCGCATTCTCTCACAGCCGTCCGCCACTCTAACCACTCGGCCATTGCCTCACTCCTTGGCCTATCGGCAAAGCTGCATTGTCAACCAATTTTGTTACCATACAATGCAAATAAAAAGTTTAAAATGCTGTGTGGCTAGATTTGAACTTCGGTATGCTTGCGTAAATTAGGTCTGCTTAAGTATAAATGTATGTTCAAAGTGAGATTAATTCGTATCATATCTCACTTATTAATAGTCCGATTTAAATGAAATTTTCACATAACGCCCGTGGCAAAGCATTTGTCATGTAAGATATACAACTTTGGTTGTTGAGCTAATATTGTAGTTTTTAAATAGTTATTACTGATTTACGGAGGCGGGAAGGGGCGTGTCCAAATTTTAAAAAAAACTTTGAGACACTGCAATATATACGTATGTTGTCGCAAAATTTGATGACTCTAGCTCTTATACTTTCTGAGATCCAGGTGTTCATACAGACAGACAGACGGACAGACAGACATGGCTCAATCGACTCGGCTACTGATACTGATTCAGAATATATATAGTTTATGGGGTCGGAGATGCCTCCTTCTGCCTGTTACGCACAATTCCGTTCCGACAAACACAATAGTCCATGAATTTTTTTAAAATCCATGGCCTAAAAAGGTGTTAATTTAGTACGTGTTTTTCTAATAATTTGTACACTTAGCGAGTGGTGTTTATATGTACTTTAAGGAAAGAAAATTTTTCATTTCGAAAAAAAAAAAAATACAAGAAATCCATCAAAATGTCTCAGCGAATGTCTATATCAGTGGTGCCCCCTTACAGTTGGGTTTTTTAATTGCGTTTGTGTGGTGCAAGCAAGCATAAAGTCTACTACGTTTTCTTGCTTTGCACTAAACCAAAAGATAAAGTATAGCCCGAACAGCAATGCCGAAGTCACACGAACTGATTTACACTCGTTATTATGTCGGCAGAGCTTGGGCAGAGGCACTTTGTGTGCACCACTGATCTATATCCATATTATAGAGTGGCATAGTGTCATAAGTTCGCAGATATAAGCTCTCCCAGTACATTTTGCCAGCGAAATTATGTCGTTTTTTTTCTAGCCAACTTATAACGTTCAAAAGATCGCGCGAACTAAAGTCGACGATATATAGTAGGATGGCCAAGTTAAAAACAACATTATTCCCCGGCCTACGAGTTTTTGTCGTTGCTAAGCGTCAACATATTGCACGAACTTATGACGTTTAAATATTATTGTAATTCTCATGTTCAATTTAATATCAATTCTAAAATGAGTTTTGCATGAGAATACAATACTGTCATTTGTATTAGGTATTCGCTTAGAATATTCTAACATGGTGAACAAAATATCTCTGACTCGATAAGGTGTATTAGATTCACCATGGGATCATTACTGTACAAAATCTGATTCGGACGTAGTAACGACGCCTGAAGCAACAGAGAGAGATAAAATGAAGTTTGCCTGAAAATATGCTTACATAATTTTCTGATGTTGCCACTCCGCAAGTCACTCAACAGATGCTGCAGGCCAGCATTGTGCGCGACTTAGCTGCTGAGCCTGATGTCCATCTCGCTCTGTTCCGTTTAAGACCGTCCCGTGGACAGGAAGTGCCTGAAATTGTCGGATAGTTTTTTGGTGAAAGAGGAACGGAAACCACGTGAGTCGCAAGTGACTCCAAAATATTCGCCGATGTTCACTTACTGCCTCGCTACTCAAGAGAAGTACCTCTCTGATGTTCGTCGCTGTAGCCGAGCCCATTTTGGAGGCCAGAGAAGCACCCCTCTGATATTGCAGTAGCTTTGCCCATTCAGGAGGTCAAAGGACCACTCTCCGACATCGCACCAGCCGCGCCCTTACTGTACAAATGTATGTACATAGGAGTATGTGAGTCAGAAACATCGGAGTAGGAAATTATTATCAGCAACATCTCACGTATTGTTAGCTGGTGTTTTTATGTAATATAAGAAATTTATTAAACAAAAATAGTGAGGTTTATATTTCAGCAATGTCAGCTGCATCAAATTAAAATATTTTGATTACACTATTTTTTATTTATAAATCTAGGATCCCAATGCGGGCTATATTTTTGAGGTTGTCAAGGATTTAATATACCTTGGCACCGCCGTCAACTCCAGCAACACCATCAGCATGGAGATCAAGCGGAGCGTCACATCTGCCAACAGGTGCTACAATGGGCCCTGTTAGCAGATGTGTAGCAGAGCTCTCTCTTTCGACCGACAAAACTAGCACTATACAAGAGGCTCATCCTACCCGTGCTCTTATACGGAGCTGAAGCATGGGTACTGTCACAGACGGATGCAGCAGCGCTTGTAGAGTTCGAGAGGAAAATACTACGCAAGATCTTTGGTCCTGTTCGTACCGGGGACGACTTTTGCATTCGAATTGACCACGAACTGTATGAGCTCTACGACGACATTGTCATAGTCCGGCGTATAACAATACAACCCATGCGCTGGCTGGGACATGTCGTACGTATGGAAGAACAAGCTCCAGTGAAGAAGGTGTTTGAGACGAGAGTTGATGTTTGTCGACGGAGGGGACGAGCGCGACCCCGATGGATGGACAAAGTGGAGGAGAACCTGGTTGCGCTTGATGTAACCAATTGGAGGAGGCGCGCAAGAAGCAGAGGCTCCTGGCGCGAGATGTTGACGGGTTGTAATGGCCACCCAAGAAAAAGAAGATATACATTTATTAAAGCTTCTGTTACTATGGTGCTTGTGCTTTCTGTAGCATGCAATCTCAACACTGATTGCAAACGTTAACAAAACAGATTTTGGCCTGACTAAGCACACATTGCATGAATTCTGTTGGAATATTTCCAACTCTGACATTTGGCTTAGATTCGAATCATTCGAGGAAATAGATTATCTGAAACACTCAGAACAGCGAAGTCCTCCAATCGGGTTCCTTCGTTTTCGTGTGCAACATTATCGAACAGATCCTGCTTTTTAAAGCGATTAATTAATTAATTTAATTAATTTTTGAGAACGATCCTGTAAAAATGAAATAAATAAAAAATATGTACGTATGGTTTTGGTTGGAACTTTGAAAAACGTACTTAACCTTCAATAACGCTTTGTGGGTCATATTCAAGTCCTCCATTTTGAAATAAAAGCGCGAGTTCTCGTCCTTTTTTTATATTCTGCATCAATAAGACATTTTATAAATTTGAAGAAATGTCCTTTGGTGTGAGTTTTATACCCTACATTTAAATTGTAAGCCTCAACAGAACTTGTCGTTCTGAGGGCTCTCTTAAAACGGAAATACGGTCAGGTCCTTCCAGTTGTAAAATTGTAAGTTGTCAATCGATTTGAGCATTAGATAAGTTATCATCCTTTAATAGTAAGTTTTTGAAATTATTTATATGTTTATCAAGTATTTTAAGTACACAGTATTAGAATCAGTTTTAATAGTAAGTATTTTAATTATTGATTAGGAAATAAGGAAAAATTGTTTTGAAGCATAAATTATTGTATTTACTTACAGATTTAAGCCATTGCTTATCATAATAATCAAAAAGGGTTGAAAAATGGTTTTGTTAATAACAAAAGCTTAATTTCTTAGTAATGCGAAAGTTGGTTCAATTAAATAAAGTGGAAGCAAATGATGATTAAAGAGTAACTATTTAAAAATTATATAAAAATTCCTTTTACGTTTGGCTTGAACTTCGTACCCACTAATTTTTTTGGCGTTTTTTTTACACGCCTGGCAGCATGCGTAAAATCTTGTTGAAAGATGTAAACTTCTTATCGCATTACGCATCTCCTTTTCATATTCCAATACGAATGCAGGTCCACCCAGATTCCAAATATTACAATCAATGTATGTAAATAAAAGTAGGTAGCAAACTTCTGTTTATTCCCGACAGATGGCGCTCGCCCGCCTCCTTTGTTAGCTGATACAGGCACTTGATTTTATGGTCATACTTTATTGACTAACTTCTGTGTTTGTTGTCCGATTGGATTGCAAGTTGGAGAAAACGTAGATATATATTCACCTTAGTATGTGTTAAAGTCATAAAATTGTATCTTTCATACAGCGCTTAAAAATTGAGTTCACAAATGAAATTATTGATTTGCACGGCGGTGGGCGTGGTACCCATTATTTGAAATATACTTTTCTTTTTTTTTTTTTTTTCATTTCTTCTTATTTATTTAATCTTCTCAGTTTATGAGACTAACAAAAAGTTTACAAATCTTAATATAATTTAGAATACAATTTTTAATTTGAATTGTTGAAATACACTTGATCTGCGCCAGATACACAGAAACCTTCATGCCAAATTTGGTGTCTCTAGCTTTTATAATAGCTGCGATCTGTGTGTTCATCTGGTCAGACGGACATCCGGACAGACAGACGGACATGGCTCAATCGACTCGGCTGGTGATACTGAATAAGAATATATATACTTTGTGGGGTCTGCCACGCCTCCTTCTGTCTGTTACATACATTTGCACAAAGTTAGTAAATATACCCTTTTTTGACCATTTTCAATGGTCGAAGGGTATACATATACCAAATCCAAAAGAACATGTACACATTATTACCTTTTCCATATATTTAATGTAATTATGTATGTATGTACGTGTTATAAGAAGCTGTTAAAAAGCTCCAAATGGACATACTTTAAAAATGACATCCATTAAAATGTCGTTCACTAACACGCATCTTTTCTTGCATGATTGAAATAATATTTGCAGAAGCCAAAATTACATATGGAAACGCCTCAAAATAATGCAAATGCCAAAAAAAATTGTTTGCTGGATTTGCCGTAGTTATTCCAAACTGACTTATAATATAATCAATATTATATGCCACCTGTAGCTCCTCAAAAGTAGTGGGCGATTTTTGCGTTACTGAATGTCTTTTTCTTTGATTTTGATCAATTTTTGTTTACAGATATGTCTATATTTATTAAAATTTTAGATGTTTGAATTATTTTTCGGACGCTTCTGGTTTTTATACCCTTGCAGAGGGTATATTAACTTTGGCCAGGAATTTACAACGCACCTTAGGTGACATCTCTGACCCCATAAAGTATATACAGTTAGTCAAGAAACACTTTTACACAGATGTACATGTTAATGTTATGTACATCTGTGTAAACTGTTTCTTGACTAAATGTATATATTCTGAATCAGCATCACCACGGGAATCGATCTAGTCATGTCCGTCCGTCCGTCTGTCTTTTGTAACGCAAATTTGTCTCTCAGTTCTAAACTTGCCACACATGCTTCTTTTTGTTGCACGCTGTAAATAAGTAGGAACGAAGCTTACACCGATTTATCGTATATTTGCTGTTTGTCAAGATATTGCAATCAAATTTACTACACTTTTTATACCCTTCGACCATTGAAAATGGTCAATGGTATAACTTTGTGCAAATGTATGTAACAGGCAGAAGGAGGCGTGGCAGACCCCACAAAGTATATATATTCTTATTCAGTATCACCAGCCGAGTCGATTGAGCCATGTCCGTCTGTCTGTCCGGATGTCCGTCTGACCAGATGAACACACAGATCTCAGCAATTATAAACGCTAGTGACACCAAATTTGGAAAGAAGATTTCTATATACTCGGCGGAGATCAAGTTTATTTTAAATGTTGGATGCCACGCCCACCGCTCCCGCAAATCACTAATTTAATTTTTAAACTCGATTTGTAAGCGTCGTAAGAAATATATAACTTTTTAACTAAAACATATACTAACCTGATAGTTATATCTACTTATTCTCAATTCTCTTATTTCAATCGGATCGAAACATAATCACAGAAGTTGTTCCAGAAAGTATGAGCATAACTCTAAGTACTTGTGTCTGCTAACAAGGAAGGCGGAAGGGCGCGAAGCGCGAGCGCCATCTGTCGAGAATAATTTGAAAGTATGTTCATATGAATATGTGTATGAATTAAACAAATTAAACTACACCGTAACATAAGTCGAACGGTATATACATACATACATACATATGTATATTGTACAATATAATAATAAATTAAAACAATCCGAAGAATACTATCTATTCGTGTCTCCTATGTTTTTTGAGACATATTTATTTTTATGTGACAATTTGGCCGACTAAAATGCGTTGTGTGGGGTAAAGAAAAGACTGGTGTATAATAATGGTCTGTGAAACGTGCCGTGTTACGCTTTTCATCGATGACCTTCCTTAGTACTCTTCAAGCCGACCTAGATAGTTTTCATTCATGGTGTCGTGCAAATATAATTAATGAGAATAGCGCCATATGCAATCTGATGAATTTCTTACGAGCCAGTCCAAAGTACACATTTTACTCTTTTTGTGCTTGTGCCTTGGAATTGCCTTGGTTGATGATCTTGGTGTCCATTTGGACCAAAATTTAAGTTTTGTGAATATATTTCCACAAAGGTTTATAAAGTTTTGCTGTATAGAGGAGTTTGACGATCCTTATATAACAAAGACCTTCTTGTCATCCAATTCTTGGGTGTGGATCATGCGTTTGGAGTCCTTACTAACTAGTTCACAAGAATCGCATAGAATCCGTGCAAAAAATCGCTCTTTTAAGGGTATATAGATTGATGTGATGATTTTCTTAGCCGGTTATATCTCTCTGTTCTGGTAGAATCACCCGAAACTAAATATTTTAAATATTTGTTATTTATTTATTATTATTTATTTGTTAATTAAATATTTGTCTTAATTTAATTTGGCCGCTCGACCTAATTGTTATAGAGTTTACTCCAAAGCAAACAAGCACTTGGAATCAGGCTTTAATCGATTAACGGGGGCGTAAATTGCCGTGGTCAAATTCTAAATAAACTTGATCTGCGCGCAGAATTTAGATATTTTCTCATACTTTTTGGTAATTCTATCTCTTATAGTCTCTGAGATATAGATTTTCATACGGACATGGCTCATTCGACTCGGCTATTGATGCTGATTAAGATTGATATACAATAGTTTGTGGGATCGGCCACGCCTCCTTCTGCCTGTTACATTCAGTTCCGGTTGGCACAAAGTTAAAATACCCTTCTACTCCATGGAAACTTCCAACTTTGATTCTTTAACCGCCAAGCGAAACAGCAAACCAGAAAGGAAAGATACCTTCGGCACGCCAAAGGTTTTAAACTCTTGCAGGTTCTTATATTATTCTAGTGACCGTTCCTATAATAGTGCATAACTAAATAGTTTTGTTTATGTTAAATATATTGTGTAAATTGTATTGGCACCTATTTAAGTTTTCTTATTTAAAATCTGGCCTGCATACAATAACGTGCATTTCGGCCGATTGTTCCAATGGCAGCTATACGGTATACTTAGTAGTCAGATTTTGATGAAATTAAATATGTATATCTTAGTAGAGCGCAACAGTCAAGCGCACTTGATGCGACCTATGTTATGATTAATAACATTTTAGAAATAACGTAACGCAAGCCTTCATAAGCATACGTTTGTATATGAACACGTGTATATGCTTTTCATTGGCAAAGCACATACATACATATGCATGTACCATATGTGTGTGCATTCGAATGCAAAAAAAATGCGTGTGCCTGGAAAAAAAGTGAAGAGACACAGCTCGCGCTACGCGTTCGCATTCTCCTTCCCATTCTTCCCTACACGAACAAAATCCAAGCGATAATAACTTCTGTGTTGAGGTATGTAATTGTGACGATATGTAGATATAGTTCGATAAGAATTGGTCAAAATAAGTCGTCGCTTGCAAATAACATGAACAATTGTAATTATCGATTTGTGCATAGTATACAGGAACCTTCATGACATGAATTTGGTGTCTCTAGCTTTTAAAAATATTAGCTGAGATCAAACGGACATGGCTCAATCGACTCGGTAAGCTATCCTGTGCAAAAATATACATATGTATATACTTTATGGGGTCTTCCACGCTTCCTTCTGCCTGTTACATACATTTGCACAAAGTTAGTATACCCTGTTTTGCCCTTTTTCAATGGTCGAATGGTATAAAAATGATTGTTTGTCATGAAATTTTAAGAAAACATTCCATTTTCCCCCGAGACGGTTGCTAACAACTCATTCCGATCCTCAATGGTACGCAAATCACAATTTTTTTAAAAAGGAACAAATTACAAATTACAAAGTTACAAGAACTCAAATTCGATTCCCATCAACTAGATATTCGAAAACATTTTCCTTCAAACGAAAATTTGAAATGGTAAGGCTGATAATAATGCTATACTGTTGATTATTCTTTGCATTCATTCTTTTGCACATTTGAGGATGAGTTGAGTTCGCAGAAGTAATTTCGGGGAAAAGAGATATGTTGTGTTTTTTGAAAAAGAATTGTTACCAGTTGAATGTTTGATTGGAACTGTAGTAATAATATTCTCAACAGTCCCGTCGTTTCGACTTGACTTGAAAAAATAACCTATTGAAGAACATCGTGGCATTTTACTGAATTATTAGAGGCGGAAATTACCGTGGTCAAATTCTTAAATAAACTTGATACACGTGCAACATTTTGCAGATATCTTTGACGCCATAAAGAATATATATATATATATATATATATATATATATATATATATATATATATATATATATATATATTTATATATATATGTATATATGTATATCTTAATCAGCATCACCAGGGGAATTGATTTAACCATGTCTGTCTGTTTGTCTGTCTGTCTATTGCAACGCAAACTAGTTTCCCAGTTTATGAGTTATCTTGACTTGGCACAAATGATTCTTCATTTTGCACTCGGACCGGTATATCGATATATATATAACTGTCATGCGAACTACCGTACGATATTTATATTTATTTTATTTTCTACATCCGACTTCTGTTATATATTGTATATAACTAGGTGACTACGCCCCCTTATCACCCTGAGTATATAGTGTTTACCTTCTTTTACAGAATAGGGAAAATAAGTTCTTATGATCTCAATTCACTCATTGCTAGCCAATCGTGCTTCGCTACTGCTTAAACACTTTCATTGAAGTGCGTTTGGACAAGCAATGTTTTTAATCTTTCCATTTGGCGGTATATGTACAAATGAATCTGAGTGTTTTCCTACACGTGAACAGGCCACATACTAAAAGCTGTTCACGTTTGAAGCATGGATTTTTCAAATTGAAACCACACACTTGCAACGATGGGACTGCAAACGTTCGAATTCAAATGGCATATCTGTCGGGATTATTGGGATACGGCTTCACGTTAGAGTTTTTCAGTCAAAATTGTTGCCACGACAGGATTGTTTATAAATTTCTTGACTGACAGCCTGCTTCCGTTGCAAATTCGTGGTGGATCTATACTTTGAAGAATAATAATGGGTACGAAAACTTTCAATTTAAGAACGTGTTCAGGCACGAATCAATAATTCAAACGAATTCAAGAATTCAGTTGCATAGTTGACAACTTTGCTTTCATTCGCCAAAGTATCAATAGACTTATGATTTCGTTTCTATTTTAAAACACTAATTTTTTTTGTGGATGTTTTCCACAAAATACTTTGACGTACGTGTAACACTTGACAACAAAGTTGATAGTGGTTGGAATAATGGATGTTATTCTGGTCATTTGACCTCTTTACTACCGCAGAAGATTTCTTGGGTTTCGTTTTTAATTTTTTGTGCGCTGCAATATCTGCAAATTCAATGCGTGTTTATCATAACGTTGTTTGGATAAAGACCGGTAATCTTAATTACTTTTATAATGGAAAGCACCAAGAAATTAAACAACGCGTCATATTCGTATTGATCGATTGGTGCTTTTTCGATCATTTTGCAGCGTCGAACGGATCCGAGTAGTGCGAATTCGAACGATTCTTACCTGACTTCTCGTTGTACAGATGATTCAAACGAACTGGTCTCAACGACATTTACTCGAACATTTTCCAGCCTGAATCCTCGTTGCTCGTGTGACTGTGAGGATACATATCTATCTCGTCTATTAGGTATTATTCTGTCAACTGCTTGTCGTTAGGAGCCATAATTGTAAAGGAAATACTTACAAAATTTGTGATAGTCAAAATTTATGAGGTTCGGGATGAATTGACAGAAAACTTCTCGGGGAAAAGTGGAATGTTGTATTAAAATTTAATAAAATTCTATCACTGGAGCTTTTTCGTCCATACGCACAACATGACCGAGCCAGCGCATACGTTGTATTGTAATACGCCGGACTACGTCAATGTCGCCGTAGAGCTCATACAGTTCGTGGTTCATTCGAATGCGATAGTCGTTCCCGGTGCGAACAGGACCACAGATCTTACGAAGAATTTTTTTATATAAACACTTACTGACTATTTATTAGAAATGTATTTCAGTGCAGATTTCACGGAAATAATAATAAATCATTTTGAAAATTGAGTTAATTGCCGGCTGACCGTCCATTTCGCTCACTCTGCGCTCGGGAACTTAAATGTAATGTATAAGCAGCTCTAAAAAATGAAAGAAAAGATAATATAATTATAGAAATTCAAGATCAAGAAACAATTCTATTTAAAAGGGAAATTTCCCCTAATAACAGTTCAGTACACTTTATCACCATATTTAACTTATCAGAGTATTTAATTTTGTTTCAATTGGGTAGACCTTATCACCATATTTAATTCATCAGAGTATTTAATTTTGTTTCAAATGCTTTACGATTCCCTGCAATCAAAACTCGTAGCTGACAAGTCATGCGAAAAATTTAACAATGGAACCTGTAGCCCTAGTGAAAAGATAGTTTGGTTAGCAATACTTAGTATGACACGCTGCCATAGCTATCATATCACAAGAGGCAAGTGGAAGTTTAAGCATACAGAGAAAGATACCTAAATGAGTTCTATATATAAAGATGTCGTTAGAAACGCTTTATTAGTAAACAAATTGACTTAGCGGACAAATAAACCAATCACGACATCAGATGGCGAAATTAGTCAAGGGTTTTATAGATCGGACAGGCAGGTGTGACGTCCATCACAAATCCATCTGTAAATTTGTTAGCTAAATGTACACGAGCTTTATGCGTGATACGCGTGCTTTCGTATACTTAATTGATCTTCAGGGCAATAATGTTCAATAATGGAAATTTGAATTGAAAAAAGAACTATGAGTCTGAAAGAATTGAAACGCATCTTGCACGAGTATTTTCGGTTAAGGTTGTTCTGGTTGTGGTTCTGCCCGCTGATCACACACATCTCGCGCATGACTCGTAATTGGACTTTGGCATCACGCAGACAGAAAAGAGAAAAAGCAACTGACACTTTTCTCACTCTCTCACTTCAATTAACTCAATAAAGTCCCCATCGGTTGTCTCTCAGATGTCTAGCACAGTGCATCGCAACTATGTAGCTACAAAGTCCAAATGTCATTCTTAATATCGTTCCCTGCGTCATACACAAGCGCACACACACACATACACACACACACACACACATACACACACACAGTTCTACACACACGCCGATTAATCTCGATTTCAATAATAACTCGCTGTTTCACAGAGTTGTGGAAAATTTCAGTGCCCTAGCCAGTTGAATCCGATTGATAATCATGTGCGCGTTGTCTTAGCGCGTCAGTTCTTCTCGCACTGTAATTTTTCAAAGTTTCGTTTATCTTTTGTGGTTTTGAGGATTCACGCCAAGTTCACATGCACATCCAACCAATGCGAAGCCTTGCCCACTCTCTGATTCATTGGATCTGGGGCCGCTCATACATGGGCACTCGCTAAATACATTTGAATGCCGGCCCATTGCTTAGACTCGGGCGCGTGTGACCGTGTTGACCATGATCCGTTTGGTAAAGCAGTATACTGGGAACTGAAAGTGATAATTATTCACTTGTATACCCTTGCAAAGAGAATATTAGCTATGATCAGAAGTTGGCAACATATAAAAGGAGAAAGTATGTCTTTATTATCTTTATTCCTTCCAAACATATATTGAAAAACCTTGCCAAATTCATCTTATTGTATTATTTCATATAAATTTGTTAATTAAATTTGTGTATAAAAACTTAAGTTGATTAAGTTTAATAGTAAATGTTGTAAATTTCTTGACTTTAAGAGGTTCTAGCTTGCAAAGAGAATGTTAGCTACGATCAGAAGTTGGCAACATATAAAGGGAGAAAGTATGTCTTTATTATCTTTATTCGTTCCAAACCTATCTTGAAAATACTTGTCAAATTAATATTATTGTACAAATATTATTTTATAATAAAATAATAAAATTCATAATAAAATTTGTTAATAAAATTTGTGTGTAAGAACTTAAGTTGATTAAGTTAACTAGTAAATGTTTTAATTTATAGACATTAAGAGTTTAAGAGTTTGCAAAGGAACAATCAATAAACTAAGATTAAAATGTCTCTACCATTATATTTTCTTTAAAGCCCAAAGGGTATTGGGGCTTTGGTACAAAATATTGTTTATGTATGTTCTCTTACTCCCAAAGATTTCTTAAGTAAATTATATTATATTTTTGTAAACATATTCGATGATGAACAATTTAAATATGTGTTCTTTTGTTTTTTGTTTTTTTTTGTTTTTAATTTGAATGTCGTGGGTGTTATCAATGGTTATCAATTCATTTGAGGATGTATGTATGTATGTATATTCGTTTGTCTGGCCACTTTCCGGTTGCCAACAAAGAAATTTCTATAATCGCACAATTCCAGCTTCTGTCAACATCAGGACCATCTATCAAGGCAAAAAATGAATATATTTGCTAACGTTCGAAATAACTTCAACTCGAAATAATAATTATATTGAAGCCAATATTGCAAAAATCGAAAGGGGTCGTATGGTCTTATTATTTCAAGCCTCATCAAAATCTTTAAAGTTTTTGAATTAGTTGAGTAAGTTATAATCTGTCATGGCAATCGAGCACGCATGGCAGACACGCATGGCGGACGTGCAAATGAGTCAAACGAAAAAAGCTAATCAATCATGATTAGTGATAAAGCAAGTTCGAGCAGTAAGATACCCTTTGCCCAATTTTAAAAAGCACACTAACAATCTCCAACACAATTTTAGTCTGAACATTCTCTTGTCTCTTATTATTTTGTCATTCTCACACACACACAGGCAACAACAAAATTGTGAAAAATAACTTGTATATTTTGTGTTTCTTGTTCGGTTAAATTTCCATTTCAGGACAGCTACCTATTGATTATATCTATGCTTATTTATTATTTATTATTATTTTAATATTAATATCGTAGTGCGACAAGTTTAAACTTACTTTTATGGCGCTTGTCACCATGATTTTATACGAAAATAATATGTTTTAATTACTTAAGACAATTTCAATTATGTAAGCATATAATGCAAATAAAAACAATGATTCAACAATAGTTATTATGTATAATGTCTGACTTCTAACAAATTCTTTACATAAATATAAGATGGGTGACACTCCTTAGAGTTTAATAGTAATATGGTGATGTCGAAGCAGAAAGACCTAACTGCTTCGATTAATTATCAAAAATGTATGGTTCGCGTGGACGTCATAAATCTAAACGTCATAAACTAACCATCAGCTAAACTTGGTGTCTCTAGCTCCTTTTCAATATCCGTGTTAGTCACTTTGATCGTGAATATATACCTTTACTTTGAGGGGTCTTCCACTCCTCTTTCTGCCTTTGACAATTGTATTGATGGTTTTCTTCGACCGTTTTTTGACTGTTTTCAATGGGCCAGAGTTATAAAATATAGTAGATAAGAATACTACTCTTAATAATAGCCGAGAGTAAATGCAATGCTCATAAAAAACACCTCAATTAGTCATTTTATGAAGGCAAATCCGACCTATCTTAAACAAAAAACCGAAAACACTTCTTATTGGTCAACAAGTAAAAGATCTGATGGACACTGTCGACATCGACAGCGGCGTCGACATCGACGAAGTTTGATCTTTGGACCTGTTCTAGGGGCATACACAGAAATGCCCGTTTGAGGCAGTGGGACTACGTCAGTGTACTGTGTGTTGAGTTTCGTGTCGTGTTGACAGCTCACGTTCGGTATGAGTTCGATTGCAACGCAGCACAACGCAACATGAATGCTGGCAGGAACATCAGTTTGAACGTGTGCCGACGCAATCGACGCGTCGTTGGGGAAATAGAGAAGTACAAATAATAAGCTGCGAAGCTTATCTGTCCACAAATCTATTCTACTCTCTCTTTCTTATTTTGTAGTCGACAATCTCTCTCTCTGAATGCCTCTTTCTTTCATTTGTCAATCGGCATTTAAAATTGCGCATCAACTATGATATTTTGCATGCTTAACTTCGTTATCGCCGTTATCAAACACAACAGTCTCGAAAACTAGCGGCGGCATGCCACACTGCGCGACTACCAACTGGTACCCCCAATCCTCAACATAATGCTTGATCAAAAGAACCCACAACGAGCCAAGGCAGTCTTTGCGGTAGCTGTCTGCTCGGGCTGGAATTATTCACACGCAGACGTTCTGCCTGCTCGCATCGAATACGGGAAGTTCGCTTAATCAATTTGTTATTATTTTATTATTGCTCGCGTTAATTTGAACAAATTTATGCTTGTGAAAACTGTGTTGAATCACGCAGAGACAATTGTCGTGTGCCACGTCTGATAAAACAGAAAATACAAATTATAGGTCATACTCTTGTGAGAAATTCAAATAGTGTGAAGCGAGAATACGAGATCTTACTTATCAGCAATGATTAATTATGCGAGTGATTTGCACATTACGAAAAATAAAACAGTCATTGTATTTAAAATTCATTTGAGCACTGCATAAACAAAGTCTAAAAGCAAAAACAAATCTTTGGCAGTTTGTGAAAGAAGGTGAGTTAACATATATGGTATATGTATAAGCATATAAAGGATCATTAGAACTTGGCATAAATATAAAAGGAAATGACACTGCGGGGATTTATTATCAGCATTATTACATCATTAAGAAATGTTTTCTGTGTAAACGACTTAAAAACCAATTAAGTTTAAAGCAAATTTTAAATAGAAAATTCAGATATCAAAATAATTAATTAATAATTAAATGTTAAATGAAAGTACTTTTTCAATTTTTTTATATATTGTATAAAAAGAAGTATTTTATTTAGTATTTATTACTTTGAAATTTTGCAAAACAGTTATAAAAATTAAATATAAATATAATTAAATATTTTATAGTAGTGTATAAAATATAATATAATTATGTTATTCGATTGGCTGGCAAGTGAGGACTGACTGCAAAGAATTCATAATTTATCAAAACTGAGTTCCTACAACGCATCGATATTGAGGCAAACTTAACTCCAACACGGGAATAACCTTAGTTTTGGGATTAACCCGAATAGATCGACAAATTGTTGGCATGTGGCAAGTAGAAACGTATGTATATACATATGTACATAATAAGTGATTTTCGCCGTCTGTAGCCTAGCAAATGGAAGCTATCTTCGCGAACGGTTCCAAAGTTCAAAGCGAGGCATGCTTTAATACGCTGATCACTGCACATCACAGCATGTACGAGATAGATAGATAGATAGATAGATAGAGAGGTGGGAATGACAGAAATAAGGAATGGAAGAGAGTGGGTGACTTAAAAAGCCGAAAATAAAGCAAACACTGATTGAACTGCAACAAGAAAACTGTTGTACTGCATTCAACTGCAATGTGAAGTTCTGCAACATTATGATTATCTGACAGTGCCCTGCCATAGAGACTATCAGTCGATTTATGGCAATTTATTTTTATGTCTTCATTTTATCATGATAAAAACACGAAAATCCGCAGGCGGGTGTACACCGAAGGGAATATACCCTTCGGGAAATATTAAACACATCACACAAATAATCCGCAACATCAAATTCGGCAAAAATTGTTCTGCTATCTATTACTTTTCCGCTCTCACGCACTGTTGGGGCAATTACCTGGCGAAATACAATAATATATGTATATATAGAGAGTCAAGTAACTCTTTACACACATGTACATATTAATGTTGCATATGTTATCCGATTCGAACAATCAATTTGTTGATGTATTGACGGTGCAAAACAATTCCAGCTCCGACCAATATTATGTAACGCGTCGTTACATTTTTCACTCAAGCTCACGATCAGAGATGGACAAACAATAAGATCGAATTCATATCGATATTAATTAAAGGCAACTTATTCAAATAATTTGATCGATATTAATACGATATATCGATTGAGCCATGTCTGTCTGTCAGTCAGAGTCACCAAATTTGGCAAGAAGGTTTCTGTATATTATTTCAAATTTGGACGGTGGGCGTTGTATCTAAAATTCGTAATAAAATTCACCTGTGTGTTGGTTCACAAAAATATTCGTGTCTCTCCCTCGCTCTCTTTTATAATGGATAAGATCTGTTTGTTCATGTAGGGGGACAGGGACAGATGGCTAAATCGATCTAAATGAGGTTAGTGATCCAGATGACCAAGGATAGTTTACAATGGTATAAAGCACAAGGTCAATCGAATCAAATTAGATAATATTTTGCCTACGTGCCAATATTTTAATTCAGTTTCATTTCCTGTATCCGTTTGTAATCACAGCATAATCAGCACGATTAGCTGTTCAAAACAAAAAGACTAGCTACCGCGCATATACATACATATGTAACTAGCCATGATCGGGGCTAAATAGCAGAGTGTATGCGTTCATGCACAGTGCTGCTCTCATTAATCAGATGATTTGCATATTAAATCAAAGAAAATGTGTCAGATCTCATGTACAAGCGGCAAACTGTTCTGCTATATATGTACATAGAGCGTTCTGAGCGATTTTCTTATCAACAACGTGTTCGCAGTTAAGTAAATACCTCATTGGGCGATTGACAAGGTTTAGTGTGGAAATGCGAATGTGATTTATTATTCGCCAGGATTTTTACGGTTAGCTTTTAATCTAGCAGATTTTCAAAAAAATATTATAAAACAATCGACACACGATCTTCACATTTTAAAGGCTTAATTTTTTTTGGTAAAGGTTAAATATGTACCCACAACTCCGATTTTTTTTTTCATATTTTTACTATATTTATGCTGAATTAAGGTAAAAGAATTATGTCTCGGAAGCTTCTATTGTACCCTTCGACCATTGAAAATGGTCCAAAAAGAGTAAGGAGGCGTGGCAGACCCCACAAAGTATATATATTCTTACTCAGTATCACCAGCCGAGTCGATTGAGCCATGTCCGTCTGTCTGTCCGGATGTCCGTCTGACCAGATGAACACAGAGATATCAGCTATTATAAACGCTAGAGACACCAAATTTGGAATGATGGTTCCTATATACTCGGCGCAGATCAAGTTTATTTCAAATGTTGGATGCCACGCCCACCGCCCCCGCAAATCACTAATTTAGTTTTTAAACTGGATTTGTATGCGTCGTAAAAAATATATAGCTTTCTAATTTTAACATGTACTAAGCTGATAGTTATGTCTACTTATTCTCGTGATTTTAATCGGATCGAACCATAAACACAGAAGTTATTCAAGAAAGTATGAGCATAACTCTAAGTGCTTGTGTCAGCTAACACGGGAGGCAGGCGAGCGCGAAGGTCGAGCGCCATCTGTCGAGAATAATTTCAAAGCATGTGCATATGTATATGTGTATGGTACATATATAGGAACATAGGTCGAAGGGTATCCCACTGTCGTTGTTGTTATTTTTAAGAAAAAACAGGCCGACAAATACAAGACCTTAGCATGTTTTAGTAAGCGGATTTGATGATTCCTGAAATGTAATAAAACCCTTCAGCTTTCACAACTAAATTCAAACCATTTCGGTTAAAAATGATGTGCGTTATGAACGTTCGAAATCAAGTTTTAACCTACTTTTCACTTTTAACCTCACCTTAAAATTTAAAATGAAGTACTTTAATTATTAAGGTAAAAAAAATATATAATTTCTAAAGCATTTTCGATGAAGTAAATCGGATCAGTAGGTCAGGCCCTATTCTTGTACGATATTAGTGCCGGCAAACATGTTACCGGAATAATCGCATTCCAAGTGTTTAGAATGGATAAATTTGCAATGTAGGATGTGCGTCCAAGACATTTCCATACAGTCTGCATCTTACTAAAACTATAACAATGCATCGGATCGAAATATCCTTTTGAACACGTATTTCTGCATATGTATACATACTTAGCTTCGACTTTGCGCAAAAAAAATAATTATATCTGAGGAATTAACGTTGTGTTTAACTTTACAAGATGTAAAGACGAAAACGTCTAAAATTAACCGAGAACTTACGAAATTTTAATTTAGTTTCCAATTGGCAGTTGGCAGCTGCTGCAGTAATGCCGACGCCGGCGTTGGCATCGACGCCGGCTTCTTTTTAGCTGATGCAATGAACCAGAATATTTGCATATGAATTGTCTTGTCTGCAGCGTCGAGCTCTGCCAGACGGGGCGACGTAGGGGTCTTTGTATGTATGTATGTATGTGCTATATACACTTATGATCATAATAATAGGTACACTTTAAAAGGGTGCGACGAAACTACCACTGATATTCTTTTAAAAGATAGTTACGTAGGATTATTACGATCACTTCCAAGAATATCAGCGGTAATTTCCCCGCCCCCTCATTTATTTGTGCACCTCTTTTTGCATCCCATTGAATCCCAGTCAATCTTTGTAAAAGTCAATTTTTGTAAAATTAATTTTTAACTGTGTTTCAATGCGCGGTTGCCATGTTTAATTTTTAAGCCACAATAGCATGTTCACAATTCAAAATATGGAATAGTTAGTTTGTTTTAAACAATTAAAGTATGGTAAAATTGACTCTAACTTTAAAGTTCCTACGTGTACCTATTATTTTAATCAAAGGTGTATGTATGTATGTAGGTATGTACTTAATCGCCCAAGGGGGTGCCCCCGAAGTTCATTGTGGCTTCGGCTTCGGTTTCGGCTGCATTCGTGCGCCGTCAAAGAGCGCACTTACTTTTTCTCTCTCTGGGTTTGTGTGTGATCAATCAATTTACAAGACGATTGCGCACACATAAATTGTTCTATTAATCAGGCAGGTGCCTCATTCATTCACAACTCGTTTGCTCTGTCGCACGCTGTCACGGCACTTGCTAAAGATCACTAATATACTATAAAACCAATTAATTCGTGTGCAATTTCGTGCTTCGTGTGTCGTCAGTCGTTCATCGTTCCTCGTCCGTCGTGTGTAGTGTCCGGGTTCACTGAGTGACCCGCTTCAGCTCAAGTTCGGATTGTGATTCGTGTCGAGTCATCAAATTGGGATTTATATGCGCAACGGTACGTGTTTGTTCCTGCCTAATTAGCCGCCCTTTGAGATTACCCCCCTCTTTGGTCTTGTCGCCACGCCACGCGCTTAATTGACAGGCGCTGCTTCTCTTTCGGGCTTGTGGTGCGCAGTTTCCGTACCGAGAAGCGCTGATAATGTCAATTATCATAATGCATATACATATACATATATAATACATGCATCAACTGAAATTTCACTGCCCTTAGCCACGTGTTCAATTAAACAAATGGTATCGTCTATTTTAAATTATAAATTCGACACAAATTCGACTTTACAGCAGATTCCAAATAGTTTGCCTAAGACAGTTTTCATGGTATATGAAGAAGCGAAATATTAAAGGTACATCTGCTCAACTGTATTATAAGTAGTTTAAAACAAATAAAAAGAGGAACCAAATCAAAGTTGAAACGAAATAATGCAGTCAAACTGTATTATAGCAGAGTGTGCTATGTTCGTGGCCAGCACTGTATATACAGTATGTCAAGAAACACTTTACACATACATATGTACATAACATTAACATGTACATAAAGTGTAAAGAGTTACTTGCCTCACTGTAATTATACAAAAGTTGTCAAAATAACATTAATGCTTCGAATTTCATCTACATTTTCTCGATCCCTCGAAGAATCCAGTTGATTTCTTCACATTTGTAAATGTCAAGAGCTATTTTTCGCTTCTTGTCGCCAATCAGAACGATTTTCCGGTCAAAAAACAAAGTATTTACACAGAAAATATGTTAAAATTATTTAAAGGTAGTCAAGAAACTCTTTACATAGATGTACATGTTAATGTTATGTATCACTCTTTACACATACGTACATGCATGTTATGATGATGAAGTGGTTAACCCAGAGAAACTGCTTGCATTGCGCACCACATCTACTAATGTCCAATTCCGGACATTATGTAGATACGTACTCCAATGTTTTGGGCTCCAACTTGCAGAATGTGCAGAGCTCAATACTCATTATTTCTTTGCTAGTTTGCTATGGTGTGACCTGTGAGTAGTCTGTGAGAATTCTGACTGGATTCTTACTCTGTTTTGTTATCTGCTTAAGCCTCTTGAAGTTAAGGGGTCATCGCAATTGCCGCAAGATACGTACATAAGAAGTACAGCATAAGTTGTAAACAATTTCTAAATACATATTATAATCGTGCATTATTTCTTTTTTAGAATATAGAATATCTGACAGTTATCGAATGAAAGTGGAAGCCATGCAAAAATAATACCCTAGACAGTTTGTAAATCAGTAAAACAAAGTGCGACAAGTATAAATATAGAATACAGGAAAGATACGTACAAAGAGCTGCGTATCTATGTGTTTTATAAGCCAAAAGACAACAAATATCGAGTTTCTTTTGCTACCGAACCGCTAACAATTAGCATCAGACCCAAGTAAACCCAAGACAGAAAATATAATAACAACGAGTCAAAGAAAATAAAAAGGTGGAAAGCTGAAAAGATCTAAAGGAAAAAGAACAAGTCTGCTATAATGACCAGATACTTAATGACACTGGTGCCACTTCTGTGCCTGGTGCTGGCACAGAAGAGCAACATATATGCGCTCTCGCATCCTCACTCGAACGATGGGGACAACTTGCCACTGATGCACACGCACTTGCAATCGCAGCCGCGGAGTCCAGGGCTGCAACATGTGCAGCACACGTCGCAGCAGCATCACACGCGCCAGCATCGAGACCGTCAGCCCAAGCACCTCGCGCCGGATCCCACTGGCAGCGAGGAGGAAGAGGAGTTTGCATCCAGTAGGAAAGATCAACGTGAATACTATCAACTTTTGCGGCGTCACTTGCAGCGCCAGAGGGAGCACATGCTGCAACAGGAGCGCAGCTATCACCGAGCTTCAGCTCAAGCACTGAAGAATAGCCCCAATCTGTGGCAGTTGTTGAGCCAGGGATATCAGATCACTGAGCCGGAACAGGAACAGGAACAGAGCTCAGAGGGGCAGACGGCATCGGATAAAATGTTTAATGACGCACCAGCCACACCACCGATGGATGACATCGAAGATTATCTGAGTTATAGTGAAGGTGAGCAGTACGGTGACTATGGTAAAGAACTGCAACAGCTGCACCACGAACTGACAAAGCCTGAGGAAGCTAAAGCTGCCACTACGATCAACTACACCACAGTTAACCCAAAGATCGCCTCCGGCGGTTGCACTAAATGCGAGAGCAGCCGCCATGTGGAGCACATTACGGAAGAGGAGCTGCGGCGACTGCGCATTGAGTTCGTCAAGCAGCAAATACTGGAAAAACTGCGCCTCAAGGAGAGTCCCAATGTTTCAGCAATGGAGCTGCCGCTTCCAATTTTTGAGGGCATCACCCTGCCTCAGACAACGGAAGCTAATAAAAACAAAGACTTGGATGACTACTACGCACGTACAAACCAAAAGTTTATATTGTTGCAGCGCGGTGAGTTTAGCAAGTTAAAGTTAAATTGGAGCTATCCAATCAACGCTTCATCTTTTATTCCTTTTACCTTTAGAGGAGACCGAATGCAATCGCTTGGGAGTGCATCCCTCCATGTGCTTCAGCTTCAAGATCGACGACGCCGACGCCGACGGCTTTGATGTGAACAGTGCCGTATTGTGGCTTTATAAGAATAATCAAAACTACACGAAGGCCTCCAACGGCGAAACCCATTCGAACGAAAAGCTTAGGAAACAGACCCTGGTAGTGTCCGAAGTGGAGCAGCAACAGATGGACTACAAATACTTGCCGCTAGCGAAGACCATAGCAATCCAGTCGGTCGATGTGCAAGGTAAGTTCGCAGCTCCAAGAACTGATCCATAACAGCGCTTGTCCCAAGCAATATTTAGTATATTTTCCATCATATTTATAACAATAATGCATCTGTGGCGATAAGTGAGTTGAAAGATCGATGCCTATTTACGCGATAGCAACCACGAGCCGCTGTTGTCTGCCGTCCTTAGGCGAATTGTGGGTGAATAACTTTACGACGTTCTAATAAATAATTTGTGTGCGCGAAAAGGCGAACTTTGGTCACACAAGACGAGCAGTCCCCGAGAACGCCGATGGCATCCAAGTTACGTGGGTCACCCGCCTACGATAAGCAAGATGTGCAAACAATAATTCGAATGAAAAGAAAGACGCTTACAGGGCACAGTGGGAAAATCAACTCCAATTTTAAAGATAGAGACTTGAACTTGACTTCTTGGTATATAACTAAAATTATGACTGAATTTCGGTTTTGTTTTAGTCCACGTCCGTTTTATATTTACGGAGATAAATATATAAAAACAATAATTTATTGATATTCTTTCGCTCGAGCTGCTGTCCTGCATTCGTGTAACTCTATCGTATTGCAACCTTTCTCTTGCATTTTATTTCTAGTAAATTAAATATATCGATATGGGGTACGCAAGCAATTGTTAATTCATTTTCTTGAAGCGCTCTAAAATGTATCTTATTTTGGTAATTTAAGCTTTATGTTAAGACGAATCTGCTCTACTTTGTGTTATTAAATCATGTTATTTTTTATAAAGATGCTTCTAAATATTAGTAACCCAATTAAATATCTATAATACTGTTTTTTGGCGATTATTGTTGCTGTTTATATAGCTGCAACATGTAGTTTTTTGGAAAAAGGGGCGAAAAACTAAAATTGATATCAATTGTGAATGATTTATTTATTAACTTCTCATTTTAAACTTTTGTCTCAACTCGACTCAACTAAAGTTACTAACCACACAAATTACAACTTCAATACTTAATTAAAGTCTAACAAATACATCAGCAACACATCAGAAAATGGATATTGTTAGAAAATCTTCGTTGAAGTAATAGAAGATTTTTAAACACTAATTTTTAGAAAATAACTACATCAATTTAGTCAACTTTATTCGATAATTGAACTGTTTCTGAGGCGGTAAAAATCAACAAAAATATTTTTTAAGTAGTTTGAAATGTATATTTTTTATATAATTTTTTGAAATGACTTTTTTCCCATAGTGCATGGTCCAGTTCGTATATAAATTCACAAACAATTTCATATTTTTGTCGTTTTAGATGAGTGGATGAAAATAAACATCGAGTGGCCGATCAAGCGCTGGTTTGGCAACCACGACCTTAGACACCTTTTGCAGATCACATGTGAGTCTTGCGACATTAGCGGAATCGAGGAGATCATTTCTGTGAACAAGAACTACAGGCCGTTTATAATGATCGACACACAGAACCGGCAAACAAAATCACGCCAAAAGCGCAACATCAATTGTTCCAGTGGTGTGACCGAATGCTGCCGTGAAAAATTGTACATTTCGTTTGCGGACATCGGATGGGACAACTGGATCCTGCAGCCGAAAGGTTACGATGCCTACTTCTGTCGTGGATCGTGCAGCTCTGTAGCGAGTGTAGCTCAGGCGGCATCGCATCATAGCTCTTTGCTGGTAAGTTCAAGTGACATCTTTTCCGATTGTATTCCTCCCAATAATTTTTTTATTTGTATTTTAGAAAATACTTTCCTCGAATGGTACACAAAAGCCCCTCGATCTAGTACCCTGCTGTACTGCCAAACAGTATTCCTCGTTGCAGTTGGTTGTTGTGGATTCAAACAACACGGCAACCGTCAAGACGCTGCCCAACATGATCGTTGAGTCCTGCGGCTGCAGATAGATATAAATGATATAAATGTAATTCATGTCTAGTGTATAGCCAACTAATTAAGTTTATGTAATTCATTAGTTATCGAACAAATTAGACTTAGGGCTTATTTAGCCAAATCATTATCATTCGAATTCCAATAATTTAAATGCACCGCAATGTATTCATATTCAAACGAACACAAAACCAACAATTATCGACTAAGTTGTAAGCTGTGTTCTTACTCTGCTACTAAAGTCGCTGCCATTACTTCTAGTTGAGTTCGGTTTAATTAGTCGAAACTAAAGCTTATGCCAAAGACGAAGGCGAAACTGAAACCGCATCTGAAGCTGAAATAAATGTACTTAAGCAACCAAAGTACGTTTACTTTTATAAGTTAGTCAATAAGTACACCCTAATGAGAGTAATCTTAGTTGTAGTTTGTGTTGCCTAGCTGTCTTTCGTCCTAAAATGGTAACTTATTGAAAATAAAGAATAACAAGTAACGAAATCCCTTTGTCAAATTTTTGAATTCTCAACTGAAGCACAGCATAGCGCCCACATAAAAATGTGTCATGATCTGGTGATGATGATGATCGCTGAGTTCGAATCCGGGGTTAAGATTTCGCCATCCCGTCTGGGCTTCCACTTACCCGCAAAAAACATTTAAATATTCCTCAATGGATTGAGAATCCTGATCTGGGCATGCGATACTTGTTTTGTCCTACTTAGTCTGAATCCGAAACCAAGAATGACCCTGCGTGTCTAACTTTCGACTTAACACAAAAAAACTTGACAAATTTTTAAAGCCCCAAAAAAATTGGGTGGTCATGATCGGGTGATGCAAATTTTGACATCGGATTCGGGTTCGGAATGTCAAAATTGTCGACAGACGTGCAGAGTAATTTTTGACTTTGGATTCGGGCTAAGAAGGTCTAAATACCATACATGTTAAAATATAAATCCCCTGGCCAGATTAATTTAATTTATTTAATTTATAGTCAAACTATGGTCAGTCAACTGTTTAAAAGTAAAAACCATTTATAATCATATTTGTTTGTTAATTTTAAATTGAAATATAAAATAATTTTATTTAAAGATAAAACCTTTAATGAGAAAAAAAGTAAATTTATTGAAATGTAATTGTATACGAAGTGGGATAAAAGAGAAAAAGCCGATCCAACATTTGTTGCAGAGGATTGGGGAAAATCCAAAAAACCCAATCAGATCAGGAGAGTTAGTGTTAGTAACCAAAGGCAAATCAAAATCGCGAGTAGAATGTTCGAACATGTTAGTTAAAGAGTACTACTGTCAGTAGAAAGAAGATAAGTTTATATTTAACTAGTTACTAGATACGTGGGTGGAGATTTGGAATTTTAAGGTAGATACAGAATTAAGTATGAGGATTCTATTTCTTTTGAGGGATATTCAGTATTTTGTGTTTAGGTCAGATCAGGTGGTGAAACTTTAACCAGAATCTAACGGAATTCAGGGACTCAAATACATATAACTGCATATGCCGCATACCCAGGCCATGACAATTTTTATACCCTTCGACCATTGAAAATGGTCAAAAAAGGGTATACTAACTTTGTGGAAATGTATGTAAAAAGCAGAAGGCGACGTGGCAGACCCCACAAAATATATACGTATAGTCTTACTCAGGCTCACGAGCCGAGTCGATTGAGCCATGTCCGTCCGTAATTAATTAATTAAACTACAGTCGCGTGCCGCTCGACCTGTGGACCTGTGTAATCAAAAGGAGAAGGCAGCGCGGCTCGGAATTAGGGACAAGGTTGACTTGCAATACTTCAGTGTTTATTCTCCGATAAGATTCTAATTTGCAGGACAGGTACATATTGTTAAATTGAATTTTAAAATTGTATTATTTATTGTGACCTTTTTCATTTCCATAAATTTGGCATAGCCTCATTTGTATATTATTTAATAACTGGAAGTGTCAAAAGTTTTTCACAATTCGGAGTGAATCAACTTAAGGCTTAAATATATCGGTTACAGTTTAAAAATTTAACTGATACATTAAATTTAATTTTAAGTGTATATTGAAATGGTAATGAGATATTTCGTAATTAAGCGTATAAGCATTGTTGGACTTATTCATTGGCCTCTTAGACTTAAGAGCTTCGGCAGAAACCATATGAGTGCCATGGAATGCAGTGTGTTTCGCGTAAATTCATAGGCTAGAAAAGCAAGGCGTCCGTGCTGTTTGGGTGTGTTCGCACACAAAATATAGTTAAACAGCACTAGAATGGAAATACATTCCAGACGACGCCGCAGGGACGTACAAGTATCCGGTTTTCTGAAATCAAATATACAATACATTAAAGCGAAGTATTAAAGTGCATCGAAAGCTCGTAATTAACATACAATTGCACAAATCGTGTTGATAGAGCCACGCCCACTATAATTCCCAGATCTCGAGTTAGGAGAAATATTGGACTACTCTCATGTCGCATATAGGTGGGTTCTGGGCACCACTTGAAGGCCTGCCGCACAGAGTAGTGCGGATCACAGCCGAAACGCAACTTGAAAAAGTAAATGGCCACGGCCAGAGAGATTAACAAGAAAACAAACGAAAGCATCGGGCGAAGAGCGCGCGAATACAAGTAATCCGAAAGTGGCTTCAAGTGGCGCCCAATGCTGATAGCTTGGATGGTGCCCAGCAGGCACTGATGCAGAAACTCTGTGGCTAGATAGAGACGACTCAGCCACATGCAGAGCGTGCAACATGCGAAGATGCCATGCAAAAAGAAATGCATGTGCCGACCAACTCGGAATTTCTCGGCCAGTTTCGACCAGACAACTATTAGGAAGACAGTCAACGACATCGAATGGGAGCAGGGCATGCCACCACTTGTCTCACAGCTCAAATCATATGTTTGCAGCGCCACACGCGGCCTGTGGGCGTTCTCACTGGCGTAAAGCTCACGTAGCCACCAAAGTGGCCGCATTTCCGGATAGACCCTGCGAAGATTGTAATATATTAAAGCCGTTAAACGAGAAAAGGAATATACAGAACATTTTTTAACTCAAATACAAACCATTTTTCGAAGGAGCTCATTACATTGGCCACACTCATCACGCTGAGAAGACTGACGAGCAAGTCTTGGCCATAGATGCCTACCACAGGTATCACAATATTCAACAGACTCCCGGAGTCCAGGTATTCGCTAATTATACGAAAGAGAGGCTCCATAGGCGCAAGGCTACAGGAATCGTATTAGGAACTACTCCTTGGGGGTGTCCGCGATTTTCACTTACCGTTCCTGCACCCATTCGTTTATGTGGATTTCCGCGTTCAGCATACTGTGATAATAATTCGTCGTTAGACGAAACATCTCTCCGTACATTGCAGTACAGTTTATGTTTTCCCATCAAGATTTTACAATAATATTACCGACCGATAACAAAAAATGGGGTTATAAACAAAGCTGTAAGCTCGCGCAAGCGCCATGCTAACAGCGTAAAAGCTCATGTTAAGACATAACATAACAGTAACAAGGCAATCTGCCTTGCCGACAGAGTTGCATCCGTAACAATATCGTTTAGTTAAGTTACAACTGCTGCAAAATAATCGTTAAGATAAAATGTAAGAAAAGGATAATCTACAGTAGTCATCCTTCTCTATGGAATCTCCGAAAAAACGGACGCACAAAATGGTGTAACTAAGAAAACTTTAAATATATTAAAAGGATTTTGTTTATTTTGTACAGCATCAGAACAAACCAGTAAGAAGAGCAACAGTCAGGATACCCTTCACGCGACACCCATGTTCTCGAGTAGTTTAATTTGTTAAGTTCATACATATACATAGCACATGCTTTAAATTATTCCCGACAGATGGCGCTCGCGCTTGCCCGCCTTCCTTGTTAGCTGACACAAGCACTTGGTTGTATGCTCATCCTTTCTTAAATAACTTCTGTGTTTATTGTCTGATCGGATTGCAATTTAAAGAATAAGTAGATATTACTCTGAGCTTTGTATATGTTAAAGTCAGATACTTTTATCTTTTATACAGCGCTATCAAATATAAAAAAAATTAATCGCACAAACCGTCGACCGTAGGATTTGAATCCAAGGAACCCCCGGTTAAGTTGTCCACCACGTCAAAACCGCATTTGTTTCCTGCTCGGCATTATGATTTGAAATAAATAATATACAAATATACTGGATTTAATGTGTTCTTAAATATTCAAAGGGAATTATTTAAAATCTTTAATATCTTTGTTATTTATTGTCCGACCATAATGAAATTTTCAAAACGTTCAGAATAGATGTGTATCAAACAACTATGGTAGTTAAGTTTAAGTTTCCAGCTGTTATGCAGCTTTGAAGTATACTTTTTGATTTACAGAGGCGGAAAGGGGCGTAGCAATTTGACTGCTTATAACGAATACGAGTCTTCTAACAACATTTGGTGTACTTTGGTAATTTCTGAGAAAAGGCGTTCATACAAAAAGACGTGACTCGGCTGTTAATGCTGATTCAAAATATACAAATACTTTGCCACGGGCGTTATGTGAAAATTTCATTTAAATCGGACTATTAATAAGTGAGATATGATACGAATTAAACTCACTTTGAACATACATTTATACTTAAGCAGACCTAATTTACGCAAGCATACCGAAGTTCAAATCTAGACACACATCATTTTAAACTTTTTATTTGCATTGTATGGTAACAAAATTGGTTGACAATGCAGCTTTGTTGATGGGCCAAGGAGTGAAGCAATGGCCGAGTGGTTAGAGAGGCGGACGGCCGTGAGAGAGTGCGTGTGTTCAACTCCCGGTTGAGGCGGGTGCGAATTTTCATTTATTAATTACTTATTATTTTATTTTATTTATTTTATTCTAATAATATTCGGGCGGCGATTCCATACCGCGTCAGACACACAGCATTTTAAACTTTTTATTTGCATTGTATGGTAACAAAATTGGTTGACAATGCAGCTTTGCCGATGGGTCAAGTAGTGAGGCAATGGCCGAGTGATTAGAGTGGCAGACGGCTGTGAGAGAGTGCGTGTGTTCAACTCCCGGTTGAGGCGGGTGCGAATTTTCATTTATTAATTATTTATTATATTATTTTATTTTTTTTATTTATTTTATTCTAATAATATTCGGGCGGCGATTCCATACCGTTAAAATTTTTATTACGGTATAATATGATAATCCATGGCCTTATACAGTCAGCACCTGACTGTAGCGTTAGTATTTTTATTTTGGAGATTATTTGAAAAATAATGAGCCTTACGGCTCTATGAAAATAAATCGTTATAAATTATTGCGCAAAATACTGTCGATTAAATATACATATGTAGTTGGCCACTTTTCTCTGAGAAAAAAAGGGAATTTTACCCATAGTGTAGGGATCCCCAAAATTATCGTACACTTTCAGCGTTTTTGTCCATTGTGCGTCTGTCTATCATTTTGTTTGAACCTTTAAAACAAAGCTTCACTATTACAAATCCTGGATACATATTATTTGGCAGAAAAATTCAATCAAAAAATGCGTAAACAGAAGTTATTTCTTCTTCTTACGCCCATGTTTGTGTGAATCATTGGAGAATTTTGAATTCTTTATCACAAGTCCCCAGTACGATATAAAAACTATCTTAAGGAAATTTGGGATACGATACATGCTTCTTATTGCACGCTGTAAATATGTCGAGGTCGGATCGGACCTTACGTAACGTAACTTTTAAAAAACATTTATAAGAACTTATACCAAATTATATTTTTAATAAATATAAATATAACATAGATTAATAGATACATTTTCATTTGCATATTCATAATAATTCATATATTCACTTTTAGAAAATAGAATGAACGGGGATTTACTGGTTTAGCTAATTACGATATCATTATAACAAATTATTGATGCGCGAGTACAATTATACACCTTCGTTATTATAATACAGATATAGGAGATTGAGATGTTTGTGGACTACAGCTGTTATGAAGAATTAAGATTTGCTTAAATGCTGTATGAACTTAATAAATATACAAAGTATGTATTTACATATGTATATGCGTGTATTTCTATTAGCACGTTGGGATTCGAAGCTGGTTAAAGAGAGTAAGTGATTCTAAGAACATAAATCCATAATGATTACACAGCTTAACCAAAGTTTTCGAAGTGGTGTATAAAATAAGGTAACTTGCGCGTTTTATTTACTTCATCACAGGCGGACATGACACTTTTCGTAAGCGGTCTAGGGCCGCATGAAAATACTCCTATTTTGGAAACCTATAAATGGACGGGAGAGAAGAGTGTCATCAAACATCAAGGGTGTAAATTAAAATATATCTAAGTGGAAACTTACGTAAGAATGTTTCTTTTGTACGAACTTAAGAAAACTGGACATATCTGGCCGTCCAAAGTGATTGACCGCCTTGAGTCCCGTGAATATGGAAGTCTTCGAGAGGCGTTGGAAGTGATTTTCACATATGTACTGCAAGAAAAAATGATAGAAACGAGGTCGAAATGAAATACTCAGCCATTATTTTATTTTATTTACCAGCATGGTAGTTCTCAAATCAAATTTGTGAAAGAATTGTGTAATAAAGATATGTATTTCCAAAACATTGGTTACATCCTTTTTCTCAACGTCGCGTAGCACATCAATGAACCATTCAAAATGTTTGTGTGATGGGCAGATCCACAGGAAGTAAACCTTTTTACAGGCTACACCCGAGTAGCGATTGGTGCTGGTTCCAAAAACCAAATCATTCAGTATAGAGGCGTAGGGTGTAACACCAATACCACCTCCTACCATAACTGCAACCTCAAATTTATACCAGTCCTGATTGCCGCCTCCGAAAGGACCCTCTATTCGTAACTTCGGCTGATCTTCTGGATTATAGTTGCATGGATCGAAATAGTTTCGCAGCTTCCACGTCCATGGACCCTGTGCCTTAATATGACAGCTGAGGAAGTTCTCATGTGGTGCTGATGTCAGCGTGAAGCTATGCATCTCATGGGGCCTAAAAGCTGTACAGGATAAACGCACCCACTGACCAGACAGATACTTTAAATTGGGCGGTCTATAGAACTTAATCTTGATTACATCAGATGGCAGAAGATCTGTCTCAATCACATCCAAAGCCATATACTTGGTACGCAATGAAACAATCTTGTCAAGGGTATAGACAATACCAGGTCCTAGAAAGAACATCCAAAAGCGCGGAGGTCCCGTCAGACGCGCCAGTCCATGGATCAGGCTAAGCAAATAGAGCCCAATATATAGGGAATGCATGTTCCAGAAGAAGTTGTATGCCCTCTTCCGTATGGTCGGATGGGCGAAAACAAATATTATGCACATTATGATAAATAGAAGTACTCCCGTGGTTCCCGTTACTGTCTGGAAAAGCCAGAAGGTAATATCTGGCTTATAGTCGGAGGCAAAGTGCACCTCTCTCGTCAAACATCGTAGGTTCTCATGCGACTGAGTCGACACATGATAGAAGTTCACAATATGTCCCACGGTGTGCAACACCGAGAAGAAAAGCGCCGTACAGGCGGCAATCTTGTGGAACTGTATGTGCGAGTCCAAGGGGATGTATTGTTGTATAGGAAACTCTTTAAGCTTCGTGATGAGGTTTCTGTCGAGATTAAAATATAAGGTAAAGTTAGAGCACAATTGTAAAATAAATTCTTACATATACCTAAAGAGTACTCAATTGGCATTTCTAAAGACTTTCACCAGAAATGATTTCTTTGATTCGACATTTTCATGTCTGATTCGTGGCATATTTGATTCATAAACTAGTGGTTTATATACTAAAGTTATCTTACAAGTCTCAGATTCTATTAGATCATCATCCAACATCGTAATAATTTTTTATACCATTCGACCATTGAAAATGGTCAAAAAAGGGTATACTAACTTTGTGCAAATGTGTGTAACAGGCAGAAGGAGGCGTGGCAGACTCCATAAAGTTTATAAGTATATTCTTACTCAGGATCACTAGCCGAGTCAATTGAGCCATGTCCGTCTGTCTGTCCGGATGTCCGTCTGACTAGATGAACACACAGATCGCAGCTATTATAAACGCTAGAGACACCATACTCGGAATGAAGTTTTCTATATACTATGCGCAGATCAAGTTCAGACCAAACGCCTCCGCAAATCCACCGCCCGACTGTTGCTCTCGTAAGTCGTGTAAACTTGTCTGCGATTTGGAGAAATATGTTCTTGGAACTGGCTGCATACGGTTCTTATAGCTGTACCCGTTTTTAAATAAATACAAAATGGGTACGGTTACAGCATAAACAAAAAACAATATTAAGTATATATGTAACATGGATCCCGCTGTGTTTTGAACAGATAAACTAATATTCACACATTAAGTCTATTTCGGGCTAGATTTGACAGTTTTCGCTTGGAGAACTATCTCGAGTAAGCGTAACAATAGAGGAAGGAATTGGAATAAGGAATTACAACTCTATTTGGGATTTGACAACTCTTCCAAAGGGGGACGGGATGCCTTCCGTACGACCCACCCGTTATGTAGAAGTTCGAGTCCCCCGAACACAACAGGATTTCGAAACTGTGTTGTTCTCCTTCCCTAGTGTGTTTGTTAGTGTTAATGTTACGTAGAGAGAGAGAGAGAGCAAACAGGAAATATCGAAAATCCTTATAGCAAGAATCACCCCGAAATACGCCTGAACAAGAGTGAATGCTACTGAAGGAATCCGGAAAACACTTTTTTAAATTTATTTTTCTCGCTGCCTTCACTTGAATAAATTTTACATTTTAAACCAGTGCGCTCGACTGTTGCTCTCGTTTCCACCTGATATTTATGTAAACCTAGCTCAAAATACTGAGAGTCAAAAAATTGCGACTCAAATATTTTTATTTTAATATTTATTTTAAATGGATTCTAAACAGGGACCGAAAATAATGATTATTTGGTTTTTTTTGAGTGAAAAAAATTTCGATTACAAAATAACGACTATTTGTTGAACGTTATTTTTTCGATCAAAAATATCGTTCAAACTAAGATTGCACCTCTTATAACAAAGATATTATACAAATTTTGATACAGGCTTATAAAGTGCTTCAAATGGTTTTAATAGTAATTTTTTTCTGACAACATAATTTTGAGAAAATCAGAGTTTTAAATAGTCGTCTACATGAAGTAACATATATGATATGGTATCTGTAGTTTTTGCGTGGCCTTCGAACATTGAGCAGCGGTTTTGAAATTTTATTTGTAACTAGTAAAAAACCTATAGTCAAGCATGCCTTAGAGTGGTATACTTGCTACTCCATTTGTTAAATTAAAAGTGAAATTTACATTACAAATACTCTAACAATTACCAAAGATTATCATTTGTATTATTTGTATTATTTATTTATTATTTTATTATTTATTTTATAGACCGGTCGTCCAAATATAAAAGGTATCGCAAGTGACGATCTCCTTGACGGTACCCGATAGTCAGTGCAATAAAATGTGGTGCAATGCAGCCACGCGAACTAACAACAAGCGCAAACAGGGCTGCTAAACGGATTATAATTTGTAGGAGAGATAGATACCAGGGGCAGCAACTGCTATAATTTTTACATCCTTGCAGGGGGTATAATCATTTTGGAGTTTGCAAGGCACCTTTGGAGACATCTCAGACCGCATAAAGTATTTACTATATATTCTGAATTAGCATCACCAGGGTAGTCAAAATAGCCATGTCTGTCTGTCTTTCCGTCCGTCTATCTATTGCAACGCAAGCAATTCCCTCTATCTTAATTGCTGCATATATTGCAATATTAATATACCTGCACGCTGTGAATAGTCGGAATGAGCCGGATCGAACCGATATATCGTATAGCTGCCATACATACTACAGGCTGATTTTTGTTATTTGTCAATATATTGCAAATATATAATATGTATATAAAACTTTATCAAAATAGCACTACTGTAACACAGCCATAGAAACGATCAAACGAAATAAAGATTTTTATATGAAGACCTGTTTTAATTTTAGAAATTACTTTACTTAGATACATTGTATAAAATATAAACAATGCTTTTAATTCTGCACGATTATATAAAACTAGTATTGCAAGTTCTATACTGTAAAAGTATACACCTTTCGGCATGCTAAAGGCAGTCGTTCTTCCTCGTTTTCAATAAAAACCAGTAAGCAAAGGATACCCTTATACACCTATACATATGCTCATGCTTTGAAATTATTCTCGACAGACGTCGCTCGCCTGCCTCCCCTGTTAGCTGACACAAGCACTTAGTTTAATGCTTGTACTTTCTTGAATAACTTCTGTGTTTATTTTTTGATCCGATTAATATAAGGGAAAGATAGATATTATAGAGAGCTAACTATAGGTCATAGTCAGTAAGTTATAACTCACATACGGCACTTACAAATAGACTTGAAAAATTTAAATATTAGTTTGCGGAGGCGGTGGGCGTGGCACCCAATATTTAAAATAAATTAGATCTGTGGCCAGTTCACATAAACCATCATCGTGCCAAATTTGGAGTCTCTAGCTCTCTTAATAATAACTGAGATCTTGATGTTCAAACATACAGACGAACAGACAAACAAAAAGGGCTCAATCGATGTCAATAGTGATCCTGAGCAAGAGTATATACACTTTATTATTTTGCCTCTATCTCGTTTACAGGTTGGGCATGTCTTATAGTAACTCTTTACTAATACTATTAATTCTTGTGAACCCCAATGGGTTTTCTGGGTTTTCCCCAATTCTTTGCAACAAATGCTGGTTCGGTTATATTTTTGTTTATCCCAGATAAAATTAAATTAAATTAATTTTAAATTTAAACAACTTAAAATTTTGTAAACGTAAACCTTACGCTTAATTATTTTAAATTGACTTTTTAAATAATTCTTTGTATTAATATATTTTCTAATTCAGTCGACTTTAAATTAAATTAAATAAATAAAAAATGGGGTCTCCCACGCCTCCTTCTGCCTGTTACATACATTTGCCCTTTTTTTTAACATTTTCAATGGTCGTAGGGTATAATAAGAGTTATTGCACTAAGCATCCAGTATGGCCGTCAGCCGTTAGAGGCAGTAAGGGGAAATAAATGTAACCATAGCTTTGGCTGTGGTACGTGCCGTCCTTACTCCTACTGACGGAAGTGCGGCTACACTCTCCACGTGGGGGCAGCTGGAAGCAGGCCCCTAGTACGGTCATGTCTCTGCTAGGGGTGCTGACTAATTGTAGTCGGGCGAAGATCGTGAATCTATAAATCACCCCAATCCAAGGCGGAACAGCATACGCTAATGCATGGCCAGGGGGTAGCCTGGTCTCTAGTATGCGGACTCTGGATACCTGTCGCCCTCCAGTTTCATTCAGACTTCCCACGGCACGCGGGCTATGTCGTGGGTGACCTTCCCTTCCCGCTTACTCGTGGGACCAAATTTTATGGAACTAACAAAAAAAACAGAAAAGTCTGATGCGGCTTTGATAGCATCAATCCAGGGTGAAGCCCTCACGGCCGACCCCAACACCAGCACTGCAGCTATTGGGCTGCTGGCTTCCACCCCCAATACTACGGATTTCGACTCTAGTATTTCTGGGGACTCGGATAGGCCACGAACTCCCTTGGACACTGAGTTCGCTAGTGCTGCTTTCTCGTCCAACAACTGCTCAGGCATGCAGTCGAGGTGATGTCCTCTGACGCTGAAGCTGACGGTGACCTGATCAGCTTTGCTGACGACGCTTCCGTGGCCTCTCAGAGGTCAGGCCTCACGGAAGCAGGCTCCCAAATCCAGACGCTGCGACTGGATTCGGGGAACGCCTTCGTCAAAATGAAGACCCGCGAGAAGAAGCTATTCAAAGCTGCACTCGCAAAGGGTTCGAGCAGAGCAGAGGCTCTTGCTATCAACACTGCGCCCCCCTCGGAAACTAAGGCTAAGCGGACGCGTGCTGACGACACGTTCCCCGAACCCCAAGGGTCTTCAACGAAGCCCAAAAAGACTCATGTGGAGTCCACAAAGCCACTCTTCAGCCAAGTGGTAAGCAGAGTGAAATTGGGCTTCACTTCGGCTGATCCCACTAAACCCCTTTCACCGGAGCAGTTGACTACGGTGCAAGACAGCATCCTGAAGGCAATGTCGCTGCCCTCCACATCGGTTGCCGGTCCAGGTTTCGAGGCCTGTATACCTCGAAATGAATGGCTGCTCCTTGTGTGCGAGGATAGCATCACCGCTGAGTGGGTCAGGGGAGCTGTTGGACATATCAGGTCCATCAGCTGCCTTGATGTCAAACTGTTGGAGGAATCTGAGTTCCCAAGAGCTCACCTCATTAGAGGTTACTTCCCCAACAGCGCTGAACTCCCACCCGCCTCAATTTTGGGACAGTTGGATAACCAAAATTATGAACGCTTCTCAACGAAGCTGTGACGGGTGGTTCAACACAGCCTTAACGGCAAAACGACGCACCTCGCGATGATGGTCGACGAGGCGTCGTATAAGGTCCTGACGGATCTTAAGGGTAATGTAAAATACCGGTTCACCAGGGTGAAACTTATCCTTGAGAACTCCGCCGTCAGGGTCTCTCCCACTCCTGCCCTGTCCCCTTCCCCATCTCCAACCATTCCCCCCTATCAGCGCTCCTCCGGCGGCAGCAACGGTGGCCTCCACCGGCGTGACAGCAGTTGCTGAAGCTCCGGTGGCGTCCACTAGTGCCGCAGCCGCAGTCGCGCTGAAAACCGAAATCCCTAAACCCCCGTTCATTGTGGTGACTGCCCCGAAGCCCACAACGGGCCGTACGAGGCCGGTGCTTGGCAACGGGCGCCCCCTATCGCGTCAAGGCCCATCACCAGCTCTGTGCGGAAACCACCCGCAAGGGTACCTTCGGCGACCGGGGTCGCTAGGCGACCTCCTCCGAGCAGCTCCTCCAGACTGCCGAAGGGCATCCGAGGTAATGACTCTCGGGGGGGCAAGGCAGGTGGCCTTGTCACCAAAGCCCTGAAAGAGGATGCCGAGCGCCATTAAGGTGCTCCAGGCGAACCTGCACCACGCCAGAGGAGCGTCCGCCACCATGTGCAGGGTCGTCTGCGAGGATGCAATCAACCTGGCTCTCGTCCAAGAGCCATGGCTGATCGGTGGCCATATCCGTGGACTATCATGCGGATCATTTAAGTTATTATATGACCGCATGGGTGGTGCCCCTCGCACTGCTATTGTTGTTAATAACAATGTGAGACACTTCCCTTTACCTAATTTCATCCACAGAGACCTGGTGGCAACGGCTATTGAGGTAGCCACGGCTGAGGGTGTCCGGGAGGTAGTGATCGCCTCTGCCTACTTCCCGGGCGACGTGGATGACGTTCCCCCCCACTGAGGTTCAGCGGCTAGTGGACTTCTGCCGCCTGCACAACAAGCCGCTTGTGATCGGCTGTGATGCTAATGCGCATCACACGATCTGGGGAAGCAGCGACGTCAACAAACGTGGTGAGTCCCTTTTAGAGTATCTACTGTGTTGTCAATTAGATGTTGCTAACATAGGGTGTAAGCCTATCTTTATTAACGCCATTAGGGAAGAGGTTCTGGACCTTACCCTAGTCAGCAACTCTATTGTGAGTTCGCCTAGCCAACTGGCGGGTCACAGACGAAGCCACTTTGTCGGACCATCAGCACATCAGGTTCGACCTCCCTGGCCAAGCCGAGATCCGCCAGAACTCTTTCTGTCCCAAAAAGACAAACTGGGAACTCTTCAAAGCCTCTGTGGCTTTTAAAGCAGACTCGTTGATCAGCAGCCCTAATTCTATCAGTGAGATAGAACTTGCTGCCAACATGCTTCAAGATGTGCTAATCACATCCTTCGAGGACAGCTCTGTTCGGAAGACCCTAAAGGTTAACCGTAAAGTTCCATGGTGGAATGAGGAACTGGCTGCACAAAGAAGGAAGGTTAGAAGCCTATTTAACAAGGCCAGATCTAACCGTGTCAGTTGGGACGTCTATAGGGACTAATTATAACAAGAACATTAGACGTGCTAAACGCGATACGTGGCGCAGAGGCAGCGAGGCTCCACAAAGTATTGGCCAAAGGGTCGTCTAATGGGATAGGGCTTCTTAAAAGAGCAGATGGCTCTTATACTCAAGATCGCAGGGAAGCACTTAACCTTTTACTACAAGTCCACTTCCCAGGTTCGGTGGCGAACCCAGATCTATCCAGTCACGATGACGCCACCTTGTCGCCGGACGCTCGTGGGTCCAGTCTATCAGGAACCATCTTCGACCCTGAAAAGGTCAAATGGGCTGTAGATTCCTTCGCTCCCTTCAAAGCCCCAGGGGGCGATAAAATTTTTCCAGCCCTCTTACAAAACAGCCTGGATCACATTCTTGATCCGCTGGTCGGCCTTCTTAGGGCTAGTCTCACTTGGGGTTACATACCCATCTCTTGGAGGAGAGTTAATGTGGTATTCATTCCCAAATAGGGGGAATCGTCCCCCTGATCAGCCTAAGTCATATCGGCCGATCAGTCTTACCTCCTTTCTGGTTAAGACAGCGGAAAGGCTCGTAGACAGTGTTCTCGGTGTTCTCTGCAGAAAACTTATCCTCTGCATCCCACGCAATTTGCGTATATTGCCGGAAGATCGACGGAGGTCGCTCTTCACAAGCTAGTGGGCAAAATCGAAAGAGCCCTCGTATCCAAGAACATTGCTCTGTGCTCTTTTCTTGATATAGAGGGTGCTTTCGATAATACCGGCTACGGGTCTATTTCTGCTGCGCTGAAATATCGCCCGTCCTCTAATCCGATGGATTGATGCTATGCTCAAACACCGGACTATTTCCTCTACCTTGGACTCCACGACTGCTTTCATTAGTGCGGTTAAGGGTTGTCCCCAAGGAGGGGTTTTATCCCCCTTACTCTGGTCCCTAGTAGTTGATGAGCTACTGAGTATTCTTGCGGAACAGGGCGTGGAAGCAATCGGCTACGCTGACGATCTGGCGCTCATAGTGTATGGGAACTTTGCCAACACCGTGACAGCGCTGATGCAATCTGCTCTGAACACGGTTAGTAGATGGTGCGTAGATGTAGGTCTGAGCATCAATCCACAAAAGGCAATTATTATTCCCTTCACTAAGCGCCATCTCGTTGACATAGGTCAATTGCACATTGGCGGCTCTCCCGTGGGACTTTCCAACGAGGTTAATATCTAGGGGTAACTCTTGATAAAAGACTGAACTGGAACTCCCATCTAAATAACACCCTATCAAAGGCAACTCATGCCATGTGGGCCTGCAGAAGATTCTTTGGTAGGATCTGGGGTCTCAAATCCTGCACCATTCGGTGGTTATTTGAGATGATGGTAAGACCCATCGTTACCTACGCTGCCATTGTATGGTGGCCTAAGGTTACACAGGTCACTGCCATCAACAAATGCACTAAACTGCATAGGCTATTTTGCCTTTCTTTGACGGGTGCACTTCCCACCTGTCCCACAACAGCAATGGAACCAATTTTAAATTTGACTTCTTAGAATCAAGCTTCAATCTGGGCTTCTAGCTACCGAATCGGGGCATGCTAGACTTATCAAAGACATTCCTGGCTTAGAGATCTGCTCTAGATCAGATTCTATGACCAAGGAACTCTTCTTTGGCGCAAAATTCAGAACCCTCATCCCGGACCGGAGGGACTGGGATGCTGGCAACCCCCTCATGGTATACACTGGTATACTGACGGGTCAAAGACTGATCAGGGGGTTGGAGCTGGGATACATGGTCCCAACTCCAAAACCTCGAGTGCTATGGACAAGTGGCCCACGGTTTTTCAATCCGAGGTTCATGCCATCGAGTTCTGCTGTCGTCTTATCCTTGAGAAGGGGATCAGAGGAGCGAACATCTACATCTTCTCGGACAGCCAAGTTGCCATACTAGCCCTCTCCTCAAAAAGAGTAGGTTCACGTATGGTGGCCGACTGTTGGAACTGTCTCCAGAGGCTTTCCAACAGAAACAAAGTTACCCTCCTATGGGTACCTGGAGACTCTGGTTTCCAGGGCAACGAGCTAGCGGATGAGCTAGCGAGGGCGGAGTCATCAGCCCCTCTGCATGGTCCCGAACCCTTCTGCGGCGTGGGGTGGTCAACTATTTCATCCCTTGTGAAAACATGGGCGAATAGGCTGACCGAACGCTACTGGTTCTTCCAACCAGGGATGAGGTAGGCCAGAGAGCTTACGAATCCCTCGATTAAGCGAAGAACATACCTACTCTCTCGGAGATCTCTATCTCATTGTTGGCTACCTTAGTGGACACCACTTGGTGAACTATCACCTCAAAAAAATGCGTCTGTCCTCGGATGCAGAATGCAGGCTCTGTAAAGAGGACGACGAAACCACGAAACACATCCTGTGTGATTGTCCAACCTTGGTATGGATTAGGAGGAAACATCTGCATGTGGAAACCGCAGTTCCCGAGCACATTGTCCGTTCCTCGACAAAAGACCTGTTATGCTTCATCAGAGAAGCGGAACAGCTTTTGTCATCATCAGATCATTCTGGTCGCAGTGCCTCGCCCCTTCTCTGCTGTGAGACTCCCTTACAATAATAATAATAATAATAAGCATCCAACATAAAGATTACTCAAACAGCGGAAATTACATGTCTGATGCTTTTGGTTTATTAAGAGATCGGCTCTCTTTATTAGCATCCCTGAAGCAGCGCACAGCGGTATAAGCTCAGTCGCACAATGACATCGAAACGATGAGGCACAGCCGTATCGTTGTGGATCGTTTCAATGTGTGCGTGTATTCATTCACAAGATTGCATCCAGTCGCGTTGCTTGTGAAGTTTGAAAACAGGCAAATGCTTGGGCATTATTAAGTCCATTTCGGGAATTCAGTCTCGAGAGCCAAGAGACGCTGTGTGCTGCTTCGGGGTTGCTAACAGTTTTCCCAGGTTAGCTTCTGTCCCGTCAAATTTGGCTTATTTCAAAGTCCAAAAGCGGAACAAAATCGAAAATATTTTATTTAGTTTTTTTAAATACCGGAAGCTCCATACAATCAGCTATTTATTCACAACTCCTTACAATTCTGCGTTTTTTTAAAGCTTTTTTTTCGCTCTAATTTTGGGAACACTGGTTCCTAACAAAAAGAGCCGATCGCTCACTCGTGAAAGCCTTCGGGCCCTGGAGTCATTATAACCGAAAGCACCACGTGAGTAGATTCCGCTCTTTGAGTACTCTATATGTTCGATGCTTAGTGGTCATGGGTTGATTTTTATTATAAACATCAAAAAATAACTCGTAAGAAAGCTGCAGTCAAGCGAGTCAGGTGACATACCAGCTACCCTTCTTGCTAAGTTTAATTTCATAAACATATACAATACATATGGTACATACACGGTTTCAAATAATTCTGGACAAATGAAGCTCGCGCTTCGCTCTCGTTGGCCTTCCTTATTAATTGACACAAGAACTTGGTGTTATGCTCATACTTTCCTAAATAACTTCTGTGAACATGTAATACCAAAAATGAATGTAACGGGCAGAAGAAGTCGTGGCAGCCTATAAGACCTAGGGATACCAAATGTGACAATATCTGTTATTATTGCACGCAGATCAAGTTTATTTTAGATTTTGGCCGTTCCTGCTCGCCCCTTTAAATTGAAATATTGAATTCCAAACCTAATTTTAATGCAGGACAGTTAACTTACGTAAACACAACAACTATGAACAGCCAAACAATTTTTTTAAAATTTGGTTGCAATCGGATAACTAAGATGGAAGTTATTTAAGAAATTCTAAATATGTACTGATCTCGAATTCCTTCCCTGAAAGTATGCAACACAAAATTCACAAATGCAAATGTATGTAACAGGCAGAAGGAGGCGTCGGAGACCCCATAAAGTATATATATTCTTGCTCAGGATCACAAGCCGAGTCGATTGAGCCATGTCTGTCTGTCTGTCCGTCTGTCTGTGTGAACGCACAGATCTCAGCTATTATAAAAGCTAGAGTTACCAAATTTGGCAGGAAGACTCCTGTGTACTATAAGCTGATCAAGTTTATTTGAAATGTTAGGTGCCACGCCCACCGCCCCCGTAAATCAATAATTTAGTTTTTGAACTTAATTTGTAAGCGCTATATAAAAGATACAACTTTCTGACTTTAATATATACTAAGCTCATTAAAATATCTACGTATTCTCGAAATTACAATCCGATCAACAATTTATTATTTATTTGCATGGTCGGTAGACGTGGCACCAAGCATTTAAATAAACATAATCTGTGTTGGTTCATGCCAAATGGTGATTCTAGCTCTTATAATAGTTTAATCTCTTTGTTCACAGACAAACAGACATCCGGAAAGATATATACATATTTAATATATACATATATGTATATACACATTCTAGAGTCTTCTTCCACTAGTTACACAAAATTGGTACACCCTTTTTAAAAATTTTAAATTATCGAAAATGTTTTATTAATTGTCATTTTGCCCGATTGTTATTGTTATTGGTTGTTATTTATCAAAGTCGTATAATATTCTAATGTTAGTTCAAGGAGAATAAAAGTATTTGTTTCATAAGAAGTAATTGTTAACTTACCGTGACATTGTTAGTAGAAGAAGCGAATAGCAGAAGGACAAAGAAGCTGCTGACCCTCGAGTGATGGCAATTCCTACGCCCATAATATGCCGCAGATCCGTGTGCTCCGCCATAAAGGAGTAGTGTATAAAACGTTCGACGAACAGCACAATAGTCACCACGTAAAAAAGAAATAAGTAGAAAATATTCTGACGATTTTCTTCGAGAAATGTGATATACGCATCCCATTTGGCCAGAAACCAATGACGCGGCTTGTCCTGCATGGGTTCTATGTTGAACGAGGTCATTCGAGCAACATTTGTGGATGTGTCCAGGAAATTTTGTTTGGCACCTTTGCAATCCAATCCAATAGCAACAAAATCACCTTTGTATTCCTTCATCATGAGCTTAAAGTCCTGGTAGGTTAAATGATTTTTGTGCTCGAGACCTACGTCTTGGAACATGCCGTCGATTAGTTCGGTGACCTGATCATCACCTAGGCTAGTTGTCCGCGCAATCTCCACCAAGGAGCGCATCATCTCACTTAGTTCGCCCTTGTCAATGACCCCGTTACGATCATTGTCGCACATATCGAATATAATGCGCAGCTTGTCATCCGTTTTGCCCCGAGAGAAGAGTACAACAGTCTCCAAAAACTCTTGGAAACTGATTCGGCCATCTTGATCCTTGTCCACAATATTAAACATCTTGCGAACAAACATATCATTAGGCTTCATTCCAAGTGCCGCAGCAAACTCCGCCTTGGACAGGCTGGTTCGCATCACAGTCATTACTTCGCCGTCACTAGACGCATCCGAGCGACGTCGCCTTTCGCCTGGCCTCAGACCGAAGGTCAGAGCATAAGCCTCTCTGAAAAAATACTCCAGCCGCTTTTGGCGTCGCTCTCGAGTCTCTGCTCTGGCCAGCATAATGTCACGATTGACCTCCATAAGCGTCAGTTCCTTTTTGTGCAGCAGCAGAAAATCCTCTAGCTTCTTGACGAACTTTCGTCGCGCCCCGTACGATTCAAGCTCCAGAACTAGATCATGATCGCTGTGTACCCGTAGTAGAATATAGGGCTTCTTTTTGATGTGATTGGTGGCCGACTCCTCTACACTGACCACATCTACGTGCTGCAGATTGAAAGTTCGCAGCTTCTCGCCCTTGCGATCTACCGTGTAAATAGCTGCCTCAGGACCAAACTTCACCGTCACTAGGCGCTTATGGTTGGCATGCAGCCACTCACGGGCTAACATCTTATCGACCGAACCCTTTTGCTGCGGTGCACGTAGAGCCTCTTGCCGAATCTTGAGCCTGCGCCGTTTGCTATTCTGCAATTTGACTACGCAGTAGCCCGCTCCAGCACACAGAATGGGCACAAAGCCAAGAAACACGCACACATAGATGAACATGAGCTCCGAGCCAGAGAAGTAATCATAGCCCTCCAAGTAATTGCATGGCTCGAGCTCTGTGGCATTCAGTTGCATTGGCTGTGGACAGGGATCGCCTGCGTGCCATATGAACACATCCTTCTGTATCTCACTTTCTTCAATGTCAGTGCTATTTACAATGATATCCCACAGCGTTATCTTTCTTAGTTCAGCTATTTCGTCAGCCGTGAAAATTCCGTTACGCTCGTTCTCGAACCAGAAACGATCCGCATCACGCAGGCGTTGGAACTGCTCCTTAATCACGTTGGCGAAAAGTTCTCCCGGCTGGCCATAGGATTCTAGCATGCCACCTACGTAAACATCCACGTCATCCAGTTGATTGTCGTAGGCATCCTTAAGCATGCTGTAGATAATTAAGAAATGTATTAACAACGGAAAACAAAAAAGTCAATTTTAAAAACACTATTTTAAACAGTCGTTCTTAAACTAACACGGTAAGATTAAACTTACTTTTATAATACAAATTAAATATAATAATTAATTTACAATTTTTATTTTAACGAGCAACAGTCGAGTGGTACGCGAGAGTAGGATATACTTCGACGTATGTCCCGGAGTAGTTTAATTTGTTAAATTCATACATACATACATATATTGTATACATGCTTTAAATTTATTCTCGACAGATGGCGCTCGAGTTCACGCCTATCCTATATCGCCCTGCCTCAATCAAACTCATACTTTCTTAAATTCTGTGTTTATTACCCGATCGGATTGAATTTTAGACGATACGCAAATATTTCGTTCAGCTTAGAAAAGGGTGATTTTTTAGCTTATATCTTTTTTGCAACACTGGTTTAATCAGCTGACGCACGTTTCCTGTTTTCTATCACTGTCAAACATCTTCAGTTTGGTCTATAATTTAACCATGAATCGTTTTACAAATGAACAACGCTTGTAAGAAAGTTCATCGCGCGCTTCTTCCATTTTATAGTCAGTTTAACCGACACACTGAAGCGGCTATTCTGGCAATTGTGACTAAATTTTGCATCAAATTTACATTGTGGGACATTAAACCACCAACACGCTTACGTAGAGTGCGAACTGAAAAAAATATCGCAGCTGTTTCGGACAGTGTTAATGATGACCATCATTGGACCGTAAGAGAGATGATATCAAACTTATTCTTTCCCAAAATGCAAGAGTTTGAATTGCATGACATCTGGTTGCAACAAGACGGCGCCACATGCCACACAGCACGCGTAACATTGGACATATTAAGAGTCAATTTCGGTGAACATTTTATTTTACGTTCGGGACCGGTCAATTGGCCGCCTAGATAGATCGTCCGAATTAACGCCTTTAGCCTATTTTTTGTGGGGCTATGATAAATCTAATGTCTATACAGACAAGAACGCTTCAATTGACACATTGAAGGACAACATTGAAGCATTTATTCGTGGGATACCAGCCGAAATGTTGGAAAGAGTATGCCAAAACTTGACTAAGCGGATGGACAATTTGAGGCGCAGTCGCGGTTAACGTTTGCATGAAATAATCTTCAAACATGAAATTAGATGGACCGTACTATCGATTCAAATAAATGCATTCATGCATTTCGGTGAACTTTGTGTTTTTTTTTGAAAAACTTTCCTATAGCTCTTAAATCATCACATCAAAAAGTCAGGAGTTGTGTCTTTTATATGTCATCCAGAATTTTAAATCAACTTGTTCTGCGCACAGTTTACGACAGCCTTCATGCCAAATTTGAAGTCTCGAATAATAGCTCAGATCTTGACATTCAAACAAACGGTCATGGCTGAGGATACTTGTGTGGCCTGCTACGCCGAATGAATAATAGAATAAAACAAAACAACTAACAATAGCTACAGTTTACGAGTAGCCCTCCCGACAGAAACTTACTCCAAAAGTTCCGGCTGCGCTTCAAAGAGCTGTGGATTAATGTCCCTCCAGGTGTTTTTTCTATGCAAGCCGTAAGATTCTCTAGCCGTGTTATAGTCAGGCAAACCATTATCACGGCCCCGCATTATGTTCAGGGCCCCCAAATCACGACGTGTAAACTCCATGGGTCCAAAAAGTTTATCGCGTACATCCGAGCAGAGAACTGGATCCTCGCGCTCTGAAATCTGCGACGATAGTCCCATTAGCACCTCCTCAACGCTGGTGTCGCTAAAGAAACCCTGTCAATGTGGATCAACTGTGAATGCGTGTCTCCAGAAACATGTAATCTACTCACGCTAGAATCCCACCAAGTGGAGCAGAGACGAATGGCCGGATATCCCATTGGTGTTTGCTTATAGTTGCATTTGCCATCGCGTCGGTAAATACCAGGTGGAATCATGGTGTGTCCAAATCGAAAGGCAGCTGCCTGAAAAATATGTCCAATACCCGGATGAACATCTTGCTTGTAGCCATCATACGGCGGCAAAGCAGAGCCGAGGAATGCCGGCAAATATTCGTAGACTATCACATTCTGAAGACTAGCGATCACCGTATGCCGTGCCCTCTGAAAAATGTCCTCGTCGCACCAGGTGGGATTCAATCGTTTTATCCGCTGCGCCAAGATATTGTGCCAGCGGAGGAATAGTATTGCGAATGACAGCAATGCCGGATTTTGATTTGTTCGTGGATCACCCAGAACTATAAAATGTGCAAAAAGATATGCATGTTTTTAGAAGGACAAACAGATTTTCGAATTTATATATGTTCTGGCGAACACTTACGAAATAGCCGCTCGGGGCTGAGCATTTTCATGACATTAGGAACTGGATTGTTAAAGAGCGGCACTCGCATTGTGTTGCGCACCGGCAGCTTGCCATCTTTCTGGGTGAGCAGGGTGCCATTGTGAAAGGAGCGCATGGCAGTGAGCCACGCCTCGGAGGTGCTGTAAATGAAACTGCCATCAATCCATGCAGTCATTTGATTTATCTGCGGAGTAGTTTTTATTGTGACATTTTACACCAGCTGGGATGCATACCCACCTGTTCTCTGGGGGCATTGGGGCTCTGCCCAGTACTTCGGTCATAAGCGGCCCTGTGAAAGGGAATGTATTTGCCACCACGGCATTCCCGATCGTACATCTCGTCGCACTTCTCAATCTCAATGCGATGCATCTCGATGGGGCAACCAGACTCTGAGGCCATTACAATCTCATTGGCGACTACCTGTCCGAAGAAAGCCAACAACGCAGTGCGATTGAACTTCGAGCCGAGCCCATCCCGTCCACGCATGAAAAGTCGGCTCAGTCGACGTGTCGAAGGCCTATTGGCACCCGCCATAGCGTACACCCCATCCGAGTAGGACGGCGGCGCCTTCCGCACAAGATGACTATCTAAAATTTGTTGTCCAAACACATTTAGTCGTTTTGACTGTGTAAAATTACAAAACGTCGTTTTGCACTCATTCAGATTAAAAAGTTTATTTTCTACCAGAAAAAAACTTTAATTCGTTTGAAGCTTTTGCAAATAAACTATTTTAAAATTATATGTTACATATTTATGCACATTTATATTTTTAATCGTTTACATACCTACAGAGCCCCAGTCGGGATGGGCTAGATTGTTGTACCACCCATCGTATCGCTGCTTCTCAGTCTGACTAAAAATTTTGTCTACAAATAAAATGATATACATTTGATTTCGAAAAATAATATAGTTAACATGGTATATATCAATTGTTGGAAAACGATGAACTAATTTTCTACAAATATCATTGGTCCCAATGTACAGTGTGTATTATTAATAATACATTTAATATATCGTTATATGGAACGCAAGTAATTTTTAATGAATTTTTTTGAAGCGCTCTAATAAGTGGTAAATTTTTCAATTAAAAGGTGATTTTCATATGTATTTTCGAAATTAAAATCATTTAAATAAATTTCTTGCTGATTTTGTTACTGTATAAAAAGCTGCAAGTTGCAGTTCTTTTACAAAGGTACAAATTTATATATCAGAGATATGCGAGGCGAACTCGAATATTATTATTATTATTTGTTATATTCAAATCCGATTCTCTCTTGAGTCTTTAGTTTTTGGGTTTAATGCGCATGAAATAATAATAATTAATTATGAACAAGATCTAGTTTATTGAAAAATATAGAGAGGAAGGTTTATTCGCGCACTTAATCACCATCAACATCAAATTTTCTAACAATTCTGCATTTACATCTCAATTTCGTTAAAAAGTGGCATAAGATACTTTTAGAAAATGCGCCGGTATGATTATAATGATAACAGGCAAAATGTGAATATGTTACGTTAATAATTCAAATTTAAATTGCGCTAAAATTTCATTGAGAAACAGCGAAAATAATAAGTATAATTGAAGAAGCAGAAAATGAACAAAAATCTAGTGTTTGAAATTTACATATGTAAGTATGTAAATTGTACGTCATACTTGAAAACAACGTTCGCTTTTATTTAGATTAGTGTAGGTATCAGTTTGTAATTGTCTGCTAATAATGTATGGCAACAGAGACAAAAACAGGCCCGAGACTATCATATACTCAATCCGGTTAATCAAAAATGTAGTTAGCAAGCAACCACAGTTTCTAAAGGGTATTAGCCAATGTGTATACATACAAATCAAAAATGTGTACTTATGTATGTACATATGTACATATTCTATTACGGATATCACGTTAGTGTCTTTGGAATTCCACCAGCACCTGCTGCAAAGTTCGGAATCGACTGGGGGAATGCAAAAGTAACGATGATGTGAATAGACACACAAATGAAACAAATGGAATATTAAAAATGTTTAAATGGCACAGCGAATATTTTATACCCTTGCAGTTTTTTTTTTTTTTCAATTTTAACGATTGTTTCTTTTCTTATGTATGTATTACTGATATACCATAGTTGTTTGCTTTTGATCAAATGGAAAAATTAGACATCGGTGTATTATCGACTTATTAGTAACATGCAGCGTCTGAGCGACAGACATACAAAACAAGTTAAACCTTCCTGTTGATGTTAACAAAAATATTCAATTTATTACAAACTAATAGACAAATTAATGCACCCTTTGCATGGGTATTACTTGTAGAGACTACTACAATCGAGTGCAAAGTATTCTGGTAGAATTTTCTGCTTCTGCTTATAATAACTAGTTTGGAAAAAGTACAGAAGATAATCAAAGATGGCCATCACCCTTCAACCCAAACTGTTGATAGAGCAATAGTTGAAGTTTAACTAGACCAAAATAAGTTTAACTATTGGAATTTGGAAGAATTAAACATATTTCAAGTGACTAGTAATTGGTTTATAATTTCTTTGATAACAAAACATCAATGGGTTCAGTGTTAATTTATTACATTTAATCACTAAGCATATAAACTTCTCAAACTCTGGAGATCCGGCAACCTTCTCAATTTGCCAATCACACTTATTTAAACATTCACTTTCAACAGATATTTATCTGTTAAATTTATCGATATCCTTTTAATCATCGTTAAATCCTTCTCTTTCGATCGCTAACTGTCAAGCGCACAACACGTGCCGTTCCGTAACTATTAAAACCTTATACATTTAATCATAATAAATCTTAAGCATGAAACACCATCCATTGCATTTGATTCCATAAAGCGTCTACCAAAACTCTTGTTCACCACACCGTGTATTTGTAAGCTGGTATTTGGTTAAAAATTTGAGACTTAGAAAGAATGCCCACATGACTTAATTTTATCTTGAAATCAATTAACACTATCCATAAAGTCGGTTGTTTGGCTGGACTCTGCAGCCAAATACTGACATCTTAATGAAGCAAACAAACAAATCTTGTTTATGTGCTGCAACAAAAAAAAGTTGCTAGTATCTTAAATTGTTGTCAAAGAATGCAGTCGCACCCTAAAAAGAAGCAACATACGCTATGAGATTTAACGTTTTTGTTTTTGTATTGTCATTATTTTGCTCACACGATGTTAATGAATTCGACTTAACGTCTCGAATCTTTTGACAGTTTTATTCTATTAATTAAAATTGTACGGGCTTAATTAAAATCTCCAATATTGGATATTTAACCCTAAGTTTAAGTTGTTCTAAAGTTTTCCCGAAGGAGTTAGGAAATGCTGAAAAATGACTAATAATAGAGAGCAATAATAAAAAAAATCTTAATAAATACAATTAAATCAACTTTCAATCAATTAAGAATAAATAATAATAAAGAAATATTTCCTTGTCCATGTCGAAGGTTTATTAACCTTGACATAACAATCATACATTGTTTTAAAAGTTGGTTAGTTTAAATTTTACAAAGATCGTTCCTATGGCAACCAAACACAATACATATTGTTATGGTTATACGTACTCAGACCGTTTTGACATACGAGCGCAATTTGTATTGTTTACAGTAACTTAAATGATTAATCAAATAGAACATCGTGAACATTTTCGTTCGACTATTTTTTACAACAACACTCAACAACAGTGCATCTATGAACTGAATTCAATTTTCGGCAATGAAGTTCCATCAAGGACCAGTGTATGTTTATAGTGACTGATTTGTATAAAATTGGAGGGTTTTATTTCCTCTAATCGTTCCTATACTAGTTATGTATAATGTTGTGGAATTGAATAATATTTTAAATGCTATTTGCTCCAATCGCTGAATATTTTATAACGTTTTTTATTTAAATCTTTATTTCTATTCCTATATAAGCTATATACATAGTTGTCCGACTTTAATGAAATGGGATAATTAATCGTCGATTACTGTCTAAATTTAATTGACACTGACAAGTTAAGTTATTTCGAAAATGAAAACTATTTTAAAGCTGAGACTAGTTTGTGTTGTAACGGACACACGTACATATGGACAAACGGACAGGACGATTCCTTTGTTGATGCTTATTCAGAATACCTATTAGGATATGCACATACATATAAATTATTAATATATATTCCAACAACTAAAAACTTCATTATCAGTTCTTTAAAGTGATACAAGATCTGCAACCTCAGAACAAGGCCTAAATTAAGTTGCTGGCGGATAAAAATTGCGAGTCAGTGACTTTTGAGGCTTACATTTGTGTAATTTAAAACACAAGATGGTATACGTAAGCGATACGATTTTTGTTGTGTTTTAAAAAAACGATGCTGTAGATCTATAAATGCGATTGCAATATGTATTGATTTTTAGATGCAGAAATGGGCGTAATCAAATTTTAAAATAAACTTGATCTGCGTGCAATAGTTAGATATTTTTGCATTTTTTTTTTTTTTTCGATTATAGTCTCTAAGATTTAGATTTTAATAGGGGACAGACATACAGACCGCCAAAAGGATATGGCTATATCGATTCGGCTGTTGATGCTTATAAGAAATATATATACTTTGTGGGTTCGGAGAAGTCTTCTTTTGCCTTTTTCGGTTGGCGGAAAGTAAAAAAAACAGGTACAACAAATCCAACACATATTGTGTTCTGTTCAAATTCAGAAATTGTAACATTCAGTTATAGTAATGATGACAGCATTTAAAATAAATATTTGACCCAATTTTCTTATGATGAAATTCTCATTCATCGCATTTCCATTGCTGTACCGCTTCAAATTACTTCGAGTCACTATATGATCTAGCTACCATAGGATCAATCGAAGAACTATGTTAAGAAGCTTTGTATTTCATATTATATTCTTTTATATTATATAGGAATAAAGACAGAAGCAGATAGAAACACGTATGTAGGCTTTCTCTATTGTTTAAAAATAATGAGATACCCGATAAATCAAATAAAATTGAGAATTTATTAATATTTGACAATGCCTGTACCCAATATAATTTGATGTATGGTAATGAAACTTAAATGACGTTTAAAATCTCTTCATAGATTTTGTTTATATTTTCATTTACCAACATACGTACTGTTGGTTTTTATAACATCTGAGTAAATACGTTCATAGCTCTTTTCATCTTGACATCTCGAAACAAACCGTACTTAACTTTGTGACTGTTAAACTAATGTGCGGCTTATTATAATTAAGAGTATATGTGTTATGTAAAAATATAGTGTATAAATATGTATGTGCCAAGTCGGCGTTAGGTAACAGTTGTTTCTCTCTCCGAAAGTCACTCTAATTCAATTTGTTTGGCTACGTGCGAACCGTACTCACCATAACAATGTATAAATCCTACATTTACGCTCAGATTGATCAGCAGCAACAAAGGCAGGCCGATGCGAGGGACCAGTCTCCAGCTATGCCGACTATTTGTTTGTGTAGACGACGCCCGCTGTCGGGTCATGCGCGGAACACTCATATTGATTGCTTTTGTTATAAGCAAATTTGTTGGCTTGCGGATTATATTGTGAAATTAATTACACAATCTTTGTGTAGCAGTAGGGTGTCGATTTCTTGAAAGCGACTCCTAACTTTGCATTATATTTACAGACATTTGTATTATCAAACAAAACTGCTCTCGACACACGCCTACGATTTTACTGTATGCTCATCATCTTTTCCATCGATTTGGCGTAAGGTAAGAATCACTGCAAAAAATAAAACATTAGATTTAAGACTCAGATTCATACTATTTGAAGAAAATGTATGCCCTAGAAGAAGGTATATTCATTAGATACAAAAGACTACATCTCCGATCAGAGTCGCAACGCGATGTTCGTCAGTTTGTAAACAAGTCACAAGTCTCCCGCTACCCAAAGCGTAAAACGGGTGGTGTATTAGAACTTTTAACTAAAAATGTATGTAAAATGCTGAAGGAGACGTTTCTGATCCCATAAAATATATACATATGTATATTCGTCATCAGTAGCTATGCCCGTCTGTTTGTCCGTCGGTATGAAAATCTAGATCTCGGAGACTATAAAGTCTACTCTTACTAAATATTTTGACACTGTGTAAATTAAATTCTAGAAAGTTACAAAGCTTAGTACTCTTAGTAATTTTTCAAATTTTGGTTGCAACCGATAATTCAAGAAGTTATTAAACAAATTTAAGGGGATGCAAAACAAATACGTTAAGCTCGGTTGTAGTTTTTGTTGTCTCTCAGTTTTCAAGCTATCTTTATGAAACTTCACTTTATTACGATACAAACAATATAAGCCATCGTACTGTCATAGAAGCTATCGGCTATTGATTTTGGTCAATTTTAAAGGTATCGCCACGAAACTAGCCCAAATTAAAGAGGCGACAGGGCAGGAGTGGTCAAATAAACTTATGTATATTATAAACAATACATACAATCAGCTTTGACCTTTTAATTGTTCATCTTATTTCGCGATCTTTTGATTTCTCTTCACTTTCGTTTTTTATGAGCTGTACTTTTCGAATTTATAGTTATTTATATTGACATGTTAGAATTTATAAATTAGTATTTTTTCAAGAATGATAGTTGTAAATTATACAATAACTTAACAGTGTTTAGCTTTCGTCTGGTTTTGTCTGAGACGTGTGTGAAGGGTAAAATAATCAAAAAGACAAAATTAAAAAATAACATTTATATGGATATATCCACCATTATAAGGCGCACCCGACAGTAAGATACCCTTTTGAAAAACCGATACAAATACACTGAGATATTATTGCTTTCTCTCTCTTACACATATGCACGCAACGCATACTAAAACAAATCAGCTTCAATGACTTGATTGAAGGGTAGACACTATTATTCAGCTCAAGTTTATTCACACAGAAATCTGGACAGTCAAATAGACCAAAGTACTGTTGGGTCTATCACACCACCTGCCTGTTAAATACATTTGCACAAAGTCATTATACCCTTTTTTACCATTTTTAATAGTCGAAGAGTATAAAATGGTGGAATTTCGTATGAAAAACACACATTTTTAGTAGTGAAACTTATGATAAATTTATAAATCATGTGCGGTAGAAAAGAGTTATATAAAGATACGTAAATTGTATTTTATATTTTGTAATTATTTATTTGGATGCCACACACCGACTTTGTAGTGCGCACCAGGTAATGCTTTTTGTCTTTCACGGATACAGGTAGACAATCGTGCAAACACATAAGCAACAAGTCGACGTCAACGCGCGCAGGCAGCGCTGTATTTGTTGTCTGATCCGATTATAATATAAATTAGATGCATATACTTTAGAGTCATCTATGTGTCTGCCATAGAATAAAGATGTAACTTAAATACTTTACTTGAAAGCACAACAGATTACGTGGGCGATGGGCGTGTCGTAGAAATTAAAAAAAAGCTTTATCTGTTTGGCTCCTTATTGGCTCAGTCAGTATACCCATGGAGGAAGGGTATAAAAACTTCAAATGCTGCAATCAAAAGTAAAATTACTTGTTTTTAAAACAATGTTGCGCAAAACTACACAAAATTCGTCACTTGTTTTGTAGATATTTTAAAAACTATTAGAATTACACATATTAAGTGAACACCTGGATTTTGAAAGTTTAGTTTTAACAACAGACAATCAGACAATCCAACAATCAATTGAATTTGTTTTTTTTTTTAGTTTTGTTTAATTTGTTATAATGTTCACTGAAGGGATTGTAATTGTGTGCTGTTTATTATTAAGAAGAAGCCAAAATAATAATATGTTAAAAATTCGTCAAATATTCGTCAATGAAAATGTACGCACGCAAACGTCAAGAAGACGACTCTTAATATGAACAAAGAGAAGGCAAAAATATGCCTCCAGATATGTATATCGAATTTTTCGTGGGAGCAACAGAGATGGCAAGCGAGCCGAAAACGCAAAGCAACAAAAAATAAGTGCTAAGACATTTTTATTGCATAGTGTACTTTTTTTTTTGTTTGCTACTTGGTGCTTTCTTTTAATTTTGTTTGCAGTCGTGGTTTAGCGATTTCAACAATTTTCTATCCATATTACTGTGATTGGTGCTTGAAACGAGCACAAATGAAAATTAAAGTGAAGACAACCCCGAACAGAGGAGCAACAATAACAAAGATGACTATAGCGCATGCGCGACACGATTACATTCACTCTCACTAACAAAAAGACAATCCAGTTCCGTTTCGTTTTCTTTCCACGTCACACCAGTTATCCAACACAGCGGTCAATAACAACGTCCGCACCGGCCAAAAGTTTGTTGATTACTGAAACTCAGCTGTACAGCAGACAGCTGGGCTAGGGTGAATACAGAAAACTCACCACAGTACCACTACCTCCGTCGCCATCGTCTTAACAATATTGTTTAACCGGTCTAGTGGTTGCCGTATGAATTCTTCTTTTTCCTTTGCCATTTCAGTGTTCCCCTTACGCTCCTGATCTGTCTATATATGATTTATAATTTTTGGCACCAAAACGTTTCGTATTAATTATTGTGGTGTCAATGCTTTTGCTCCGTATGCACTAAACAGAAATCTGCCAAGCTATATACAAAATCGAGGCATGCAGAAATACTAATAATAATGAAATTTCATTTTGGTTTCCAAACAATTGCTGAAAAGTGTTTAGTGTTGCCAGATCGATGAAATTTGTGTTGATGGCATTGAACAGCTGATCGCGTAGAACGAAGAACACCGTTTCACATTTTCCTTATGATGCCATCAGCTGTTCGAATCAAACGGGTTGTCAAACGAAATAAAATCACAGCTATTTTAAGCAATGCAATGTAAACAAAAGAGTTTTTCTGTTTTACGATTTTTTGGTATTTTTACAGTGGCTTTCAGCTAGTTTCGTCCTAGAGCGCATCTGAACTTAAAATGTAACTTTAAAGTTTAATCTGGAAGAGAATTATGAACGAAGTATTTGGACTTTTTAGGATTTTTTGTGTAATTTTTCGAGGTTTCATACATTTTACATTAGGGCCGTTTTTAGCTTGGCCCAAAACAGCACGGTAAATTAATTCATTACACGGGGACAACTCCATATTGACCGTTCCATTTTTCAGGTATTTTTTCTGATCAAATCGGAAATGCCCTCCAAAATATAGTAAATCGACAATTATTTTATTTCATTCAGAGTTGTTCTTTGGTATAACATCAAATCATAGTTTCTAACTAGTGAAGTTAAAATAACACTGCGATTCAAAAGAAGTTGCGTTCTACTGATACAGCTACATAAAAAAAAGGGAAAAGTTGTATCTTTAATATGTCTCTTAGGTGAGTCTTCTGCGTGGAAACAATCATATGAATGATACACGAAGTAAACACAAAAACATTAATTCACATTAATTAGTCTATGCAGCTTCCATGATAGCTGATTACACAAAGTGAGGGACAGACTGCGACGGACAGACTGTATGTACGAGTATATGTCGCGAAATGTTGACTCTACTAAATAAAGTCCTAGGCATTGAGTTAAGTTCAATATAAATTTGTGTACATGTTTTTTTTTATATTCTTATAGAAAATCAACACGCGTCAAACTTTTGTGAAATAAAATATATAGCCTGTGGTCAAAACTCTAGGTATAGTGTTTGTAGGAATGTCGTCCTTCAACACGGTTGGATCATATTGGCCCCTTTCAAGTTTAAAACCTGTTTTAATGAAACTTGTTACACTTGGTTTTTATTACACCATTCTGAAAAAAAGTCAATTCTGTCGGACCGCATCGATTTATTACAAAATTGCCCATATAAAGCGATGATATAACCCAATTAACAATTTGAAAGTACAGGCTTGTGCACTTACAAATGTGAAGGAATTAAGAGTATTCTTCAAGGGATTCGTAAAATATTGAATTTATTAAATTTTAAAATTCAATAAAAAAAAAAAAAACTGGAAGCTTCCGAGACATAATTTTTTTTACCTAATTCTTCCTTATTCCTAAATAAATATAGCACTATCTGTAAAAAAAAAAATCGATGACGAGGGAAAAATCACGTATTAAACCTTTATCACTAAGCAATGAACATTGCACACCCTTCGGTGAAGTATTAATTTTTAAATTCAATCACATATGTACATACCATATGTATGTGCTTTGAAATTAATCTTGACACGCCTCCTTCTGCCTGTTACATATATTTGCACAAAGTTAGTATACCCTCTATTTGACAATTTTCAGTATTCGAAGGGTACCATTTTTGACCATTTTCTATGGTCAAGGGGTATAAAAATAACACTCAACAAGTAATCATAATCATTATAACCGACATCACTTCAGATATGTCTAGAGTTGACTAGTAGAAACTTTTTGGTTCTAATTTTTTGTTGCTTTACAAATTTTCTGTGTTTTTTATTTTAAAACCAGTAAGAAAAGCAAAAGTCGCGCAGCATGCGACAGTGGGATACCCTTCGACCTATGTAGTTTAATTTGTTAAATTCATAAACATATACATACATATGCACATGCTTTACAATTATGCCTGACAGATGGCGCTTGCGTTTCGCTCTCGCCCGCCTCCCTTGTTAGCTGACACAAACACTTGGTTTTATGCTCATACTTTCTTGCGTGGCACCCAAAATTTAAAATAAACTTGATCTGCGCCTGGTACACAGAAACCTTCATGCCAAATTTGATGTCTATAGCTTTTATAATAGCTGAGATCTGTGTGTTCATCTGGTCATCCGGACAGGCAGACATGACTCAATCGACGCGGCTAGTGATCCTGAGCAAGAATATATATACTTTATGGGGTCTGCCACTCCTCCTTCTGCCTGTTACATGCATTTGCCCAAAGTTAGTATACCCTCTATTTGACAATTTTCAGTATTCGAAGGGTATAAAAAAAAAATCATTTGTGATAAAGTACCTTAACAAAAAGCTTACACCATAACATACAGAGTCCGAAATTTTGGTTTTTGAAGAAAGGCCGACTTTGTTTCAAATTAAATCAACTTATCAGTACTTATTCAAACTGCAGAATTACATGGGGTACATTTTATCAAAATTGGACAACTTTATCTTATAGCTTTTATAGGAACAATCAGTTAATTATAAAGATTTACATAAACTAGACAAGCGCTACAATCGGTAGCAATTTTGGAAAACTTTATACATATGTAATTCCCCATAGCGAACTGATTGCAAATTCTCTCATACAGACAAACAGCCATACACGTAGCCATCAATGACTGGTAACAGCGAGAGAGAGAATGTTGATTGCAATTTGGCAGATGTATGAAGTACCAACCAATGCAAGCAGAACCGATTGACGTGGGCAACTGGAATTTTAAATAAACTTGATCTGCGTATGGTATACAGAAAACTTAATGCGAAATTTGGTGTCTCTAGCTGTATAAGAACTGAGATTGTAGCGTTCATCTAGAGGGGCATGGCTCAATCGACTTGGTCCTGATTAGGACTATAAATACTTTGTGGGGTTTGCCACGCCTCCTTCTGCCTGTTACATACATTTGCAATCCCTTTTTGACCATTGAAGTCAAAGATTATGTTTAAATTTCCATCGATTAAAGTTATAACAAATATATTAACGAATTCATAAATATTGTTACAATAATCGATACCAATATATAAAACTAGTATAGGAACGATCGGATGATGTAAAACCTAACCTAACCTAACCTCAAGAGTAGATTACCTTCGGCGTTCTTTTTTTTTTTTTTGATTTGAGGGGACTTGAGTGCCAAGTTCATTTCAAAGAGTTCGCAGTGAATTCCATTGATAATCAAGTGCTTATACCCGATAACCATAGGGTAGAAGGGTATTATAACTTTGTGCCAACCGAAAATGTAGGTAACATGCAGAAGAAGGCGTGGCAGACCCCACAAACTATTATATATATATATATTCATAAGTATTCCTAATAATATATATTCTTCTATATGCTTAAGTGCCTACAGCGCCACCGGTGCGGTATTCTGATATGTAACATACTATATATAAGTAAGTACAACAAAAGTTCACGCATTGTGAACAATCAGTGGTTAATCGTTTTAAGTTGGTTTTGGATTTGGATTCAACATCAATATTAATTTTCGCTATTTGTGACTACTGTAACAGTCAATTTCTCGCTCATGTATGTGTGCCTGTGTACCTAATAATATTTATAAGTATCAAACACCTGGCCGGGCAAGTTTGTATTTGACAACATCGTGGCGAAGGTCTTAGCCGGGTTACTTACTAAATACCATGACTCGACAGCGACAACGCACAGTTTGTGTAAAAAAAAGTTTATATGAAATATTTAACAGGCAGTTGACAATAAGAAGACAACAGTCACGGCAAACGAAAAAACAGGGTGAAGGCTTGTCGAGTCTGCTCGACTGTGATATACCCTATACCCACCTAACCAACATGATTCTTACATATTCTACTAATTGTATGTATGACGTCTTTTGTGTTGAATATTTTTCAAGGTCTCACAGTGCACACACGCCAAAAAGTGGTACAATTTTTAGTTTTTGAAACACGCTTGCCCAACCCCCAATATATAACAACATAGCGTATACGTAACAAATAAATAAAAACTTCTAGTTTTTTTATTATTACTATTTTGTATTATTTTCACTGAAACTATTCAATTTGCAAATGCTGTAGAATTACGATTGTTGTCAATCCAAACGTCCAGCAATGGTGCATTACAGATCTCAATTGCAAGCTTAAAGAATCGTAAAATTCACAAAAATGTGAAAACCAAATTACTATAAACCTGTACCTCTAATTTATTTTGAAATACATTTCACATCTTATAAACTCGCACAATTTAAGCTCTACTCCACAGAAGACGGGCACATTGGTATGGCTTTTATAAATAATAGGCAGTTGGAGGCGTGGAAGACACGAACTATATATATTCTTAACCAGCGTCAACAGGTATAGTTACAGTGTGTCAAATAATTCTTTGCAAAAGGATAATTGCATAATAATTTGCTTTTAAAGTAGTTTTATATTAACATATTAGGGTTTTCTTAATTTTTTAGCATCAACAAAAATATAAAATTCATATTTAGACATAGCAAAATTAAACAAAAACAAAATCTGGAAAAACTAGCTGTCAAGTAATTCTATATACAATATATATAAGTATATCCGGCTGTCTCTCCTATAATAGGAAAAAATGTGTTAATAGAGATCTGAACCCAGATCTTAGATTGTGTTCACGCCATATTCCGCCACCGTAAATCAATATAATCCGAATTAAAAACAAATAAATTATCAACGCCCAAATGATTTCTGCGATTGGATAATTAATATCAAAGTGATTTGAGAAAGTTAAGTTATTATGAAATAAGTATAAACATTTTTGGTTGGCATAAATGTATAATACCCGTCTTACCCTATGGGTTACGGGTATTAAAAATGAAAGCAACAGCTATTATAAGTTGGTAACTTGTGTGTAGTGTGTATCGCATAAATTTTAAAAAGCGACTCACTAAACAGCAGGCGAGTGCACATTGCTGTTACGCAGCCTATGAAGGACGTTGGCAATTCGGCTAGGCAAGAGCAAGAGTAAACTAAGTGCGTTAAGTACTACGCAAGCCTCAGATTGCAAACTGAGTTTGCAAACTTGTTTGTTGCCTGCCAAACAGTTTTGTGTGCAATGTGCAATGTTAATTGAGTCAACTATGTTAAGATGAATGGAGCTCTGTATTTTAACGAAACTACATTCATTCAGAAGTGGTGTCTATATGAAGAGGTCCACTGTCATTCATTTGAAACTAAAGCGGATTGTCTCCTTTCATTTATTTATTAAGTCGATTGAGCAGTTATACATATGTACGATATGTTTCTAGCAAGATAATTGGAGTAATGTTAGATATTAGATTCTCCCAATTGTAATTATTATTTCTGTCCACTCTTGATTCCCATTGACCATTACAAATTTTCAAATTTAGGTATACCAACTTTTTCTTGCTCAGGATCACTAGCAAAGTAGTTTGAGCCATGTCTGTCTGCATGAACGTGCCGACCTCAGTTATTATAAAAGCTAGAGACACAAAATTTGGCATGCAGGTTTCTTTATACTATAAATTTATTTAAAATTTTTGTCACGCCCACCGCTCCTCAAATCAATAATTATCTTGATTTGTATGCGACGTATAAAAGATACAAACTTTTCACTTCGACATATACTAAGCTGATTAAAATATCTACATATCCTACAAATTTTATCCTCTCATTTTCATCCAATCGGCAAATAAACACAGAAGTTATTGAAGAAACTATGAGCATAACACCAAATATTTAAAAACATGTATATAACAAATGTAAATGTTAATCTACACCGTTTACTCGTCAACTTATCTAATGGTCATGACGGCTGTGTTGACGGTTTTCATACAGATACTCTTTTATGACATTTGAACATAGGTTGAAGGGTATCCGACTTGACTGTTGTTCTTGTTTTATGATAATATCTTTGGTAACAGAGGCCCACAAAAAAATAAGTGACTTGATCTGGTTATGCGGCATATGCAGTTAGATGTATTTTGGGTCGCTGAGTCCGAATCCGGTGTGAGAATATCGGCATTCTTTGAAAAACCTTTGAATATCCCCTAAAAAATATCTGGATCTAGATACAATTTTTAAGCCATGGATTTAAAAAAATGCATTATCTTTTGTGTTTGTCGGCACGAGAAATGTGCGTAACAGGCAGATGGAGGCATCGCCATATAAAGTCTATATTCTCTAAATCATCATCTTCAGCCAAGTCGATTGAACCAAGTGTATCAGTCCGTCCGTCTGTCTGTCTGTCAGTCTGTATGAGTGCCTGTTTCTCAGAAACTATAAAAACTAGAGTAATTCGTTGCTAGCAGTTGAATCAGTAAAATCTTTTTTAAAGCTGCATTACAGCATCAAAATAAACTTAACTACCACAGTTGTGTGACACACATGACATAAACTCTATTGTGGGCGTTTTGGGAAGATTATGATCGGACAGTAAATACAACAAATTAAATTCCTACTTACGACTATTTTTGAACACTCGCTTTTAACATGTGCTGATTGATAATTTTTTTTTAATTCTATAATCCATTAATAAATACATATATAGTGAAAACCCAAGCCTTATACAGTCAAAGGCTGACTGTGGCGTTCAACTGGTTTTTTTGTGGGGTTGTGCTATCAATCACTTTTATTATATCCTTGGACAAACTGGTCTAAAAAAGGTATACTAACTTTTTGAAAATGTGTGTAAAAGGCAGAAGGAAGCATGGAAGACGCCATAAAGTGTATATATTCATGCTCAGGATCACTAGCCGAGTCGATGGAGCCATGTCTGTCTGTCTGAACACACAGATCTCAGCTTTTATAAAAGCTAGAGATTTGGCAGGAATATTCCTGTGTACTATACGCTGATCAAGTTTTATTCAAATGTTGGGTGCCACGCCCACCGCCCTTACAAATGAATAATTTAATTTGTGAAGTCGACTTGTATGCGACGTATAAAAGATACAACTTTCCAAGTTTAACATATATCAGACTTCAATTTGATCGGATAATAAACACAGAAGTTATTCAAGAATTTATGAGCATAACACCAAGTGCCTGTGTCAGCTAACAAGGGAGGCATCTGTCGAGAATTTTTAGGAAGCATGTACATGTTTGTATGAATTAAAAAAATTAAACTACTCCGGAACATAGGTCGACTGTTGTTTAAACGTAAAGAGTACATTATTGTAGGATACTCTCAACTCCTGAATAGAAATAACTTAACGTAAGCCTTCACATGCATTTTATTGGCCAAGCACATGCATGTATTTGTGGTCGTTTGAATGAATGTGTGTGCATAGAAAAGAAAAGACGGGAAACAGCCGGCCCCACACGCTCGCATTGTTTTTCGCTGTCTTCCCCACACAAGCATTGCAATGACGTCATGGCTTGCTGGTTTGTACATGTTACAAAATCCAAGCGATCGAGGTTTGTTTAATAACTTCTGTGTTTTTTATCAGATCGGATGGAAACTTTGAGGATATGTAGCTATTATGGTTAAGTAAGTATCAAGGTCAAGGACTATGCAGAGGGGTCTTGAGCCGTATCTCGTAACGCATAAGCCAAGTCGACTCAAAACCTCTCGTGATACCGGTCGTTCCCCTTATGCTAGCGCCTGGAAACAAATTTGAACTGCGCACCTGTGCCGGACTAAGGTGTCACTCGACCCGTGGCGAGATTCAATAGCCCAGTCAAACGAAGAGGTCAGGGGGTAAGAAAGTGGCAGTAAAGGCAGCCACAGAGGCAGGAGGTTATTGATGAAAACCGTGAAGAGAAGGCGATCCAAATAGCTCCCCTGAGGAACACCAGATGTGGCAAGAAAGAACAGTAGGAATATTTTTAAAAAGGAATCGTTGAGTTCTGTCAGTCAAATAACTCACATTCCAACTAAGAAGTTTTGGTGAAAAACCAAAAAGGTTCAGTTTATATGCACAAATTGAATAATTTACTGAGTCAAATGCTTTACTGAAATCAGTATAAATGACATCAGTTAGAAGATTACCCCGAAAACCCTTTATAACAAACGATGTCAGCTCCAATAAATTTGTCGTTGTTGAACGATGTTTTCGTTTTAAAAAGGAAATATAACGGATCTACAGGAATGTTGCAAGTAAGAATTAAGGATATTCTCGAAGAATTTAGGTATGGCCGAAATTCGGTATGGATAGGCAGCAAAAATTTGTGTAGAAGGTGAATAAGTCGTTTGGAAAAATTTTGGCATGGTCTAATCTGTGTTTGCATCAATATTTTCAAACGTCAATTTGTAGAAAAATACCGCAGACTTTCGCTTCATATTAACAAAACTATAAAACTGTTTTGCATTCTGAAAAAATTGAATTCTACAACGAATTTAATAATTTGTAGAACAGATCACGTTCAGCACGGAAAAGTTTGACCGAGTAATTAAGTAGCGGGAAAGAGCAAAAGGAGAGTTATTTACTTTTTTAAGCAAACTAGATTTTAAGTTTTTTAGGCATGACAACTCTTTAATAAACCACGGAGGCTTACTCCAACAACTCCAAATGCGCTGTCTTGGGAAACTCCAGCGTTTATACCGTGGTCGTCGGACATATCAGAGTTGCATCTCACAGCGAACGCTCGTAGAGATTTGAGTTCAGGAGTTTGTGGGTGATCTGGGGAAGCATTGTTTTTATTTTGAACATTAAAACATATAGCCAGACCTTGACAAATGATTGAGAGAGCCATTCAGAAATATTGCTGTGCAGTATTCCCGTTTTTCGAAACCAGTTTGTATTAGTGATGTTATTCGATTGACTTGTTCAATGGTTCCATGTTCCGAAAACCGAACTGATTCGCTGGAATAATATTACTATACATGGCCTCAAGTAGAGGGTGACATTTTTCGAAAATTTTCGAAAGACAAGACAATAGGTCTATAAGTCTTGATGACGAAGAAACTGAATGGTCCTTTCCTGCCATCAATACTATGTTCAACTTTTTCCATATCTCTGGAAAATACCCGAGTTTTGTGATAGCGTTAAAAAGCAGGGAAATAGTGCGTACAGCACAGTATGGAAGCTCAATAATCATTTTTGGACTTATTAGATCACATCATGTGGTTTTTTTCGGAGTTAATACGGTCGAAATTCGATTCGGCTCATGTAGTCCTGTTAGCACCAGTAATACAAAAGAACTTGAAGAGGGATTTGGCTGCTGTTGAAGGTACGTTGCAAATATGGTAGGCTTATCATCCTACGATGTTTTTTAAAGGTGAAATAGTTTCTGCCGGCTTGATTAAACTGGGATGAGCTTTCCATAGTGAGTTTTTACTGCCCGGTCTTGCTAGTTACTCTATAAAGCGACGTTGGTAATTTTTCTCTTCTTGCTTGAGCGCATTGGAGAGTTTACGTGAAGCGTCCTTATGTCTTTGCATTGCGAATGGCAATCTATGAACTTACCATTGCTGTCGCATCCGTTGTTTGTCAAGAACAAGCTGCTCGATGCGTAGGTATTTTTTATTTATTTAAAAAAGGGTACAGCTATAAGAACCGTATGCGGCCAGTTCCAAGAACATATTTCTCCAACTCGCAGACAAGTTTACATGACTTACGAGAGCAACAGTCGAGCGAAGTAGTTTAATTTATTTTGTATAACCTTCGACCATTGAAAATGGTCAAAAAAGGGTATACTAACTTTGTGCAAATGTATGTAACAGGCAGAAGGAGGCGTGGGAGACCCCATAAAGTATATATATCTTGCTCAGAATCACCAGCCAAGCCGATTAAGCCATGTCTGTCTGTCTGGATGTTAGAATGACCAGATGAACACACAGATCTCAGCTATTTTAAGAGCTAGAGAAACCAAATTTATCATGAAGGTTTCTATGTACCAGGCGCAGATCAAGTTTATTTCAAATGTTAGGTGCCACTCCCACCGCCTCCGCAAATCAATAATTGAATTTTCGAACTCATTTTATAAGCGCTGCATAAAAGATAGAACTTTCTGACTTTTTAACATTTATTGACATTTATTAAGCTAAACGAAATATCTACGTATTCTCTAAATTGCAATCCGATCGGTCAATAAGCATAGAAGTCATTTAAGAAAGTATGAGCATAAAACCAAGTGCTTATGTCAGCTAACAAGGAAGACGGGCAAGCGCGAGCGCCATCTGTCGGGAATAATTTTAAAGCATGTGCCTATGCTATATATATGTGTATGAATTTAACAAATTAAACTACAACAGAACATGAGTCGAGGGGTATCCCACTGTCGCGTGCCGCGCGACTGTTGCCTTTCTTACTAATTTATATTTAACTATGTTCACTCCAAGACATTGACTTTGGTATTGAAAACTGTTTCGAGTCCTTCATGCATGAATGCGTTTAGCTGATGGATTCGCGAGTGATTCAATTGAAGTTATAAGGTAAAGCATTGGTCGCGACTGCAGCGGTTTTTCAGCTCATGAATCCACTACAATTGTGACATTGGTTGGCACATTGGTGTGAGACGTGCAAGGCCGTAACTTAAGCATTGCAGCATTGTAATTTCGAAGCATGACTCATTACACACTTCGAACATTTTATTTATTTATTTATTTAATGTCGACTAATGGCAGTCGACTGGAAAAAGAGTTAACAATTAAAATTAAGATTTAAAACTGTTACATTAATAATAGTTTTTAAATGAATGAGTGTAATGAAATGTAAATGAATTAAAAAAATTATTGATATTTTATTTTATTTAAATTAAAATAAAATTTAAAAATTAAAATTTAGAATTTAAACTGGGATAATAAAAAGAAACCGATCCAACATTTGTTGCAAAAGGATTGGCCAAAACCCAGTAAAACCCAATCAGATCGGTGGATTAGTGTTAATTGTTGTTAAGTGTTAAGTAGTTAAGAATGGATAGTTTGACCGAATTAAGGGAGGACTCTGAGTTGAAAGCTCTAAACAGTCTATTGTAATCAGCACAGAGAACTCGAAAGGGATCATGCAAGCTATAATTGTTATGACAAAAGTCCAAGAAAAGTGGCAAAAAATTACGAGTTACTCTACAAGGAATACAGAAATTGATTTGGTTAAGCAGAATAGGGGAATCAATGTCGTACTTGATTAGTTTAAAAAGAATCGCGACACCTAACATGACACGACGATTAGTAAGAGAAGGTAGGTTAATAAGAAGGAGTCTACTAGAATAAGGTGGTAAGTCTACACCTGGTACCCAGTTGAAACTACGCAAAGCGAAAAGTAAAAATTGCTTTTGAACAGACTCAATTCCATCTTGATGAATCTGATATTGCGGCGACCACACGCAAGAACCATATTCAAGAATTGGACGAACAAGAGAAGTGTAAAGTAATTTTGTCGTATAAGGATCTCTAAATTTTTTGGCCCATCTTTTTATGAAACCAAGTACTCGAAATGCCTTATTGACAATTTGTGCAATGTGACGATAAAATTTCAATCTATGATCAAAGAGACTACCTAGATCGTTTACCTCGGTTATTCTTGAAAGCGAGTTTAAATCAAATGTATAGTTGAAGACGTGATAGTTACCTCTGTAAAATGACATAACTTTGCACTTCAAACAATTAAGATGCAGCAGATTATGCCTGCATCAAGCAAAGAGCAAATCAAGATCGGTTTGGAGGAAGTTACGTGTAGGATCACTATTCGTTAAAGGTTAAAAAGCAAAGCTGCCCTGAGGACATGGTCAAAGAAGGGTTTTTGGGAAATGTGTATATACTTGGAAATTGTGTGTAACTCCGGAAGTGGATGAGGCAGATCCAAAAAAGTACATATTATTGATCAGGATTACTATTTGAGTCGACTGAACATTTTATACCTTTCGACCATTGAAAATGTTAAAAAAAGGGTATACTCGTACTCACTAACATGCCCACCGCCAGCGAAAATAAAAAATGTATTTTTAAAAGTATAATAAAATAACCAGTCGTTCTAGGGGTGTCGTTATGCCATACATAAACTACTTATTCGACTACTCGCTACATGGGTAGTTACCCTATTCACCCTTTAGTAAGCGAGCACCGAACTACTAAGTGTCAATCGAATTTTAACGCCTACTTTTCGTCGCTTTCTCGTGTAAGTTTAGCAATATTTAAACAACCTACCCGCCTACTCCCTACAGGGGTAGTTACCCAAGTCACCCTAGGGTAAGCGAACGCAGAACCACTAAGCATCAAGGAAGTTGAACGCCTACTTTTTGTCGCTTTTTTCGTGTTCAATTTCTCATTATATTTTCGATAATGTTAATTTTTGTCTTAGTTGGCTTGACAATTCCAAAAACAATTGTCATGTTGAAATTGTTTTGCTTTGTTAATGATAACATAATTTTAGACAAATGTTAAGAATTCATCTGTATTGCCAATTGGAATTTATTTTGCCTAATCTATTTCTGGCATCTGGCAGCGCCATCTGCCGGCAGTGTAAAATATCTTGTTGAATTTAAAAATAAAAAACACAATTTTTAATATATAAATCATTATTTTAATTCATTTTATCTATGGGAACTCTTCCTACCCACCTATTCATGGGTATATAGATAAGTACTCTAGTCATGGGTACTCTTTTCACCTACCCATTCAGGAATAACTTCTTACGTACTCTTTTTGTAGGTACTTCTTTCACTAGCCCATTTATGGGTACCTACATACATAAGTACTCTAATCAGGGGTAGTCAATTCGTGCAGATTGCAGTGTCTCAAAGATTTTCTTAAAATTGGGACATGCCTCATGCAATGTCTTTGAAATCAGTAATAACTACTTAGAAGCTACAATAGAAACTCAACATAGGTGATGAGCACCTTAGTACCGGCGTTACGATCACGATTGCAAACATACCTGATTAATTTAAGCAAACCTAAGTTTCCTAAGATATAAAACCTAGAGATACCAAATTTCACAGAAAGATTCCTGTATACTATACGCTGATCAAGTTTATTTCAAATGCTAGGTGCCACGCCAAACGCCCCCGCAAATCAATAATTTAATTTGTAAAGTCGATTTGAAAGCGGCGTATAAACACAGAAGATATTCAAGAAAGTTAAGCATAACACCAAGTTCTTGTATCAGCTAACAAGAGAGGCAAGCAAGCGCTAGCATGCACATGTACATATGAATGTAATAAATTAAACTACATCGGAACATAGGTCGAAGGGTATTCCAATGTCGCGTGCCGCTCAGAAAGTTATATATTTTATACGAAGCTCATAAATCGAGTTGAAAACTTAAATTATTGATTAGCTGGGCTGGTGGGCTGAAGGTAAAATCATAGGTAACCTGATGGTATTTTGTTCTTCCACAAAAATGGTGGTTCGAGCACATTTTATGATGCTGATGAATTGATAGAAACCATGTGGGTATAAAGCGAACTATTATGTTTTTCATAAATAACTCTTTCCAGTATAAAGTTCGATAGTTAGCTGAAATAATAAAATTCTTAACCGTCGAATATCACATTAAAGGCAACATAATAGGTATCTAACATATGTCAGATTTCGGGTTAGAGAATATCGAATTTGGGATTGAAGGAAGAATCATGGGTATTGTAATGTACATCCCTAATTAAACATATGTGATATCATGTACACATCATATGTTTTATCGAAATCGATATCTTTGATCAGGGTTGCCACCCGGAGCAGGAGGACTGACTTTACTAATGTTGCAAAACGAGTAAAATACTAGTACTCATCCCGTAACTATCACTTACGTAGCTTCCACTGCACAAGCTTCCTCTTTTGCCTTTGAAACGTCGTGGGTACAAGACGTGTAACGTAAAATCCGAAAAGTCAATAATTTTAAACTCAGTGGAAAAGAATAAGCATCCGGGCATTTATCACTAACATTTGTATTAAATAACATCAAGTAAGTTTGCCTGAATACGCACATCAGCGTATTTCAGTATATTACTTACTTATAAATTTAACGTGTTACAGAAAAAAAGATAGCGTTGGCCAGCGGAGCACCACCCTGCCAACCGATCCTCTTATTTGGCGCCTGGCGCAGTTCTTACTGAGAATTGTTGCGGCAAAACAGACTGACTGGATACAGAAGCGAAGACAAGCGTAATAGAATAATTTTCAACGGTGCAACAACATTGACATTTCAACCCATCACACATATACATATACATTGTCAGCGCGACCTGCCCCAATACAGTTAATTCAGCACACACATAAACATACGGGGTGCATGTGGCAACGTACAGTTGCATATATGGTGATATACGGAGAAAAGAAAAGAACAAATTAGTATACAGGCCCCCCAGCACTACATAAATACAAGCAAATTTTTTTTTTTTTTGTATTTATAAAAATACATACCTAACTCTCAGTGTAAAGTGCAGTGCTATACCTACGCCCACTTTTTATTCACACACACACATTCACACACTTGCTATAATAAATTCTTAAATTTTGCCTAATCTCAAAATAAAGAGAGTGCTAAAATAGAAAAATTAAAACAGTGTAAATTTTCAATAAAAGACATGTCTAAAATCTAAAAACTATATTGCACTAAAAGAATTGCAGAAAATATTGCACAACAATTGAAACTAAATCAAAATATTTTTCAAATAAACAAATTACAAATGTATATATAATCTTGCTCGAGTGTATATTTCTTGCTTAAATCAAATGGCATTTTTAAAATGCAAAATACTTTAAAAAATTCCTGCAAAAAATATTAAAGCGAAAGATAATGATAATTTGTAATAATTATAAAATTATTTAGTTAAATTATGCGTGTGTTAAATCTTTCTAAAAAAAATTATTTTCTTATTCGATGGTTTCATTCAATGAATACACGTTCTAACTTGAAATTTAAAAAAAAAGGTGTTTAAATAAGCTTAAATTCTGAATTTGCTTGATATGATTGTGTGTGCAGACCACATATGTATATTTTCAATATGCGGGTTTATGTAATTCTAACAACACATAAATAGCATTAAGGCAGCATGCAACTCCACATCATTTGGGCCCAAAGGATGGATTGGGGGTAGTTTTAATTCTTTTGGACCTATACGCATACACTCACATTTTTAAAATATATTCATGCACATATATATATACAATATATAAAAATATTGGTAAATTTTATGAAAAGCGGAATGAATATTTAGCCTATGCACTGTTAACTATTCCTTCAAAACAGTTCTTTTTGAAAAATAAGATGCGGACTTCACTATAATGAACAAAAAATAAAAATCATTTTTTTCTACATATATATATATATATAATTAAACATTTTTACAAAGAAGAGCAAAACAATGAATTAAACCATATATACCTATACAAAGAGAAAAAATTGATATTCTTGATTAAATTTAAATATTTAATGTTAAGTAAAAGTAAAACAAAAACATGAAATTAAACTACTAAAACTAAACACATGAAAGAATAAAACAGAAACCAAAATGAGTTAGTATAAATATAAATAAATAAAATTAGGTTAATGATTCGACATTCAGGGAATACTTTTCAACACAAATTAAGACATCACCCAACATGAAAATTTAAACATTCTAACTTTTTATTCCCACTCCTGTGTGAGCGTAAACTTAAACCTATAATATGTTTATTCTTTATTCTTTAAATTTTCTTTTTTTTTTGTAATAAATCTGAAAATTATAATGTGTAAATAACCTAACGGAATTTTTCCTTGACGCAAAATAGTGTAACAACGACATGACGAGATAAAACATCAATTTGGGATTCCTTTAACAACATATTTTGGAGTCAAGGAAGGGCGGGTATAGAACGAGCTGCGATTACATCTAGCAGTCTCGATAACATTACAAGTTTCTATGATCATCAACAATTCTTCACAAACGTGTTTCCATCCTAATTCGGCACAGGGACTAAATTAAAGTTTTATGTACATAATGCGGTATTCGTCTAGGGCATTTCGTTTCTCGATTTTTATGGTCTTCGACCCCCCCACCCGACTTCAGCTAGCCGTAACAAGGGTCCCCACCGACTGTAAATATCCGATGTTATGTGCAAAACCATCTTGTACACTTGTACCCAGACATACCATTGTTACCGCATAGAATATATATCTTGGCTTTGAGTTATATGCCGTTAGTTTTGCGTAAAGTCGTAGAAATTTGCTAGCTTGCAAGTGTATCATAATTATAGTCATTTGACATTTTATTAAATTCGCAATAGCACTTTAATACATTTTAAATAAAATGGGTCGTGGTTCACTACTTTGTGAACAAGAAAAAGGCTCAATTCTTGCCTGGCTTGAATATAAGTGAAATATCGCGTGAAATTGGTCGCACTTGCGAGGTTATTACCAATTTTTTAAAGAATCCAGGAGAAAGAATATGGCAAAAAAGGCAGTACCGGTCAAAAACGAGTCATATATAACCGTAGCAAGCGACGCATTGTCAAAAGCGGTAAAAACAAATTGTACTTTTTTTTTACATTCCTAATCAAATTTTATTTTTTTTTATTTTATTTAGGTTATTTTCAGATGAAAAAAAATGTAATCTGGATGGTCCAGATGGATTTCGCCATTACTGGCGTGATTTAAGAAAGGAGCCCACTGCATATGAATGTGTAAGCAGCCTCAAAAGCCCGATTTTCCGGGAGTGGAACCTCCTGGATCCCCAGTTGTTGGCGAATCTTATAGATTTGTAGCGACAACTCTAACCAATACGATTGTTTTATCGATAGGAACAGTACAAGGAGTACGATCCCTATTTTTGTAACGGCATGATACAGCCATTGAGAAGAATAAAAAACACACGTTTTGTTAAAGATATAAAGTTTGTGAAATTAGATAAATATAATATCGCATCGCGATAACTGGTGACCCCGATGTTAGATTAGGCTTCGCAAATCACAGAATCAAATCAATTCGACTTAAGAGTCGAAGAGTTGGTCACAAATACATTTGCACGAGGCTCACGCGAATTTCACGACGCAAATTATTTCATCATGGCAAGTACTTCGCAAAACGCATCTGACAATAATTCGGCTGACGGTGCGTCCTCGACTGTACCACATGCAGTGGTGCAAACAGAGGTCAACAATGTGTCAGTAAAAGTTCCCCCATTCTGGCCCGAGCGTCCCGAGATTTGGTTCGCCCAAATTGAGGCGCAATTTTGCGTGTCGGGAATTACCTCGGATTTAACAAAATTCAACACCTTGGTGGCGTCGATGGAGTCGCATATAATTGCACAAAAGACTGACGCAATTTTATCCCCACCCCCGTCGGACTTATATATTAACTTAACTAACTTAAAACGCCGTATCATGGAGCAATTTGGAGAAAATGAGCACACAAAAATGCAGGCTTAGACTTGGGCGATCGCCGCCCATCACAGCTACTTAACGAGCTCCGCAACTTAGCCAACGGTCGGATGAATGACGATCTCCTGAAGTCCCTATGGATGCAGCGCTTGCCGCAAAACGTACGCGCCATTTTGCAGACATCGAATGAAGACTTGCAATGTGTGGCAAAACTGGCAAAAACGTTCAAAAGAACGATCTAAGTCGCCATCTGTGTGTTGGTATCACACAAAATTTGGCAGGAAAGCAACTAAATTCAAGCCGCCCTGCTCTTTTGTCCCCAATGCAAAAAACTAGAAGCCTCTCCTGCGCCATCGCCCAGTATACGACAAGGGCACATAACGTAATTTTTTAATCGACACAGGCGCTGACATCTCAGTTTTACCAGCTCCCCAAGGGACAAACTAAACATTGGAAAAACCTTTAGCTTAGTTGCAGCAAATGGCACACCTATCAAAACGTTTGGTGAGAAACGCCTAAAGCTATCACTCGGTCTCCGCCGAGACTTTCTGTGGACTTTTGTACTGGCTGACGTAGCCTCGCCAATCATCGGATCCGACTTTCTTGGTCATTATGACCTACGTTCAAGTCAGGCTGCAGGCGCTTATTAAAGGCAACAAGAAAAACGACAAAACTCCAGTCGATTGGACAACGGATTCATTGGAGGCATTCCAACAATGTAAAGATCAACTTGCAAACGCTACTCTGCTTGCTTTTCCGTCTCCAAAGGCAGTCTTCTCACTCAGCACGGACGCCTCAGATAAAGCCGTCGGTGCGGTAGTACATCAGCTAGTTGAAGGAAGGCTTTAACCCTTGGTTATTCTTTTCAAAAAAACTGAATCCTGCCCAATCGAGATATGGCACGTATGATCGAGAATTACTCGCCATTTATTTGTCTATCCAACACTTCCAACACATCCTCGAAGGAAGGCAATTTGTAGTTCATACGGATCACAAGCCGTTGATTTACGCGTTCTCTCAGAAATTGGAGAAAACACCCCCCAGACGAGGACGACACCTTGACTTCATCAGTCAATTCACCACAGATATTCGCCATGTTTGTGGCAAAGACAACGAGATTGCCGATTTGCTATCACGAGTCAATGGAGTCGTCGAGGTAGATCTAGTAGCAATTGCCGAGGAGCAGAAGACCGACTTGGAACTTCAAAAACTGCTAAAGAGAAAAAACACATCATTACAGCTCAAAAGTATCACGCCGCTGAACGCAAATTTATCACTCTACTGCGACATCAGTCCAGATGGTAGAATTCGACCATTAGTTCCGGCTGCGTTACGCAAGCAGGTAATGCAATGCATTCACTCCCTTTCTCACCCCGACCGGAAGGCGACACAGAGACTCGTTTCAGAGAGGTTTGTGTGGACTTCGATAACAAAGGATGTTGGCAACTTCGTTCGTAGCTGTATACAATATCAAAGGTGCAAAATTCAACGCCATAACAAATCTGAGCTCGGCAGCTATGGACCAATAGACCAACGATTTGATCACATTAATATAGACATCATCGGCCCATCCATTTCCTCTCAAGGAAATCGCTATTGTCTCACCTGTGTCGACAGGTTTTCCAGATGGCCCACAGCATTTCCAATTCCTGACATTTCGGCGGAAACGATCGCAACAACACTACTGGAGGGTTGGATAGCTAATTTTGGCGTCCCGCTGCACATCACTAGCGATCAGGGTAGGCAGTTTGAATCTGCAGTCTTTACAGGCCTGATGCGCTTACTGGGCGTCCAACACTTCCGCACCACAGTTTACCACCCCCAAGCAAATGGTTTGGTAGAGCGTTGGCATCGCACACTCAAAGCAGCCATAAAATGCCATGAGATTGGTGCGGTGTTTTGCCTTTAGTACTGCTTGGACTTCGTGCTACGTGGAAGGAAGACTTAGGAGCTTCTCCGGCCGAAATGTTGTTTGGATCGCAACTTCGACTTCCCGGCGAACTTCTTACGAAGGGGAGCAGCCATCCGGATGAATCCGAATTTATCAAACTGCTGCGGAAAAAAATGCAATCATTATGGCCATCTCATGCATCGGTTCACGGAAACAAGGAATCATTTGTGCAGGCAGAACTCAGCAAAGCCTCACACGTTTTCGTGTGCGTGGATCGCGTGCGGGCTCCGCTAGAACCGCCTATTGACGGCCCGTACGCCGTGTTAGAAAGGCCAAGCAAATTCTTTTTAATTCAAATGGGCAACCGTAACGTCAAGGTTTCTATCGACCGACTCAAGGCCGCCTTTCTGGACGCATCAAATGTGACGGCGCCGCCTACAATAACTGACGAAGATGCCTGGAATTCGAGCAAGAAGACCAACAGCAGCAGAAAGAACAAAAAACAAGAACTGGACGCTCAGTAAAATGTCCAGCAAGATTTTTATAGGTTCCCATCTAGCGGGGGAGTCCTGTAGCGACAACTCTAACCAATACGATAGTTTTATCGATAGGAACAGTACAAGGAGTACGATCTCTTGTTACGGCATGATACAGCCATTGAGGAGAATAAAAAACACACGTTTTGTTAAAGATATAAAGATTGTGAAATTAAATAAATATAATATCGCATCGCGATAGATTCAATGAAAATCGATTTCAACGTCGGAAAATCCAGGGGATCGACCATAAATATCTAATTAATGTTATTAAATGGATTTTAATAGTATTATCGTTCCTTTCTTTAATTTTAAGACTTGAAATGAAAAGTGTGCTATCATTTTGATACGGTTGCAAAAGCCAATTTTTGCTATTTTGTTAAAAAAAATAAGTTTAAAAGTTATAATAAAAAATGTTGGTTAAAAACGGTTAACCACATCGTTTTCATATAGTGAGAGAAGATTCATGCATTACGGCAATATATCTTGAAAATTATTTAAAAAATACAAGGTATGCTATCATTTTGATACACAATATTTACGCCGTTCCTGTACAATTATGCCTCCCAAACGACAAGCAATTAGCAGACCTATACCTAATACACGTAAAAAAACAGCATATCTAGCCTTATGAAATGTTATGTTAGACTCTGTTCGAGTTCGTTCCCAGTCGTTCTAGGGGTGTCGATAAGCCATACATAAACTACTTATTCGACTACTCTTTACATGGGTAGTTACCCTATTCACCATTTAGTAAACGAACACCGAACCACTAAGTGTCAATCGAAATTTAACGTCTACTTTTCGTCGCTTTCTCGTGTAAGTTTAGCAATATTTAAACAACATACCCGACTACTCCATACAGGGGTAGTTACCCTAGTCACCCTAAGGTAAGCGAACGCAGAACCACCTAAGTATCAACGAAGTTGAACGCCTACTTTTAGTCGCTTTTTTCGTGTTCAATTTCTCACTATATTTTCGATAATGTTAATTTTTGTCTTGGTTGGCTTTGACAATTACAAAAACAATTGTCATGTTGAAATTGTTTTACTTTGTTAATGATAACATTATTTTAGACAAATGTTAAGAATTCATCTGTATTGCCAATTGAAAATAATTTTGGCTAATCTATTCTGCAGAACTGTGATGAATTTCTTAGCCAATTAATAGGCGAATTGAAAAAGAAACTCTTAGCTGGAAATAAGACCGACGAAAAGTATCAAAATGCAACTTAGAGCCAAAGATTGTGATAAACCAGCCAGAGCTAACAAAACTGAAAGTGGGAAGTTATTAACAGACGATGACTTCAAGAATAGAAAATATGGATAATCCGGCTGTTTCGAACGACAGACGTTGGATGGCGCTGACGATATATCACACACAGCACACACCTCCTCTGGCAGCTCCATCTGCCGGCAGTGTATAACTTCTTGCTGAATTTTAAAATAAAAAACAATATTTAATATATAAATCATTATTTTAATTCATTTTATCTATGGGAACTCTTCCTACCCACCTATTCATGGGTATATAGATAAGTACTCTAGTCATGGGTACTCTTTTCACCTACCCATTCAGGGGTAACTTCTTACGTACTCTTTTTGTAGTTACTTCTTTCACTAGCCCATTCATGGGTACCTACATACATAAGTACTCTAATCAGGGGTAGTCAATTCTAGTAGCAACATAAGTACCCAATCATGGGTACCCTATTCTCTACTTACTGGTAAACGATGTGGTGGCGATTGACCCTATTTGCGGACATTTTATAAAAAACACGAAATGAAAAAATACATTGCTTAGGGTGTGTAAAGTAAGTAGGGGTAGTCCCTTAGTATGTACTTATTTCACTAGCTACGAACTAGTCGCCAGAACTATAGGGTTTGTCTAAAACATCTGAACAAAGCTTTCGCATTGCAAAATGATCGGCTCGAACTTGTAGTGTCTGGTCTTTCGTTAAGATATCGATATTAGTGTTGGTTAAGTCTCTAAGGACTAGCCCAGGCCTCCTCTCAACAAACTATCGAATAGTTAATATCGATCATAGTTAAAAGTTGAGCTTCGCCGTATCTAAGCTCTTGGTCCATCATTTTTCTCGAATGACGCCAAGCCAACGTGACCTGCCGCAACTTATTTCAAAGTGGGAGAAATTTAAATATCTCGGAAATTAAACAAGTTTTGCTGGTTTTAGTACCGAGTACTTGTGTTGCGGAGTCCAGTTCACGCGTATACAATAATATTTAACACAATTCCTCGCTTTAGTTCATAAATAGTACATTTATTGATGAAAATATAACAATGAGAAATTAAATGAAAAAAATTATTTTTTGGACGTGTTCTACTCGCGTTGTTTACTCTTGTTCTTTTCGAGTCCGTTTTATTCAAAAGTACCAAATTACGTTGGCTTCGATACATCTAATACAGGGCTGCACTGCATTGCGATAATTATAATACAGGGCTAGATTGCGATAATAGAGTTGCCCCTAGGCTAGAATATTGGTGGCGGCAAATTACAATTTTAAGATTGACTTGGCAACATTCCGCCCACCGTAAAATCTCCTGGAGTTTTACCCAATACGTCTAAGATGGCCAACTTTGAAACAGGACGTCTTAAAATACCATTGGATGTCTGTACTTCTGCTATTCTTATCTGTCCGTCCTTGGCCTTTCTAACGTTGACAATTACTCCTTTTTTTCTATTGTGATCTAGGCTGATTGTCATCACATATTATAACAACATCTCCAATACATATGGGTTTGACAGGAGCAAACCATTTTGTGCGACGTGTGAGTGTGGGCAAGTATTCCTGTATCCAGCGCTTCCAAAATACATTTTTTAACTGTTGGGCAATTCGATGCTGTTTGTTAAAACAAAACTTTTCATCATATTGTGGTACTTGTGTTGAATTCGTTTCTCTAAGGAGAAAATGATTTGGCGTTAAAGGTTCGGGATCATCAATATTAACGGGAACATGTGTTAGCGGTCTACTATTTAAAATATTTTCTGCTTCAATAAGTAGGCTTTGCAATGTTTCCATTTGCGGTGCCTTTTCTTTTAAGGTAACGGCCAAAACTCGCTTTGTTGATTTTACTAAACGTTCCCAAATACCTCCAGAACTGGGATTTGCTGGACAATTAAATTCCCATTTTATTCCTGAGTTTGCGATTTCGGTTTTAATATATTCCCAATCAAATAGTTCCCTGACCTTTTTGATTTCACTATCGGTTCCAACAAAATTAGTCCCTATATCCGATCTTATGAGAGCTGGAATTCCTCTTCTGTTGACGAAGTTCCTGATGCATATAATACACCCACTAGTCGACAAATCCTTAGCAAGTTCTAAGTGAATGGCTCTTATACTTAGACATGTAAAAAGTGCCACCAACCGTTTTTCTTGACGCCTTCCAATTGATACCATTACGGGACCAAAATAGTCCAGGCCGACAAAGGTAAATGGTCTCTTATATGGCGTGACCCGGTCCAGAGGTAATTGTCCCATCAGTGGGGAATAGGGTTTGGCGGCGTTGTTTTTACAATATTGACACAATGCTTTTGCATGTCTGACAGCAGATCGCAAATTGATAACCCAGAATTTTTTCCTTATGACAGTAATTATCAATTCTTCGTTCTGATGATATGTCTCGTGGTACCATCGAACAATGAGCTTGGATAGCGGATGTTTGTTTGGCAATATTATAGGGCGTCGAGTTTGTTCAGACAAAACAACCGCATAGTCGAGTCTTCCATGTATCTCCATTACACCATATTTTCCTAGTCCAGGGGATTATCCGTAGATGCTACTGCTTTAATTGACAATACCATGTTCCCGTAAATCCTCCATGTCGGCCTTATAAACATCTTGTTGTGCTTGCTTGCATAAAATAAGTTCGCCTTTTTGTAATTCTCAGGAATTCAAGAGACCAGTTTCCTTGGCTTTGCGACAGGATCGATTAACAAATCTTAAGACCCATCCAATTCAGCGTTTCAACTTGAAAATTGTTGGGTCAGCATTATAATATCCTTGAATTGGCAGTTTTTTAAGTTGTCCATATGACTCACGCATTTTTGCTATGTTTACAGATTGTAGTGGCAGCTGGATATTGGCAACTGTACTCCCTAGCAGACGGGACCAAAATTTTCCTTTTAAGGCACGTATTTTCAATTGACATTTCATTGATTATTTTATTTCTTCCTTAGGTTCGTCGACTCCTAGTTCTCTGGCAAGCTTCTCATTGATCAAAGTTCTGCACCATCATCTAGGAAGGCAAATGTTTCAATTATTTTATTATTAGGACCTTTAATTTCAACAGGCAATACTTTAAACAATATCTTTGATGGCGACGAGTCAATTGTGTTGACCAAATTCGGTTCTACCATGTTGACTGTGTTTACATTTGAAGCAATATTTTCCTCGCCTGACTGACTATTTTCGATTTATTTTCTTTGTTCGGTTGACTATTATTATGCAGCATCCGATTATGTCGCTTTTTACAATTATTTATGTTGCAAGATTGACTTTTCTTACATTCCGATATATTGTGGCCTTTAAACAAACATCCGAAGCAAAGACCCAATTGTTTAACCATTGCCCACCTATCCTGTAGCTCAGCGTTTATAAATTTAGAACATTTGTTAAAATTGTGATCATCCGAACATTGTGGACATTTTATTTTTGACTGTGATTCCGTAACATTTGTAGCTTGCATTACTGACCTTTGACTGGCCTTTTCAGTTTCCTTACATGCCGGCGATGTTATTGTTGTTATGGCAATAGTCCTTGCTATATCATTGACCCAGTCGCTAAAATGTTTAAGATTCGGATAAGGTTGAATCGACGAAGAGTATTCTGTCCATTGAATACGAGTTCGGAGAGGCATTTTATTAACAAGATCTTCAAGAAGTACCGGATTTTGTAAATACTGCTTTGCGTCTGCTGATTCCAAAAAGATATCCAAGTTCTTTATCTTAGTGGCAAATGCTATTAATTTTTCTAACCCATTTTCCGAAATTTGGGTTAATCCTTTTATTTTGTCCATTTGATTTTTAATGAGAAGTTCTGGTCGTCCATACTTAAATTTCAATTGTTCCATCACATAATTGACATTCATTGGATTGATCAATAAACCAGCTACTTCTGCTTTAGCTGCGCCCTTGAGACTTTTTTGCAGTCTCATAATATTTTCCAATTTTGTGTATCCATATGCAGCTGTTGTTTCCCAGAACATCGTACGATCCTCAGGTTGCCCGTCAAAGAATGGTAGGTCAATCAATTTTTTCATCGGCACGTAATGCCGCCCACCATATCCCTACCCATTAGCAAAACTCAAGTCCTGCATCTCGCTTGCTAAATGATTTTGAGCAGCCCCTGTATCAGATTTATCGTATACCTGAATATCCGTATTAATTTGTGGATAATATTTTCTGCCAGGAACCCAATGTCCATCTTCTCCAGAACTACCGTCCACAGCTTTCATCTTTTGCGTCTTGACCCTTGTGAAGACAGACTCATGCGCACTGGCCGATAGAAAAATTATTTTTTGGACGTGTTCTACTCGCGTTGTTTACTCTTGTTCTTTTCGAGTCCGTTTTATTCAAAAGTACCAAATTACGTTGGCTTCGATACATCTAATACAGGGCTGCACTGCGATAAATCGAATACAGGGCTGCATTGCGATAATTATAATACAGGGCTAGATTGCGATAATAGAGTTGCCCCTAGGCTAGAATATTGGTGGCGGCAAATTACAATTTTAAGATTGACTTGGCAACAACTTGTTTGAATAGCCCTACGGAGCACCCTAGCGGCATTCTGATAATATTTAACGCAGCCACTGGCTCAAGACAGCACGTGCTTGAGTCGGGCTCATGCGCCCTGCCACATAAATCGGCTAAATATTGTAATTCTGACATATCAGTCAGTTATATGTATATATATTTGTGTATGGTGACGCTGCACTCTGCATGAGGTGTGCAAGCACGCCACACATACACATAACCTCCTTGTTAAGCGGCATTGATTTCAATAATCGTTGTTTCCCTTGGTGGAATAAAAACTGTTTTTTTTTGCTGCAAGAATACACAAGCGTACATTGTTGGCCGGCTGAGATGCCACTCATCTTTAATCCATCATCTGTAACGACCTCGACACCTTTGGGGCATGGAATAGTGATAGTGATAGTGAACAGTGACGATTAATTATTAAACAACACACACAGATCAAATCATGTAAAAATCAGTCACACACACACACATTTGCAACATATACTCGACCATACACACAGAGATCTCAATTTAATACATTATAAAACCAGTGTAAATTCACACACTCACACCTCATAGACACACCAAACAATAAATTGTTAAATTCATTCATGCCTCCTTATTGAATACTTAAAACGCCAAATTAAATTTACTATGAATACTTAAAAAAAAAGTACTGAAGTACTGAGTACTGAAAGGAATTAAATTTGGTTTTTAATTTTTAAGTATTCCTATTACTTATGAATACTAAAAGGGTTCTTAAAATTAATTTTGAAAATAGGTTGAATAATTTGTTTTCTTCTTCATTTTTATAAATTTGCTCAAACACATTCTTAGTCAACTCAGTCAATGCAGTGTGCTTAACTGATCATGCAAAAAGAAATATAAATATAAAAACATAAAAAGCTCCTTAACAGTGAATTGATAATTATGTGTGTGCCATAAACATTATTATTTTGTAACAAAACAGCAACTCACACCGTACATCAACTTGGTACCAAGGATCTTGTCGGGGTAAGAAAGAAAATCTTATTGCACACGATTTGATTTGCTAGAATAATTACTCAATTCACTGGCCCAATTTTAATAACATCTGCTAAACGAAGTATACTAAAATTAAAAACACAAAAAAAAAATGCTGAAATTGTAAAACAAAAAAGAAAGGAAAACATCAATGAAGAGAAAATTCACTATTATAAATTTATTTCCCTATTTTTGAAACTTTAAATTTAAAAACGAAACTTTAAATTTGCAAATTAAATACTAAATTTAAAAATGAAATACTAAATTTAGAAAATGATATACTGAATTGAAAATGCAAATACCGAATTGAAATGAAAGAAAGAAAAATAATTTGTTGCAAGACACTATAACTTGTATCATTTTGTAAAGCTACCAATTGTTCTCTATATATCTTAACATCTTTTCTAGTCAGCGAACCACCCCAACCGAATGATAACTCCAGGGTCCCCCCAGACTAAAAAAAGAGACATTAGCAGTTGTATTTAAACGGTTGTAAAAATACATTTGTATTCTAAAAACACCAACTTTTACAAAAGTTTTACAACAACTACAAAACAACATTCAATTATAAACTCAAGACGAACACGGCACGTAGATTTAAATCTTGGTGCTTTCCATTATGACATGATTACTGCTGACATGATTAGTTGCGGTTACAATAATAGCACCATTAGAAAAAATTTGTATTTTTTCCTGTCATTTTTCGATTCTTTTCTTTATTTAAATTAAATACCTATCAATCAACTAAAAAAAAAAAAATTGCGCAGATCTTATTGGTACTTTTTTAAATAACTGTGAAAAGAAAAGAAAACCTTCAAACTGAGGCGGTAACAAATATACATATCACTATTGTTCCAAGTTGGTTAAAACTAAATAAGAAAACTAAATTTATATCCAGGAAATGGTTACATCTAAAGAAATATGTTTTAGGAATAAATATCTAGTTGCGTGTCTTTTGTTGGCGATTACAACTGCACATCCTCTAGGAATGGAGTCGAGCAAGTCTTGGCAATGTCTTTTTTTATTTATTATTATCGACAGTCGACTGATTACGATTGAAATTAAAATTAAAACACATAAAAAATTTAATTTATAATTTTATATTTCAATTTAATAAACCCAATCAGATCAGTAAAGTAAGATATTATTAGGGTTAGTAATAGATAAGTTAGACAGAATTTAAAGTTTTAAAGAAGCTACAGAGTTAGTGTTAAAAACCATAAAGTACAGTTTGTTATAGTCTGAATACAATACCCTGAAAGGCTCACGCAGGGGATAGTTCAATCTACAACACTGAAAGGTTAGAGGTGTTAAATTACGACTAATTCTACAAGGGTCAGAGAAGTGTAACCGGCTAACCAGGTCATCACTATCAATATCAAAGACCGTTTTGCTGTCCTCTAAATATTGCGCCATATTTCCAAGGGCCAACGTTGGTGTACCTTGGCATTCTGAATACGTTTTGCCATTTACTTTGCTGTCAAAAGCGGTACTTTTCTTGGTATACGTTTATTTGCCACGCTTGCAACTATTTGAAGCTCCTTTTTATTCCCTTTGACCACTGAAAATCGTTAAAAAAGGGCATACTAAGTTTGTGCAAATGTATGTAACAGACAGAAGGAGGCGTGGGAGACCACATAAAGTATATATATTCTTGCTCAGGATCACTATCCGAGTCGATTGAGCCATGTCCGTCTGTCTGTCCGGATGGTTCCTATATACTCTGCGCAGACCAAGTTTATTTCAAATATTGGATGCCACGCCCACCGCCCCAGCAAATCATTAGTATAGTGCTCTAAGTGCTTGTGTCAGCTAACAAGGTAGACAGGCGAGTGCGAAGCGCGAGCGCCTAGACAGATGGCTATTTAATTATTTAAAAAGTATGTTCATATGAATATGTGTATGAATTAAACAAATTAAACTTCACCGAAGCATAGGTGGAAGGGTATCCCACTGTCGCGTGCCGCACAACTGTTCCTTTTCTTACTGGTTAAGCTCTGTGACCGGCTTAAAAGGCTCCTTCTTGTTAAGTTTATCCTTGCGGACTTTCTTCCTTGTGTTTCGTTCATTTCAGCAAATAAAATTGCATTGTGGATCATTTTATTTGAACATCTGACACTGCGACCAATTTTAGCAAGATTTTAAGGTTTTTTCTTCCGTCTGTGATCATGTTTTTGATAAAATTTCTTTTTCCGTCGGTTCAATGCTCTCCGCGACCCGTAACTATAACATTTTTGTTTTTCCTTTTAAAACAACTTAAATCTTACTTTTAACACAACTTCTTTTAGTATTTGAATTTAATATAAAAAACAGTTTCCCGTTGGAAAATTCTCTTTTGACCATTATTTTATCATTATTCTGATAAGGTTCAAATGAGTAATGAGTTTTTACTTAATGAATGCCGTAATCAATGATAAAAAATACTAACGCTACAGTCAGGTGCTGACTGTATAAGGCCATGGATTATCATATACCGTAATAAAAATTTTAACGGTATGGAATCGCCGCCCGAATATTATTAGAATAAAATAAATAAAAAAATACTAACGCTACAGTCAGGTGCTGACTGTATAAGGCCATGGATTATCATATTATACCGTAATAAAAATTTTAACGGTATGGAATCGCCGCCCGAATATTATTAGAATAAAATAAATACAAAAAATAAAATAAAATAATAAATAATTAATAAATGAAAATTCGCACCCGCCTCAAGCGGGAGTTGAACACACGCACTCTGTCACAGCCGTCCGCCACTCTAACCACTCGGCGATTGCCTCACTTTTTAGCCTATCGGCAAAGCTGCATTGTCAACCAATTTTGTTACCATACAATGCAAATAAAAAGTTTAAAATGCTGTGTGTCTGACGCAGTATGGAATCGCCGCCCGAATATTATTAGAATAAATTAAATAAAATAAAATTATAAATAATTAATAAATGAAAATTCGCGCCCGCCTCAACCGGGAGTTGAACACACGCACTCTCACAGCCGTCCGCCACTCTAACCACTCGGCCATTGCCTCACTCCTTGGCCTATCGGCAAAGCTGCATTGTCAACCAATTTTGTTACCATACAATGCAAATAAAAAGTTTAAAATGCTGTGTGTCTGACGCTAGATTTGAACTTCGGTATGCTTGCGTAAATTAGGTCTGCTTAAGTATAAATGTATGTTCAAAGTGAGTTTAATTCGTATCATATCTCACCTATTAATAGTCCGATTTAAATGAAATTTTCACATAACGCCCGTGGCAAAATATTTGTCATGTAAGATATACAACTTTGGTTGTTGAGCTAATATTGTAGTTTTTAAATAGTTATTACTGATTTACGGAGGCGGGAAGGGGCGTGTCCAAATTTTAAAAAACTTTGAGACACTGCAATATATACGTATGTTGTCGCAAAATTTGGTGACTCTAGCTCTTATACTTTCTGAGATCCAGGTGTTCATACAGACAGACAGACGGACAGACAGACATGGCTCAATCGACTCGGCTACTGATACTGATTCAGAATATATATAGTTTATGGGGTCGGAGATGCCTCCTTCTGCCTGTTACGCACAATTCCGTTCCGACAAACACAATAGTCCATGAATTTTTTTTAAAATCCATGGCCTAAAAAAAAAACAATATCTTAAACTCAGGCTTACAAGGTAAAAATATATATTGAAACATATATCGCATGCCCAGATTATGACTCGATATCTTTTCTGACTTTGCTACCAATTTGTTCCTCCCCAGTGAACAAATGGAGATCGTGATGCAATTGAGAACCGCCTATATTATTATTTTAAGAGAGAGTCTCCCATTGGAGAAAAAGATGTGGTACTTCCTGCAAAGCAGATCCTTAGTTAAGTAATTTATAATATGCACAGGCTGGATATTCGGGAAGAATGCGCTTGGTAGCTATGTCATCATCTTTGAAAAGTCAACAATGATTACGCACCTTTGAAAGTACACAAATCCAGTTCGTCGCTTAGCCAAGGGATTCATAAGTTCTACGGCCTGATGCATCTCTTTGATGCATTCTGTGAAACAGATGTGTTTGTACCCAGTGTCGATAGCCATTTATCGATGAACAAAGCTGCCCTAGTACGAGCAACGTCTGCTGACGGAGCAAGCAGTGCGATCTTGGGTAAGCACCATCTGGTGATCGGATAAAGAATTGGTAGATGCCCAAATGCCTAGCTAATATGACCGCCAACAGATCTTTCAATGGCGGTCGAATGCTCAGTGAAAATTGAGCGAGTGGTCAACGCAGGCCAACTGCAAAAACATTTCTGTGTAAATTCTTTGTTTAATTAATTTATTTAAATTGTATGTGTGCACGCGAGATGACATCCGGACCCTCTCAACGATAACTACATACCTGCCCTGGTGTGTCTGTTCCGGATCTGCAGGGCCCATTATATTTTGCAACTCCAAAATAAGGCAGCAGCTCTAGTGCCACTGCCCAGGCAGTACAGTGAAAGCTAGTATAGCTAGTACTGTCCTGACGCTAATCAAGCCTCATCTTTGATGTCTGATGTGTCAGCTTCGCTGTCCGCTGTGAGTTAAAAAAATACTAACGCTACAGTCAGGTGCTGACTGTATAAGGCCATGGATTATCATATTATACCGTAATAAAAATTTTAACGGTATGGAATCGCCGCCCGAATATTATTAGAATAAAATAAATAAAAAAAATAAAATAAAATAATAAATAATTAATAAATAAAAATTTGCACCCGCCTCAAGCGGGAGTTGAACACACGCATTCTCTCACAGCCGTCCGCCACTCTAACCACTCGGCCATTGCCTCACTCCTTGGCCCATCGACAAAGCTGCATTGTCAACCAATTTTGTTACCATACAATGCAAATAAAAAGTTTCAAATGCTGTGTGTCTGACGCGGTATAGAATCGCCGTCCGAATATTATTAGAATAAAATAAATAAAAAAAATAAAATAAAATAATAAATAATTAATAAATAAAAATTCGCACCCGCCTCAACCGGGAGTTGAACACACGCACTCTCTCACAGCCGTCCACCACTCTAACCACTCGGCCATTGCCTCACTTCTTGGCCTATCGGCAAAGCTGCATTGTCAACCAATTTTGTTACCATACAATGCAAATAAAAAGTTTAAAATGATGTGTGTCTAGATTTGAACTTCGGTATGCTTGCGTAAATTAGGTCTGCTTAAGTATAAATGTATGTTCAAAGTGAGTTTAATTCGTATCATATCTCACTTATTAATAGTCCGATTTAAATGAAATTTTCACATAACGCCCGTGGCAAAGTATTTGTCATGTAAGATATACAACTTTGAATGTTGAGCTAATATTGTAGTTTTTAAATAGTTATTACTGATTTACGGAGGCGGGAAGGGGCGTGTCCAAATTTTAAAAAAACTTTGAGACACTGCAATATATACGTATGTTGTCGCAAAATTTGATGACTCTAGCTCTTATACTTTCTGAGATCCAGGTGTTCATACAGACAGACAGACGGACAGACAGACATGGCTCAATCGACTCGGCTACTGATACTGATTCAGAATATATATAGTTTATGGGGTCGGAGATGCCTCCTTCTGCCTGTTACGCACAATTCCGTTCCGACAAACACAATAGTCCATGCATTTTTTTAAAATCCATGGCCTAAAAAGAATGAAACATTACAAGAGTATTTATATGCACTGATGGAGATAGCTAAGCCAATAGACTTGGAGGATGAGAGTTTGATTGAATATTTTGTAAATGGATTACCAGATTTTAGAACGAATAAGGTATTACTTTTCCAGGCAAAGACTATGAGACAATTAAAAGTTCAAATTGTGGCGTATGAGAAAATGTGAGGTTCGTCTAAGCAGTTTACTAAGTATGGATCGTCAGGAGTAAAAGCTGAGACAAATGAAGAGAGCTGAGGAAATTATGTAAGGAAATGTTTCAAGTGCGGTGAACAGACCCATATAAAGAAAGATTGTCCAATGATAGGCAAGGAGCTTAGGTGCTTTAAATGCAATCAACCTGGGCATAGAGCTGCTCAGTGTAAAGTTGTTGTTCCTGAAAAGGGAGAGAAGGCAGCTAATCTTGTTCAAGAAGAGGTTCGTGCAAAGTCTGGAAGCATGTTTACTAATTCTGGACTTGAATTAAAGAGTGTGACATGTGATCAGTTCGATTTTCAAGGTCTTGTAGATACAGGTGCAGATTTGTGTTTGGTTCGTAGAAATGTGTTTCTTAAGATTCGTAATGCAAAGTTGACAGGTGCAGAAAAATGTTTGACAGGTATAGGCGAAAGTCAAATTGTGACTTTGGGCAGCTTTGTAGCTTGTGTACACATTGATGGAATAAAAATACAAGTAGAATTCCATGTAGTTGCAGATGAAGATATAGCTTTTGACTCAATTTTGGGCAGAACTATTCTTGACAGCGTGGATATGAATGTTGCTAAGTTTGGTACCAAATTGGTTAGCAAAAAAGTCGACAAAGATAAAGGTATGCATAATATAGAAAAAGTAGATGGACCGTGCGCAGGTTTATTAAAAGAGTTTGCAGTCTTGTGTATGAATTTTCAACAACAAAATATGGCTGATGAAATTGTTTTAACCCATTTATCTCAAGAACAGGCTAGTAAAGTCAAAGCTATGCTTAACAATTATCAACCTAGACGCAATGTAGAGAGCACTGTTCGAATGAAACTTCTGTTAACGGACGAGTTACCGGTATATCAACATCCAAGGCGTTTAGCTTATTGTGAGCAGAAGGTGGTTGATGATCAAGTTAATGAGTGGCTTGAGGAAAACATCATAAAGCTGAGTACCTCAGAATATGCTTCACCAGTTGTCCTAGTGGCAAAAAAGAATGGAAAGAAACGTCTTTGTTGTGATTATAGAAAACTGAATGAGAAAATAGTGAGGGACAATTTTCCTATGGTACAAATGGATAGTGTGATTGAAAAGCTGCAGGGATTTAAGGTTTTTACTACATTAGATTTGACTAATGGATTCTTTCATGTACCAGTTGAGAAGGAGTCGCAAAAGTATACATCTTTTGTTACACAGAAAGGACAATTTGAATTTTTATATGTACCTTTTGGAATTAAAAACTCCCCAGCAGTATTTACTAGTTTTATTCAAGCTGTAATGCGAGATTTAATTAAGAGTGGTGATGCTGTTGTGTATATGGACGATATTGTAATTGCGAGTAAAGATGTTGAGGACGGTTTGGGTAAATTAGAAAGAGTTTTGGAAGTTGCGGCTAAAAATGGGTTACGAATAAATTGGAGCAAGTGTCAGATTGTGCAGAGCAAGGTGAAATTTCTGGGATATGTGGTTGAGAATGGTACTATAAGACCCAGTGATGAGAAAACACAAGCAGTAGCTAATTTTCCTCTACCAGGCGATAAGAAAACAGTACAGCGATTTCTGGGCTTGACATCGTATTTCAGAAAGTTTGTTGATGGCTATGCATTAATTGCAAAGCCATTGACAGATATACTTCGGAAAGATTGTCAGTTTCAGTTTAAAGAATTACAGCAAATTGCATTTGAGCAGTTAAAAGCAGCGTTGGTTAGTAAGCCTGTTTTGCAGTTGTATGATCATGGTGCGACTACAGAAATTCACACAGATGCATCTAAGTTCGGGTTTGGAGCGGTAATGCTTCAGAGGAACCAGTATGATAATTTGTTTCACCCAGTTATGTACATGAGTCGTAAAACAAAACCTTGTGAGGAGAAATACCACTTATATGAGTTGGAAGTATTAGCAGTTATAGGAGCGTTAACTAAATGGCGTGTTTATGTCTTGGGAACGAAGTTTAAGATAATTACAGATTGTAATGCGTTTGCCATGACAATGAAAAAGAAAGAAGTGCCATTAAGAGTAGCAAGGTGGGCGATGTACTTGCAGGATTTTGACTATGAGATCGAACATAGATCTGGTGTGAAAATGAGGCATGTTGATGCGCTAAGCAGAGTATTTTGTTATGTGTTGAATGAGAGTGTGGTACACAGGTTAAAAGAAGCACAATTGGCAGACGATTGGATTAAAGTGGTTAAGAATCTAGTTGAAAGTAAAGGATATGAAGATTTTCATGTATTCAACCAAGTTTTGTTCAAAGACCTCAACAGGGAATTACTTGTGGTTCCATCAGGTATGGAAGTAGACATAATTCAAATCGCACATAAGCAAGGTCACTTCTCGGCAAAGAGGACTCAGGATTTATTAGAAAAGTCTTATTATATTCCTAAGATTAAGGAGAAAGTAGCTAGAATTGTTGGTAGTTGCGTTCAGTGTATTTTGGTAAATGCAAAGGCAGGTCGTTTGGAAGGATTTCTTAATCCGATTGATAAGGGAGATACACCATTGGTTACCTATCACATCGATCATGTGGGTCCAATGGAGATCACTCAGAAGCGATACAATCACATTCTGGTTATCGTAGATGCATTTTCTAAGTACGTTTGGTTATATCCAACTCGAAGTACAGGAGTTGAAGAGGTCATCAATTGTTTGGAAAAGCAGGCAGTAAATTTCGGAAATCCATGTAGAATTGTGTCGGATAGGGGAACAGCTTTTACAGCAAATGCTTTTAAAGCATTTTGTGAAAAACAAAATATACAACATTTGTTGATAACTACAGGTGTTCCACGTGGAAACGGACAGGTAGAGAGGATGCATAGGATTGTTGTGCCCATGTTGTCCAAATTGAGTATGGAGAGCCCTGGTTCATGGTATAAGTATGTAGGTCGTGTACAACAGCTGATTAACAATACTGAACCGCGTAGTACGAAAATCACTCCATTCAAGCTATTGACAGGTATTGATATGCGTTACTCTGAGGATCCTGAGATGAAACAGTTAGTGCAGGAGTCATTGTTTGAAGAACTAGATAAAGATCGTCAGGAGTTACGAAGGCTGGCTAGGAATAATATCATAGAGTTACAAAATGAAAATCAAAAAGCATTTAATCAAAAACGTAAGGCAGAAAAAATCTATAAAGTGAACGATCTGGTAGCTATTAAGCGTACACAATACGGGGTAGGATTGAAATTAAAAGGAAAATATCTTGGACCGTATAAGGTAGTGAAAGTCCACAAACACGGCAGGTATGATGTTGAGAAGATAGGCGAGGGAGATGGCCCATTCAAAACTTCAACTGTGGCAGAATATATGAAGATATTCGGGACGAATATAGCGTCAGGAGGGCCGAATGTAGGAATTGGATCTGAACAAACACTAGTTCGTGAGACTCGGAGTGGTCAGCACTATTAAGAGCCAGAAACTAATTCACAATAAAACATATCGGCTAACCAACTATCGAGTCGCGAAGAATTATCGATAAGGGGACTTTATGCCAGAATCTCGGTCCGTGAACACGTATAAAAATACACACCATTCGTTTTAAAATCGTTAATTATAAGACAAGTAAATATACTACAATAAAAACTATTTGTTCGTACACTAAAAGCGGAACCTAAATTTTTTTTAACTTTAGTCGTTCTGTAAATTCGAGGAAAACTCAAAAATAATCATAACATCGAAAAATATTGTTTTGTATTAATTCTTCAAGGCATGTTTTGTCAATTGACTAGTTCTCATGTGCTTCAGTATTTTGTTTCACCATACCCGATCCGTGCGCTCCCAAGAAACAATAATTTTTAGGCCATGGATTTTAAAAAAATTCATATTGTGTTTGTCGGAACGGAATTGTGCGTAACAGGCAGAAGGAGGCATCTCCGACCCCATAAACTATATATATTCTGAATCAGTATCAGTAGCCGAGTCGATTGAGCCATGTCTGTCTGTCTGTATGAACACCTGGATCTCAGAAAGTATAAGAGCTAGAGTCATCAAATTTTGCGACAACATACGTATATATTGCAGTGTCTCAAAGTTTTTTTAAAATTTGGACACGCCCCTTCCCGCCTCCGTAAATCAGTAATAACTATTTAAAAACTACAATATTAGCTCAACAACCAAAGTTGTATATCTTACATGACAAATACTTTGCCACGGGCGTTATGTGAAAATTTCATTTAAATCGGACTATTAATAAGTGAGATATGATACGAATTAAACTCACTTTGAACATATATGTATGTATACTTAAGCAGACCTAATTTACGCAAGCATACCGAAGTTCAAATTTAGCGTCAGACACACAGCATTTTAAACTTTTTATTTGCATGGTATGGTAACAAAATTGGTTGACAATGCAGCTTTGCCGATAGGCTAAAAAGTGAGGCAATCGCCGAGTGGTTGGAGTGGCGGACGGCTGTGACAGAGTGCGTGTGTTCAACTCCCGGTTGAGGCGGGTGCGAATTTTCATTTATTAATTATTTATAATTTTATTTTATTTAATTTATTCTAATAATATTCGGGCGGCGATTCCATACCGCGTCAGACACACAGCATTTTAAACTTTTTATTTGCATTGTATGGTAACAAAATTGGTTGACAATGCAGCTTTGCCGATAGGCTAAAAAGTGAGGCAATCGCCGAGTGGTTGGAGTGGCGGACGGCTGTGACAGAGTGCGTGTGTTCAACTCCCGGTTGAGGCGGGTGCGAATTTTCATTTATTAATTATTTATTATTTTATTTTATTTTTTGTATTTATTTTATTCTAATAATATTCGGGCGGCGATTCCATACCGTTAAAATTTTTATTACGGTATAATATGATAATCCATGGCCTTATACAGTCAGCACCTGACTGTAGCGTTAGTATTTTTTAATTAAAAATTTTATTTACAAATATGTTCATTCTTCTTCAACATTTAGTAGGCAATAATTCATTCTGCACCTTCATCAACATCCTCATCAGAGTTGTCATCAAAATCAGAATCTTTTCATTCTATATCTAATGGTTCAAAGTTTGTCGGTGATGGGAATTCAAGAAGTTTTAATACATCTGCCGGCAGAGTTATTTTTTTATATTTTTTTTGCCTTTCATTTAAACTTAAGCTTGAAATGTATGGATGAGAGGAATCCAAAGCTCTATAAAAAACATCAGCCATATTGTTTGATCGGCTATTTTTTCGGGTATGTGATTTCCTATCGTTTTTTATAGTGCTTGTTCCTTGCTTCTGAAGCATTTTCTCAAAACAGCCAACTGGGACCAACGCGCTACTTTATAAAAATGTCACCTTTTTTTTAATTACATCAACGACTGATTTGCAGATGTTGCTTATATTAAATTTTTCAATCATCCATTTTGTTAATTTGGACTTATCGCGGCCATTGCTCTCCCAAACCTGCAGCAGCGTAAAATGTCGGAACTGATATTCGGCTGCAACATGAACATCAAAATTTCGGCACTCGCGGGACTCGCAGCACCACTAACGGAATGCCTTTAAAGAATGAATAAACGGTTTTCGTTCAGATAAGAAGGCACTTATGACAGTTCCAGTGCCAAGCGGCACTTCTATATATAGTGCGATGCATCGCAGTCGGAGCCGTGTTTCTCCAGCGGAATGACAAGCGGCAGGAACAGCCGATAGCCTCCTTCTCGGTAAAACTCGGCGATGGAATTGAAGTGGCTAATGTCATGAAGGAACATTCAAGCAGGCCACAGAGCATTGCATGGGCTCTGACAATGTCGTGGCAGAAATGCTCTCACGTACCATGGAAGAGGTCTGTTTGGCTCCCACCAATCTGCTAGGTTTCGAGACCACGGCGTTCGGTGCGGACGAGTACCAGGAACTGGTACGAGCTGCGTAGCAGTATCTCAGGAATGAAAAGGAATGCTCAGAGTGGAAGCTGTAGATTCCGTTAGCCCTGCCATGGACGTTAATCGCACAAGCCTACAAAGATCCATTAGCAGCACACGGAGTACACTCATATATTTTCATCGTAGTTGACCTCTTCTCACAGTACACCTTCTTAAATCAGATGCCAGAGGCATCAGCCGCGATTCTTATAGAGTTCCTGGTCCACGAGGTGTAATTCAAGGAAATCATCCATTTAGACAACTGCAAACAGTTTGCCTCTTTTGCTATCCGGAACTCGATTCATTTGACGACAGGAGAAACGCCGAAATTTCGTGCTCAGCGATTTCTCTAAGATCTTCAATGCGAAGTTTCGAGAGGTTCCTACGGGGTAGTGAAAGCGGTCAGAAACAACGTGTTCTTCTCAAAGATCTACAAGGCGTGAGGCAACGTTAACTGTACGCCGTTAGGTAATGTGGCAATCTGCGAAACAGCTGTGTTCATACCGAGTGTCGATTAGGCATCAATAAACATAGTCTGGTGCGAACAACATCTATGCCGGACAAGCAAGCAGTGCGAGCTCAATGCTCAGTGAAACCTTGGCTCGGCATCATTTGATGATCGGTTGAAGAATTTCCTCCGTTAACAGCCTAATCGGTTGGCTACCTACGGTTCCCGTCTGTCTGTTCGTCTGTCCTTTTCCGGCAGAAGAGAACACAGATAATCATATTTTTGAAAAAGACTTTTATTTATTGCCTACTTATAAAAAGCTTCATGTGATGGTAAGTTTCTTTAGTGATAGTTGGGTGGGCGATTCGCTGAGTGACTCAATGTTAAGTTCATCGTGGCCCGTTATAATGCCATATGGTCGCGTATAGTAGAGCAGGAAGTCCAACAAATACATCTGATAGTAAACTACATAGTGAATAGTTATGGCATATGTTGAACAACAATCGAAGCCCTGCGAAAGAACAAATAACGAAATTATTCTTATAAAACACGGTTACATTATGTACCTCTTTGATTTTGTACTGCAAGAAAGAAAAAAGCCAAAAGTCCTTCGCTAATCGCCCGGGAATCATGAAGTGCTCCAACGAAAGTGGCAGAAAACGATGTCGGCCCAATGAATCCCGCGAGTCCCCAGAAATTACCCCAGAAGATGCCAAGCACACACCCATTTCATAGTCCTCCGCCCCGGCTTGTTTTTCGTTACATCTGGCCGACCTTAAGCCTTCCTCAACAAGTCGACGCACTGCCTCCCGGCTGAGTACATAGCCCGCTCCTCCGGACATGTATGTGACATTGTTTTTGTAAATAAAATTACAACCAAAGTAGACTGGCTCATTAGGATTTTTGGATTGCAGCATATATCTCATGTTCTCCATAATGACATAGGTGTCGTCGTCCGCTTTGAAAAACCATTCGGCGTCGTACAGGTGGTGCCTGTAAACATGACGGAAAGCCGCTTTCGTCTTACCCCAGAGAAATGCATAGCCTTCAGTGACGTTAAGCCCAACACTATGCAGTCCTTCTGCGATGTCCTGGCTACGACTGCTGAATACGATCAGCTTGTTGCAGCGACTTCCCCAAGTTTGCTTGATAGCTCTTGCGACCTTCTCGTATTTATGGGGATGCGAGAGCACAAAGCACACAATGCGCACCTTCTTAAACAACTGACGGGCAATAGTGTCATACATCGGTACACCTGGAACTTTGACATGCGGGAAAGACATAACGGGCATTCCGGCTGTGTGTCCGTACGGGCGTAAATGGTACAGCATGAAGTTCAATACGTGCAATTGGTTAGCAGTAACATACGGAAATAGCATTGGATAGTTCACATTCTGATTAAGCCCCTGCAAAATTATAGGAGTTTACAAATTTGTTTCATAAGTTGGCTTCGAAATTATAGAGTTATATATCGACAATAAGTATGTTAAGCAAGCTACAGTCGAAGGTGTCGGTTGTTACTTTCTAAATCTTTCGACCATTGAAAATGGTAAAAAAGTGAATATTGTGTGCAGGTATATGTCACAGGCATGTGGCAGACCCAAAAAATAGTCATTCTTGATCAAGATACTATTTCTGTCTGTCAGTGTGTCAGATCACAGATATTACAGCTTCATATTTGGATTGAAGGCTCCAGTATATATAATACAAAAAATGAAATATAATACACTTGTATTATATATAATTTATACAGATCTATGTATAAAAGGCAAAAAAACATTTCAATTCGATCGGACAATAAACACAAAAGTTAATCAATTCACTTTAGCCGAACAGCCGTTGCAGTGCTTTTTGAGAATTAGACAGCCCACAATAAAAAGCATGAAAGCACCAGTTGAGTTTGATTAACTGTAATACACCCGCATCCCTACTTCTTAAATTAAATTTTAATTTAAAACAGTTTATTATTTAGTTAATTTTATGTTCATGCAATATAAAATATAAACAGTTAGGCAAACCCGTAAGGTACGCTTTTTCCCTGTTCTGGAAGACTTTTTTCCAACAAGAAGTTGTGCGCAAATCCCTCTACCTATATCTGTCACACAAACAAGCACACTAGCTTACAGTGGGCCAGAAACCAAATCTAGATGTATTTAGTTATTATTATTTACAGAATGTGCGTATAAAGGGTCAGCAAAAGTGAAATTTGCCGTTACTAAAACTTCACACTGCACATTGGGCTAAATTCCAAAAAAAGTGGCATAAAGTCAAAACTTTTGTCGTCTCAAATCTTAATTTTAACTTAATATTTTTAAAATAGATTATTTATATGAAAAGAATCGATAAATATTTTTGCTAAAAATGCAGCCCTGTTATTTTAATCGACTTTCAAAGTGAGGTTAGTCAGCTGACTTCTGCTATAAAATTTGGCGGGAAAGTTTTGCAAATTTGTGGGATTGGCAATTTTATAAACTTAAACAAAAAAACATTTCAAAATATGGATTTTGATAACCAAGGTATGTAGAATTAATAAAGTAAAAATATTTTGTGTTTAAATTCGTAGTTTGTTATTTATGTGTATTGTTTATTTTGTACTGTCCAAAAATAGATGAAACCAAACAAAATTGCTTGTGTTCTGCGGAGTAGAACTAACTTTGCGCGCGGGTGTGCGTCATGTAATGTATGTCAAAATAATCTAGAGAATGTATATTAAAATATTATTTTATATTATTATTTTATAATTTTGCTTGCGACTTTTTGCGACTTTGGCCAAACATTGAAAATGTAGATGGGCTTGAATTCTGCCATGCAACTCTGCTGGATGCTTGGATAGACAACGGCCGCAACTATTCCGCCCTTGCTAACTGGATATTTGGCCAAATTAGTGAAAGTATGCTGAGCGGAGAAAAAAAAGGAGAAATTTTGTCAAAAACAAGAGGATTTGAGCTTCATGTTAAAAGATATCTCGAAAAATGCGGTCGAAATATGATCAAATTATGTTCCATCTGTGGTGCAGCTCCAAAACAGTTTATGGAAAACACCGACATAAATTCATTTAAGCCGAAATCTGGACATCTATGTTATGGATTAAGTCCACTTCATGTTTGGATACGCATTTTTGAATTGCTTCTTAAAACTTTGAATAGAAAGGGGTTTCAAAAATGGCAAGCAAGAATTAAAAGTGAAAAACAAGAGCTAAAAATTAAAAAAAAATACATACAAAATAGAATGTGGCAAGAAATGGGATTGCATGTAGATAAGCCAATTCCAAATAGGAATGGTAACTCAAACGATGGCAATACTGCGTGAAAAGCTTTTTTGAATACAGAATTGTTTGCATCTATTTTAGAAGTCGACTTGAAATTACTTCGGAATCTGCATAATATTCTTATTGCTATAAACTGCGAATTTGCAATAGATGCTGAAAAAATTCAGAAGTTTTCTAATAATACAATTAGATTATACATGTTGCATTATCCATGGTATCCAATGTCGCCAGCGCTACATACGATTCTGGTAAATGGATAACAGATTATAGCTGCATCAGTGGTGCCAGTGGGTTGTCTGGGCGAAAATGCGTCAGAAGCGCGATACAAATTTTACAAGCGCGACAGACGCATACACGCTAGACACAATTCCCGGACAAACAATATGTTAGATGTATTCCAACCAAAGATCTATAGACTCATCAGATCCACTTATATTAAGTATACATATAAAGAAAAGGGTTGACCGACAAAAAAAGCGAACGCTTCCACGTGAAGTAATTGAGCTTTTAGAAGCACCCCATAATATTACTTCAAATAATGTTCAATCGTCATTTAATGACTACAGTTCTGATGATGACTCGGAGATAAATCCATTTTCATTTGAATTGCCTACAGAAGAAATTTAAATAAAAATATGTATGTATATATAAATATATCTTTGTATATTTTCAAGAAAACACCATAATAATGAATTAAACTAACCTTGTTATTAAGAATGAATTTAATTATAATAAACAGTTTTATTTTTAAGTTTTCTATACATTTTTATGCTTATCACTATTTAATAAAAAAAAAAATAAATAAAAAAACAATTGATTTCCAAATTTTAGCCTATTATTCACATCATTAAAAAAATACGTATACCCAATATCGGAATATATGGGCGGTCAGGGAAGGCGTGGTCCAATTTACTATTTATCATATATTCCAAATTTCAGCTCGAAATATTAGACTTTATGCCACTTTTTTTTTGGAATTTAGCCCAATGTCCACTGGCGAAATAATAATTTTTGTATATATTTACTATTTATATATAAATATAATTTATAAATATTTAATCCAAATCAAAATCACAGTAGTTTTAAAGTAATTAAATTTCAAAGTTGCATACAATTATCAGTTTTTGTTTTGCGCTCTTGCACACTTGCACCTCATAGCTCAAAAATATCGCATGAAACACAACACGAAAATCTAACAAAAATTGTTGAATTTATTCGCACTAGTTCGGACCTTTATTTTCTCTTTCTCATATAAATTGTACCAGTATAAAATATCGTAGCACATATATACAGCTATATGATAGCATTCATAGAGACAACGAGAGCAACGAGAGTCGAGCGGCACGCGACAGTGGGATACCCTTCAAACTATATTCCGGTGTAGTTAAGTTTTTTAAATTCATACACATATATTTACCAGGGGTGTTAGTTGAAAAGAAAACACTTCATTTTCACAGGAATCTCAAAATTTGTTTATTCAAAGTCCTGACCATTGGTTTCTACACATTTCGCCCATCTCTCAGGCAAATTACGGAGACCATTCCAAAATAAACTTTTTCTCTTTCGAGGCAAACCACTCGACAAAATCATAGAAATTTATACATATTGCTAGCGACATCTACTAGTAAAACCAATTAACACCCCTGGTACTTGTACATATGCACATGCTTTCAAATTATGCCCGACAGATGGCGCTCGCGCTTCGCTTTTGTGGCGGCACCGATTATATCGGTAGCGTCACCTACATCTGGCAACCCAAAATAATACCAGATATAAGCGATACGGCAACACGTCATTAATTCGAACTTGCACATGCATATCGCGCGTCTATTTAGAAGAAGAAGAACTGAAGTGAAGTGAGCTCCGATAGATATCGATAACATACAAACAGTGTTACTTAACCACTAAGCAATGAACACATAGAGACCTCAAACAGCGGTTAACGTTGCTGCCACTGCACAGTGGTTCCCCCAGAGGCCAAAATTAAAAAAAAATATGAATCAGAATAGATTTGCGCAAAAAGTAAACAAATCATCTCTAAAATGTCCAGACAATTCAAGACAAACCCGGTTTTTTCTAGAAAGCTAACGGTACTTTCTAAAATTAGAATTGAAATCGCGAGCACAAGCTCATTTGCGAAGCGTAGTTGGACGAATTGCATTCTTCTTGATAACAAAGCGAACTCCAAAAACGTAAAACGTCAGTAATACTTATCTGATTGGCATAATTTGAAATGCAGTTTAAATTTGAAGGTATTTACTTTTATAAATTCTTTATGTTAAGTTAATTTCATTGATTTAACATTTTTTTTGTAATTATATTTGATTTAACCTTTTTTGTGTATTTTGTGAACGTCTTTTTTATGTTTACGTAAAGTTTTAGTTGTGTTCCGTCGAAACTCCGAAATAAATGTATGTCATTGTAGTAAAGAGTTTGTTGAGGTAATAAAACTGCTTGAGAATTTTGTGGAAAGTTGCGGATGTGCTAATTTTTTTCTTCTTATTTTTTCAAGGTCAAATTTGCCAACGAAGTCTCTGTTTTGCCTTTTTATTGTGCTGTCTGTGTGATTTTGTCTTTCGTGTATGTGCTCATTTAATTAATTATTTTGTCATTTTTTCTGTGTAAATTCGATTTGGCTTTAGACGGCGATTTGTATCAGTGTGTGTTTGAAGGCCACCACATTTTTAATTTATGGTGCACAAAAAAGGGTACCTATACAGAAAAAATACGAGAAATTATCACTGCTACATAGTTGAATTGACCGAAGATATGCAATGTATTGACAGCATTTGTAAACAAATTGCTGTTTATTGGACGTCAAAAACTTGATTTTGAGGAATCCTCGTCGAGAACAAAGTGACGGCGTATAGCTCATCTGGCCGAATTAGATGAGTCTGCTATTTCTTCGTAACGCAATGAATGTGAAATGAAAAATGTATTGCCAGCAGATCCCGATGAGGTAATTTCGCTATTAATGGAGACCGCTATGTCTAAAAACCAATATTTGATTATCAGAAACTTTGTGAACAGCAAAATATCCTTTGATTTTTTTCCATGTTATAAACGTATATTAAATTCAAAGAAAACGAGATACCCTGAAAACATATCTGTAGACGAATCTCACGCTGAAGTTGAATTACAAAGTTTTGTTAGATAATACAGCGTCGAGTATTTTAGAGCTACAAGCTAATGTTGTGGAAACAGTTAATGACGATTCTATTGAACTTTGCTTGAATCTGTTCATAGTTTTCTAGGAGACATTGTAAAATTAATAATAAAGTATTAAATTAATTTATATGCATTTTTATATTTTTCATTAGTTTTTTCCATACAAGAAAAATAGAGAAGAAGAGAATAGAGTGAAGAATAAGACTCCATAAAGTATATATGTATATTTGTCTGCCTGGCCAAATTTAAGGTTTCTAACTGCACTGGAAGTATTTATGGCCGCGTCTCCATACAAGAGGAACCACTGTGTACTGATTTTTCGATCCAACTACCCCAGAGAAGAAGCAGAACAGAAGCATTGAGAACTTCGGCTGAACGCTCGACCGGGGCAACTGGCTGTTCGGCTCTCAGTACAAACAGTGCATAATAGAGATGGGCACGGGCGTGTTTTTTGAAGCCCGGCCCGGAATTTTTTCACAGGGGGTCGGTCCGGCCCGGCCCGAACCAGACTCGAATTTTTGAGGCCCGGCCCGGAACTTTTTAAAGGGGGCCCGGCCCGAACCAGACTCGGGCCTCCCGGGCCGGGTCTCGACAATTTTGGGCCCGGGGCCCGATGGTAAAAGGCACCGAGCCTTAAATTGTCGAGGCCCGGCCCGCGCCCATCTCTAGTGCATAGCATCAAAACTACTTCAATCGCACAACGACAGCGGAACGATAAGCATGCGCGTACTTCTTTGCTCTGTGCGATCGTTTCCATGTGTGCGTGTATGTATGCACAAGCTGGCATATGAATGTATGCGTTGCTTGTGAAGTTTGTCAACAGCCGAATCACAAAATTGACTTCAGGCTGCCAGCGCGCTGGCCGAAGCATTTGCTTGTGCATACATACACGCACATATTGAAGAATACTTTCTGTGTTTATGGTTCGATCCGATTGAAATTGCGAGAATAAGTAGATATAACTATCAGCTTAGTATATATAAATGTTAGAAAGTTATATATTTTTTACGACGCTTACAAATCGACTTTAAAAACTATATTAATGATTTGCGGGGGCGGTGGTTGTGGCATCCAACATTTGAAATAATCTTGATCTGCGCCGAGTAGGTGTCTCTAGTGTTTATAATAACAACAATACAATGGTATAATATATTCGGAACGTAGCTATTCTTTGCATTTTAACCAAAGCGCTTATTACATAGTAGATTTAATGTTACAAAAAAGTATCCGTTGAAATATAATTTGACCTTTAACTGTTAATACTCACCTGTGCAGAGTACACCTTCCGGTAAATGTATGGCCAACACCAGAACTCCAAACGCAGGGTGAAAGGCAGTATCTCCGGCGCAACGTGAAAGGGAAACAAGAGCTCGCTCGAATTTTTGTGAATTTCACGCAGGCAGTTCGGCAAAATGTCGGACAGACAATTTCTGGTCAGTAGCTGTTCCAGTGCGCCACGGCTCAAAACATAATCCGTAGAGTCTCGCAAGCTCACATGCGCATAGGCAAAGGCAGCATGGAAGCCGGAGAAGTAGACACTGATACCGGGCGAAAACGGAGCTAAGGCGTACCGCACATTTTCCAGTATTACAAAGCTGTCAACATGGACGTGGAGCAGCCAATCAAGCTCCGAACGGTACTTTACGTAAACACTGCGATACGCCTGCCCAATCTTCTTCTCTGCACTAAAGTGAAGCCGATGGCACCTGCTGCCCCAGGTGGCCTGAATGTGGTCGGCTTTTAGCAGCTCATGCTGGTTCGTCAGTTGCACCAAGCAGTGCACTCGAACTTTGGCGTGCAGCTGACAGGCAATGCTAATGTTGTCCCGCGTCTGGTTGCGTGTGCCTACGGTAAATGCAGTCACTTTCTCCCCATAGGGTGGCTGCAAGTATTTAATCAGATAATTTCCGGGCCAGTGAAACGCCTGGAGATACAGTTCCAAAAGTAGTGCACAGTAAAAGCAATAAAGCAGCAACATATCTGTATTCACATCAAATGAAGGAAGAGTGTAAGTTAGAGTCAAAATTCTTACAACGTTGCCAACCTTTCAAAAATTAGACATATACATACACGTATATGTACATGGTGTAATGAGTATAAGGTCGTAACTTTAAACAATTAGACCGTTCGAAATAAGGCAGATGTATTTATTTATTTAATGTCAACTTTTGTAAGGCGACTACATTAATAAATATATTATTATTTATTTTGATGATTGATTAATTTATATTTAAACTGGGATAATGAAATGTATACGATGCATATTTGTTGCAGGGCATTGGGGAAAACACAGTAAAACCCAATCAGATCAGGAGAATTAGATATAAGTAGGGTTAATAATTATTAAAAATTAAGACCTGCCCAAAATCAGCCGAGGGGCGATGTCGCAAACAAGTAACCCGACCGACCGAACAGAAACGCGAGAAGAATACACAAAAACAGATGGATAAAATTAAAGTGTAATAAAGGTGTTTCAAGGAATGTTGGTTTAAACGATAGATAAGTGAGACAGAATTTGAAGGAAGCTACAGAAGCTACGAAGATACGATTAAATAGAGTTTGTTATAGTCCGAACGCAATACCCTGAAAGACTCGTGCAGGGAATAGTTCGATCTACAAAACGCAAAGGTTAGTGGTGAAAAATAATTAATAATTCTATAAAGGACAGATAAGTGCGCGATTTTATTTTTTTAAGAAATGTACAAAATTCTTTGTTTGCCGCACACATATTATATTCTCAAAGCATATGCGTTGGCGCCAGTCTGACCAACAAGTTCTAGTTTCAGGCGCCGAAATTCTAACCCAATATGCAAAATAAAACATTATTGTGTATAAATTACATTTCGTTTGAAATAAATCGCTTGTAGGACATTGTACGCATCATTGTGACATTTTACTCAGAAAAAAATTAAATTAAAAATTAAAAAAAACTAGAAGCGACCGCCAAATAATTATTTCACCTAAAATCATGATAAATATAACTCTATCAGTAAAAAAATTAAACAAAATCGATGACTTAAACAGCTATTTAACCTTTACCGAAAGTTTTTTTGTACAGATTCAATGCAGTCCTTATGAACAAAGTATTGACGAGATCATACACATGATCCGTACTCAAGGATTGGACGAACAAGTGAGTTATAGATGGTTTTCCTTAAATAAGGATCGTCAAACTCCTTAGAACATCTCTTTATAAAGCCGAGCACGCCCATAGCTTTATTAACCATTGTGGATATATGATTACAAAACTTAAGTTTGCGGTCCCAACGTCTCAGATCATGAACAATGGAATTCTTTCCAAGGCACAACCACAAAGACTGTAAGATACAAACTTCGGACTGGCACCTGAGAATGTCATCAGCTTGCATTTGAAGCTGCTCAGGTTTAACAAGTTTGCACTACACCATGAATAAAAGCTACCTATCTATCTATTTACCAAAAACTTACGATTTACGGGAGCGGAAGTGGGCGTGGCCAAAATCTTAAATAAACTTTATCTGCGTACAATAATAAGACAAATTAATACAAAATTTTGTAGCTCCAGCTATTATATCCATTATCTATTATCTCTGAGATCTAGGTTTTCATACGGACGGACAGACAGACGAATATAGCTATATTGACTTGAGTGTTGATGCTGATTCAGAATGTATAACAGGTCAATTAATAAGGAATTTATTTGTCAAAATTCTTTTTGTTTAATAAACATAGTTCCCTTCAAGGGTGATACATTGATTATAGCGACCCTCCAACTTTTCGATACCATTTTTATAGCCTTTAACCATTTAAATGGTCGAAAAAGGGTATACCAACTTTGTGCAAATGTATGTAACAGGCAGAAGAAGGCGTGGCAGACCCCATAAAGTATATATATTCTGGCTCAGGATCACAACCCGAGTCTGTCTATCTGTGTGAACACACAGATCTCAGCTATTATAAATGCTAGATTTACTAAATTTGGCAGGAAGATTGCTGTGTACTATACGCTGATCAAGTTTATTTCAAACTGAATGAAATATCTACATATTCCCTAAATTGCAATCCGATTGGACAAGAAACACAGAAGTTTTTTAAGAAAGTATGAGCATAAAACAAAGTGCTTGTGTCAGCTAACAAGGGAGGCGGACGAGCGCGAACCGCGAGCGCCATCTGTCGGAAATAATTTTAAAGCATGTGCGTATAAACTACACCAGAACATGGGTCGAAGGGTATCCCACTGTCGCGTGCAGCGCCACTGTTGCTGTTCTTACTGGTTGCTTATACATTTTCACCACTAATCATCGAACATATAGAGTACTCAAAAAGTGGATTTACTCATTTAATGCTATTGCCAGTCAGCAATTAACGTACAACGCCGCGGTTCGATGAGCATGGATTCATTTCTTTGCGCTATGCCATCATTTTAATGTGTGCGTGGAACAGCTCACATATATATGTATGTATGCGTTGCTTTTAAAGTTCGACAACTCGCAAATGAATATGAAGTCAATTTTGTGACATTAAAACGTTTATACATCGCAAAAAAAATATGGGCAGACTTATTGTCTCTCTCGATGTGCAACTGAAGCAGTTATTGATACTATGAGCTGTTTGTACTGAAAGCCAAACGCCAGCCGCTCCAGTTTTGCGTACAGTCGATGTCTCAACTCTCGATGCTTCGGACTCTGTGTCGATAATCATGCAATGGCAGCGCTATCAACTTCGATAGATGTTTCAGCTCTCTATATATTCCCTCCTTAGTTGAAGAGCTGTAAATGTATGATATGATATTCTGAAAGCATGTTCGGTTATAACACCTTTTTTTGTTGTCAACAATCTGCCGACTAACGAGAGATTGTTGTAGTCTCCGAAATTCTGAACCAATATGCAACTCATAAAATAATTCATTATTGTGCCTGTCGTACCTTTCCTTTTTACCTAGAATTAGCCTACAATAAAATACATGTACATTTTATTATCTTCAAAATTAAATTAAAACATAATTCCTTCACCTAAATTCTCGAAAATTATAGCTCATTGAATAAAAAAATTGAACAAAATCGGCGACGAAGGTGGCTATTTAACCATAAGCCCTGCTTCTAGACAATAACCCCTCCCCCCAATAGTCATTCAGTTTTTAGTGCTATCTTATCAAATGATTTTCATGGCTGCATGCTAGCTGTTATACAATCTATCGTCCGGTTTCTGTTATTTAATTATATTGCAATCAAATTTACCCTCACACTTCTTCTCTATTAATAATACAATATAAATATAACATTTAATTTCAAATCGGACCACTATAATGGCTTCCAAAGAATCAATCGGCCAAAATGATGGATTTTGATGAAAAGTAGTATTGTTTTTCGAGATAACTGAACTTATTAGTGCCAAAATTAGACAGTTATCCCCCACATATACAATTTTATTAAAATTGAACAACTTTACACATATCTTATAGTTTACATAGAAACAGCCAGTTAGAAATAAAGATTTTGATAAAAAGTTGTATTATTACAGCTGTCAATGAATACAAACAATATTATTTACAATATATGTAACTATTATAGGAACGATCTATAAAAGACTGATATGACACACATACTGAAGATAGCCTGTCACTCTGGTTTTGTTATAGTTAGGCTATTTAAATTATATCATGTTCAAATTTTGTTAATGTTTGTGCCGTTTGAATTGTTATTTTAAGCGAAATGGTGAGTGAATAAATTCAGTAAGGGCCACCAACTGTCTCCCGGTTGTCAGTTGCTTTAACATAACTGTCTTCGAAAACAGACTTCGTTCCTGATCTTGAATTTAAACTAATTTTCGAATCAGCTTGTGATCCCGACGAAATCTCACTTTTGATGTGCTTCACAGAATCCAATCCAGACACTGCTGGCTCAGGTAGCAGAGGAAGAGGGGTACGTGCTTGTTGTAGCATAGTCGAACCAACTATATTGAATGTGTAGGGCACACGATTAACAATTGCATTGAATCCGTTCACATCATCGGCCGTGTAGGTGACGGTGCGTTTGTACCCATCGGGATCGACGAGGCTATAAGAGCCGCGTACTTTATAACCCTCACGGGTCTCGCTGTGCTCTTTGATATCGCCTGTGCTTTCGTCGTTGACAGCATAGTTAAAGCTATAGCTCGCAGGTGGATAGATCTCCGGCGGACGGTGGTCCCGCTGCAAGGGCAACGGTACTATTTCACTGACCCTAGAATGCAATACATCAGAATCAGAGTTGGTTACAACGCCAGAGATTGACTTAGAGAGTGAACCAGCTTCTGAAATCAAGCTGGGGACAGAACCAGACTCTATTACATCCAATTCACCAGAACTTCCATAATCATAGCCTTGCGGAATAGCCTGGGAGTTATCTACAGTGTTGTGGGGCTTCAGGTAGTTATTGCTGCGATATTCCTCGCTAGAACTGAACGCGGATTGCTCAAGTAAATTTATATCACCAACTGTCAATGTCGGTTTTCCACTGTCGTCGGGGCTGTTGTAGTCGTACTCGGCCCTAATGGTGCCAGCGATAGTGATAGTGAGAAATAGAATCTACAAATGAAATTCAAAATTCAAATAATCATATCAACACTGTGGTCATCATAACTCACTTTGCAAACTATTTTCATATTATCGATGTTAGTTGGGTTTACTTCTTCTCTTGTCAAAATTTGTCAACTAACTGCACTTTTAATTAACGCGTTGCGGCATTTTATACTTTTGTACATCAATGAGACCAATCAGCATTGATTCACATCTGCCGTTATATAATATCATCAATTGCTCCGATTACACTTTCGTTTTTTTACTCTTGCAGAGGGCATATAAATTTTGGCTTGGAGTTTGCAACGCACTTTAGAAGACATCTCTGACCCTATAAAGTAAATATTTTGAGTCAGCATCAACAGGGTAGTCGAACTAACCATGTCTGTCTGTCCGTCCTCTCGGTTTTAAAGGTATCCTGATAAAACTGGCACACATGCTTTTTATTGATGCACGCTATAAATAAGTCGGAACGAGTCGGATCGCACCGATATATCGTGTATGATATTTAAATTATACGACGTACTTTGTTATTTTTATAGTATGCACATAAAGTTCATCAAAATAAGGCCAAAAATATGTTATATTATTAGCTGCCATAGGAAAACGGGGCCAAAGTAAGGGGTTTTGTATAAGGACCAGTATTGTGTTTAGAAATAACGTCACTTATCAGTGCTTAAAGGAAGTTAAACAGTAATCGACGTACAATTTTTCCATTTCATTTAAATCGACTCACTATATCCCATAGCTTTTTATAGGAGCAATTAATAAGTAAGTTCACCTTTTGGAGTTATTATAGTTGTCAATGAATCATATGTACAATTTTATTCAATTCAGCACCATTATAAACCTTTATATGACTAGTATACAAACGAGGAGCTAAAGACCTGCAAGGGTATAAAACCTTCGGCATGGCGAAAGGTCCATTCGTTCTGGTATTTATAAAAATGGCACTGTATGGGTGGGCACCACTGCTATATACATTAAATTTGGCATTAAGATGTTACAAATGACACTACAAAAACAATTTTAGGTTGGTGCAGCTAATGTAGAATGTAGAATGACAATTTTTTTTTTTCGATTCCGAAACCGAGTTTTAAGCCAGTCTTTCTCTAGCCAAAATAAACTCCACTGAAATCAATGTAAGGTATGTGGCTGTAGCTTTTTATTATTTTTCTGCTGCGTAAGCATGCCTTCAATTGATTTTCAATGTGATTATAAGTGGTCTTTCAATAAGTTGTTTTCCATCCGAGCAATGCAACTTTTGTAAACCCTCTTGTACATTGTGCTCGCTTACACTGTTTAAGTATAAATACTAAGTCAAACTAGTAAGAAAGCTACAGTCGAGCGTGCACGACTCTGAACTTGTTAAATTAAATTTAAAATAAGAATTAGATTAAAAAAATACTAACGCTACAGTCAGGTGCTGACTGTATAAGGCCATGGATTATCATATACCGTAATAAAAATTTTAACGGTATGGAATCGCCGCCCGAATATTATTAGAATAAAATAAATACAAAAAATAAAATAAAATAATAAATAATTAATAAATGAAAATTCGGACCCGCCTCAACCGGGAGTTGAACGTTGAACACACACACTCTCTCACAGCCGTCCGCCACTCTAACCACTCGGCCATTGCCTCACTCCTTGGCCTATCGGCAAAGCTGCATTGTCAACCAATTTTGTTACCATACAATGCAAATAAAAAGTTTAAAATGCTGTGTGTCTGACGCTAGATTTGAACTTCGGTATGCTTGCGTAAATTAGGTCTGCTTAAGTACACATACATATATGTTCAAAGTGAGTTTAATTCGTATCATATCTCACTTATTAATAGTCCGATTTAAATGAAATTTTCACATAACGCCCGTGGCAAAGTATTTGTCATGTAAGATATACAACTTTGGTTGTTCTGCCTGTTACGCACATTTCCGTTCCGACAAACACAATAGACCATGAATTTTTTTAAAATCCATGGCCTAAAAATAAATATCATATCACAATAATGCCACATTTTTTATTTTCTTTTGGTAGTCTCTGAGATCTAGACTTTCATAAGCGTAGGCAACCAGTAGCCAGACAAACAGATGGAAAAACGGACATGACTATATAGAGTCGGCTGTTGATGTTCTCTACTACAGTGGATCAACTAATTGTTTGCACAAAGTTAAAATACCCTTCTTCTCTATGGGTAGCGGGTATAAAAACCAGACGAACGCCACAGTCAGGCGCGCCCTTTAGAATGCACTTACTATTCCAAACACTTAGTCTTCTGCTGTCTATTGCATTCTCAATCTCACACACATATGGCATGCGCACACTAAATCACATCAGAAAGTGCAGGCAGCACTGCTGCGCGTATCTGGAACTTTGGGTACTATTTATTTATTTCCTTTTTTTTTTAATTGAATAGCTTCTGTGTTTTTTATGCGATCGCACAATGGCCACAGCGACTCATCTAGCGGAACAAATTTTTTGATATTTATGAGAGAGGTATAAGAAAATTTAACTTAAGGTTTGGCAAAAACAACTTTAGTTTTCTTTAAGCATAGGTATATACTTAACAAAGCAAATATTTGTGCGACCCGTTTTTTTTATGAGTAGGTAAATAAAAACATTAGAAGTATGTTGTTTTATCATGTATGGTTTTGAGCCATATACTAAGATCTTTGGACTATAACTTTAGTATGTATGTTCTTCACTCTTGATCTAATGATTCTTTGTGTTTTCAACATGTTAAAAATTATAGCCAAATATGACAAACTTAAGTCTTTTTGGGAGATATACGGCTTTCAGAAAACATTTTTTTTAATAAGCATGCACTGTTTTTGGCCTATTCAATGAGATCGAGAGCCAGTAGAAAGAAACTTCTATCAAATCCGGTTCCAGCCCCCAAAAATACATAATAAATAGTCGTTCTTTAATTCATTTAATTCCGCAAAATGTGTCTTCTGGCTCAATTTAGAAATTTAGAGGAGAGGTAGATATTTTAGTCCGCTAAGTAAATGACAAATTCAGAAAGTTTTAACATTAATTCGTTGTTTACAAATCAAATTAAAAAACTAAAGTATTATTATTACGTGCATGGTGTGTGTGAATTATCTGTGTATAATATATATGAACCTTCATGTAAATTTTGGTGTCTTTAGCTCTTATTTTTATTTTTTAATTATTAATACATATGTTAGTGACAAGTAACAGTACATTTATGAACATAAGAATTTTTTGATAATTAAAATTACTATAACTTTTCTTTACACATATAGTTAATAACGTTTACGATAAAATCTTTACGCTTAAATTTACTAACTTATCTTAGACTTTGTTAAACATTGGCAGTTGAATGATTTCGTTTAAGGTGTGAAAGCTAAGTCTAAATTGCAAAACAAATTTATCATATTAATTTATGCGGAGTCGGTTCCAACGAACATCTGCAATAACAAAGTGATAAATATGACAATATTTAGAATTCAGGTCGAGATACTTAATTGTAGCATATTAAGATAAAACGGAACTGTTGTTGTTATATTAAATATTTATCCAAATATTTTATTTCCAAATTTTGTGATTCTCTCCGTACGTTTTTCCTAAACACAAAATGCAATACCATAAAATAATGTTGATGTTAAGTAAGTTTTTCCTATAAGAAATCGAAAGGAAAATGGTGTACGTGACTGTGAATTATAAAGTAGTTTTAGTTTTCTATACAACCTTCCTATTGCATTGTAAATATGGTCTTTCCGTCAGGGGTGAATTGATGAAAAACCCTTAGTTAATGGGAGTGTTTTAAACTGATCATTGAAAATGGTCAAAAAGGGTATCGCTTGAGTATCGAGCAATAAAACTAACTTTGTTTTTCTGTTTGTCTGCCAATTTTTGTTTAATTTAGGATTGAGTACAGAATTTTCTGTATGTTGGTACTGGGGCAATCACCTAGTCTGCTCAAATCAGACAAAATTTGTAACTTTAAACAAGCGTAATTAAACTAATACAGAAATAAAACCAACAGTTAAGTTCCCAACTATTCCCCTATAACGTATTCGCTGGAAAATATTTCATACAAACCTAATAGTTTGAAACGACTGTTTAAACAACTGTTAGGCCATTGGCGTTTTTTGAATGCCTTATGTTGATACAAGTGAAACAAAATATGGAGGTGTCCGAATGCAGAGATACTGCGTAATTTTCGAGGGTAAGTGCCGATCTGTATGGTACAACTATTCTCAATATCATTCAATATCTTTCGCAGAAACTTTATTTATACCCGTGCAAAGTAATTCATAAGTTAAGTGAATTACAATAATACATAATTTAATGGAAATAAATAAAAGTTACAAAATGTATAAAAATAAAAATTATTTTTTATAATTGAATTTCGATAAATTGTTTATACGTTAATTTTATTTAATGCGACCTACATAGAACAGACTAGAACTTTTGATAATCAATAAATAAATATATAAATCAATATAAATATACAATATACTTTTTTCTTTTTCCTTTTATATAGTATTTTAAGAGTTAAATAAAAAAATGGTCCTTTTTATTTGTAAATAATAACAGAAATAGTCAACAGACACCACACTCAGAAAGCCCAGCATCACAGAAACCTTTAGTTTATGCAGCTGTTTTGCTCATGCAAGACTTTTCGATTCGAGAAAATTTATAAAAAGGCATGTTGAATAGAAATAATGACATTAGTTGGATTAAGGTTATTAACTCTTGTTACACGCTGCCGCAATTTTGTAAACGTGTTTGGTGTTTCAGTTAAATGTCTACATCGATATGTAGCATTTTCCCAATAAAACAGTTGTGCGTAATAACGTAAAAAAGTAAAGCTATTGTCGAGCGCACCCAATTTCGAAAAAAAGTTAAAAACAAACAATTTTCAACAATAATGTATTTAGAAACAAATGTACTTATTTCAATAGTGTACTCATTAACAAAAGTTTAAAATTTTTGTAAAAGATTTTGAATTGTTTATTATTATGATTTTCAAGAGTTTAATAATACAGCCTTTACTTTTTATTTGTATATGGTATAATATAATAACAGAAATAATCTACAGAAACTAAATTCAGAAGTGCCAGCATCGCAAAGACTTTTACTTTATTCAGCTGTTTTGGGATTCAAGAATTTTTCATTAGGGAATATGTATAAAAAAGAATGATTGATAAATACTAAAGAGATTGCATTTGTCGTCTAACGTTGCGAAATGCGAGTCCGAGTGTTGACACACAAATCTCAGTTATTGTAAAAGCTTATTAAGTATCTTACTGCCAATACGCTTAGCATCGGCTTTCGTTTGGTTTTGAATAACCGTGGCTATTATCCAATCAGAAATGCGATAAACGTGATAACTTACTTAGTAATCGTTATGTTTGCGCAGCCCATTTGCGTGGCATTAAAGTTAAATAAATTTGTAAAACGTTTACACAAAACTTTATGCAAAATTAAATATATTTTAGATTCGTGCTATTAATTTCACGATAAGTGGGTTCGTTGAATAATCTCAACTTATCAATATCCGTCCTCATCCGCGGGTGGAAAACTAATTATTGAGCTGCGCATGGTAAACATGGTATACTCTTATACATAGTTTCTGAGACCTAGGTCAAAAATCAGACGAACACACTAAAGAATATGCTTTATCGTCTCGGCTATTGATGCGTGTGAAGAATATTGTTCAATTGGGGATCCTTCTTTCCATCTGTTACTATCCTGTCGAATTCTAAACACATAAGTAAATTATTTAAAAAACGTGATTGTTCTTTTCGAATTGTATGCAGGAGAACTTTCTGTTAGTTGTGGTCTACTTTCCCTTCGTTGTTTTATTACTAAATTATTTATACTCAAGAGCCATAAAGTGCAATGATCGTCAATAATTTGGGCATTTCCTTTTCAATTTGAACTTTTACCTTTCGAATAACTTCATTCTTCTCACTGACTCCCATTTAACTAGCAGCTATATATTTGTATATAATAGTCAAAGTAAGGATTGTCGAACATATCCTAAACAGTGAAAAAACTAGTCACCCATGTATGTACATATGTATATGTGGATATAAAGAAATTATCTGTACATACCATATTAAAATTAAACAACAAAAACATTAAAAATTAACATGACACTAATACGACCTCAAGGTAAGCAATAGCTAAGCAGTCCAGATATCAATGACATTTGTAAATAGTTATAGCAAACCTTTCGGGAAAACGAATATTGCTCGCTCTTATAATTGGACTGCTCCTGGGCTTCTGTATGGCTCAGTTCATTTCCTATTTAACTATTTCGGAGAGCACAAGGTCCAACCGAAATGAGGTCACCAGGGGCTCTCAACACCGACATCATTTATCCGACTCCATAATATCCGAGGTTCAGAACGGACACCATGATCATTCGGGCGACAATTCTTCAGTGGCCGACCAGCTTAAGAAAGAGGTGCGATTGCTCTGTTGGGTTATGACAAATCCCACAAACCACAAGAAGAAAGCTCGCCACGTAAAGCGCACTTGGGGCAAACGCTGCAACGTTCTTTTATTCATGAGTTCTGAGGCAGATGACGAACTCCCAACAGTCAAGTTGGACGTAGGAGAGGGACGCCCAAATCTTTGGCGTAAAGTGAAAGAAGCCTTCAAGTATGTGTACAAACATCACTTCAACGATGCAGATTGGTTCTACAAAGCGGACGACGACACCTACGCAGTGATCGAGAATCTGCGGTACATGCTCTACCCTTATCACCCCGACACTCCTGTTCACTTTGGTTTCAAGTTTAAACCCTTTGTAAAACAGGGGTACATGTCAGGAGGATCGGGATATGTACTCAGTAAAGAAGCAGTTCGTCGCTTTGTGGTTGAGGGCATTCCCAATCCCAAGATTTGCCTTCCTGGAACAGTAGTCAACGAGGACATAGAGGTTGGGAAATGCATGGAAAACCTAAATGTGACGGCAGGCGATTCTCGGGACTCTAATGGACGGGGTCGCATGTTTCCTTTTATACCTGAACAGCATTTGATACCTAACAATGACCCGAAATTTTGGTACTGGAATTACCAGTACTACAAGTCCGACGATGTGAGATTAAAGCTTTAAATCGTTTTTCACGTTCAGGTTGTAAACTTTGTTTTTTAGGGACTCGATTGTTGCTCGGACAATGCTGTATCATTCCATTATGTATCGCCCAATATGATGTACGTCTTGGACTATCTGATCTACCACCTGAAGCCCTTTGGCCTTCTTCGGAGCTCACAACGATTACCAGCCAAACTAAAAGTAGGCGAGTTCCTTCCACCACCCAGAGAAGACACCTTGGCCAGCAACGAAGACTCCAAAGATGATGAGGACGATTTTCTAACAAAGTCTACCACAACTGCATCGATAAACGAATCTGAGTCATTGACTTCGAATGAGGTGAATTCTATACACATAAGGAGAGAACGTCAGTCAAGACTATTGAAAGACCTAAAACAGTTGGATAATGATACGAAAGAACTGGAATTACTCTATAAAAATAAAAAAGAAGCATAAAGCTCATAGGCAATAATAGTATGAAAGAACTCAAAAGAACTTATTTATATTGTTGTCGTATATAGTATGTATATAGTGAATATCTATGGCCTTAGGTTTGACTGTAGAGTTCGACTGGTTATATTGTTATTTATTAAACAAATGTATTTTGAAGACATTTAAAATATATAATAACTCTTTCTTATTGAAGATTTAACAAATATTTATAATTATTTAATTATGTACATGGCAACCTATCTTTGTAATATGAGCATTTTTAGCTAACTCGAGGTCATTATTTAGGTTAGAGTTTACATTGAAGCTTAACATCTAATGGAAAAAGTAATGCTAAAACCATTTTGATTGCACTGATAACATAAGGGAAGTTGTTTCGCAATACAAAACTTGTCTTCATAGAACACCCCTTATTTTGGCAGATTGCTCCTATGGCAACTATATGCTATATTGGTCAGATTAGTTAATTTGAATATACATACATATTATTTATATAGAAAAAGTCTGATAGGATAATTTGGTTACTAATAAATAACATAAATAGATCCAAACCGACTCTTGCTGACTTATTTGCAGCGTGCAGCAATAAAAGCATGTGTGCCAGTTTCCTCAAGAGACTATTTTGCGTTGCAAGAGAGAGACACAGTTAAAGGGAAAGGGAAACACGGAGAGACGGACAAGCATACGTACCCTTTATACAGTCGGAGATGTCTCTTAAGATGCGTTGCAAACTTCTGCCCAAAATTATTATACCCTCTGCAAGGGTATGAAAATGTCGCACTCATAGTTATCACTTTAAACGTGTTCTGAAAACCAGTGTATGTCAGGTCCATGATTTTAAAAAGTAGTGGTATAACAGTATTATAACAGTGGTAGAACAGAATCAGTATTGACAAGTATGCTTTACTCCGTAATTTCGCCAGGTGATCATCGTAGTGCGATGAGGTTCGACAACGGTTTGAGAAAAGAGTGACACTATATGCAGTTGTCGTGCGTTTAATGTGAAGTGGCTGCGTGGGACAGAGATGACTGTCTGTTGTTTGTGATATGGAGTGTGTATAAGCGAAGACTGCAGGAATGCTGCAGCGCGTGACATTCAATTTGAGAACGAGCTGAACGCACCTTTCACACTATTCTGCCGTATCAAGTGCTTAAATTGTGAAATATGAATGAAATAAATCAAAAGCCGACATGTACATTTTTCATTTGAATTATATGAATGACTGTGTAGTGAGTAATATGCAGTAGGTATACCAAAAATAAGAACGGTAGAGTACTGTTAAGTGTTGCTGCCCTGAAATAAATTCATTCATGCAGATCTCAAGGTTATTTATCACTATTTTGTTGAGGGCGGTTTTAGCTCACCCATTGAGAGCTTTTGAGGTAGAGCTTCGGGGATATTGATTGTACCATAGGGTTTCAGATGATATATCAAATAATCAAGCACATACATTTGCCTTGGCTTGACGTAGTGAAAAGAGACGGCACTATTTGAACAACAGTCAAGACCCTATGGAAAGATTACTCCTACCATTATTTTTCTTTAGCAACAGACAGTATGACCTTACCTCATCCGTTTTGTAGTAGATATAATGCCAATACCAGTAATTTTTTTCATTGTGGGGTGGCAGCAAATGTTCCTCGGGCTCGAAAGGGAAAAATCGACCTCGTCCTATGGAATCCCTGGAATCGCCTGCCAGAACATTTACATTCTCCAAACACAGTCCTAACTCGACATCTTCTTCGCCTTCATCATGCTCCTGGCACATTTGCGGATTTGGAAGACCCTCCCTTACGAACCGACGAACTGCCTCACGACTGAGAACATAACCGGCTCCACCTGACATGTATCCCTGCTTCACGAACGGCTTGAATTTGCAACCGAAATAAACGGGGGTCTCAGGGTTGTATGGGTAGAGCATGAAGCGTAGGTTCTCAACAATAGTGTAAGTATCGTCGTCTGCCTTGAAGAACCAGTCCGCATCGTTAATGTGCTTTTCGTAGATGTATTTGAAGGCCGCCTTGGTTTTTCCCCAGAGTCTATTTCTTCCTTCAGTTATGGGAAGAACTACCGTGTCAAGTTCCTTATCCATAGTAGTGCTCATAAATATGAGCTTATTGCACCGCCTACCCCAAGTTCGGTGCACGTGAATAGCCTTCGTCTGATGGTTCTCGGGAGTTGTCATTATCCAGCAGAGTATCCGCACCTTGCTGAACAGTTCAGTTGCTACGCTGTTATTTTCGATAACATTCTCATGACCTTGCTCGACAAGCTCAGAACTGTGACGTATATTATTTCCCACGTAATGCTCGTAGTAGGTAAGGCACGCACCTGGTTTGGAGTTCGTGGAGTACAAAAAGAGCTCAGCTAGGAAGAACCCAATAATGAGCCCAGCGATAAGAAATACAATAGACCGTTTATTGGACCGCCCTGAAGAGAAACAACAAACCAATTGATCGTGACTATCTGATTACTTTTACCCTCTCTAAACTTTACTTACCTTCGTTAAGCAGGGATCTTCCGAACTGAGTGTTGACATTCATTTAGACAAAGTTCTTGTTATGGGACCAGATATAAAATGAGCTTCTCTACGTTTCACTTGGAATACAATATTAATTATTGATGGCAGTCGCTGTTAATTTTTATTCGTATATGCGCTATTTGCATTAGGAAACATTATGGACTTTACGACATTTGTGGGAATCCCAATCGCATTGCAACTGTGAGTACCTTTTAAGAACCGCTGGTTAAATATTTAAATTGCAATATTTTTTATCAAATAAATCAGCTACAGTAGAACACATCCGACAGTAAGATACCCTTCGCACAGTTCCGAAAAATCTCATAATTTTCAATAACAAATTCTGCTGTTATATATTGTTTTCTCATTCTTAAAAACTTAAGCAAAGCGCTTTTTAGGGCATCAGCTCATGATTAATTGTGATTGTCAGAATGTGCGTAAAAGGCAGAAGGAGATGACCGTAACGCTCTTAAAGACAACTCATGTCACTCATGCTTTTCATATGAACAGAAAACTTTAGGCTTTCGAACAGATTTCCACTATAGTAGCCAATTATTAAATTAATTTATTAAATAGTGGTCTTAGGTGTCTGACAATTCTTATTTAACAATGCCTCTAGCTCGTTCAATTCTCTTAAGTCTTTGGATGATGTGAAGCTCAGTTATGAATTTATAGACGAATCCTCTCATTCTCGCCTTCAATCTGACCTACAATATATAGTTTTTATACCCTTCGACCATTTAAAATGATCAAAAAAAGGGTATAAAAAAGGTTTCTGTGTACTAGACGCAGATCAAGTTTATTTCATTGTGGGGTGGCAGCAAATGTTCCTCGGGCTCGAAAGGGAAAAATCTACCTCGTCCTATGGAATCCCTGGAATCGCCTGCCAGAACATTTACATTCTCCAAACACAGTCCTAACTCGACATCTTCTTCGCCTTCATCATGCTCCTGGCACATTTGCGGATTTGGAAGACCCTCCCTTACGAACCGACGAACTGCCTCACGACTGAGAACATAACCGGCTCCACCTGACATGTATCCCTGCTTCACGAACGGCTTGAATTTGCAACCGGAATAAACCGGGGTCTCAGGGTTGTATGGGTAGAGCATGAAGCGTAGGTTCTCAACAATAGTGTCAGTATCGTCGTCTGCCTTGAATATATAGTTTTTATACAATATATAGTTTTTATACCCTTCGACCATTTAAAATGATCAAAAAAAGGGTATAAAAAGGTTTCTGTGTACTAGACGCAGATCAAGTTTATTTTAAATGTTAGTTGCCACGCCCACCGCCCCCGCAGATCAACAATTTAATTTTTGAACTCCATTTTTAGGCGCTGTATAAAGGATACAACTTTCTGACTTAAATATATACTAAACTGAATGGAATATCTACGTATTATCCAAATCTCAATCCATTATTTAAGAAAGTATGAGCATAAAACCAAGTACTTGTGTCAGCTTACAAGGGAGGCGGGCGAACGCGAAGCGCGAGCGCCATCTGTCGGGAATAATTTCAAAGCATGTGCATATGTATATGTGCATGAATTTAACAAATTATATTATACCGGAACATACATAGGTGGAAGGGTATCCCACTGACGCGTGCCTCGCGACTGTTGCTTTTCTTATTGGTTTAGATATCCTCAGTACACAAGGACCGGATTGAATCTTTGACTAAAGTTACTTAATTTACCTTTCTAAGCATACCTTAGTTTTGTAAATAACATAGTCCAAGAGGACATTGGCAGTGTTAATCTGGTTTACCGGTTAGAGTTCTCTGCCTCTTGTACACGTAATTCTTCACCACCAACTCTTTTGAATTGTAGTTCAAACTATCCACGGGCCGTTAAAGCCATTGTGTTCGGAATACAATAAATTCTACATTATTGCATGTACCGTTTGATTGTACAATATTTGATATTCATTGTATCATCGTCCATAGCCGAACGTTACAGCAGGCTCTGACTGACTTTTTCTATAACCTTAATAAAACTGTCACATCCTTTACTACAACTTTTGTTTATTTAAGTTAAATACCATATCTCATTTCCAAAAATATTGCACTGGTGCCTCGTCATTATTTCAGTGGGGACTCGGTAGCTCAAGTTATAATTTTTAGGCCATGGATTTTAAAAAAATTCATGGACTATTGTGTTTGTCGGAACGGAATTGTGCGTAACAGGCAGAAGGAGGCATCTCCGACCCCATAAACTATATATATTCTGAATCAGTATCAGTAGCCGAGTCGATTGAGCCATGTCTGTCTGTCCGTCTGTATGAACACCTGGATCTCAGAAAGTATAAGAGCTAGAGTCATCAAATTTTGCGACAACATACGTATATATTGCAGTGTCTCAAAGTTTTTTTAAAATTTGGACACGCCCCTTCCCGCCTCCGTAAATCAGTAATAACTATTTAAAAACTACAATATTAGCTCAACAACCAAAGTTGTATATCTTAAATGACAAATACTTTGCCACGGGCGTTATGTGAAAATTTGATTTAAATCGGACTATTAATAAGTGAGATATGATACGAATTAAACTCACTTTGAACATACATTTATACTTAAGCAGACCTAATTTACGCAAGCATACCGAAGTTCAAATCTAGCGTCAGACACACAGCATTTTAAACTTTTTATTTGCATTGTATGGTAACAAAATTGGTTGACAATGCAGCTTTGCCGATAGGCCAAGGAGTGAGGCAATGGCCGAGTGGTTAGAGTGGCGGACGGCTGTATGAACACCTGGATCTCAGAAAGTATAAGAGCTAGAGTCATCAAATTTTGCGACAACATACGTATATATTGCGTGTGTTCAACTCCCGGTTGAGGCGGGTGCAAATTTTCATTTATTAATTACTTTTTATTTTATTTTATTTATTTTATTCTTATAATATTCGGGCGGCGATTCCATAACGCGTCAGACACACAGCATTTTAAACTTTTTATTTGCATTGTATGGTAACAAAATTGGTTGACAATGCAGCTTTGTCGATGGGCCAAGGAGTGAGGCAATGGCCGAGTGGTTAGAGTGGCGGACGGCTGTGAGAGAGTGCGTGTGTTCAACTCCCGGTTGAGGCGGGTGCGAATTTTCATTTATTAATTATTTATTATATTATTTTATTTTTATTTATTTTATTCTAATAATAATAATATTCGGGCGGCGATTCCATACCGTTAAAATTTATTACGGTATAATATGATAATCCATGGCCTTATACAGTCAGCACCTGACTGTAGCGTTAGTATTTTTTAAGTTGGTTTAAAGGAGATTGAAGTTGCAAGTTCTAGTTGTTGAAATGAAACCTTGTATATGCATTGGACACCATAAGGGGATATTTTAGGGCCATAGATTTAAGAAAATATAACGAACGTACCCGGCAGAAAGAGACCCTTTAAAATATATACATATGTATTTAAACTCAACAACTACAATAACATGTATGACATATTGTGCGAAGGCTATGAAAATCTTATTAATATCGGACAATAAATAGGGAAACTTTCAATTCCCGTCCGCCCGTGTGAAAGTCTAGTTTTCAGAGACTATAGGAGCTAGATTTTTTAAATTTGATGACATATGGCTGATTATTGTTAAAAAAAAACTTAAAAACTAAGTGGCAAGCGTAATTTTAGTGCTAGAATTTTTTGTAAACACTGTTCAAATGATTTTTGCTTATTTAATAGCGATCGAAGGTTTACAAGAAATAATATTATATTAAGGGGTACTGATTACAAGGTGTACACCAGAAAGAAAAAAAATTTAAACGACCGGATCAAAATTTCACGGTGATTAACGGGTTAAATTTCTTATAACTCTAGTACAGCAAAAAGTCAAGTAGTAACTTGTGTTATACTTGAATTCTGTTATTTCTCCTTGGGGTAATGTGTCATCGCCAGAAACGATCGAGGGCGATATTTGTAATAGTTAAAAAGAGACCTACGTTTTAGGCGCTCAAACACTTAAACGAATTGTTCCCTTTAAGTTTAAGCTTTGCATTTGAAATATATGCTTCCAGTTAAGTTTAATCAACCTGTCGATCTCTACACCTCATCAATCAGATGTTGTAAATGTCCATATATTAATGAACATAATTGTATACATAAGTATGCATTAAACATGACCATATCTGGGCATATGCAAAAGAATCATTGATATAATAATGCGAGAATGAGATGGCTATAGCATAGGATAACGGGACAATTCCAGAATTGAGGAATTTGTCTTTTCTACCTGCGTTCGCTTTGCAACACTGTGCTGGAGGTTAGTTGCTTTTAGATGACGAGTGCGTGCACATTGAAAAGAGAATCAATAAACAAACTATAAAAGTACATTATTTGATTATTATTTCTGGATACACATACATACATACCATATATTTCAACACATCTCGTATATATATGATTATATTGTTTCTAACAATTCATATTGTATATACATGTAAAGCGCCGATCAACTGAATAGGTTTGAAAAATCTTTCTCACATTTTGTTCTCTTTCTTTGGTCCAATTGCATTTTTTTCTAAAAATTTTTTTTTTTATTTTGAACCTTTAATTGCTAAAACAGTGCCCTTTATTATTTAGACTATCTAGTGCCTTGAAATTCTGCTTTATACTAATAAATTTATACTTTATTTAATACTTTTAGTGGTCAAACCTATTCAGTTAGGCTAAAAAAATGAAGATTTTTAGGCCATGGATTTTAAAAAAATTCATGGTCTATTGTGTTTGTCGGAACGGAATTGTGCGTAACAGGCAGAAGGAGGCATCTCCGACCCCATAAACTATATATATTCTGAATCAGTATCAGTAGCCGGGTCGATTGAGCCATGTCTGTCTGTCCGTCTGTCCGTCTGTCTGTCTGTATGAACACCTGGATCTCAGAAAGTATACGAGCTAGAGTCATCAAATTTTGCGACAACATACGTATATATTGCAGTGTCTCAAAGTTTTTTTAAAATTTGGACACGCCCCTTCCCGCCTCCGTAAATCAGTAATAACTATTTAAAAACTATAATATTAGCTCAACAACCAAAGTTGTATATCTTACATGACAAATACTTTGCCACGGGCGTTATGTGAAAATTTCATTTAAATCGGACTATTAATAAGTGGGATATGATACGAATTAAACTCACTTTGAACATACATTTATACTTAAGCAGACCTAATTTACGCAAGCATACCGAAGTTCAAATCTAGACACACATCATTTTAAACTTTTTATTTGCATTGTATGGTAACAAAATTGGTTGACAATGCAGCTTTGCCGATAAGCCAAGGAGTGAGGCAATGGCCGAGTGGTTAGAGAGGCGGACGGCTGTGAGAGAATGCGCGGGTTCAACTCCCGGTTGAGGCGGGTGCGAATTTTTATTTATTTATTAATTATTTATTATTTTATTTCATTTTTTTTATTTATTTTATTCTAATAATATTCGGACGGCGATTCCATACCGCGTCAGACACACAGCATTTTAAACTTTTTATTTGCATTGTATGGTAACAAAATTGGTTGACAATGCAGCTTTGCCGGTAGGCCAAGGAGTGAGGCAATGGCCGAGTGGTTAGAGAGGCGGACGGCTGTAAGAGAATGCGCGGGTTCAACTCCCGGTTGAGGCGGGTGCGAATTTTTATTTATTAATTATTTATTATTTTATTTTATTTTTTCTATTTATTTTATTCTAATAATATTCGGGCGGCGATTCCATACCGTTAAAATTTTTATTACGGTATAATATGATAATCCATGGCCTTATACAGTCAGCACCTGACTGTAGCGTTAGTATTTTTTTTATTCCATACCGTTAAAATTTTTATTACGGTATAATATGATAATCCATGGCCTTATACAGTCAGCACCTGACTGTAGCGTTAGTATTTTTAGTTTTCTTTTTTCATAAATATATAAAATAGGAATACTTAGAAATTAAAAACCAAATTTAACTAGCTTTAGCACTTATATTAAATTTAATTTTTAATTTTTAAGTACTCATATTAATTTTAAGTTTTTAATTTTTACTTTCTTTGTTTTAGTATTAAAGTTTTAAGTGTGTGTGTGTGATATGTGTGTGTGTGATTGATTATTTACAGGATTTTATGTGTGTGTGTGTTTGGCACTGATTTTATGTGTGTGTGTGTCTCATGTGTGTATATTATTTAATAATTTAATTTTTTTTTTCACGATTCACTTTCACTATTTTGCGCCCCAAAGGTGTCGATGAAACTAAAGATGATGGAATGAAGATGAGCGGCACCTCCACCGCCACCAATGTATGTTTGTGTGTACTGGCAGAAACAACACAATTCTTTTATTCCACCAAGGGATACAACCTAGGAGTTTTGTAACAGATAATTATTATATGCACAGATTGCATATACAAGTATGTATATTGTTACTTACGATTATTGAAATCAATGTCGTTTAACAAGGAGGTTATGTGTATGTGTGGCGTGCTTGCACACCTCATGCAGAGTGCAGCGTCACCATACACAAATATATATCCGACTGAGATGTTCGGATTACAAAATTTATCCGATTGACGTGTCAGGGTGCACGAGCCGGACTCAACCACGTGTGGCTATTCCAACAAATGCCTAAGGAAAACGAGGAAATTATTAAGGCTTGCCCAGCAATAAGTATCTGCTGTTAACACAGTACTTACTTGGTAATAAAACCAGAAAAACTTATTAAATTGCCGTGTATGATGGCTTTCTAAAGTCGAGAATATAAATTTTTCTCACTTTGAATTAAGTTGCGCAGGTCATGTTGGCTTGGCGTCATTCGAGAAAAAGAGATGGACCAAGGGCTTAGGTATGGTAAAGCTCAACTTTTTCTTTGATCGATATTAACTGTTCGATAGTTTGTTGACAGAGGACTGTGCTAGTCCTTAGAGACTTAACCAACACTAATATCGATATCTTAACGAAAGACCAGGGATGTACACTACAACCACAAGTCATTTCAAAGCTTCCTTGAAGCCAGGGAAATGGCTTGAAAAAGATTCAAAGAGGACATCCCAACGCTTTTACTGCTTTAGATCCTTCGCATGATATGTACCTAGCTCTCTTCCCTGCAGATCTTCCAACAAATAATAAGCTGAACCCAATTTCACTTTTATCCTGGATTTGGTCCACTGGGGATTCAACTTAGCATTAATTTGCTTAGCGAAATTGCTTTGCGCGAAATTTCTTCGGAAGATTTCCTGCCCCACACGGTAGGACACATCGCGTGAGCGCAAGTTATACTGCCTCTCATTAATTTCAAACGCTTTAGATACATTTGCCTTTAGCTGCTTCCTTAATGCTACCAGCTGATCTTCTCGCGACAATATGTCTTCAGCCTCTCCCAAAAGATGAAACTTGTTGAGGAGTTTATAAGGCCATAAAGCGCGAAATAAGGGGGAGCCACCTATGCTTTTGTGGTGAGCATTTCTCAGCGCGCAACTAATCGCGTGGATATGTCTATCCCACTCATTGTGATTATCCGATAGGAACGCACGAATACCAGCAATCAAAGAGCGATTGACGCGCTCGGACGCATTCTATTGCGGTGAATATACAGCCGTGTACATGTGACGAACCCCCAATGACGTTAGCCAAGCATTAAAGTCTTTGCTCTTGAACTGAACGCCATTGTCACTAACAATGCATGAAGGAATGCCATAAGTCAAAAAGATTTGATTCTGGAGAAATTCCTGTATCGGTGCAGTAGTAAACTTTTTAAGAGGACACTGCCAATGGAACTTCGAAAAATGGTCCAATACTATAAGAAGGCCTAAGTTTCCATTTTTACTGCGCGGATACGGGCCGAGGATGTCGATGTATAAACGCTCAAAAGGTCTATCCGTCGTGGCCGTGGTGCCGTCGGTGTGTTGTGTGCGTATGTACAAATATTGGTCCTTGCCTTTCAAGTCAGGGTAATTTCCATCAGGGCTTAAAGCCTCTTCGCGTAGTTGGCGATACTCCGAATCCTCAAAATGGGGAGAATATAAGTCAGCCAGTCATCGACTTAGATTCTCCCTAAGCACTTCTAGTGCTTCTACCTCATTTTAGTGAATTCGGGATAGTGCATGAGGTACGACGTTATCCTTCCCTCTACGATGACTAAGACTGAATTTGTAACCTTGCATGCGCATGGCCCACCTGGCTTGGTTGACGCATCAGCCAGAGGAGACCCACATGGTCTGTAATTATCTCAAACTCCTGCAGCTCGAGATAACAACGGAATTTTTCGATGGCCAGCACTGCAGCCAAACATTCACGTTCTGTGACACTGTAGTTGCGTTGCGCAGAGTTGAGCTTCTTCGACATGAAGGCAACAGGGCGCTCTTCATTGTCATCTGACAACTGAACCAATACTGCTCCCACGCCACAATCGCTAGCGTCGCAATGAACATAAAATTTCTTTTCAAAATCAGGATTTTGAAGGACGGGTGCTGAAGTAATAACTTCCCTCAAGTTTGTAAAAGCGACTTGAGCTGCATCCGTCCACACAAACTTCTTTTTTGTAGATAGAAGCTCTGTTATCGGAAATACCAGCTCAAGTTCTTGATAAATCGCCTATACCACCCTACAAGACCTAGAAAACTTCGAGCCTGCTTCAGCGTCTTTGGGGATGGCCAGGAGTTGATAACCTCCACTTTATTTGGATCTGTGGCGATGCCGCCATGCCCTATCAAATATCCCAAGTACCCCACCTGTGTAACGCAAAAGTGACTCTTCGAAATGTTCAACGTTAGATTAGCTCTGCGAAATTCGTCAGACAAACGAATCAGAACTGCTAAATGGGTATCGAAGTCTTCAGAGACTATACAAATATCGTCAAGATATCCGAAAACGCACGTCTTGAGATCCGGTGGAATCAATTGATCCACTAATCGACACATCGTTTGAGGCGCGTTGCACAAACCGAACGGTAAATTGGTACAACGGCCTACCAGGGACGGTAAATGCTGTAATAGCTTTGGCTTCCTCTGTGAGAGGAAGGCCAAAAGGCATCCTTAAGGTCTAACTTGGTGATAAGGTTAGCCTTAGGTAACCTCGTCTGCCGTCTATGTTTGGCAAAGGATATGTGTCTTTACGGGTGCAGTCATTTATACGACGTGCGTCAAGACAAAGTCGCACCTTCCCAGGTTTTATGACTAATCGCATTGGTGAGCTCCATGGGCTCTGTGACGGTTCAATGACACCATCTGCCAGCATTCTATCGATCTCTTGATACATAAGCTTCTCTACTCCAGGTGAAACTGGATAAAAGCGCTGTTTGATGGGCTTTGAAGTGCCGACATCAATGTCATGACTCAAAAGTGACGTTTTTCCCAGCCCTTGCTCAGCATAATTTGGAAACAAATTGATGACTGCAGTGAGACGAGCTTTTTGAGATTCAGTCAAAGGGTATTGCTTCTCCTCTTCCTTATTAACCTCGCTTAATAAGCTCGGAGGACCAATGGCAGAAATAACTCCGGGAGCAAGGTCGAAAATTGGCCAGAAGTCTATGCCTAAAATAACACGTTTACTAATGGATGGAATGACGTAAAATTTTATTTTTTTACAAATGCCGTTGTAGTTCACATCAACGCAGAGAACGCCTGTAACTGAGTGGCTTTTCCCGTCTGCGGTTTTAACATGCGAAACGATCGGTTTAAAGTGTGGATAATCTGTCCAACTCTTCCCAGCCAAATCAGCTCCAAGACGGTCAAGACGGACTTTCGCTGAGTTATTCAAGGCTCTGAATGGCAGAAGAAAAATATCGCAATGATTCATTCTCCATCCAAACCTGAACCCACGGACTATCAGGATATCTATAAAATTGAATCTTTTATTTGGCATTTCTCCGTTTCCATTTAGGTCATATGCGACTTCCACGCATAGAATTCCCGCTGGAACTATCGAGTTGCCAATAGGTGTTACTATGTCAAAAAAATTACGTGCACACATACAAGTATACGAATCTTATGCAAACTGCTGAGGGTTATTCTTCGGACTTGCCAAAGAAAATACAATTCCTCTCAGTTATTTCCATAAGTCCCACACCTTATGTGTTTTCTTTACCGATTCTAGATTTTCTTGTTCGCATGATGGATGAGTGCTGGCTATTTTTTTTTCCAAAACTCATTTTCCACTCAGCTTTCTTAAATTGCGATATCGGCTGCCTGCTATGGATTCTTCAAACTCGGCTATAAGGGATTAATATAGCAACAACAATATAGATTCTAGGTGTTAATACTTATGAGACATACGAGGATCTTTTAATATTTTCATATTTCTCCTGACTCTTCCTTTGAGTCTTTTAATAGTGAGATCCAAGTTTATCCCACAATCGAATCGAACATGCTTAATCATTTGTACAATTCCCTCACGAATTGAATGACTACTGATGGATGACTGAAAGCTCATTTCGTCTGACAGCCATATTCCAATCAGAGACCCTCACAACTCGTGTGAAACTCACATACCGAAGCTTGCATATATCGCTGTCACTCAGTGTTTTTAGATTAAGCCGGTTCGCTACTGATGGACTTATTGCGAAGATCGGCGTCTCTAAAACTTCTGTTAGGGCGCTATTTTGTAATAAATTTTAATTGCATGCGCAATTAAAGATGTTATGTTTTTACATGCATAACGGCTCCTAATTTGTTGGGAGCGCTATTTAGTGCATGAAAATAATTCTATACGCGGAGCGGCCCCACGTTGGGCGCCATTTTTTAAAATACATAAGTTTAATCATATTTGTATAGTTGTGGTGTAGTTGTATTTATAAAATACAACTGTATTCTTTTACCACCATTTAAATACAACAGCTAATGTCTCTTTCTCTAGTCTTAGATTTATTTTTAGAGAACAATTGGTAGCTTTACAAAAAAAAATTTTAGTCCCGATGCTTTTTTCAGCTCGATGATACAATTTATAAATTTACTAACGCCATTAAAGTGATGACGAGGCTGCTAAAGGTCTTGGTGCAGCCCGCCTTCTTTACCCGCCCTACCATGATTTCCTTTCGGCGTAATTAATAGGAAATCCCTAAACAAATCGGCTTATATGCAAGCTCAGCCCATTTTCATCCAAAGAAACATATTATTGAATTTAGTTAAACATTATAAAACTCATTCATTTATTTATAATAATGATAAGTAGAGTTAGTTGTCTTATCATGATAATATAAGAGAGTGGTGCAATAGAGTTGCAACAACTTATTTTTCTTTCTTTCATTTCAATTCGGTATATTCATTTTTCAGTTCTGGAGATCATTTTCTAACGTTAGTATTTCATTTTTAAATTTTGTTATTTCAAAAATTTTTTTTTTCTAAATTTAACATTTTATTTATAAATTTAAAGTTTCATTTACAAATTTCAAGTTTCAAAAATAGGGCAATAATTTGTAATAGCTTATTTTCTTTTTCTTTAATTTTTACGTTTCTTTTTAGTGTTATGACTTCGCATTTTCTTTCTCTATTTTAATAAATCAAAGCTACTAATATTTAGGCCAGTGAATTTTATAATTAATTTAACAAATCATCTTGTGTGCAATAAAATTTTCTTCCACTTACCCCGACAAGATCCTTGGTACCAAGTTGATGTACGGTTTGTGTTTCTGTTTTGTTACAAAATAATAATATTTATGGCACACACATAATTATAAATTCACTGTAAGGGAGTTGATCATATTTTTTTTTTTATGTTTGCATTTCTTTATGCATGATCAATTAAGCACACTGCATTGGCTTAATGCCCAAAGAAAGTGTTTAAGGAAACTTGATAAAAGTTAAGACAAATTATTCAGCCTATTTTTAAATTAATTATAAGGACTTTTTAGTTTTCTTTTTCATAAATATATAAAATAGGAATACTTAGAAATTAAAAACCAAATTTAACTAGCTTTAGCACTTATATTAAATTTAATTTTTAATTTTTAAGTACTCATATTAATTTTAATTGATTATTTACAGGATTTTATGTGTGTGTGTGTTTGGCACTGATTTTATGTGTGTGTGTGTCTCATGTGTGTATATTATTTAATAATTTAATTTTTTTTTTTCACGATTCACTTTCACTATTTTGCGCCCCAAAGGTGTCGATGAAACTAAAGATGATGGAATGAAGATGAGCGGCACCTCCACCGCCACCAATGTATGTTGTGTGTACTGGCAGAAACAACACAATTCTTTTATTCCACCAAGGGATACAACCTAGGAGTTTTGTAACAGATAATTATTATATGCACAGATTGCATATACAAGTATATTGTTACTTACGATTATTGAAATCAATGTCGTTTAACAAGGAGGTTATGTGTATGTGTGGCGTGCTTGCACACCTCATGCAGAGTGCAGCGTCACCATACACAAATATATATCCGACTGAGATGTTCGGATTACAAAATTTATCCGATTGACGTGTCAGGGTGCACGAGCCGGACTCAACCACGTGTGGTCTTGAGCCAGTGGCTATGTTAAATATTAGCGGAGTGCCGCTAGGGTGCTCCGTAGGGCTATTCCAACAAATGCCTAAGGAAAACGAGGAAATTATTAGGGCTTGCCCAGCAATTTTTTGACTGCTTTTGCTTGATAGGCTGTAAAGGCTTGTCAATTTGTTCCTGTTCTTTGTTTAATGGGTTTACCAAAATCTCTTCCTGTTGGATAGGTGAGGTTGTTGTTATTTTCTTAGCTGAATGGCTCTGCAGAGTCAATGTGGTAGGAGCTTCAGGCTTAGACGGGTGCTGTTGTTGTTGAGGTACCAAACGCTGCACGTTTGCGTACCAAGAGCAGTTTGGCTCTTTCTTCTTTATAGGCTTGACATCCCTTATAACTTGCAATATGTTAGAGTCCACAGTTGGCGCATTTTCCTTTAGTTGTCAGGGGCTTAGTGCATTCCGTCGTAGGAATCGTCGCGCAATTCATGCATACGAAAGGCCTCCTACAGTAATTTTTACTGTGTCCAAACATCTGGCAGCGGTGGCATTGAACTGTTCAGTTCGTTTAAATTGGCGCTCAATAACAACAGTTTGACCGCCCAGGCTAGTAATCTTTAAGATTCGGTAATTTTCGGTATTTAGGTTTAGTTCCAGCTCAATTTCGAACATATTTATTGGCTTTCCCGCTTTGTTTTTTAAAACGTTGACATAACGGGGAGAAAAACCCATATGCGTAAGTTCTTTGCGAACCCAATCAGATGGAGTTTATCAGTGTAAGTGACGTACAAAGCCCCGTTCGTTGCGAGCGTCTGACTCAAGGCTTAAAATCTGGAGGAGTCGCATGCAAGGATGATGGCGGTAATCTTGTCACAGATGCAGAGATCGTGTTGAAGTTGTGGAAGGATCACGTTTCCAGTATGTTGGCAGAGAATTCTGCGAAAGGTAGTGGAGAAGACATGCCACCAATCCATGACGATGGGATCAATATTCCACATCCTAGCTATATCGAGGTCGGAACCGCGATCCAGCGGCTTAAAAATAATAACGCGCCAGGCGCACACGGCTTATCAGCCGAATTGTTTAAGACTGGTGGCAATGAGTTGGTAAGGAGCATGCATCAACTTATTGGCAAGATATGGCTCACGGAGTGCATGCCCGATGACTGGAACCTCAGCCTGATCTGTCCCATCCTGAAGAAAGCTGATGCACTGTACGAACCAACTATCGTGGCATCAGTCTTCTTCCCGTCGCATACAAGGTTTTCACGAGCGTATTGTGTGAAAGGCTAAAACCCTATGCCAAGGCAATTGTTGGACCTTATCAGTGGTAAGTCCACGATTGACCAAATTTTCACACTGCGCCAAATCCTGGAGAAAACATACGAGAACCAAATCGACACATACCACCTCTTTGTCGACTACAAGGCTTTCGATAGTCCAAGGAGAGATTGCCTGTATACTGCTATGGCTGAGCTTGGTATTCCTGTAAAGCTAACGTGACTTTGCAGAATGACATTGTTTTGACGGAGAGTGTTATAAAAAAGGCTGGTGTGCATCAGACGGGAACAATATTAACAAACAGATGTTCCCAACTCCTTGGCTATGCTGATGTTATTGATAGCATTGCGCGTACCAAGCGTGATGTAACGCCGGCTTTCGGAGCTATTGAAAGGGAATCGGCCAAGGTTGGCTTAGCAGTAAACACGGGCAAGACAAAGTTTATGGCGTGCACCGGAAGAAAATCGCGGCGACTTGAATCGGAGAAACTCGCTAGCGACTATGGTTTTGAGCTCGTCAAGGAATTTATTTACCTTGGATCTGCAGTCACCAATAGCAATGTCAGCCTGGAGATAATGCGAAGGATAAAACTTGCCAACAGGTGCTACTTTGGGCTCAGTAGGCAAATGAATAGAAGAGCCCTCTCTCGACAGACGAAGAAAATAGTCTACAAGACGCTCGTCCTTCCAGTACTTCTTTATGGTGCGGAACCCTGGACAGTAACACAATCAGATGTAGCTACTCTACTCTACTCTTGGAGTTTTCGAGAGAAAAATTCTTCGTAAAATCTATGGACTTGTTTGCGTTAGCGGTATCTACCACATCAGATGGAACGACGAGCTGTACAAGCTGTACAACGATGTCAGCGACTGCGTTGGCTGGGTCACATCGCTTGTATGGAAGAAGACAATCCGGCTCGTAAGGTGTTTGATGCGGTGGTAGGCGGACAGCGAAGAAGAGGACGACCGTGGATACGTTGGCAAGACCAAGCTACTGCATGTCTGGCATGTCTTGGGGTTGTCGACTGGCGAACACGCGCGAAAACAGGGACGCGTGGAGGAGCCTCATTCATCAGGCAGAGACCCGATAGAGTTGTGAAGCCACATAATAATAATATGTCAACGCTTTAAAAAACAAAGCGGGAAAGCCAATAAATATGTTCGAAATTGAGCTGGAACTAAACCTAAATACCGAAAATGACCAAATCTTAAAGATTATTAGCCTGGGCGGTCAAACTGTTGTTATTGAGCGCCAATTTAAACGAACTGACCCAGTTCAATGCCACCACTGCCAGATGTTTGGACACAGTAAAAATTACTGTAGAAGGCCGCGACGATTCCTACAACGGAATGCACTAAGCCCCTGACAACTAAAGGAAAATGCGCCAACTGTGGACTCTAACATATTGCAAGTTATAAGGGATGTCAAGCCTATAAAGAAGAAAGAGCCAAACTGCTCTTGGTACGCAAACGTGCAGCGTTTGGTACCTCAACAACAACAGCACCCGTCTAAGCCTGAAGCTCCTACCACATTGACTCTGCAGAGCCATTCAGCTAAGAAAATAACAACAACCTCACCTATCCAACAGGAAGAGATTTTGGTAAACCCATTAAACAAAGAACAGCAACAAATTGACAAGCCTTTACAGCCTATCAAGCAAAAGCAGTCAAAAATCCTAAAGATTGACAAGGCTGCTAACAAATTACATAAGCAGCAATTAATTCAACAATCAACAATCAGGAAAGGTAAATTCTTCAAATCTCACCTATAGTCAAGTCGTATGTACTTAAAGTCTAACGCCATACTGACAACCTTCTACTGCAGGCCATACAGCAAAATTCGGCCATGATTAATGAAATGGGAAAGAAGATAGACTCTCTTCTCAACTTAATACACACTCTTAATATTGCGCAAATACCTGCAGCTAGTTATCAGCCTCCTGTTAACCGCAGTTGTTCACCTGGAAATAAGATGATTACTGATGAACTCCTCTAATAGAAACTCTCCTGTCATAGTTCCTGCTCTGGCTACTGCCACTGAGGAAGCGGGTGCAGAGCGCAAGCTCGTCTCTCAGCTGATAAAGGCAACAACAAATGTGGCAGCAACAGCAACACATTTTCCAATTTCCCATGACTCCGGTGCCGGAACGGGATCGGCCGAATTGACTTTATTGCAACTGAGCATGGCCTGTTACTCATCTCAATTGGGCGACACCTACAGTATACCTCTCCTGCAGTTGGCCAACACCTCGCAGAGGAACAGCAGTAGCAGCGGTGTCTCAATTCTCACTGGATGAATCTTGTGAGGAGGAAATCAGCGTGTTTTCCTTTTGCCTCCTGATCAAGCGGCATCTAGGCAATAAGGACGCCGTTTTTTATTTAATTTTGTATAAATTAGTTAATAGTATTCATTACTTACCTTTATACAATAAATTATTTATGTTGCCCACCTGGCAACTTTCTCACTTTAATACTTGTATTCTCTTCCTTGTCGCATATTAAACAGATGTTAAAGCAGAAGTTAGCCATGTCATTTATAAATGTTACTATGTTAAAATTCTGTAAAAAAGTAACGAGATACATTAAATAAACGGGTCGCATTCAGTGCGGTTCCTATTGTTCCAATCCTAGTTTTATATTTTACTTTGATTGGCACTGATGACAAAAAAACCTGAATTTGGGCCGATTGTTCCTATGGAAGCTATATATTTTAATGGAAATTTTATATGCGTATTTTAAATATGGATGAAGTGGTTGCAATATCAGCTTTACTATATATCGATCCGGTTCGGCTCGTTCCGACTTATTGCAGAAATAAAAAGCATGTGTGTCAAGTTTCATGAAGATAGCTCCCGGCCAAAATTAATATACCCTCTGCAAGAGTATAAAAAAGCAGATTTTCATTAAACCACATTCTATTTTCATATTTAGCTTTCGAATTTCGAGACTCACGCCTCTATAGTAAACTGTCAACATACCAATTGACTACGTCCCCGCCAATCAAGTGACTGTTTGTGCCGGTGTCTGCTCAAAAACCATCATTGCGCCGTTCTTCTTCAAAGTTGGGGAACTGTCAACGGGGATCGGTATCGGTACCCAGGCTTGTTCTCCTGATCCTCCTAGCCTACTTTTCCCTAATCCGTCTTGCTCTTCCTGTTGCACAAAAACTATAAGCAATGTTACCGCACCGAAACCTCTTACTCCTTCTTTTGCCTACTTCCATTCCGAGCAATGACAACATAAAGGGCAATGTTCCCGCAGTCATGGCTGCTAGTATATCACAGTGTATAAAACCTCTGATTGCGATTAAGCTCAACAAATTTGTGATTGTCTCTCGCTTCCAGAGACTTCTAAAGAAGATGTACATTGTACAATCGTACATCATCGTAAGGCTGCCCATAAATAACATGATTGTTGAAAAATTCAACGTCAAATTTGTGCGCGACATTTCATCTTTCAAAATTAGTCTCCCAGCAGAACAGTTTAAAGGACGTTTGCGCTTCTTCCTTTTGGCCGCCCGACCTTATTTTAAAGGAGTTTACCCCAAAAAAAGCTGAACTACCGTTAGTCTTCGCACGTTGACTGTTACATCGCCAAGTGGAATATTCTAAAATTTACTTTACCAAAAATGTTAGCGGACCCACAAACAATCTTTCTTCCTTAATTCTTTCCTATCAACATTTTGGTGGCCTTTGTACTAAAATCTCAAGTCTTATCTTCATAGTCATGCCTTTTCTTCCCAAATTATTGCTTTTATCAAAACCTGGTTAAAAATAGAGATCCTAACTCTTTCCAGAAAGGTATACAACTTACTGATTGCAGTACACTCCAACATTAAGTCGGACCTTCTACAACCGGAGTTTCAATTGCACATTGAATTAATTTGTGTAAAATTGCACTATCCCTATTTTTCTTGTTTATAACCTGCTCCTATATTCCGCCGTCATCGGAATTATCAGTCTACTCGCAACACTTGTCTGCGATTAAGACTGCTTTCAACCTGTTATCAGACAGAGATCACTTCGGCGACTTTGGCGATTTTAATATCTGAGAATGTAATTGGACAGGTCAATCATGTCAAAAACTCTTTAAACAGATCGCTGGATTTATATTTCGCATCTGATCCTTCCAAAGTGAATTTAAACAGGGCACAACCACTTTCCCCTTCCAGAAGATCCTTATCATCCCACCTTCGAAGTAAATTTCGACTTGTTATTCTTATTGTGGATAAAACTGAAAGGCCGTGTAATCGTGTGTGCTGCTTTAATATAGCAGACTTTGAAAATTATTTATTATTATTATTTAATTTCACATTGTAATTGGTCTCATTTGTATTTATCAACTGATATGTCAGTTGAAATAAATATATTTTATAACACCCTCAACTTTGCTTTTGATATCTGTGTTCCGTTTTTCAATCCGATCAGGCCATGGCCAATATGTTTGCTATGTTTTTTCAAACAAGGTATGTATCTTCTACGCCAAACATTCATTCTTATCGATATAACGTTCCCAGTTCGAAGAATTAAGCCAGTCTTTTTTATTCCCGGCTGTGTACTTCGATACTGTGCCAACTTCCAATGTTATAAACTGCCGCCTTTCCTTCCGTCTGGAAGGAAAAAGAGGCAACAAGTCTGAAGCAAGCAATTATAGAGGTATCTCTAAATTATCGGCTATACCTAAATTCTTCGAGAATGTTATATCTCCTTACTTGCAACATTTATATCCGTCATTCTCCATTTCAGCACGGTTTCGCGTCGCTCTACCACGACAAATTTTCTTGAGCTGACTTCATTTGTTCTTAAAGTTGTTCAGAAAAGTCTTCAAACTGATGTCATTTATAGTAATTTCAGTAAAGCATTCGACTCAGTCAACCATTCCTTTCTTCCACATAAACTTAACCTTCTCGGTTTCTAGGTAAAACTTCTTAGTTGGATTGTGAGCTATTTGGGTGACAGAGTCCTCTTTAAAAACAATATTTCTTACCCCGTTCATGTCACATCTGGTGTTCGTCAGGGCAGCCATTTAATTCTCTTATGTATGCGGATAATGTCAAGCTCTGTTTTCAATTTAGCAGGGGCCGTAACGGTTATAATTTTTATCAAAAAAATTGCAAAATAAGAGTTATAAAGTTATAAAATTCATTTTTTATTATTATATTTGAAAATAAAAATCAATTTATAACTTTCATTTCTGATTTTTAAAATAAAAATGAACCGAGAGTCCTAGATCATATATTGGTAAATACATATGATCTACACTGCAATACCTATCACTTTATATATCATATATATATATGTATATATAAATATATGCATATGAATTCACTTGTTTAAACAAAATATATAACATACATATGAACCTCCTTATCAGAGACACTTGCAGTCGCTCAAATCGTAAAAACTTCAAGATTAATAGCGACATGCTTCGTAAAGCCGATATATGATCTAGCTAGTTTTATGAGCAATTTCAATTTGATTTTTATAATAAAAATCAAGTCATAACTCTTATTATTTGATTTTTATTTTAAAAATCAGAAATAAAAGTTAGAAATTGATTTTTATTTTTAAAATTCAAATACAAAAATTGAAAAAAAATTTTTGAATTAAAAAAAAAAAAAAAAAAGTTACGCGTTTTGTGCTCGCTGATAAAAACTATCACAGTAGGATTTTTCCAACATTTTTCAGAGACTTAAGAGCTTTGATGTTTTTAGTCTCATAATTATTATTTACTGCAATTTAGAGACGACTCCTGTCATTCTCGCCTTCAATCTGACCTAGATAGTTTCTATTCATGGCGCCGTGCAAATCTGCTTAATCTGAACAGCTCCAAATGCAAGCTGATGACATTGTCACGAGCCCGTCCAAATAACGTATCTTACTCTCTTTGCGGTTGTACGTTGGATAGAATTTCCCTGGTTTATGATCTAGGTGTCCGTTTGGACCGCAAACTCAAGTTTTGCCATTGGTCAATAAAACTATGGGTGCGCTGGGGTTAATTAGGAGATGGTCTTAGGAGTTTGACGATCCTTTCAGTTTAAATACAATAAATAAATTTGTCTTTTTTTTTCAATTCACTTAACTTATTTCTTAAACTTAAAATTATTCTTATTTCTTTATTTATAATTCAATAATTTACAAACAATAATGATTACAAATTATTTTTACTTTTAAAAAGTCGACTGACCACAGTTCGACTTGGATGAGCTGAAGAACATCATTCGAGCTGAAATCGCTGCCCGAGTTGCTGGCAAATGTCATGGAAAATGCCGAATAAAGATCGCAAATCAAGTTTATTTCAAATTTTGTATACCACTCCCAGCGCCCTCACAAATCAAAATAGTACAACTTTCTGACTTGGACTTGTATCGTCCGAGTCTTTTAGTTCGTTATATAGTTCAATCTTTAGTTCATTCGTTCGAAGTTTTTGGTCTTTAGTTCGTTCGTCAAAATCTTGTCCTTTCATTGACATCGTACAATTTTGCCATTCTCAGCGCATGTTTTCAACTGTCGATCGTTAAAAGTAAATGTTTCAAATAAAAAATAGTTGCATGTGGTATTGAAAATATATTAAGCTTAATTATGTTTAAATTTAAATTAAAAATAAAAATCAGGTTTTCAAAAGCTAACAAATAAAAATAAAAAATTATTACTAGAATATTTGCTTCAAGCTAAATGGGAACTTCATGTTTTTGGTTGATATTATTATGTTGGCTAAGAATATAAATTAAATAATGTAACTATTCCATATTATTATGCAGGAATGTGAGCTTATCGACCTTGTTTGGTTGCAACAAGCTCCTTCGGCCTGTTACTATCTGGCCAGCTACAGAAAAAAGTCGTTCGCATGGCACAGAAGTTGCAACAATGCAAAGACTTTTTAGCATGTAGGCGTGGATACTGATTTTTTTTTTGCTTCCACCATACGAGAGGATCACTTTTTCTGTCTAAATATTCCTCTGAGAGATATTTGTCCATTCCCCGCTGAGACGCAGCCAAATTGTAAACAGGCTGAACCACAGATTTAAACTCTGCATCGTAGCTATCCCAGATGGATGGCTTCTTTGCAGGAACCTCCACAGTAGCTTCTGACTCAAGGCAGTCAGCATTCGAAATCGCTTCAACTGGCCTTAGCTTCGGCTTAAGCTGCTCCAATGCGTGTTTAAAATTGGACTCATATTTAATTTATTTCTACCAGCTCCATTGGATCACACACTTTTCGTTGCACCATTAACGATTGCAGGATTTTAAACAAAAGAGTAACCTATTTAAAAATAATTCGTTAAGTACAACTATGTTAAAAAGATGAATATATTACCATTGAAAGGGTGACATTCTTTTCTGATGAAACCTGCAAGGTTATTTCATAGACAGGCTGTAGTATCGGCAGTACTCTATCAAGCAGCATCCATTTTCTTCTTCTTCTTTAAGTTTAGCCTGAGCGTGTGAGCTACGGTGGAAAAACTCCACAATGGCTTTTGCCTTATGGCGCAAGTTCACTGATGCAAACAAGTCCTTTTTGTACAATTAAATTTAGCGAATGTGCGAAACATGCGACCGATCGCCACTACCTTAACCTAACTGCGCCCACAATATTGGATCCATTGTCTGAGACAACTGCAGTTATTTTATTTGCAATTTCCCATTCGTTGAACACATTTGTAAGGAAATTTGCCAGATTGTCCATAGTATGGCGCTCTTTTTCCTCATGGCAAGTTACTGTTCTTGCACGTAGCTCACAATCTTCATTTTTAAAATGTGCAGTAAATACAACATATTTTTGATTCCTTATCGAGGTTCAGGCATCCGTTGTAATGCAAACTGCACTTGCAACTTAAAGTTTACCACGAACCTTCGCCTTTATTTCCTCGTAAACGGAGGGCAATAACGCACTTGACAGTGAGCTACGAGTCGGGAGCTTGTACCCTGGGCATTTGCTGACAGCTATTGCCAGATCGCGAAAAGCTGGCTCTTCGAGAATGCGAAGAGCGTGATTGCCTTTTGCGACCATTTTAAGGACTTTGCGATCAATTTGGGCAATCTTCCAGTTTGCCACTGGGCGAGCAACATTTATTATTATTATTATTTGGAGAGGGAGTCTCCCAGCAGAGAAGGGGCGAGGCACTGCGACCAGAATGATCTTTTGTACCTAGAGTGCTCTCCCTAACATGACAAAAGCTGCCGCTTCCCTGATGAAGCGTAACAGGTCTTTTGTCGAGGAACGGACAATGTGCTCGGGAACTCCGGTTTCCACGTGCAGATGTTTCCTCCTAATCCAAACCAAGGCTGGACAATCACACAGGATGTGTTTAGTGGTTTCGTCGTCCTCTTTACAGAGCCTGCATTCTGCATTTGAGGACAGACGCATTTTTGTGAGATGGTAGTTCACCAAATGGTGGCCACTGAGGTAGCCAACAAGCAGATACAGATCTCTCCTAGAGAGTAAGTTTGTTCTTCGCTTAACCGCGGGATTCGTAAGCTCTCTAGCCTGCCTCATCCCTGGTTGGAAGAACCAGTAGCGTTCGGTCAACCTAATCGCCCATGCTTTCACAAGGGATGAAATAGTTGACCACCCCACGCCACAGAAGGGTTCGGGGCCATGCAGAGGGGCTGATGACCCCGCCCTCGCTAGTTCATCCGCTAGTTCGTTGCCCCGGAAACCAGAGTGACCAGGTACCCATAGAAGGGTAACTTTGTTTCTATTGAAAAGCCTCTGAAGAGAGTTCCAACAGTCAGCCACCATACGTGAACCTACTCTTTTTGAGGAGAGGGCTAGTATGGCAGCTTGGCTATCCGAGAAGATGTAGATATTCGCTCCTCTGATCCCCTTCTCAAGAATAAGATGACAGCAGAGCTCGATGGCATGAACCTCGGATTGAAAAACTGTGGCCACCATACAATGGCAGCGTAGGTTACGATGGGTCTTACCATCATCTCAAATAACCACCGAATGGTGCAAGATTTGAGACCCCAGATCCAAAGAATCTTCTGCAGGCCCACATGGCATGAGTTGCCTTTGATAGGGTGTTGTTTAAATGGGAGTTCCAGTTAAGTCTTTTATCGAGAGTAACCCCTAGATATTTAACCTCGCTGGAAAGTCCCACGGGAGAGCCGCCAATGTGCAATTGTCCTATGTCAACGGAATGGCGCTTAGTGAAGGTAACGATAATTGCCTTTTGTGGATTGATGCTCAGACCAACATCTTCGCACCATCTACTAACCGTGTTCAGAGCAGATTGCATCAGCTCTGTCACGGTGTTGGCAAAGTTCCCGTTCACTACGATAGCCAGGTCGTCAGCGTAGCCGATTGCTACCACGCCCTGTTCTGCAAGGATGCTCAGTAGTTCATCAACTACTAGGGACCAGAGTAAGGGGGATAGGACCCCTCGCTGGGGACATCCCTTAACCGCACTAATGAAAGCGGTGGTAGAGTCCAAGGTAGAGGAAATAGTCCGGTGTTTGAGCATAGCATCAATCCATCGGATTAGGGGGCGGGCGATGTTTCTGCGCTCCAGCGTAGCCGGTATAATCGAAAGCACCCTCTATATCAAGAAAGGAGCACAGAGCAATGTTCTTGGATACGAGGGTACTTTCGATATTACCAACCAGCTTGTGGAGAGCGACCTCCGTCGATCTTCCGGCTATATACGCAAACTGCATGAGGTGCAGAGAATGAGTTTTCTGCAGAGAGCACCGAATGTGCAAGTCTACGAGCCTTTCCGCCGTCTTTAGCAGAAAGGAAGTAAGACTGATCGGCCGATATGACTTAGGCTGATCAGGGGGACGATTCCCCCTGTTTGGGAATGAATACCACATTAACTCTCCTCCAAGAGATGGGTATGTAACCGCAAGTGAGACTAGCCCTAAGAAGGCCGACCAGCAGATCAAGAATGTGATCCAGGCTGTTTTGTAAGAGGGCTGGAAAAATTTTATCGTCCCCTGGGGCTTTGAAGGGAGCGAAGGAATCTACAGCCCATTTGACCTTTTCAGGGTCGAAGATGGTTCCTGATAGACTGGACCCACGAGCGTCCGGCGACAAGGTGGCGTCATCGTGACTGGATAGATCTGGGTTCGCCACCGAACCTGGGAAGTGGACTTGTAGTAAAAGGTCAAGTGCTTCCCTGCGATCTTGAGTATTAAAAGCCACAGAGGCTTTGAAGAGTTCCCAGTTTGTCTTTTTGGGACAGAAAGAGTTCTGGCGGATCTCGGCTTGGCCAGGGAGGTCGAACCTGATGTGCTGATGGTCCGACAAAGTGGCTTCGTCTGTGACCCGCCAGTTGGCTAGGCGAACTCACAATAGAGTTGCTGACTAGGGTAAGGTCCAGAACCTCTTCCCTAATGACGTTAATAAAGGTAGGCTTACACCCTAGGTTAGCAACATCTAATTGACAACACAATAGATACTCTAAAAGGGACTCACCACGTTTGTTGACGTCGCTGCTTCCCCAGATCGTGTGATGCGCATTAGCATCACAGCCGATCACAAGCGGCTTGTTGTGCAGGCGGTAGAAGTCCACTAGCCGCTGAACCTCAGTGGGGGGAACGTCATTCACGTCGCCCGGGAAGTAGGCAGAGGCGATCACTACCTCCCGGACACCCTCAGCCGTGGCTACCTCAATAACCGTTGCCACCAGGTCTCTGTGGATGAAATTAGGTAAAGGGAAGTGTCTCACATCGTTATTTACAACAATAGCGGTGCGAGGGGCACCACCCATACGGTCATATAATAACTTACATGATCCGCATGTTATAATTTGTTGTATAATACTGACATTAGCCTAGGTGGCGATTGATGTGATGCTGAAAATGTGTACAAGCAACTAAGATTAAAATCATACAAAAAATTGAAGTTGTGACTTGTTCCTACCAGATGTGCTGAACGTTGTTACCAGGACTGGTGAATCATCCGAAATGGAAGGCTGATCATTTGTGTTACCAATTTGGCGGCATACAGTTACTGATCGATGCACAATTTTTATATGGCGCGCCTATTACTGTGTGTGTTTCCACTTATGCTTATTAGCTTTTTGCCACTCTCTGAAACAACAAAGTGGTTCCATATTTCTGAGCGCTTCCGTTTTGCAAACATTTTTAATTTTTCATATGCGCAGTCAAATATTAAAAAATCTCAAGAACCGTTATGGAAGCACAAAAATATTTGTTCTAAAGTCAATAAATCGAACGTATGCTTCAAATGAACGAACCACTGAATGGAATGAACAAGATTTGAACGAACGGACTAAAGGAAGGAACAAAATCCTCGAAGACCAAAAAGAATAAAACACCAAAAGAACCAAAGAACAAAAGACCAATGAACTAAAATCAGGGATTTCAACAGGCAAATGCTTCGGCCAGCGCACAGTGATTGATTTTATAGGCCAAAAATAAAAACACAAAAGTTTGGAATTTGTCACTCTTTGTCCACAAAATAGTGCATAACATGTACAGCTAACTGTAATTTCATTTTTGGCGAGAGAACAGAGATAAAACCAGTAAGGAAAGCAACAGTCGCGCGGCACGCGACAGTAGGATACCCTTCGACCTATGTTCCTATGTATGTACAACATATGCACATGTTTTGAAATTATTCCCGACAGATGGAGCTCGCGCTTTGCGCTCGCCCGCTTCCCTTGTTAGCTAACAGAAGCACTTGGCTTTATGCTCATACTTTCTTAAATAAGTTTTGTGTTTATTGTCAGATCGGACTGTAATTTGGAGAATACCTATATGTTAACCCTCAAATGTCCAATTTTTCTATTGCAGTGAAAAAAAAGACTAATTTTGGGTCAAAACGAACGAATATGAAGTTAGTTTTGATTACGCTAATGGTTTACCTGTTACAGGTGAAAATACCTAACCCGCCAAAAGGCGGGGTTGGGCATTTACGTGTATTTTCCCCATATGAAGACTTAAACAACTTTTATTGTGTTTAATTTTTAGGCCATGGATTTTAAAAAAATTATAAAATTATATTCTGAATCAGTATCAGTAGCCGAGTCGATTGAGCCATGTCTGTCTGTCCGTCTGTCTGTCTGTATGAACACCTGGATCTCAGAAAGTATAAGAGCTAGAGTCATCAAATTTTGCGACAACAGTGCAGTGTCTCAAAGTTTTTTTTTAAATTTGGACACGCCCCTTCCCGCCTCCGTAAATCAGTAATAACTATTTAAAAACTACAATATTAGCTCAACAACCAAAGTTGTATATCTTACATGACAAATACTTTGCCACGGGCGTTATGTGAAAATTTCATTTAAATCGGACTATTAATAAGTGAGATATGATACGAATTAAACTCACTTTGAACATACATTTATACTTAAGCAGACCTAATTTACGCAAGCATACCGAAGTTCAAATCTAGACACACATCATTTTAAACTTTTTATTTGCATTGTATGGTAACAAAATTGGTTGACAATGCAGCTTTGCCGATGGGTCAAGGAGTGAGGCAATGGCCGAGTGGTTAGAGTGGCGGACGGCTGTGAGAGAGTGCGTGTGTTCAACTCCCGGTTGAGGCGGGTGCGAATTTTCATTTATTAATTACTTATTATTTTATTTTATTTATTTTATTCTAATAATATTCGGGCGGCGATTCCCTACCGTTAACATTTTTATTACGGTATAATATGATAATTCATGGCCTTATACAGTCAGCACCTGACTGTAGCGTTAGTATTTTTTATATTTTTTTTAATATATTATTAGGTAATTAATTAGGAACTAAATAGCATCGACAAAAATATTAAATTCATATTTAAACAAAGCGAAATCAAACAAAAACAAAAAAACGGAGAAAAATAGCTGCCAATTAATTCATTGCAAAATGCAAACATTTTATAAACTAACAACTAACACTTACAAGTATTGCTCTAAAACTATTAATATTTGGTATGTTGACCATTGGCTTCAATTACAGCCCTAAGACGTCTGGACATCGATTGAATAAGATCATTTATATCATAATATTGAGGAATTTTCAACCATTCCTCTTCAATAGCCTTTATAAGCGCATTTTTGTTTGTTGGCTGTCTTTTGGCTACTTTCCTCTTCAACAACGCCCACAAATTTTCTATGGGGTTTAAGTCAGGACTCTGGGCATGTGTGTCGATGACTTTGGTACAATTATACAGCAGCCAGGTCCTGCAAAGCAATGATTTGTGCTTGGGGTCATTGTCCTGGTACAGCTTGTACCTTAATTTATTTGGTATTTGAGGTTCAACAAACCCAAATTCCTTTGCACTTGTTGCTAATTCATTTTTAAGGATGTCCAAGTAGAACTCCTTTGTTATTATGTCGTTGAAAATACGCAGCCTTCCAACGCCTTTGGATGAGATACAACCCCACACCATAACAGAAAGTTAGCCAAACTTGACTGTTGGTAAGATATTTTTGGGCTGAATCGACTCGGCTAGTGAGCCTGAGTAAGACAATACGTATATACTCTATGGAGTCTCCCACTCCTCCTTCTGCCTGTTACATACATTTGCACAAAGTTAGTATACCCTTTTTTAACCATTTTCAATGGTCGAAGGGTATACAAACACGTGGACGTTGCAGTGAACGCAGTTTGAAAATTATCTTTGGTAAAGTTTAAATAGCTGCGTGCGGTCGCTTTTGGTTTTTTTAGGCCATGGATTTTAAAAAAATTCATGGTCTATTGTGTTTGTCGGAACGGAATTGTGCGTAACAGGCAGAAGGAGGCATCTCCGACCCCATAAACTATATATATTCTGAATCAGTATCAGTAGCCGAGTCGATTGAGCCATGTCTGTCTGTCCGTCTGTCCGTCTGTCCGTCTGTCCGTCTGTCCGTCTGACCGTCTGTCCGTCTGTCTGTCTGTATGAACACCTGGATCTCAGAAAGTATAAGAGCTAGAGTCATCAAATTTTGCGACAACATACGTATATATTGCAGTGTCTCAAAGTTTTTTTTAAATTTGGACACGCCCCTTCCCGCCTCCGTAAATCAGTAATAACTATTTAAAAACTACAATATTAGCTCAACAACCAAAGTTGTATATCTTACATGACAAATACTTTGCCACGGGCGTTATGTGAAAATTTCATTTAAATCGGACTATTAATAATTGAGATATGATACGAATTAAACTCACTTTGAACATACATTTATACTTAAGCAGACCTAATTTACGCAAGCATACCGAAGTTCAAATCTAGACACACAGCATTTTAAACTTTTTATTTGCATTGTATGGTAACAAAATTGGTTGACAATGCAGCTTTGCCGATGGGCTAAGGAGTGTGGCAATAGCCGAGTGGTTAGAGTGGCGGACGGCTGTGAGAGAATGCGTGTGTTCAACTCCCGGTTGAGGCGGGTGCGAATTTTCATTTATGAATTGTTTATTATTTTATTTTATTTTTTTTATTTATTTTATTCTAATAATATTCGGGCGGCGATTCCATACCGTTAAAATTTTTATTACGGTATAATATGATAATCCATGGCCTTATACAGTCAGCACCTGACTGTAGCGTTAGTATTTTTTTAATTGAATTTTGAAAATAATTAAATTTACATGTATTTAGTTGTTGCATTTTTATGCAAGGCGCCAGTCAACCTGCAACATTTTGTGACGGTACAGTGTCCAACAAACCGATTCATTTGAAATGGAAACTGAACATGCAAGAAAATTCAGTGTTTAGAAAAACAGCGCACTGCAGGCAAAAAATTTTTGAAAAAATAAAATCGCGCGCGCGTATTGAGTTATAAAACATCTTCATTGGCGCCAGTCTGCCGACCAATGAGTTATATTTTCAGGCGCCGAAACTCTCACCTAATATACCACTTATAAAATAAACATTATTGTGTCTAACTAACATTTCGTTTGAAATAAATCGCTTGTAGGCCACTGTGCGCATCATTGTGACGTTTTACTCAGAATTGGCCAACAACAAAATACATGTAAATTTAATTATTTTCAAAATTCAATTTAAAAAAAACTAGAAGCGACCGCCAAATAATTCTTTCACCTAAAATCATGATAAGTTAACAAAATTTTAAAAAAATCCATAACGCATGCAGCTATTTAACCTATACCTTATCTTTCATACACTATTCGAACGTCGGCGAGTGCAGACGTGTTTCTTTTTTAGCTACGAATAGCAAGTTCTAAAACTACAACAGTATAGTGAAAGTTAAACACAAAGTGCAAAGTGCAGTTCGCACAACTAACAATTATTGACTATAGTAATTATTTACTAAAATAAATAATTATTCCATATTTTCTGGTAATTGTTATATTTGGACATAGAACAATGAATTAAAACGACATACGCACTCAGCGACAATGTGAACAAGACGAGCGCCGGCTCTCTTTACAACGCAACAATGCATACTTTTCTTTCGTCTCGCCGCAAATCGATGATCGAGCACTTTTGCCCTCAGCGAACGACAGACCGCGTTCTTGCTCTCACTCTCTGCCTGCTTCGGCCCACAAGTCGTGGAGCGAAGAGACCGCCTCTCCTATCCTGCTCCCCTCGCAGCGCCAAACGACCATTCCGGGTTACTGTAACACTGCAATAACAAGTGCAGTGACCTCCCTAGCAACTGTCACTGCTACCACAACAACAACCTCGTCAGCGGCACAACTAATTATTGCTGTGCCAACTGTAAATAAGACAGCAACACCGACCATTGGCAACAACAATAATGCACGCAAAGAAGAACCAAAACAAAAGCAGAAGACGATTTCGGCTGTGCAGACTGGCATGGATCGCTACATCCAAATCAAAAGAAAACTCAGCCCGCAAAACAATAAGGCGGGTAATCAACCCAAAATCAATCAAGCCAACAACGGCAATGAAAACTCTGCAGTAAACAATTCAAACCGATATGCTATCTTAGCTGAGTCTGCCACTGAACAACCCAACGAAACAACAAACATCGAAGTAATGCTACCATCAGAAACGCAACTCACAAATAAATACAATTTTCATATACCAGGATACTTGTTCTATGGTACAAATCATACAGATGGTAAAGCTCATGGAGGCACTGAAATACTCATCAGAAATCGCATAAAACATCACCACTTAAACAATTTTGACAAAAACCACTTACAATCTACGTCCATAGCCTTACAACTCAACAATGGTTCAATGACTCTAGCCGCAGTCTACTGCCCACCACGCTTTCCAATCTCTGAGGATCAATTCATGGAATTCTTTAACACTCTGGGTGACAGATTCATCACAGCGGGTGACTATAACGCCAAGCACACCCATTGGGGATCTCGACTTGTGACGCCAGAGGGTAAGCAGTTGCGCTTACGAAGCCGAAAAACAAGCTAGACTATGTATCCCCGGGTAGTCCTACATACTGGCCAGCAGACCCGAGAAAAATCCCAGACCTGATTGATTTTGCAATTACTAAACAAGTCCCCCGCAACATGGTCTCCGCCGAAGCACTAGCAGATTTATCATCAGATCACTCACCTGTTCTTCTAAATATGCTAAATCGCCCCCACATAGTCGACCCACCCTACAGAGTCACAAATTTTAGAACAAACTGGCCAAGATATAAAAAGTATGTCTGTTCACACATAGAACTAATGCCGGCATTATCTACTAAGGAGGATATAGACAAGTCAACGGACACTCTTGAAAATATTCTAGTTTCGGCTGCAAACGTTTCAACCCCGCCAGTGACGTATGCAAAACCAAACTATATCAGAACTAACCGAGAAATCGAGCGGCTAGTATTAGATAAACGACGCCTACGACGGGAGTGGCAGTCCAATAGATCACCAACTACAAAACACATGCTTAAAATAGACACACCCAGGCTTACCAATAACTCCAAAAATGCTCATTGAACTCCAACAAAAGAGTGTTTGCAATAAGATGCAAAACAAGCACCTCACGTGATTGCGCAATCGAAGCTGGAGTGCCACAAGGCAGTGTTCTGGGTCCAATCCTATACACCCTGTATACGGCGGATTTCCCCACAGACTACAATCTAACAACCTCTACGTTCGCTGATGATACCGCGATACTCAGTCGCTCCAAATGCCCAACAAAAGCCACGGCACTCCTATCCCGACACTTAACATCTGTAGAACGATGGCTTGCCGACTGGAGAATTTCAATAAATGTACAAAAATTTAAGCAGGTTACCTTTACCTTAAACAAACAAACATGCCCACCACTGGTCCTGAATAACATATGCATTCCACAAGCCGACGAGTTAACATATCTGGGTGTTCATCTGGACAGGCGGCTGACTTGGCGCAAACATATAGAAGCCAAGACGATACATCTTAAACTTAAAGCAAGGAGCCTCCACTGGCTCATAAATGCTCGCTCTCCACTTAGTCTGGAGTTCAAAGCTCTTCTATACAACTCCGTCTTAAAACCTATCTGGACTTATGGCTCCGAGCTGTAGGGCAACGCATCCAGAAGTAACATAGACATTATTCAGCGAGCACAGTCAAGAATTCTGAGAACTATCACTGGAGTGCCGTGGTACCTTCGGAACGAAGACATACACAGAGACCTAAAAATTAAATTAGTAATCTAAGTAATAACTGAGAAGAAAATGAAGTACCATTCAAATCCCCTCGCAAGAAAACTAATCCGAGTCTGCAGCCAAAGCCGGCTGCACCGCAACGACCTCCCAGCCCAGCAATAAACTTATTAGGGCATTTATCACAAACACTATCACTAAGTAAAAGTTCACTAAGCTAGATTAAGATTTGAATACTTATTGTTAGTCTCTTAAAACAAAGGGAAGATTCAATAAAGAAAGCAAAAAAAAAACCTTATCTTTCACCAAAAAATTAAATTTTAATATTCAATCGTATCTAATTATGGTCAGGACATGATGGTATACCAGGCAATGAACTAGCTGATCACGTAGCCAAAACTTCAACATACCCCCTGATTCATACCCCTAACTTCAATACAAATGACATTAATAACACAGGCCCACAAAAAAAAAAATGTCATGATCTGGGTAAGATATGCATATGCAGTTATATGTATTTTGGGTCGCTGAATTCGAATCCGAGGTCAGAATTTCGCCATCACGTCTGGATTTCGACATAACCTCACAAAACTGAAAAGCCTTAAAATATCCCCCAAATGATATAGAATCCTGATCTAAACATGCAATATATGTTTTAAAATGTATTTTGTCCTTCTAAGTCCGAATCCGAATTCAAAAATTAAGTATCACATCTGAGTTTCGACATAACCTCAAAAAACTCTGATGAAGCATAAAAGGTCTTTTGTCGAAGAAGCAGATGCAGATCCATACCAAGGCTGGACAATCACACAGGATGTGTTTCGTGGTTTCGTCGTCCTCTTTACAGAGCCTGCATTCTGCATCCGAGGACAGACGCATTTTTTTGAGGTGATAGTTCACCAAGTGGTGTCCACTAAGGTAACCAACAAGGAGATAGAGATCTCTCCGACAGAGAAGGTTTGTTCTTCGCTTAACCGAGGGATTCGTAAGCTCTCTAGCCTGCCTCATCCCTGGTTGGATGAACCAGTAACTTTCGGTCAACCTATCCGCCCATGCTTTTACAAGGGATGAAATACTTGACCATCCCACGCTGCAGAAGGGTTCGGGGCCATGCAGAGGGGCTGATGACCCCGCCCTCGCTAGCTCATCCGCTAGCTCGTTGCCCTGGAAACCAGAGTGTCCAGGTACCCATTGGAGGGTAACTTTGTTTCTGTTGGAAAGCCTCTGGAGGCAGTTCCAACAGTCGGCCACCATACGTGAACCTACTCTTTTTGAGGAGAGGGCTAGTATGGCAACTTGGCTGTCCGAGAAGATGTAGATGTTGGCTCCTCTGATCCCCTTCTCAAGGATAAGACGACAGCAGAACTCGATGGCATGAACCTCGGATTGAAAAACTGTGGGCCACTTGCCCATAGCAATCGAAGTTTTGGAGTTGGGACCATACATGGGATACATCCCAGCTCCAACCCCCTGATCAGTCTTTGACCTGTCAGTATACCAGTGTATACCATGAGGGGGTTGCCAGCATCCCAGTTCCTCCGGTCCGGGATGAGGGTTCTGAATTTTGCACTAAAGAAGAGTTCCTTGGTCATAGAATCTGATATAGAGCAGATCTGTAAGCCAGGAATGTCTTTGATAAGTCTAGCATGCCCCGATTCGGTAGCTAGAAGCCCAGATTGAAGCTTGATTCTAAGAAGTCTAATTTAAAATTGGTTCCATTGCTGCTGTGGGACAGGTGCGAAGTGCACCCGTCAAAGTCAGGCAAAGCAGCCTATGCAGTTTAGTGCATTTGTTGATGGCAGTGACCTGCGTAACCTTAGGCCACCACACAATGGCAGCGTAGGTTACGATGGGTCTTACCATCATCTCAAATAACCACCGAATGGTGCAGGATTCTTACCCTTTAATGAAAGTTATGATAATTATTAAATATGTGCCCTCAGCAGCGATTTTTTTTAATTTTTGTTTACAGGTGAATGACAAAAGTCTCGGACTCTTCTAGTTGTTTTTTAATTGAATTTTGAAAATAATTAAATTTGCATGTATTTTTTTCTGCCTGCAACATTTTGTGACGGTACAGTGTCCCACAAACCGATTCATTTGAAATGAAAACTGAGCAAGCAAGAAAATTCAAAGTGTTTAGAAATACAGCGCGCTGCAGGCAAAAAATTTTTGTCTTGCCTGCGCCGCTCTATTTCCAAACATCAAATATTCTTTGTTTGCCGCCACATATGATATTCTGAAATCATATTGAGCTATTAAACATCTTCGTTGCCGCCAGTCTGCCGACCAACGAGTTCTAGTTGCAGGCGCCGAAATTCTCACCCATTATGCAACTCAGAAAATTAAACATTATTGTTCCTAAATGACATTTTGTTTGAAATAAATCGCTTGCGGGACACAGTGCGCATTGTTGTGACGTTTTACTGAGAATTGGCCAACAACAAAATACATGCAAAATTTTATTATTTTCTAAATTCAATAAAAAAAAATAGAAGAGTCCGAGACTTCTGTCATTCACCAAAATTAATCATAAATATAGCCCTACCTGTAAAAATGATGTAAAAATCGCTGCTGAGGGCACATCTTTAATAATTACCAAAGTTATTTATTAATACTAGTACATGTTTTCTTAGTCTATGTTTTAAATTTAAGCTGCAAATTTGACTTATTCGCTTTTTGTGTTCGTCCGCTGTTTGAGTACTCTATTTGTCCATATATATCCTTACATGGTCTTAACAACCATAAATCTTGCCAATAATGTTATAATTTAATATTTATAAAATTTTTTCTTGGGCACTACTTTTATTTTGACCGGATCGAAATAGTGCTGAGTGGCGAAAAATAATTGAAAGCTACGAGATAGGTCAACATAATTTAACATTCTGAAACTACAGCCTTTGACAGGTACAAATTTGTTGGAATTAATTGGTTTTATCTAGGGATAGAGAAAATATAGATGAACATCGAAAAGCTTTTCGAGCACTTCTATTATTTTGACCGCAGCTGTATATGTATTTTTATGGTGATATATAATATGTTTATCATATCGATAGTTAAAAAAAACTGATATATTATCGATACGATATTAATTGCAGTGTTGCAAAATGTCAGCATCTTAACAGCTGTGATACATGGGAATGTTTTGTTGAAGAGCTAACTCGTAATAGACATGTAAATTTCGGAGTGTAATTTATACCTAACTAAAGAGTACCTAAAGTAATTAGTCATACTTTTAAATGCTGGAATGTGTAACTAATGCTCAGTTTTTTTTGTGTGATTTCACCACAGCAATTCAGGTGGAAAGTCGATGTACTTTCCATTGGGCTGGCCCGGCAGTCTCGCGCTGCTAGGTAAAACAGCCCACATTTGTCGTATTTGCTGTGATGCTGTAAAAATACACCACGCCACCATTGGCAGAGATTTCTAGGGAATTGGTATGCCATCTTCAGAATCTCTGCAGAAATTTGGAAACAATCAGTTGATCATCTGGAAACCTAACTAGGTAGGTGGCCGTACTTACTGATGAATGCTCTCTGTTGTGCTATCAATAGGACTTCGATGCCACGGGCAGTGCAATCCTCATGCAAGTTGATCCTGCTGACGTGAGTCTAAGACGGGATTCAGCAAAACTCTTCAAATAGAACATTCCTCGCTTTAGTCTACGTGAAGTGATTTGCTTCACCCTGGATGTAGTCATATCAAATGTCTGCTCGCTTCCACTAGAACGAGTGAAATACTGCTTTTCCACAGTTTCCTACAAAGTACATACATACATAAAAATAATTAAATTTTATTTTACATATGTATGTATGTACATGCATATTTTGTGCTCGTCAACATGTGAATTTTCTAATTCTACTCACGGAAAGTCCAGCACCGCCACTACTCATCTCTAAGTAAAAAATAAACTAATGAATATGACAAGATATTGCATCCAAATGAACTACATCGGACTTATTCTATGTATGTATACAACATGCAAATAAAATTTCATTCATCACATATATGTACAATACATATACGAGGTGTGTTCAAAAATTATGGGGACGTTGTATATTTAAGAAAAAATATTTATTTATTTATCAATATTTGTCCCCTTCAAAGTAATCCCCCCTCAGATACAATACACTTATGCCAACGGTTTTTCCAATCCTCAACGCACTTTTCCATAAGCACTTTTCGGTATAGCCTTGAGCTCTTTCAGCGATGCAGTCTTTTTTCGGTCTTGGCTCTATGACCAACAGCTATGACCCTTTTGAGTAAATCTGGGTCATCGTTGCCTTTATTCAACAGCTCTTGAGCGATGCTCATGCGACGGTTCTTTTGGTCAAAATGACGTATCATGCCCAAAACGATAGAACAAATTTCAACATTTCAAGTGTTTCGGAGCGCTTTATTTTATTTTTTATTTATGTAAATCCTTTGATCCATATTTTTCGATAGCAAAAAATCGCCGAGCACGCAAAACACTTATAACCTTTACGCCTCTCACAACCAAAAAAAAAATGCAATACACTTGAATCTTGGTACAGATGTTGGGGAAGAGTGTACCAACATAACAAAATTATAACATAATAACACAACAAATTTATAATCGAAAGTACATTGCCCGCGAAATTTGAAAAATCCCCTTACATTTTAAACACACCTCGTATGTATACAGTAACTCTTTGCACTGTCTATAACATTAACATGTACATATGTGTAAAGAGTTACTTGAGTCACTGTATATATGTATATCATATATGATAATTTAGTTTTTTGTATTAAAACTAGTTCTGATTTGAGAAATAACTTTCAGTGCCAATCAATGTGACACATAATATTGAATATGCACAATACCATTAAATTCTGCACCTTGATTGGAACAATCGGAGGATACAAGAACCTGCCAAGGGTATAGAACCTTCGGCATGCCGAAGGTAGCTTTCGTTCTCGTTATTTATTATTAATATTTTTAAACTATTTTACTTAACAATTCCGCAGCCCGATTCGGATTTAGGGAACCGCGAATTTTTTTCGTCGCGATTAAGCATAAGCCCACAATTACCAATATACGTATATACATACATATGTATATGTATATGTATATGTATATGTATATGTATTTGTATATGTATATGTATATGTATATGTATATGTATATGTATATGTATATGTATATGTATATGTATATGCATATGTATATGTACATATATACTTGGTGTGTAAATTTAAGTTTTTTGATTTTTTTAAAGCTGTTCCTAGCACTATACGTAAGTCGTATTCCGCCAAATAGTTTTGTCGTAGTTATTTACTTAAATGAACATGTCGAGATTTGTTGCACAATAAAATCAAAAAAATAATGTTGTAAAAACGTGAGGAAAACGGTAATACAACTGATCAATAATTGGTCGCAAAATGTCCGGGATGGGCAAAAAAATGTCATCAATACCGAGGAAGATTAAAGATTCCGTCAAATTTCCGTCAAGCGAATGAAAAACAAATTTTAAAGCACTCCATTATACAATTTTCGCCCCGCAGTATTCTAAAGATCTCACTCTGTCCATCCAAATTTTTTTACCCGCTACCCATAGGGTAGAAAGGTATTATAACTGTGTGCTAAGCGAAAGTATAAACATGCAGTAGGAGGCATTGCAGACCCCACTAACTTTATATATACAATTTTAATAGAAGACGTTTTTAGTAAACACAATAACTACCAATGCCCAAATGATTTCTGAAAATCTTGTTGCGATCGGATAATTTACATGTGCTAGAAGTTATTTATGAAATTATTTGTAGTGTAGATATTATGCATAAGCATTGTATATAAACATAGCATATCAACATCACTCATAAACATGCTTAAGCTGTTCGCTTTTTGTTTTTCTCGCAACAAGAAGAGATGCAGATCAAAATACGCTAAACATAGAAGTTATATAAATTAAAAAACATCGTGTTGGCCAGGTTGGTAGCAGGTATATCACAGTCGAGCACACTTGAATGTAGTTTTCGTGTTTTTTTCGTATTGATCACTTTTAGAGTAGTGCATCCCCAAATATGGCAAAAGGTCAAAAATGGGTATTGGCACGTTTTGCCTCTAGAAAGAAAAATAGAAAAAAACCACAGTCGCGGTGCACGCGACAGTGGGTTACCCTTCGACCTATGTTCTGGTGTAGTTTAATTTATTAAATTCATACACATATACAAATGCGCATGCTTTTAAATTATTGCCGACAGATGGCGCTCGCGCTTTGCGCTCGCCCGCCTCCCTTGTTGGCTGATACATGCACTTGGTTTTATGCACATACCTTCGTAAATAACTTCTGTGTTTATTGTCCGATCGGATTGAAATTTCGAGAATACGTAGATAATTCATTCAGCATATACTAGTTAAAGTCAGAAAGTTGTATATTTTATACAGCGCTTACCAATTAAGTTCAAAAATTCAATTATTGATTTGAGGGGGCAGTGGGCGTGGCACATTACATTTGAAATAAACTTGATCAGCTTATAGTACACAAGAGTCTTCCTACCAAATTGGTAACTCTAGCTTTAATAATAGCTGAGATCTGTGCGTTCACACAGACAGACAGACGGACATGGCTCAATCGACTCGGCTAGTGATCCTGAGCAAGAATATATATACTTTATGGGGTCTGCCACGCCTCCTTCTGCCTGTTACATACATTTGCACAAAGTTAGTATACCCTTTTTTGACCATTTTCAATGGTCGAAGGGTATAAAAACTATGTTCGGGATGGTACCCAAAATTAGCACTGAAGGAAAATGTACAAAAACAAATCAATACTTTACAGTGGACATTTTTGAGATGCTGCTGAAAATAGAATTTTTCTTTACAAAAAAAAACAGGAAAACTTTAATTTTCACACCTAGCATACATATGTATATAAATTAAGTAAAAAGTATATATTTAAATGCTAATCTTTGGGGCGGTAAATCGATGTTAAAGACTTTCAGCATTGGAAATGAAAGTTTGTACTTATATAACATATGCCTTGATGGTGAAGTTTGACAATTCAGCGACTAAGTAGTCAGTTTTGTGTTGCAGTAACGAAACCCGCTATCCGAGGCATTACTAAGCACTAGTTTATTAATTAAATTCAGTCAATTATAACTTGTCTTCATTTTATTTTCATTCACAATGGAAAATTGCCTCGGATCGAAGCAAAGGATTGGAAATTCTTCCAAGTTTCCTGTTATTTGAGTTGCTACTTTCCAACTTGATCAATAATGAACACCTTGGGATTGAATAAGGACTGTACATTTGGAGAATGACTCAAAATTAATGTCTGGCCCAAAACGATAAGTTTGTACGAGCTCGATTCTGGCCCAGAAGTTAACTTTCAAAGAAGTCTGTCGTTGGCCGAATTTTTGCATGTAAGTGCACATATGCCACATCAAATCATGACACTTTTTTAAAGGCTATACTAACTTTGTGCAAATGTATGTTACAGGTAGAAGCAGGCGTTGGAGACCCCATAAAGTAGCCTTGTCGATTGAGCTATGTCTTTCTATCGGTCTGTCTGTTCCTCTCGTTTTTTGTGGGCCTGTGTTAATGTTCAGCCATTAGAATTACGGTCCCAACCCGATATGTATCAATTTACGGGGACGTAAGGTATGACCAAATTCTAAACCAACTTGATCGTTCTAGCTCTTATAGTCAAGAGATTTAGTATTTTATACAGAAGTCGTAGACGCCTTCTTCTACCTATTATATACTACATATTTCGGTTGTCACAATGTTACAATACTCTTCTACCCGGGTATAATGATGATGATGTGAGTAAAATATATAACACCCCTCTAATTAATACATTTTTAAGAGAAGTTCGTAATCCACATATTTATAAATGTTCTTGAATACAATTAGGTAATATGACATATCAGAGCTTATGAAATAATCGGCTCACTATATTTATAAAAATGTTCTGTATACCAATAATCATATATACATATGTATGCATATCATTTGCGTAAGTTAAACGCATTAATAACAAACTAACATAACAGCACTCAAGTAATTTTTTCTTTGGGGTATTTGTTTGTAATTGTAACTTAAGAACAAGCCTGAGAGAATTAAACTTAGATACAACAAATGGAAATGGCAAGTTATTTAAAACTATAGTTTTACTTTACTCCACTTTATATTTACACATCTTGGTTATATGTAGTACTAATTCCCTACTATCACTGCGTATCCTTTTTCGTGTCCTCAGTGCCAGGCTCCCCCCTCGGCTCCTTGAATTCCTTGGGTGAAGGTCTAAGTTCACCAAGTTCCAGTTTGTTTGGTAAAACGTCGGGTGTATTGACTATGCCATAGGGCCTTAGATGGTATATTAAGTAGTCAAGTACGTACATTTGATTGGGCGATACATAGTGAAAGGATATGGCATTATCCGAACAGCAGTCGAGGCCCTACAAAAGAAATTTGTTATTCAAGGCATATCTTATAAATTGCGATTTTACCTCATCTGTTTTATAATAGATGTATTGCCAGTACCAGAACTTTTTATCCGTATGGGAAGGTATCAGATGATGCTCCGGGACAAAGGGGAAGAATCTTCCACGTCCATTGGCATCTCTTGAATCGCCAGCAATAACCTTCACATTCTCCAAACATTTTCCCATCTCGACGTCTTCAGCACCTCCGTCTTCTTTTTTGCACAGTTTCGGATTGGGCAGCGCCTCAACAACAAAACGACGTACAGCCTCACGACTAAGCACATATCCAGCTCCACCAGACATGTATCCCTGCTTAACATATGGCTTGAACTTGCATCCGAAGTAGACAGAAGTCTCGGGGTTATATGCGTAGAGCATGTAGCGTAGGTTTTCTACAATCGTGTAAGTGTCATCATCAGCCTTGAGGAACCAGTCTGCATCGTTGATGTGGTTTTCATAGATATATTTATATGCCTGTTTGGTCTTGCCCCACAGATTATTTCTTCCTTCACCTATGGGCAACGCTACAGAATCTAGTTCGTCGTCCTTTGCCGAGCTCATAAAAAGTAGCTTATTGCAACGCTTGCCCCAAGTGCGTTTCACATGACGTGCCTTTTTTTGGTGGTTACTGGGATTTGTCATTATCCAACACAGAACCCTTACCTCACTGTATAGTTTATCTGCGACGCTGCTGTTCTCGTGAACATGTTCGTGTGTACCAACATCCTGCTCAGGTCCGGCCAGCTCAATCATATCGTGGCTATGATGCGCATCGTTGATATCTCCATGTCGATGACCTTCGTAGGGTAAAAACTCTGCACGCTCCGGTGTTGAAGAATATACAAAAAGCTCGGCTAGGCAAAAGCCCACAACCAATCCGATGATGAGAGAGACAAACGAGCGTTTGTTTGAACGCCCTGAAAAGAGACACAATCAATCAACTGAAAGATCCTATTGTGGGCATCATAAGTTACCTTCGTTAATTAATGATCTTCCCAGCAGACTATTGGCAGTCATTTGGTTTAATTATTGTGAGTTCTGCCTGCAAGGTGGTGTGATGGGCCAAAGGCTATGACTACCTTTTGCTTATCCTCTTTGGTATCGTTACGTTAATAGCGCGTACGTTTTGATGGCTCTTTACATTTTCTGCAAGATAAACGGTAAAAAGAAACAATCTAATTTTAATAAAGTTTTTTCCACACAAGTATCAGCCCCCAATTTTCGAGTAATGCAAAAAACCTTTTTAACAGCCTCTTTTTGGTTACAAGTGTCAACTATTCACCTCTTGGTGTTAAGGAATATTGCACATTGTGCACAAATGCCGATATGTCCAAAATTAATTTGCTATTTTTTTCTTAAATTTTATCTAAATTCCGTTATAGAAATTCTTACTTTGTCGACCATCCATGACCATTTGGCAGCTTTATTAAGTCAGCTGATTGTGCTAGGCTTTGTTTATCAAACGCTTTCATTTACATGTTCCGTTTGTACATATAATATTGCATATATCTGTCGTTTTAATAATACAACATATTAATCGTGGTATACGGAGTGCCAAAAATTGTGGTTGTAAGCGTCGAAATTCAAAGATAACAAAATCAGAAATTCTAAAATAGAATCGAAGTTCACGCCGATAATCAGTATTTGCGCCCAATGTGCATTGTTTGGTCAAATCATATTAATATATTAATATCATATTAATACGCGGGCAACCGCTAACCGTGACTTGAAACGTACTTGTCTGCTTGAATCTTTACTACACTGGTATTGTCAATTTTTCTGTTTTTCGTTTCCAAGCATTTGCTTAATCTGGCAATGCAATTTTGCATTTAGTGCATAAATCATAATTAAATGTGTTAACTGGGTCGTCATTATATATATTACATTTTTATGATAGGATAAACTAAATGGTAAAATGTCCTAATTACTACGACAGAATTAAAGATTTTTTTAAATCGAACTAATTTTTAACAAATTTTTATAACTTATAACTTATTATTCAATATTTTTTTCAATGCGTAAATATACTTTATAATAATAAATGTCAATATATCCTAATTACCACAGGCAACAAGTACACAAAGTTAGAATCACACGGCTTTAAGTTTTAACTCCCCTTTTCAGTAAAAAGGGTCTCTTTTCTATTGTTTGTTATTACAGGCAAAAAACGTGTATAATAATAAACACATGAGAGGATCAACCTATTTGCCGATTAAAAGAAATATAAAAGAAATACAGATCTTGAAACAACCTGCATTCTACAGGCGGCTTTGGTCGCTTATCATACACGCAATTAAACTAGCTGGGTTCGTGACTCACGACCGCTTTTGTCACAAAGGTCTTACATAAATACACATAACATAAGTACACATTATATTGATATACTTGTGAGGTTTCACGCGAATTTCGATTTCGTCTATATGTTACATCTTTAAGTCAAAAATAAATATACTTTGGACAGAGTATAAAACAGTTTGTTGATAAAATAAACAAGTTTTAATCTAAACAGCTCAAACCCTCTACTTCTTTTACGATAATGCATTTCACAGAACCAATGAAATCGTAAAAACAGTTCTAGTTTCGGCCTCTCCAGTGTAATTAAAAATATAATTGAGGCAGATATGGGTGAATTTATCTCACAGATAACCGTCTCGACAATTTTTTATTAGGCTTGGCTATCAGAGGTTTCTTTTCATGAAGAAGTCGTGAAGTATTTTTATTTAGTATACTTTGGTTCGTTCAGCTTTATGGTTAATAGTGCGTTATAATCCCCGAAAGTATGTTCAAAGATCAGGCTTAAAGGAAGAGAAGTGTTAAAGGTGTTTAAAAAATTCGTATACCACATTTTAACATATAAAATGCGACCACAACGCTTGCTAACAAGTTTCCGTACTGAAGGTATTGGCTGATTCTCAATAGTATCTCAAAGAACCTGCCATAACAAATATTTCATTTAGGTCTCCCATGGAAGAAACACCCGATATTTATTTTTACTGCTGGTGTCATCGTGGGCTGTTGTCTTATAAAGATTTTCAGCATGCCTCTATCGATCGACAAGTTCGAGGCGTACCTCACAGAAAGCCGAGTCAACATCCAAAGGTTCAATGTTGGCAAAAATCGTACATTTGAATTAAATATGGAACTTAATAAACTTACACATGAGCACCAAGGCGTCAATTCGTCATTGGCCGACAAGCTAAAGAAAGAGGTGCGCTTGCTCTGTTGGGTTATGACAAATCCCACCAACCACAAGAAGAAAGCTCGCCACGTAAAGCGCACTTGGGGCAAACGCTGCAACGTTCTTTTATTCATGAGTTCTGAGGCAGATGACGAACTTCCAACAGTCAAGTTGGACGTAGGAGAGGGACGCCCAAATCTTTGGCGTAAGGTGAAAGAGGCCTTCAAGTATGTGTACAAACATCACTTCAACGATGCAGATTGGTTCTACAAAGCGGACGACGACACCTACGCTGTGATCGAGAATCTGCGGTACATGCTCTACCCCTATCACCCCGACACTCCTGTTCACTTTGGTTTCAAGTTTAAACCCTTTGTAAAACAGGGGTACATGTCAGGAGGATCGGGATATGTACTCAGTAAAGAAGCAGTTCGTCGCTTTGTGGTTGAGGGCATTCCCAATCCCAAGATTTGCCTTCCTGGAACAGTAGTCAACGAGGACATAGAAATTGGGAAATGCATGGAAAACCTAAATGTGACGGCAGGCGATTCTCGGGACTCTAATGGACGGGGTCGCATGTTTCCTTTTGTACCGGAACAGCATCTAATTCCGAGTCAAGATAAGAACTTTTGGTATTGGAAGTATACTTACTACACAACAGATGATGTAAGATTGCAAATAATGGTATTCTTAGTATTTCTTTCTAACTAAACAAGACTCTTTTTTAGGGTCTTGACTGCTGTTCGGACAACGCTATATCCTTTCACTATGTGGAACCCAAACTGATGTACGTCATGGATTATTTGATATACCACCTAAAGCCCTACGGCATATTGCGAACGTCTGATAGTTTGCCTAAAAAGTTGGGCGTGGGTGAGTTTCTTCCTCCGCCAAATGAGGCTCTCGGAACTGCCGCCAGTAACGAGGACTCTGTGGATGATGAAGATCGGTTTGTCAAAACTATAACAAATTCCACTCAGACACCAAACGACGATGGCGAAATGACAGAGAGGGAGGCGGAGTAAAGGGTTCTTTTAAGGTGACAGAACGGCCACTTTCTGTTGAACTGCACTTGCAATTATACTAGATGCTGCAAATTAACTGACTTCAGCCAACATACAAGCACTCTCAATTGCGATTCTCATAATAATTTGTAAAAAGAGATTACATTAGGAATATGCAAAAAGGTACAAATAGTGTCCTCAACTTTTTTATTTCCGCTACATAATCATCAAGCGAAATTATTTCTGAAATAGGTATCTTATATATGTAGCATATTTTGTATTGGAGATTTTCAAACCATTAATTATTTACAATATCAGTACGCTCAGTAAAGTTACTTCTTAAATCTTTTATGTTAACTACCGATAGTACCGAAGTTTTTAAACTCTTGCAGATTTTGGCTTTTATCGTTCCTATGCTAGTTATATTCATTGTTAGTGCATATTATAATAATTCTCATGTATTCGTAAACAGAATTTAAGATAGCTATAAATTTAGTATATTCTTTGTGTGATCTGCCACGCCTCCTAGTAGTATATTCTGTCTACCATTTTCAATGCACAAAGGTTAAACATATTTCTGTTGAATTTCTCAAAATCTATTAATGATGTTCATTTATATAATATAATATAATTTTTACATTTATACCATAATGCAATATAGTAATTAAATTATAATCATATTAGCGCCAGGTTCCGAGTTCATAACCATGACTGTTCATCTAGTTGAACACAAAGCATGGGCCCAGACGACAAACCAATTGATAAATTTGTTTGTGTTCCGAACCTTTCGCAAGCTAATAAATTCATTAATGATTTCCCTTTTTAACAATAGAATGAATTTCAAAAAACTGCTGAATGTTTGGTAGTCTTTTTTATTGAAACTTGTTCATAATAGTTAACTGAATTCCAAAAAACTGAATGTTTGCTTACTGTGCTTTATTATACCCTGCAATCAATGTAAATGTTAGAATTAAATTATTAATTCAAAATCAAAATAATGTTTGGGAATTCATAGTGTGTCGCTTTTACAAACTCGGATGAGGGTATCTGGCTTCATTACTCTTTTTATTCTAAAAACTTTTTTTTCAATTGTCACTTTAAATTATCTCGCCATAGAGGAAACCGACCATGGAATTCAAATTAAATTTTTATCGTGCACATCCGTCATTAAAGTATGTCATTAGTAGTGTTAAATATGATGTATCTTTTCATGCAGCTGAGGCCCTTACAAATCAAGCTCATGCTGGTACAAAAAGTCGTTTGGCTAAAGCTATATTTTGTTTCTTATTGAGAAATAATTAATTTTACAAAGATATTTGCAGCCCGCCTTAGGATACATTCCTCACGTAGTATAGAACATACATTCATATTGTATATACTATAAGTAACAACAAGTAAATCGAACTAATCATGTCTATCTGTTCAACAAAAACAAGATTCTTAGTCTTAGAGCTATCTTGATAAAAGTTGGCACTCATCACAGACGCAACTACCTTTGAATCGCAATTTTACTAACCTCATGTTCACAAAAAAAGGCCAACAACACAAACATCGAAGTGAACTGCCTAAGCTTTCGTTGATGGCATTTGTGGCTGGATCTGTAGTTTTTTAAAACTTGGCGCAAAGTACCTTGACTGTACCTTTCGTATGGCTTTTACCTTATCAAATTGACAGAAAAGATAACAGATAACCTTATCGAATACCTGAAAATTCTTGCTATCTTCATGTATGCATGCATGGAGTACACCGTGCCTCATATTTGTACCTACATAATGAAATAAGCCAATTAGCGATATATTTACAGCTGGCCCTATTTATATTCATTTCATTCTGACATCAGAAGCGCTAAAGAATCTTTTATAAGTGATGGAAACTTCTTGCAAGAATGGATTACTCATTTAAAAATGAAAAGCTTATTAGCAATGGATTAATGGGCTAGCGGACTTAAGATAATTATCTCTCAAACACAAAAGCTATTGATAGGCGAAAAAGATGTTCGAAACTGTTAAAAACATGACCAAAGAGTGGATTAGGGGCATTAGCTTCTTATTATTATCATGACATCGATAGAAGTAGCAGCTAACACAAAACATTGCAAAATGGCATAAATTTCATTATAGGGCTTACCCAGCAGATGTATTCTTGAGTGCGCTGCCCACTTGAAACATTTTCGGACTGAAAATACCATTCGATTACTTAATAAATTATAGGAATATAAGTTCTTATTCGCTATTTTATACTCGCTACGCATAGCGTAAAAGAGTATCAAAACTTTGTCCCAACCGAAAATGTCGATTCGATAAAGACATGTGCGTCTGTCCATCCTTTGGAATACCTACATATGTAGATATAAGAGACTATAAGAGTTAAAACTAACCAACTTGGTGGCAATCAAATACGCTAAATATTTATAACATCGACCGAATGCTGCACTGTCTGTTCTCACAAACATCCGGGTATACGAACATGGATTATTTGACTCGACTAGTGATCCTGGCACAATATCGACAATGTTCCTCCTTCTGCTTGTTACATACTCTTGCCCCAAGTTAGTAATTATACGCTTTTTACAATTTTCGAATTGTCGAATACTATAAACATTAGCATTTAACCGCTTTCAAATGCACCCAAATTCATGTTCATCAGATGACTTATCAAAATGACAGCCTTTTAATAAATAAATAACTGTATTAATTTTCCATTACTGCACGATAATCTACCACCGTGAAAGAACAAAGATGTGACGAAATTTTTTACAATAAAATTGTAAATTTGTATTTCCAAAACTGAAAATCAAGGTGAAAAGAGCATTAGATTATGGTAGCTATTTAAGCAGCTGTATCTTTGTTCCTTAGGATCATAGAATATTAAATGAAATAGAACTTTTATTATACCATTGTTGCAGAAGGTATATTTATTTTGGACAGAAGTTTGCAAAGCATCAACTCAAGTTTTGCGAACATATATCATCAATGGTTAATAAAGCTATGGGTGTGCTCGGCTTTATTACGAGATGGTCTAAGGAGTTTGACGATCCTTACCTAACTAAGACTCTTTTCACCTCGCTTGTTCGTCCAATTCTAGAGTACGGATCATGGGTCTGGAGTCCTCAGTACACAGTTCACAAGGATCGCATTGAATCTGTACAGAAAAACTTTTTAATTTTTGCCTTACGAGGCCTTAACTGGGATGTAAACTCAAGACTTCCTTCCTATCCTAGTAGACTTTTGTTACTAAATCTGCCTTCCCTAGCCAATCGTAGAACTATGCTTGGTGTTGTATTTGTTTATAACCTTATACAAGGGGACATAGATAGTAACGACTTGCTTAGTCGACTACACTTCTCTGTCCCTGGTAGAATCACCCGTAATTATCTTCCTCTAAAACTTTCCAATTGTAGCTCGAATTATGCCCTGCATGAGCCTTTCAGGGTACTATGTACTATGTACTATGACTATAATAAACTATATTACATTATCGCTAACAACAACAATAATTCTGTATCTTGCTTAAAAGTACAAATCCTTACCCACCTTTCTAGTAACTAGTTTAATATATACTTATCTTCTTTCTAGTAACAGTAGTACTTTTTAACTAACTGCATGTTTGAACATTCTAATCGCTATTTTGATTAGGTTTTGCTTACTAACACTAACTCTCCTGATCTGATTGGGTTTTTCTGGGTTTTCCCCAATCCTCTGCAACAAATGTTGGATCGGCTCTTTCATTTTTTTATCCCAATGTAAACTCAATTCAATTAATTTCTTTTTCTTTCTTTTAACTTAAAATTATTAATTATAACTATTAATTTTTTTTTTTTTCTTTACTTTTAAACAGTCGACTGACCTTAGTCCGACTATAAACTAATTAAATAAATAAATCTTAGCTGAAATCTACCCAATAAGTATATATTTTCTGAAGCGGCATCAACAGATAAATCGAACTAGCCCTGTCCGTGTTTTCGTCTGTTGCAACGCCAAAAAAGTCTCTCAGTTTTAAAGCTATATTTATGAAACTAAGCACACTTGCTTATTATTGCTCACGCTGTAAATAAGTCGGAACGGGTCACCCCAATATGTCGTATAGCTACTGTATACTCGACACTTTCATCTATGTTGTCGTAAAAAGTATCTTATTGTATGATAAATTTATCCCTTTAATAGATATAATATGTTAAAATCAGTGCCTACTATAAGAAAAAAAGGGGTGCCATAATTCTTCCCCCTTAAGTGTTTTGCTTCTGCTTCTGTGTTGAATAACCGATTGGATTGAAATTTGGAAGAGGCGTAGATATTTCCAACTGCTTCGTATATATCAAAGTCAGAAATTTGTATATTTTATACGTCGCTTGCAAATCGAATTTAATTGGCAACCAGTGACATCGAGAATTTAAAATAAACTTCGTCTGCGCTGAGTATGTTATACAGTGACCTTCAAATTTGAAGTCTCTAGAGTCTAGACATAAAAAAGCTATGATCTGAACGTTAAAACAAACGCACAGACTCACAGGCAGACGGAGATGGCTTAATCGACTCGGCTAGTTATCCTGAGCAAGAATATACACACTTTATGGGATCTCCTACGCCAATTTCTGCCTGTTACATACATTTGTACAAAGTTACCCTTTTTTGACCGAAGGTCGACGGGTATGAATGCTCACAAACAACTTAACTTTTACACCGGACTCCACTTCAGGCGATCAAATCCCAAAAAACAAAATTAAAATGATGAATTGTGGAAAAAGCCTTCAAGACATTTATAAGAGAAATTGAATTAATAAATTTAAATAAATATTCTGTTCGATTTTCAGCCGAATCGGGAGACTACTTTTGGTGCATTTAATTTTGAGATGCATTAGTATTTTTGTATTCCGAAACCGAGCTTAGAATTACTTTTTGTCTCAGGTTCTCAATCTTCCACAATAGATGTTTGCTGAAAACGCCACATCTCGCAAAAAGTGTAAACATTGGTAATCAATTGGGTATATCTATAATCCGGAGAACTTTTGATAACTAATGCTTATGAACAAGAGCGTATAGTTTTACCCCAGGAAATGAATATGAATTTAGATTCAGTTATATTCAACTTGCCATGAGCTTACTTTGGATTGCTGGGTAAATAATAATTCAATAAATGTGTTTCAAGTATCAGTTAAATATTTGTATACCCTTGCAGTGGGTAGCCCATAAAGTGTATATATTCTGAGTCAGCATCACCATGCAAGTCTAGCCATGATCTAGCCATGTCTGTCTATCCGTCCGTATGTCCGTAAATTATTCGTGTAGCTGCAACCAAATTTACTTCATCGAACTATATATAATATGCACATCAAATTTGATTTATTTTAATTCGGACCACATATAGTTGCCATATGAACAATCGGCCGGATTGCAGACTTTTGTTGAAGACCAGTTTCGATTTTAGAAATAACTTAACTTATCAGTGCCCATCAAAATTATACATAATATTAATATATAGCATTACATACATATATAACGATCGGATCAGATAAGAGCCTGCTAGGGTATAGAACTTTCGGCATACCGTAAAAAGCCTTTCTTTCTCGTTTCATTTCAATAGAAACTAGTTCTTATAATAGCTGAGATCTGTGTGTTCGTGGAGAGCTCACTTTGACTCTCTAATTTAAAATTTGTTTAATTTGTTGCATTTTGAATAGGTGCATATAGTATTATTCACCTATCTATAGAACGAAGCACACCGTTAACACTCTAGATACAGCCACCTTCATGCCATTTTTGGTCTCTCCAACTTTTAAAAAAGCATCGAGAATTAAGTAGAAGTTATTAGGGAGTTCTCCAGAAGACTACCGACTGATGTACTGCATAGCGAACACGTAAAAAAACAATTGCTAGCTGTGATACAGTTATACGTATCCTGTTAAAATAATTTAAGATAATTTTGAGTATTATTGACAAGGGGGATCTATACTGCGATCTACTGTACCCCTGCTGAGGTTATAACTCCATTATCAGTCTAGTGTTTCTTATTAGGGACAATTACAAAAGGCATCTTCCGCATGAATTTTTAAATAAATTATATAAAAAGAAGTACAATTTATTAAATAAAAACTCGCCATTTATTTGCATACTTGCGTTAAATGCTGTTTTTTTAACTGTTTCATAAATCTTTTCATTGAATTTCTGTTCTGACAGCTCAGCGATTTCGTGCTGACAAGAAATGTTGAACATTTTTTTAAACGCTTAGTTTTTCTGGTTTTATTGTTTTTTTTTACTACAGAAATTTGCACTGCACTGAGTTACTTACAATTAATCTGAAGTACAAATATTAGCAATTTGTTTTGCTTTTGTCATCCCAGAAATTGCAAGAAAAGTTTAGTATTGTTGAATTTAATTTCTGCACTCACGTTTTTTTGCTTTTTGTTCATGCAATCTGTATTATTGTGGTATATATACAAAGGCACAGAGCAACAACAATAATAATAGACGGGAGCGCACGGATGAGCGAGCGAAGAGGCAACAACGGCAACTGCGGGCAACACGAACGCGCAATTTTCGATATGGAAAATACATGCAGACAGCGAGAGAGGGAGAGTAAGTCAATGACTAAAAGAGATTAGGCATTCTTTAACTCGTGTGTGTGCGTGTGTGTCAGTTGACCCGGTGAGAGTGAAAAAGAAAACAACGCATGCGTTTCCTCGTTTTTATGAATGCAAGGGCGGCTACTGACATGGACACGAGAGAATGCTAGATACATAGAAAGAGAGAGAGATGGGGAGAAAGAGAGATTGTCACACGACAGTACACAGCTGCTAAGAGTGTCCCTAATTATCCAATAAACTAAAATTCACTTACTGAATACATGAGTAAATGCATTTCATCGCGAGAGAGGGAGAGCGCTTCTCAGGCTTACCCCAGTGCGGTAGGTTGGGTGTAGCAGCTGCCGGTTTAAAACAATACTAAGAGAGCATAAAATAAGAGAAACACAGAAAATCTAAAATAAAGAGCTGTTAAGAAATTACAATAGGGTGAGTTGGTTTAATTGCACTCCGAAGAGAAATTAAATATGTATATGTATACGTGCATATGTATGTATTTATTTATTTATTTGCAATGTAAATATTACCATGCAATTTATTTAGGAAATAAACCAAGTTACAATCATAATCAGAATCAGCAAATTGTCTTTAAAGTGTGAATTCAGTCATTAGCTAAATAAAAGACACAACTCGTAGATAATTGAACACACGTTCTTCTCTGATAAGGAACACTATGGTCAAGTCAGTCATGTAATTTCCTATGGGGTTTCAAACTGTAGCCAAGTTCGCAACCACAGTGTCATAGCTGGCAGCTTTTTTACATGTCATCATCAATGATCATTAAAATTTAAGGAACAAAAATAATAAATCGTGCTTTATTTTATAATTAAATGCGTTTTATTTACATTTCTATACACATTGTTTTTGAAAAGATTTACATACATAAGGCACTTGTAACCGATGTTTTTTGGACTACAGACTACATTAATTCTATCTGCATACATACGCATATGAATGTCTTTTTTGTACATACAGTTAGTCAAGAAACTCTTTACACATTGTATGTACATACATATGTACATGATAATGTTATGTATATCTGTGTAAAGTGTTTCTTCACTAACTGTATGTATTTTTAATTTTATAAACAAATATTTACATATTTACAAGCATATAAATTATCATAATATGTTTACACGTTTGATGACAATCTGGCCTTCATTCAGTTTAATTCTTTTTGCTTGCATGTGCATGTGTGTGTGTACATACATACATATACAGTTCTTCATCAATTCTTTTGTTGATTCTCTTTGTTAATAACGACGCTGTTACCATGACAACGAGGAAGTAGAAGACATAATTGGACAAAAATAACAGCACGAGAAGGGAGAAAATATATGTATATGAAATATATGTAATTCTGAATTGGAACCTTTATATACCCACAACCCATGGGACGCAAGGGTAACTAGTGCAATCTAAAAATGTATGCAATAGCAGAAAGCGTCTCTGATCCCACAAAGTACATACACATGTATGTATGTGTTTGTACATTTGTATGTATGCAAGTAAGAGCACTGCATGAATGCATTCAATAGGGCTAATGAATCATCCATTGGTTTCTATTTTTTAAGTGCAGTGATTTATGAATGTTGTAGTTTTGCCTGTTTTGTCAGCTAGTGTACTCATTTATTTCAATTTTGTACAGTAAAAATTGAGTACTGTATTTTTGGGTACAGGTAATATATCGAAAGCATTTGGTATCATAAATAGAGTGAACAGCTTTCACTGTCTCTCACTTCCAGTAAGAACACCAAAATGAGAAAACTCATTTTATGAGTTTTTCAAAAAATGGTGTACAGTAAAAATTGAGTACAGTATTTTTGGGACAGTTCTCACTTTAAATTTGCATATGTATGAATGAACATACATGCATACATATTTTTGAGTCACTGTTTTGTTCGGTACCTAGGCCGATCTTTTATGCAGTTGTTAAGTCAGTCCTAGAAGTGCAAGAAGAAGGAAAGGAAAAAACAACGGGAACAGTTGTCAACGAGTGTGAACAGTTGTATTGTAGTAGCTGACTTCGACTGCTGATAGTCTGTGATATGTATGTATGTGTATGTTCATATGTTTGCATGTTTGTATTCGAGAGCATACAATGTAGTATGTAAATTGATGTGCACACATACATAGTGTACTTACACACTTATATATGTATGTACATATGTATATTATGTACTATGTACATAAGTAATTTAAATAAACCAGATCGTGTTATCAAACCTTCAAAAATGTGCCGAATACTTACATAACATACATAGCTACATAAACACATACATATGTATGTATATATAATATGTGTGTATGAGTGAATGCATATAATAATTTGTTTGTTTGTTTCATTTTTGACAATTCATCCAATTATATAATATACAAAATTTCAATAAAAGCAGACCAGTTTAACATCCATAGATATGTACATATGTACAGATGTTTTATGACCAATCGGTATTGTTTTTCTTTTTTAAACATATCAGCGGCAATCAAAATGATATCGTAACCGAAGTACTTTCTTTTGATGTACATAAGTAAGGCCGGACATCTACAGTTAGGCAAGTACATAACTCTCTACACATAAGTACATACCATTAACATGTACATATATATGTACATACATACATGTGTGTAAAGAGTTACTTGACTGACTGTATTATAGTTTGCATAGGAACAATCAGTTAAAAGCATAGATTTTCATTTAAAAAAAAATGGTATTTGTAGCGATTTCAGTTATTTTAGGTGTTAACAAACACATGAAAAATGTTATATGATGCTGTACCATAATATATAACTGGTATAGGAACGATCGGAGGAAGTGTTGAGGTTACCTTTTCTTTTTAGTCTGCAGTTAATAACTAAAAATCTACTACACCTATAAATTTTCTGTGGCGTTTAACGAACGTTTCTGTACACAATAACAGAAAACGGAATGTTAGCATGCTTGTGACACATGAACAATGTTAGGTATCTTTACATTAACATTTTATAAAATAGGAATAATCTGTGAAGAGTTAAGCTGCAATGATATAACATCTTCGGCAAGCCGAAAGGTGGTCTTTCTGTTTTGTTTAATGTACATATATTTTGTATACATTATCGACATATGTATGCATGTCAGTATATATAATATGTAAATTGATATTCCTCTAATTAATAACATACATATGTATGTATGCATATGTCACATCTATCGCTGAGAGCTTAAAATAAGGTTTGCTTACAAAATCATATTTCTATTGCTGTGTCAGACTGTGTGTGGTACGTTTAATAGATGATACTTTATCACAAAATTCTCCAAGTCGGAATTAATGGCATTCCTAGAGAAAGGAACAGCACAATATTAGGACGAGTACCGTTATGGGGAACAGGGCGTAAATTTCTGCGCGGGGATGACACGTCGAAATCAGATTGGTAATGTCGTCCTCCTCGTGTTCGATGCCGTCGCGCGTGGGAACCTCGACCACGACTATCTCGTCCGAAAGGAAGCCGATGTTGAAGGTGCAGTTAGTGCTATTGAGACAGCCGCGAGACTGGCTCAGGTTGGAGTACTGGAATGTTGGCTTGTATATATCGAACAACGCGTGGATATCGTTCTGCACCTCGTCGTTGTCGCTGTAGAATATGTAGTAATAGTAGCCGTCCTCAGTGATGTTCTGTTTGACCGTGTCGTGCTTGCCTTTGTCCAGGAAATGTGTGTCACGGCAGGCTGGCTTCGTGGGAAAGCCCTCGGCCAGCAGAATGGCGCCGTTGAAGCACTCGAAAAGGCCGGTCTCGAAGCTCGAAACCGAGTTGGACTCGTCAGTCTCCGTAAAGTTCATGGCGTTTCCGCCGTGACTATACCGGCGGTCATACACATTTTCGCGCTTCTTACGCTGCTTGCCTTTGTAAAGCTGGTCATAGACAAGCTGTTTGCGCTGCTCATGGCGCTTAAGGCGGCTAACTGTGGGCGTGGTTGAACCTGCTGTGAGCGCACTACTTGTGGAGGACTGAAACTCCGTCAGAATTGGCTCATTAGGTCTCCTTTCGGGTGTTTCTTGTACATCCACAAACTTTGTGTGATTCGAATTTAGCGAACCCTTCTTGAGCTTCTTGCGCTGGCGCTTTGCCGACGACGGCGTCGAAGTCGCATTGATAATCGGATGATCTTCGCCAAGATCTTCGCCGCCATGATTCTCATGCTCAAGTAGACCATCGATAGGAGCTTTCTCCTCAGTTATTTCGGCCACGTCCTCAAAGAACACCTTTACCTGGTCATGCCCCGGCGCATAGTTGGCGTCCTTTTTGTTGTGATCCAACAGCCCGCACAGCTTGAGTTCGCGCTTTCCTTTGACAACCAAGATGCGCGATCCGCTATATCGCGAGCACACCTTGACCGACACTTTGGCACCGTTCAACAGAAAGAATCCCCAGTACTCCAAAGTGTCGTCTGGGAGAGTCATGGACTTCTTGAGCCGAATATGCTTGCGGCTCGTCGATATCTCCGGCTTGTTCTGGAGCTGGAAGGCATTGAAGCTGCTGCTCATGCGTAGCGTGTGCTTTGCACAGAAGATGGACGAAATCCCGTCGCGTATCTCTATTATGTCCGACTCTGCAACAGGATATATTACATCCGAGAATATCGTTTTGCGCAAATAAAGCGGCAGAATGATAAGCACTGCAGGCAGAATCACAATCATGATGCAAAAGACCAAGACACGCTTGATGCCATGCATCTTGCGGCTCTCTAGAATGAAAAGAAACAGATATAAAATTGAAGCTATAAAACTATATAAACTATAAAACTTGGACAACTTTTTCTAATGCATTCTTAGATCGGGAATTGACACTTTCAAAGTACACGAATGAATTGGACACAATTGATTAGTTTTTATACCCTTCGACCATTGGAAATGGTCAAAAAGGGTATACTCACTTTGTACAAGGAGGAGGCGTGGCAGACCCCATAAAGTATATATATATTCTTACTCAGTCGACTGAGCCATGTCTGTATGTCTGTCTGTCGGTGTGAACACACAGATCTTAGCTATTAAAAGAGCTAGAGACACCAAATTTGGCATAAAGGTTTCTGTGTACCAGGCGCAGATCAAGTTTACCATATTTCAAATGTTGGGTGCCACGCCTACCGTCCCCGCAAATCAATAATATAATTTTTGAAATCAATTTGTAACCGCTGTATAAAAGATATAAATTTCTGACTAACATATACTAAGCTGAATGATATATCTACATATCTACATATTGCTTGTTTCAGCTAACAAGGGAGGCGGGCGAGCGCGAGCGCCATCTGTCGGGAATAATTTTAAGGCATGTGCATATGTATGTATATGTGTATGAATTTAAGAAACTACTTTATCACTCTCTCTAGGGTATCCCACTGTCGCGTGCCGTGCGACTGTTGCTTTTCTTCCTGATTTACCATAAGGTTTTAAAGGTTCTTTGATCGCACCTTCGAAATGATATTCTGTTATTTGTTGCATTGTGCACAGCTTAATAACTTCTGTATGAATTGACCGATATTTATTCTGGGGAGTTAGAGTAACGAGTTTAACTTTCTGGTCTATCGAGAAGTGAACGCCGCCTTCATAGTGCGATTATCAAATGAGACTGAAGAGGCCTGTTTGGAGGGTTTCCATTAGAAGCGTGTGTGTTGCTCCGAATGGCGTTAGTGTACGTGTGTACGTGTTGCTCTGTCAACAAGTCTCAACAACGGCAAGATCTGTGCAAATATATGCTCAAGTTATTTACCAGATTCATTCGGAGCCACGGACCCAGCTCTAAGTGACAGGTTTTATTTAATTATCGTTTACTGGCGCGGCGCTCGGGGTATATGACCAATGGCCGGCCCTAATGTCAGCTGTATAAATCACTAAATTAATTAATTTACTGTAACCCGTCGTTATTTCGATGCTTGGTGTTACGCTCATTGTTTCCTAAATAACTGCAGGAAAGATAGAAATTGTAGCAGCTAACTATATGTGGTAATCCAGAAGTTGTGTCTTTTATACGTCGCTTACAAATGCCAAATGCTTTATGTCAAATTTTGTTTCTATAGCTTTTATAAAAGCTGAGATCTGTATGTTTACAGTGGACAGACGGACATGGCTCAATCGACACGGCTAGGGATCCTGATTAAGGGATCCTGGTCGAAGAATTGAATGGGAGTATAAAATCCAACATCAGACAAGAATAAAAGCTACAGTCAACCATGCTCGACTGTTAAATACCCGCTATCTACGGCCAAAACAATGTCTTATTTATTTCTTTCTTGTTTATTGCCCGCTAGAACAACCCTTAAAATGATTTCTTAAATAAATAATAATAATAATTAGACCATGTAGAAGGTATGCATATAAAATCATTATGGCCATGAGTTTTTAACGTTTCTTAGGAGACATCTCCAAACATATAAAATATATATATTTTGAATTGGGATCAGCCGTGTCCGTCAGTTGCAATGTAAACTAGTTTCTCAGTTTTAGAGCTATCGTAAAGAAAGTTGGTATACATACTTCTAGCTGCAAATAAGTCGACGCAAAAAGAGAAGCGGAACCCCTTAAAGTATTAGGTCCGCAATTAATTTCTCGCTGTTTTACAAATTACAAATGGTTTAGTTATTCAAGTATTGCCCATCGCTAGACACAAATTTGTCCCATCTTTCTATTCCTTGACGGTAAAAGTGTGTGTCTTAAACGTCTTATTACCGAATCTAGCCATTTTTCAATGTCTTCATACTTCATGGAACTGCTGATCCGTCAGGCCGTGTGCCATCGAACGAAAAAAGTGATAACCAGGCGCCGGAATATCTGGAGAATAAAGCGGGTGGGGTCGGATTTCCCATTTGAGCGTTCTCAAGTAGGTTTAAACAGCCTTCGCAACGTGAGTCCGAGATTTGTCATACAGTAAAATCACTTTAAAGTGCCGTTGCTAGTATTATGGCCTGTTTTACGCAGTGCTTGGCTCAATCGCATCAATTGAGATCGATACCGTTCCCCAATAATGGTTTCAACAACTCACAATAAAAAACACATATCTGGTTGCACAAAATACTCAGCATAACCTTCGCAGCGTGAACAGTAAACCGAGCTGACGTCGTAGAAGCATGATCAGTTAGTCCCCAAGAATGAATCATTCCAATGAATCCATTTTATCATCTCTATGCGTCAGTATGCGACGAAGAAAAGTCTTCCTTTTGTGCCGCTGGAGCAATTGTTCACAGGCAAAAATCATTCCCGCTAATGAAGATTATTTGGATTAAAATTAGACAATTCCGTACAACCAGAAGTATTCAATACAAAAACAAAATCAATTGTTTACTGTATGTCTAAACTTGGCTTATGGCGTATTGGATATGTCGAAATCAAGCATCCCTTACTTCTAGAGCCACCTACTGATAACCTAATATATAATATATATTCTGGTTTAGGATAAATTGCCGAATTGAGTGACACATGTCGGTCTGTGTCACTGACTGGACAGACAGAAAGACATCAAGATTTTTAGCTATTTAGTTCATCAACTTTATTTCAGATGTTGGGTGCCACGCCCATTGTCCTCGCAAAAAATAGTTAAATATGTCAATTGTGTTTGCAAATGATACAACTTTCTGATTTAGTTAAGTTAGCTGATGATCGTACATATCTACATACATACAGTTGCGGTTAAAATAATAGCACTATTAGCACGATTTTTGTTCGTCACAGTTTTTCCGATTTATCTGACGCTTTTTAATTATTTTCTTTACTAAAACTTAATGATACAATGCTTTGATGAATGAATTTATGAAAAAAGTTAGCAGGTATTATTGGTAGTTTTTAAAATAATTACGAAAACAAAAGAAAACCTTCGGATTGCGGCGGTAACAAAAATAGCACTATTGTTCAAAATTGGTTAAAACTAAATAATAAAACAAAATATTTATTCAGGAAATAATGTATATCTATAGTAATATGTTTTAGTAATATTAATATTTAGTTGTGTGGCCTTTGTTGGTGATCACAGCTGCAGATCATCTAAGCATGGAGTCGATCAAGTCTTGGCACCGTTCTTTAGGAATTTTGTCCCATGAATCCTTCACAAGAGCCCAAAGGTCCTTATTATTTTTGGGTTTATCTTATAGAGACAACATATTGTACATATTTATCGAGAAGTCGAACTTTAAAAAAGTTGACAAAAAATACATTTTTTTAGCAAGACAAATTTTCACCCGCAGTAGTGCTATTATTTTAACCGCAGCTGTATGTATGTATGTGCTGCTCCTTCATTTGCTGAGTTGCTTTTATTAAACGCGTGCCTGCATATCTGTATAATATTTTGTAATTTTAAGTGGGTAATCTAACTGAGCGAAGGGTAACTAATTGTCGGGAGCGCTAGAGACTGTTGTTTTCGTTATTTGTTTAATCTTCATTTTTTAATCAAAATATCTGTCGCCGCTTTGGTGCTAGTTGTAAAACGTTTACTCGATTATGACCTAGTTGGGTAATCTATAATAGTTCAAAACCGATGCCACAGCTGATAACATTTTTTATCAGCGTATTCGGGCGAGTGGAACTGTTCGATTAGGGCGATTTCGTAGCTTATCAAGTCCGGGGCTTGTTTGTCACATACATATATGGTATATGGTATTTATATACACGAAACGTATGTATGTAAGTCTATTTTCATACATGAGTAAATACGTACATATGATTATATAGCATATTTCACTGCTGACACGTTTATGTCGCGTGTTTTTTTCAGAGCACTCATCGTCGCGACGCGTCGTAGAGTAATCACTAAGTGAGTTTTATACACCATCAGATTAGACAAAACAAGGAAGAAAGGTTACCTCCAGCATACCGCTGTGTCTTCAAAATTAACATAACATCTGCAATGGTATTTCATTTAAATCACCGTTGCAAATACACAAATAAATCCAAAAACAAAGTGTTTTCCCTCCTATTGCATTCATTCTAAGTACCACATGTTATAAGCATGCATGTCGGGCAATACTGACTTCAATAACTTCTTTTTTATTGTCCATTCAAATTGAAATTTGGAGAGAAGAGGTAGATATTATAGTCATATAACATCTGTCCAGCGATTTTGATGAAGAATACAACGATATCAAATTCTGAAACTTATAAAAACACATTCGGCATGCCGGGGGTAGCCTTTGTTTCTGTTTTAATGAACTTCTAAATTTTTGACTGATGGTTCTTATGAAAGCTATAGCATATTGTTAATATGTATATGTATATGTTAGTGGACAGTAGCAATACAGTATACAATACACAATTTTAATTGGTATAATGTAAGTCGAGTTATTTGAAAAACGAAAGCAACAATCGAGCGGCACACGACAGTATAATACCGATCGACCAATGATTAAACGTGAAAAGTACCTAATTGTGCGATACCCTGTACTCTTTAAAACAAATATCGCAACGTTAGCCTTCACATGCATCCATACGTATGCATATGAATGTGTGTATATGTATGTTGGATTTCCTTGTTTGATTTCGCAATGCTTAAATATGAATTTTATATTTTTGTTGATGCACATCAGTTCACAATTCTTTAACCAATAATATAGTAAACAAAATTAAGAGAACCCTAATTAAGTTTAAACGTAAATATTCATTGCAATTTTCCTTTTACAAACTCTTAATTTGTATGTGTGCGCGTTTGAATGCAAAAAATGCGTGTGCATAGAAAAGAAAAGTAGAAACACAGTTCGCGCTACGCTCTCGTACTCTCTTTCCCTTTCTTCTCTGCATAAGCATTGCCAATGCCAGTCTTCATACAAAATCCCTTATTTCGAGCGAATGTTCATATAGCAGCGTGATTTGGTTTTAATGTTATTTTACCGGAATATTATATAAATACTAAGGCAGTCTATATCTTTCCTATATATTGAAAAATAAAATAAAAATATCGGCCGATAAGATAAGTATGACGGCTATATAATATTTGGGTTCGATTAAACTCGTTCCAGAAGTTTTCAACACCCAGAAAAAGACAGCTGCGACACTATAAAGTATATAAATTCTTGATCGTGATGTTGACACGCAATTTAGTCTATGATTTCAGAGCTGTCTTGAAACTTGGCACAGGTCGAATGAGAGATACATGCATAGTATGTATTGTACATACATATATACAAATGTTTGTACGGTATTTTGGCATACATAGTTTTGCCGTTCTCGTTTCCGTATGGTTTCTGTTGTTGTTAACTTACATGTTTATTTCGATTTGTCTTTTCGCGTATTTTTGTTTTTGTTTTTCATTAGCGTCAACGTCGATGCGTCGACAGTGTCGGCAAAGACGTGACAAGTACAAATATTCTTTTAACTATCGCATGCTTTTGTTTTGCTATTTTGTTCTTTTGTTTTGACCATGGTCTTTTGTCTCCCACTACGCATTAACTGAAGCATATTTAAAGAGTATTTGATAATTAACACCTACAACGCCGTGTTCTTTTTTAATTGTTTTATTATTATAAGTTAGCACATTTGTTGTATTTTTGTTTTGCTGATCCCATTATTTTTCTTTTGCCCTTTCCTATAAATTCGTCAGTTGCCTAATTTGTATTTTGGCATACATACATATGTACATACAATGTACATACATACAATATTATCAATACAAAGTTTTAAAAATTTGATTAGAGAGTTTAAATGCACTCTCTTTTTCTCTCCTACTCTACCATTTTGTTTTGAACGTCTTTTTGTGTTTTCACAATTTTTAAATACTTTAGGTTTTGGTTAATAAACATATATCACTTTTGACAACGCTTTTAATAAGAATAGTCTTTAATTATTATTGTTTATTTTATGTACAAATCCATTTATTTCACTTTAAATGTTATAAAGAATTACAAAATAGTCGTCTAACGTCGCACCGGACATCAATCCCTTTCCGCCACTCGACTTCTCTCACGGCTCTCACTCAACCGACGATTGGCGACAGACTGACGTGGAAATTTTCTTAGTCGTGCAATATGAAAAACAATAATAACAAGAAGATTAACAAACTACTGTGAATCTGTGTTCTCTTGCTCATTCAAGTCACTCTCTCTCATTCTTTCTCTCTCTCTTTTCGCCCTCTACCACACTCATTCATAGCGTCTTCAATGGTTGCTAGGAAAAATTGAAACAATATGTACTCTTAGTGAAAAGAAATTTGTTTTGGTGTGAAGTTGGCTGCGCTTGGCTCTCAGTGCCGTTAGTGGTTTGAAACTTGGCTAGTGCCTCCACTAATTTTTAGGCAGTCCAAATACGAAAGCTAAAGTCGAAGTTCGCGACTTTTTATTCCTCTATTTAGGGTTTTTATAGCAAATTTCGGCTAAAGTTAATCCTAAGAAAAACATTTTACAAAAATACGTTCTGAAATACCAAATTATTAAACAAACTGTATCTTTGTGCAATAGTAAGACATATTGTTATTGTAAAATAAGTAATCGTTGCTCTTCTAGTTTTCATCCAAACACAAGCGGAACATCATAGATTGGACTAATATAACGTATAGATAGATATCGGAAAATCCTATAATTCGGAACATGCAACATTTTGACTTGAATAACTTCTGTGTTCAATCAGATCAATGAATGCAATTCGAAATATAGGATGATTTCAATTTATGAATGGAATATTTCGCCCAATAGTCGCAAACTATCGAATAAGCAGCGTATGCTGAATTCTTAAAATTTTCACAAACTAATGTATTTTTGCACTTTTTGATGATTTTCAACCATTGAAAGGTGAAATTATGAATTACCCAAATCAAAGGTAAATAATACAATAGCATATCATATAAGGATTTTATTAATCATTATGAGTGCCGTAAGAATCAAGGGTATACAACCCTGTTCAAATGTACTCTCACTTACTGGGAAAATCGGGCATGGAGTAATAAAAGTCCGTGTGGTAATAGTGCAATTGGCCAGCGCTTATCGGCGAGGTCCGTTTCAATAATAATTTGCTTGGCATGTTGAAAGCGTAGAGGAGAATAATCTTGTCTACGGAATACAGAGCCTTGATAAACGATCTGAAACTCGTGAATTATGGTTAACAACTAAAATGAAAATCTTTGAGCGTTTAAAATGACTATCAGCAACTCGACTGATTGCCGTGTGTTGACTCAAGCGATATCGACCAATCTAAATAGACTCCGGCGCTAGGGGCTAGAAACCGGAGTTTGGGACAGAAAATGGGTGGTTGGGTATCTTGAGACTGATAGAGATGCACATAATCATTCTCAAAGCAAGTTATTTTCATTTATTGGCAAAGTACACTACTAAAACTACATTGCTTAAAATGTAGAAAGTACACAATATATAATGTATGCATGCATGCATATTGATAAGATACGAATACAGTGCACTATGGGGAAAATTCCCATTTATCGAGCATAAAATACCATGGAGGAATTTTTCGATAAAACCATTTAATTGTCAAAGAGAACTGGCCAACTATATACATATAATCGACAACATTGCCATTAATCTCTGTACCAAAATTAAAAAGCGGGTAACTATTCTTAAAGGTTAGAAGAATTTTGTATAATAAATTCTTTGAGTACAGGTAGTATTTGTTTATTCAGTAAATTATTCTTATAATTAGTACAATTTAAGAAAAGGTGCTTGTCAATTTTGGTCTAGAAGTAATTTACTGCCAGAAACTAAGTATACAGAAAAGTGTGTTATTTATGTGTGCTTCGAACAGTATTAAAGTTCTTTCATATTTTTGCCAATAAGCCTGTCCAAATTACAGACATATTGAATTAAATCAGTTGGAGTTGTTCATTGCTTGCTATTATTAAAATTAAAAGAAAGATAATATATTTAATCAAATTGTCGAACTGGTAAAGTTTAGTTGCGATAGCTTGATAAATAATGTGAGTTTTTCTACAAAGATTACATTTTTTCGGATTGTTTCAATGAAAACTATGGTACGTAGTTGTTTGATTGCGACGAAAAGTAAGTAGCATTTTAAAAACATAGTGGGTTTTTTAGGTGGTAAGTTTCATTGCGATATCGAGTACAACGAAAATCGGTCAAGCTCCTATAATTGCTATACGATGTGGCTTATACATATGTACAAAATGTGTGTAACTGTAGCTGTAGCTTGATAACAGCGCGCTGTGATCATTATTGGATTTTATCCTCCCAAAATGGGTATTTTAACCATAGTGCATTCTGTTACTAACCTTCTGCAACATATTGCCTTTTCGATTTTACACTCAACAACAGGAATCGCTGCTAGTAACTATAATAGACTGTGACTTGAATGGAATATCGACTCCGATATTAATGCTGCCCCAAAATATACGGAAAATGACCTTTTCCGATTAGCCGAGTCAATTAAGCCATGTCCGTACGCATGTTCGTCTGTCTGTGTGAAAACACAAATCTTACCTATTATAAAAGCTAAATATACCAAATTTGGCATTAAGGTATCCGTATACTACACGCAGATCAAGTTTGTATCAATTTTCAATAATTTATAAGTCCATTTGAAGGCGACGTATTAAATTTATTACTTTCTGACTGAAATATTTACATATTTTTCAAATTTCAATCCGATCGAACATTATGTAAATACAAATGGCATTTAAGTTACTAAGGGAGGCAGGCATGCGCGAAACGCGAGCTTTATCTGTCGAGAATAATTTCAAAGCAGCATATATGTATGTTTGTAGCCTTTGACCCTTGATTATAACTCAAAAGCTCCATTTTATTGCATATTATGCTAAAATACCTAGTCATTTTTCTCCGACAACATAATTTGAGCACCGCGTTTCGTCTATATATAATATAAAAACCGATATTATATATTATTTGTAGTATTTGCTTGGCTTTTAAATCTCGTTCCAGTTTCATTCATTACATTTCTGTAAGTCATTTCAAGCATATTTAGATCAGAACCAGTAAGAAAAGCAACAGTCGCGCGATACGCTACAGTGGGTTACCCTTCGACATACATGAATGGTACATATGCACATAAATTGAAATAAACTTGATCAGCCAAATTTGGTATCTCTAGCTTTTATAATAGCTGAGATCTGTGTGTTCACACAGACAGACAGACAGACATGGCTCAAAGTAAGTATACCCTTTTCAATGATCGAAGGGTATAAAAAGGCTGGTCAACAAATAGTCATTGTTTTTTAACACATAAAAATCAAGCCATTAAATACTTAAATAATCATATTTCACGTACTGCGTCTGTGCGAGATTGAAAAGGCAATAGTAGCAATAATTTTTATTAAATTTCGTGCTCAAGATAAAAAAGTTTATCAAAATTGGATGAGTGGTTTCTTATTGTTATAAGAGGTCTACTTATCTTTCGTTACTTGTATACTCTTCCAGTTATTTCTTTCACTATGCGTGGTTTTCATTTTCCATAATTTCACACATTTATATAAGCATTACATAGTTCTTCTGAAATTTTCTTGGCAGTCAATGGTACTTTATATCATACTTTACGATAATAATCACGGTGATATCTTGTTTCATTATCCAGCCGAGGGCATAATAACTATTAAACCAATAAATGCGTATCTTGTGAATATTATCTCTAGTTGATTTGCTTATCTTAGAAATTATCATAGAGCTGCAATGTTTATAGTAGCATTAAGGAATTCGACTTATCTAGAAGTCTTGCATACACAGCTAAAGCCACTTTTATAGTTGGTTTACAAAAACAAGTATTAAAAGCTATCTTGTCCCCGACAGAGAAATACCATTCGAATTTTTTCAAAAACCGTTACAAATAGATTAGCTTCCCTATAATATTAATTTGCAACTTTATGTCCCTATCATATTTTATAGCTGAGATCTCGACTTTAAAGCAAATGGATAGAAAGACAAGCGATCAGACGGACAAACAGATGATCCTGAGTAAGAATATTTATATTTTCAAAGAGGTCTGCTAGGCATCCTTCTTTGATTTTGGACAGAAGTTTGCAAAGTATATTGTATATTGTATATTCTGAATCAGCATGAACAGGGCAGTTGATGTAGCCCACACTGGCAATTGCAACGCAAACTAGTCTTTAAATTTGACAGCTTTCTTGATGAAACTTGGCACAAATGTTTCTTAATGCTGCACGCTGTAAATAGGTTAGAACAAGCCCGATCGGAGCTATATCGTATAGCTGTCATAGAAACTATCAGCCGATTTTAGTTATTCGTCAAGATATTCCAACCACATTTAACATACAATTTCTGACTTTTTCTATATATAATGGGTGATTTTTTAGCTATTACCTCTTTGGCAACACTGGTTTAAACAGCTGACGCACGCTTCGTATTTTATATCACTGTCAAACATCTTCAGTTTGGTCTATCATTTAACAATGAATCGTCTTACAAACGAACAACGCTTGCAAATTATTGATTTTCAGGCCATGGATTTTAAAAAAATTCATGGTCTATTGTGTTTGTCGGAACGGAATTGTGCGTAACAGGCAGAAGGAGGCATCTCCGACCCCATAAACTATATATATTCTGAATCAGTATCAGTAGCCGAGTCGATTGAGCCATGTCTGTCTGTCCGTCTGTCTGTCTGTATGAACACCTGGATCTCAGAAAGTATAAGAGCTAGAGTCATCAAATTTTGCGACAACATACGTATATATTGCATTGTCTCAAAGTTTTTTTTTAACATTTGGACACGCCCCTTCCCGCCTCCGTAAATCAGTAATAACTATTTAAAAACTACAATATTAGCTCAACAACCAAAGTTGTATATCTTACATGACAAATATTTTGCCGCGGGCATTATGTGAAAATTTTATTTAAATCGGACTATTAATAAGTGAGATATGATACGAATTAAACTCACTTTGAACATACATTTATACTTAAGCAGACCTAATTTACGCAAGCATACCGAAGTTCAAATCTAGCGTCAGACACACAGCATTTTAAACTTTTTATTTGCATTGTATGGTAACAAAATTGGTTGACAATGCAGCTTTGCCGATGGGCCAAGGAGTGAGGCAATGGCCGAGTGGTTAGAGTGGCGGACGGCTGTGAGAGAATGCGCGTGTTCAACTCCCGGTTGAGGCGGGTGCGAATTTTTATTTATTAATTATTTATTATTTTATTTTATTTTTTTTTATTTATTTTATTCTAATAATATTCGGGCGGCGATTCCATACCGTTAAAATTTTTATTACGGTATAATATGATAATCCATGGCCTTATACAGTCAACACCTGACTGTAGCGTTAGTATTTTTATTATTAAAATGCGGGCCAAAACCCTTTTTTGCAGAATACTGAGAATAAATGAAGATCCTACGATCTTCGAGAACGTATGAGAATGAGCAAGAGTGTGTCTGATGAAGAGAAAGACTTGGGGAACAAAATAGAAAGAAAGACACTCAGTCCAATCTCATGCAGTGAAGGAAAAATAGATTATGTATATCGAAGAAGGAGACAGACACAATAAGAGAGAGAGAGAGAGAGAGGTTTAGAAATTGATATTCGGATCGAGAGAGTTTGTGAGATGGATAGAGCGTCAGAAAAAGTTAATAATAAAGTGGCAAGTGAAAGAAGATTGAGTTCCTAAGATCTTAATTCATTCATAGATAATCCGCTGTGCTCCGTTCCTATTTATATTATTTCATTTAAGTGCTTTCGGATACACAACGTTCTTTGTCTATCCACCTGGCACATATTCGAATAAATATGAAAGTTTTCCGGCACAAACCACATTTCGCTGTCCATGTCAAATGTATGTATTTTCCAAATTTAAGCCACACATTTGCAACGATTGTCCTTGTGCTTTGTTGATAGACATTCCAAAAGCGAATCACACCGGGAACTGCCAACGTTTGAATTCCAATGGCATATCTGTCGGGATTATTCGGATACGTGGCAACAGTACGGGTTCACCTTTACTTTTTGTCCAGTCAATCGATAATATTGTTCAACATTTTCTTGATTCACAGTCTGGTTCCGTTGCAAAGTCGCGGTGGAATAAAAATGATGGGTACGCCAACTTTGAATGTTCGTGTGGTGGCACGCCTAGTAAATCAAGCGAATTCCAGAATTCAGTTGGATAGTTGACAACTTCGACATTCACGACAGTATCAAGCGACTTATGTTTTTGTTTCGCTGGGTACTCCATTCTGAATAGCAAAGGGGCGATAATGGTATTGACATCGATGTCTTTAGCCGCTAATATAGAACGGATATTTGACATACTATCGGTAAACATGATGTTTCTTTCAAGCTGAAACTTGATGAAGTACGGGTGAGAATTGTATTATTTATGTTTGCATTTCAGCTTTCATATGGTAACAATTATTTTTGAAAAACATACCATTTTACTTTTTCCCGAAACGGTTTCTGTAAACTCATAGTGATCCTCAACCACCCGCCAACTTTTCAACACAGCGAAGAGATCTGGTGAATGAGATAAATACAAGAGAATCCTTACCTGGTATAACAATGAGATAAGGGATGCCAAGCGGAAGAACTACAGAAACTTCTGCGAAGCCATAGTAGGCACGAATGAGGGAGCAAGAATGCATTGACTAACCGTCTGCCCGAATCTAAATTGCCAATGCACACTGGGCCAGATTCCCTATTTTTTGGCATAAAGTCCCATTACAATGGTGAAATCACAATAAATAACCAGCAGAAACTCAATCTCTTATTCGCAACGCACTTTCCAGGCAGTACACCTGTCGATGACGGTGGGTCAAACCGAGAGCTACTGATTGGTGTACCGCAAAGCAAGTAGTAACATATACCATAACAAGTTAAAATAGGCAAAAAGCTGCTGCCAACCCAACAAGTCTACGGGCCTTGACAAGATCTTGCCTTCTTTCCTGCAACAAGGGCAAGAAGTGATCCTTTCAAGGCACAAGAAGGTCTTTACTAGTAGCCTAGCCCCTGGATGCATGGAGTACAGCTCGGGTGGTTTTAAACCCCAAGTCCTTCAGACTCATCAGCTTTACATCGTTTTTATTGAAAACACTGAAAAAGCTGGTGGACCAGCACAAACGAAGCTCTGCGCTCAGAATGCACCCGCTGCAGTCGACGCAGCATGCATTAAAGGTGGGTCGGTCCCCAGACACAGCACAATATCAGCTGCGTAAAGACAATTGCAGAGCCCTGCAAAGTAAGGAGGTCGCCATCTGTGCCTTCCTGGATATCGAGGGGGCCTTTGACAATATGTCTCACGACGCTGTCAGAATTGCCCACGAGAGGATAGGCACAGATTGCACAAGTAAATAATAAAGCTAGAACTCTTTCACAGGCTATTGTAGGCTTAGGGCGCATCTCAGAAAATCAATAACATATTGTAATAGTTAGCAATTATATGTGCAGATTTTGCAAATTAGGGGCTGAAACGCCAAAACACATATGTCCGGCGTTGGTTCGTATCAGATGTGCAACACTCGGAAGGCGCCGTCTTGAAATTCAAGAGATAAGGACAATCAGTCCAGGAAAACTCTTAGAATTCCTAAGAAACACTGGCCTAACAATAGAGCTATAAGCTCTTATAGGTCGCAGTACATTACCCCCTTCTTATTAATGATACCTATGGTTTACCGAGCTTTTAACTGGTAACAATTATTTTACGAAAATATATTTCTCATTTATCCGACATGGATTCTGTCAATTCATCATTATCCTGAAATATGTGCGAACCACAATTTTTAACAAACTTAACTTAACATCAGGATACCCATAATTTTTCCTTTAAACCAAAATTGGATTTCCATCACCCAGAAATTTGACATAGTACGGCTGATAATTTGCAAAAAGTTGTAATTCGCGGACTTTCTTTTGTACATAACATTGAAGTAGATTTTACCAATACACAAAGGGGCGTGGCAAAATTTTGAAACCAAATTTAACTGCTTGGCATACATTCGAGTACAACTGTTACAACATTTGGTGGCTGTTACTCTTTTAGTCTCTGAGATACTAGAGACGCTTATACGCCTACAGACAGACGGACGGAGAGACAGACAGATATTGGTTCTAGCTCGGCTGTTGACGCTGATTCATAATATTAAATATATACTTTATATGGTTGGATACGCACATTCCTCGTTCCGACAGACACAATAGCCCATGCCACAATAATCCATGGCTTAAAAAGTAAATTTAATCGGAATGAGAAAGGGCAAGAAATAGAAAGAATCGAGGCAGTAAGAAAAGACAAGTTAAGTTAACATAAATACATTACATTTCGTCTTGTATTGTATTGTCTTAAATACTATATAAAAATTCATCGATCCACTTATTCAATCAATAACCAACAAATCACTGTTAATAATACGAGTTAAGCTGCGCAATTCCTTCCAGTTTATAAAACTATATAACGTTATTAAACGCTCCGCGCTAAGTATCCTAATGTATGTCCTTACATATACGAGTCCACTGTATATCGTTCAGCTTCATCGAGCATGTGTCGAAAGTCGACCGGTTGGACAAGGGGTGCGACCGGTCCTGTGCCAGGACGAACAGGACCATGACCATTCATTATTGTGGTTGGTTGCTTAACATTGTCCGCTGAACTTTCTTGATTCTTAAGGTGACCGTTCATCATGCTCACATGGTGACTGATAGTAGGTACTGCGCCGGGCATATTCGTTTCCAGATCGTGCAGTATGGCATCTGTCTGATCATTGCGGATCATGTGGTTATCCAAAGTCTCATTATCATTCTCATCTTCCTCTTTGCCAATTAACTGTTTAATGTGGTTACGTATAAGACGCTCGAATTCCCGCTGTACCGACGGGCTATCCGTGTCGCCGTCGACCTGTAAAAAGTAGATAGTTGATGTAGCCAGCATTTGTAAGCCGCCCAAATATACTTACAATCTGCAGCCGATTGCTGCTATCCATGGTCTTCAACATGGGTAGCGTCTGCTCGCGAAACAACTCTAGGCGCCGCCTAAACGACGAAACTGTATCGTCTATACGTCCGCGTCCCAGCTGCAGTTTTGAGCAGTCTAGCAAAATAGTGGGTGGACGTTGTCTGTACTAAAATTCAAAATTAATAATACAAAATTAATAGGAATACAAATCTATACTTATTATCATATATACTATAGCTCAAGATTATTGTTTATAAAAGATTTAAATTGTTTCTGATTTTAGGGATAATTAAAAGAAAATTAAAGAAACGAACGGTACAATCGGGCACGCCCAACAATAAGTTGCCCTTCGCTCTGTTTTGAAAAACCAATAAAAATACATAAGCAATAAACAAAGTCTACCACCGTAGGTAGTGATCATGAGCTATTACATACATTTGCACAAACTAAGTATACCCTTGCCAGCCTCCTTTGTTAGCTGGCAGATACACTTGGTGTTATGCTCATAATTTCTTGAATAACTTCTGAGTTTAAGATACGTAGATATTTTAATCATCTTAGTATATGTGAAATTATTGAATGTGTATCTTTTATAAAATTAAATTACTGATTTGCGGGGGCGGTCGGCGTGGCACATAACAATTGAAATAAACATGATCTCTCGCTTTTATAATAGCTGAGATCTGTGTGTTCACACAGACAGACGGACATCCGGACAGACAATGGACTCGGCTAGCGAATATATATATTTTTATCCCACGCCTCCTTGTGCCTGTTACATACATTTGCACAAAGTAAGTTAATCCTTTTTGACTAATTTCATTGATCGCAGGGTATAAAGTAAATATATTCTAAAACAGTCTGTTTGTGCATCGGTACGTCCATCTGTCCGTGTGACCGTCCGTTCCAACGCAAATTAATCTCGGAGTTTTTCAGTTATCTTGATGAAGCTTGGCACACATACTTCTTATTAGGGCTGGTGTGAAATAATTCGAAACGGGAGTGTAGTGCAAATAAAAGCAGACATTTGTGACTGATATGTACATTGCTTAATAATCTAAAAGGCCATTATAAATTGAAGTAACCTTAATCTACGGACAGACAGATCGACAAAGCCGACTGGCCTGGGATTCAGCCACGCTTCTTTACGCCTGTCATTGACAAAATTTGAACACAATGGCCCATATGTGTATTTAAAACTTGTGAAACTCTAATTTATGTAGATACTCAATTCGTATTAACGCTGTTCAATAATATAAACAGCTTGTAAGTAAATACTGCCACCTTGTATATCTATTGTACCCCCAGTTGAGCCAAGAGCTCCCTATCCAGTCCCTATCCAAGCTGAATAAACAAATTAACTGAAATTTAGAAATTGCTTATCTCGAAGTAATGATAGTATTGACAAAATACAAAATTGAGACAATATATTATTAGTTCTTACCTTATTCTCAAAATATTTAACCTGCTGCAGATTCCGTGGATAGCCGTCGATAATAATGCCAGTTTTTTCCTGCAGCTGGCGAATATTGTTGTCGAGCATCTGGTTTAGCGACTTTTCCGGGGCCATTTCGCCGGCGGCGAGGGCCTCCTTGACAGAATAACTGTCGGTATTGGCACGTGGCGCAGTGTCAGTTATGTTGCGCAGTAGTCGACCAACGCTAAGATAATTCGAAGCCGAAGTTTTAGAAAATATTGAAAACGGAAACAGCATGTTTCACTGCATGCTTACCTGATGTGGCCCCAGCCGGGATTCAGGCCGATTGCTTTTAGGCATAAAGAAGCTTTATTGCTGCCGGGACCACCAATGACCCAAATTATTGGCGGTATAGTTGGCTTGTCGGCGGCGACCGCACTTGTAGATGCAAGATTGAGCTTGGGCTGTTGAGTGACAATCACGCTGCTGTTGCTTTCCGAACCCTTGGCGCCTGCTCGCATGGTTGCAGCTGCAGTGGCCGCATTGGCAGCTATTTGCGTGATCACGGCATTCGTTACAGAACGTTCACTGGCATTAGCGACTTGGTCTGCAATGTGAGGCGCTTGGACTTGACTAGGTGCGGTGTCTACGCTAACTATACTGCCGGGTATATCATGTATCCCTCTGCCCATACCTGTAATTCCGTTGAGCACGGCCTCTTGGTTTTCGAGTGCGTTGAGTATGTCAAGCACGGCGGTACGAAAGTCTTTGTACACCTCAGTGGGCGCACGCTCACCATTGACCTGTCAAGGAAACTCAAAGTTATTCTTTCAATAGCACTATTTTAGGAGAGTATGATAAGTATATATAGTTGTATAACTCACCGCCAACAGCATGTCACTCTGATCAAAGTAATCAGCGACTGGCATCACATTTTTAAAGAAATTTTCCAATTCCATTTTGGCTAAGGAGAGTACAACATGACCTAACTTAGCGCCATAGTCGATCTGCTTCTGAAGCACCGATTGGCGCCAGGATATCAAGATAACCCCATTGACAACTTGTATCTAAAAGTACATAGTAATTATGAAAACTTAAGATATTTTATATTTGAGATTAGGCGGAAGAAAAATGATTAGGTTTGGATAGATATTAGATATTGTTAAACTTATATATTCAGTTTTATGTAAGTAAATTGCTCGTCAAATACATATTATCAGCCCACTATAGCATAAAGCTTTGATAGAAACAATTATGGACCTATATTTATGAAGAATTTAGGTGAAAGAATTATGTCCCGAAGGCTTCTAGTTTTTTTTTAATTTTAAAATTAAATAAATTCGTATCAAAATAGTAAAATGCTGCAGGCAAAAAATAGTTGAAAATTTTTCAACAATTTTTCGTCTGCAGCTTTCTGTTTCTCTTCCACAAAATTACACGTGATATTTTACATCTTTTTAAGGCTGTTGAATATCTGCTTTGGCTCCAGTCTGCCGATCAGGCGGCTTTCGTTTGTTGGCGTGGAAAGTATTAATCAATATACAACTCAGAAAATAATACAATATTTGTCGTACATCCATTTGAAATATATGGCTTATGGGACACTGTGCGCATCAGTGTGACGTTTTACTCAGAATAAGCCAACAACAAAATGAATGCAATTTGGATTAAATTTTGAAATTCAATAAAAAATCTAGAAGCCTCCAAGACATAATTATTTCTACCAAACTCTTAACAGATATAGGCCTGTAATAGGTATACGTCTGTAAAATAAATTAAAAAATCAATCGGTGACAAGGGCCCATATTTAACTTTTACCATAGTAACCTACATAAATATATACACACATACTTTTGATTGAAAAGGTTTTTTTGGTCATTCAATACTACGCCTAATCAACATTTCGTATGAATTGTATGATAGAATGGTAATGGAATCGAACCGTGTGCACTATCACAAACAAATTTTAAAAGTTACAAAATTAAAAGAAAATCCGCTTACGGAGATCTAAGTTAAAATCTAGGATCTACATATACATATGGAACAGCATATCTCGCATACTCAGATCATAACTGTTTTCATTATATTTGTAAGGCTGTAAAATCAATACAAGCATTTATGAATAATTATAATCACTTCTAGGCTTACCTTTTCCGAATACTCAACAACATCACGCATGGAACGTGGATATCCTGAGATAAGGTATGCTTTGGCAGCTGGAGCCATTTTCATTTCCAACATCAATACCTCGGTGACCGTTTTCGACGATAGTTGCGAAAAGTTTTGCATATCTGTGAATTTAATATAGTTATTATTATGCTTACAGTATTAATTGAGTAGGGTTTTTTTTTATTACTAATGGCATGTTTTGTGTTTCTTTTCCCTTTATCTAATCTTAAAATTAATATTTCTATAATACTCAAAATACTTTTATTTCATTCTGATAATTTAGTTTTGGTAATTGACTAAAAAAAAGACATATAGTTTATCGCAAAGTTTTTTAGTTATTAAAAAAAACAACTTGAATCGGTCGAACACAACAGTCAAGCTTTGACTATGTAAGACCATGTAAATATTTATAGAATGTTATCATACTTATTATGTTAAAGAAAAGTGATCAAATAATTATAAGATTCAATTTTCAAAAACCGACGTACGTGCGAATTAAACCCAGGACTACGGCTGCAAGCTACCCCTCACAAAAAAAAATTGATTAAGATGAAAGGAACGAAAAAAAGTGAGAGAGAAGAAGAAAAATATACGAAACCGGGACAATAGGTTTTTGATTTAAAAAAGATAAACATTTCATTGATTTTTAAATGTATATAATTTTGCATATTATAGCGATATTGTTCTAATGTTCTTTATATATTGAAAATGTGCCTTATTGAAAAATGGAGATAGAAACCAATATTTCTGAAATAATTGTTTCTTGAGCATGTTCTATTTTGTTAAAGAAAATCGAATCGAAACACTGGGATAATGTATTTGTATACAAATTATGAGGATGTTCGTTGATTTTATTAAAATGATATCAAAAATACTTTTTATTTGAGTAATAAATACAGGACGATTTCGAGAAAGATTTCATAATTTTCAGGTTTAGAAGATAGTTTTCAGACTAGAAAAAAAATGAAGAGATCCATCCGGAAAAAGACATTGTGACTTTGGAAATAAATAACTACATAACATAAAGTGTCGGACACTGGATTTGAACGTGTTTAAGTAGATTTATGAACTTTATAAAATCTTTAATCTTCATTTTTTTACTGTCGATTTTAATGATTTAATTTTAATTTTAATCACAAAATGTGCACAATTGTGTGTTATTAGGTAAGTTTTTATTGAAGCTATAACGTAGCTTTGAAGTAGATTTTACTAATTTACAGTGGTGGAAACGGGCGTGGCAAAATTTTAAAAATGAATTACTTGTAACATATCGTACGAGTATTGTTACAACATTTAGTGGCTCTTACTCTTTTAGTCTCTAAGAAAGAGGCCCTTATACAGACAGACGGACGAGGGGCGGACAGACAGACATGGCTCAATTAACTCGTCTGTAGATGCTGATTCAGAGATGTGTCCTTATGCCTGTTAGATAACACATTCGACAATCACAACAAACCATCAATTTTTTAAAACATTTTATAGTTTCTAAACTAACTTTAGTTGAAAACATATAGTTTCTACATCGATTTTCTACATCGACCATCTACTGACCATTGCAACCGGCATATTCGCCCGATTTGGCCCCCAGCGACTGACTAGGTCTTCGCAGTTCTCAAGAAAGGTGCTCCAGTGCTACTAATTAGTTTTTGTCTAGATGACGGTATTTTAAATATTTTTATCTAAGTGCTCTCTTATTCTAACCCGGCGGAGCTAAGTATTTTAGGAGTTATGAACAAAAACAAAATTGCGAAATTATATTTTTTCCTTACTACAATTTAGATCAAATTAAGTTTAAGAATGCAGTACAAAACGGTCTGAAACTGTGAATAATATTTATTTTATACGGACTTAAATTAATTATTTTAGCGTAGATAACAAAATTACATATACATATATAACGGACAAGAAGCTTTGATAGCTCGGAATTCGAAAAAGATTATGTATCCAACTCACCATTCCCCATTGCATATTGCTGCAGCAGATCCATCATATTGATGTGTGTGACTCCGCGTCGCTCCTGCATGAAGGTATCGCAATGTGTGACCTTTCCACTACCTGGGCCGCCTAAAACAAATATCACTGGCACTTTGGGCGGATCGAATTTGATTTTCCCAGTATTTTGCATATCGATGCTGCCGATATTAGCCGATCCGATGCGTTCGTTTCTGTTCGTTACGGCAACGCCGCTAGGCCCGGCAGCATTCTGACCATTTTGATTCCGTATATGATTCCAGTCGTTGCCTGGTTCTCCGGTATCTTGTGCCGCGCTGGCATCTGAAAATAATCGAGCTTAGTTATTGGATGCGGTAAATTACGAGAGAGCTGTGCAACAGTTGATATCCGTGGAGTCATTAGGAAACCGTCGTCCGTATCCGGATGCCGGCAATATGTTCCCAAGTTGACACCACGCCCGGTTGCGTGCCAAACAGTATTAGCAAAAAGCGGAAGTAATTTCCTTGGCAAAGGAAATTATCAAAAAGCAGTGCGCCATTAGAATATACTAATAATTTTTAAATTGTGTTGATTTGTCCCTCAAAGCAGCGAATTGCGTCACCGAGTCGAGTAAACCTAAGCGCACGACTCGCACGATTCATTCATGGAATGTTGACGTTGCGCACGAACCACTCACGGCCTAGTTACAGGCAGCGTATTGTTTCCAGTGGACAGTTCTGTGGTTGTGGTCTACATCTGCGTCTCAGCAAACTTTTCTACTAGTTGACTTTTTATTGATTTTCCAACAGTTTTATTTAATTGGCTTGTTGTTTTGTTATTGTTGCTGTCTCCTTTCCACCCGTTCTTCTCACGCGCCGTATTCCTATATTTATTTTATTTCATTTTTTGTTTTGTACATTTGTATTAGTATGATGCCTGTTTGATTGTCAACGAACATGCCCAAGACTACCAATCGGCAAGGCCGCGAGCCACTATAATGCACAGTTCTTGTGCAGTGTCCTCTTGGACTAGGATTTTTTTACCCACTACTAATATGGCAGAAGGAGGCGTGTATGACCTCGAAGAGAATATACATAAATTCTTTATCAGTGTCAACAGCAGAGTTGATATAGCCATGGCCGTCTGAATGTCCGTAAAGAAACTTGGAAAGTTTTAGAGAATAAACTTTGTTAAGACTTTCCTTCTTTAAAATTTTTGAACTTTACGAAAAACGACTTTTACAAATTTCTTTATCACATCTATTTTGGCGCCGGATAGTTAAAAGTGACTTCTTCTTTTCAAACATTCATTATGCACAGCCTTTTTGTGATGAAACACATTAAATTTATGTTTTTTTTACTTGTCTTTCAGCAAAGGCTTTCTGAGCACACAGGCTTGAGAGCCGACTAAAAAATTACTATATATGACAAACTGTGGATCATAAATGAAATTCGTGTTTATTTACTGATGTTATACCACTGCAATTTCTCGGCTATTGAAATAGCTATACCTAATTAAAGCAGTTGGGCAAATTGGGCCCAAAGGTATATTAACAAAGACTGATAAGGTTAAAAAAACAATGAAAGGCTACCTTACTCGTGATGTCCGTCTATGCAATGTAAACTTCTGAGCAAAATGCTGAGCTACATAATATTAAACAATTTTTTTATTGCTCGATGAAAACCAATTCTTCAATTGCGCAACCAATATTTTTAAATCTGTACTCGATGTTCCCAACAGCATCGCTTACCTGTGTCTAAACAAATACCCATTATCCATTCGTTGGCCAGTATAGCAGAATTTCCGAAATGCTGTTTGCTTTGTGTGTCGTTCCCTTTATAAGTTATAGTTGACCAAAGGGTAAACTGACTATGGAAACTGACTAAAGTACAAAACTTTCAACTAGAGTTCACAAAGCCACTTTGACATTTTTATTTTTCTTTTTATTCTCTTTTAATTTTGTTCGTTTACTGATGCAATATTTTTTTGTTGGTATCTCTGGGTAACAAATATATTTCTTAGGCAACACGCACAGCGTGTGCCGTTACTCTACATAGTGCCGGTTGTATCGGGCCTGGTCGTTTCCATAGTATTTTACGTGTGAAGTCTTTCTGATTATGGTTACAGTTGTGATTCGCTAGCAATAACAAGCAGGTTCTGCTGCCCGAACGTCCGAAACGAAACTGAATTCGAAAATGACAATTGCTTCGGCTTTTGCCTAAAATCCTCGGCGCTTTAGACAACTCAGGTAGCTCGCCCGATTTCAAATCATGAATACTTTATGAGTTCCAGTGGTTCACATGATTTACATACACACTTCACAGTCGTGTGGAATAACTGCCGTTAATATGTTTCAGTTGTGCCCGACCAACAGTTTGTCGTAGTTTTTCATCGGGCCAGGCTGTGCATGTTCGTGATTTTGACTTTTACTGGAAGACAGCAATGTTAATTTGTTTTCAAATACAATAAACAATATTATATGCACACATATGGTACATAAATTAGGGTTTTACGTTAGTTTTCATGAGTAGATATTTGTTCATGCATCCCTAACATTGTCGCATTTAATCAGGTTTGTTTTCGCTAATCTCAAACATAAAATATTTTGAATATATACTCGTTAACTACAACAAAGTCCTTTACTATCAGCAGTTTGTCTGGTAAGTATACTGCGCTTAAAACGAACTAAATGTAAAACATACAATAAAATCTTTGAATTTAAGCATATAATTCTTAGTAGCGAACAGCAGCGCTACTCAAAACTATAAAATATATTAACTTGACTAACTAAAGTCTATATTATCCGATCGGATTGAAATTTAAAGGATAAGTGGGATATCCCTTATGGCCTGAAAGTTTCCGGAAATTGTAAATAAAACGAAATATTTTTAATCCTTATCAATATTTATTTTGCCGCCTTCTAAATATGCTCCTTCTGAAGCGGTACACATATGCCACCTCTTTTTCCATACATCGAAACATGCCTTGTAGGCGCTGTCTGTGATCGCCATTGAGTTTTGGAAACAAAAAAAGTCGCACGGTTTCAAATCCGATGAATACGGTGTTCGATATATGGTATGGATGGTATTAAACAAGTTTTTGAAGCGTAAGGTCCTTCACAACTACAGGTCTTCTTGCGAAAAATTCAACTCTTTCGGAACAAGCCGAGCATTGACGCGTCTCAGGTCCAAATTATCGGACATTTTCGATAAATAGATTTTCTCAAAAAAAGATAACTTTGCACTATGGGAAAAATGTCGTTTTTTTGGGCATCAACTCCAATTTTAAAGATAGAGACTTGAAATTGTCGTGATGTATTATAAAAAGAATGACTGAATTTCAGTTTTGTTTTAGTCCACGTCCGCTTTATATTATATTTACGGAGACAAATAGAAAAACAATAATTTATTGATATTCTTTCGATCGAGCTGCTCTCCTGCATTCGTATTCCAACCTTTGTCTTGCATTTTATTTATAGTAAATTTAATATATCGATATGTGGTACGCTAGCATTTGTTCATTAATTTTCTGAAAGCGGTTCAAAATGTAAATTAGTTTGGTCATTTTAGCTTAATGTAACGACGATGCTGCTCTATTTTGTGTTATTAAATTATGTTGATCTTTATAAAGCTGCTTCTAAATAATATTTTCCCAATTAAATATCTATAAAAGTGTTTTTTGGCGATTATTGTTTCTGTAAATGCAGCTGCAACATGTAGTTTTTTTGGAAAAAGGTGCAAAAAGGTGTAACAAACTAAAATGGATGTCAATTGTGAATAGTTTATTTAACAACTTCTCATTTTTAACTTATGTCTCAACTCGACTCAACTAAAGTTACAGACCACAGAAATTACAACTTCACTACTTAATTAAAGTCTAACAAATACATAGATCAGCAACACATCAGAAAATTGATATAAACGCACATTTACTGAGGACTTTGTATTAAAAACTAATAGAACACAGCCATAATTATTTTTTTCCATTTTTAAAATATTTTTTTTTGGCACGGCTTGTTAGAAACTAATTTACAGCAAATAACAAGATCAATTTAGTCAACTTTAATCGATAATTGAACTGTCGCTAAAGGCGGTAAAAATCAACAAAAATATTTTTTAACTAGTTTGAAATGTGGTTAAGCAAATTTTTTTTAGGCCATGGATTTTAAAAAAATTCATGGACTATTGTGTTTGTCGGAACGGAATTGTGCGTAACAGGCAGAAGGAGGCATCTCCGACCCCATAAATATATATATATTCTGAATCAGTATCAGTAGCCGAGTCGATTGAGCCATGTCTGTCTGTCCGTCTGTCCGTCTGACCGTCTGTCCGTCTGTCTGTCTGTATGAACACCTGGATCTCAGAAAGTATAAGAGCTAGAGTCATCAAATTTTGCGACAACATACGTATATATTGCAGTGTCTCAAAGTTTTTTTAAAATTTGGACACGCCCCTTCCCGCCTCCGTAAATCAGTAATAACTATTTAAAAACTACAATATTAGCTCAACAACTAAAGTTGTATATCTTAAATGACAAATACTTTGCCACGGGCGTTATGTGAAAATTTGATTTAAATCGGACTATTAATAAGTGAGATATGATACGAATTAAACTCACTTTGAACATACATTTATACTTAAGCAGACCTAATTTACGCAAGCATACCGAAGTTCAAATCTAGCGTCAGACATTTTAAACTTTTTATTTGCATTGTATGGTAACAAAATTGGTTGACAATGCAGCTTTGCCGATAGGCCAAGGAGTGAGACAATGGCCGAGTGGTGAGAGTGGCGGACGGCTGTATGAACACCTGGATCTCAGAAAGTATAAGAGCTAGAGTCATCAAATTTTGCGACAACATACGTATATATTGCGTGTGTTCAACTCCCGGTTGAGGCGGGTGCAAATTTTCATTTATTAATTACTTTTTATTTTATTTTATTTATTTTATTCTAATAATATTCGGGCGGCGATTCCATACCGCGTCAGACACACAGCATTTTAAACTTTTTATTTGCATTGTATGGTAACAAAATTGGTTGACAATGCAGCTTTGCCGATGAGTCAGGTAGTGAGGCAATGGCCGAGTGGTTAGAGTGGCGGACGGCTGTGAGAGAGTGCGTGTGTTCAACTCCCGGTTGAGGCGGGTGCGAATTTTCATTTATTAATTATTTATTATATTATTTTATTTTTATTTATTTTATTCTAATAATAATAATATTCGGGCGGCGATTCCATACCGTTAAAATTTTTATTACGGTATAATATGATAATCCATGGCCTTATACAGTCAGCACCTGACTGTAGCGTTAGTATTTTTTTTAATTTGAAACAACTTATAAATTGTAAAAATGCCAAAAAAATAGACTTTTTTCCCAAAGTGCTTTGTTAACAATTTCATATAAGGAATTATATTAGTTATGGTATGATAATAGCGTGCTCGCTTTCTTTACTTGTTAACAGCTACAAAATTGAAAAATGGTGCCAATGCCCTAAATCTGAGTTACGAAAGTGAGTAATGCGACTGTTTGAGACTGTATCTATTGCGTGGTTAGAAATAACGAAAAGCCACGGTTTTATAGCTCTGGATGGCTTTGTCATTTATGGTAATTAATATTTCACACTATTGATTTATTTCTATTATAGTTCTAGATAATGTCGATTACAAGCGTTGAGTTTATATTGACAATTGGGAGCTGTCAAAATTTCCGAAGTGTATGCAATTTATGCCGAATTTTGGTTTAAGATTATAAATCGTGGGTCAATGGACACAGCAAGGACATGAAAAGATGTTCATATAGTTATGTATCGATCCAAGAGCTTTACAGAATTATCATATTCTTCTAATGCGTACAGGGTATCGTAAAAGTTCTAGACAAAAGCCCCAGCCACAACTCCTGGCTTCTCAAAGCCGAATGTCCACAACAACAGGCCCTTCTTGTCCTTGAGCTTCCGTTGGGCGTGTGATTATTAAATGCTATTGGACGCTTAATTAAGGGCACCGTTAGTCTCAATTCACAGTTAGTTGATTCCCTAACTGTCTAGTTATTTAGCGGGGGACCGGAAAAACTGGGTCTACCAATAACTGTGTATATGTGATTAAGGACAGTGCCTGTGAATTCGTTGACAAGGGCATATTGGAGGTATTCAATGAGTTGTTGGTATAAGACCTAAGTACTTACTAAACTAAAATATTTGTATACCCTTGTAGCAGGTATATTCCTTTTGGCCAGAAGTTTGTAACGCACCTTATGCCTCATATTCGACCCTATAAAGTATTTACATTCTAAATCAGGCTGAAGAGGGGAGTTGAGCTAGCGGTGTATTTGTCTTGTGGAGAGATCTAACTTAGTCTTTAAAATTTTATTGAAAATTCTGCTGACAAAAGCTCCGTCGTAAAGTATATTATGGAACAACAAGTTCCCTCTTGTTTGTACTATAAACTCTGCAGATGACTCGTCAAAGCTTGACTGTAGCCGTTCAATTGTTTCAATTGTGTGAAGGCTATCTTAATCTCGGGTCAGCTCGACTCTCAATTATTCCTTCGAAAAATTGTCCCTGAACTGAGACATTAATTATTAAGTATCAACTGTAAATTTCCCAGGAAAATGAAAATACGACCCACCTACAAGTTCCCACGTAGTTATCCGCAAAGGCTCTCAATATTTTGATTATTTTATGACATTTTAAATGCTTATTTGGGTTTTCCACTTGAGTACAAATATTGGACATCGGTGTTTGTACAGACTTGTTAATGCTTTAGCGAGAAACTCTAGTATGTAGAGATCACACAATCAATTTTTTTGCATGCCTCCTTAGTAAAGTTTATTTGCTTAACATCTTCTACCATGTAACATAATACAAAAGTTCATTTGTATATCGATAAAAGCTAGATGAGGAAACACTTCCATGTCATCTTAAAAAAACCTTATACTAAGTAATTTCGAAAAATTATACTGCTTTGGTCGTTTGTGGACTAAACCCTTTGGTAACTGCTATCCCGAACTCAAAGCAAAAGCCTGATTCTCATAGCTCGAAAAGTTTCCCAAGACCATGGATATCCTTGAAGGCGAATGCTGTATGCCACTGGGTGCTGGCATGGTACCTTCCACACTCTTGCTTGCCTGTTCGCTGGTGTTGGGCAGAACAATTCCTTCCTGGCGAAAACTATGCGAGAGAAAGAGGCGCAGCTTGAAGAACACAAATAGCAGAACATAGACGCAGCAAGAGAGTACTAGAACCCCTAGAACTGTTATACATGCATTGAAAGGTTGGCTCCAATTAATCACATGATAAATGTACGGTTTGCCTTTTCTAAAGTGAAGAGTACAAGCAAAAATTGAGTCAAGCCGAAACTATGGGACAATATTCGATTACCCACTTGTTAATGCCACCGCACATTTGGTAAATTAACGAGAATATGGCATAGATACTACCAAATAATACTGGTAAAAAAACGTGTAGTAGACGCAACGGGTGCGCCACAATCCACAGATCGATGAACATGAATATGGAGTTGAATCCATGAGTTAGCACGTTTGTTGCGTCCAAAGGGTCCTTATATGCTGTGGGATAGAGTCATAGAGAGTGACAATTATTTTGCGATCGGGATAATACAAAATCTATACTCACAATTGTAGAGTACGCTCCAGTAGATAATCGTAATGACAATGGACAAAACCAAACTTATTATGTGCATACTCCAGTAAATTCGAAAAGGACTTTTCCACCTTTGCATGTTGAGCAGTTTATCTGCGGAATACAAGTATTTAATAGTTTTAAATATATCTGTTAATTGAAAATGTATGAAATTCAATTTTTACTTAACATATCGATTAAATAGGCGAAAGGTGGCTTGATCTGTGTATTGTATTAAAGAACCCTCATGCCAACATACGAACATCCGGAAAGATGGACATCGCATACTTTGAGTCTAATACGCCTCCTTCTATCTGTTACAGTTTTGACTATTTTAAATGTCAAACTGAAGTTCGTTTAAAAAGGCAGATTATAACACAAATCCTAACTGAGGGGCCAGTTTGTATTTCAACTCAAGGACAAACGAATAAATGCACAGACAAAACATATGGCGTTTCCAAAGTTTTTTTGCTCTGTTGTTAGTGTGCAATAATAAAAAAGTGGCAAAACAATTTGTGTACAGTTTGTTTTTCAAAACGCAAACCAATTTGTTAAAACTTGTGGTTGCTTCAGAATTTAAACTGAAAAGGTTTCATACCCGCATATTCCGAATGGTAGTGCCAAACAGTAACCAGTATGGCGCCGAGTAGGTTGGTTAGCATGCACATCCATATGCCCCAGTTGGTCATGTAGATGAAGTATAGCCAGTAGCTGGTCTCATCGTCGGCCTCAGGCCACATGGACACGATGACGACGACGATAAAGAAGAGCGCCACGAACCAGCGGTAAAACAAATACGCAATGCTCTTTGTGCAGGTTTGCCACTGTAATGTAGAGCACCCAAGTACGAATATTTATTAAAATATATATTGTAGTATATACTATATGTATGTATTTGAATGTATTGTAGATACAAAGAGTCATAGCCTTAATCTACCCTACCATCCGCCCCAAATGGCAGTAGCTGTGGGCCGCCTATAAATATTTAAAACAATTCGTGTACATTGGTAGAATATCGAGTAGCCGGTCTAGGCTTTATATACAATGAAAGAAAGAAGGTCATTGAAAATACTCAACGTATCGCTGGTCACCGCCCATTTATCGAAGTTTTTTATACCCTTCGACCATTGAAAATGAAAAAAGGGTATACTTACTTTGTGTATGTAATAGGCAGAGGGAGGCGTGGGAGACACCATAAAGTATATATATTCTTGCTCAGGATCACTAGCCCTGTCGATTGAGCCATTTCAGTCTATCTGGCCCTCTGTCGGGATGAACGATCTAACCTATTACAAAAGCTAATGACACCAAATTTGGCTTGAAGGTTTCTGTATACCATACGCAGATCAGGTTTATTTTAAATTATAGATGACACTCCCCAAAAATCAATAATTTAAATTGTAAGTCGATTTCTCAGCGACATAAAAAAGATATAACCAAGCCAACACTTAGCTAACTATAATATCCACAAAATTTAAATACGATCGGACAATAAACACAGAAGTTATTAAATAAACCGTGATCGCTTGAATTTTGTATAGATACTAGCAAGCCGCGATGTAATTGTAAGAGGAAAGGGAAAGAGAATGCGAGCGCGTAGCGTGAGCTTTTTATCTTCTCTTCTTTTCTATGCACACACATTTTTTTGCGTTCAGACGCACACACTCACATATATAAGTGCTTGGCCAATGAAATGCTACATGCATATCCACGTATTCATATACATACGTATCCATGTGAAGGCTTACGTTACGTTATTAGTAGTACCCTGTTAATAATTCTTTTGTACAATATTACCAGTGGCATCTCTAGGATTTTCTATTTGGGGGGGGGCTTGGAAGTTTTCTATAAATCGATATTTGCAAGAAAAATTAAAATAAAAATAAAAATAGGAGTGCTAATTTTTAATTAAACAATATTTATTTAAACACTATATAACAGTGCCATTTTTTGTATGTAAATACTATATAACAGTGCCATTTAGCCCCCGCTCCCTAGATCGGCCACTGAATAATATCCACGCTAACGGACGATCATAGTAATGATCCCAAAAGCTGGAAAGGTCGATCCAATCGTCCAAATGTCAAATCAACTCTCTCGTCACTTAGTGGCCGTGGAGAAATAGCAATCCGACTGGCGAAAGTAAACGAACAAAAATGTAAACATGTAACATTCTAAATTTCACCAGCAAGAATGCCCGGGTTTGCGACAGATCCCGTCTTCGTCGTAACAACCTTCTGACCCAACGCTGATCATTATTATTATTATTATTATATAAAATAAAGATTAGTAAGCTTATTGGAAGTCTCATAATTTCAGATCCAATAAATATAGCTAAGCTATAAAAGCAGCTTTTTATACCTTCCGATCGTCCCTATACTAGTGGTATATATTGGTAGAGAATATTATGTCGAACTTTTTTTGTAACTTCAGTTATTTCTAAAATCAGAACTGGTCTTCACTTCGGCCGATTCTTTCTATGGCAGCTATATATTATAGTAGTCCGATTTTAATGACATTTTTTATGTTTATTATATATAAAGAAAAAACCGGATGTGATAAATTTGGTATTTGCAATATCTTGACAAATAACAAAAATAGGTCGATAGTTTGAAGAAAGAAGTTGTATCAAGATAGCTCTAAAACTGTAAGACAAGTTTGCGTTGCAACTGACGGACACACGGACAGACGTACAGAGCTAGTTCGAGCTAGTTGATGCTGATGCAGAATATATTATATATACTTAATGGTCTCGGAGATTTTTCTTTAATTTGCAAACTCCTGGGCAAAATTAATATACCCTCTGCAAGTGTATAGCCCAACGATTCCCAAACAATTTGTGCAATATTCTTTAACTCATTCCTTTTTTTGTTGTGTTTGTAAAAGTTGGTAAACTGGACTTTACGTCTTGAATGTGCCACAAATGTTATCTTTTTCTTCTTTGTAGACGACAGTCGGGCGCAACATTAAGGTACCCTTCGTCCGATGTCGACGATTGGCAGCATGGTGCAGACAGAGCTTCCCTAAACTATCAAAAATGTTAACTTGAATAATTTCAACGATTCTAGGCTGATGGATCTATGTACGTATACGTCGAATATAAAGTTGTGCCTTAAATACTTTTCTTTATAACCGCAGATTTCTGCAAATTTCAAGAACCTCTCAACTAAATTAAGGCAATAACTGAAGCGTTATAGCCATGCACAGCAGAATTAGCTTCATGTGCAAGATACCTTTCGCCCAGTTGTGAAAAACCATTGCTAATTAACTAAGAACACCTAAAGACAAAGTGGTCTGATTATTCTCACTGTAACTCACAAATGTAGGCACGCCCGCAAAAACGAATGCACACCAGCAGGGGCAGGCAGCAGTGCGGAAAAAGATGACTTAAATAATTTATGTGTTTATTGTCCGATCTGATTGAAATTTGAAGTGCCTGTGCGAGCGCGACCTCCATTTAATCTGTTACTGTCGAGAATAATTTGAAAGCCTATGTGCGCGTGTTTGCACATGTGTATGAGCGGGAAAAACAATCGGCAGTAGAAGACTTTGTCTTTAGAATTATTCGTGTATTTGTAACGGTTTTTCAAAACTGGGCGAAGACTATCTTAATGATGTTCCACTTGTTGTTAATGTCATAAAATACTAACTTTTTACCCACTGCCCACTGACAAAATTATTAAATAAAAAAATAGAAAAAAGCCACAGTCGCGCGACAGTGGGATACCCTTCGACCTATGTTCCGCTGTAGTTTAATTTGTTAAATTCATACACATATACATCGCCCGCCTCCCTTGTTAGCTGATACAAGCACTTGGTTTTATGGACATACTTTCTTAAATAACTTCTGTGTTTATTGTCCGATCGGATTACAATTTCGAGAATACGTAGATATTTTAATGAGCTTAGTATATGTTAAAGTCAGAAAGTTGAATCTTTTATACAGCGCTTACAAATTGAGTTCAAAAATTAAATTATTGATTTGCGGGGGCGGTGGGCGTGGCACCCAACATTTGAAATAAACTTCATCTGCGCCTGGTACACAGAAACCTCATGCCAATTTTGGTGTTTCTAGCTCCTATAATAGCTGAGATCTATGTGTTCATCTGGTCATCCATACATCCGGACAACCGGACAGACAGACAGACATGGCTCAATCGACTCGGCTAGTGATCCGGAGCAAGAATATAAATACTTTATGGGGTCTGCCACGCCTCCTACTGCCTGTTACATACATTTGCACAAAGTTAGTATACCCTTTTTTGACCATTTTCAATGGTCGAAGGGTATAAAAATTTTCGGAAATTACCGCGACTCTAGGCAGTACAATATTTTTTTTGGTAAAGGTTAAATAGCTGCCTACGTCACCGATTTTGTTTAAATTTTTTTACTGATAGGGCTATATTTATAATGATTTTACATGAAAGAATTATTTGGCGGTCGCTTCTATTTTTTTTAATTGAATTTAGAAAATTATTAAATTTACATGTAAATCGGAAGGCAGCTATTTAACCGTTACCTTTTTTACATTTATTATTATGTACTTACCTGGGATCTTACGAAATCGTCAGGTGTGTCATGATCGAAGCCACAACGCTTTAGTCTTAATTCCTTTTTTACAGGATTGATTACCACTCGAAGTTTAGTCATCCTTAAAATTTACTCTGTATTTTTGCAGCTCAGTTGAGGAACAGGAGCTGATGAGGTATTTGATTTAACTGAAGCTGATGAGGTATTTAAAATACATGTATATGTATATTATAAAGTTGGCCGGTGTTCCTGGGTTCCTTTTACCTGCTAATTAAAGAAATATGTATTTTTAATAATTTATATGATTTGTATAGAAACACTTTGTTTTCCACACACATTTGTAACCTAATTTTTATTGAAACGCAAATTATCACCCGGACTTTTTGTGTACTTCATGTAAGTAGCAGTCCGAATTTAGTTGAGCATTAATTAAAAATTACATGTACTCGTAGTTGAGAAGAGGAAAGGATTACCCGGCCCACAAAAAACGGTGTCGTTATCATGGTATGTCGCACATCCGGGATCAGAATTTGTTAAGTCCCAAAAAATAAAGAAGGGTTATGATCAGGTCTCATTCCATACGTTTTTGATAATCAAAATCCAAAGTCAAAACCTAACCTAAAAAAAAATTTTTAAATTTTTAAAATGTTTAAATTGGTGGAAGTTGAGCATTTTCTAATTACATTTCAAAATCAGAAAAGTCAATTATTATTTCAAAACTTAATTTTTACTATGTTAATATAAGACTCAAATTTAATACGTGATTGTACGTAAATTCATAAATGGTCTAATTAAGAATAACAAAAAATATACATTTTGGACATTTTTAAAAAAATTGAGAAACACAACGGCGCACATCTACTCTCGTCTATGCGACATGCCGCGTACTTTTCTTGCAAATGTTGATCGGTCGCGGTCTCCAATCCGACACACGAGCTTATCGCAACATCGAACAGAGCGCGTTCTTGCTCTTCCTTTTTATCAACAATGACCAACAATTTGCTAAGCCAAGAGAAAAGAGATTTGACATTCTCTACGGTCACAAGCAAGTCGATCTTATTAGCCACTGCACTCGCAACAACTGTAACGCTATCGACCGCCACGCTCACTTCTGCAGTGTCAGCAACGAAACAAAACTCTGCAGACTAAAATGGACAGCTCCATCCATATATGAAGGAAATTTAGCTCACAAAATTCTGCATCAGCAAACAAAACCAAAATTATCTGAACAATCCAAACCAAACAACCGATATATGAAATAATACCAACAGATTTGGAATTCTGGCAGATAATGTCGACGATCCAACTACTAGCACTGAAGACGGAGTCTAGAAAAAGCCAAGGCCTGTCCGTATATACATGGAGAAAAAAGCTCCAATGGTCTGGTTCTGATTATCGAAATAATTGTGTTTTTTGGTAAAGAAAACTTCCACATAATACCCCAAAAAAGGCCTCAATTCACGAAACTAATCTTCAAGTAAAAACCGAAGAAATCTTTAGGACTCTTGCAAAATATCTTAATGAAAACAATACTAATTATGATACTACACGTACCAATTCAATAGCTCCATACACAATGTAAGTATATCCTTTATTAACCATTTTCAATGGTCGAAGGGTATAAAATGTAAAGCTCTTAAAAGTTTGTTTGCTAGTTTTTATCAGAGAACACAAAAATAGCGTAAACTTTTTTTTCAAATTTTTAATTTCAATTATTGTACTTATTATTATTATTATTTTTTTAAAAATAAAAATTAATTTATGACTTTCATTTCTGATTTTTATAATAAAAATCATATTTTTGGTTTTTATTTTTATTTTAAAAATCAGAAATAAAAATCAAATTGAAATTGCTCATGAAACGAGCTAGATCATATATCGGTCATGTAAAGCATATTTTTGTGGAAATATAGTAAACATAATTTGAGTACATTGTCATTTGTGATTTTTGGGATGGGCCGCAAAAGGGATTCAATAGTACGGGAATTTTTCGAATTTAATTTAGAAAATTCGGTTTGTAAGCTTTGTAAACGTGCCTTTAAGGGAACTTGATTTACCAACCTTAAGAGACACATTACAGAGAAGCATCCCGAAACGTATACCGATTTAGACTCCAAAACGCGGACCTGTTGAAAAAAGAATCAAATTTACAAATGCGTCCTGCGTCTAGTTGATCATGGACGAAAAAGTGCCCTTTCAGCTCTTCGACTCAGCACCTTTTAAAACTCTGAAGGCGTCAATATGAGTCCAATAACTTTGCGGAATATGATGCAGCACGTGACTCATAAGTAAGTATAAGTGCAAAAAGGCTGATTTGCAAAACCGTTAAAAAAATCAGATTATTTCGCTGAAAAAAGATATCGCTTCGCCGAATTCTAAAGGCATTCTATTTCCAAGCAGCAACTGTACACTCACTTCGGATAATGGCAAAAATATATTAAAAGCAATCGAGTATTTGAACGAACACCTCGAAAATGTACTGAGTGCAGATTGCGAAAATGACGACCTTATGAATGAAATCGGTGATTTTCTAGTTTCATCGATTCGAAAATACACATATCGTTTGGCAACGATTTTACATTCTGTGCCTGTCTCAGTTGAAAGAGCATTTTCTGCTCTTAATGTGTATTAACAGATTTAAGATGCAGCGCTGCACGCGACAGTGGGATACCCTTCGACCTACGTTCCTATGTACGTATGCACACATATACATATGCACATGATTTGAAAATATTCTCAATAGATGGCGCTCGCGCTTCGCGCTCGCCTGCCTCCCTTGTTAGTAGTAAGAAACACTTGGTTTTATGATCATACTTTCTTAAAAAACTTCTGTGTTTATTGTCCAATCGGATTGCAATCGAATTTAGACAATAAGTAGATATAACTATCAGCTTAGTATATGTTAAAGTCAGAAAGTTCTATCTTTAATACAACGCTTACAAATTGAGTTCAAAAATTAAATTATTGATTTGCGGGGGCGGTGGGCGTGGCACCCAACATTTGAAATAAACTTCATCTGCGCCTGGTACACAGAAACCTTCATGCCAAATTTGGTGTCTCTAGCTCCTATAATAGATGATATCTGTCTGTTCATCTGGTCATCCGGACATCCGGATAGACAGACAGACATGGCTCAATCAACTCGACTAGTGATCCTGAGCAAGAATATATATACTTTATGGGGTCTCTCACGCCTCCTTCTGCCTGTTACATACATTTGCACAAAGTTAGTATACCCTATATAAAATATAAATATATACTTTATGTGGCCTAAAATGCGCTACGTATTAGGCATTTAGAATGGCATAACTGATTTTCAAATTTTGCCCTTCGGAGCATGTCGTTATTAATCTTGAAGTTTTTACGAGTTGAGCGAATGCAAGTGTATGTGATGAGAATATGTATGTTATATATTTTGACCTTGAACTTATGTCGCTAATAAGTCTTAACCAGTGTCTAAACATATATACATATATAATATATAAAAATTATAGCACACCTTGTATTTTTTAAATCATTTTCAAGATATATTGCCGCAATGCATGAATCTTCTCTCACTATATGAAAACGATGTGGTTAACCGTTTTTAACCAAAATTATTTATTATTATAACTTTTATACTTATTTTTTTGAACAAAATAGCAAAAATTGGCTTTTGCAACCATATCAAAATGATAGCACACTTTTCATTTTAAGTCTTAAAATTAAAGAAAGGAACAATAATACTCTTAATATCCATTTAATAACATTAATTAGATATTTTTGGTCGATCCCCTTGATTTTTCGACGTTGAAAATTCAATTTTTCATTGAATCTAAAAGATTTGCCAACAACTGGGGTTCCAGGAGGTTCCACTCCCGCAAAATCGCGCTTTTGAGGCTGCTTACACATTCGTATGTACTGTTATCCTTATACACTCTTCTGGCGAGAATACCCCATTTATTTTCAATCGTATTTAAGTCCGGTGAATATGCTGGCCAGTCCAACAACTCCACTGAGCTCTCTTGCAGAAATGTTTTTGTCATGCGACTGATGTGGATTCTTGCATTATCTTGCATAAAAATATACGGGGTTTCACGATTTTCATTTAAAAATGGAAGTAAACTGTTCTCTAAGACTTGAATATAGTCTGCAATATTCTTTTCGAAAAATACAAGGGCTCCTTTCTTAAATCCCGCCATTAATGGCGAAATCCATCTGGACCATCCAGATTACATTTTTTTTATCCGAAAAAAAAAACCTAAAAAATATATTGGATTAGGAATGTACAAAAAAAGTAAATTTTTTTTTTACCGAGGCCCAGTTTATTGCCAAGTTATTTTCTGCAAATTTTATCCGACCTGCCTTATGACGGGCTGTCAAATAAGGTATTTTTTTTTGTTTAGCTATCACAACGTGGTCACTTATTTAGCACTCTCCAAACCGTCAGCCAGATTTCGAAAAGGCAAGAAATGAGCCTTTTTCTTATTCACAAAGCAGTGAACCACGACCCATTTTATTTAAAATTAATTAAATTGCTATTGCGAATTTAAAGAAGTTTTAAATGACTTAGTCTCAACAATTCGGCGTCTGTTTTCGTTATGTGTGCTATAATTATGATACACTTGCAAGCTAGCAAATTTCTATGTCTTTACGCAAAACTAACGGCATATTTCCAATGAATGCTAAAAATATCCAATAACGGTAAATTTGCATTGCTTATGCCTTATCCTCTCTTTCGTCATACTTGCTTTTAATATATTCCAGTACAGGCGAATTTTACGAGGGAAGAAACACAAGTTATAAGAGTGTGCTATCATTTTGATAGGTAGTGTAGCTCATATATATTTACCAATATGGTATATATATATATATATATATATATGGTATATGGTCTACGACTCTCGGTTCATGAGCAATTTCAATTTGATTTTTATTTCTGATTTTTATAATACAAATCAAGTCATAGTCATTTTTTTTTTTTATTTTTATTTTAAAAATCAGAAGGGAAAGTTATAAATTGATTTTTATTTTCAAAAATCAAATATAATAATTAAAAATGATTATAAAATAAAAAAAATAGTTTATACCTCTTATTTTGCCATTTTGTGTACTAAAAATTATAAACGTTACGTTCCCTGCTTTAAAATGATTTTAAGTATAAGTAATATGACAAAGAGTGTCTTATTGGGCTGTACGAGTCAATATTTGTTGACGGCTTTATGAAATAATAATTGTTGAATACTTATTTATTTTGAATAGTTAAAAAATTAAAAAAATACAAATGAATGTTTTTTTGGCTATTTCATAATTTTTGTTTTTTTAAATGTCTGCTTTAATCGGCTCATCATGCTTTGCGCATGCGAATTATTCGTTTACTTCTCGAATATTCCAGCGAAATAGTATTTTTATTAGAATTTATTTCATCATAGTGGCAGTGTTGCAACTGCCTCTATTTGCGTAGTGATTGGTCAATTGCAATTTGTCGCTATAACAGTCCTTTATAGCGAGGCGTTGTCGCTGACGCCGTGCGTGGAAAGAACAATAGACCTGACGCAAAATTAAGTCAAAACTTATCCATAAAAATACTAACGCTACAGTCAGGTGCTGACTGTATAAGGCCATGGATTATCATATTATACCGTAATAAAAATTTTAACGGTATGGAATCGCTGCCCGAATATTATTAGAATAAAATAAAAAAAAAAAAATAAAATAAAATAATAAATAATTAATAAGTAAAAATTCGCACCCGCCTCAACCGGGAGTTGAACACACGCATACTCTCACAGCCGTCCACCACTCTAACCACTCGGCCATTGCCTCATTCCTTGGCCCATCGACAAAGCTGCATTGTCAACCAATTTTGTTACCATACAATGCAAATAAAAAGTTTAAAATGATGTGTGTCTAGATTTGAACTTCGGTATGCTTGCGTAAATTAGGTCTGCTTAAGTATAAATGTATGTTCAAAGTGAGTTTAATTCGTATCATATCTCACTTATTAATAGTCCGATTTAAATGAAATTTTCACATAACGCCCGTGGCAAAGTATTTGTCATGTAAGATATACAACTTTGGTTGTTGAGCTAATATTGTAGTTTTTAAATAGTTATTACTGATTTACGGAGGCGGGAAGGGGCGTGTCCAAATTTTAAAAAAACGTTGAGACACTGCAATATATACGTATGTTGTCGCAAAATTTGATGACTCTAGCTCTTATACTTTCTGAGATCCAGGTGTTCATACAGACAGACAGACGGACAGACGGACAGACAGACATGGCTCAATCGACTCGGCTACTGATACTGATTCAGAATATATATAGTTTATGGGGTCGGAGATGCCTCCTTCTGCCTGTTACGCACAATTCCGTTCCGACAAACACAATAGTCCATGAATTTTTTTAAAATCCATGGCCTAAAAAGGTGTGCTTGTGTGATTTCACATCTTGCCATTTTGATCATTAAATTCCCCAAAGTAGAAATATGTTCACTGAACGTAAGTTTCTGTTTCAAACGAACACCAAGATCAACCAGGGCATTTCTATCTAAGGCCCAACAACAGATGGAGACCAGTAACAAAAGCAACAGTCGCACGCAAGCTACAGTGCGATACCCTTCGACCTATGTTTCTATATATGTAGACATATACATATGCACATTCTTTACAATTATTACCGACAGATGGCGCTCGCGCTTCGCGCTCGCCAGCTTCCCTTGTTAGCTGACACAAGCACTTGGTTTTTTGCTCATACTTTCTTAAATAACTTCTGTGTTTATTGTCCGATCGGATTGCAATTTGGAGAGTATGTAGATATTTCATTCAGCTTAGTATATGTTAAAGTCAAAAAGTTGTATCTTTTTTACAGCGCTTGCAAATTGAGTTCAACAGTTAAAGTATTGATTTGCGGGGGCTTTGAATCAGCTTGCATTTGGAGCTGTTCAGACTAAGTAGATTTGCACGACCATGAATGAAAAGCATCTAGGTCGGCTTGGAGGCAAGAACGACAGAAGTCGCCTTTAAATTAAAAACAAAGCTTAACATATTCCTCGTACATAAGAGTATTGGAGTTACGTATGACTAATGGGAGAGCATTGATGAAAAACGTTAAAAGAAGGGGACCTGAATGGCTGCCTTGAGGAACACTAGATGTGGCATTAACCCCTTTCATATATTTTAAAGATGTGATGTTGAGTTCTGTCACTCAAATATCTTACAATCCAACTAAGAAATGAAGGTGAAGGTTCAGTTTAAGTGCAAGAAGGAAATGTTTAACTGAGTCAAATGCCTTGCAGAAATCAGTATAAATGGCATAAGTTTGAAAATTTTCCTGAAACCCCATTATAACAAAGAATATCGGCTTCAGAAAATTTGTCGTGGTTAAGCGACGCATGATCATGATCAAATTTGCAGATTTTTTTTTATCGTTTGGCAACGATTTTACATTCTGTGCCTGTCTCAGTTGAAAGAGCATTTTCTGCTCTTAATGTGTATTAACAGATTTAAGATGCAGCGCTGCACGCGACAGTGGGATACCCTTCGACCTACGTTCCTATGTACGTATGCACACATATACATATGCACATGATTTGAAAATATTCTCAATAGATGGCGCTCGCGCTTCGCGCTCGCCTGCCTCCCTTGTTAGTAGTAAGAAACACTTGGTTTTATGATCATACTTTCTTAAAAAACTTCTGTGTTTATTGTCCAATCGGATTGCAATCGAATTTAGACAATAAGTAGATATAACTATCAGCTTAGTATATGTTAAAGTCAGAAAGTTCTATCTTTAATACAACGCTTACAAATTGAGTTCAAAAATTAAATTATTGATTTGCGGGGGCGGTGGGCGTGGCACCCAACATTTGAAATAAACTTCATCTGCGCCTGGTACACAGAAACCTTCATGCCAAATTTGGTGTCTCTAGCTCCTATAATAGATGATATCTGTCTGTTCATCTGGTCATCCGGACATCCGGATAGACAGACAGACATGGCTCAATCAACTCGACTAGTGATCCTGAGCAAGAATATATATACTTTATGGGGTCTCTCACGCCTCCTTCTGCCTGTTACATACATTTGCACAAAGTTAGTATACCCTATATAAAATATAAATATATACTTTATGTGGCCTAAAATGCGCTACGTATTAGGCATTTAGAATGGCATAACTGATTTTCAAATTTTGCCCTTCGGAGCATGTCGTTATTAATCTTGAAGTTTTTACGAGTTGAGCGAATGCAAGTGTATGTGATGAGAATATGTATGTTATATATTTTGACCTTGAACTTATGTCGCTAATAAGTCTTAACCAGTGTCTAAACATATATACATATATAATATATAAAAATTATAGCACACCTTGTATTTTTTAAATCATTTTCAAGATATATTGCCGCAATGCATGAATCTTCTCTCACTATATGAAAACGATGTGGTTAACCGTTTTTAACCAAAATTATTTATTATTATAACTTTTATACTTATTTTTTTGAACAAAATAGCAAAAATTGGCTTTTGCAACCATATCAAAATGATAGCACACTTTTCATTTTAAGTCTTAAAATTAAAGAAAGGAACAATAATACTCTTAATATCCATTTAATAACATTAATTAGATATTTTTGGTCGATCCCCTTGATTTTTCGACGTTGAAAATTCAATTTTTCATTGAATCTAAAAGATTTGCCAACAACTGGGGTTCCAGGAGGTTCCACTCCCGCAAAATCGCGCTTTTGAGGCTGCTTACACATTCGTATGTACTGTTATCCTTATACACTCTTCTGGCGAGAATACCCCATTTATTTTCAATCGTATTTAAGTCCGGTGAATATGCTGGCCAGTCCAACAACTCCACTGAGCTCTCTTGCAGAAATGTTTTTGTCATGCGACTGATGTGGATTCTTGCATTATCTTGCATAAAAATATACGGGGTTTCACGATTTTCATTTAAAAATGGAAGTAAACTGTTCTCTAAGACTTGAATATAGTCTGCAATATTCTTTTCGAAAAATACAAGGGCTCCTTTCTTAAATCCCGCCATTAATGGCGAAATCCATCTGGACCATCCAGATTACATTTTTTTTTATCCGAAAAAAAAACCTAAAAAATATATTGGATTAGGAATGTACAAAAAAAGTAAATTTTTTTTTTACCGAGGCCCAGTTTATTGCCAAGTTATTTTCTGCAAATTTTATCCGACCTGCCTTATGACGGGCTGTCAAATAAGGTATTTTTTTTTGTTTAGCTATCACAACGTGGTCACTTATTTAGCACTCTCCAAACCGTCAGCCAGATTTCGAAAAGGCAAGAAATGAGCCTTTTTCTTATTCACAAAGCAGTGAACCACGACCCATTTTATTTAAAATTAATTAAATTGCTATTGCGAATTTAAAGAAGTTTTAAATGACTTAGTCTCAACAATTCGGCGTCTGTTTTCGTTATGTGTGCTATAATTATGATACACTTGCAAGCTAGCAAATTTCTATGTCTTTACGCAAAACTAACGGCATATTTCCAATGAATGCTAAAAATATCCAATAACGGTAAATTTGCATTGCTTATGCCTTATCCTCTCTTTCGTCATACTTGCTTTTAATATATTCCAGTACAGGCGAATTTTACGAGGGAAGAAACACAAGTTATAAGAGTGTGCTATCATTTTGATAGGTAGTGTAGCTCATATATATTTACCAATATGGTATATATATATATATATATATATATGGTATATGGTCTACGACTCTCGGTTCATGAGCAATTTCAATTTGATTTTTATTTCTGATTTTTATAATACAAATCAAGTCATAGTCATTTTTTTTTTTATTTTTATTTTAAAAATCAGAAGGGAAAGTTATAAATTGATTTTTATTTTCAAAAATCAAATATAATAATTAAAAATGATTATAAAATAAAAAAAATAGTTTATACCTCTTATTTTGCCATTTTGTGTACTAAAAATTATAAACGTTACGTTCCCTGCTTTAAAATGATTTTAAGTATAAGTAATATGACAAAGAGTGTCTTATTGGGCTGTACGAGTCAATATTTGTTGACGGCTTTATGAAATAATAATTGTTGAATACTTATTTATTTTGAATAGTTAAAAAATTAAAAAAATACAAATGAATGTTTTTTTGGCTATTTCATAATTTTTGTTTTTTTAAATGTCTGCTTTAATCGGCTCATCATGCTTTGCGCATGCGAATTATTCGTTTACTTCTCGAATATTCCAGCGAAATAGTATTTTTATTAGAATTTATTTCATCATAGTGGCAGTGTTGCAACTGCCTCTATTTGCGTAGTGATTGGTCAATTGCAATTTGTCGCTATAACAGTCCTTTATAGCGAGGCGTTGTCGCTGACGCCGTGCGTGGAAAGAACAATAGACCTGACGCAAAATTAAGTCAAAACTTATCCATAAAAATACTAACGCTACAGTCAGGTGCTGACTGTATAAGGCCATGGATTATCATATTATACCGTAATAAAAATTTTAACGGTATGGAATCGCTGCCCGAATATTATTAGAATAAAATAAATAAAAAAAATAAAATAAAATAATAAATAATTAATAAGTAAAAATTCGCACCCGCCTCAACCGGGAGTTGAACACACGCATACTCTCACAGCCGTCCACCACTCTAACCACTCGGCCATTGCCTCATTCCTTGGCCCATCGACAAAGCTGCATTGTCAACCAATTTTGTTACCATACAATGCAAATAAAAAGTTTAAAATGATGTGTGTCTAGATTTGAACTTCGGTATGCTTGCGTAAATTAGGTCTGCTTAAGTATAAATGTATGTTCAAAGTGAGTTTAATTCGTATCATATCTCACTTATTAATAGTCCGATTTAAATGAAATTTTCACATAACGCCCGTGGCAAAGTATTTGTCATGTAAGATATACAACTTTGGTTGTTGAGCTAATATTGTAGTTTTTAAATAGTTATTACTGATTTACGGAGGCGGGAAGGGGCGTGTCCAAATTTTAAAAAAACGTTGAGACACTGCAATATATACGTATGTTGTCGCAAAATTTGATGACTCTAGCTCTTATACTTTCTGAGATCCAGGTGTTCATACAGACAGACAGACGGACAGACGGACAGACAGACATGGCTCAATCGACTCGGCTACTGATACTGATTCAGAATATATATAGTTTATGGGGTCGGAGATGCCTCCTTCTGCCTGTTACGCACAATTCCGTTCCGACAAACACAATAGTCCATGAATTTTTTTAAAATCCATGGCCTAAAAAGGTGTGCTTGTGTGATTTCACATCTTGCCATTTTGATCATTAAATTCCCCAAAGTAGAAATATGTTCACTGAACGTAAGTTTCTGTTTCAAACGAACACCAAGATCAACCAGGGCATTTCTATCTAAGGCCCAACAACAGATGGAGACCAGTAACAAAAGCAACAGTCGCACGCAAGCTACAGTGCGATACCCTTCGACCTATGTTTCTATATATGTAGACATATACATATGCACATTCTTTACAATTATTACCGACAGATGGCGCTCGCGCTTCGCGCTCGCCAGCTTCCCTTGTTAGCTGACACAAGCACTTGGTTTTTTGCTCATACTTTCTTAAATAACTTCTGTGTTTATTGTCCGATCGGATTGCAATTTGGAGAGTATGTAGATATTTCATTCAGCTTAGTATATGTTAAAGTCAAAAAGTTGTATCTTTTTTACAGCGCTTGCAAATTGAGTTCAACAGTTAAAGTATTGATTTGCGGGGGCTTTGAATCAGCTTGCATTTGGAGCTGTTCAGACTAAGTAGATTTGCACGACCATGAATGAAAAGCATCTAGGTCGGCTTGGAGGCAAGAACGACAGAAGTCGCCTTTAAATTAAAAACAAAGCTTAACATATTCCTCGTACATAAGAGTATTGGAGTTACGTATGACTAATGGGAGAGCATTGATGAAAAACGTTAAAAGAAGGGGACCTGAATGGCTGCCTTGAGGAACACTAGATGTGGCATTAACCCCTTTCATATATTTTAAAGATGTGATGTTGAGTTCTGTCACTCAAATATCTTACAATCCAACTAAGAAATGAAGGTGAAGGTTCAGTTTAAGTGCAAGAAGGAAATGTTTAACTGAGTCAAATGCCTTGCAGAAATCAGTATAAATGGCATAAGTTTGAAAATTTTCCTGAAACCCCATTATAACAAAGAATATCGGCTTCAGAAAATTTGTCGTGGTTAAGCGACGCATGATCATGATCAAATTTGCAGATTTTTTTGCATGACTGTATGTATATAAAAACCATCATTACGGAGGATTGTTCCTATGGTATCTATATGTTATTGTATAATGGCCCAATTTTGATACATTTTATATGCATATTATTTTTATATTCATTTTATATTTTTATTTAGAAAAATCCGATGTAATAAATTTAGTTGCAATTATCTTCAAAAATATCAAAAATCGGGCGTAGGTTGTATGGCAGCTATACGATATATCGGCCGAATCATAAAATAAATAAAAAATTATTTAGTCCAAATAACACAAATCAAAAAAACTTAAAACGCTATCTTTAAAATTTAAATTAATGTCGATATTTTCGAATTTTACACATAGTGAACTGTATGTAAACACAATATGACCATAGTCATACATTAAAATATGGATGATTTATCTTTTCATAAGCTGGTCACACTAATTATTTCATCTAAGAATTTGTATGTGTCCGATTACACAAGTTATCGGAGGCAAAAAAAAATTGGTAATTATCTCATCAAGGTCTATAAGGATCACTTGTCTTGTCTCTTGGCGCCATGGAAACTGCAATTGTTTCTTTTTTAAATTTTACAAACAGTTTTCAAATTTAGCAATTCAAATATTGATTACGCAACATAATATTAGCAAAGATATTTATCGATATGATCGATACCATCAACGACTATTTTACCACTAAGCAATGAACACATAGAGACTTCAAACAGCGTCAGAGCTGTTTGATGCTGATTTTTCGGGCCTGCCACCCCGGAGAAGAAGCATTGAGAATAAACGCTCGACCGGGGTAGCTCGAGTGCATAGCATCAAAACTGCTTCAGTCGCACAGCGACAGCGGAACGATAAGCACGCGCGTACTTCTTTGCGCTGTGCGATCGTTTCCATGTGTGTGTGTATCGAATATGAATATATGCGTTGCTTGTGAAGTTTGACAACAGGCAAATGCTTCAGCCAGCGCAGTGGCAGCCTGAAGTCAATTTTGTATTTCGGCGTCGAGAGCCTAGAGACTGAGGTACAGGGCCGTAGTGAGGGTTTTATGGGCCCTTGTGCAATACTTATCAGGAACTCCTACTTAAATTACATTAATTAATAAATATATATGTGTTTACCAAAGGAATTAAATTGTACAAATATATCCCCATTAATACCATTTTTATGTTTGGTAATCGTGAGCCCCTGACTGTTGAGAGCCCTTCTGTACCGCACACCCTGCGCACTTTTATCTACGGGCCTGGCCAGCGTGAAATCAACTGTGTGTTTGTTTTTGTCTTTGTCATCGAGAGCTAAGAGACCGAATTACAGTGAGCCAAAATGGCTATTTGGCGGCAATAACTTTTAACATCTGAAAACATGTGTATTCATAATTTATTGAGTAGATAGATTAAATATTCATAATTGTATTATATTTTTTATATCAAATTTATAATATGAAAAATAGTTGTGCGACAACTTTATTTTTATTTTTTTTGTTTATAGTTTTACTTATTTTGACAAATTTATGAATCAAAACTAAAAAATTCTGAATACATAAATATATATTTACAAAATAAAATTATCCTCATTAAACAAGCCACATGTTTTCGAATGTTATAAAATGTTCGCCCCAAGATAACCATTTTTGCCCACTGTGCCTCAGTCTCTAGGCTCTCGACGCCGAAATACAAAATTGACTTCAGGCTGCCACTGCGCTGGCCGAAGCATTTGCCTGTTGTCAAACTTCACAAGCAACGCATACATTCATATGCGAGCTCATGCATACATACACACACACATGGAAACGATCGCACAGCGCAAAGAAGTACGCGCGTGCTTATCGTTCCGCTGTCGTTGTGCGACTGAAGCAGTTTTGATGCTATGCACTCGAGCTACCCCGGTCGAGCGTTTATTCTCAATGCTTCTTCTCCGGGGTGGCAGGCCCGAAAAATCAGCATCAAACAGCTCTGACGCTGTTTGAAGTCTCTATGTGTTCATTGCTTAGTGATTTTACGACTCTATCATCGAACATATAGAGTACTCAAACAGCGGAAGGTACTCGCTATGCTTTCGGTTTATTATTACCCCCTGAGCCCTAAGGGTTTTAGGAGTGAGCGATCGGCTCTTTTTGTTAGCAATTCCAAAGTAGTGCACAGCGGCATCAACTCAGTCGCTAGAGTTGCTGATTTGGGTTCATTTTAGGGACTTACTTAGTTCATGAATTCATTTTTCGAAGAACTATAGTTCAATCTTAAGTTCGTTCGCTCGATGGTTCGATAGATAGTTTGTTTTATAGTTCAATCTTTAGTTCGTTCGTTCGAGTCTTTTGGTCTTTTATTCTTTGGTTCTTTTGCTCTTGTGGTATTTTGTTCGTTTGGTCTTTTGATCTTCATTGGTCAAAATCTTATTCTTTCATTGAATTTTGCCGTTCTCCGCGCATGTTTACAACTATCAATCGTTATTTTTAAATTAAATGTTTCAAATAAAAGTGAGTATATGTGGTATTAAAAATATATTATGCTTAATTTTGTTTTAATTTAAATTACAAATAAAAAACTGATTTTCAAAATAATGATCGACAATTGTAAACATGCGCAGAAAACAGCAAAATTCAATGAAAGAATAAAATGTTGACCAACGAAGACCAAAAGAACAAAAGACCAAATGAACAGAAGACCAATGAACTAAAATCAGGGATTTAGTTCGTTAGTTCAGTTTGCGGATTCGTTCAAACGAACTTAGTCTGAACTAAACGGTACAACTCTATCAGACGCACAACACAACGGAACAATGAGCATGGGTGCGATTCTTTGGGCTGAGCGATCGTTTCAATGTGGCGTGTATGCATGCACAAGGTCGCATATGAGTGTATGCGTTGCTTCTGAAGTTTGGCAACAGGCAATGCTTTGGTAGCGTGCTAGTTGACTGAAGTCAATTTTATGTTTAGGCGTCGACAGTCAAGGCACAGTGGCCAAAAATGGTTACTTACTTTATACAAAAGACGGATAGACAAAGCAAAATAAAAGAGAACGAGTGGAAGTTGCAGTCCCGTCTTTTCAAAGAATTTTTTGGCAGCTCATTTTTTCTTCATTTTTGTTTTTGTTTGATTTCGCTATGTTTAAATATGAATTTTATATTTTCGTTGATGCACAGTTGTTCATAATTCTTTAACTAATAATATTGTGACAAAAATTGAGAAAACCCTAATTTCGTTAGGAAAAGTTGACTTTAAAACTGAATTCTCATTGTATTTTTCCTTTTACAAAAAACTAGTTGATACACTCTTTGTTCGATGCTTAGTGGCTCTACCGTGCAACGCGATCAACATTTAAATTTTTTTAACTTTCGTTTCTGTGTGCCATATAATTTAATGATCATTATAGTATTGCAAAATAACACATACATGTAAATATGTACATACAGATGTAACAAACAATCAAAACAAAACTGACAACAAAACCAGTTTAAAATAAATAAAATAGACATACTGCACCATACATATGTATGTGTGTATGTATGTATGTATTTCAAAATAAAAGGTATTGTACTACGAAATTCGATGTTGGGTACTCTGCGTGTTGTCTCTCTTTTATTGTGAATATGCATGCTTTTTAACGCGTTTGGTTTGTAATAATTATTTGTGCACTGATATAACTAATTAAATGTTGGCGGAGCTTAACTTTTATTGAAAATTTAGATAACTGAACACACAAAATAAATCATTTAGTTTAACATTAACGTATCCAGATAGTTCTAATTACGATACACGACAGGTCACAAATCTCATTACCTAAAACAAATTGCGATCTCAAGCGTATCAATTCAGTATACCCTACCAGAAAACCACGACTTAACGAGGCGACGGTCGCTTTAAAACTGGTAGAATTGGACGCGGCAAACGGCACGATGCGGCCCGACGCCATTGGAAGGTGCTCAACGGTCTCAAACGCTATTATTTTGACACAGATATTTAGGCATAGACTTGAAAATTTGAAAATTTAATGTTTACATGTATATGTTTCATTTCAGTACGAATAATCTGTGGGAAAAACGTTGGGAATTATTAAATATGTGCCCTCAGCAGCGTTTTTTTAAATTTTTTTTACAGGTTGGGCTATATTAATGATGAATTTAGGTGAATGAGAGATGTCTCGGACTCCTCTAGTTTTTTTTAAATTGAATTTTGAAAATAATTAAATTTGCATGTATTTTGTTGTTGCGTTTTTGTGTACGGCGCCAGTCTGCCTGCAACATTTTGTGACGGTACAGTGTCCCACAAACCGATTCATTTGAAACGAAAATTGAGCAAGCAAAAAAATTCAAATTGTTTAGAAAAACAGCTCGCAAAAAAAAACATTATTGTGCCTGAATAACATTTCGTTTGAAATAATTCGCTTGCGGGACACAGTGCGCACTGCGCGGACACAGTGACGTTTTACTGAGAATTGACCAACAACAAAATACATGCAAAATTTAATTATTTTCTAAATTCAATTAAAACTAAAAGAGTCCGAGACTTGTGTCATTCACCTAAATTCATCATAAATATAGCCCTACCTGTAAAATTTAAAAAAAATCGCTGCTGAGCGCACATATTTAATAATTACCAAAATGGTAATTTTGACCTCTAGATGCACATTGCGGTGGTGGTCTATCGAAAAACTAAACAAAGGCAAAACAAATTAACAAAAACCACATAAGAAATTATTAGTTCTGCGACACAGTGCAACATTCTGGGGACATTTTGTGTGTTATGTATGTGTGTTGGGCATTACGAATGGAAAAGAATGCTAAAGACGGTTAAATACCGTAAAATACCATAAATTTAGCCAATAATGTAATCATTTTATCATTTTAACAATTTTTCTCTGTCACTACTATTAGTTTCGCCGAGTCGAAATCGTTCTGAGTGTCGAAAAATAATAGAAAGCGATAAGATACAGCCTTTGACAGTAACAAATTTTATGGAATTAAGTGGATTCTTCAAGGGATAGGGATAGGGAAAATAAAGGTGAAATTCGAAAGGAAAGTCCAGCACTACTATTTTTTTACCGCAGCTGTATATCCGTTTATTCTACATAAACTCCGACTTTGAACTGTTTCTTTTTTAACCCTGCGACCATTGAAAATGGTCAGAAGAAGGGTTTACTAACTTTGTGCCAATGTACATATGATTTTTATTCGAAATATAAAAAATAAAAAACTTCTCTTACGATTTTGAAGTTATCATTTTTTGACAGTTTTATAAAGGCAACGAGTGTATTGGCCTTTCTTTCAATAGTGAAAATATTAAACATAATGTATTGTAAAAAATATAAAATCAAATATTCATTGATACTGTGTAATGCAGTTTACTTGCGGATTTTAAAAATGTTTGGGAAAAGTGATTATATCTTTTGTTAAACAAATACTAAAGTGCAAACGATTCACAAATTTAAAATTAAGCTTAACATCAAGTATAGAATTATCACTTGTTCACCATATTAAACATCACGGCCAAATAAAGGGTGAAAAATAAAAAAAGAGAGAAATGAACGGCTCAGACAAAGAATGCTTTAGAACATAAATTATATTGTAGTTTTCTAAGCTATTGCATACCTGAATTGGTGGCAGTCCGTTCATTGACGAGCTATCGTTGTAGGCGCCAAAATTTTGGATAAGCGGCAACCCACCGTCGAATTCACCTTTTATGCAGTGTAAAGATACCCAATATGCCACTCATAAAATGATATTAAGCGCGGCCACATACAACTCACTGTGCAGTGCACACTGAAAACTGACCGTTCTTCACAATTTGTATTTGTCATATATGTATAACATTCCAATTATTTCATAGACGTGAAATTGCGTAACGCACCACCGTAAACTGTGAAGCCCAACACAAAAGTATGCCCATCATTTTAAGTAAAGTATGGTAATCACTGCTCAATTTAGTGAACAGGTTCACTTGTTCTTTTTTTGTGACGTGAATCAACTCGCTTACTCGTTCATTTGCCCCTAAAGGTTCTGCGTTCACAACACCATCTACTTTAATTTGTATAAGAAGTTAAGATTAGTTCCTTTGCCACTTTCAATTTAACTTTCCATTTCCAAAAAATGCATCCATATTTTGCTATGTTTACCAATCAAAAACATTTTAATTGGTTGAAGTTGTTTTACAAGGTATATTTCTGGTATATTTGAAAAATCTAAGAAGTGATCTGATTGGTTTGGGCTTTACCAAATCCTCTGCAACAAATGTTGGATCGGCTTATTTTGTTTTTTATTACAATTTAAACAAAGGTATACTAAGAAAGGAAGGAAGCGTAGGAGACGCCGTAAAGATTCACTAGTTTTATTATCCGTTCTATGCTTTATACTGTAAGTATGATAAGTCATAAACTGAAATAATTCAATTTTTTAATTGTAGTTTAGTTTAAATAAAATGTACTTATTATAATATTAATTTTATGTCGACTGTTCTTAATTGACGTTAAAAAAATATATAAAATAAAAATATAATTTTTTTCGAGAACGAAACATCACACTGATTGTCCTATTTTATCATATAGATTTACTCTACACCTTGAGCCAAGTAAGAAAATTGTTGTTTGCGGGCATGTTAATGATTTGTTCAAGCCTCAAGCCTTGTGTTTTGGCCAGCTGCTTTAGGTCCCTGATGTCTCTAATGCCCCAGTCAGCGTTGCGGCGCTTGAGGTCTACGTCGAAGTTCACGTTGCTCTGTGGTACTAGATGGCCATCCTGGGCGTACGGCCCATAGGTAAACATTTTTCCGCCAGGCTTCAGCAACTGACCCGCTGCATTAAACAGGCCGACTGAACACAACCAGGGGCTAATATGCATCATGTTGCAGTTGAGCATATAGTCAAAGCTGGTGGGTTTTATCTGTTCTAGAGTTTTGGGATCCCACTGCAACAATTCCTGCGATATGTCTACAAACAGCGGCTGACATATATTTCCTGTACTGCAATCTGCCGCGTACGCACTTATTGAATCGAAATCCTTACGCTCGTATTCTGTAGGCTGGAAAGTCACGTTAGGCATCAATGGGGCCAGAAATCCGGCATGCTGACCCGACCCGGAGGCAATCTCTAACAGCATCAGGTTAGGTGTTTGAGTGTCAACCTGTGCCAACAAAGCCTCTGAAATGGGTCTTGAATTGCGATCCGCTGAAGGATGAGTCCGTTTAAAACCGCTGCGTAACATCCTTGCGTGCAAACATCGGCTGAAGGATTATGAAAAACTTTATATGTAACATGGTATGAAACATTTATTTACCTAATATTATTCTTGGGCTGTTAAAATATGGTTCTCATCTAAAAGAAAGGATTTAGTGCTGCAAGATTAGAATTTTTCCGTCCATTAATATTATTTCAGTCCGGAAATAATATAAAAGTCCCCCCTGCCCGAAAATCTTTTCATTAATTTAATGTTTTTATGCCCGCTACCATTAGGGTATCATAACTTTGTCTCAACCGAAAATGTATGTTACAGGCATATTCTTAATCAGCATCAACAGCCGAGTCGATGCAGCCATTTCTGTCTGTGTCTTAGAAACTATAATATGAGACTATAACTATGGGACTACCAAAAAAATAGTTCAGCATGCCGAAGAAATTCGATTTTTATGAAGATATTTTATATGTACATATATTATTTATATACAAAAGTCCGATGTATTAAATTTGGTTTCTATATCTTGAACAATAAACAAAATCGACCGATAAATTGTATGGCAGCTATAAGATGTATCCATCCGAACCGGTTCGTTCCGAGTTATTTACAGTGTACAGCATATGTTCCAAGTTTCATCAAGATAGTTCTAAAACTGAAAGACTAGTTTACGCTGCAACAGATACGGACATGGCTAGTTCAACTCCTCTCTTGATGCTGATTAAGAATATACATATATACTTTATAGGGTCGGATCTGTGTCCTAAGTTGTGTTAAAAACTGTTGGGCAAACTTAATATATTAATATAATAATGTAAAATATTGCATACAGATGGACATCACCTAACTTCCCAGCTAACTGATTTGGCTATACGAGGCGGAAAGAAGCGTGACCAAAATCTAAAACAAATTTAATTTACGTGCAACATTTAGACATTTTTTAGGCCATGGATTTTAAAAAAATTCATGGACTATTGTGTTTGTCGGAACGGAATTGTGCGTAACAGGCAGAAGGAGGCATCTCCGACCCCATAAACTATATATATTCTGAATCAGTATCAGTAGCCGAGTCGATTGAGCCATGTCTGTCTGTCCGTCTGTCTGTCTGTATGAACACCTGGATCTCAGAAAGTATAAGAGCTAGAGTCATCAAATTTTGCGACAACATACGTATATATTGCAGTGTCTCAAAGTTTTTTTAAAATTTGGACACGCCCCTTCCCGCCTCCGTAAATCAGTAATAACTATTTAAAAACTATAATATTAGCTCAACAACCAAAGTTGTATATCCTACATGACAAATACTTTGCCACGGTCGTTATGTGAAAATTTCATTTAAATCGGACTATTAATAAGTGAGATATGATACGAATTAAACTCACTTTGAACATACATTTATACTTAAGCAGACCTAATTTACGCAAGCATACCGAAGTTCAAATCTAGACACACATCATTTTAAACTTTTTATTTGCATTGTATGGTAACAAAATTGGTTGACAATGCAGCTTTGCCGATAGGCCAGGGAGTGAGGCAATGGCCGAGTGGTTAGAGTGGCGGACGGTTGTGAGAGAGTACGTGTGTTCAACTCCCGGTTGAGGCGGGTGCAAATTTTCATTTATTAATTAGTTATTATTTTATTTTATTTATTTTATTCTAATAATATTCGGGCGGCGATTCCATACCGCGTCAGACACACAGCATCTTAAACTTTTTAATTGCATTGTATGGTAACAAAATTGGTTGACAATGCAGCTTTGCCGATGGGTCAAGAAGTGAGGCAATGGCCGAGTGGTTAGAGTGGCGGACGGCTGTGAGAGAGTGCGTGTGTTCAATTCCCGGTTGAGGCGGGTGCGAATTTTCATTTATTAATTACTTATTATTTTATTTTATTTATTTTATTCTAATAATATTCGGGCGGCGATTCCATACCGCGTCAGACACACAGCATTTTAAACTTTTTAATTGCATTGTATGGTAACAAAATTGGTTGACAATGCAGCTTTGCCGATGAGTCAAGGAGTGAGGCAATGGCCGAGTGGTTAGAGTGGCGGACGGCTGTGAGAGAGTGCGTGTGTTCAACTCCCGGTTGAGGCGGGTGCGAATTTTCATTTATTAATTATTTATCATATTATTTTATTTTTTTTTTTATTTATTTTATTCTAATAATATTCGGGCGGCGATTCCATACCGTTAAAATTTTTATTACGGTATAATATGATAATCCATGGCCTTATACAGTCAGCACCTGACTGTAGCGTTAGTATTTTTAATTTTATTTCGAAGTCCTAGCTCTTATAGTTTCTGAGATCTAAAATGTCATACGGACGGAAAGACAGACGAAAAGACGGACTTGGCTATATCGACTCTACTCTTAATGCTGTTGTTTATGAAAACCAGAATTCTTTATCCATCACACAGGTTTGCCAGAAATCGATTATTTTCTATATGATCTATGCTTTTTGCAGGGATCGTTGAAATCACTCATAAAAATTAAAGCTCAAAAAATAATGATATAATAATATGTGCTGAGTTTTATTTTTTTCGCTCAACAAATAATCATTATTTTTTGAGCGAAAAAATAAAATCATAAATTGTGGGATCACCTCGGATTTGACAAGAGTAGGCCAGTAGAAACCTTCTGGTACAATTTTTTTTTCAAATCCAACCTTTCTAAGTGGATGATATTTTCATTTAAAAAACAAAACAAATAATCATTAATTTCGGTCCCTGTTTTTGATCTCTTTATGATTAATAGTAGCCGATCGAAAAAAAGTAACTTGATAGTTATAATGAAAATAATAAATTACACAAATAAACGATAGCAACATTCGATGACACTCGCAGTAGGATACCCATCAACCTATGCTGAAATGCCGTAAGGAATTACCTCACTCTTGATTGATACAAGCACTTAGTCTTAAGCTTACACTTTCTTTAATGACTTCTGTGTTTATTGTCGGATTGCAATTAAGAGGAGAGTTCGATTTTTAGGTCAGCTAAGTATATGTGAAAGTCAACGAAGTTGCCATTATTGGTCTAAAAATTAACAATTTTAAAAATTGTTCTGCATATCCATGTATTTTCCTTCCTTAGGCTGTGTAGAAAAATTGAGTGTGTTGGTAGCTATTAATCTAAATTTCAAATTAAAGGTTCTGTATGACAGAAGATTGACCAGTTGTTTGACACCCATCATAAAAGACATCACCGACCATATTAAGACTATATTCTCAATCAGGATTAACGTAAATTATTCTCTCCATTTTTCAACTATATTGACGAAACTTGGCACACATGGCACAAAATCGGGCAATTACATCCAATAGCTCTTGCAGCATCAATCAGTCAGAAATGTAGATTTCCATAAAATAATCCATTATGGTATGTCCACATATTGGAGTTATTAAAGTTCTTAGCGAATACCTGAAGAGTTGTTAAAGCTAATAGCTTAATACAAAAAATCGGAGATCGATGCCAAAACCTGCAGGGATAAAACGTTCGGCATGCCGAAATATTTAATTTTTTAAAATTGGCCTTTTTTAGTCTTTTGGGTTCTTGTTGTGGCACGTAACTGGCAGAGCTTAAGTAAATTTACCCTTCGGTAGCGAAAGACGTAAAAAATCAACAATTTGTAGTTATAAACAAAAACTATATCCAGAAATGAGTTAACACTGGGAAAAACTCTGTGAAACACTGCGCTGAAGTTTGTTGTATTCCGCGGAACAGCTGTGTTCATCGTTAATATCGATAGGCATATATCGATGAATACAGCCGGCCAGGAATAGGAAACATCTCGACGGTAGTGTTGCCAGGTATCATGCACGGAAACATGCTAGATATATCGAAAAAATATGCTAAAAATAAGCTGGAAATAAAAAATATATGCTTATATAAGCTAAGTCTAAATTAGGAATAATGCACAAAATAATTTTCCTAATATTTTATTTCAATTAAATTAAATTTGGATTTTGTCTTGAGATGTATTTTTTATTACGGACTGCTTTTTTATCGATAGAGCCGTGCCGGTTAGCTCAGCAGCACTTGGGAAGGGAATTTACGTCCAGCCCTGCAGTCCGCACAAAACATCGATAATCATGGGTATTTACACCAAAAACGCATCACTGAAACAAAGGTAAACAAACTAGAGTTGTTGATTGGGTTTCGTTTCAGGGACTTAGTTCATTAGTTAATTTTTCGAAGAACTATAGATTAATCTTTAGTTGTTTAATTCGAGTCTTTTCGTTCGTTCGAGTTTTTTGGTCTTCAAATCGTTTGTTCCTTCGAGTCTTTAGTTCGTTGGTCAGAATCTTATTCTTTCATTGTTCAATTTTGCCATGTTTGTTTTCCGTGCTTGTTTACAACTGCCGATACAATATTTCTAAAGTGTATGTATCAAATAACAGTGATGTGTGATAATGAAAATATTAAGCTTAATTTTGTTTTAAATTAAATTACATATTAAAAATAGCTATACAAAATATTGAAGGAACAACATACTTGAAGACCAAAAGAACAAAAGAATGAAATAAAATCAGGACTGAACTATTTAATTTGTTTTTATTTGCTTACAGGCAAGCTTGTCAAGTCAATTTGTTAGAATCGTATAAAATATACAGTTTTCTGACTTCGACATAATAATATATAATATCTACATTTCCTCTAAATTGAATTCCGATCGAACGATAAAAACAAAAGTTACTTAAGAAATTATGAACATAACACCTAGTTTTTGTCAGTTAACATTGAAATTATGTACAGATTTATGTGTATGAATTTAAGAAATTTAACTACAACGGAACATATGTAGGTCGAAGGGTTGCTCTCGCTTTTTATTATAAATACTATTTAATTTATTATTAATATTATTTAATAGTCTCTAGGGAAAGAGTTAAGTTTCGGGGCGCCAAGATCTGACGATTGATTCTTATAGATCTCGACGAGATATGACGAATATAATAAGTGAAATGTTATTGGTTGTAAAAACAAGCAAACTAAACGAACAATATATGAGTTATCACATTTCAAAAGCAAACTGTAAGTAAACACAGTGAAACCATAGTCATGCATCAGAATATGGATAGTTTCACTTTTTGAAACCTGGTCACACTGGGTTTTCCAGCTGATAATTTGTATGGCCATCATCTGCCTGAAATTTTTTCCTTTTTCATTTATATTGAAGAAAATTCGTTAATATTGCTTATTATGCTAAATGCACAACGAATCAACTATAATGTCGTTGGTGTTATCCGTTATGTCATTTCAAATGCCACCTGTAAGTAAATGCAGTGTAACCATAGTCATGCATCAAAATATGGATGATTTTACTTACGTACATTTTAATACTAAAACGGTATATTTTAATACTAACATAATATATTTTAGTATATGTTGGCCGACTTGTATTTCTTATCGTTATCGGTTCCTCTGTTCTGATGTGAAAGGCATCGTTTTTATTCGCATTATTTTATTATAAAGAAATTGTTGTAGTATTTCTAACTATATAATGTCTGATAACGATGATGATTTTATGTGCGATGATGATGAGGATTATGGGCTGGTATGTATCATTATCCCCACGCCACTGTTTTTACCGGCAATGTATATGTATGTGTCTGCATAGGAATACTCCGAGGACAGCAACTCGGAGCCGGACGTGGATCTAGAGAACCAATACTACAACAGCAAGGCACTAAAAGAGGAAGAGCCAAATGCTGCACTCGCCAGCTTCCAGAAGGTGCTTGATTTGGAGAATGGCGAGAAAGGCGAATGGGGATTCAAAGCGCTCAAACAGATGATAAAAATCAACTTTAGATTGGTGAGTTAGTCTGCAGAATATGAATTGGTAAATGTATGATAATAACAGCAGTTCTTGTAAACATGCTCTAATACAGTGCCCGGTGCCCGGTGGCCACTCATACACTTGCGTTTTTAAATTGCATTTGTGTGGTGCCGGTCAACACGAAGTCTGTCACGATTTCTTACTTTGCACTTGTTTGTCTTTGAAAATAGTTTTTGCGCAACTTGCACTGCATTTTCATGCGTTCCTATTCTTTTCTGGTGCAAAACAATCCTTTTAATAAAGGAATATAGGCCCAGAATGACAATTTGCAGCCTGATAACAACAAACCCCTCTAAAAAGCCTAGAAATGGCTTGCGGTCAATATATTTCATATCCTCGATTGTCCATTTACCACATAAAAACCCCTACGAGGAACTGTGGATATAAATGAATCTCTGCCGGAACCAAAAAAATCTATGCAAATCGGTGGAATTTTTTTTTTAGTTATTTCTTGTTTGCCTTTTACTAGGTGTGTAAATTGAAGTTTGCGGGTTTGTTGATGCTTTCGCTAGCACTCTGTATGGGTTTCTATGATTTGGAATGTATCTTATTTTAATTTCAATATTCACCTTTGATAATATATACATATTATTCCGCCAAAATACGGGGCTCATACAAAGTCAAAAAACAATTCCGAAAACCGTGACAAAAATGGTGACGACGGTTTGCTTCTGATATCAAATCGTCGGATTTTTACGAAAGTATTGTATGTCGAAAAAGGCAAAATTACAGGAAAACCTTTTTTTTTAAGTAACCCAGCTTACATGTATTTACATATCACTTATAAAACAACTGCCCAAAGAGAAAAGAGAATAATAAAATCAATCTGTATAAAGTGAATCGTTAAAAAAAATTAATATTGTAGGGACAAACGATAATTTGGCCACAGTTTGGAAATAGAAACTCAATTTATTAAGTTACCACATCGATTTAAGATTTAATTATTTATTATGAGCTCAAGGTTTTCAATTTCGCCAAAAAGCGACATACGATACTTTCGCAAAAATGCGACGAAATGATCAATCTTATCAATCAGTAGCCGTAAAAATTTCGAAATGGGCCCAGAAACATGCCATCCATATCCAGGGAAATGAAAAGCTCTCTAAATTTCCGTCTCATATCACTAATCGGATGAAAAAACATTTTTGAATGGAAGCGCATATGGAACTCATATGGATAATTATTCAAGAGTGGTTACCGATAGCAAAATCAAAAAACAGAAAAAAACATGAATATTTTTGAATTAAGGAATAGATTTGTTTTATTTAAAGTTCGGGTTCTACTTGCCTACTTTTGACATATCTGAGGTGAATTAGTTAAAATATCGCTTAGTCTTGGATTATTCCTCTTCTAACTAAATGGTAATTTTTTAAGAGCTACAGGAAAGTTGTTAAAAAAAAAAAAAACACAAAAAATGCTTGAAATCTTTATTTGAATCGATAGTACGGTTTATATAATTTAATGTTTTAAGATTATTTCATGCAAATGTTGACCATGACTGCGCCTCAAATGGTCCATCCGGTTAGTTTAATTTTTTCCAACATTTCGGCCGGTATCTCACGAATAAATACTTCAATTTTGTCCTCTAATGCGTCAATTGAAGCGGTCTTGTCTGTATAGACATTAGATTTAACATAACCGCACAAAAAATAGTCTAAGGGCGTTAAATCGCACGATCTAGGCGGCCAATTGACCGATTCTGAACTTGAAATAAAATGTTCACCGAACTCGCCTCTCAATAAGTCCATTGTTACGCGTGCTGTGTGGCATGTGGCACCGTCTTGTTAAATCCACATGTCATGCAAGTCAGGCCTTTGCATCCGTTTTCTATAAGCAGCGTTTTTTGCTGTTACTTCGCGCTAAAAACGGTTAACTTATTTACTAAATTGTTATTTATTATTTAACATTATCTATCTAGCACAACTATTATTTCGACCGAATCAAAATACAAACGTGGACAAAAGTATTTGGACAACGCAAGCAAGATCAACCACCGCTTCTGACTCCAAACTGAGAGTAGTAAAGGTAACCAATTTAATTTTATGAGAGAGACAACAACAAAAGCATTAATCGAGCAAAAGCTTGCATTGATAACGGTACATATTTATTTTCTATTATTTTTTGTACGCCAGCCTATGATTCTTTAGCTTGATAAAAATATTTTGACAATTCAGAGTTTCTTAAACATTTTAAGAAAAAGTATAAGTTGGTGATGGTTACAAACTTATTAATAAACCAGTAAGGAAAGCAACAGTCGCGCGGCACGCGACAGTGGGATACCCTTCGACCTATGTATGTTCCTTTGTATTTAGGCACATAAGGCACTTGATTTTATGCTCATACTTTCTTAAATAACTTTTGTGTTTATTGTCCGATCGGATTGCAATTTGAAGAATACGTAGATATTTCATTCAGCTTAGTATATGTTAAAGTCAAATTGAGTTCAAAAATTAAATTTTTGATTTGCGGGGGCACCTAACATTTGAAAATTTGCTAACTCTAGCTTTTATAATAGCTGATATCTGTGCGTTTACACAGACAGACGGACGGACAGACAGACAGACATGGCTCAATCTACTCGGCTTGTGATAATGAGCAAGAATATATATACTTTATGGGGTCTCCCACTCCCTTTTCTGTCTGTTACATACATTTGCACAAAGTTAGTATACCCTTTTTTAACCATTTTCAATGGTCGAAGGGTATAAAAACAAACCCTGCTTTTACATCAATGACCTTTTGCAAGAGTCCAGGAATAGATGTAACCAAATTTTGTAATGTTTTGCAATGAGATATCCTGACAAAGACCTTGAACCTCAGTAAGTGTCACTTCTCGCGTTTTTGATAAATCTGAGCTTTGTTTTCTTTTTATAAAAGCCTACACGTTTTCTATAATATTGAGATCGGGAGGCAGTCAATCTAATACATTAACCTCGAAATCTCTCAAAAATGCAGTAATCATATTGGTCTTGTGGCATGGAGCGTTGTCCTGCTGCAGTACAAATGATTGTCCAATGAGCCGGTCACCAGAACTAAATGCGTGGTCATTTAAGACACGTAAATATTAGTCCTTGTTCATTGTTCCATCAAGTGGTATCAAATCGCCCAAGCCATTGAAGCACACGCACGCCGAGAACATTACCGATCCTCCACCATGTGGTAGCCGCTCACACACCAGGTACGACCATTCTTTTGCAACCTGCAGTAAATCTTTTTCTTAGATCCGTGGTATTCGAAAGAGCTTTCATCTGTCCATAACACTTGTTCCCAAAACGATTCGGGCTTGTTTAAATAGGACTTAGCAAACGACGATCGCATTCTTTTAGCCATCTTTCCCCAGTGTTGCGACTAACTGATATTTTATGATACTCTTTAAGCTCAATCGACACAGCTTTGGGTGCAATCAGAACATTTTCTTTAAATTTCCTCAGTATTATGCGGTCTTCAATAGGCGTTGTATTGCGTGGTCTTCCCGATCTGGTCATATTTAAAAGGGAATTCTTCTTTTATTTTGTTTATTTGCTTTTGCTGTTGTCTCCCTCATAAAATTAATTTGGTTACCTTTACTACTCTTAGTTTGGAGTCAGAAGCGGTGGTTGATCTTGCTTTGCGTTGTCAAAGTACTTTTGTCCACGTTTGTAGGTCAAAATAACTGTGCAATTTGAAACTCCGGTTTTGACAGGTACAAATGTGAATGAATCAACTGGAATCTTCAAGGGATCGGGAAAATATGGATGAAAATTGAATCGCTTGCCGACCACTACTATTTTTTGACGGGCACTGTATATCATATTTCTTAAGCCACTTACACTTATACATATGTACCTAAAACATTTTCCAATTTTCTTACAATTTACAGTGTAACTACGAAGAAATGATGGTTCGCTACAAGCAGCTTCTTACTTACATTAAAAGCGCCGTCACACGCAACCATTCGGAAAAAAGTATCAACTCAATTCTGGATTATATTTCTACCTCTAAAAACGTAAGTGTAAAGTTGTCTTTAAAAATTTCCTAAATAATAAATGTACAACAATTAAATGAAAACCTAAGAAACGAAAGCAACAGTCTAACGGCACGCTACAATGGGATACCCTTCGACCTATATTCCGGTGTACTTTAATTTGTTAAATTCGTACACATTGCGATTATGTACATACTTTCAAATTATTCTTGGCAGACGACGCACGCGCACGCGTGCCTCCCTTATTTACTGACACAAAAATTTGGTGTTATGCTCTTACTTTCTTAAGTAACTTCTGTGTTTATCCGATCGGTCCTTCGATGAAAAAAAGGTGTTGATATGTGAGATTTTACGCAGTCTAATAACCCTAAACATGCCTCAAATATTGCTAAGAAACGGCTCCATGATTTCAAACTTAATATTATTGGAGCACTTATGGGGAATGTTGAAGAAAGAATTGAAGGCATTAAACTCTTAAAGAAAAACTTTGACAATATTTCGCTCTACCATACTGACGCATACTGAATGTAAAAGTCAAATTGAATAAAATATTTTACCAAAATTGGTAATAATTAGCTGAAAGTACCTGGAAGTATTGAATGCATCCCTTTTTTTTAAATTCAAGGTGAAAAACGCAAAATATTTGCGAAATGGTGTTTCCAGCTCAAACACGGTATCACGCCCATTATAAAAAGATTCTCAAAATATCAAAATTCAAACCGACCCAAAACGTGGCGCATATTAAAGTACAGTTATCAGTGTTTTATGTTATGTCAATTTTTTGCATGTACAATTCATAATGAACATTGAAAATGGTAAAAAATGTATATGCATACAGTATTTCATTGGCCAACTACATAAGTACATATGTATGTATGTGTGTGCGATGGAAAGCAAAAAATGCTTGTGCATAGAAAAGAATTCCATGCGATCAAGTTTTATGTCATAACTTCTGTGTTTATTGTCCCATCGAATTGAATCAAGATCTGCCCCCGCAAATAAAAAATTACAATTTTCAATTCCATGTTGATAAAATATACATAGATTACTGAATAATATTAATTGGTACTGCTAAGCTTAGTTATTTCAAAAAAGAATATTAGTCTCTAATTTTTTTGAAATTAGATAAGCATATTGTCGCATTTTTGCGAAAGTATCGTATGTCGAAAAAGGCAAGGAAAGAGAATAATGAAATCAGTAAAAAGTGCGTCGTTAAAAAATTATTTATAAACAATAAAGTGCTGACAATATGGATAAAACAAAAGTACAAATGATAAAATAGAAACTCAATTTATCAGTTACTTAAATTATAAACAATAAAATGCCGACAATATGGCCAAAACAAAAGTACAAATGATAAAATAGAAACTCAATTTATCAGTTACTTAATAAAATGAGATTTTAATTGTTTTGCAGAAATGTGAGGCATAAGTTTTCTAACAATTTTTGTATTAAAATCGCAATTACGCTTAAAAACGACATACGACATTACCAAAAATGCGCCGAATGTATATTTAAAAGGCTTACAGTGTGCAGCGATAAGAAGCGCACATATGTGTCTCATCAAGATGGTTGAAATCTTAAAGACAAAATGCCGTTGCAACAGACAGATAGACGGACGGACTGATGGACTTGGCTTTGACTTCCCTGAAGATGAAAATGGTCTTTGACTTCCCTGAAGATGCTGAATCAGAATATGTATACTTTATGGGGTCGGAGATGTCTCCTAGGCTGCGTTGCAAACTCTTGCCTGTCTAAAAGAGCCGGATCGTACCGATATATCGTACAGCTGGATAACAAATTATCCACAAATTTTTGTAATTTGTCAAGATATTGCAACCAAATTTAGTACTTCAGATTTTTTCTGTATACATAATAAAAAAATAATTAAATTTCATCAATTCGGAAGAATACCAGTTCCCATTTTAGAAATAAATTGACTTATCAGTGCCAATCAAAGTTATATATAATATTCTGCACCATTATATATCATAGTATAGAAACGATCGGAGAGTATCAGAACCTGCAAGTGTATAAAACTTTCTAAGGTAGTCTTAGTTTTCGTTTTATATTAAATATGTACAGTGCCGGTGCATAAATAGTAGTTCTTGGTAACCATTTCGATTTTTATACATATTTTCCCGATCCCTTTCAAATTCCACTTAATTCCTTCACACTATTAAAGGCTGTAGTTGTAGAATATTAAGTTCTATTGACTCATCTCATCGCATTCTATTATTATTCGCATTTTTTCGTCACTCAGCACGATTTTGATCTAGTCAAAATTATAGTAGTGCCAGAAAACAAATGTTGAAATGATTTAAATATTAAATTATTGTGGAGCCCTATTATTTTATTGACCGCAGCTTTTTTTATATAAAATATTTACATAATTTAAGGTAAAAAGTGTTAAATTAAAATAAAGTCCACTTCCATTAATTTTCAGATGGCGCTGCTTCAAAACTTTTATGAGACCACATTGGATGCGCTTCGCGACGCCAAGAACGATCGTCTATGGTTTAAGACGAATACCAAGCTGGGAAAGCTTTACTTTGATCGCAGTGACTTTGCTAAGCTACAAAAGATACTCAAACAGCTGCACTCAAGCTGTCAGACAGATGATGGCGAAGACGATCTTAAAAAGGGAACGCAGTTGTTAGAGATTTATGCACTAGAAATTCAGATGTATACAGTCCAGAAAAACAACAAAAAGTTAAAGGCACTTTACGAGCAATCTCTACACATCAAGTCGGCGATTCCACATCCTTTGATTATGGGCGTAATACGTGAATGCGGCGGAAAGATGCACTTGCGCGAAGGAGAGTTTGAAAAGGCGCACACTGACTTCTTCGAGGCCTTTAAAAATTACGATGAAAGCGGATCGCCAAGACGTACCACGTGCCTTAAGTACCTGGTGCTGGCAAATATGTAAGACACTTATCTTGACTTGAAATCCAATACTTGTAAAATGTATTTCTTAGGCTCATGAAATCCGGCATCAATCCATTTGACTCTCAGGAGGCCAAACCGTACAAAAACGATCCAGAAATTTTAGCCATGACAAATCTGGTTAATTCGTATCAGAACAATGACATTAACGAATTTGAAACTATTTTGCGTCAACATCGCAGCAACATAATGGCCGATCAGTTTATACGCGAGCACATCGAGGATTTGCTGCGAAACATACGGACCCAGGTGCTCATCAAGCTGATCCGACCTTATAAAAATATAGCCATACCATTCATAGCCAACGCCCTTAACATTGAGCCTGCCGAGGTGGAGAGTCTGTTAGTATCCTGCATTTTGGATGAGTATGTATCTTTATCAATATTTGGTTAAGACAAAGTCCAACTTATAAATTTTGCAGCACTATCAAGGGTCGTATTGATCAGGTTAATCAAGTGCTGCAGCTGGACAAGGTGAACAGCAGTGCTGCACGTTACAGCGCGCTTGAAAAGTGGTCCAACCAAATTCAGTCACTGCAGTTCGCTGTAGTACAGAAAATGGCTTAGACTTAAGGGAACGATTAAACGCAAATTGAAATTATGGAAATCAAATGTATTTTTAATGAAACGATTTGCAGTTAAATCTTAGTTAATCAGCCCTAAAATGCATAGAATGTTTACAGATAAAAACTGGTATTTTGTACTAAAACTTTAATGGTTAAGGCTTCTCATTCTCAATCTGTTCTTTGGAATCCTATCATCGTTGTATATACACAGTTTACAATCAAAAAAAATAGGAGTGCACAGTCAATTGAAAAATATTGCAGTTTTGTAAATTTTTTAGTACACCGGCCAAATACGAATTATAATTAATAATAATTTTAGCGGCACACTGATTTTCAAGGCGTTACAAAAGCAAGTATGCAATACAAATTACAATAATTGCAAAATAACAATAGAATATTTAATAAATTGTTTTGGTGGTAAGTAGACCGAGCGTGCGTGACTGCAGATTTCGTTTTTGTAACAGTTTGACAAGGACATTCTTGTTGAAACTGTACTTTATATGGCTGCTCGCAGAACTCATTTAAGTTTGAAAATGCCGGAAAAAAAGTTTTATATTATATCATTCTAACAATGCATAGGTATATTTTAATAGCTCTAATTCTTTAGCAAGTACGTCATTTTATATCTGTCTACTTTTTCCTAGGAAAGCATAGGATAAAGTTGATTCATTCAACTTTTTTGATCAAATGGAAAAGACAAACAACGGTTATTAAGTTATTTCAACAATGTTTGAAAAATAATAGAAACAACATTCACACCCGGACAAAAAACTAAATTGTTTAATATGTACAAATATTATGGGCATGAAACCGACATAGAACACTGATACCAGTTCTTTATTGACCGCTATTTTTTGAGTCGATTTGGATTTAATATTCAAGGTATTTTGCTATAATTGGAGTGACCACGTGTTTGAGCTGAGAAAACACAATCCTTAATTAATATGAAATAGGCGTTTGTTAAAAAAAGGCATACATATAATACTTTCAGGTAAGTTCAGCTTAGAATGACCAATTTTGTAAAAATATTTTATTAAATATCTTATTGATCTGTTAAATTAAAAATAGGCCGCAGAGGTCACTGCAGATCTGTAGGGCAAAATATTATAATAATTCTTCATTTTGTATGGGTTTAGTGCCTCCAATTCTTTTTTTTAATACTGCCCACAAGTCCTCTATCGGATTTAAGTCCGAAGAAGGGACACTCCAATAAATTAAGATTCCACTGAAGAAATAAAGGAATGAATGAAGGAAGAAATACAGGGCCAGAAACATTAACTGCTGTTTCGTCTGTCATTTGGATTAATTTGTCTTCTGTTGGATTTAGGGAATCAAACTTAGACTCTTTTTCTACAATACTAATATGGAATTGTCGAATACAGCTTTATTATTTAGTGCAGACAGGCAACTTATGTCTGTCGGAGATAAATGTATATTGAAAAGAGCAATGTATATTGCATACTAATTGACGAATATTGTTTTACGGGGCTACTCATATCGATGTTTTATCTTTTTGCTTGTCGATATTAATTTCAACAATTGATCAAACTCGAATCGTTTGTCATTTATGGATGTGACTATATAGGCAGGGCTGCAATAAAACCACTCATAAAAGTACGAGAGATTAAGGAGAAATGAACGAAAAGAGCAGATAGATAGGAGGAACAATTTCCAGACAGACGAAAAAATAAAAGGACAGTTCTTTAAACACCTCAAACTTTTTGCTGTGCTACATATATCAGTAAAAATGCAGTGTCTGCTAAGGTTCAGGAAAGTTTCTCACAGTTTTTACAATGTATTACTATGTTTGTTTTCTAATATTAATTTATTTCCTATTCTTTATTATAAATATATTTAAACAATTTTCATAGTCCCTTTTCTTGGAGCTTAGACTAGATAGTTAAGGTTTGTAGTAGGCTAGAGGGTATGTAGATAGTATGTATACACATTGTATATATGTAAGTATAGCATATAATTGTGTATAAACATTATGCTTAAGTTGTTTTTCGCTTTCGGTTGGCATTCTCTTTGTTTCGCAACATTTCTCTAGCAAAATGAGGGCATGCAAATGGCGAACCGAGAGTGAGAATTAGTCGTATGCTAACGTTGGCAACATAAAGTGTTATTAAAAAGAAGTGTCCACTAAATTGTGCGTTTGTGTTTTACTTCAGGGATATTAAATATAACATATTATAGCCCTACAGTTTTGACATAGTATTCGGATTCGAAAGGTCAAAAAGAACATATAACGCATGGGTAGATCATGACACCCTATTATTTATTGGAACTCTAAAGAGTGTTCGAGTTTTTTGATGTTAAGTCAAAACACTGCCGTGATAGCGTAATTCTGGCCCAAAATACATATTACTGCATATGTGGCAAACCCAGATCATGACAAATTTCCATACAAATTGAAAATTCTAACTTTGTGCAATGTATTTAACAGGCAGAAGGAGGCTTATAAGAACCCATAAAGTTAATACATATTGTCTGCCTGTCTGTGTGAACACTTACATCTCAGCTATTAAAAAAGCTAGAGACACCAAACACCAATTTATTGAATAATATACGCAGATCAAGTTTATTTTTAATCTGGTATGTCACGCCCACCGGACACACAAATTGTAAAATTGCGATTATTAATTAAAGTATTTCAATCATTATTTTCTGCTTCTACATAGATATATATCTATATAGATGAATACCATATCCAATTATACCGCAAATTTCAGTCAAATAATATACACAGAAGTTAAGGTTAACATTTTCTATAGCTGCCGCTTTAGTTTTTGCGCGCTTGTTTGATCTGTTACTGTCGTACACTTAATACTATTGCCGACTGCACTCGATTGTTGTTCTCGTTATTTGTGGTATACCAGATACGACTTTTTTTTACTTTGACGTGAACATAGCTGGCTTTTTTCATATTTCAATGTGATGGGTCAGTAAACACAGAAGTTATTCAAGTAAATTTAGTGCCCAACATTTCGAGCAGCGCGCTGTAGCGCTGTGTACCTGCGCGCCTGCAACTGTTTTTTTGAGAGAGAATAAGAAAATGGCAGAAGACTTTGTCTTTGGAATCCTTAGTATATTAGTAAGTTTTTTAAAAACTGGGCGAAGGGTATCGTATTGTCAACCGTATCCGACTAGCGTTCTTTCAATTTTGTTTGTGGGCTTATCGGCAGGTTGTTCCTATGCCAAGTTTAGGTTATTCGGATCCCATTTTAATTAAATTCGCAGAGAAAACTACTGATGCAGTAAATATATTGTTTTACATGCTTAAAAATAATACGAATCGGACGATAGGTCGCTCGTGCAGCAATAATAAGTATGTTTGCCAAGTTTCAAGATAGGTTTGCGTAGGGGTAGATCGACTCCTCTGTTGATCCTAACCAAGTCTACAAAAGTTTGAAATGCTTTGAAGTTAGGAAATACACCCACGTGAGGTAAAAGGGGGCTTTGCTAAATACGGATTGTCCACGTTATTTACGACTATACACCGTAATGAAAATATTGGGCCGTTCAGTAAGGAGTTTTGTTTTTTTAGTGTAGTTTAAACTCGATTCATTTTTTCCCTTTCGATAGTAAAGCAGTAGAATTTGTCGAAAAAGTGTTTGATCTTCCATCTCCAATAGGGCACCAAGCACAAACTATCTCAAAGAATGTAACAACATTTTTCACAAACAAGTCTTACTGTTTTAGCTGTTCAAATATATAACCATATATCAAGAAGTTTTAGTTCCGATGTTGTTGTCAAATGAAACTACTTTCTGAACGACCCAATCTGTTCGGAAAACTTTGGTTTTCGGTCCAAACGGTCACTATGATCATCTATCCGAAGTTTTGGTGAGTAACCAGTTCCGTCAAATTAATAAACATAAATTTGATATTCCACCAATGTACCATTTAATGGTATGCTGTTTCATATGATGGACTCAGCATGTGATGTCCACTTCGTCCGACTGGAAGCTTCATAAACAAATAGTTGGTTTCACGAGTAGAAATAATTTTATAAAAACTGAAAGTGTTTTTAGATCAATTCATTTAGTTACAGAGGCGATGGGCGTCGCTTCTAAAATGTAAAACTTAAACTTCGACCTAACTGATGATCATTAGAGCCTTCTGGAGAATCTTTTCATTTTGTTCAGATGTTTGTAATGCATTGTGGAAGATATAACTATTTTAAATAACAATCATTGTGGTCGATCAGGCTAGGTCCGTGTCTCTGTGTGTTGCAACGCAGGGCTAATCACCCAATTGTAACATAGTCTTAGAGTCGGCACACTTGAATCTTATTATGTTTCCATTCATCGAAATAATTAGTTAAACTAAGATAAAACTAAGATTTTCGTACAAAATAACTATGTGCCGAAAATGAGAATTTTAACCTAATTAATATAACCAACTAAATCTAAACTTTAAATATAATATCACCTAAAACATTTAATATTGGCTGCAAGAGAAAAAAACGTTTCGAAGGTTACCTTTTGTCCTTGTTTATGCAATAGTATAATATTATATTTCTTATTAGATAATTAGTTTTTATGTAATACGCTTCCAAAGATTAGTTTAAATGTTGGGTGACACGCCCACCACCCGCAAATAAAAGCCTAGGTTTTACTATTTCATTTGAAAGCCACGTATTAAAGATACAAGTACAATCATGAAAATTTCAATTCAATTAAAACAGAACTTATTTGAATTGTTCCTATATTTCCGCTTTCGGGTGGGCTAGCATATTTCTTGAGTTTGTTCCATTTCGTTGAGTAAAAACGTGAGCAACAGTCGAGCGACACGCGACAGTAGGATGGCCTTTGATCTATGTTCCGGTGTAAATTTAGTTGTTTAAACTTGATGTTATTCTCATATTTTAATTAATATATTCTGTCGATCGATATTATAGTAATATGTATCTATCCTCCAAATTTCAATCCGATTACTATGTCAAAGTCAGAAAGTTGACGTTCAAACAGACAAACAGACATATAGACAGACTCGGCTAGTGATCCTGAGCAAGTATAATTTTTATGTTATATCTCCCATACCTCCTTCTGCCTGCCACATACATTTGCACAAAGTTAGTTTACTCATTTTTTAACGATTTTCAATATTCAAAGGATATAAAAAGTCCACCAAGTCTTTGTTTTAAACACACAGATAAAATTTATTTATTATAAAGTATTGACTAAACGGTTTTCACTGTTTCCGTGGAAGGTGCAGCTTTCGTTTCCATTGACTCCATGGTTGGAGGTTTCATGCATCGCATATGTATCCACGTTCGCAATCTGTAGATCCAGAAGAGAACAATGCAGAATATTAGGGCTAACACGATGCAGCCACAAACGCTTCCAATGGCTAATCCCGGCCTTTCCCAGTCCAAAATAAAGTATATGAAACGGTTACCCATGCTGAATAAGAAAAAAATTATTTCAATTGGAAATTTAAGTATTGTACATTTAACAAAACAATTATCAATTACTTACAAGTCTGTACCACCAGCCCAAAAGTAGATGAGCGAAAAGAACCCATACAGCAGACCCACACAAAGTGGGTACACGAAATGCATCAATCGTGTGGGAAAAGACACCATAAAACAATCAAAGATCATGCAGACGGAATTAAACGCATGCGCCCAGACATTGTAAAGCCCAACGGGACCATCGGACATGGCTGCATTTTAGTTTTAACAAGGTTAGCGGGTGTAGAAAATCTTATAATTGGTGCAGATACTCACTGGGATATAGTGCTACCCAAAAGACCAATGTGATCATCATAGCCAAAACAGTGGTCGTGTAGTGGGATCCCCAGAAAATTTTAAGCACCCAACTACCGGGTTCTAAAATTATAAATGAAAAATTAAATAAATTGTCACTAAGGACAAATTGGACAAAAGGACAAATTGGACAAAAGGACAAATGACTTTTTTCGGATAAATTGAATATAATATTTCATTAAATATATAATCACTTATTACAGATATTTATACTCGTAGTTTGAATTGGAGATATTATTACGAACTCACCGAAGTAACCGGGCCCTATGAAGTAAATACTAGAAATGATAGCGCTGTAGGTGCAGGCATAAGCGCATAAGATGAAGCCCCAGTTTGTGAGGTAGATGAACCACGTTCCTTCGTTGAAGTGTTGAATTAAGCTGCCCAGGACGCCACCTAAGAAGAAGAGTGCCAGAAGCCAACGGTAGATCAGCCAGATGAAGTTGCGCTCGCTCCGCTGCCATTGGGAGCGGCAGAACACGGCGGGTTCATCGTGATGCAGGGAGAATTTGTTGCGATGGAACTCGACAAGCATTGGCTGGCAACAACATTCGTTGCCCTTGTTGCGCATGATGGATGGATAAATTCGATGACGACGACGCTTGACAAGTGCTGCTAGGCCTGCCCAGAGCAACTGGGTAGATCTATTGTAAAATGGGAACTGACACAGCCAAGGCAAGAACCTGATACCTGGGCATTGTTTTCGTAAATTTTTCCGGTTGAATGGCAATTGATTCTTTTTGACTTGGCATGTGCGACGATTCTTATCGCGAGATACCACATACTGGATGTGGAAAGCCCAAATTGGCCGGTTTGATAACCGTCGAGCAGCAATTAGAAAAGCGATAAGGCTTTCCAACTTGTTTCTCCCTAGAAATAAAACTGATCTCTAAATGTGAAATCGGTTCTACATTTTTAATATACATTTTTTAACATTTTTTAGATAATGCAAATCAACAAAACAAAAAAATAAAAGTACCACACTAAGGAACCCTTGGACGAATATCAAAAAAATTTTTTTATCGAGTTAACAGACTTATAATTTCTAATAGCTGGCTCTGCATAAATTCTTTAGTTGCCTATAGGCAACACATACAGACACTCACATGTACGCACACTAAAGAAAGTAACGCGATTTATCTGTATGCTGATACCGGACGGGCAGACAGAAAGACAGACGTGCCTCAATCAGTTTGACTGAGGATCCTTAGCCAGAAGAAATTCATTTTATGGGAACTGCCCCGCCTCCTTGTGTTGTTACATACATTTGCACAAGCTTAGTATACCTTATTTTAACCATTTTCAATGATCGAAGGGTATATACATTGGTGGTGGAAGGGTGACTCAAAATGTAGTTGAATGTTTTACACAAGTTTTTGCGGTTTTGTGATAAGAAATCAAGGTGTTAACAGATAATAAAATTAGTCGGAAAGCTATAGTCAAACGTGCCTAACTATGATATACCCTGTACCCTGCTTGTTAAACAAAATTATGAATTTAAATAACATTAAAACAAATTTTTATTTTCATATATCGGTCTCCGGCAATCGGAAACAGTGCACTTAACCACTGTAAGACTAGTGGGTATCGACAAAGTTGCACTTTAAAACAATTAAACTGTGCAACTGCAGCGAAATTCGAAATTTTTAGAATGTTCCCATAATACGATGTTATTTTAATTTTACTTGTATCTCAAACGAGGAAGAAAGGCTATTTTCGGCCAGCTGCAAGTTTTATACCTTTGCAAGTTCTTACATTTCCCAATCGTTCCAATACTAGTTAAATATTATATAATGGTGCTGAATTGAATGGTCTTGTGTATATTCAATATTATGTCTCATTTACTTTGCACTGATAAATTAAGTTATTTCTAAAACCGCAATTGGCCTGCATAAAAAACCTTCATTTCGGTTGATCTTTCCTTTGGCAGCTATATGGTATGTATAGTGATCCGATTTAAATGAAACTATATAAAGAAAAATACCGTAGTAAATTTGCTTGCAATATCTTGACATAAGAGAGACATGGTTAGATGGACTCTTCTGGTGATGCTGATCCAGAATATATGTATGTACTTAATGGAATCAAGAGCCAAGTCGACAATATGCTGACAATATACCCTACTATTGCACAAAGATCAAGTTCATTTTAGATTTTCGTTACGCCACCGTAAATCAATGATTATTGTATTACAAATGTGATTTTAATGCTAACATAGCACGTTTACTCGGGGTATTTTACACAGAAGTGACTCAAGAAATATATTTATCGACGAACTGATTTCTAAGGTGCTGCCTGCAAGTATGCAATACAAAAAACACTATGCGCAGAATTTAAATATTCAAAAAATCGTTTTACCTTTGGGTATACCATATAACAGTCGAGCACGCTTTCGTTCTGGTTTTTTACTTATATCATGAGTAGTGATAAAAATAAAAACACAAAAAAACCACAATATAACACGGTACCTTAAAACACGGATGTTTCATAATAATTGGAGTGGCTAAGATATATTACCTCAAACTTGAGATTAACATATTTAATGGTGAAGTTTTTATGAATCTAGTAATTTTAAGTAAGAACTATGTTCCCTTCGTCGAATTAACTTGCGCCGTAGCATAAACCCATAAATTAAAGGTTTATATAGATAAATAGATTATGATATTTGCAAGTTCTGTAATGAAGTCATCGCGCTTTTAGATGCTCCCAGGTATCGACATTTAAACTTTATTAAATGATGACATTAATACAGAAAAAGACGAAGGTTATGACTCTGAAATTTTTGGATTAGGGGCCATTGAGTTGGAAGAAGAAATTAGTGACGGTTGAACATTAAAATAAGTAAATTCATACATAAGCATGAAATTAACATATATGTACAATTTTTTTAGCTGACACAAGCACTTGGTTTTTTTGCTTATACTTTCTTAAATAACTTCTGTGTTTATTGTCCGATCGCTTTGCAATTTCGAGAATACGTAGATATTTTAATGAGCTTAGTATATGTTGAAGTCAGAAAGTTGTATCTTTTATACAGCGCTTACAAATTGAGTTCAAAAACGAAATTATTGATTTGCGGAGGCGGTGGGCGTGGCACCTAACATTTGAAATAAACTTGATCAGCGTATAGTACACAAAAGTTTTCCTGCCAAATTTGGTAACTCTAGCTTTTATAATAGCTAAGATCTGTGCGTTCACACAGACAGACGGACAGACAGACATGGCTCAATCGACTCGGTTAGTGATCCTGAGCAAGCATATACTTTATGGGGTCTCCCACGCCTCCTTCTGCCTGTTACATACATTTGCACAAAGTAAGTATACCCTTTTTGGTAAAGGTTAAATAGCTGCCTGCGTCACCAATTTTTTAAAATTTTATTTACTGATAGGGCTATATTTGTCATGATTTTAGGTGAAAGAATTATTTGGCGGTCGCACTAGTTTTTTTTTATTGAATTTTGAAAATTATTAAATTTACATGTATTTTGTTGTTGCCTTTTTGTGCAAGGCGCCGGTGTGCCTGCAACAATTTCCGACAGTGTCCAATAAACCGATTCATTTGAAATGAAAACTGAGCAAGCAACAAAATTCAAAGTGTTTAGAAAAACAGCGCGCTGCAGGCAAAAAAATTTTGAAAAAATAAAATCGTGGCGCGATTTTACCTACATATATTTTGTACGGTCCCATTCTGATTGATACATAAATTTACACAAAGAAACACCCTTTGTTAACTATTTTGAATGGTCATTTGAGTATAAAATCAGAATAAGAACATTTCTATCGTGCTTTGAGTTATTAAAAAAATGACAGCAAAAGTGATCATTGGACCTAAGTCGAGTATAGCTTTCGTTATTTGTCTAAAATTCGTGCGCGCCAGCATTTGTTACTTGTTATACTGCGTTTAAGCAAAAGCTGTGTTAATAGAGAACATTCGCAAACAATTCGTTCGTTTGCAGTGAGCATGCTTCTCTTAAAGGGTCGCCGTGCTCAGCTTATCAGTGGTGTCGGTTGCTTGTTGATCTTCCACAGTGTTCAGTCGCTTCTGTCTTGTTGAACTGTGCACGAGTGCACCGCGCGTTCGACTTCGGTTGCCTCTAAAACTTCGATTCCGTCCATGTGTTCAGCTCATCATTTTATATCATTCAAGATCGGCCAAACCATCACGCCCTAAAAACCGATACATTCTGTGCGGAGCTCCCGAAGTGCCACGTGCCGTTCGAGGGCAGACACATATCTAATTACAGACTTATGTACATACATATGTGCATGTATGTGTGAACACATGCATTTACACTCGTATGACATATGCATGTGTATTTGCGAATTACGTTAATAGATATAACGTTACAAGTCAGTAGAAATACTAGTTAATACGCTTACATTAAAATCGTTCATAATGCAATTTTTGAAAAAGTTCGGCAAAAGTCTCAACAATGAGCTACGGGTACAAAACATCGGCTTCGAATGCAATCACGTGCACTTATTCTATAAGTCTTTGGTGAGTTTCACGAGCTTTGCACTTTCAAAGCCACTCATTCCTTACGGTAGGCGTAACTGTGTCATTAAAAGAAATATTAAATTTAAAAGACGATCGCAAGTAAACCCTTTGCACTCAGTCTGTGAAGGGCAACATCTGCATAAGTGTGTGTTTTTTTTACAAAATCGTTTGACTCATCAGTGCTGCCAGAACTCTTAAAGAAAAGAGAAGCTAAATTGTATGGAGTGTCAAGAAAAAAAGCTGATTGTATGGAGTTTCAGTTATTTTAAAAAAAAAGCTAGATAGAGAAATATATTTGATTCTGCCAGCAATTAAACCAGTGGTGCCCACCCATACAGTTAAGTTTTTAAATTGCGTTGGTGTGGTGCAAGCAAGCACGATGTCTGTTACGTTTTCTTGCTTTGCACTAAATGAAATGAATGAAAGCTAACTTCGCAACACTGTAACTCATACATACGCACATCTGTGTGTATGTTAACATGCCCACATACATACAATGTACATACATATGTACATATACATATGTTTATGTCCAATAAAAGCATAAAGTAAAACATACTCTGAGTAATTAGTACGGGGCGTTAGGGCGATATAAAGATAAGTGCTCTGCTGTTTCTTAATAAACTCGCAGCAACATATGTATGTATGTATGTATGTATGTACATTATTATGATACTATGATTATTATTAGGTTAAAGATGTACCATCATACATATGTATGTATGTACATATAGATCTATGCAAATATGGGTAAAGGTTAAATAGCTGCATACGTCACCGATTTTGTTTTTTTTTTAACTGATAGGGCTATATTTATCATGATTTTAGGTGAAAGAATTATTTGGCGGTCGCTCCTAGTTTTTTTTAATTGAATTTTGAAAATAATTAAATTTATATGTATTTTGTTGTTGCATTTTTGCAAGGCGCCAAGGTGCCTGCAACATTTTGTGACAGCACACTGTCCCACAAACCGATTCATTTGAAATGAAAACTGAGCAAACAAGAAAATTCAAAGTTTTTAGGAAAACAGCGCGCTGTTCTTCAACATACAAAAATCTTTGCTTGCCGCACACATATGATAGTATAATGTGCTTAACTGCCTCACCATGTTTGACTCAAAAAAATGTGCACTTATCCTAAAAATGCACTGAACTTTACCCATTTCGAAAAATTGATTTGTAAACAAACTATGACCTTGCCATTTATATGGCATTGCCAAGCATAAGTAAACGGTCAGTAAACGCAGTTTGGCGCCACGATCAAAACGAACACTATAATCGGTGGCGTCCTTTTCACTTTACTAGCAAAGAGTGACGATCTATAATAGCAACGAAAAAATGATGGCGGTTTTGCAAAGTCGAGCAAAAGGTGGCGCACTTAACTTATCTATTTGGAAGAGAAAACAATCAAAATTGCAACAAAATTCATGCAGTTATCCTAAAAATGCACTTATATTGAATGCAACTAAATTAATATTTTACAAACAAAATAGCTTTTCGTTGCACTAAAAAAGTATGATTCGACAGTTATCTGTAATGTGCAGTTAAGTGTTGAGGCAGTTAAGCACATTATACAATACTTATTCTGAAAGCATATTGAGCTATTAAACATCTTCGTTGGCGCCAGTCTGCCAACCAACGAGTTATAGTTGCAGGCGGCGAAACTCTCACCCAATATGCAACTCATAAAATAAAACATTATTGTGTTTAAATAACATTTCGTTTGAAAAAAAATACAAACGCTACAGTCAGGTGCTGACTGTATAAGGCCATGGATTATCTTAGAATCTTGTTAATTTTTTGGCACAGGCTAGAATTGATCAGTAGCTGAGTGGATTATGCCCCGGACTGTAAGGCCAATGATGTTGACCGTGTTCGGGGTTCGATTGCTACCGCGATCGGCATGTGAAATTGTTGGTTTTTCATTATTTTTCATTAAAATATTTTAAAAGCTCAATAACGCAATATATGTAATTAGAACTTAGTTTTCTTTCGTTGGTACACAACAGCAACTCCAAATCTAATTGTATTGTACATTTGTATGTACATACATGCGTGCAATAATGTGTGTTGAAGTGGGATGCCAATACATACATGTGGATATGCAGACATGTACATATGTATGGGCGTCCCACTCGCACAATACGGCAAAATACGGAAAGCGATGATGCGTGCTAAATATAATAAAAATAGTAAAGTTTATTTATAAATAAATAATATTATTTGTAACTATTATAATTTTATTGCACAATATAGTATGAAAACAAAATAAGGAAAAACTATTGTTTATTGAATTTTAATTAAATAATTTAATTTGTTTGAAGCGGCTATATCACAGCCCGCTTGACTGTAAGTTTTCTTTTAGTTTATTAGAATAAAATAAATAAACAAAATAAAATAATAAATAATTAATAAATGAAATTCGCACCCGCCTCAACCGGGAGAGTTGAGAGAGTTGAGAACACACATACACGTACTCTCTCACAGTCTTTATAATTTGCCGTCTGCCACTCGGCCATTGCCTTACTCCTTGGCCTATCGGCAAAGCTGCATTGTGAGCCAATTCTGTTACCATACAATGCAAATAAAAAGTTTAAAATGCTGTGTGTCTGACGCTAGATTTGAACTCCGGTATGCTTGCGTAAATTAGGTCTGCTTAAGTATACATATGTATATGTTCAAAATGAGTTTAATTCATATCATATCTCACTTATTTAATAGTCCGATTTAAATGAAATTTATACATAACGCCCGCGGCAAAGTATTTGTCATGTAAGATACAACTTTGGTTATTGAGCTAATATTGTAGTTTTTAAATAGTTATTACTGATTTACGGAGGCGGGAAGGGGCGTGTTCAAATGTTAAAAAAACTTTGAGACACTGCAATATATACGTATGTTGTCGCAAAATTTGATGACTCTAGCTCTTATAGTTTCTGAGATCCAGGTGTTCATACAGACAGACAGACGGGCAGACGGACAGACAGACATGGCTCAATTGACTCGGCTACTGATACTGATTCAGAATATACATAGTTTATAGGAGATGCCTCCTTCGACCGCCAAATAATTCTTTCACCTAAAATTATGATAAATATAGCCCTACCAGTAAAAACAAATTAAACAAAAAAAATTATATGTATGCATGTGTTTAAAAATATTCAATATATCATATATACAATATATATGTACATACAGTGAACATGCAGTTTGTTTATAAAAAAAGTCCTAAAAGTTATTAAAAAATAAATTAAACTCATCGTTTTTCTCAGTTTTTTATATATTAAATACTTTTCTTACATCCCAACTCAAAAAATATTTAATTATTTCATCGGAAACACTTAAACTTAAAATAAAAAAGCAAAACCTCAATTCTTAGCGCTCAACGCTTAATTGCACAAGAAAATAATTGTAAGAAAAAGTTGGAACATTTTTAAAATTAGTACTTGGTATCTAGAACCTTTTGCAACCGCTTAGGAATGGAATTAACCAAGTTTTCGCAACATGTCAATGGAGTTCCATTACTCAAGAAGTGCACTTTTGAGCTGATCTAGCGTGTTACATTTTTCCTTGGGAAGATCTCGCCAAAGATACTCACTAACGTTTAGGTCGGGACTCTGGGCAGGGGTGTGCATAACATTGGGGCAGTTATGTATTTACCAAAGCTCGGTAACACCCGAAGTGTGCTTGGGATTGTTGGCCTGGTAAAAGGCGAAACTATTTGCGAATTTATCTACACGTTCTGCTTTCAAATATTTAGGTGTCCATATTTATTCATAATACCATCTATGAAATGCAGATGCCTACTCCCACACTGGACATACATGTATCTGGACCACAGTGGTTCTCTCACCGCCATGCTTTACGGTGTTATTGGGGTAAAAGTCGTCATTTGGTTTACGCCACACAAACATTTTACCATCTGACCCACGTAAATTAAATTTGCTTTCATCAGTAAATAAAACCGTCAAATAGTATACACTCATTACTAAAAATAAGATTTAACATTTTTTTAAACACTTATTTACCGTCTTTCACTTGTTTTTAATAAGTATTCATTTGCAAATTTTACCCGGCTACTTTTGTTTTTGGGGTGATAAATGGCTTTTTCCTGCCAACTCTACCATGATAATCAAACTTATGTAAACTATTTGGAACGGTGTTTAAGGAAACCAATTTTCCAGTCTGAGTTTGTAGTGATATTTGTAATTCCTTGGCCATTTTTAACGGATCCTCCTTAATTTCATTCACCATAGAACGCTCTTCCCGGACAGTTAAAATTTTGTTTTGGCCCTCTATACTTTTCTTAGCCAACCGAAATTCATCACGGAAACTTTTCATAAGTTGAATTGCACAGTTGACTTGCTTTTGCCGACCAATTCGGAAATTTCTCTGACTGTTTTTCCCTCCAAGTTAAGTTTGACAATCAATTGCCTAAGCTCTACATAGAAATGCTTTCCGTTTGGCGCCGTCAACTTACTTTTAATTTATGAAATTAACTTTTCTTTTTCTAATTCTAAATGCTAAACAGTCTCCTTTATTCATATGAAAACGTTACCTCTTCCATCTAAATTCATTCCGCAAATCATGTTTATAGTGGCAACATCCTCCGATTCATTGTATGACAGCTACTTGTACGATATATCGGTCCGGCTCGTTCCAACTAACATGTTTCAAGCGTGCAGCAATAAGAAGCATGTATGCCAAGTTTCATCAAGATACTTCTAAAACTGAGAGACTAGTATAAGTTTTTATACTAAAAACTAAAAATTGTAAACGAATGCATCAAATTTGTTAATTTTCTTTAAAATGCAACATTTATTTAAACCAATTCTGTAACATTTTAAATTTAAAAAAAATGGACTAATTTTTTTTAGAGAAACGAATATTTGTAGCGGCCCGCGTTAAGGTGTTGTTGTTATTTCACTCAAGGTGTCGTACTGTGTCACAATACTGACAATTTAGCATTTTGTTTTTGCTTATAACTCCTAAAAAACTTAACTCCTCCATCCACCGCGGTCGGATTATCCATTAGTGGGGCCATCATTAGGGAGGTAAGCAGAGATAAACTTGCAAAATAAAAACTGTAATAAAACCGCCTTTGGAAGTTCTTGTTTTTAAGACAATTAAGTACTCCTTTTTCAAGCATATACATATGTATGTATGTATGTTTTTTTAGAAGTGAGAAAAAATTGTTACGAACCACGGTTTATTCTCAGTGTCGTAATATGATACAACAACATTGGCGATACCTTACCATGTCTTACATATTTTCAAACAAATGTACGTATATTCGATTTATCATTAAGCAGGGTATTTGAAAACGAGAGCAACAGTCCAGCGCACTTGATAGTAGGTACCTTCCGCCTTTGTTGCCCTAAAGAGTATATAGCTGTATGATACTCTCTACCCTTTAATACATGTAATAAATTGTTTACATAATACATATAAGTAAAGCCTGTTATATAAAATAGAGGCGTGCTGTAAATCCTCCCCCTTAAACACCCACGCAGGGGTGACATTCAGAATTTCAAGTAAACAAGATCTGCGTACAGTTTACAACAACTTTCATATATATGTATACATATGTATGTATACTTTAAGGGGTCTTCTACACCTCCTTCTGATTATTACATACATACCAATTTCATTGCTCGAAGGGTATGAAGATAACGAGCGACAAAAAGAAATTATTTTATTTTTAGTTCAATGTTATTTGACAGCATAGTAAACAATTAACTGATACATATATATGTATTGTACAAGTAAAAGTATGTACGTACATACATACATATGTATTTTTTGAGTTAGAAGATAACAACACATGTTACATGAGCGCTTATAATTCGAATGAGCCATACCTACGCAGCAACATTTGAAGCCCCAAATCAAATTTCGCCCCTTTACTTATGCGACTTATCAGTTGTCTCTATAATTGTTATTCTTTCAACGTCTTGAGTCATCGAACTTATTTTGATTCCGATATCGCCTCAGACTTTCCTTCCGATTATAGTTCCCTGAAAAAACAACGTAATTTTTTTAAGGTCGCCATATACTAAATATTTTTTTGTAAATGTAAGTATTAAATGCAAAACAAACACTAACGCGCGTGTATGGCTACGTCATCAGAAGCAAGCAGATAAGCAATAGTAGGATGAGATTAGAGATGCCGGAAATATATATATACATAACATGCATACGTATGCATGGATCGTATATGTACTTATGTATGTGCTAGCAAGTCAAGGCGTTGTTCTATGAGTGTTTTTGTTGAAATATAATCGAAGCTAATTAAAAGGATTTTAACGATAGCTTAGGGCGTGCCCTATTGACATCATTACATCGTTTAAGATAAGGTAATCAGATAATTCTAAGTTATAAAACTTTGTAATCAGAGGAGAAACACAGTATCGGAATAGGTCTAACATTTGAGTACTTATTATTCTCCGTAGATCCAGTGTGTTTTAAAAAATAAGCTACAATTTTGTACAATGGTACAATGGTGTATTTTTCACCTTTTCAAATTGAAGGAAAAGTTTGTTGATCGGATAGTTTTTACTGGCCGAACAACTGGGTTACGGGTATATAATATTCGAGCACTCGCTACTGTAGTTTTTATTCCCTTTGACCATTGAAAACGGTAAAAAAAATGGTATACTAAGGTTGTGCAGATATCTGTCAGTCTTGAACGTCAAGAATTTAGTTTTCATAATTTTTGGCATTTTAATATATTTATGTTGTACTTATATAATAACAGATGTATTATATGTATGATATGTGTTTGCGTTTGCAATTGAGCTTCTGATTTTCTGTTTGTTTACCCTCTCTCTCTTTTTCGCCAAAAGCAGCTTGCGCGAAAATCAGTTCTAAGCGCTTCTTAACTATGTTTTAGAGGTAGTGCATGTGTGTACGATAAGTTAAGATATTTATCAGTTCCACTTGAAACGAGTAACTTTAAGCTTTACACTTTGCCCGATTCGTCCGAGCTAAGTTATTGTAAGAATCAAACTGAACTCTAAATACAAAATGATCTTAATCCAAAGCTAGCACTGTCACCTAAATATTCTGACCCAGCGCTTTGCCAAGACGGTTATATTTTTTTACGGATAAATTATCGCAACAAGAATGTTTATTAGCTACGGGAACTTAGTGTGATCAGGGAGCATTGGGCTATTGTTAACCAAGTATGTTAATTTGTGCATTTTGGATTTTAATTTAATAATCATCGCAAAAAGAAACTATTTTATCTTTTAGCCCAGTCATTATGACCTAGAGTTTATTTCGTGATATATGACAATATTATTAAGATTCTATTATGTTTTGTATCTTATCTGTGTATCACCAAGAACACAAAAGCTGACAGAAACTCATAGTCGACCACTTTCTACTTTGTCTGCTACCTCAAGACAGTAAGAAACTTGATACACCCTAATACGATTAGTTAGTTAGTGAAAATGAATGAAATAACTATCATACACTTTTAGAGTGTATTTTTACTTTGTGCAGTACTTTGGAAAGCACCTTAGGAGGCATCGCCGACCGAATAAAGTATATACAAAATATTCTGAAACACAATTAATAGAAGAGTTAAACTAGAAATATAGAGTTTAACGAGACTTGGAGCGCAAACTGCTTTTTGCGAAAAAGAAACAGAGGGTAACAAATTAAAAAGCATAAGCTCAATTGCATTCGCAAACACATATACATGTATGGTACATATTTGGTACATATATTATGTATGTATGTACAAGGATAGACAGACGTAGACATTTACACAATATTTGACTACCCTTTTTTGACCATTTTCAATGTTGGAAGGGTGGAAAAATATGACAAGTAATGTTCACAAAGCGGTGAGAGCAGATTAATAACTTTGATATTTTTTTATAGCTAACCCGTCGTGATCCGATTTTCCGTAACCCATTTAATTTGAGGGCTTTCGGATACATAATGTTCGTTGTCTTTATGTTACATGTGGCGTGTATAATAATTCATCTAAAGGTTTTCCGACAGGTGAACAGGCTACATTTAGCTATTTATGTGAGAAGTCTTGATAGTCGTTCCAAAAGCGTGTCGTAGATCTCAGAGACCTCGCATTCAGAGACTATAAGAGCTAGGACACACTCCCTTCCGCTTCCGTAAATCCATAAAAAACCATTTGAACACACAGATCTAAGCTATTATAAAAGCTAGAGACAATAAATTTTGCATAAAGTTTCCTGTATACGCAGTTCAAGTTTATATGAAATGTCGTATGCCACTTTCCGCTTTCCCAAATCAATAATTACAATTTTCAAGTTGATTTGTAAGCGACGTATTAAAGATACAACTTTCTGATTTCAACATGTAGCTTAGCTGACTATAATATCTATCTCACCTCCAAATTGCAATCCGATCGAACAAGAAGTTATTATTCTCCGACGCCTCCTTCTGCCTGTTACATACATTTTCACAAAGTTGATATTCCCTTTTTTAACCATTTTCAATGGTCAAAGGGTGTACAAAATAAAGTGCTTATCTTTAAAATTGAAATTAATGCCAACATTTTGGACTTTTATTCTTAAATTTGTTTTTAAAATAAAAAATAAATAATAATAAATAAATAATATTAATATTATTATTCTAAGTCGTACATGGGTAACTGAATGTTAGTTTCTTGATTTGATTCTTCGCAAATAATAAAACTATCATATAGTTGGGGATCGCAAGAGGAAAAGACCTGCAAGGGTATTAAACCTTCGGAATGCCGAAAGTAGCCTTTCTTTCTGGTTGATACATTTAATCATTCCACTCACTTTTTGGCTTATTTTCCTTTAATGGTTACTATTCGAATTACATATAATATTAGAGAATGTTATAAAATTGAAAATATATAAAAAAAAACCTTGATTTATGAATTATTGTTCCCATAACTGCTATAGTTGCCCAAAAATTATCAGCGTGCAAGATAGCTGAAAAATTGTGAGACTAGTTTGCATTGCAACAAAAGGAATCACGGACAGATGGATGCGACTAGTTCCTCTGTTGATACCGATTCAGAATATGTATACTATTGTGTATGGTACATATGTATGTCTCCTAATGTGTGTTGCAAACATCTGGTTAAAGTGAATATAAGTACTATCTTCAAGGGTTTAAAAACCAAAGCGATACTTTGCGACGTCGCGAACAAAACAAATTAAAGAACGCTCAAAAATAAATGTTTTTTTCTTTAAAAAACATGATCTTATAAGGCTGTTAACAAGAAATATTAACTTGTTGGTAAGGAACTTTTTATCTTATCACTATAATATAATCGTATACATGTATATATATGTATATATAAATATATATGAAGGTTATTTAGGTTTAGGTTTTATCTCATCTGGTTGAAAACAAAAAAATGATAAAACTCGCCACTGTGCGTCGCGACGCGTCAACATCAGTGCAGATGCTCTTATGCAGCGTTGTTCGGAAATATGGATAATTATAAAATGAGATTATGTTTCGAAATATGAAATAAAGTTTATCTGTAGATATATAAAAAGGTAGGTATAAAAAGTTTCTGAAATCAAATAATCAAAGTTTCTGAAAACAAAAATTGTCGACTTATTTTTCGAGATAAGAACAGCGAATATTACGGTTCAGCAGGGCTCGTTTTGATTTAAATAATGATAATTTATAATTAAAAAAATCCATACATTTTCTTTAAAATGAGTGATCGCAAACGATTTAATCACTTTTTATTCGCAGTGGCAAAAGAATGATGTCAGCAAATTTTATTTGCTATACCGCTGGTTGTGGGCGCTTTTCTTTCTGGCCGTTTACATCGTATGTGTTATACTGCAGTTCTGCGAGGGCAAATTCTTTATTTACATGACAAACTGGGGATACGGACTGGCAACCGTCACCATGCTAATTTCCGCCGTGCAGGTCACACGATGGCATTGCGATCTTCAGGGCGTGCGGAGTCTGGTGCATGAGTCAGGGCAGAAGGCGCGCACGACGTTGGGACTCAAAATCTATTGGTGGCTGTATAATGTGTCACTACTAATGGCACTGATCATATCCACCGTTTACTGGATATTTCTAAATGGACGCATGAGTAAGTATACATACATATACGATCACATGATGCACAAATGCAATTTGTGTAATTTTATAACAATTTTGTGTAATTGTGTACTTAGACAAACCGACGCGATTTCCGGCGATAAGCATCATTACGCATGCGCTGAATACGATATGTATGCTGATAGATTTTATGATCGTTGCAATTCCGTTGCGACTTCTGCATATGGTACACACGATGTTAATGGCAATCGCTTTCTTTGTTTTCACCTTCATATATCACTTATGTGGCGGCACCGATGAGTATGTGAATTTGCTAGTATTTATTAATATATAATAAATAAAATGATATTTAATGTGTCCCGCAGATTTGGCAACCCCTATGTTTATCCTATACTGGACTGGAACAATCCAATGCGCTGTATGGTGACTTTTGGCGGTGTCTTCCTCGTGATCATCTGGTATTGGCTGCTCCTCTTCGTTGCTCACAATCTTAAACAGGCTTTTAATCGGGCGTTTAGTATCGTCTGGACGCCGCATGCTGTGGGTCTCATTTGAGTCGTTCCCACAGCGTAAACTGCACTCAAGTAGACTCAGCATTATGTTCGACGTTTTGTTATGTGTATGTAGTATGTAACATGCATACACAGGCACAAACAGACGTTCTCATTACTCATCATTGCATATATTTAAATACAGATGTATGTTTCTATGGCACTTCGTTTGCTGAGCTAAGTAAATTATTTATTTCATTTCATTTCGTCAAGTGAGTAGCATAAAGCAAGTAAGTTCGTTTTGGTTCCTAAACAACAATAGAAAAACTGTGGTTATTTTTATCGCACTAAACAATTAAATAAAATTGGATACTGTTCACCCATTAAAAAAAATCTTCGACCTCACCAATTTATTTACGTTATTTAAATATTAAATTAACCAAGTAAATAGACAATATTCGACTTCGGGATCGAGTTCGGCAAATCAAAAAACTTAGTCAAAGACATATCGCATGACCAAGTCGTAACCATGATAATTTTTTTTGACTTTGAAAACATGTTTCGAGTCATTGGAGGTTAAGTCGAATCTCTGAAATTCAGGGTAAATTCTAACTTCGAAATTAGACTTACCATAGAATATCGAAATAGTCCACATCAGGATTATATATCTTTTAAGCGATGTTCATACGTTTTTCGAGGTTTAGTCGAAATCCAGATGTGAAGACGTAAATCCGACCCTTAATTTTTGATAAGAACAATTTTAACCAGTAAGAAAAGCAACAGTCGCGCTGCGCGACCTATGTTGACCTATTTGTTAAATTCATACACATATATGGTACATATGCACATGCTTTAAAATTATTTCCAACAGATGGCGCTGGCGCTTTGCGCTCGCCTGCCTCCCTTGTTAGCATTTGCAAGCACTTGGTTTTATGCACATACTTCCTTAAATAACTTCTCTGTTTACTGTCCGATCGGATTGAAATTTCAAGAATACGTAGATATTTTAATTAGCTTAGTATATGTTAAAGTCAGAAAGTTGTATCTTTCATACAGCGCTTACAAATTAAGTTCACAAATTATATTATTGATTTGCGGGGGCGTGGCGCCACGCCATCACATCTGGATTTCGACTAAACCTCGAAAAACGTATGAACATCGAAAAACGTATAACATTTGAAATAAACTTGAACACAGGAGTCTTCCTGGCAAATTTGGTAATTTAAGCTTTTTTAATAGCTGAGATCTGTGCGTTCACACAGACAGACGGACAGACAGACAGACAGACAGACGGAGAGACAGACGGAGAGACAGACAGACAGACAGACAGACAGACAGACATGGCTCAATCGACTCGGCTAATGATCCTGAGCAAGAATATATATACTTTATGGGGTCTCCCACGCCCTTTTCTGCCTGTTACATACATTTCCACAAAGTTAGTATACCCTTTTTTGACCATTTTCAATGGTCGAAGGGTATAAAAACGTACACAACTGCTTGCAATAAATACGAATTTTGTTACAAACATTTGGTGGCTCTTTTAGTGTCTGAGGTATAGACACTCATAAAGACAGCATATTACTAAGTGTTTTTGGCAGAAGGAGCCATTTCCAACACCGAATATATGTTCAGAATATTCGATATAGCCGAGTAAATATACTTTTGTCCAGCCAATGAATAAAAGGCTGGCAAACAAATAGTAATAGAAAATAAATATGCTCCGATATCAATGCAAGCTTTTGCTCTTTTAATACATTTATTGTTGTCTCTGTCATAAAATTAAAATGGATACCGTGACTTTTCTCAGTTGGGAGCTTGTTTGTTTTAGAGTTGCTCCAGATAAAAGGCAAACTGTAAGTGCTATTTTTAATATACAAAGTTCGCTTTCCGTGTGCATATTTTTGAATATTTGGTGTCGAGCCGATTGATCGCACATTTAATAATTTATATTTAAATAATTTTTGAATGGCTGCCACTATAGGTAGTAGAACATTGGTTTAAAATAAAATAAATACACATTTTAACAATAAATAGATTTTATTTTTGAAGCCACCGCCTCTAAGTATGCAATAGAAAATACGCTAATCACAAAATTTACATTTATTAAAAATAATTTTGGTGGAGTATCACTTGACGGGTATATAACAGAGAACACGCGCTTGTAGCTTTCTTACTTGTTTTTAAGTCAATCGTCTTAAAATATTGTCAAGATCTCAGAAACCAAATTGATTGTTTACTTCACATATATAAAAATCATCACTTTATACACTGCGTGAGATACATTTTTCTATGAAGCCCTTTTTGCAAACTTAATGAATTGAAAAACCAATCAGTCAAACTGAATACCTCAGAAAACACAGCTCCATCCGCCGTATAACCGAACTAAATGCCGACCTGTCTGGCAAGGTCCCTAAAATGCAAAATTCACCGCTAGAACACAAAAACATGAAAGAAAAGTTACGCACAGCTTACCAATCGTTTTATACCCTTGCAGACTTTGTTCCCACTGGTTGTTTGCTTGTAATTATACAGGATGGACTCATCTCATATTGTTCATCGGTTCTCTATTTGTTCTTAAATTTACTTTATCAGTATTTATTGCAGAGCATTGACAACCATAAGAAAATCCCAAAGTGATCAGAGTTAATGATAATTTTGTGTATGTACATATTTATGTAAACAAAGAACTTTCTTATTTAAGTTATCATTTTGATGGATGATCAGATTGGCCTGTTGTTTGTTTGATAATGTTTTTATTTCGATTGAGTATTCCTATAAAAACTATATGACTATTAATTATCACAATAAAAGAAGACATACAATTGAGCAATAATGCAGAAAATTTCAGAAATTAATTGAGTAGGGTATTGTTTTAAATATATTTGTACACCCTTCGATCACCGATTAAGCATTCTATTTGTAAACGATATGTTGTAGAATCTGTGTTTTCTGCATTGTTATATAGTTATGTGTCTATAGTGTGTACCTGTGCTCTCTTCGGACAGAAGACTTTGTTGTTGACAATGCTTAGTACATTTGTAGCGTTGTTCAAAATGTTGCGAACGACTAAGGCTTTCGTTAGTTGTTTGGTACTTATATAATAAGGAGGATGTAGATATCCAAAATAATTCATATTATAATATATAAAAAAAGCCAAAAAAATTCAATCTTTGGTAGATCCTAAGATTTGTGCATCTATATGTTAGTTGTCCGATTTATATATAATATATAAGTATCTAATTATACAATACATATATATTATATAGTAATAGTTCCATTAACTTTTTATAGCAGATAACAATACATGTATGTTATATAGGCTTTAGGAGGGAGTTTTCTTTTTTTGTGCGTTGCAAACAACCGGGAAAAATTAATATATCCGCAAAAGAGTATATCAACAATACAAAAGTTAATTGATGACGCACCACATACATACAAACTAGCACACACTCACTCACTCATTCCCTGGCACACACTCATGGCGCGCCAACACTAATTGGCAGTAATAACAACAATAACAGCAGAAACAACAACAGAACTGCCAGTTATGTAGACACACGAAGTCGATTTGATAACGGAGGGAAAACTCATTGGTTATGAAACGACTGCAGTCAGGAAATGCGGACGAGGTGGGCCTGTGGGCGTTGAGAATGGACGTAACAGAAGGCAAATCGATTCTGACATAGACGAACATCAATCAATCAATTAAATGCCCGACTGCAGCTGCAGCATTGGTCAACCCGAAATAATCATGGACATTGAAAAAACTGTTACAAACTTTTAGGCGCCTCCAAAGAGAAAAGGTATTCTTACATTCATGTGGTATGTTAATATGTACAGATACATATGTGTGTATGTATATACATACGTATTTACTTGCGAAGTTGTGAAAAGTATGAGATGAGTGGGTGTTCAAATATTTGATCAATGGCATCAATTAATTATTCGCAATAATTCGAAAATTGTTTTATAAAATAATATAGAAATTATTACTCTTAATAATTATACTCACTGTCGTATAGAAAATTTAAAGTTTCTTAAGACTCCGAACTTTTTCATTACCCAGAAAGCGACTTATTTGAACCTGTAATGTCTAGGTCCGTCTGGCAGTTTGTGACACCTCATTATTTTCCCAGCTTTTGTGCTTAATTATAATGAAACTTGGAACAGCATACCACACACTGACTTTCTGTGCATTATCTGCTACTTGAAGTATAATTCTTCTTTTGCTACATCTTAGTTAAACACATTTACACTCGAACTGCTACGGAAATCCAACATACTCGTATTATCAAGAGTGCTTACTTTTCCACAGATCAATCAGTAAATCTGCTTTATACTGATTTAAAAAAAAAACAGTTTTCCTTTTTTTTCAACCGAAAGTTGATGTAACAGGCAGAAGGAGGCTTGATGAACACAGAAAATATATATTTATTGTTAATCAGCAACAACAGCCTAGTCGATATATCTATGTCCGTCTGTCTGTCTGTCCGTTCGTATAAAAACCTAGATCTCAGAGACTACAAGAACTAGGGTGTCAACATATTATTATTGCACGCAAACCAAGTTTATTTAAGATTTTGGCCACGCCTCCTTTAGCACCCGTAAATCGATTAAAACCGAGTAAGCCTTTACGGACAGATATGTCCTTTTGTCTTTTCGTCTAGCCTGAAAAACCTCTAAGTCGTACTATCTGGAAATGTAATCCTGTTTTATTTCTCAAATAAATCGTATTTTTAATATAATTTTTATGTAATTGTTCTTAAAGTCGACGATCAACAACGTGGTTTGTAAACAAATCTTTATCCCGATTATTCAATATGATTGTCAATCATACAAAGGAACATGTTCAAGGAACAAATAATTCAGAAATTCTTGTTAATATTTGCATATTTTGATTAGACCCATTAGAATATTATATTTTATACAATTCTAAAGTGCTATGTTCTTTTGCTCCACCCTACTCCCATTCGGATAATACCTTTCGAGTCCTGTTTAGCCCGCTACTGGGATTTTTCTTACAGCTAACAAAAACAGTGCGTGTGTCGGGCGGAGGCTCTAGTGCAAACTAAACCAACTCGGTTTATCCGCGGGTCGAATAAGAACATTAAGAATGCTTGCCAAAGTTATAAAAATTACAAGAAATAGCTTATCAAAAAATAAAACTGAAAAAAAGGGGAAGATTAAAGAGAAGGGGCAAGATACACTATCCTCTCTTAAGGGACTACACGTGTTGTAGTACTTTAAGTCTTTACCCACTATACCTACGAGTTCTAGTATCTAGCGACTCTTTAAGTGCTTCTTCTTCTTTATATAGCTCTTCCTCTATTTGTTATGTCAAGCCCTGGTGCCAATTTAAATTCCTTCCAAAAATCCCTAATATTAGTGGTTTCCCTATAGAACGAATTACGAAGGGTTTTAAACGTTTCTCTTTTATAATATTCACAGTTATATGTTTGTATTTTGGGTTGCTGAATCCGAGCCCTGAGTTTAAATTTCGCCGTCCCGTCTGCATTTCGATTTAACCTCAAGAAATTAAAAAAAAATTGGAGCTGTAATGTCTCTATCGTTCTAGGGGTGTCGATAAGCCATACTTAAACTACCTATTCGACTACTCACAACATTGGTAGTTACCCTAGTCACCCTAGGGGAAGCGAGCCACTAAGCATCAAAGAAATTGATAGCCAACTTTTCGTCACTTTTTTCGTGTACGTTTTCTGACTATATTTTCGATTATGCATATTTTTGAATATTTTTCTGAAAAAGTTTTGCTTTGTTAAAGATAAAATTATTTTAGACAGATGTTAAGAATTCACAGGTAGTGCCAATTGGAATATTTTTTGGCAAATCCAATCCTTAACCAAATCAAAGGCGAATTAAAACAAATGCTTTAAATTGAATTGAGACCGACAAAAAGTGTATAAAAATAGAACTTAAAGATTATGATAGCCTCTTCATGAGTACATAGATAAGAACTTTAGTCATGGGTACTCTTTTCACCTACCCATTCATGGTAACCTTCTAAAGTACTCTTACTTTGTTGTGGGTACTCCTTTTTCTTGCCCATTAATGGGTACCTACATAAGAACTCTAATCGTGGATATTCAATTCTAGTACATATTTACATAAGTACTTTAATCATGGGTACCCAATTCTTTACTTAATGGTAAACGATGATTGCGGACTTTGTATACAAAAAATAAAATAATAAAACACGTTGCTTAGGATTTGTAAAGTAAGTAGTCCCTTAGTAAGTTCGTATTTTACCAGCTATGAACTAGAAATATAGGGGTAGCTTTGCATTATTTTTACTGCTTTAAAAACGCGGGAAGAGGCGTGGCCAAAATTTTAAATCGACGTTAACTGTATTCAATACATAGGTACGAGTATTGTTACAAAATTTGATGGCTCTCACACAGTCGGACAGACAAACAGCCAGACGTGGCTATATTAAATTATCTGGCTTATACACAATATACAGAATATTAGATTAGCTTATGGGGTTACAGATATTTTTTAGTTTGTTGCATACATTCCGACAAGCTTTAATGAAGTAATTTATTTCAAGTGATTTGAGTGCTTATTTTGCGCGATGCTAAATCTTTCCATCTGTGGTCGGGCGTGTATTTGTCGTGACAAGGTTTACCAACACCATAAGTTATCGATACGAACTGATTGCCAAAAGAACCACTAACTATAGTCAACCAATGCATTGCTATGTATTCTATTATTTTATAAAGATTTGTATTATTATATCTTCTTGTGTGCGACAATACTAAGATTACTATTTATCCCATAGCAACTACATATGCAAAGTACATCAGTTACCACAACAAGTAAATATAAGCTAACAGCAACTGAAAAGAATATATCATCATCCTGGCCGTTCAAAGGACATGTTACGCATACCTCAATACAAGAAATGGTATGTGTGAGTAAAACCCACAAGGCCCTAAAATTGAAGATGGGACAAACTAGCATTAGCTTCTGCCAAGGATACGTAGAGGATATTAAATGACAGGACAAATGGCAAAGTCCTTTTTGGCTACTCCTTAAAACCTCCATCTCCAGAGCCCCTGTTTCTGTGGGTCTGTAGCAGGTACATGAAAGTAAACAAAAAAAAGCTAAACGAGCAAATCCCGTGAACAAAACCATGAGACAAACAACAAACAGCTGCAGGTTAGATTTATAACAAGTAACAAATGCTACAGTCTATTGCCCCCCGACAGAGAGATACCCTTCGACCAATTTTAAAATACCTTAAAAATAGCTTACAAGCACGTTACCACTTTTACATGCAAATATAAGTATTGGGCGTCGCATCCAAAATTTAAAGAAAACTTGAAAAGCGGTTGGAATACGCGAACATCACTTGTATCTCTAGCTTCGATTTATAATTGTTGAGAACTGTGTTTTCACACACACGGACAAAGAAATACAGACAAAGGAACATAGCTTAATCTACTCGGCTGGTGGTTCTAAAAAGGATATATAAAATATGTATACTTTTTGGGGTCTGCCACTTCTCCTAACATATTTACAAATTTAGTATACTCTATTTTGACCATTAGGAAGCGTATACAAATACGAGTTGATACGTATGTGTGGAGGTGTGTTTGATTGTCAGTGTATACAATGGGCCAACAACAGAATTACAATATGCTTTTTTAAAAATTAGAAAAACAACGTGCAATAGTCAGGGCGACAGGACAATAATACCGTGATGCTCACGATAACAATGCGATGGGTACGGGATTCCAACCAAGTGAACCAAAGATAAACAAAAGCACAGTCCAGGGACGTGGCACTGAAACGGAGTACAAAAGACCAGCGACAAGATGGCAAAAGTCGCTGGCGCGCCTCTGTGTGGCTGACAGTTACATTTCGGTGAGGGGGTGGCGTATATGTTGCAACACGCAGAATGGCATTGAAGTTGTTCCTACGCGTTGTCCCATGAAGCTAGCTCGATTTCTGTGCATTTCATTTATTTTCAAGTCACGTATCCTTTTTAATCCTGACAAGAATATTATTTCCATAAAAAATGGTACGCAGCTAGCGTTGGCGCTCCGCATCGTCCTTAGCCGTGGCGCCTTCGTTTCGAGCAGACATACGCCATATATGCCACAGCTCCACCATTGACAAGTAGTAGCTGACGAGCGACACATGTATTTAATTTTATTTGAAACAGGCATACATATGTATGTACATATTTATTACATCTATAACTTAAAGCATCGTACTGCGATGTCTTAAAGTAAAAGATTTGACATTACTGCTTTAAAACGAACACAATTCTCTAAGAAATGTCGATCTAGATTGTTCTGCCTTATTTACTGCCTGCAGAACTCTACATGACTGATTCTTACTGTTTGTATTATATAAACGTTGAGATCTCACAACACATAGACGCCTATCGAGCTGTTTCATGATTCTTTAATTTTGGATGCACCGCTCACGAAAGTTGTTATGATTTTGAGATAAAGAACTAATTTATAAACATAGATGCTTCAATTTAAATATCAGAAAAACCCACCAATGTACAATTGAATACCAGTTTTTTTTCAAATTATTTCTTAAAGGTAACTATTCGATCGCAACCAAATTTTAACAAATTTTTTGACGTTGAAAGTTATAGCGCTAACCAAAATAAAGCTAATCTGCATTTAAAATTACGCTTAGAATTCGATTCGTATCGATTTACAGGGGCAGCAGGGGCGTGGTCGAATTTTAAAATAAACTTCATCTGCTTACAATGATAAAACACATTGACACCAGCTATTATAATCTCTATGTTTTCATTATTACAAACAAGAGCAACAGTCAAGCGCACTCTACAATAAGATTTCCTTCGATGTATTCAAATTCCGTATTTGTATCTGTATGATACTCTCTTCTCTAAAATAAATTGCTTATAACATATAAGAAACTTCTTATGTAATCAATTGTCGACACTGGAATTCGCTTATAAATACAAATGTCGGACAATATATATTATGATATTTGACATGTTTGTTAGAGTATAATGAATGTTTAGTTCAAATGTGTTAAAGTAAAAGATAATATTGAGTTTATCAGATTGAGCTATTATTAAACTAATTCGTAGTAGGCTATTGAGTGATAGAGTCCACTGAGATTCAAGAGAGAACCGAATGAGATGAAATGACAGCAGGGAACCATCATGGTGGCGAAAAGCAGCGACAGCCACTGCAGGCAACGTGCGGGAAACTCTGAACGCTTTTCCGGGTTTATTTCGGTTAAGGAGAAAAATATGGCCAAGTTAATTGAATATATTGAGCATAACTAGACTGATACATTTCTTAACATCGGGCACGTTTGGCCACAAACTTCTTAACCAGGCCGGGATAAACCCGGAAAAGAGGTCGGAATTTGCTGCCAAGTGGTGAAAGCTTGTCGTCCTAAGAGGGCGAACAAAATTTGAAAAGTTAATCCATTGCGACTCGCTGCGCGTTACCTTAAAGCATTGCAAGACATCTTCATTTCTACAAGCACGAAAAGCGATTGATGCTTTGAAATGTTGCGACACTGCTTCAATTATTTGCAACAATGCCAGTGACTTCAGCAACAGCAAAGCGTTCTTTTTCAGCGCTCAAAAGACTGAAATCATTCCTAAGAGTCAACATGTCTGAAAATCGACTCAATGGCTTGGCTTTGGGATACACACATAAAGATGTGAAAATCTCCAGTGATTAAGTTGTGGATCTTTTCGTTAAACTTAAACCTCGGCGACTTGAAACATTGGATTGGTCATTTGAAGAATGAACGAGCGAAAAAATGGCACTATTATATAGTATTTAAGTAAAAACAAATGGCACTGTTATATAGTGTTTAAATAAATATTGTTTAATTAAAAATTAGCACTCCTAAAAAAAGAATAAAGTGGTACTGATTTTAATTTTTCTTGCAAACATCGATTTATAGAAAACTTCCAAGCCCCCCCATAGCAAATCCTAGATCCGCCACTGGTTTGAAGGAAACACTAATGGGTAACCTGAGGTAATTTTCATTCAGCCGTTTAGGCTTCTATAGATGTCAAACATAAAATACTTTTTTTAATATGTAAAGACAAGTGTAGGAACGGTCAAAAGATATAAGAACCTGCAAGGGCACAGAAGCTTCGGCTTTCCGAAGTTATTTATTTCTTGTTTATTTATTTACGAAAACAAACAATGTATGTGGGATCGGTTCGCAACACAGAATTTCTGATTGGAAGATTGGAACAAGCATTGTTGGCAGAGTTTGGAGCATCAATTTCGTCAATCGAAGTCCATCGTATGTTACGAAATCGGTGCAAACGTGTGAGGACTACAGAGAATATTTATACAATCTCATGGAAATAGGCAAGTCGGTAAGTTTAGACGAGAAAAGAGTAGTAGTAGAGAAGAACGAAGCCAGCAGAAGAAAAATACCATTCGTATGAGCTAAAGGTGTTAGCAATTGTCGAAGCATTGAAGAAATGGCGTGTGTATTTGCTTGGGATTAAATTTAAAATAGTTACTGATTGTAATGCTTTTACAATAACTATGAAAAAGCGCGGTGATATGCCGTTAAGAGTATTACGTTGGGCTTCATTCCTCCAAGATTTTAACTACGATATCGAGCATCGTAGCGGAACAAAAATGAAACATGTCCATGCGTTAAGTCGCGTTAATTGTTTAATTTTAGAGGATAGCTTACATCACAGGTTGCAACAGGCTCAGGCTGAAGACGAATGGATTAGAGCGTTATTAGCTGTGTTAAACGTCAGTACGTATGATGACTTCTATGTTAAGCATGGTATCTTGTATAAAGACCCAATCAAGGAACTTTTAGTAGTACCATCCTGATGGAAGAAGAAATTATTAAAAGTATCCATAGGCAAGGACTTTTTGCAAGGAGGCAAGAGCCAGTTGAAAAAACATTCTATATTCGACAGTTATCTGCAAAAGTGCATAAGATCGACAAAAGTTGTATTGAGTGCATTATTTCGGAAAGCAAGGCTGGTAAGAAAGAAGGTTTCTTAATACCAATAAAGAAAGAGGATATACCTTTAGGGACATATTACGTAGATCATGTTGGTCCGCTAGAACAAACTAGCAAGAGTTACAATTATATCGTCGTTGTGGTTGACGTATTTTCAAAATTTACTCGGCTTTATCTAACTAAAAATACAGCAGCTGAAGGAGTTGTACATAGGCTCAAAAGACAAGCAGCAGTGTTTGGAAATCCTAAGCGTATTATATCCGATAGGGGTGAAGCTTTTATTTCTAACATATTTAGGGAATATTGCGAAAGTAAGGGGATACAACATCTAATGATAGCGACAGGAGTTCATCGGGGAAACGGTCAGGTTGAACGCGTCCATAAAATTGTAATACCGATCTTATCGAAGCTCTGCCAAGGAAATACTTGTAGTTGGTATAAACACATTGAAGCCGTACAGGAAACAATAAACAGTACCCACCAAGGAGTACAAAAACGCAATACGGTTCAGGTTTAATGCTTAAGGAAACATTTTTAGGCCATGGATTTTAAAAAAATTCATGGACTATTGTGTTTGTCGGAACGGAATTGTGCGTAACAGGCAGAAGGAGGCATCTCCGACCCCATAAACTATATATATTCTGAATCAGTATCAGTAGCCGAGTCGATTGAGCCATGTCTGTCTGTCCGTCTGTCCGTCTGACCGTCTGTCCGTCTGTCCGTTTGTCTGTCTGTATGAACACCTGGATCTCAGAAAGTATAAGAGCTAGAGTCATAAAATTTTGCGACAACATACGTATATATTGCAGTGTCTCAAAGTTTTTTTAAAATTTGGACACGCCCCTTCCCGCCTCCGTAAATCAGTAATAACTATTTAAAAACTACAATATTAGCTTAACAACCAAAGTTGTATATCTTACATGACAAATACTTTGCCACGGGCGTTATGTGAAAATTTCATTTAAATCGGACTATTAATAAGTGAGATATGATACGAATTAAACTCACTTTGAACATACATTTATACTTAAGCAGACCTAATTTACGCAAGCATACCGAAGTTCAAATCTAGACACACATCATTTTAAACTTTTTATTTGCATTGTATGGTAACAAAATTGGTTGACAATGCAGCTTTGTCGATGGGCCAAGGAGTGAGGCAATGGCCGAGTGGTTAGAGAGGCGGACGGCCGTGAGAGAGTGCGTGTGTTCGACTCCCGGTTGAGGCGGGTGCGAATTTTCATTTATTAATTACTTATTATTTTATTTTATTTATTTTATTCTAATAATATTCGGGCGGCGATTCCATACCGCGTCAGACACACAGCATTTTAAACTTTTTATTTGCATTGTATGGTAACAAAATTGGTTGACAATGCAGCTTTGCCGATGGGTCAAGCAGTGAGGCAATGGCCGGGTGGTTAGAGTGGCAGACGGCTGTGAGAGAGTGCGTGTGTTCAACTCCCGGTTGAGGCGGGTGCGAATTTTCATTTATTAATTATTTATTATATTATTTTATTTTTTTTATTTATTTTATTCTAATAATATTCGGGCGGCGATTCCATACCGTTAAAATTTTTATTACGGTATAATATGATAATCCATGGCCTTATACAGTCAGCACCTGACTGTAGCGTTAGTATTTTTTGGTCTATATAAGATAGTTAAAGAAGTTGGGCATTACCGACAATGAAGAATGCAGGAAATGCAAGGTACCAGAAGTAAAAGAAACTCTGGAGCACCTCATCTGCGACTGCCCCGCACTCATGACCTCGAGAGCGAAATGCCTTGGAAGCCCACTGCTTGCATCACTGGAAGAAGCAGCGGGCCTGGCACCCCAAAAACTCCTGGCTTTTGCCAAACTAACCAGCACACTAGACTGGGATAATTAAATCTAGAAATGAATAGCCTCCATCACTTATCCGGCAATCCGACTGATCTATGTGAGGCCCCCACTTGGGGGCCTGCCGATATAACCTAACCTAAGATAGTTAAAGTCCTACCACATGATAGATACGAAGTAGAGAAAATTGGTGACAATGAAGGACCAGGAAAAACTCTTACAGTTAAGTACATGAAAAAGTGGGAGCCTGTAGATAAAATGTCGCAATAGACATCATTCGAGCCGAATGAAAATTCAGGATGGCCGAATTTGGGATCAGTTCGCAACACTAGAAGTGGCATACAGTTTTAATTAAATATTGATATCAATCGTATCGTCAATTCAGAATATTATCAGATATGTTAAGCTGTGATGCAACTCTGCAATCGCAGTACTTTTTTTTTAAAGATCTATCAAATGAAGAAGTCGATTTGAGAGTGTCAGTTTTGTGCATTTTTTGAATCAATTAAAACGCATTTAATTTCACAATAAGCAATTTGTTTGTTTTAAAATAAATTTTGAAAATAATAAAATAGTATGTATTTATTTATTTGTTGACTTTTTGCAACTTTTAGTGACGGTACAGTATCTCCTAAAATGATTTAATTAAAATGAATCTGATGCAAGCAGTTACAATATTTAACCTTTACCGAATTCTATTGTATATAAACCAATACATCAAAGTATAACCTGATAGGACTATAAACTCAGAAACAATTTAAGTGAACGCTTTCAAGAGTTCTGAAAGGCTGTCTACATACTACACGACGTGTTACTTTGTTTATTGGGCGCGTGTCTCCTTGTGTGTGTGACAGCGAAAGAGAAGCATGTGACCGAAGAATTTGTACAGAATTTTCTGTAGAAAATTGATTACATACATACATACATATGATATTATATGTAGGCATAATCATGCATTTGTAACAGTTCATCACTTATAAAAACATAAATAAATGTTTAAATAAACACAAAATAAATATTTATTGATTCAATTATTATTTATTCCCTCCCTTAGCGCCTGAGAGCACCCATTCGTAGTTAAGGGGAAGGAAGAGAATAATATAAATAGCGCCACAGCTGTCAAGCTTTCAGTGTCCATTTATGTTTATAAAATGAAAGAGAAAACCCGACACCGAATATGGGAAAAACAAGTAATTTAAGTTGCAGACGAGCCACAACGACTGAAAGATACCCTTCGCACTATTTTGAAAAGGCGTTACAATCAGAAATGCAAAACAGAACGCAGACAGCAATGCTCAGAACTATAAAATACGTTTACCTGAGTAGATTCGTGTTTTTGTTTTATAGACTATGTACTTTTAATTGCCTTTGCATACATTTTCACATAGTAAGTATACCCTTTTTTAACCATTTTAAATGGTCGAAGGATATAAAAAGTTGCATTGGCTGGTGCGCGAAGAGCTTGGCGGGACAGCGATGTGACCAAATTAACCGCGAATTACAAATCAATTTAAATGCGTGATTCGAGTCTGAAACTTTTGCCACACGTTGAAAATTGAAAGGGAGTGGAGTTTTTACTTCCCAGCTTCTCTTGGGACAAAAAACGCAGAACAAAAACTTTTAATTCAATTCTTGTCAGGAATGTCAATGAGGCCGGTCGAGCGTGCTGCGACAGTTGCTCAATTGCTATCTTAAGGCCGTTGATATTGGAATTTGGTTGGTCAACATTTTATTTCGCTTTAATTTGACTGGCTCCGGATCTGTTTGGGTTTAAGTGTTTATATCTTTAATGCATAGGACATTTGGCGTCTACTCGCGAACAGCAACTTTGTATTGCATTAAAGGTACTTAAATGCAAATTGAGTGACTTTATCTATTAAGAATTTCTAGAATTCGGGCTTATTCGAAAATGTACTTTTTTTTTTAAATTGGAAGTCTGTGTGAAACTCTCCGATATATGCTAGGACAACACTATTTAATGGTGGGGGCATTTATACATGCTTTAAAATACACTCGTAAATAATTGAAAATTTGTATTAGAGGCGTAAACAATGTTTGAGGCTATCGTATGAAATTGAAAAAAAGAAACCATAAAATTTGATATCGACGGGTTACAATAGATTCTTCTGTTACACCGGAAATTTGACTAATCAGATTCATCTCCTCGCTGCTATAAAATAGTTTAGCTAAAAATTACTAAATTTGTGAACAAATTCTGTTCAATTCACCTGTAACAAAAAGAAAAGGTCATGGAGGCCCCTGCCCACTTTTATAGCGAAATATTGTCAAAGTTCTTCCTTATTTATGGTTTTAATACCTCCAATTCTTTTCTTTAAATACTCATCAGAAGTGCTCTATCAGATTTAAGACCGCTCCAATTCTTTGATTTAAGTTTTTCATCTTGCAGCCATATCCTACAACAACAATAAGAAATCGGCTGATTGAAAAAGATTTAAAGGGATACTCAGCAAGGAAGGCTGCACTGTTAGGAAAATATGGTTAACGGGTCGCATATTAAAGTACAGTTCTAAGTGATGTGTTTGGACATAATAAACAATTTAGTTTTTCGTCCAGGTGCAAATGCTTTTTCTATTATTCTTTCCAACTCTGTATATGTTGGATAATAAGATTAGTTTGACAATTGTACTACATGTCATAGAATAATTAAAGTGTGATCGCCACAACGTGCCGACATTGAATTCTTTTACAAATACATTTCTAAGTGTAAACAAATGTTAATTTAGCAGTGCAACAAAACACTGGTATTCATCGATTAATCGGCAATGTATACGATATGTCGATTGATAAGTTTTTCATTATTCTTCTTCTTCTTTTGCTAAGTATGACAACAACGCACCAGAAAGCAGCGAGTGCAGAAATATAACGTCTCTCTGTTTAATTTTATAATAAACCTTAATATCTAAAATAAATCCTACAAATATAACCCTTCACAGTTCAGAAGTGGGATCACTTAAGGTTTGAATATTAAGAGAGAAGAAAAAGTGTTCGGGTAGCAGCAAGAATCGTCGACATGGGAAATTTGCAATGGGATATGTTCTCAAAAAGGTCTAGGTGACAACAAATTGCAAATAACGGAAGAGCTCCTTTTCTCCGTGGCGGACGGATTCTCAGTAACCAGATCTGAAATCTAAGGGATTTTGTTGGAGCGCAGTCTCAAACCGGCATATTTGAATTTCAAGTTGTGGTGAAATTCGCAAGCAGAAGCGCACATTGTGAAATACTTACAGTACATAGAGTTGTCTCGCTCGCACTCATTGAATAGGAGTTGCGCGTGTGAACGTTCAAGAATCAGCGAAGGAAATTTAAATTTAAAACAAAAAAATGCCAATGATCGCGGAGCTCAAGGTGGACGAGTTAAGAGTCCTTTTACGAGCAAGAAATTTGGCAAGCTCAGGTTCCCGAGCTGAGCTAGTGCAGCGGCTCATGGAGCATGAACAATCGGAAGAGATAGAGATGCCAACGGTTGGGCTTTCCAGCCAACAAGAAGAAGCGATGACGTCACAGGCAGCGGCAATTTCACAATTGCAGGGTGAAATGAGAGAATTGAAAAACATGATGGCGCAGTTGGTGAGCATGCAGACGCAAAACACAGCAGTTACGGGACAAGATAATCAACCACTAAATCAGCTAAATAACACTGTGGTGGAAACGGAAGTCACAAGCAACGAGCGAAGCTGTGTTGGACTGGCTGCCAACAACAACATGAGGCAAGCATCAGTCAAGGAAATCGCAAACACTTTGCCTGAGTTCGATCCCAGCGATGATAACGCTATCTCAGTAGATCAGTTCGTCGATCGCGTCAACAAGGTGGTTGATGCTTACCTGTGGGATGAAAAGTTTTTAATGCTCGCTATTTACTCACGGCTAAAGGGTTCAGCCAAGATGTGGTTAGATTCCTCGCCTATTCTCCACACCACGTGGAACAACTTTGCGAATGCTCTTCGAGACGAATTTGGAGCAAACCCTGATGAAGCTGAGGTACACTTCAGTATGGCAAGTCCCACAAGAAGATCGAAAGAGACAGTAAAGGAATACTGTTTCCGAATGTCTGCTCTTGGCGTGCGATATAGGCTCAGCGAAGCAGCAGTTATCCGATACGTACGAGCAGGTCTTCAGCACCGTGAACTGCAAAACAGCATTGCGGCTATTCACTTCGCTACAATGAAGCAACTTCGGGATGCAGCCGAATCTTATTTCATAAACAGAGGTCGATCGAATGCACTTAAGAAAGAGGTTCTAATGAAAGGCGGCAACTTCGAGCAAACGCAGGACAAAGATATTAAGCCACATAAATCAAAAGACACAATGAAGTGCTACAACTGCGGAGAGTTGGATCACTTTGCCAATTCGTGCCCAAAAGAAAAGAAAAGGACGCGTTGTACCAAATGCAACAAGTTTCACGAACCAACAGCAGCCTGCCAAGCAGCAAATCTGAACCGATTAGGAGCCACAAATCAAGACAAGCTATTTACCAGGAGAGTCTGCGTGGGATCACACAATTATAGCGCCTTCATTGATACTGGTAGGCAGGCTAGTATCGTGCGCCACTCAGTCGCCAGGAAAATCAACGCTGAACGCCGCAAGTGTTCTATGAAAATTAAAGGCATTTGCGGGGGGTTCGTGCATTCTCACCGAAGCGATAATTGTGGATTTGGACATTGACGGGAAAATCATTACTGCTGAAGTATACATTGCAGGAGACCACCTATTGCAAGAGGACTTTCTGTTGGGACAGGATGCCATTATTAGCGCTCAACTTGTGCTCAATTATGACCCAGAAGAAACCGATGTTAACCGGACGATTCATCAGCCGATAGATCCTGTAAGCAATAGTAAAATTGAAAAACTTCTTGTAAATTTAAAAATTGAGAAGCAACGACATGAAATGCGCAACTTGTTAGAGAGATTCTCCGATGTTTTCTCTACTGGATTACAAGGCATAGGAAAAACGAGCATTGTTCAAGCAAATATTATCGTCGAAAGCGGTCAAGCAGTATCCCAAGCACCGTACCGAGTACCTGAACCAAAAATGGAAATAATATGCAGAATGGTTAACGATCTGTTGGAGCAGGATGTCATAACGTCCACATCAGAGTATGCCAGCCCAGTGGTACTTATCAAAAAGCCAAATGGTAGCGATCGGATGTGTGTCGATTACCGCCGCCTAAATAAGCTGATCAAGAAGGAAAATTTTCCAGTGCCAAATATTGAGGAGCGTCTGCAGGAGGCGAAACGTTTTAGATTCTTTTCATCTCTGGATCTTAACAGTGGTTATTATCAGATAGAGGTAGCACCTGAAAGCAGAAAGTTTACAGCATTTATCACCACCGATGGATTGTATGAGTTTAAACGACTCCCGTTTGGATTGAAGAACGCTCCTGCCGTTTTCAATCGCCTCATGGCAGAATTGCAAAAACGAGTGCACAAGGGTGATATGATACATTATATGGACGATATCCTTATCGGTAGCCAAACGTTCGAAGAGATGTATGAGAAACTAGAGCGAATCCTTGAAGTATTGCGGATTAACTTTGAACCTGGACAAATGCGAGTTGTACGACTGCTTGTACAATTTACAATTTAATTACATTCCTAGGTCACCAGACGGCATTAGTCCGGGAGAAATCAAAACAACTGCCATACGAATGTTCCCGAAGCCGACCAATGCCACCGAAGTCAGAAAGTTTTTGGGTCTTAGCGGCTATTTCCGCAAATTCATTGCCAGATACGCCATCATATCAGAGCCATTGCGAATCCTACTGCGTAAAGATAATAAATTCCAGTGGGAAACGCCACAACAGAATGCATTTGAGGACTTGAAGAGATTCCTGACATCCAATCCAGTTATTACCAGTTACTGCTTAGAGGCTGAACACGAACTACATACGGATGCCAGTGCTGTTGGTTTAGCCGGAGTCTTTCTACAATGCGAGGAGGATAAGCTAAAACCGATTGCTTATTATAGCCGAGCAACTTCTAAGCCTGAGAAGAACTACCACAGCTACGAGCTGGAGGCTCTAGCTGTCGTTGAATCGCTGGAGCGGTTTAAATATTACATATATGGTAAAAAGATAAAGATCATCACCGATTGTAATGCGTTGAAAACATCGATGGAGAAACGAGAGCTTATTCCACGAATCGCTCGATGGTGGTTGAGAATTCAAGAGTTTGACCTTGATATTGTTCATCGACCTGGAACACAGATGAACCATGTTGACGCCCTAAGCCGAGCTCCATCCGAAGATGCACGGGAAGTGGATACCGCATGCCTTAAGGTGTCCAAGGCCATAATAGAAGAAGCGGATTGGTTATTTTCTATTCAACTGCAAGATAAGAAAATCCAGAAAATTGTCACCGATATGAAATTGGAAAAGAAGTCACAGGACCACGATTATGTGATCAAGCAAGATCGCCTGTTCCGCAAACATGACAGCAAGTTGTTGTGGATTGTACCAAAGCAGTTGCGATTCCATATTCTTTATGAATGTCACGATAAGGCTGGGCATATGAGCATCGATAAAACAATTGCACGAATTTTAAATCTTTTCTGGTTTCCTCGAATGCGCAACTTCGTTAAAAGTTACATAAAATCCTGCGTTGGCTGTGCACTTTATAAAACACCAGGTGGACGACAGGAAGGTCAGTACCATTACGATGACATCAATCCGGTCCCTTTCTCCACCATACACATGGATCATCTTGGACCTTTTCCGAAAAGTGTCAAACGGAACGAACATATTCTTGTGATTGTCGATGCATTCACTAAATTCACCATAGTACGAGCGGTAAAAACTACAGCAACCAAATATGTCCTGGATATCCTACAAGATGTGACCAGTTACTTGGGCATGCCAGATCGAATTATTACTGATCGTGGTACAGCCTTCACTTCGAAGGATTTTGAAAAGTTCTGTAAGACGAACAATGTGAAGCACGTACTCAATGCAATTAGAACACCAAGAGCAAATGGCCATGCGGAGCGAACAAACCGAATCATTTTGTCGATGTTATTGCCTACAAACGAGAATGAAAATCGTTGGGATGAAAATATGTGCTCAATCCAGTGGAGCATTAATACTATGGTAAACAGTACCACTAAATGTTCTCCTTTTCAGCTCTTGTATGGCTACGAGCCCCGAGATATCCTTAAAAATACCTTGACAAATGTGATACAGGGTCACGATCAAAACATGCTAACAAGATCAACGACCATAGAGCTACCGCCAAGAAACGTTATGATGCCAGACATTCTAAACCAACCATCTACAGCCTTGACGATCTTGTTTTGGTAGAGAATGAGCCGTCAAGCACTGGAACTTCGCGAAAGTTGGAGCCTCGCTACAAAGGACCTTTTATAGTCAAGAAGGTGTTGCCAAATGACAGATATCTAGTAGAAGATATGCCTCATTCTCAACGAAAGCAAAGACACTATACGTCGGTGTACTCGTCCGACAAAATGAAGCGTTGGTGTGAACTACCGCCAGATGACCCCGATGAAGATGACGATCAGCAGGATGAATTTAATCCGGACTCTCGCGAGGACGCTGAGATTTGTCAGGAGAGGCCGACTGTAAACAAATGTTAATTTAGCAGTGCTACAAAACACTGGTATCCATCGATTAATCGGCAATGTATACGATATGTCGATTGATAAGATTTTCATTATTCTTCTTCTTCTTTTGCTAAGTATGACAACAACGCACCAGAAAGCAGCGAGTGCAGAAATATAACGTCTCTCTGTTTAATTTTATAATAAACCTTAATATCTAAAATAAAGCCTATAAATATAACCCTTCACATAAGGAAGAGAAACTCTTCTGCGGATTATGGTCTGGTCCCAAAACGCGGACAGAATGAGAGATCAGGGATGGCGATAGGTTCGTCAAGAGACGAGTGTCATTCCGTGTCAGACACATCAGAAAGAGAACATAACTTGCTGTGTACCGACTAAAGTTTACCAAATACTAAAATATCGAAAATAATAACTGTGCAGAACCGCAATCTTCTGGAAATTATCAAGGGCATACAGACGGCACCGAATACTGGTTGAAAGGCCTTAAACATAGCCTTGCCAAAGTTCAATCCTGACAGAACTGGAGTGGACGCCTCATCTTGGTTCGTTTTGGATCTAATTTTTGCATCCTCGAGCCAGGCACGGTCTGGATCAATAAGCGTATATGGTGAGTCTTTTCCATTTTGTTTTAGCTCGGGAGCCGAATGCTCTTTGGTCAAAGAGTGTTTCTGACAAATTTATTTGGAGGTTACCAAGTTCTTTGTAATAGAATTGTACATTAACGCCACATGCTGTTAAATATTATTCCAAATACACATATCCTATCGAAACCAATTGACAATTGTATGAACGTGAATCGCTAGCAGTCGTTAACACTATAAAACATTTCCGCCACTATTTGCAATGTAAATTTGCGGTTTCTACTAACCGAAATTAATTGAAGGCTAATCGAATTAAATTAGATTAACGACCGTAAGTACTTATGTGGTAGGTGTCTTTAAGTTATTTGATTTTGACAAAGATTACAGGACAGGCGAGCAAATGGCGCTTCTTCATTGTTTATGACGTAATCAAGTACCTAAGAAAAATAAATGTAGTCTAAATAAACTGAGGTAACGGACATCTGATTAATTTCGGAGCAGCAGCTTGATTTTTTGATATTTTGAGTAAAGCACCCCAATTTAAAAATAACGAATACTAGAGACAACTTATGAATTTTGAAAAGGAATATTGCATAGGAAAATAAAGCGAAATGGAAGAACTAAATGTTTTAGGAAATCTTTAGGAAAGCGCTTTAAGATTTAAGATGGATACTAAATCTCTTTTAAGCTTCTATAATGCATTTGAAAAACTTTAGATATTTTTTATTTTTATTGTTGCTTTGGAAATAAGTCTAAATTAACAAGGCCCCCTGTAGGAAAAGTGCAGATGCATTCTGTATCAAAAATAAATTACCGCTAAAAACCGCTTAAAAGCAAATATTATTGCTTTGATTGCATTTACAAAGTTGAAATAATTTGATTCTTTGTTTGACTTGCCCACTAGGATAATTGAAGATCAAGGTTCCTTTGCAAATATTATTTGAAATTATTGTTAGTGTTGAGAGTTTGGAAATTGCACATGACAAACGAGTGATGAGTTCTCGACCGTGGGGACCAGTCAAATGTCGTGGGGGGTTGCGTGGACTGACGTTCTACTGGCAATGATCTGTACTACAAATCATGAAAATAATTTTATTCCTTTAGATGTGTTAATTGGAATGGAATCTATTGGTTTATCGGCAATTATTGAAGAAGGTGATAAACAACGCATGATTTGACATGGAAGGGTTAAACAGAAAAGTAGATGTAAATTATAAAAAAAGTTGCATTTGAGGAAGTCGGCAAGGTATGATTTTTAGAGCAAATCATATAATAAATCACACAGAGTTGCAAAAAATCGGCAACGGAAGAAAAGACGCAAGAGATCTGAGGCACAAGCAAAGACAGTCGAGAGATTGCCAGCTGAGGCAATCGATGATTACAAGCCGCTCCATATATGGTATACTTGTCATTGCGGAGGTCTAGAAATGTCCAAAACACAAACTTTAAAAATGTTTGGTTGCTTAATGAGAAAAGATAGTGCTGCGAATTGCACAAATGATGTTGTTTAACAAGGAAAGCAAGTGCTTAAGGAACTGCAAATATGTTTGTTGAGAAAAACAAGTCAATGATGTAAAGAACGAAATCAAGTAGTTAATGTTATGAGAATTGTTATAAAAAGAGGACAGAAGATCATTTCAGTGACTCTCACTTACTAAAGATAATTGTTGAAAGGAAAAAGAGAAGAGCGTCTGGGTTATTGTAAAAAAAATACTAACGCTACAGTCAGGTGCTGACTGTATAAGGCCATGGATTATCATATTATACCGTAATTTTAACGGTATGGAATCGCCGCCCGAATATTATTAGAATAAATTAAATAAAAAAAAATTAAATAAAATAATAAACAATTAATAAATGAAAATTCGCACCCGCCTCAACCGGGAGTTGAACACACGCACTGTCTCACAGCCGTCCGCCACTCTAACCTCTCGGGCATTGCCTCACTCCTCGGCCTATCGGCAAAGCTGCATTGTGAACCAATTCTGTTACCATACAATGCAAATAAAAAGTTGAAAATGCTGTGTGTCTGATGCTAGATTTGAACTTCGGTATGCTTGCGTAAATTAGGTCTGCTTAAGTATATATGTTCAAAGTGAGTTTAATTCGTATCATATCTCACTTATTAATAGTCCGATTTAAATGAAATTTTCACATAACGCCCGCGGCAAAGTATTTGTCATGTAAGATATACAACTTTGGTTTTTGAACTAATATTGTAGTTTTTAAATAGTTATTACTGATTTACAGAGGCGGGAAGGGGCGTATCCAAATGTTAAAAAAACTTTGAGACACTGCAATATATACGTATGTTGTCGCAAAATTTGATGACTCTAGCTCTTATACTTTCTGAGATCCAGGTGTTCATACAGACAGACAGACGGACAGACAGACATGGCTCAATCGACTCGGCTACTGATACTGATTCAGAATATACATAGTTTATGGGGTCGGAGATGCCTCCTTCTGCCTGTTACGCACAATTCCGTTCCGACAAACACAATAGACCATGAATTTTTTTAAAATCCATGGCCTAATAATTGAAATGTAAGATAAAAGTAATAAACACACGAGGACGAGTGATTTGTCAGGAAGGCCGTATCGGAGAATGAAATTAGTTTGACCATTCTACTAAATACTTGTCATACATAAGCTTACAATGTCTATGGCAAATTTCATAGCTATTTCCGGTAATTTTCTGAAAAATTTGAACAAGTTTAGCTGCACAATAGACAAATCTTCAATGCTGTGTACCAGATGGATGTAATAGATGGTGCCACTGAAAGAGATTGTGGCGGCACCGATATATCGGCAGCGTCATCTACATCTATCCCTAGATCGACACTTATATAAGCAAAACAAATCGCATGCAAATCGCGGGACTCACATTCCTCACATTCCTCCTTTTATTCAAATCTTTGACTAAATCTCAATAGTGCAAATTGTGCGCAAACTATACCGTTTAAATGTCCAAGTTCACATACAGAAACCCGCATATGTGGTTTGCCCAAGTGAAGTGATCATTCTGTTTGCCCCACATTGTTGAGGACACCGATAAATTCGACTCGCTGACAGTCCATTTGGAAGAAGATGTTGTTTTGGTTGTGGAGGTTGGTCACTCCTCCACCGGCAGACAAGAAATACACAGCAATCAAAACTCGTTTTCTGCAGAAGTTCGCTGAGATGCCCGAATCAAAACTGCGACGACTACTTCAAGGAGGCGTTGTCACTGGATTAAAGTCCTCGGAAATCTTGGCAAATGTGCGACGCTCCAGATCCTGGCAGTGAAAACATCAATCACCCTATAATATTCCTCGCTGAGATACCAGCCTCTATTCGTCCGCTACTCACCGTATAGGAGCAAACGCACTAGGACAATCTTGGGAAGATTGCAGACAAAACGCTCGATGCCATTAACACGAACGTCTGGTTAGCCATAGGCACAACTTCCAATCTTGCTCCCCAGAAAATAAGGCTTTCTGCGCAGCCTTTTGCAGATCCGTTCAAAGAGCTTTTCGACAACTTACGTTCGCTCACGCAAGGTGTGACGGTATTAAAAAGTAGAGCTGCCGCCTGACACGCTGGTCATCTGCAGCCAGGACATCAGCAGAGATCCAACAGTTTAGTGAAGTGGGCTGGTAGAGGGTCACACTGATGTATCGATACTTATATGGAAGACTCGACCACGTCCACCTGGATATTGTTGTCATGCCTTAGCAACAAAACTACCGCTATTGTCTGATCATCATTGACCGTTTCGCGCGAGTAGCATTCTCAAATATTACTCCCGAGCCGATAGCTACGGCGTGTTGGACACACTGGATCTCAAGTTTCGAATCACACACAACAATCACTACCGATCAAGACACCCAGTTTGAATCTGCAGTTTTCAAACAACAAGCCAACATGATCGGAATCGATCAGTTTACCACCACGGTGTACCATCCGCCATCAAACGGACTTATAGAGAGGTTGCACCGATCCTTAAAGGTGTTCTTGATGTGCAACAGTGGCACGCCAAGGGCCCAACTATTAGAAACTGTGCTACACAGACTTTGTGTCTGCTCCAAAGAAGACTTAAAATCATCTGCAGTTGAGATGATATATGGAGTACCAAAACATATACCAAACGAATTTATGCTAACATGGATTAAACGGTTGATCCTACGACATTCCTGAGCATTTTTCGACAAATGAAAAGGAATTGTCCTAATGAAAGGAATTCCTTCGCACAAACGCTGTAAACCAAACTCTGGAGCTCCCTACACCGGACCCTACGAGATTATCAAACGCGACCGAGTTTTCACCATTCGGATCGACGGAATGGATTCAGCAGTATCAGTTGACATTCGCAAGCCAACGATCGTGACGGATTCAATGAAAGGGAGTACTGTGGGGGCACCGACTCTAGATCGACACTAATATAAGCGATACGGCAACACTTTAATTGTAAAAGCGAAGTTCAAAGTGACACATTGCAATCGCGCGCCTCACATTGTGTGCCTCCTTTTATTCAAATCTTTATAATTAAACTTTCACATAAATAAACTTAAAGGCGAATCTTACATCCACATAAAACCAGCTAATAAACGCAAGTGTTTCATAGTACGTACTGTTGACATATGATTTTATACAATTCGCGTGGAAGACCCCGTCAAGTATATATATACCATATATTCTTGCCTAGGATCGCTAGGCGAGTCGATTGAACCCTGTCTGTCTGTCCGTCCGGGTGAACGCGCCAATCTCAGCTATTACAAAAACTAAATACACAAATTTGGCATGAAGGTTTCTGTATACCATGCACAGATCAAGTTTATTTTAAATTTTAAAAATGAATAATTAAATCTTTTAAGTCGATTTATGAGCGATATAATATACAACTTTCTGATATAGATAGATAGATACTTAGCTAACTATAATATCTACATATCGTCAAATTTGTATTCCGATCGGACAAAAAACACAGACGTTATTAAATAAACATTGTTCGCTTGGATTTTGTATACAAACCAGCAAGCCGTGACGTCATTGCAATGCTGGTGTAGGGAAGAAAGAAAAAGAGAAAGCAAGCGTGTAGGTAGAGCTGTTGCTCTTCTTTCTATGCACACACATTCATTGCATTCAAACGCGTGACTGAGTATACAAAAGTGATGCGCAATTAACAGTGAGCGTACGAATCTATGCTTAAAAAAAAGGCGATTAGCTCCCGTTATATTCAGTATACCATAAGACAATCGCGTTGAAGCGGACTTCTGATTTCAACATAGTAAACCAACAAAAAACGCATTTCAGACCAATGCATTCAATTTTCATTGGAATCTTGGTATCGCTCTTAGTATGAAAGCCAAACATGAAAAAGCTGATACTAAAAAGACATTCAGGGTTGGTCGACTATTGTATTGCTGCTTGCCATTCCTTATGTAATATCTGGCTTAATATTAACCAACAAAGCGTTTAAATTTGAGTCAACGCGAGAGGACTTAAAGTTACAGGCACTAAATTGTCAATACATATACATATGTACATACATAACTACGACCAGTGTTGCCAACCCTCCGTCTTTTTACGTAGATCTCCGTATTTGAAAGGAGATCTACGTGTCTACGTGTTAAGAGACTTAAACTACGTACTTTAAAAAAAATGTATGGTTAATGTTACGTACGCGGAGTCATGCTGTGACGCATATACAATATTACATGGTATATGCGTAGTTATCGATATGTATGCGGTATGCGATATATATTTAAGCGATATGTACAACGATCGATATAGCAGCGGTAAATTGCAAATATATTGGCAGCGCTTACTTTGTAATTTGTGGAAGAATAAAAATGGACATCGAAAATTTATCAAGTGACAGCGAATAAGATATATCAAAAGCAACCCCAACCAAAAAAAGGAAAGTACACTACGATGTAAAGTACTCAGCAGCTAGATGTAAAGCTACTAGCAGAAAATGAAATGCTTAAACTTTTTAAATCCAGCGACAATACTCAACAATAGTTTGAAAGCATAGCTACCATCTATTGCACATTTGGGGCAAATGTTTCCAGGTACGTTGTTTATTGTCTTATTAATAGAATTTTTAATAAATTCTTATAATTTACAGGATTGTGTTCCCAAAATATGACGGAGCTAGACCGCGAATGGCGACTTCTTCGAAACATGAGTTTTCCCTTTAAAGAGGAGGAAGCAGTACCGCCTGACGTTTTTTGGCGTTATATTTCAAATGTTAAAAAGGGAAATTCAACTCAGATGTTTCCGATCTTGACGGAGTTTACTCAAAACTTGCTTATTTTGCCACATAGCAGTGCTAATGTTGAGCGACTATTTTCCGAAATTAATTTAATTAAAACTGATAATAGAAACCAGTTAGAAACGGACACTTTAAAAGGTTTACTTCACATAAAAAGTGGGTTAAAGGAAAATTTAGAGCCTTCTGAAAACGTTATAAAATACTTTAATAAAAAAATGTATACATTTTTGTAAAACTTATACATTAATGTGTATAAGCAATTTAAAAAATGTAATTTTCTTTTTATAAAGTGAAAAGAAATTAAGAACAATGAAGTTCAAAGACAATTAATTTAAACATTTATTGTTTTATTCATTTTTTTTATTGTTGTTTGTATTTCAACAAAATTGTGCTACGGAAAAACACGTAGAATTTGGAGCCAGCCTACGCAATTTTAAAATTTTGATTTGGCAACCCTGTCTACGACATCTGTTGTGGAATTCTGTCGGTGTTTTTGTCTGTCATTTCGGTGTTTGGTGTTCGGTGTGTGCAGCTGTTGTGTTGTACCCACTCAACAGTGGAAGAACGGAGAGGGAAGCGAAAAAGTGAGATGAGGCCCATCCTCCGTCAATTATGTTTATTTCTAACAACTGGAGTACATATTTTGTAATTTAATTTCATGCCCGGCGTTGGTAAATTGTCGATCCCACGATGACCTGGTCTCGTCATGCTTTGCTGTTGCTGAAGTCACTGGTATTGTTGCAAATAATTGAAGCAGTGTCGCAACATTTGGAAAAAACGATCCGTAATTATTTGTGTCTATTATTTTTAAAGTATCAATCGCTGTTTGTGCTTGTATAAATGAAGATGTCTTGCAATGCTGGTGCCAAGGTGTTTTTTCTGATTTTAGCTCTGTAACATTCCTTTGTATACTCTTGCAGCATTTACTATTTCCTTAACGGTAACTTTTGTGTGTATCTTTGGAATCAGTCCATTTGAAGTGTTTGAACTCGAAAAAAATTCACTACATCCCCATACCGCAGATATAGCGTCATTTGAATTATGTGACTTGCGTCCGTTGTTTCATCACAAATGATGGAAAAATATTTCGCTCTCTTAACTTTTTCGACAATCTTGCAGCGAATGACTTGGCCGAGAATATCGATAATTTCATGCTGTACTGTTTTGCTAATCAGAGTACAATTTCGCGGTGCCGTTTCGCTATTAGTGACCGAAAAATACCTTCTTTGCCAGAAAAGGCATCTTCTCTTTTTTTTCCTTGGCTTATGGGGGCTGTAGCCCCTTATCAAGTTCATCTGTTACATTGCTTTGTAACTTTAAAATGCGCGTCGCAGTGTGGTGCAATAAGCTTTGTAGCGAAACTTCAATCTCAGATTCTGTAACGCTTATTAGCTCGTGATAGCTTTTCTGTTTTTCTTTTAAAATATTATTATAGTAGGGAAAAGTTTAGCATTAATTTTACTATTAACGAAGGTTCTGATGAGTTCATATTGATGAGAGAGAGATACTACTTCACATTCCTTTGCTGGAAAAATTGAAGAATTCGGTTGGCTGTAAGTAAGCGTACGTCATCCGCAGCCGACTCATCGAATTGTGCTAAGTCTGCTATCCGTCGCCGCTTCGTTCTTTCTGAGCCCTCTGCTAGATTTCATTTTGGACGTCCTCGATTAGATGATTTACTGGATTTTCTCGTACTTAAAAACATATTCTTAAGTTGTGCTAACCAGTCCGAATTTAGTTGAATAACTTTCGCTTTTATTCTATGGCATTTATTCCAAGTTTCAGCAAAATTTTTGAATAAGTAATCAAGTATTGTCTTAGAAAGGTTTTCAATTATTTTTTAACTATCAGATTGAATTATGATGTACGGCATCATATACTTTTTTTAGCTTTATCAGCAAATGAACCTACTACTGAGCACCACATCTCAAAAATATTTAGGCGTGAGAGTTTGTACTGATATGATTTGCCTACATATTAAAAAAAAGCTTAATCAAATTAAAAAGTTTAATTTAAAAATTCAAAAGCGAGCAATTGAGATTTCAAAGCACAAACAAATACAACAAACACAACAAAACACAAAAAAAAAAAAAAAAAAAAAAAAAAAAAAAAAAAAAACAAAAAAAAAAAAAAAAAAACAAAAAAAAAAATAAAATTAAAAAAAAAACAAAAAAAAAAAAAAAAAAAAATAATAAAAAAAAAATTATTTTAAAAAAAAAAAAAAAAAAAAAAACTTTTTTTTTTTTTTTTTTTTTTTTATATAAAAAAAAAAAAAAAAAAAATAAACAAAAAAAAAAAAAAAAAAAAAAAAAAAAAAAAATAAAATTTTTTTTTTTTTTTTTTTTTTTTTTTTTAGCGTGCGTTTATTTATTTAAAATCTGTCCTAGTGGACAATAATTAAATGGTTTTGCGGGTGAACATTGACTTAAGGGTTACTATTGTACGTGTATTTGAGGCGGGTTTTAAATTTGCTCGTTATTGCTGTGGTAGGTCAAGGGGATGTCTCCTCATTAGACGTCTGCTTGTTTGGCTGTTGTCCAACAGGTTGATGGCGAGGTGGTTGGGGTGGTTTTCGAGCTTTTTCAGGTAACTCTTGCTGAGCCTGGAGATTTCATCTGTGACTTGTGGGATTCCAAGTTCTCTATGTATGGTGATATTCTCATGGTAGGGATGCGCATTACAGGCAATTCTCAAGCACCTGTTCTGGAACCGCTGTATTCGCAGGCGATTCGAGTGGCTTGCCGTGCCCCACAGCTGTATCCCGTAGGTCCAGATGGGCTTGAGAATTGCCTTGTACACCAGGATTTTGATATTCTGCCTCAGCTTGGACCTTCTCCCAATGAGCCATTGCATCTGCCTCAGACGCGCATCGGCCTGTATGCGTTTGCTGACAATGTGGGGACGCCATGTGAGCCTGCGGTCCAGGGTCAGTCCTAGGTACTTGGGTGCGGACGCGTTGGGAATGTTGGCTCCGTTCAGCGTGACCGGTGGGCAGTCTCCTCTTCTTAGTGAGAATGTTGTTTGGGTAGATTTTTCCGCGTTCACTACGATATTCCATCTGCTGACTAAAGAAATACTCAGTTTAATAGTACATACCTTTATTTTCAATATTAATTTTAATTAATAAATACGATTTTAAATACGATTTAATATTAAAATTTAATTTTTTTGTGAAAGCTAATTTTCAAACTGCGTTCACTGCAACGTGTCCATGTGTTTTTTTTTTTTTTTTTTTCCCTTTTTTTTAGGGCGTACGAACGAGAGAGACCAAAAATGAAATTACAGTTAGTTGTATTGCTATGTCAAGCATTTATTTTATAGACAAAGAGTGACCAATAAAATTTTTGTGTTTTTATTTTTGGCCTATGAAATCAACCACTGTGGATCGGTCCGCCTTAATTTTCTCGCAAGGTGGTTAAGATGTGAAGTTAATTTCCTCACGTACTTTTCTTTTTGTGGAGTTATCTCTTCTCTAACGGATATCTCTTTGCATATTTTCGTTTCGGATGTACCAGAGCCAGAGTCTTGTATATTAAGTGTGAATGTTGTATGCCTACATTTTTGTTCGTTTATTTTGATTCGCCAGTCGGATAGTCACTTCTCTACGGCCAGTAAGTGACGAAAGAATTGATTTGTTGCTCGTATAGGATATTTTGATCGACTTAAAATCGCTGTGTCGTCGGCAAACGCAGAAGTGAGTATGTCTGCTGTGTAAATAACGTACAGCGTATGTCCAACTCCGAGGAACTCCAGCGATTGTAATGAGGTCGTCATACATATCAGAGTTATGTCACATCTAAGGGTTTCTTGTAGAGATACGACTTCAGGAGTTTGTTGGTGTTTGGGGGAAGCATTGGTTTGATTTTTAACATCTAGACCTTGTCAAATGCTTGAGAGACATTCAGAAATATTGCTATTCAATATTGCCGTTTTTTGAAAGCAGTTCTTATTTCGGATGTTATTAAATTCACTTGTTCAATGGTTCCATATTTCTCTCGGAAGGCGAATTGATGCGCTGGAATAAGATTATGTGTCCTCAAGTAGGATCCGAGCATTGGACATTTTTTCGACACGTTTTCAAAGACAAGACAAAGGACTTATAGGCCTGTACGATGGAGAAACTAAATGTTCTTTTAGTGCCTTTGGTATGATCGACTTTTCCCATCTCTCTAGAAAACACCCAAGTTTTTTGATAGCTTTAAAGAACAGGGAAATAGTTCATACAGCACAGTATAGAAGCTTAATAGTCATCTTTTGAGTTATTAGATCACATCCTGTGGACTTTTCAGGATTTGGTTGATTCTCTCTTATTTTTGCTATATTTTACACGGATTCGGCTCATGTGGTAGTTGGTCGTCGTCGTTTAACCGGTAATTCAAACGTATTTGGGTTCAGTTGGAAGACAATGTGCTAGCTCTTTTTTATCGCTTCGAGCCCATCTACCTGCGATGATTCTGAAAGGTGAAATAGTTTTTTACGGCGTGGTTAAACTCATATGAGCTTCCATAGTAAGTTTATATAGCGACGTTGGGCGGTGTTTCTTTTCTTATTTGAGCACATTGGATAGTTTACGTGAAGCATATTGTATGAACTTGCCACTCCCGTCGCATCCGTTGTTTATCAAGAACTAGTGGCTCGATGTCTAGGTTTGTTATCCTAGGTCTGCGAGGTGAACTTTTAATTTAGGGTGTAGAGATGCGGGGAAAGGAAGCTGTGACACTCTCTAAACCTTGGATTCAGCTCAATGTTCGAGCTTATATATATTTTTATATATAATATATATTTTTTGAATTTTATTAAGTTTGTTCTCTTTCATGTTAATCTGTTAGACTGCTTTGTAGCCTCCGGGCGTTGGAAGAGGTTCAGATTTAACAGGATTGGGTATTGAAGAATTGTTGTTGGGTAACATTAAAACAGAGGGAAAGTAAACCGCTGTGACGTTGAGCGCAAATTTTGTTTTGACTCATTATTAAAGTGCGTAGCTTACTTCTTTATTAATTTGCTTTGAAATAAAACAAACCAGTACAAACCAGTAAGAAAGGCAACAATCGCGCGGCAGGCGACAGTACCCTTCGACCTAAGTTTCGGTGAAGTTTAATTTGTTTAATTCATACACATATTCATATGAACATATGTATTTTCAAATTATTCTCGACAGATGGCGCTCGTTCGCCTCCCTTGTTAGCTGACACAAGGACTTGATCTTATGCTCATACTTTCTTGAATATCTTCTGTATTTATTGCCCGATCCGATTCAAATTTCGAGAATAAGTAGACATAACTATCAGCTTAGTATATGATAAAGTTAGAAAGCTATATAAAGCTATATATTTTTTACGACGCATACAAATCGAGTTTAAAAACTAAATTAGTGATTTTCGGGGGCGGTGGGCGTGGCATCCAACATTTGAAACAACCTTGATATCCGCATAGTATAAGGAACCTTAATTTGGTGTCTCTAGCGTTTATATTAGCTGAGATCTGTGTGTTCATTCGATCAGATGAACATCCTGAGTCAATCGACTCGGCTAGTGATACTGAGTTAGAATATATATACTTTGTGGGGTCTGCCACGCCTCCTTCTGCCTGTTACATACATTTCGAGTAATCTAATAGTTGAAGTAGGCTGGTGCCCTATCGATGAAGCTTCGTGTTGTTCTGTTATGTTATGATTCCGACATCGATTTTTTTTTACTTTGGACATGGGATCTGAGTTACTAAATACTAATATTAACTGATTAGCTGATTAAAATATTTTGTTTCGGCACATGTGCGCGAGCGTGAGAAAGCAATATGCGCATGTAAAGTTTTTCGAAACTGGGCGAAAGGTACTGTGGGGCGTTCCCGATTGTTGCGTTCCTCTGGCTTAAATAAAATATGTGGAAGTGAAATGAGTGTTTTTATTTTTTTCTAGCGGTTTGTTGGCTATGTTGTTGATAAGTTTATCTAAGTTCTGCTCTATCATCACGAGCTCATCGTTATCTGCGCTATATACTGCCAACCTGAGCATTACCAATTAAAGGATCTAGTTGTTCGTGTTTTGGGATATGCTGTAATTTTTTGTATATTGGAATGTGTTAAGGCAATTCTCGCTATGATCATGCAAAATATATAATATTGGGTTGACCGAAAAGAAACCGGTGATCATATGATCATGTATGATTGTGATTGATTGTGGTATATTTAACTTCTCTCCAATCTCAGTTACATGACGATCCGATTCGATTAAAGCCTTGATAACGTCATCGTCAACTGCACTTGGCCCATACTCATCATGTAACTTTTTAGCAACCTGAGCTGCATTTTTTCCTTTACGGAAATAATAAAGTAAAATATGACGAAAATGCTCCTTTGTGGGCTCCATATTAAAATTGCCGCTAAACAAACAAATATAAACAAAATTACACTCGATTTTTTTCTAAAGCAAGCTAAAAGTGCCAGCTGATACTTGACAAAAGATAGAATGCAATAACAGAGTCATAAGCCGTTCAAAAATCATCGGATTCTTTTCGGTCAACCCAATATAAAGCGGTTTGGATTTGGTCGAAGTCATTAAGATATATTAATTTAGTTGTTGATTTGTAACTTTCTGATTCCCTTGTTTATCGTCAGTATTTGTGTGTTAGTGTATCTCGTAACATTTATCGTTTCACCGACATCATTCGTAATCCATAGTATATTAGAATAAAGTATTCTAAACAATTTTAGATTTTGATATGACATTTCTTGGTTATTTTTCCGATTCTGTTGTTATTGAAGTGTGCTTGTTTACTTTAACTATTTCCTTCCTGTATCTTGGGGAAAGCTTGGAACGGAGTCTAGTGTTTACCCTAATACTTCTTGTCCGTGTTGGTAATTACGTATTTTTCCTTTCTGTTTAGTTTTAAGTCTTTCAATGTTGCCTTGTCTAGCCAGATCTGTCGTTACTCTATTGCCAAATGAATACTTATAATTGTCGCTTAGTCTTAACTGAACGAAACTAGAAGCTGCCCTATCTAAAAATTCTTTATAATTTCTCTCTTCCATCCACTTTTTTGAGGTATTTCATTACGATGGCGCTAACATCCCCAGCGACCAGAAAAGAAACTTCATCGATGACTGACTATCAGCAAATCTTCCATCTACGTTTTAGAGTAAGGATAATTTGCTATCGCTGCCACTTTACTCTTATTTGTCTCTTTTTCCGTCGTCATAGTTATATACCCATAGAGCGTTATTGGTTGCTGTCCGAATTGATATTAATGGAATTGGTGGTTGTCTATTTATGAATTGAAAGTCATTAGGAGCAGGTAACGGCATTGAATTCTGGTTCCTAAAGTGTTTGTTTTTGTCTGTACCATGTTTGTTGTGTGTCTTACTCTGAAAATCTGCTTTAAGCAAAGGTGAAATGCTGACGGAAAATCTAAATCTTTGATTACCAGTAGATGAACCCTCTCATAATTGTGTCTAGAGCCTTATCTCTGTACATTTTAGTAATTAACAATTATGTTTCTCGTCCTAATCGCATACATTCGATCTTGTTAAGGATAAGGGATAGATGAGTTATACATTTCGAGATTTCAAACCAGTCTATTGGGATATTGTATAATTCTGAAGTCATGTAGACATGTCCTATAATTTTATTATGTATGATATGTACGACAGCATAATGTTTTGGAGTACCAGGAAAGCGTTATACACATCTAAAATGCGGTTTACTCCTTCTGCCATGAGCTAACTTCTGAAGAATCACTCTCGAATGGTTTTTACTATGTCCGACACTCTGTTTAAGTCACCTAAGTTCCCATCGTTTTCTGGAGAAATCACATGGTCTGTTACGTTTGCGAATTCTACTGAAATATTGTAGCGTCTCAGTAAACCTGGAAATTGGAAATAACTAGGATTTCACTAATCGTAATTGTTGTTGTTCCTTAAGCTGCCTACGTTCACGTTCTCCATAAATCAAAAAGTGAATACAAATTAAAGAATGAGTCGATTTTTAGCAGAGATGAAGGGATCCAAATGATGGAGTTTATTTCTTAAGATGTTTATACCCGGTATCCATAGGGTAGAAGGGTATAATTAGTCCGTGCCCACCAACAATTTATGTAACAGGCAGAAGAAGGCGTGATAGACCCCACAAACTATGTATATATATTCTTAATCAGTAGCAACAGCCGCGTCGATATAGCTATGGCCGTTTGTCTGTTCGTCGGTATGAAAACCGATCTAGGTTTTCTATAATAGCTAGAGCAACTAAATTTGATGTGTTATTATTGCACGCCAATCAAGTTTGTAGATTTTAAACACGCCCCCTTTAGCCCCTGTAAATCTATAAAAACCGAATTCAAAGCGTAATATTGCTGCATGACAGTTTTTTTTTGATAAACACAATAACTATCAACGCACAACTGATTTCTGAAAATTTGGTTGCAATCGGCTGTCGTGATTGTTTTAAGATTGCTTAAGTTTGAAATGAGATAGTAAGTATAGAAAAAGTCCGATATAATAAATTTAGTTTTCATATCTTTTAAATGAAAAAATCATCCATTAGAAAGGTCGGATAAGAAAAAAAATAGCAACAGAAGGTTTCTACTGGCCTAGTATTGACAAATTCGAGGTGATCGCAAGTTTCATGATTTTATGGTATACTCTTTGACCATTGATTTTTATTTAAAAATAAATCAATTACCTTCCAATTTTAATCGTTAAGTATCGTATAAGTTTTGTTGCTGTGAGCTTGTTTCTTTATATATTAAATTATCTGGCCCGTGCCACGCCAGCACAATTTGTCAAAAAAAAATTATACTATTGAATCATAACTTGTTATTTTATTTAAGCATTTTGTTTTATAAAAAATACAAACGCAGGTGCTGACTGTATAAGGCCATGGATTATCTTAGTATATTGTTAATTTTTTGGCACGAGCTAGAGTTGTTCAGTGGCTGAGTGGATTATGCCCCGGACTGTAAGGCCAATGATGTTGACCGTGTTCGGGTTCGATTGCTACCGCGATCGGCATGTGAAATTTTTTGTTTTTCATTATTTTTCATTAAAATATTTTAAAAGCTCAAAAACATTGAAAAGGGGCGAAGGCGGTAGCCTGGTTTTTTAAGTTTTTGGTACGCAATATATGTAATTAGAACTTAGTTTTCTTTCGTTGGTACACAACAGCAACTCCAAATCTAATTGTATTGTACATTTTTATGTACATACATGCGTGCAACATGTACATACTTGCAAAGTCATAACAGGCAAAATACGAAAAGCGATGATGCGTGCTAAATATAATAAAAATAGTAAAGTTTATTTATAAATAATTAATATTATTTGTAACTATTATAATTTTATTGCACAATATAGTATGAAAACCAAGTAGAGAAAAACTATTGTTTATTGAATTTTAATTAAATAATTTAATTTGTTTGAATCGGCTATATCACAGCCCGCTTGACTGTAACTTTCCTTTTAGTTTATTAGAATAAAATAAATAAACAAAACAAAATAATAAATAATTAATAATATGATAATTCGCACCCGCCTCAGCCGGGAGATGAACACACGTACTCTCTCACAGTCTTTTTAATTTGCCGTCCGCCACTTTAACCACTCGGCCATTGCATCACTCCTTGGCCCATCGGCAAAGCTGCATTGTGAACCAATTCTGTTACCATACAATGCAAATAAAAAGTTTAAAATGCTGTGTGTCTGACGCTAGATTTGAACTTCGGTATGCTTGCGTAAATTAGGTCTGCTTAACTATATATGTTCAAAGTGAGTTTAATTCGTATCATATCTCACTTATTAATAGTCCGATTTAAATGAAATTTTCACATAACGCCCGCGGCAAAGTATTTGTCATGTAAGATATACAACTTTGGTTGTTGAGCTAATATTGTAGTTTTTAAATAGTTATTACTGATTTACAGAGGCGGGAAGGGGCGTGTCCAAATGTTAAAAAAACTTTGAGACACTGCAATATACACATATGTTGTCGCGAAATTTGATGACTCTGGTCATACAGACGGACAGACGGCCAGACGGACAGACAGACATGGCTCAATCGACTCGGCTACTGATACTGATTCAGAATATATATAGTTTATGGGGTCGGAGACGCCTCCTTCTGCCTGTTACGCACATTTCCGTTCCGACAAATCCTTTTCCATGAAATTGGGCATTGAAAGATATACTCCAGGATTACATATTGTGGCTGTATCAATTTGTAGACTAATCTTTCTGTTTTTTAACGCACTTGTAATATTTTCATTATATATTTTGATGTTATTGCCTGCATACTCAGACCAGCAAAAATTTGTTCGGTCAAAGTCTTGAAGGCCTTTGAATCCAAAACTGAAAATGGTATTTTTTCCGTCGTGAGCAGCTCTACACATGCCTCTTTCACCTGACTTTGAGTCATTAAAGATGAAATACAAATCATTTTTTCCGGAATTTCAGATGCAAATTTTCTTTGGAATTAGAATAATCCGAGTTTCAGCGATATTTTTAATCGAAAAAAATATCGGTCAACAAATAATCGTTATTTTGTAATCGAAATTTTTATCACTTAACAAATAATCATTATTTTTCGAACGAAAAAAAAATACTAACGCTACAGTCAGGTGCTGACTGTATAAGGCCATGGATTATCATATATATATATATATTATACCGTAATAAAAATTTTAACGGTATGGAATCGCCGCCCGAATATTATTAGAATAAAATAAATAAAAAAAAATAAAATAAAATAATAAATAATTAATAAACGAAAATTCGCACCCGCCTCAAACGGGAGTTGAACACACGCACTCTCTCACAGGCGTCCGCCACTCTAACCACTCGGCCATTGCCTCACTCCTTGGCCTATCGGCAAAGCTGCATTGTCAACCAATTTTGTTACCATACAATGCAAATAAAAAGTTTAAAATGCTGTGTGTCTGACGCTAGATTTGAACTTCGGTATGCTTGCGTAAATTAGGTCTGCTTAAGTATAAATGTATGTTCAAAGTGAGTTTAATTCGTATCATATCTCACTTATTAATAGTCCGATTTAAATGAAATTTTCACATAACGCCCGTGGCAAGTATTTGTCATGTAAGATATACAACTTTGGTTGTTGAGCTAATATTGTAGTTTTTAAATAGTTATTACTGATTTACGGAGGCGGGAAGGGGCGTGTCCAAATGTTAAAAAAACTTTGAGACACTGCAATATATACGTATGTTGTCGCAAAATTTGATGACTCTAGCTCTTATACTTTCTGAGATCCAGGTGTTCATACAGACAGACAGACGGACAGACAGACATGGCTCAATCGACTCGGCTACTGATACTGATTCAGAATATATATAGTTTATGGGGTCGGAGATGCCTCCTTCTGCCTGTTACGCACAATTCCGTTCCGACAAACACAATAGACCATGAATTTTTTTAAAACCCATGGTCTAATAAAACTCAGCACATAATCATTATTTTTATTTGATTTGTAATTTTTATGATTGATTTTTTCGGTCCTTGATTTTAACTATTCCATCTATGTCGACAATGTCGATAATGTCGCCAATTATGCTTTTTAAAGTCAGCAGATTATGTTAGGTACGATTATTGCACACAAATCGACAGCTGTTTCTTACCTTTACTATTAAAGTAAATTGTCGACACTGACAAGTCGAAAAAAAGTATCCAAAATACAACAATATATATACAACAACAAAATATATAAAAAATATACTACGTATTGAAACTTTAAGAAATAGTTTTGGTGTGGGTGCCAGTGTGGTCTTCGTTTGCCGACTATGTTACACAAATTTCACTTTTAATTCACCTAAATACCAATATTTTTGGCATTTGCAGCTCTCTCGTAAATTATGGAAAAATGTTATTGTTTGTTGTCTGCAAACACTCCTGCTGACAGACTTCAACATCACACTCGTACAAATACAAGTTGTGCGGAATATACAGAGGGGAAATGTAATAATGTTTGTTTTGATTTATTTGCACAAAATTAAATTTTATGGATTTATGGTTATGACAAATATTTACCTCAGTGCCACTCTGGATCTAACTAGTTTGTTGTTTTCGCAAATTTTGCAGGTCAGACAGCTGCAATTTGGGATGCTCATCCTGTCTTATGGCTCAATTGCTTTTATACTCTTCGATTATGAAAATGGTAAAAAAGAGTGTGTGCGGAATGAGGCGTGGCATACCCCACAAGATAAATATGTACATATTTCTGCTCAGGATCACTTGTCGAGTCGACTTCGCCATACCCATCTGTCTAACTGTTTGAAAGTCGAAATCGAAGCTATTATGAAAGCTAGAAACACCAAATTTGGCTTAACATGCCGCACCCTGAAATTAATAAATCAATTCGATTTGTAAGCGACGTATATAAGATTTGTCCCCCATATTAAAATTAAGTTTAATTCGATCGGAAAATAAGCTCAGAAGCTCGGAGTACCAAGCGGCAGTCCAGGTACTTATCTTTTTGTTGAGTATCTCATTTATACGACTGTAGTCCTGGCAAAGGGATGAGTGGAAGCTGATAACCCGGTAGAAACTACTGGGTGTCGAGATTAATAGTCCTATTCGTTTTCTTTGGTTTGGTGTTATATTTGCAAGAGAGAGAGAAAATGAGAATTTATATGAAAAGATGGGTTTATAAGGTGTAAGTGTATTTGGTGCGTTATGGTTATTTTCATGCAAATACTTAAAACCCGTCCCACGATTCACATCCGCTGAAGCTAAGTTTCGAGAATAGAGCCTATTATTTAGGGTATTACGTGGAACTTGTTTTGTTAACAAGACCATTACAGTGTTTCTTTAGCTTCTTTTGCTTTTCGTTATCAGCGTTAGTAGATATTTACCTGCCAGCATTCAAAGCATATTCGACCATTCAAAAAAGGAAATAATAACTTTGTGCAAATGTATGTAGCAGGGAGAAAAATATAAAAAAGCCACAGTCGCGCTGCACGCGACAGTGGGATACCCTTCGACCTACGTTGCTATGTATGTACACATACACATATGCACATGCATTTAAGTTATTGCCGACAGATGGCGCTCGCCCGCCTCCCTTGTTAGATGATACAAGCACTTGGTTTTATGCACATACTTTCTTAAATAACTTCTGTGTTTATTGTCCGATCGGATTGCAATTTCGAGAATACGTAGATATTTTAATGAGCTTAGTATATGTTGAAGTCAGAAAGTTGTATCTTTTATACAGCGCTTACAAATTAAGTTCAAAAATTAAATTATTAATTTGCGGGGGCGGTGGGCGTGGCACCTAACATTTGAAATAAACTTGATCAGCTTATAGTACACAGGAGTCTTCCTGTCAAATTTGGTAACTCTAGCTTTTATAATAGCTGAGATCTGTGCGTTCACACAGACAGACGGACAGACGGACAGACAGACAGACAGACAGACATGGCTCTATCGACTCGGCTTGTGATCCTGAGCAAGAATATATATACTTTATGGGGTCTCCGACGCCTCCTTCTGCCTGTTACATACATTTGCACAAAGTTAGTATACACTTTTTTGACCATTTTCAATGGTCGAAGGGTATAAAAAGGCGTGGGAGACATATTAATACAACTTTCTGATTTAGATCAATACTTAGCTATCTATAACATTAACATTTAGTCAAAATTTGTATCCGATCGGATAAGAAACAGAAGTTATTAAATAAACCTTGTTCGCTTGGATTTTCTACATAACCCAGCAAGCCGTGACGTCATTGAAATGGTTGTGTAAGTAAGGAAAGGAAAGAGAAAGCAAGCGCCTAGCGCGAGCTGTTTCTTTCTCTTCCCGTATTTTCTATGCACACGCATCAGTGTTGCCAATTTAGCCTTTTTAGGCCACGGATTTTTAAAAAATTCATGGTCTATTGTGTTTGTCGGAACGGAATTGTGCGTAACAGGCAGAAGGAGGCATCTCCGACCCCATAAACTATATATATTCTGAATCAATATCAGTAGCCGAGTCGATTGAGCCATGTCTGTCTGTCCGTCTGTCTGTCTGTATGAACACCTGGATCTCAGAAAGTATAAGAGCTAGAGTCATCAAATTTTGCGACAACATACGTATATATTGCAGTGTCTCAAAGTTTTTTTAACATTTGGACACGCCCCTTCCCGCCTCCGTAAATCAGTAATAACTATTTAAAAACTACAATATTAGCTCAACAACCAAAGTTGTATATCTTACATGACAAATACTTGCCACGGGCGTTATGTGAAAATTTCATTTAAATCGGACTATTAATAAGTGAGATATGATACGAATTAAACTCACTTTGAACATACATACATATATACTTAAGCAGACCTAATTTACGCAAGCATACCGAAGTTCAAATCTAGACACACATCATTTTAAACTTTTTATTTGCATTGTATGGTAACAAAATTGGTTGACAATGCAGCTTTGCCGATGGGCCAAGGAGTGAGGCAATGGCCGAGTGGTTAGAGTGGCGGACGCCTGTGAAGAGACTGCGTGTGTTCAACTCCCGTTTGAGGCGGGTGCGAATTTTCATTTATTAATTATTTTATTTTATTTTTTTATTTATTTTATTCTAATAATATTCGGGCGGCGATTCCATACCGTTAACATTTTTATTACGGTATAATATGATAATCCATGGTCTTATGCAGTCAGCACCTGACTGTAGCGTTAGTATTTTTTCGGATAGATCTGTCCGGATTTTTACAGCGTCAGCCGGAAAAATTTAAAACAGCCCCTATCCGGAAAACTGTCCTTTTTACTTTTTGGTTTGTCCTTTTTCTATCCCTTATTGATTCTGATTAAATTGTTAAAAAATCATCTAAATTGGTATACATTTATAATCGATATGAGCATTTATTAAAAATGCAACCCCGTTGTAGTGGCGTATAATCGATATAAAAGCATATCGCGATACTTTTCGTGAACATTTTGTTATGTAAAAATGCCAAAAGAAGTTTATAAGCAAAAGTTTCGAGATGCATGGCTAAAACAGCCGGATCTTCAACAGTGGATTTGCCGCAATGGGAAAGCTCCCGATAAGGCATATTGCAAATACTGCAAATGCAGTATGAATCCCAAAATTCATAACATCCGTGCGCATATGAGTACAAAAAAACATGCCTTTTTAACAAACAAACAAACTTAATTTGAAGTCTACAGAAGCCAAAGAATGATGTTGTGAGGAAGCTGCACTGCCAATGTTTGTTGCTCAGCACGCTGCCATAAATTCTGTTGGGCACCTGAACGAATTGTGCGTCAACCACTTTGACGGCAGACACAATATATTAAATTTGCTTAAAATTTAAAGTTTGTCTTGTCTTTTATCTTTGAGCTATTTTTATAATTTTTTGACATTTGAGCACCGAAAAAATATTAAATTAACGTAAAAATTGTTGAAAAATAGTCTATCCTTTTTTTTGTATCTTTTTTTGTGTTTTTGTCCTCTTTCTGTCCTGTTTTTTTTAGCTCATCTGGCCTTTTTCAGAGCCAAGCTGTTGTCAACACTGACACGCATTCATACATGTGCTTGGCCTATGAGTGCTGCATGCATATACACGTATTCATATACAACAGTGAAGGCTTACGTTACGTTATTTCTATTAAGGAGTAGTATTGTAAAATTATATTCTCTTTACGTTTTAAAATAGATAGGGGTTCTTCACTGCCGCTCGACTGTTGTTCTCGTTGTTCTAATTGATTTTGATTTTATTAATCCCAATGCGATTTTAAGATCAGTTTAACAAAAACTCTTGAATTACAGACGCGCATTGTTTGTTATTAACACTAATTTGTCTAACATTCCTGTAAAAAAGAAAACCTTATTCGATATATGTATGTAGTTCCTGAATACATTGAGTTTTTATACCCGGTTAGAAAGGTATTATAACTTTGTGCCAACCGAAAATGTGTGTAACAGGCAGAAGGAGGCGTGGAAGACCTCAGAAACTACAATATATATAGTGACGTAATCATTCTTCATACAAAAAACTTATGCCGATCTTTTGACAAGCTTACTCTGGTGAAAACACTATCAAATAATGATTATACAAAAATACATTTATATTTTTTTTGTTATAAAATCAATCGTTCAAAAAGTTAGTTATATATTGATAATAAGGATCAACAGCTGAGCTGATATAGCCATGTCCATCTGTCTGTCCGTCCGTGTGAAAATTTAGATCTCGGACTACAAAATAAAAATAAATCAATATGAATTCTGCGAGCAGATCAAGTTTAATTTAGATTTCAGCCAGAAAACAGAATTTATAACCTACATATGTTTAAAAAAATGTTTTGGTATTATTGTCTCCAAATTTTCGGTTACTCAATTGTTGCACTTTATACTGATTTGTTTCATAATTCTATTTTCATATTGCGCAGTTGTTTTTAGGCCATGGATTTTAAAAAAATGCATGGTCTATTGTGTTTATCGGAACGGAAATGTGCGTAACAGGCAGAAGGAGGCATCCTCCGACCCCATAAACTATATATATTCTGAATCAGTATCAGTACCCTAGTAGATTGAGCCATGTCTGTCTGTCCGTCTGTATGACCAGAGTCATCAAATTTTGCGACAACATACGTATATATGCAGTGTCTCAAAGTTTTTTTTAACATTCCCCTTCCCGCCTCTGTAAATCAGTAATAACTATTTAAAAACTACAATATTAGCTCAACAACCAAAGTTGTATATCTTACATGACAAATACCTTGCCACGGGCGTTATGTGAAAATTTGATTTGTACAATTTGATTCTTATTGGATTTTGTTATTTTGCAATTAGAATGAAAGAATATAACAGCGATCATAAGCCCTTGTAAAATTATGAATGTGCGAGTGGGACGCCCATACATACATGTCTGCATATCCACATGTATTTATTGGCGTCCCACTTCAACACAGATTATTGTACGCATGTATGTACATACAAATGTACAATACAATTAGATTTGGAGTTGCTGTTGTGTACCAACGAAAGAAAACTAAGTTCTAATTACATATATTGCGTAACAAAAACTTAAAAATCGCCTACCGCCGCAGCCCCTCTTTAATGTTATTGAGCCTTTAATTTATTTAATGAAAATTAATGAAAACCAAAACATTTCACATGTCGACCGGGCAGCAATCGAACCCCGAACACGCTCAACATCATTGGCCATACAGTCCGGGACATAGTCCACTCAGCCACTGTACATAACAAATGATTATATATTATATTATTTACAAATATACATATGTACATAGATATGACATAAAGCACTTACACATGCGCGTGAGACATTAGACAGAGCGAGAAGACGCAATATGCATTCATAGTTCATTCCAAAAAGCAAGAAGAAGCACATGTAATTAAATTTGGTACGCCCTAGAAATGCATACATATACCTATTGCCCTCTCGCTCAGTCTAATGGTTGCGACACTTCGCTTCTGCTTTGTCTATGCGTTCTTCTTCTTATGTACGTTAATTCAAATTGCGCGTATTGTTTGAATACCGTATAAAATGTATCTCCGCAAAATTTTTAATAATAATCCAAATCAAGCTCAATTTTCATTGCGAGTTTTTATAAATATCCGAAAATAAATAAGTTAGACAGATAGAATCTATCTATGACTGCAGATTGCAGAAATTACTTAATTTGGGGAACATTGGAGTTGCGCAGAACATCTCAAGTCGACTCGTAGGTCACCAAAATGTAACTGTTTAGGAACAACTAGACCCATTCCCTAGGTACTGATTATTTTTGATAATCGGTGGAAAATTCGACCAGAGATTCTGTTATTGACAAACTTTTTTTACGGTGTACTATGATAATCCATGGCCTTATACAGTCAGCACCTGACTGTAGCGTTCGTATTTTTTACTTTGCAACCTGAAAGTAATTAACTTACATATATTTATTTATTTTATATATTTTGTAATTTTCCTCCTAATTATTTTTTTACATATACTTAGGAGTAAATGTACAACAATATATATATTTATACAAATATGCAAACATATGACATTAAGCATCTACACATGTGCGTGAGGCATTAGGCAGAGCGAGAAGACGAGAAGTATGTACATACATATGTATGTATATGTATGCATTTTTAGTTCGTGCCAAATAATCAAGAAGAAGCAAATGTAACGAATTTTGGCACGCGCTAGAAATGCATACATATACATACTTATTGCCCTCTCCCTCAGTCTATTGGTTATGACACTTGTCTATTCGCTTTTTCATTGTCCGTTCTTCTTCTTCTGTTCGTTAAATCAACTTGTGCGTGTCGTTCGAACACAATATTAAATAGATCTACCTTAAATTTGAAATATTATTCCCAAATAAAGCGCAATTTTCATTGCGAATTTATATTTATAAACTTTTATAAAAGTTGTGCGAAGAGTGTATTGTGCTTGTGTTGGGGGTGCTTGCGGGATTCGTTCGGTGCACCAACCCATTTTTTAATAAACACAAAAAAAAGTTATTTAAAGAAAATAAAGTATTGAAATACTAAAATTAATATGTTAATTTAGCAACAATCATATTCTATAATTTGGTCACACTGATCTGAATCAGATCTTTCTTCTTTTCTTGTACTTTCCTTCTTCTTACGTTTACTTCCGAACGATACACAACGCCGTCGCGCTTATGTGAAATAAAACGACTATTAAACTGACACTATATCGCCTCGCGTTTTACTCCATCATTTCCCAATATAAAGTAATATTATTAAATAAAAATAATTATTTTTTTTAAACATAAATAAGTTATTGTTGTGCATATATTTGAGTACATACATATATGGATGTGCATATACCATACACATACTATATAAAACATTCTCTGCGCGTTGTGACGGTTTCGGCTGTCCGTGACGTATTTTGTAACGAGTGTAACGTTGCTCGCGCACAGTGGGATTTAAACAGATAAGATACAATAATTAATATATAATTATACAAACAATTTATTATTATATAATTTAATAAATATATATAATAAATATCAGCAAGATAATAAATTATATATATATTTAAATTATAACATATTATTATATTATATATTTACTATTTATTATTATTATTTTAAAATTTATTCATATTATTTATTTTAATTAATTTTATTAATTATTATTTTTCTTATGGCTCGCCAAAGACAATCTGCTGCTCAAAGAGCGGCTAATCGGAGGCTTAGAAATATATTGAATAGGTAGCAAGAGCACTATTCTCAGGCTGAAAATGCCAGAAATGCTAGAACCCAGTCTAGATCGAAGAGCCAATACACAGTTTAGGGAAAGTGAGCCAATAGGAGATACTGCAGCACAAAATTTAGAAATAAGAGGAGACATAAGAGTAGAAGATACAGGGGCGTTTAGTAATTTACGTAGATCAACGCGCATACGCGAAAGTGCGTTGCAGGTAGATATTCCAAATAGAAGACAGGGTCCGATTGAAGTGGACAATCGGCAGAGGGAGAGAAGCTATGAACATACAGACAACTGAGCAGGAATCAGACACACAAAATAGAAGGCAGAGACGGACTGTAGCGGACTATCGGCAGGTGGAGAGGCGGGCCGATAGTTCAAGTAGAGTCACTCGCAGACAGGATACTGACGTACGGACAACTAAACAGCGGACTAACACACAGAATAGAAGACAGAGGCGGGCAGATGGGGACTATCAGTTGATTGAGAGAGGGGCCGAGAGATTACGCACATCAGCACGACGACGAAACCGTACGATTAGGGCTTTAGAACAATACACATCTTAGAACTGTTATTCGTTCAGCTGTTGAGCGTCGCATATTAGAAAGGGAGAGAGATACTTTGAGTAGGTCTCAAGTTAGGGAGAATCTAGCAAGAAGGATTGTCGATCACGCTCTTGACAGTGCACGACGTCGAAGTGCCAGACTTTTAGAGCGTCAAGCTATTACTGACTCTTTAAGACGTCTGAGCTTAAGAGTCAGAAGCAGATAATGAACGAAATGCAGACCGTATGAGACAGGAACGTTTAAATAGCTTTGAAGACACTTCACTCAGTTTATCAAGATTATAAGCTGATATAGGAATTTTTAATAGAATGGTTAAACTGGGTTCCTTTGTTGCAAAGGCCTTTGGCTTCCCTTTCAGGTTACCAAGATGACAAGGGATTTTATTGAAAGTAGAAATGAGTTTAGTGCAGATATTTTAAATCTTTCCAGTCAGTTCCCAGCTTCTGACGAAACTTTTCAATTTTGCAATACCTGCAGCCGTAACATTAAAGCTGGTAGAAAGCCAAAATTTTCTATTGCAAATGGCTTAGATTTCCCAAACTTGCCCGAATGTCTCAAAGGGCTTACTCCTTTAGAGGAGCGACTTATATCACCACGACTTCCATTTATGGTGATTAAGTCTATAGGTGTTGGGCGTCAAAACGCCATCAAAGGAGCTGTTGTTAATGTTCCTATTCCAGTTAGCAATATTGTAACTTCGTTACCACGAGCTTTCCACGAAGCTGAGGTTGTACAGCTTCACCTCAGGCGTAGGATGGAATATAGCCATGATTTCATGGCAGAAACCATCAGACCAATGCAAATTTCAGATGCTATTAGATTCCTCGTAGATAGTGAGCTTTATAAAAAACACAATGTAGTTCTTAATGAGCAGTGGATTTCCAATTTCGATTCCGATACTGTTCCATTTATAGCTTCTCAGGCAGATGCAGAGTTAGTAAATAATATGGTTCAAGAATTTCAAAGACCACTTCATCCTAATGAGGATATTGAAGCTCGATATTGGAGCTCGATCCGGGGGTCAAGAAACTCTGCTCGAAAATAATCAGGCCAAAGACCCCTCGATTTGATTCTGGATGCTGATTCAGAGGAACTAGCGTTTCCAACAATTTATGCAGGCGTCAAACGCAAGACTTGTCAGACTTTTACAACCGTAGTTAGATTTGAACTTAGGAATTTTGATAGGAGAGGTTGTAGAACTGATAAGTTGTTCTTTAATTACAAAAAGTTAGAGCTCCTTCAAATTAGGAATAATACTTCCATATGCTTAAGAAAGCATAGCTCATCTCGAGCTATTACTGCCTCTAACGCCTTAAATGAGGATCAAATAGATAGTTTAATTTGTCATGATGACGCTTATAGGGTTCTTAAAGGTATTAGAACGTCTCCTGCTCATTGGGAAGCAGAGAAAAATAAGGTCGTGGCAATGATCCGACAATTCGGTCTGTCAACCTTCTTTATTACATTGTCTGCTGCTGAAAGTAGGTGGGAGGAGCTCCTTGTCATACTCAAAAGAGTTGTCGTCAAGGAAGAAGTTACGGAAGAGGAGTCACTTGGGTTGGCTTCAAACGAAGAAGTTCGACTGATTTGTACCGACCCGGTAACATGTGTGAGATATTTTGACTATCGTTGGAGGCAATTGTTAAAAATTATGAAAAAAGAAGGGGGGTGTTTTTGAAAGACACAACGTTGTGTTGTACTACTGGAGAGTTGAGTTTCAACAAAGAGGTTCACCTCATATCCACGGAATGTTTTGGCTGAAAGACGCCCCAAAAGTGGACTTTGGGAATGAATCTTCAATTCCTCCAGTTATCGAATTTATCGATCAGTTCGTTACCACAGATGTAACAAATTCATAGCTCGCTCCATTCATTGCATATCAAAAGCACAAGCACGGACGTTCATGCCAACGTGAATTGGGAGGAAACTCCTATTGTCGCTTTGGTATTCCATATTATCCAATGCCCCGAACTGAAATTCTAAAGCGTCTTCCCGAAGAGACTGATAATTATTCATTTCATCGAGAAAATTTAAAAAAAATACAGTGTATTAAACTTTACATTCGATTCTAAAACTATCAGTCACTTGAGCATTTTTAAAAATTTTGTATCTCATACTCAAGTGAAGCTCACTTACGAGGAATATCTATATGCTCTTAGATCTGGCTTAAAAAAGCCACAAATTTTTCTGAAGAGAAGTTTTAATGCCATTTGTACAAATGCATACAATAAACATATTCTCGGAATGCAAAGGGCCAATATTGATATTCAATTCATTTTGGACCCTTATGCTTGCTGCAGCTATATAATTAATTATATAAACAAGTCCCAAAGGGGTATTTCCAAACTGATGAGTGACGCAGTGGACGAGATCCACAATAGAAATTTCACAGTCAGACAAAAGTTGCAATATATTGGTAATAAATTTATTTCTGGCACTGAGATTTCTGCTCAGAAAGCCGCCTATTGCTGTCTAGGCATCCGATTGTCTGAGGCTAGCAACGGAGAAGTCTATATAAATACTTCATTGCCACAGCATAGGGTCAAAATGCTCAAACCAAGAGAGAAACTTCTAAATATGGCCCCCGATTCAACGGACATATTTAACGTCCACACAGCCCATACGGCATATGCTTAGCAGATTTTGCAGCAAATTATACATTTTCTAAGTCGACCAGAGCAACTCGTCAGGATTCTGACAATGAAGATGTTCATGTCAATGAAGTCATAGATGGCGCGCCTCTTCCTCTTCTTGATGGCAGTGGTTTTGTTAGGGAACGACCAAAGCCAAAAATTATTCGATTTAGGAGTTTTAATATAAATAGAGATAGGCCCAACTATTTTAGGGAGCTTTTAATGCTCAATTTGCCTTGGAGGGACGAACATATAGAATTAATTGACAGAAATTGCGAGGGTGTATATAGTGAAAATGAGAATTTAGTTAGGAATAATTTTAAGAAATATAATATATTAGAAGATTTAGAAGACGCGCTTAGAAGAGCCATGGAAATGGAAACCAACATTGAGGATAGGGCAGGTGAAGCAGGTCAGGAAGATGATGAGTTTAGAGTGTTAGGTTTACCAGAAATAAGTTCTCAACTAAATGTTTTAAATGTGAATGGCAATGAATGCCAAAATTCTTTTGTGTGCTCCCACAGGAAAGGCAGCTTTCGGAATAGGAGGCTCTACCCATGATTCCATGTTTTCCCTTCCAATAAACCAATCTGGGACCGCATTTAAAAACTTCGGACTTGACTTATTAAATACCCTCCGTTCAAGATTTATTGATCTTTAACTTTTGATTATTGATGAAATATCAATTGTCGGAGCAAAAATGTTTTCACATTTAGATAGCCGTCTTAAACAGATTTTAGATAACAGAGACCCACTATTCGGAGGGATCTCTGTTATTGTTTTTGGCGATCTCAGACAGCTTAGTCCTGTTGGAGATTGTTGGATTTTCAAATCCACTTTTGATTCGCATGATCAGTATAGTGCTATATAGGAATCTTCTCTATGGGATTCTTTTGTTTTAAAGATATGAGGACTCAATATCAACTGTCCAATATATTTCATTTATTGAAATTATATATATATATTTCATTTATTATTGTGTTTCATTTAATTTATACTAAGTATTATATTATATTATATTATACTTTATTAATTAATTATATTATATTATATTATATTTTATTTTATCATTTATTTTGTTCATATATAAAGCCAAATAGTATGCATAGAATCTACCTATGACTGCACGTATAGCAGAAATTCATTTTTTGGGGAACATTGGTGTTGCGGAACGCATCAAAAATATTGCTATGAAATATCGTTTAAGCTATTTGAATAAGCTATCGATAAGAATTCGATTTATTGTTTGTCCATCTCTGATCATGGGCTTTTTGTGAAAACGTAAAGACGCAGCAGACGCGCTAATTTTTAGTTAATCTTATTTTAATAAATAAATATTAAAATAAAAGTGTTTTTGATAATTATTTAATGACGGTAGGAGCTAATGCTGTGTTCCACCGTCAAGACATCGTCAGACCGGTCGTTCGAGCCGGATAATATAATATTGTCACCCGTCAGGTAATTGCCCCAACAACATGGTCCTTCGAGCCGGATAATATAATATTGTCACCCGTCAGGTAATTGCCCCAATAACATGGTCCTTCGAGCTTATTTTGGACGGCATATGGATTTGTCATGATCCTTCAAATTTAATTTCGACGTTATATGGATCACGAAAAACTAATGCGTAATTTCATCAGCCAATTGACATGTCTGTATGTGTAGCGTCTATCACATACATTGACGACGACAAATACAAGTTTGTGTGACAACAACGCAACAGACTCGTGTATATGTACACACATACATTACTGTCAAGAAAAGAATTTGGGTGTATGTGAATAATTTGACGACTTACATTTACATAGAAAAGTTGCTTTGAAAATTAGTGTTGGTAAACGGCTTGACAATGCCAATGACACGTGCAAAGAAAACTTTTAAATCAAATGCGCAAATGACGGCAGCGCAAAGTCACGAAATGGACACACCACGACCACAATTTAGCCCAGAAGACGAAAAAGAATTACTAAAAAACCTGTCTACGAACACAGTAGTTCCAACTGGTGGATTGCCGAGGAGTACTCCAACTAATTGGGATGAAGACCTAAGACTGTGACTAGTCATAATTCCCAACAAGAAGTGAAGATACAAATGGTACAGTTCCAAATGGAATGTTTTGAATGTTTTATGGCAAGACAAACAATTAAACAAGAACTGCCTTCATTTAGTGGTGATCCTTTAGAATGGCCTATTTTTATTGCAGAATTTGAAAATAGTTCTCGAATATGTAATTTTAGTAATTACGTTTAAGAAGAGCTCTAACAGGTCGTGCAAAAGAATGTGTACAGTCACTCCTATTATTACCAGACAATGTAAGACACATAATTGACATTTTAAGAAATCGTTTCGGTGATAGTAGTTACATAATTAAAATAATGAATGATAAGATACGACTTTTTCCAGTAATCAAAGATGATAAATATGACAAACTCATCACATTTTATGACATGATCACAAATCTTATTCACACATTGTTTTCGTTTAGTGACATTAATCAAATTCGTAATAATTTTCTATTTGATGAAATTTTGGAAAAAATACCGATCTCTCAACGAGTTTCGTTTATGAAATATTATCAAAAGACAAAGTCTGAACAGCCAAAAGTTTCATGAATGGTTAGGTCAAACAATAAAAGCGTCAACAGCATTAGGCTTTGGTCATAATAAGTGTAAAGACGCTACTTTAATAGTCTCAAGTCAAAACAACAGTAATGAGAAATCTAAAAAATATTGTAACTTTTGCAAATCAATTGAACATTACTTAACCGATTGTCCAAAATTTAAAGATTTGACAGTAGAAAAAAGATGGGAGCATGTAACTCAGAATAAGTTATGTATATCATGCTTTGGCAGAAAACACATTTTGAAAGATTGTAGACGTAAGAAAACTTGTCAAGTAAAAAATTGCAACTATAGTCATAATTATCTGTTGCACAAAGATAAAAATAGTACGATTCCATTTAAATCTCTAGAGATATCTAATAATAACGAAAAACCCAATTTGAACCCCGATATTAATTGTAACATTAATTTAGGTAGTAACAAAGTTCTATTGAAAGTCATTCCAGTTACGTTGATAGGACCTCAAACATCAATAGACACATATGCTTTACTTGATGAAGCATCTACGATTTCATTGATAGACGAAGACGTAGCGACAGATCTAGGACTAGACGGCCCCACAATGCCTTTAAAGATGCAATTGACAAATAACGAGGTGTACGAACAACTAGATTCAAAGGTAGTTAGTTTGAATATAAAAGGCAAAAATAGTTCATCACAGGTATTTACATTAAGGAAAGTTAAAACTGTGTCTTGTCTAAACTTACCAATACAAACTCTTTCAATTAATGACATGTCCGAAAACTATAAGTTCCTAAAAGACTTTTCAGTTTGTTCATATCAAAATGCTAAGCCAAAAATTCTAATTGGTCAAGATAATTGGTCGCTTATAGTGTCACGAAAATTAAAATATCAAACATTTGACGGTCCAGTCGCTAGTAAGACTTCACTAGGGTTGTTCACGGAACGGTAGGACTCAATAGACATATTTCCGATAAACATTATACTTGTCATGTATACAATTGTTTAGAAAAGGACAAAGCCATTGACGATTTGGATAAGTTGCATAACCTTGTAAAGTCTTATTGGTCTATTGAGAACGAATTATTGCCTTCACATGACATTCCAACTTCACTCGACTATAAAAGATGTTTCGAAATTGTAAACAAGACATTAAAACGCAATGGTGACAGATTTCAATGTGGACTCTTCTGGAAAAGCGATGACGTGCAGCTTCCTGAGAGCTATAATAACGCATATTCTAGACTGATTTTATGCGAAAGAAAAATAGACAAAAATGCTGTTTATGGCAAAAAATACAATGAGACTTTTGAATCCTACATTAAAAAGGGATATATAAAAAAATGGACATTAGAAGAGAAAAAAAAAAAAACACCCCTGACGTATTACTTACCACATTTTGGCGTTCTAAATAGCAATAAGCCTGATAAGTTAAGAATAGTTTTTGACGCTGCTTCTAGAAGTCATGGTTATTGTCTCAATGACTTTTTATTGCCAGGTCCAGACTTGTACAGCCAATTGTCTTCAGTTCTTATGAATTTTCGAGAACATAAAATTGCCTTTGTAGGAGACATTAAAGAGATGTTCCTTCAAATTAAAGTTCAAGAATCAAACCGTTGTGCACAAAGAATTTTATGGCGAGGTACTGACCGACTGTCCGAACCAGACGTATACGAAATACAGGTATTATTCTTTGGTGCTAAATGCAGTCCAAGCATTGCTCAACAAGTTAGAAACAGAAATGCTTTAGAGTAAATTAGGTCTGCTTAAGTATAAATGTATGTTCAAAGTGAGTTTAATTCGTATCATATCTCACTTATTAATAGTCCTATTTAAATGAAATTTTCACATAACGCCCGTGGCAAAGTATTTGTCATGTAAGATATACAACTTTGTTTGTTGAGCTAATATTGTAGTTTTTAAATAGTTATTACTGATTTACGGAGGCGGGAAGGGGCGTGTCCAAATTTTAAAAAAACTTTGAGATACTGCAATATATACGTATGTTGTCGCAAAATTTGATGACTCTAGCTCTTATACTTTCTGAGATCCAGGTGTTCATACAGACAGACAGACGGACAGACAGACATGGCTCAATCGAGTCGGCTACTGATACTGATAGTTTATGGGGTCGGAGATGCCTCCTTCTGCCTGTTACGCACAATTCCGTTCCGACAAACACAATAGTCCATGGATTTTTTTAAATCCATGGCCTAAAAATTGGTCAGTTAGTGATCTTACACAGTTTTTAACAACAAAAGGTTGCTCTTGGTATTTTAATCCGCCGTTATCCCCTGGGAGGAGCATGGGAAAGGCTTATACAATCTGTTAAGAAATATTTAAGTGTCTTGCTGAAAGAAAAATATCCCAAAAAATTTACTTTATAAACACTATTTTGTGAAATTGAATTTATGATAAACAGTAGGCCGCTTTTATTTGTACCTTCAGATGACTTTGACAGTGAACCCTTGACACCAAATCATTTATTAATAGGGCCAAATTTTAGAGAATCTTTTTACACGAACACCAATGATTTTGATTTAAGAATATTAAACATGTGGAAATTGTCTCAAAGACTAGCAGATTTTTTTTGTATTAAGTGGAAGAAAGAATACAGACAATTTTTAATTTATAGCCGAAAATGGAAAAAGGATAATAATAATTTAAAAGAAGGCGACGTAGTTTTAGTAATGGAATCAGAAATGCCTCGGAATGTATGGCCAAAGGGTCTAGTTATTAAGACTTATCCATCAAAAGATGGACGTGTACGAATTGTCGACGTAAAAATTAAGAATAATATTTATAAGAGACCAGTTGTTAAATTAATTAAGCTTGACGTAATACAAAATTGTTAAAGTATTGATGTCGCCTTTAATTACTGCCGACTTCAATACTTGGGAGGAGGATGTTGCGGAACGCATCAAAAATATTGCTAAGAAATATCGTTTAAACTATTTGAATAAGCTATCGATAAGAAATCGATTTATTGTTTGTCCATCTCTGATCATGGGCTTTTTGTGAAAACGTAACGACGCAGCAGACGCGCTAATTTTTAGTTAATCTTATTTTAATAAATAAATAAATATTAAAATAAAAGTGTTTTTGATAATTATTTAATGACGGTAGGAGCTAATGCTGTGTTCCACCGTCCAGACATCGTCAGACCGGTCGTTCGAGCGGGATAATATAATATTGTCACCCGTCAGGTAATTGCCCCAACAACAATTGGGGTTGCGCAGAACAACTCAAGTCGACTCGTAGGTCACCAAAATTTAACTTTTTGGGAACAACTGACCCCATTACATTTTTAATGGCCTCCCCGTGGTGTTCCCTGGGTACTGATTATATTTGATAATCGAGCGGCGATTTCATACCGTAAATTGGACGATATATTCTTGCTCAAGATCAATGGTAGTAATTGATTATTGTGCTTGTAATACTAGCAAGAGAAAAGTGATAATGAAAAACAATTAATTATAAATAAATAGGCGAAATATCTATTTTTGATCGAAGTAGCGATTCATGAGTGTGTTTCGTTCTCATTGAGGCCCGCCCGGGAATCTCAAGTTCACTATTTTGAGCACTATACTCCCGAGCTATGAGAAATTAACTTCAATGAAGTCAGTCACTGTGACGACTTCCCTGAGGCAGGGCTGCTATGCGGATAGCCGAAAAAAAAACATTATATAAACCATATTTTATTGGGTCGGAGATGGCTTCTACTTTACGTTGCAAACTTCTAACCAAAATCAGTATACCCTCAAGGGTATGCAAAATCTGTGTCATAATATACACAGAACGCCCGTCTCTGGATTTCTGCATAGTGTATATGACTTATATGTATGTATGTAAGTCGGATCGAGCTGTATCGAACCGATATATTGATGGTGTTCTATTTATACCCTTTAACTATTGAAAATGGTAAAAAAAAGGTATAGTAAATTTGTGGAAATGTATGTAACAGGCAGAAGGTGGCGTGGGACACCCCATAAAGTAAATATGTATATTCTGACTCAAAATCACTAGCCGAGTCGATTGAGCCATGTGTGTCTGTCAGTCTGTGTGAACACACAGATCAGAAACTTCAACATTTTGAAAGCTTTTCAAAATATTGTTAGACACATATATCGCATGACCCGATCGTGACCTCCCATTATTTTTTGAGGCTTCAAAAATGTTTCGAGTTTTTTTTAAGTTAAGTCGAAACTCAGACGTACTACGTAAATTTTGATTTCGGAATCGGACTAAGAACAAAATACATGTAGGTTCCGCTTTTAGTGTACGAAGAAAAAGTTTTTATTGTAGTATATTTACTTGTCTTATAATTAACAATTTTTAAACGAATGGTGTGTATTTTAATACGTGTTCACGGACCGAGATTCTGGCATAAAGTTTCCCTTATCAATAATTCTTAGCGACTCGATAGTTGGTTAGCCGATATGTTTTATTGTGAATTAGTTTCTGGCTCTTAATAGTGCTGACCACTCCGAGTCTCACGAACTAGTGTTTGTTTAGATCCAATTCCTACATTCGGCCCTCCTGACGCTATATTCGTCCCGAATATCTTCATATATTCTGCCACAGTTGAAGTTTTGAATGGGCCATCTCCCTCGCCTATCTTCTCAACATCATACCTGCCGTGTTTGTGGACTTTCATTACCTTATACGGTCCAAGATATTTTCCTTTTAATTTCAATCCTACCCCGTATTGTGTACGCTTAATAGCTACCAGATCGTTCACTTTATAGATTTTTTCTGCCTTACGTTTTTGATTAAATGCTTTTTGATTTTCATTTTGTAACTCTGTGATATTATTCCTAGCCAGCCTTCGTAACTCCTGACGATCTTTATCTAGTTCTTTAAACAATGACTCCTGCACTAACTGTTTCATTTCAGGATCCTCAGAGTAACTCATATCAATACCTGTCAATAGCTTGAATGGAGTGATTTTCGTACTACGCGGTTCAGCTGTTGTACACGACCTACATACTTATACCATGAACCAGGGCTCTCCATACTCAATTTGGACAACATGGGCACAACAATCCTATGCATCCTCTCTACCTGTCCGTTTCCACGTGGAACACCTGTAGTTATCAACAAATGTTGTATATTTTGTTTTTCACAAAATGCTTTAAAAGCATTTGCTGTAAAAGCTGTTCCCCTATCCGACACAATTCTACATGGATTTCCGAAATTTACTGCCTGCTTTTCCAAACAATTGATGACCTCTTCAACTCCTGTACTTCGAGTTGGATATAACCAAACGTACTTAGAAAATGCATCTACGATAACCAGAATGTGATTGTATCGCTTCTGAGTGATCTCCATTGGACCCACATGATCGATGTGATAGGTAACCAATGGTGTATCTCCCTTATCAATCGGATTAAGAAATCCTTCCAAACGACCTGCCTTTGCATTTACCAAAATACACTGAACGCAACTACCAACAACTCTAGCTACTTTCTCCTTAATCTTAGGAATATAATAAGACTTTTCTAATAAATCCTGAGTCCTCTTTGCCGAGAAGTGACCTTGCTTATGTGCGATTTGAATTATATCTACTTCCATACCTGATGGAACCACAAGTAATTCCCTGTTGGGGTCTTTGAACAAAACTTGGTTGAATACATGAAAATCTTCATATCCTTTACTTTCAACTAGATTCTTAACCACTTTAATCCAATCGTCTGCCAATTGTGCTTCTTTTAACCTGTGTACCACACTCTCAGTCAACACATAACAAAATACTCTGCTTAGCGCATCAACATGCCTCATTTTCACACCAGATCTATGTTCGATCTCATAGTCAAAATCCTGCAATTACATCGCCCACCTTGCTACCCTTAATGGCACTTCTTTCTTTTTCATTGTCATGGCAAACGCATTACAATCTGTAATTATTTTAAACTTCGTTCCCAAGACATAAACACGCCATTTAGTTAACGCTCCTATAACTGCTAATACTTCCAACTCATATGAGTGGTATTTCTCCTCACAAGGTTTTGTTTTGCGACTCATGTACATAACTGGGTGAAACAAATTATCATACTGGTTCCTCTGAAGCATTACCGCTCCAAACCCAAACTTAGATGCATCTGTGTGAATTTCTGTAGTCGCACCATGATCATACAACTGCAAAACAGGCTTACTAACCAACGCTACTTTTAACTGCTCAAATGCAATTTGCTGTAATTCTTTAAACTGAAACTGACAACCTTTCCGAAGCATATCTGTCAATGGCTTTGCAATTAATGCATATCCATCAACAAACTTTATGAAATACGATGTCAAGCCCAGAAATCGCTGTACTGCTTTCTTATCGCCTGGTAGAGGAAAATTAGCTACTGTTTGTGTTTTCTCATCACTGGGTCTTATAGTACCATTCTCAACCACATATCCCAGAAATTTCACCTTGCTCTGCACAATCTGACACTTGCTCCAATTTATTCGTAACCCATTTTTAGCCGCAACTTCCAAAAGTCTTTCTAATTTACCCAAACCGTCCTCAACATCTTTACTCGCAATTACAATATCGTCCATATACACAACAGCATCACCACTCTTAATTAAATATCGCATTACAGCTTGAATAAAACGAGTAAACACTGCTGGGGAGTTTTTAATTCCAAAAGGTACATATAAAAATTCGAATTGTCCTTTCTGTGTAACAAAAGATGTATACTTTTGCGACTCCTTCTCAACTGGTACATGAAAGAATCCATTAGTCAAATCTAATGTAGTAAAAACCTTAAATCCCTGCAGCTTTTCAATCACACTATCCATTTGTACCATAGGAAAATTGTCCCTCACTATTTTCTCATTCAGTTTTCTATAATCACAACAAAGACGTTTCTTTCCATTCTTTTTTGCCACTAGGACAACTGGTGAAGCATATTCTGAGGTACTCAGCTTTATGATGTTTTCCTCAAGCCACTCATTAACTTGATCATCAACCACCTTCTGCTCACAATAAGCTAAACGCCTTGGATGTTGATATACCGGTAACTCGTCCGTTAACAGAAGTTTCATTCGAACAGTGCTCTCTACATTGCGTCTAGGTTGATAATTGTTAACCATAGCTTTGACTTTACTAGCCTGTTCTTGAGATAAATGGGTTAAAACAATTTCATCAGCCATATTTTGTTGTTGAAAATTCATACACAAGACTGCAAACTCTTTTAATAAACCCGCGCACGGTCCATCTACTTTTTCTATATTATGCATACCTTTATCTTTGTCGACTTTTTTTGTTAACCAATTTGGTACCATACTTAGTAACATTCATATCCACGCTGTCAAGAATAGTTCTGCCCAAAAGCTATATCTTCATCTGCAACTACATGGAATACTACTTGTATTTTTATTCCATCAATGTGTACAAAAGCTACAAAGCTGCCCAAAGTCACAATTTGACTTTCGCCTATACCTGTCAAACATTTTTCTGCACCTGTCAACTTTGCATTACGAATCTTAAGAAACACATTTCTACGAACCAAACACAAATCTGCACCTGTATCTACAAGACCTTGAAAATTGAACTGATCACATGTCACACTCTTTAATTCAAGTCCAGAATTAGTAAACATGCTTCCAGACTTTGCACGAACCTCTTCTTGAACAAGATTAGCTGCCTTCTCTCCCTTTTCAGGAACAACAACTTTACACTGAGCAGCTCTATGCCCAGGTTGATTGCATTTAAAGCACCTAAGCTCCTTGCCTATCATTGGACAATCTTTCTTTATATGGGTCTGTTCACCGCACTTGAAACATTTCCTTACATAATTTCCTCAGCTCTCTTCATTTGTCTCAGCTTTTACTCCTGACGATCCATACTTAGTAAACTGCTTAGACGAACCTCACATTTTCTCATACGCCACAATTTGAACTTTTAATTGTCTCATAGTCTTTGCCTGGAAAAGTAATACCTTATTCGTTCTAAAATCTGGTAATCCATTTACAAAATATTCAATCAAACTCTCATCCTCCAAGTCTATTGGCTTAGCTATCTCCATCAGTGCATATAAATACTCTTGTAATGTTTCATTCTTTTTAGGCCATGGATTTTAAAAAATGCATGGACTATTGTGTTTGTCGGAACGGAATTGTGCGTAACAGGCAGAAGGAGGCATCTCCGACCCCATAAACTATATATATTCTGAATCAGTATCAGTAGCCGAGTCGATTGAGCCATGTCTGTCTGTCCGTCTGTCTGTCTGTATGAACACCTGGATCTCAGAAAGTATAAGAGCTAGAGTCATCAAATTTTGCGACAACATACGTATATATTGCAGTGTCTCAAAGTTTTTTTAAAATTTGGACACGCCCCTTCCCGCCTCCGTAAATCAGTAATAACTATTTAAAAACTACAATATTAGCTCAACAACCAAAGTTGTATATCTTACATGACAAATACTTTGCCACGGGCGTTATGTGAAAATTTCATTTAAATCGGACTACTAATAAGTGAGATATGATACGAATTAAACTCACTTTGAACATATATTTATACTTAAGCAGACCTAATTTACGCAAGCATACCGAAGTTCAAATCTAGACACACAGCATTTTAAACTTTTTATTTGCATTGTATGGTAACAAAATTGGTTGACAATGCAGCTTTGCCGATAGGCCAGGGAGTGAGGCAATGGCCGAGTGGTTAGAGTGGCGGACGGCTGTGAGAGAGTGCGTGTGTTCAACTCCCGGTTGAGGCGGGTGCAAATTTTCATTTATTAATTACTTATTATTTTATTTTATTTATTTTATTCTAATAATATTCGAGCGGCGATTCCATACCGCGTAAGACACACAGCATTTTAAACTTTTTATTTGCATTGTATGGTAACAAAATTGGTTGACAATGCAGCTTTGCCGATGGATCAAGAAGTGAGGCAATGGCCGAGTGGTTAGAGTGGCGGACGGCTGTGAGAGAGTGCGTGTGTTCAACTCCCGGTTGAGGCGGGTGCGAATTTTCATTTATTTATTATTATAATTATTATTTTTTTTTTTTATTTATTTTATTCTAATAATATTCGGGCGGCGATTCCATACCGTTAAAATTTTTATTACGGTATAATATGATAATCCATGGCCTTATACAGTCAGCACCTGACTGTAGCGTTAGTATTTTTCTGACTGCGTCTGCCCAATCTACGATGAATTTCAGCAGATGAAACTTTGACCCCGAATTCTTCAACTAGCGACCTTTTCAAAATATTCCAATCGCGAATATCACGCTGACTGCGCATGAATGACTTTGCTGCCCCACTAAGCAACTGCTTTGCATAGATAAACAACTGCAACTGACTCCATTCGACAGTAAGTGCACACTCCTCAAGCTCCCCTATCCACTGCATAACATCAAGGTTATTTGAACCTGAAAACTGTGACACACTACCTTCCACGTCCTTTAGTGTAAACCACGATCTATTTTGACTATTCTGGGCTGTTTCGCCTATGCCTTCAGTGTTTATCCTAGATTCACTTACACTTCCTCCTCTAGTTCGATTATTATGTACTGGGTTGTTTTCTTCTACACTAGCAAACGATTCATCATCCTGACCCTGATGTCCATGCTGTTCTACATCCACTAAATCTTCGGTCAATTGCAAACCATAATAAGCCAGTAACTTATTCTGCAAGTCTGTCTTTAATCCAGATGAATTAATTTTTAAGGCCACCAACTTATCACGCAACTCCGCAACTCTCAATGCCAAGATCTCGTTTCGCTCCATATTACAATACCAGCAAAAAATTCCCAAATAATTTCCCGACGCTGCTGTCCGTTTGATTTTTGCCACAATTCGGCGCCAAGTGCCCTCCTTGGATTTCTCCAACGTTGACTCTGATTATTCACAATGCTCCAGACTCTGATCTGCTCACTGTTCCCGCATTACCACGGTCTTTCAGATTCTACGTTCCTTGTTCCGCTTAATCACGGTCTTCCAGATTCTGCGTTCCTTGCACGGGCTTAACCACGGTACTGCAACTCTGCGTTATTATTGACGACTCGTCTATGAAACTGTCCCACGCTCCAAACTTATTCAGTGTCCCACAGCGCCGCGTTGCAAGTCCTGCCTAGCTGCCTGCTCACCAAAGTTGCCGTGCTGACTTCACAGATTAATCCCGTCGTAATTGACTTGGTGCTCTCGTCTTTTGCCAAATCTCGCCGATTGATTTTGGTTACAGCTTTACCACTTTCATCAGCCAATTTCACCACAAAAGTTACTAACGTTGTTGAATTTTAGTCACACTAGTTTGTTTCTCTCGAATTGTGCCTCTTTAGGCGTCTCAATTCATTTTTGTCTTCAATTTCACAATGCTTGTGCTTTTCTGTTAACCTCACCACACGCACATTATTTTTACACACACACAGTTTCAATGTTAAGTTTTTGACAAGCTTAATAATTCCGGTTGAGCCCCCAAAATTTGTAGGTTCCGCTTTTAGTGTACGAACAAATAGTTTTTATTGTAGTATATTTACTTGTCTTATAATTAACAATTTTTAAACGAATGGTGTGTATTTTAATACGTGTTCACGGACCGAGATTCTGGCATAAAGTCCCCCTTATCGATAATTCTTAGCGACTCGATAGTTGGTTAGCCGATATGTTTTATTGTGAATTAGTTTCTGGCTCTTAATAGTGCTGACCACTCCGAGTCTCACGAACTAGTGTTTGTTCAGATCCAATTCCTACATACATGTTAAAACATATATCACATGCCCAGATCCAGATTCTATATCATTTTGGGCCTATTCATGGGTTTTTCAGTTTTTTGAGGTTATGTCGAAGTCCAGACGTCGGATTCGGATTCAGCGACCCAAAATACATAAAACTGTCGCATACCCAGATCATGAAACTTTTCTTTTATACCCTTCGAACATTGAAAATGGTCCAAAAAGGGTAAACTAACTTTGTGGAAATGTATGTAACAGGCGGAAAGAGGCGTGGTAGACCCCATAAAGTATATATATTCTTGCACAGGATCACAAGCCGAGTCGATTGAGCCATGTCTGTCTGTCTGTGTGAACTCACAGATCTCAGCTATTATAAAAGCTAGAGTTTCCAAATTTGGCAGGAAGACTCCTATGTACTATAAGCTGATCAAGTTTATTTCAAATGTTAGATGCCACGCTCACCGCCCCCGCAAATCAATAATTTAATTTTTGAACTCAATTTATTAGCGCTGTATAAAAGCTACAATTTTCTGACTTTAACATATACTAGGCTGAATGAATTATCTACGTATTTTCGAAATTGCAATCCGATCGGACGATAATCACAGAAGTTATAAAAGAAAGAATTAGCATAAAACCAAATGCTTCTGTCAGTTAACAAGGTAGGCGGGCGAGCGCGGAGGGCGAGAGCCATCTGTCGGGATTAATTGTAAAGCATGTGCATATGATATGTTTATGAATTTTACAAATTAAACTACAGGGAAAAATAGGTCGAAGGACAGTGGGATGTCGCGTGCTGCGCGACTGTTGCTCTTGTTATATTACATTCATATACAATAATACATGAAATTGTGACCACTATACTATATAGCTGCCAAAGGAAGAATCAGAGGATTTCTGAATAAAGAATAGCATTCTTTTTTTTAATAAGTCAAACGACTGATATCATTTATTATTTAACATATTGCAAGTTTAGCAAAAATTTATAAAATACCAATACTGTGCACAAAATACATGTATTTGGGATTGTTTCTTGGCCGTTTAAATGTAGCAAATAAACGGCCAACAATTGTTCAACACGTGTCATTCAATCATTTTATTTCAACACTCCCACAAACTTACACAATTGTGGCTTTGTGTGTTGGTAAAATCCCTTGTGGCATGTTTTAAGGCGTTGGTCACGCCGACGAGAGAACTCAAAGTTCCGAAAGTTCACACCGAAAGCGGGCCGGAAAAATTCCTCATTCGTTTATTGCTCATTGAAGCGATAACCACGGCCAATCAATAATTAATTTGGACGACAGAGGGCGATATGGTCGCTTTGGCTGCGAAAAATAAAATTTCAAACTGAAAATAAATATCGAAATTTACAGTCGAGCGTGACCGCCGCGACGGTAAGATACCCTTTGGTCAGTTTTAAATAACTACTGCAAACACACTAACAGTTCTCAACAGAAAGTTGTTGTTTATTTAGTATAATATTTTATTTATACAATACTATTATATAATTAAACGATATTTCAAAGCTCGGTATAGAGTATCTTACTGTCGGAAGCGCCTGGCGGTAACTTTTACCTGGTTTCTTTTACACACGAACAGAAACTAAAGCAAAGCAACAGGCAGTGCCGTATGGAAAGAGCTCATTTCAAGAACTTCAGTATTTACTGTCCGATCGGATTGCAATTTTAATTTTTGTTAGCTAACTAGTATAAAGTTGTATCTAAGTATAATGCGTATCTTACAAATCAAATATTGGCACTTATTATTTGAAACCAAATTGTTTGGTGCCTATTCCTATTATAATAACTAAGATATTTGTGTGTCCCACCCCAACAATAATTCGCGAAATATTTTAGTTACGACGTTTTGCTTCAGCATGCACGTAGACAAATACTATTTGAACCTATCATTGATTTTAAGCCGACAATAGACACAGAAGTTATTCAAGTCCATGTTTTCCACATACACATATACCAGCAGCGATGCCTTCAGCAGAGAGTTGTTCAGTCGTTTATGATGTCGTCGCGAAGCGTTGCTTTATTATTTGTGCGCGTGTTTGCTTATATTCTTACACACTTGATAGATGCCAATTGGTGGCAGAAAAAATTGTCGTTGTCGTAAGCGCGTGGTAACGTATTTGACAACATCGCACATGCAGTGCTGCTCTGAAGTAGGGGAAATGTTAACTTGAATGTTTATATTTACATATATTTATAATATATAGAGCAGAAAGTTATTACTCAAATACACTACTTCGATAATAAAGCCCGGTACGCACCATTTGGAAAACTCCATACAAATCCAGGCCTTTCTCGAACTTTTGAATAGTGTTGAGATGAGGAAATGTAAACAAACTGTCTCTAAAATGTCCAAACTTTTTAATGGCAACCGGTTTGTTCTGGAAATCTAACTTGACTTTCTAAAAATAGAATTAAATATGTGAACACGTGTTCATTCGCACGCATTGCGAATATTTCACAATAAAAGCACACCTCAATCAGTTCAGTCACTTAAAAAAAGTGTATGCATTTGAGTAATTTTGAATGGATTTTAAAGTTGAAGGTATTTATGTAGGATGGTCGATGGTTTTACTTTAATTGAAACACCGAAAAATTAGTTAAGTTGTATAACATAATAGTTTATTGCGAAATAAAATGCATTTTAATGTATTCAAAAAATTAGGAGCTTGAGCACACAACTGACACTTTCAAATCGACTTCTTCATTTCGATAGATCTTTTAAAATAAAATCACTAAGCATCGAACATATAGAGTACTGAAACAGCGAAAAGTAATTGCCCAGTGGTCTTCGGTTTATTATGACCCCCGGGCCCGAAGTGTTTCACGAGTGAGCGATCGGCTCTCTTTGGTGAGCAATCCAGAAACAGCGAACAGCGGCATCAACTCAGTCGCACAACGACAGCGAAACAATGAACATGGGCATATATCTTTGCGCTAGCCATCGTTTCAATGTATGTGTGCTATGTATGCACAAGCTCGCATATGAATGTATGCGTTGCTTGTGAAGTTTGACAACAGGCAAATGCTTCGGCCAGCGGGCTGGCAGCCTGAAGTCAATTTTGTGTTTCGGCGTCGAGAGCCAAGAAACCAAAGCACAGTGGGCAAAAATGGTTATCTTGCGGTGAAACTTTTATAGCTTCGAAAACATGTGGCTTGACTTATGACATAGTTTTATTTAGTAAATACATATTGATGTATTCCGAATTTTTTAGTTTTGGCTCATAAATTTTGCCAAAATTAGTACAAACATAAACAAAAAAATACTAACGCTACAGTCAGGTGCTGACTGTATAAGGCCATGGATTATCATATTATACCGTAATAAAAATTTTAACGGTATGGAATCGCCGCCCGAATATTATTAGAATAAAATAAATAAAATAAAATAATAAGTAATTAATAAATGAAAATTCGCACCCGCCTCAACCGGGAGTCGAACACACGCACTCTCTCACGGCCATTGCCTCACTCCTTGCCCCTTCGACAAAGCTGCATTGTCAACCAATTTTGTTACCATACAATGCAAATAAAAAGTTTAAAATGCTATGTGGCTAGATTTGAACTTCGGTATGCTTGCGTAAATTAGGTCTGCTTAAGTATAAATGTATGTTCAAAGTGAGTTTAATTCGTATCATATCTCACTTATTAATAGTCCGATTTAAATGAAATTTTTACATAACGCCCGTGGCAAAGTATTTGTCATGTAAGATATACAACTTTGGTTGTTGAGCTAATATTGTAGTTTTTAAATAGTTATTACTGATTTACGGAGGCGGGAAGGGGCGTGTCCAAATGTTAAAAAAACTTTGAGACACTGCAATATATACGTATGTTGTCGCAAAATTTGATGACTCTAGCTCCTATACTTTCTGAGATCCAGGTGTTCATACAGACAGACGGTCAGACGGACAGACGGACAGACAGACATGGCTCAATCGACTCGGCTACTGATACTGATTCAGAATATATATAGTTTATCGGGTCGGAGATGCCTCCTTCTGCCTGTTACGCACAATTCCGTTCCGACAAACACAATAGTCCATGAATTTTTTAAAATCCATGGCCTAAAAAAACAAACACTACAGTCAGGTGCTGACTGTATAAGGCCATGGATTATCTTAGTATACCGTAAAAAAAGTTTGTAAATAACAGAATAGAATCGCCGCTCGAATTTTCCATCAATGATTAAAAATAATCAGTAACTAGGGAACACCAAGGGAAGGCTACTGCAAATGTAATGGGGCTAGTTGTTCTTAAAAAGTTAAATTTTGGTGACCTACGAGTCGACTTGAGATGTTCTGCGCAACTCCAATGTTCCCCAAATTAAGTAATTTCTGCAATGTGCAGTCATAGATAGATTCTATCTGTCTAACATATTTATTTTCGGATATTTATAAAAACTCGCAATGAAAATTGCCCTTAATTTGGATTAATATTAAAAATTTGGCGGAGATCAATTCTATACAGTTGTGGCAGTCACGCTACATCACGACAAGTTCCACCAATCGATAGTTAAGTCGATGACAGACAAGGTGCAGTCGAGTTAGAAGCCACCACTAAGAAAGCGACGCACCTAAAGAAGCTACACACAATTATAAAGATTAAAAAAAACTATAAATTATGTGAAATACATGAATAAATATAATTTGCTACTTTATCCATACAGTGAATTACGGAACAGAAGAAGAAGAACGCATAGACAAAGCAGAAGCGAACCATTAGACTGAGCGAGAGGGCAATAGGTATATGTATGCATTTCTAGCGCTTACCAAAATTGATTTCATGTGCTTCTTGTTGATTTTTGGGCATGAGCTAGAGTTGTTCAGTGGCTGAGTGGATTATGTCCCGGACTGTAAGGCCAATGATGTTGACCGTGTTCGGGGTTCGATTGCTACCGCGATCGGCATGTGCAATTTTTTGTTTTTCATTATTTTTCATTAAAATATTTGAAAAGCTCAATAACATTGAAAAGGGGCGAAGGCGGTAGCCGGTTTTTTTAAGTTTTTGGTACGCAATATATGTAATTAGAACTTGGTTTTCTTTCGTTGGTACACAACAGCAACTCCAACTCTAATTGTATTGTACATATGTATGTACATGCGTGCAATAATGTGTGTTGAAGTGGGATGCCAATACATACATGTAGATATGTAGACATGTATGTATGGGCGTCCCACTCGCACATTCACAACTTTTAAAGGGCTTGTAGTGAAACGGAGGATCACACTATGTTGTTATTAAATTAAAGCATTTATTTCGTATGCGTAAATGATAAACGTGACACTTCAGTTGTTCTCTGTACTTAGCGTCTATCCGAACTTAGCGTCTATTTTTGTGTAACGGCAAATATCACCGCGGAATTATCACCTAATTTTTATTGAAATTTAATTAAATAATTTAAATTGTTTATAGCGGCTATATCACAGCCTGCTTGACTGTAACTTTTCTTTTAGTTTATTAGAATAGAATAAATAAACAAAATAAAATAAAATAATAAATAAATAGTATAGGAACGGATAAGTTGGCTATCGATAGTTAGTTAAGTAATTTGTCGCCGATAGAGGGCACTCGGATTTAGTATTTTTAATGTATGCGTTTTTATCGTTGTTGTAATTGGTCACATCAATTTAACTAAGAATTAAGCTACGCTTGGCGCTTCAGATCAGTTCGTCTGACGATATCCAAGAGTGAGGGAAGAGAAACTGCGGTATGTAGACTTGGGACCAGATTTAAGGTTAAAATATGTAATGTCTTGCAAACTGTATTATTCTCCTATAAAATAAAACATCTTCATTTGTCTGATGCCAATGATCGTTTAAGGCATTCCCTGGATATTGTCGGCGGCTCGACATTTCTTTTATTCGCACTCTGTGATTTGCAACATGCCGGCGCTGAGACGAAGCCCTAGACTAGAACAGTCCAAGGGGCCCACGACGATCACAACCACACAAATTGACACTCCGACCAGATCTATGAGTGTGGCTAGTGATATACAGCAGCCTCAAAGTTCCAAGGAAAGTGGATTACTCGGTCAGAATCCAATTGGTACTTCGCAGCCTGACAAAGCAGGGCAGACTACTAACTCCACAACTGTAGAGGTGGCGAATCTACTGGAAAGAATCGCAACCTTAGAAAGGGAACTATCCAAGGCAAAGGCAAATGAAGGGCAAGCAGAGACCGCAAGGAATCCCGTTGGAATCGGGTTGAGCGGTAACGGTAACGGTGCGGCGAATACACCGTTAAGTATGAGTGAAACGTCGTCAGCTATGAGTGAAGCGACGACGCAGATATTGAGTGAAAATCTGAAACGGGAACGCGATGTGACGCCATCTTTGAATGAACAGTTGCCCGCACAATTGAGTGCAAACTTGCAGACACAACTGAGTGGAACTAGTGGGCAACAAGTCACACGGAACAATAACTGTACAACAGTGAGCCTATCTCCGCCTTGCTACGTTACGGCCACGGTGCAGCCAGAACTAGGTTATGTTCATGCACTACGGGAGCCACAACGCAGCTTAGTGGTTATTGCGCCTGGGTCATACGGGACAGCATCGGCGAGTATACCAAACGGATGGACGTAGACTGCCCGATCTTCCAGAGTTCGAAGGTTAGCCTGAGGAATGGCCAATATTCCAGTGCGCGTTTACGGAGACGACGGAGGCATGTACAGCTTTGGAGAACAATCAAAGACTAGTGAAGGCTTTGAAGGGTGAGGCACGAGCAGCAGTAAAGGCGCTGCTCATCCACCCGAACAACGTGCAAGCAGTTATGGAGCAGCTTCGATTTCGGTATGGACGCCCGGAGCAACTGATCCGAAGCCAACTGGAGAGTGTGCGAGATGTGCTGCCAATCTCAGAACAGAACACAGCCAGGATTGTGCCGTTCGCCACAAGAGTGAGCAATCTCGCTGCGTTTTTAAAGTCAACGAAGAACGGCATTCAGCATTTAGGAAATCCTACCCTGATGGAGGAGCTGATCGCCAAGTTGCCCATAAGCAAGAGGTTGGACTGGGCGAAGCATGCGGCTACGATAGAACCATATCCAACAGTGGTGCATCTTTGCGAATGGCTACACGAGCTCGCTAAATTGATATGCATTGTCACGGATGCCGCAAGTAAGGATCCGAAGCGAAGACTATTGCACGCAAGCACAAGTCATCTGGACGGAAAGGATACTGACTCCCACAAATGTTGTCCAATATGTGAGGGGCAGCATGGGATCAAAGACTGCGAGGAATTTAATCATGCGCTTCCGGCAGCGAGAACCGAGTTAGCAAGGAAGCATAGGATGTGCTTCTCGTGCTTGGAGAGTGGACACATGGCCCGATTCTGCAAGAAGGGCAGCAAATGCAGTGTCAACGGATGCCAAAGAAGGCATCACTACCTGCTGCACGACAGAATCGGAAATCCCAGGCCACCACAGTCGAACGGCGGCCACTTGAGGGAGAATAGGAGCACTCGAGATCCGGAGCTGCAAAGAGACGTCAGCCAGCGCCGACGTAATCCCTTTACGTCAACGTCTGCCACGCTAGAAACAGGACAAGCCGAGGATGGCCAGGAATCGCCACACCGAAACCTTAGCTGCGTCGATTCGAATGGAGGTCACCTGCTATTCCGGATTTTGCCCGTGACATTGTACGGGAGGAATAAGCAAGTGGACAAATACGCACTGCTCGATGAAGGATCGTCCGTAACGCTTATTGATGATGATATCATCCAGAGCCTGAACGTAAAAGGAGAGAGTCGACAGCTCAACGTACAGTGGTTTGGTGGTAAATCCGCCAGAGAACACACAACGGTAGTTAGCCTGCAGATAAGTGGTGCGGGCAAATCCAAGCGCCATGGCCTACGAAATGTGTTCGCTGTATCGCATTTAAACCTTCCAATGCAAAGCTTGTGTCAGGAGGATGTTAAGACAAGGAAGGCAAATGCGCGCCTATCAGTTAAACCGTACTTCGATGCAGCGCCAAAGATCGTGATCGGCTTAGATCACGCACATTTGGGTATTCCACTGAGAACCAGAAGCTTTGGAGCAGGAGGATCATATGCAGCCGCCACCAAACTTGGATGGGTGGTGTACGGACCGGTAAAGGAGAATGCCAGCCCAACGGTACCGAGATCGTGCCTTTTAGCCGTGTCACACGATAATCTTCTAGAGAAGATGGTCAGCGATTACTTTGAAACAGAGAATTTTGGAGCAAAGCCTGCACCTCCAGTCGCAGCTGGTGACGATGTGCGAGCCTTGAGCATCTTGGAGGACACGACTAAACGAGTAGGCCGACGATACCAGACTGGTCTGCTATGGAAAGACGACGAGGTGAAACTGCCAGACAGCTACAACATGGCACTCAAGAGACTCGTCAACATTGAACGGAAAATGAAGCGCGACGAGGTCTTCGCGCGGGCCTACAACGGAATTATGGACGATTACATCAAGAAGGGATATGCACGACGACTAGAGCCGCAGGAAGTAACCCGCACCAACAGCGGCAAGGTATGGTACCTTCCGCATTTCGGGGTCGAGAACCCAAAGAAGCCGGGAAAAATCCGTCTAGTCTTTGATGCCGCAGCCAAAGTGTACGATATATCACTGAACTCGGCGCTGATGAAAGGCCCTCAGCGCTACAAATCCCTACCAGCAGTGTTCTTCCACTTCCAGGAAGGGGCAGTTGGAGTATGTGCAGACATCAAAGAGATGTTTCACCAAGTGTTAATACAGCAACAGGATAGATGTGCCCAGAGATTCCTGTGGAGAAATGGAGAGGATCGTCGGAACCCGGACACCTACGAGATGCAGGTCATGACATTCGGAGCAGCTTGTTCTCCTTGTGCAGCGGATTATGTGAAGCTCGTCAACGCTTCGCAATATAGCAGTACGGATCCGCGAGCGGTCCTGGCGATAAATGAGTACCACTACGTGGATGACTACGTGGACAGTTTCATGAGTATGGACGAAGCTGTCACCGTTTCGTCACGGGTGAGAGAGATAGACGCAAACGCAGGATTTGATTTGTGTCGGTCTTCCTCCAGCTCGGTAGATGTGGTCAAGGCTCTGAACCCACAAGGATCTAACACAAAAGTTAAATGGAGCGAATCTGAGGAAAAAGTATTGGGAATGTACTGGCAGCCGGCTACGGATGACTTCAAGTTCAGCATCAAAAACCATCGACATTCGATCCGATCGGGTTCTTGAGCTGATACATGATAACCGCCAAATTGTTGATGCGAGAGATTTGGCGAAGGAGAGTCAAATGGGATGAACCGCTACCAGACGAATTGGCCGTAGCATTTGAGTGCTGGCGGCGGGAAATGAAATACATTGAAGAATTTCGATGTCCACGCTACTACTTCGGCGCTGGACGTGTGCGGACACTGCAGCTGCACGTCTTCGTGGATTCCAGCCAATCTGCGTTCGCCGCGGCGGCTTATTGGCGGACCACATACGCAAACGACGACGTGCAGGCGCATTTCGTGTGTTCCAAAACGAAATGTGCTCCAATGAGGACGATGTCGATCCCACGACTGGAACTTCAAGCAGCATTCGCCGAGGAAGCTCGAGGAGGAACGGTTAGTAAGAGCAGCCAATTATCAGGGCTATCACCGTATTTGGATAAAGTCGGTATCATGCGTGCCAATGTGAGGATTGACGCAGCGGCGTGCGTACCGTATGGGGCTCGCCGTCCGATCATACTGTCCCATAAAAGCGCACTGGCGGAGATGATAGTTCAACACAACCACGAGAGGATGTGCCACCAAAATGTGGAGGCCACCATCGGCGAGATTCGTCGAAAGTTTTGGAAAACTAATGTGAGGAGGCTACTACGGAAGGTGGTGGCTAATTGCAACGTATGCAAGTTGCGGAAGGCACGACCAACACAACCGGAGATGGGCCCATTGCCGGAGGACCGGCTCGAGGCAAATGGATGGCCATTTAAGTATACTGGCCTGGACTATTTCGGACCATTGCTTGTGTCAATTGGGCGCCGAACAGAGAAGAGGTGGGTGGCGCTATTCACCTGCCTTACCACGGGAGCCATCCACTTGGAGATGGCTCATGATTTGTCAACGGATTCATGCATCATCGCTATGAGAAACTTCATGTGCCGCCGTGGACCGGTGGTTAGGATAAGGAGCGATAATGGAAAGAACTTCGTGGGAGCCGATAAAGAGGCCAGACGATTCAGCGATGTATTTGACCCAGCGAAGATACTGGGCGAGCTGTCGTCCAAAGGAATTGAATGGATCTTTAACTGTCCATCAAACCCAGCTGAGGGTGGTGTCTGGGAAAGGATGGTCCAGTGCGTGAAGAAAGTTTTGGCGCATACGATGAAGCAACTTGCGCCCAAGGAGCACGTGCTGGAGAACTTGCTAATCGAGGAAGAGAACATAGTGAATTCTCGCCCACTCACGCACTTGCCGATCACAGTGGACCAGGAGGCTCCACTGACACCGAACGACCTGCTGAAAAGAATGCCCGACGTGCCGAATCTTCCTGGAGATGATGGATTGGCTTCCGAGAGATGCACAACAAGGAAGCAGTGGCGTATCGCTCGGATGATGAGAGATCGGTTCTGGAAACGATGGGTGCACGAGTACCTGCCCACACTTGTTCGCAGGGAGAAATGGTGCCATCGTGTCGAGCCCATGCGTCGAGGAGATCTGGTGTACATCTGCGATCCGGCCATACCGCGCAGGGAGTGGAAAAGGGGCGTCGTCGAAGAGGTGTTCACCGGGAAAGATGGAGTGCCACGACGGGCGTCGGTGAGGACTAGCGATCGAGCCAGATTAGTGATGCGTCCCGCTTCGAAGTTAGCTGTTCTGGATGTGGTGAATGCTGCTGCTTCACGGGGGAGGGGATGTCGCGGAACGGATAAGTTGGCTATCGATAGTTAGTTAAGTAATTTGTCGCCGATAGAGGGCACTCGGATTTAGTATTTTTAATGTATGCGTTTTTATCGTTGTTGTAATTGGTCACATCAATTTAACTAAGAATTAAGCTACGCTTGGCGCGTCAGATCAGTTCCTCTGACGATATCCAAGAGTGAGGGAAGAGAAACTGCGGTATGTAGACTTGGGACCAGATTTAAGGTTAAAATATGTAATGTCTTGCAAACTGTATTATTCCCCTATAAAATAAAACATCTTCATTTGTCTGATGCCAATGATCGTTTAAGGCATTCCCTGGATATTGTCGGCGGCTCGACAATTATATTATAAGTAATATATATATTAATAGTATATATATTATATATACATATATATTTGTAATACTCAATATATATATATATATATGATATAATGGTCTGATCCGCTTGAGTTTTATACATTATAATACTATAATCTAAAAAAATAGAAAAAAACCACAGCCGCGTTGCACGCGTTGCTTTTATAATAGCTGAGATCTGTGCGTTCACACAGACAGACGGACAGACAGACAGACATGGCTCAATCGATTCGGCTAGTGATCCTGAGCAAGAATATATACTTTATGGGGTCTCCGAAGCCTCCTTCTGCCTGTTACATACATTTGCACAATGTTAGTATATCCTTTTTTGACCATTTTCAATGGTCGAAGGGTATAAATAGCAGCAATAATCCGCGAAAGTACAGTTTCACTGATAAGGAGTACTACTACTTGGAGACAATTATAGAGGAAAAATGAACTTATTTCTAGATAGGTGGGTTGGGATTAGGATTTTTAAGGTAGATACAGGATCGTAATAGCGTAAACAATAGCTAGGACCTTTAACTCGAATGCACAGTATATTTTCAGACGGAGTACACTTCCTGCTTATAAATTACACTGGATAAAAAAACTAACACCGAGTGTTTTTGCAGTGAGTGAGTGTTGTTTGAGTGTTTTCGATATTTGAATAAAATCATCTCTTAAATTTTCACTCGGTTCTTATCGGTTCATCTTATTAGATTACCGAAGCAAACCTACCGATAGTTCTGCTTGAATTGCATATCCTTAATTAGAATAAAACCCGGCAAATGTGAAATGTGTCGCATTTTTAAGAAAGAATCGATGTTGAAAATGTCATTTCGTAGAAGAAACTTTTTTAAGTTAGCCAGCTTAAATGTATTTAAATACAACCACAAAATAACTACGCAAGGAGGAAAGAAAATAATTTAATCAGTCTGTATAAAGTGCAGACAACAAAGCTAGCTGTCATACGATCAAATCTTACTTACGACCAAAAAGGTAAGAATACTTTGTTATTAATTATTTAATTGTAAATTATCTTTTGAAATTTATGGCCTTATGCAGGGTTTCGGCTCATACAGGGACGAAGTCCCTTAGAATTAAATAAACTAGTTACAGAACAAACTTCATAAACTTCTTACACGTTTGTTATGGAGACCTTCATTATCGACAGATTGTTCCAATGAAAACTTTTATATATAGTTGCCAAACTGTGGAAATACTGTTAAGATACTCTGTATATCTTAATGACCTAAAGTACTTACAATCGGTTATGACTAATGACAGACGACTTAATTCTTATCATGGCCTTACGAAATGCTCTTTTTTATATTATTGTATACTATAAATTGAAAACATTTTTATCAAAAGTGAAACTAGATAGGGTTATCGAGGCTGGAGGTGACACGACTAAACAATATAAAAAAGAGAGGTAGAGTTTGAATTACACAAAATGAAACTCATTTCCTTCATTGGCCTTGCGAGCTGGTAAAACCTAGCACAGTCTGTTGTGGCAAAGCCACAGTTGGTTTTTACCCAAAATTGTCTGGTGCTTGTTAAACGTCACACGGCATTACAAGGATGTATGTATATACACATACCCGAAGCCCTTAGACCCTCACCGAGAGGCGGACAATACAACGTGTTAAACTTTGTCTACGACAAGTCTACGGGGGAGCACAATCCGTCAGTCTAAACAGTTGTTGCACAGGATGTACAGAGGGAAGGAAATGAATAGGGATATGGAGGGGGTGGGGTTGACCATGACTAATTTGTTAGCAATTATGTCGGACTGACGTCTCCTTACTGGGGTGCATTAGCGTAATTGTTATCAAGCGCATTGTGATACTAGGGCATAGTTAAAGACTGATAAATAAAGACTTACTGAGGTGTAAGCTTTCAAGTGTAAGATCTGTGTTTTAATACGATAGTTTCCCCCACACCAATTACATATCTTCCTAACGGTTTTGCCCATGACAAACTTGATTGGATAACAGTATGGATCAGATTGACTTAAATAACCCTAATTGCTCCCTTAAACTAAATAACTGTTTGTTGCTCTTTAATTATCGTAAAATTATGTGGGTGCGTAAGCCACCCAACTCTCACGGGAAGACGACCAAAACGGTAAACGGCGTGGCTTATTTGCAACTTCCCCCAAAAGAATTTCACATAAATTAATTATAATACGATTGTAACTCTGTAACAGAACTATTGTTCTTGCAGCTTCTGTTGTTACCGGTTCGTCTCGTAATTGTTGTGACCGACCTAAACAATTAAGTGGAAATTGTAAAACGTGCCAAGATGCGGCTTAAAGCCACTTCCGTGTTTGCATACCTGTCCATGTCCGTCTTGTGTTGTGTCGCTGTCTAGTAAAGGTTAGGCGAGAGGTTTCAGAGGTAGTTAGTTGACTGCGGTTTTGTATTTGACTCTTCCCTATAATACAAATTTTCGTTATTTTATAGCCTTTTAGTCGCACGAAATTAATTGTTTTTATACTTATAACTATGTGTCAGCCGAAAATGTATGTAACCTAGAACTCAGAGGTTGAGATAATTATTCTTATTTCAAGCACATAAAGCTTTTTTTTTAGAATTTGAATTAGATTTTTATCGATTTAGGAAGGAGCTTACTTCCTTTTCAACGTTTTTGGTTAGTACAATACTTATCACCTACTAACCAGAGGAACGCTACAATCAGGCGAATCCGTCAGTTAGATAGTCTTCGGCCTGTTTTTAAAAACCTTTACAACTTCACTTAGCAAAGTCTTTCTCACTCTTACACAGCGCTGTGCTCCAATCTTAGGGTGACATGAAAAAATTCTGTGATTATTGTCCGACTGGAATGAAATTTGAAGGAGTGGTAGAAATTATAGTCAACTAAGTACATTGCAAAATCAAAAGTCGCTTATAAATCGAACTAAAAAGTTGAATTATTGATATGTGAGGACGGTGGGCGTAACACTCAATATTTTATCTGCGCCTACTATAAAGCAGAGATAGACAGGCAGAAACTCGCGTTTTAAAACTCGCAAGTATAGGGCATGAATAGCGTAATCAAACGAGAGAGTAAAAGCGCAACTTCGATCAAATCAGTCGTTATGGCGACTTCACTGACGTAGAACTGCTGTGCGGATGACAAAACATTCACCTAACAAAATGTTTGCAGATTATTCGATAAATAATTTTTTTTTTCATATTACGTAAAAAACTAATGGTACAGATTAAAAAGCTGCCTACTTCACCGATTTTTGCAACACTTTGTGATGGTATAGTGTCCCATAAACCGAAGGAGGCGTGGCAGGACCCATAAAGTATATATATTCTCAGGTCGATTGAGCCATGTCTGTCTGTTGGTGTGAACGCGCAGATCTCAGCTAGCCAAAATTGGCAGGAAGATTCCTGTATACTATAAGCTGATCAAGTTTATTTTAAATGTTGGATGCCAGGTCCACCGCCCCGGTTTTTAAACTCGATTTTTATGCGTCGTAAAATATATATACCCAGTCGTTCTAGGGGTGTCGATAAGCCATACTTAAACTACTTATTCGACTACTCCCTACATGGGTAGTTACCCTATTCACCTTTTAGTAAACGAACACCGAACCACTAAGTGTCAATCGAAATTTAACGCCTACTTTTCGTCGCTTTCTCGTGTAAGTTTAGCAATATTTAAACAACCTGCTACTCCCTACAGGGGTAGGTACCCTAGTCACCCCTAGTAAGCGAACGCAGAACCACTAAGTATCAACTTAGTTGAACGCCTACTTTTAGTCGCTTTTTTCGTGTTCAATTTCTCACTATTTTTTCGATAATGTTAATTTTTGTCTTAGTTGGCTTTGACAATTACAAAAACAATTGTCATGCTGAAATTGTTTTGCTTTGATAATAATAACATAATTTTAGACAAATGTTAAGAATTCATCTGTATTGCCAATTGGAAATTATTTTGTCTAATCTATTCTGAAGAACTGTGATGAATTTCTTAGCCAATTAATAGGCGAATTGAAAAAGAAACTCTTAGCCGGAAATAAGACCGACGAAAAGTGTATCAAAATGGAACTTAGAGCCAAAGATTGTGATAAACCAGCCAGAGCTAACAAAACTGATAGTGGGAAGTTATTAACAGACGATGACTTCAAAAATAGAAAATATGGATAATCCGGCTGTTTCGAACGACAGACGTTGGATGGCGCTGACGATATATCACACACAGCACACACCTCCTCTGGCAACGCCATCTGCCGGCAGTGTATAACTTCTTGCTGAATTTTAAAATAAAAAACACAATTTTTAATATATAAATCATTATTTAAATGCATTTTATCTATGGGTACTTTCCCACCCACCTATTCATGGGTATATAGATAAGTACTCTAGTCATGGGTACTCTTTTCACCTACCCATTCACGGGTAACTTCTGTACTACTCCTATTGTAGGTACTTCTTTCACTAGTCCATTCATGGGTACCTACATAAGTACTCTTATCAAGGGTAGTCAATTGTAGTAGCTACATAAGTACTCCATCATGGGTACCCTATTCTCTACTTACTGGTAAACGATGTGGTGGCGATTGACCCTATTTGCGGACATTTCATACAAAACACGAAATGAAAAAATACATTGCTTAGGGTGTGTAAAGTAAGTAGGGGTAGTCCCTTAGTAAGTACTTATTTCACTAGCTACGAACTAGTCGCCAGAACTATAGGGTAGCTATATAGTTATAAATATTTAGTTATATGTACTTATTCTGGCAATTTCAATCGGATCGAACCATAAACACAGAAGTTATTCAAGAAAGTATGAGCATAACTCTAAGTGCTTGTGTCAGCTAACACTGTAGGCAGGCGAGCGCCATCTGTCGAGAATAATTTGAATGTACGTTCATATTAATATGTAAATGAATTAAACAAATAAAACTACACCGAAACATAAGTCGAAGGGGTTCCCACTGTCGCGTGCCGCGCGACTTTTACTTTTCTTACTTTTTTTAACATGACTTATTGGAAACCCGACAACAAACATTCAGTTTTATTAAATTATAAAATTCAACTAAAAACACAGTTCGTATACCATTTTTTGACCATTTTCAATGGTTGAAGGGTATAAAAACTAGAAGCTTCCGAGACATAATTCTTTCACCTAGATTCTTCATAAATATAGGCCTATCTGTAAAAAAAAAACTTGAATCTTATAAATTTTAATTTCCTTATAACTCAAATGTTATATGTAAATACATAAGAACCTTTATATTAATTTTTGACATTTATATTTTCTTTTCACTTGATCTTCATAGATTTTCTAATTTGATTTGTTATCGGATATCAGATATTTTCCCTCTTGTTTATAATCTTGACTTACCAACGATATTGTTTTAACAACAGCATTATTTAATTTTAATATCTGCAGTTGCTTGTTTTGAATAAGATATATTTTTGTTTGCTTGTTTTAAATTATTATCACAGTAAATAGAGACAAACCTTTTTTTTTTTGTAAGTACAATTTCTTGCATAATCTTTATTGCATTTTTTGGATTACCATTTCATTTAGCAATGTGTCTTAGTTTTTAATACGCTTCGACCATTGAAATTGGTCAAACAAGTGTATACTAATTTTGAGCAAATTTATGTAACAGACATAAGGAGACGTAGCAGACCGCACAAAGTGTATATACCATGATAGTATATTACTCAGCATCACTAGCGGAGTCAATTGGACCATGTCCGTCTATCTGTCCATTTGTCCGTCTGTCTGTCCGGATGTATGTCTGTTCAGATGAACACACGGATCTCTACTATTATAACAGCTAGACACTCCAAATTTGGGATGAAGGTTACTGTATTTCCGGAACACATCAAATTTATTTCAAATGTTGGATGCCCCACCGCCCACCGCCCCTGCAAAACAATTATTAAATTTTTCAAGTCGATTTGCAACGACACAGAAAATATACAACTTTCTGACTTTAAAAAAAGCTGATTGCGTTCAAGCCTTGGAAATAATTGTAAAAATGATATTCTAAGAACTCGCACCTATAATTATCTAGCATAAAAAAAATTTGAAAAATGTAAATCTACATAGCTTATTTATTATTCTTAACTCGGCACCTGTGTCAATTACTTAGAAATCCATACAGATGACTAGCGGATGCATACAAAAAAATTTTTTCGACTGCGGCGCTCAATTTTGGCGAGATATTAGAATTAATTGCAAAAAAGAAATCTATCACTCTGCCGGTCAGGACGATCAATGCTATTAGCAACTTGGAAATGCTTAAGAGCTTACAAAGCAAATAAGTAGAAAAGCTATAGTGCAATAAGTTCGACTGCGCTATACCCGCTTTTCACCTGTCATCCAGGAGAAATGATTTCTTTAATAACTTTAATGTTAACATTAACTTTTAGAAATCATTAAATAGTGATAATCAGTGTACGATTGAAAATCAAAGTTGTAACTATTTAAAAGTTACACATGCAATTACAATAGATTTTAAGGAGATTTAAATTGTGGCGACCCCAAAGTGTTAAGCCATGTCTGCTTGAGCGCAGAGTTTCTTTGCATATACACAAACAAATGTGTGGACGGACAGGTCTAAAATCAGATCGACTCAATGATTCTATATGTTACATTCATTTGCACAAAGTAAGTATTTCTTATCCTATTTTTATTGATCGATGGAAAAATGGCTCTCACGGAGCATTGTATTTCACTGTCGTGAGTTGCTTTGTTTCTTTATCCAATACTACTTGATATGCAACCCTCAGGTCTTCTTTCACATCAACACTTTTTAAATGTCCCATGCTTCAAATATTTTCAATTACCCCTCGTCTTGTCTATAGTGCTACAGGTTGTGCTATAGAATTTGTCAGACAACGTCAGCGTCTGACAACTCCTCTTCCTTGTCATTTTAAAGGTATTTGATGTATGACAAATCAAATTTGACAAACTGCCAACAGTTGTTTTGCATCTTTTGAGCATTTTTCACCACCACTGGTGGATGGGGTGTGGCGATAAAAAGAGAGGGATGGGATGGAGTCTCTCCCATCCCTGTTAGAGGTAACACATGTGAAATCAACGTTGTACTCCTGTACATTAATGCTGCATAATTTTGGAGACAGGCTCAAAGGGATAGAAAGACAGGGAAGCAAGCCAGCAAAGAGGGATTGTTGAGCAGAAATTTGCATTCTCATGTTTAGCATGATATGTTAAAATGCCAAGACTAATGCAGAGACAAAAGCTAGTAACAAAACACTACATCGTGATGGCATCGATAATGATGTAGCACTAATTCGGAAACGCATCTGCAAACAGATGGTGCTTTGATGCACTGAAAATTTAAATGAAGCGTTCCTTTTCGGCGCCTGACATTGTATAAATGTAAACAGTTCGCCGAAGCTTTATTAACTTCTCTGCATCACAAGTATACTCTAAGAGAATGCATAACGTGCTTTATATAGCATTTATCGTATAGATGCAGCATATTCGGATTTATTCGATGTTTGCATGCCCTTGTAGTGTTTTCGTTAAAAGCTCAGGGCCTTTTAATTTCGTGCACATTAAGTTGTTTATGTAAATTTAAATTTTTAACTATTATAATGTTTTGGCGACCTTTGTTATTTTTATACCCTTCGACCATTGAAAATGAAAAAAAAGGGTATACTAACTTTGTGCAAATGTATGTAACAGGCAGAAGGAGGTGTCGGAGACCCCATAAAGTATATATATTCTTGCTCAGGATCACTAGCCGAGTCGATTGAGCCATGTCTGTCTGTCTGTCCGTCTGTCTGTGTGAACGCACAGATCTCAGCTATTATAAAAGCTAGAGTTACCAAATTTGCCAGGAAGACTCCTGTGTACTATAAGCTGATCAAGTTTATTTCAAATGTTAGGTGCCACGCCCACTGCCCCCGCAAATCAATAATTTAATTTTTGAACTTAATTTGTAAGCGCTGTATAAAAGATACAACTTTCTGACTTTAACATATACTAAGCTCATTAAAATATCTACGTATTCTCGAAATTGTAATCCGATCGGACATTAAACACAGAAGTTATTTAAGAAAGTATGTGCATAAAACCAAGTGCTTGTATCAGCTTACAAGGGAGGCGGGCGAGCGCAAAGCGCGAGCTCCATCTGTCGGCAATAATTTAAAAGCATGCGCATTTGTTTTTTTCTATTTTTCATCTTGGTAGCTGGCTCGATATATTTCGGTTACTCTTCGGTGGAAAAGAAAAAAGAAAATATAAACAAATTGTTTTTATTTTATTTTATTTTGACCTCGAGCCAGCTACCAAGATGTAAATTTTTAACGAGAGCAATAGTCGAGCGCACTCGACAGTGGAATCCCCCTTCACCCTACACCCTTTTTAAAAGAAATAACGAAAGTGAGACACAATATTGAATATACACAACCCCATTCAATTCTGCACCATAATAAATAACTAGTATTGAAACGATTGGAGGATATAAAAGCCTGCAAGAGTATAGAACCTTCGGCATGCCGAAGATAACTTTCGTTCTCGTTTTTAATTGCAATTGGAGTAAATGGAGACTTGAACGGTATACAACACGAATGTGGACCCCACATTAAAAAAAGTCTACTACTAACGCTACAGTCAGATGCTGATTGTATAAGGCCATGGATTATAATCCATCCATATCGTAATAAAAATTTTAACGGTATGGAATCGCCGCTCGAATTTGCTACCGATTATCAAATATTGTATAATCAGTAGCCAGGGAACACCACGCCATTACAAATGTAATGGGGTCACTTGTTCCCAAAAAAAGTTAATTTTGGTGACCTACGAGTCGACTTGAGTTGTTCTGCGCAGTTTGATTAGAATAAGGAGATGGGCATAAGCGTTATTTCTCTCACTTCTTAGTTTTCTCTTGTTGGTACTCAACAGCAACTGCGAATTTAATTGGATGTACACACATACGCGCAATGACGTGTGTTGAAGTGGGACGCCAATAAATACATGTGGATATGCAGACATGTATGTATGGGCGTCCCACTCGCACATTCATAACTTTACAAGGGATTATGATCTCTGTTATTTTCTAGCATTCTTATTGCAAAATTTTGAGAGCAAAACAAAATAGGAAACATCCAATTGGAATCATACTGAACCTGCAAAGTGATAACAGACAAAATACGGAAAGAGTGACGGCATTGAAAAACGCATTAGCTCGCGTTTTTTTGATGCGTGCTAAATAAAATAAAAATAGTTAACTTTATAAATAATCAATATTGTTTATAACTATTATAATTTGATTAAATATGAAATATTGCATAATAAATATAAATTTGTCAGTTGAACACACGCACTCTCTCACAGTCTTTATAATTTGCCACTAACCACTCGGCCATTGCCTCACTGCTCGGCCCATCGGCAAAGCTGCATTGTGAACCAATTCTGTTACCATACAATGCAATGCCGATGGGCCAAGGAGTGTGGCAATGGCCGAGTGGTTAGAGTGGCGGACGGCTGTGAGAGAGTGCGTGTGGTTGAGGCGGGTGCGAATTTTCATTTATGAATTGTTTATTATTTTATTTTGTTTAATTTATTTTATTCTAATAATATTCGGGCGGCGATTCCATACCGTTAAAATTTTTATTACGGTATAATATGATAATCCATGGCCTTATACAGTCAGCACCTGACTGTAGCGTTAGTATTTTTTAAATAGTTATTACTGATTTACAGATGCGAGAAGGGGCGTGTCCAAATGTTAAAAAAAAAACTTTGAGACACTGCAATATATACGTATGTTGTCGCAAAATTTGATGACTCTAGCTCTTATACTTTCTGAGATCCGGGTGTTCATACAGACAGACAGACGGGCAGACGGACAGACAGACATGGCTCAATCGACTCGGCTACTAATACTGATTCAGAATATATATAGTTTATGGGGTCGGAGATGCCTCCTTCTGCCTGATACGCACATTTCCGTTCCGACAAACACAATAGACCATGAATTTTTTTAAAATCCATGGCTTAAAAAGAAATATATGATTGCTTGCTAAGCTTACAAATTACTAAAAGAATACGCACTAACAAGACAAGAAATGCTAACCACAATTTAGTTAAAACTGACTAACTAACTTGATGTTAGTATATCCATTTAAAATTTCGTTTAAGTTATCTTGATGAAACTTGGTACACATGCTTTTATAAATAATAATAAAATATAAATTAGTCAGATATCGTATAGCTGTCATGCAAGCTATTGTTCGATTTTTGTTTTTGTTTCACGATATCACAACTAAATTTACGACGTCGGACCTTTTATAACCTTCGACCATTAAAAATGGTCAAAAAAGAGTATACTTTGTGCAAATGTATGAAACAGTCAGAAGGAGGCGTGGGAGGCCCCATAAAGTATATATATTCGATTAAGCTACGTCGGTCTGTCTGTCCGGATGACCAGAAGAACACAGAGATCTCAGCTATTACATAAGCTAAAGACACACAATTTGGCATGAAGGTTCCTGTGTACTCCGCGCAGATCAAGTTTACTTTAAATGTTGGGTGCTACGCTCACCGCCGCAGAAAATTAATATTTTATTTTCAAAAGTTAATTTGAAAGGAACGTATAAAAGATATAACTTTCTGAGCTTAATATATACTAAACTTATTAAAATATATACTTATCCTGCAAATTTTAATTCGATCGAACAATAAACTCAGATGTTTTTTTTGTCAGTTAACAAGGTAGGCAAGCGAGCGCGAATCGCAAGAGCCATCTGTCGAGAATAATTTAAAAGCATGTTTATATGTAAATATATAATATGTGTATAAATTTAAGAAATTAAACTAAACATAGGTCGAAGGGAATCCAACTGTCAAGTGCGCTCGACTGTTGTTCTTTTGTTTTGATTTACGGCTTATGGGTAGAACCGAGTTATGCATGCGGTATGGATTTATTAATATAATAAATAAATTTGGGGTAATTGTTAAGTAGCTGTACGTCACCGATTTCGTTTTTTTTAACAGATAGGGCTATATTTATGAAGAATTTAGATGAAAGAATTATTTAGCGGTCGCTTCTAGTCTGTTTGAATTTTGAAAATAATAAAATTTACATGTATTTTGTTGTTGGCTAATTCTGATTAAAACGTCACAATGATGAGCACAGTGTCCTACAAGTGGCTTATCTCAAACGTAACATACATACGCAGGCGTTCTATCTTGTTTGAATTTAGTGTTTTCCCAGGGCGGAGCACTTAAGAAATTTCCAGTCAAATGTTTATGGCCGCTATATGAAGTGCTGTGGAAACGAAATGAAATTAATATGAAGTTTAGCTTAACGCCTCATAAATCATTGTCCAATTTTTATGCCACACGCTTTGCAGCACAACCAAGCAGAGAAAGGACCACGACGACCCAAAGTATCACGTGGCCAATCTTCTGTTGCTTTACTGGGTGCCGGGAATACAAGCACACACTTAACATGATTGAAATATATGTAACATACACATTCCTCACATACATAAATACCGACTATAGATTGCAGCAGTTGAAACTGTTACATAGCATATATGTGCATACGTAAAGTATATATATAATGGAATGTTGTGACACTGAATTTTAAGCTAAGGCGAGTGTTGAAATACATAGGAGCCGACCGATGACTAAAAACTCCCACATTACACGTATCTCACATGCACATTTAACGATTTGCCGCACACATATAAAGTGACAATTACACAGACGCAGGATATAGGAACATATGAATATGTAGCACATACTTTGTGGACTCTGCTGCGTCTTCTTCTGCTTGCAAAATACATTTGAGCAAAGGTAGTGTCCCCATGAATGAGCGGATAAGAGAAACAATATTCAGGAAACTTAAAATACAAAACACAAAAACTTGGTGTTATGCTCATAATTTGTTTAATAAATTCTGTTTTTATTGTTGAATCGGATTTAATTAGTTTAGTATACATACATATGTCAAAGTCAGAAAGTTATTTCATTTCTACTTCGCTTACAAATCGACTTTAAATTTTATAATATGGATTTGCAGAGGCGACGAGCGTGACACACAACATTTGAAATAAATTTGATCTGCGCAGAGTACGTAGGAACGAATCTTCATGCCAAATTGTGTGTCTCTAGCTTGTTTTACAACTGAGATCTGTGTGATCATCTGGTCATCCGGACAGACAGACAGGCGTGGCTCAATCGACTAGGCTAGTGATCTTGAGCAAGAATATATAAACTTTGAGGGGTTTGGCACGCCTCCTTCTGTCTGTACCATACATTTTTGGTTGATACAAAAAAAAATCGTTCAATACCATCGATTAACCACCGGATTCACCGGATTGGGCCCCATGCGTTTTTATTTTTGTTTCCAAAATTCAAGTTACCACTCTGTGGAACTCGTTTGGGCCACAAAAGAATGCCTACAAGGTATGTTTCGATGATTGGAAAGCGAAAAGAATATTTTATAGGCGACAAAATAAATATTGATGAAGATTCAAAATTGTTCGTTTAATATCCGAAAACTTTCTGGTCATAAGGTAACATATATGTACAGAAAAACCGAAAGTAAACCTTGCCGGCCAAATAAAAAAACTTGGTAGAATTTATCAGAACCCTTTGACCATTTAAAATGGCCAAAAAATGGTATTCTAACTTTGTGCAAATGTATGTAACTGGCAGAAGGAGTTGTGGCAGATCCCATAAAGTATATATATTTTTACTCAGGATCACTACCCGAGTCGATTAAGCAATGTCCGTCTTTCCTGTATAATCTCAGCTTACTGATCCCATAGTTACACCTGTTGGCAAATGTGATTCTCCGCTTGATCTCCATGCTAATGATGTTACTGGAGTTGACGGCGGTGCCAAGGTGTCTGGGATTCCTTGCAACTGGACAGCATGTACTCCGTTTTATCCTCGTTTACCACCAAACCAACTTTTTCTGTCTATTTTTTATCTATGTTATAAAAGCTAGAGACAAAAAATTTGGCATGAAGAATCCTGTTTACTAGAGATCAAGTTTATTTTAAATATTGGGTGCCACGCCCACCGCCCCCGCAAATCAATAATTAAATTTTTGAACTTTATTTGAAGAGCGACGTATTAGAGATATATTAATAATTAGGATCAGATAATTTTTTCGCTCTTATCTTGATATGTCATATTTGTCATACAAAGTATTGATTGACAAATATTGTATAATAAAAATGGAATTCTTTTTTTTTTTATGATGAAAGTTGAGGAAAGGGTAATTCCAAGCCTTATTTTAATGGAAGACAGTTTATTTTTGGTAAGCATAATAGCTACCAAACTACCAACGCTCAAATGATATTTGAAATTTGGTTGCGATCGGGTAAATATGATAGAAATTATTTAAGAAATTTTAAATATATACTGATTTCGAAGACCTTCCCTGAAAGTAGGCACTACAACACGTAAAACGTTGAAGTTACATATTTAACAAATCGTTTTGGTCAGGTGTGCACAGTCGGGTGCGCTTGAGTGTTGACTAGTGTAACTAGTTTTTAAAATCAAAACTGGTCTTCATACAAAAACATTAATTTCGGACGATTGTTTCTATGACAGCTATTTGTTATAGTGGTCTGATTTCGATGAAATTTTATGTTTTATTTTATAAAATTCGATGAAGTAAATTTTGATGCAATATCTTGACAAATAACAACGAGGACAACAGTCGAGCGGCACACGACAGTGGGATACTTTTCGACCTATGTTTTGGTATAGTTTAATTTATTTATTTTATACATCTATTCATGTGTACATATGTATGTTACATTCAAATAATGCTCGGACACCCAGACGGACATAGCTTATTCGACTCTACTAGTGATCCTGAGTAAGAATATATAGTGACATATTCATTCTCCATATGGAAAACTTAAACCGATCTTTTGAAAGGCTTCACTCTTCAAAAGCCTTACAATAGAAGTTCTCTCAAGACACCAACTGTCAAACGATAAGAAGCTTAAGTTACTGATAAACAAAGATATAAAGCTCTGTAGAACTTTAAGGTTTGCTGGTCCATACAAATAATTCTGTCTGGCAGTTAATGAGTGACTCTCGTGTAATAAACAACAAATAAATCCATCAAATAAAAATTATAAATAAAAATTATATTTTTTTTATTTAAATGAACACCTAAATACTTAATTATATATACTTTATGGGGTCTTCTAGGCCTCCTTCTGTCTGTTATATACATTTGCACTAAGTTAGTATTACCTTATTTGACCATTTCAATGGTCGAAGGATATAAGAAATAAGAAATAAGAAGTACAAGTATGTTTACCAAGTTTCATCGAGATAGCTTTAAAACTTAGAAACTAGATTACGTTGCAACATACAGACCCACGAATACACGGACACATGGACAGACGGACAGGGCTAGTTCGATTTCCTTCATGATGTCGATTCCTGTATGTGGCCTAAGCTGCGTTGCAGACTCTTGGCCAAATTAATATACTCTGTGCAAGCTTATACAAATTAATTAAATACAGCTAGATCGGGTTTCTGGCCCATTGTGAAATGCCTTTAGGAGACATCGACCCCACAAAGAATATATGTACATTCCGAATCAAATTCAACGGGGAAATCAAATAAGCTATATTAAATATTCCAAGGAACTCATTCAAATTGGATCCCGTGTTTACGACTATCGAAAGTCTTTCAACCACTGTCCACTTGCAACATGTGGCATTCCTTTGTCCACACCCCCACACTATCACACACGCTCTGACATTTTGATAATTAAACATGCTGTCCACGTGCAGCGGCTGCTTACAGCATTATACGCTCGGATATTCAGGAAAAAATAAATGAAATGCAGGCGTGTTTATATGTCTGGTCTGGTCCGCCAATTGGCCCACAACTTGCTTGGGAATATGGAGCGACAGTCTTTAATTTTATGTTTTAATTAAACGAAATTTTACGTGCTAATGAAATAAAATGTGTTATCTTGGGCTTGATTGTTGCATTGATAATTTAGCTGCGCTTAATGTCACAGAAACTGTGCTAACATATCGCAATCGGAGACAATACTATTCTGTGTTTATACTTATTGTTAATACATATACACAATAAGTGCAAGTAAAACGAATCTTATAAAGTGAGCGTAAATGTAAATATTAATAAGTGGTTAGAACCTCCGTTATTTATGAATATAGTCTCTTGAGAAACTGTTACAACATTTTTTTGTTACACCCTTTGAAAATGGTCAACAATAGGAATAATATTTAACTTTGTAAATATACGTAACAGGCAGAAGAAGGCGTACCTGACCCCACAAAGTGTATATATTCTTACTCAGGATCATTTGCCGAGTCGATTGAGCCATGTCCTTCTGTCTATAGGACGAAGGGTATCCCACTGTCACGAGTTGCTCGACTGTTGCTATCGTCTTTATTTATCTTTGTGTTGGTTGCGAAACTGTTTACGAATGGGCAAGTATGCGTTATACGCAATATATCCAAAATACGCTAAACATACAATTAAAATATTTATACCCATGCAGAGGGAATATTCAATTTGGCCAGGAGTTTGCAATGCAGTTTAGGAGACATCTCCGACCCCATAAAGTATATACCATACATAAATTCTGCTTCTTATTGCCGCACACTGTAAATAAGTCGGAACGAGCCGGATCAAACAGATATATCGTATATCTGCCATATAAACTATCGACTGATTTTTTTTTAGTTGTCAAGATTTTGCAACCAAATTTACTATTGTACATAAGACTTTGATAATCTAATATGTATAAAATATAATTTCATAGAAATTGGACCACTATAAAGCTGCCGTCACCGATTTTATTTTAATTTTTTCTTACAGATTAGGCTATATTTATGAAGAATTTAGGTAAAACAATTAGGCTTCAATTTTTTTTATTAAAAAACATCATACATGGATGTTGCCCATTGACACCAGTCTGCCTGCCAAATTTTGTAATGGTGCAGTGTCCCACGAACTGATTAATTTGAAATGAAAACTGAGCAAGCAAGAAAATTCAAAGAGTTCAGAAAAAGAGCGCTGCTTCTGGGGCAACAGAAGTGATATTTTAAAAATTTTTAAGGCTGTTGAATCGCAGCGGTGGCGCCTGTCTGCAGATCAACGCGTTCCCGTTGTTGGCGCCGAAATTCTCAATCGATATGCAACTCATATACAAAATATAAGTAAATGTCAGCCCTACAGGCTTACAGGCAACAGGACCAATTTGGAAAGGCACGTGAAATATGTTTGTACTCACTCGGAACCAACTAAAAAAATATATTCCGATGAGGATATCGACTGCCCGGCCCGGCTGATAGAGGCAACACTTGTCGCTGCAGCCAAGGCCTCAACCTCTACAGACACACACCAAATGAAAAATACTAACGCTACAGTCAGGTGCTGACTGTATAAGGCCATGGATTATCATATTATACCGTAATAAAAATTTTAACGGTATGGAATCGCCGCCCGAATATTATTAGAATAAAATAAAAAAAAAAAAATAAAATAAAATAATAAAGTAATTAATAAATGAAAATTTGCACCCGCCTCAACCGGGAGTTGAACACACGCACTCTCTCACAGCCGTCCGCCACTCTAACCACTCGGCCATTGCCTCACTCCTTGACCCATCGGCAAAGCTGCATTGTCAACCAATTTTGTTACCATACAATGCAAATAAAAAGTTTAAAATGATGTGTGTCTAGATTTGAACTTCGGTATGCTTGCGTAAATTAGGTCTGCTTAAGTATAAATGTATGTTCAAAGTGAGTTTAATTCGTATCATATCTCACTTATTAATAGTCCGATTTAAATCCCTAGGTACTGATTACTTTTTTAGTACTAGCTGTTTGATTTCAGGATTTGCTCTGCCATGGATTTTAAAAAAATTCATGGACTATTGTGTTTGTCGGAACGGAATTGTGCGTAACAGGCAGAAGGAGGCATCTCCGACCCCATAAACTATATATATTCTGAATCAGTATCAGTAGCCGAGTCGATTGAGCCATGTCTGTCTGTCCGTCTGTCTGTCTGTATGAACACCTGGATCTCAGAAAGTATAAGAGCTAGAGTCATCAAATTTTGCGACAACATACGTATATATTGCAGTGTCTCAAAGTTTTTTTAAAATTTGGACACGCCCCTTCCCGCCTCCGTAAATCAGTAATAACTATTTAAAAACTACAATATTAGCTCAACAACCAAAGTTGTATATCTTACATGACAAATACTTTGCCACGGGCGTTATGTGAAAATTTCATTTAAATCGGACTACTAATAAGTGAGATATGATACGAATTAAACTCACTTTGAACATACATTTATACTTAAGCAGACCTAATTTACGCAAGCATACCGAAGTTCAAATCTAGACACACATCATTTTAAACTTTTTATTTGCATTGTATGGTAACAAAATTGGTTGACAATGCAGCTTTGCCGATAGGCCAAGTAGTGAGGCAATGGCCGAGTGGTTAGAGTGGCGGACGGCTGTGAGAGAGTGCGTGTGTTCAACTCCCGGTTGAGGCGGCTGCGAATTTTCATTTATTAATTACTTATTATTTTATTTTATTTATTTTATTCTAATAATATTCGGGCGGCGATTCCATACCGCGTCAGACACACAGCATTTTAAACTTTTTAATTGCATTGTATGGTAACAAAATTGGTTGACAATGCAGCTTTGCCGATGGGTCAAAGAGTGAGGCAATGGCCGAGTGGTTAGAGTGGCGGACGGCTGTGAGAGAGTGGCGTGTGTTCAACTCCCGATTGAGCTTGTGTTCAACTCCCGGTTGAGGCGGGTGCGAATTTTTATTTATTAATTATTTTATTTTATTTTTTTTTATTCTAATAATATTCGGACGGCGATTCCATACCGCGTCAGACACACAGCATTTTAAACTTTTTATTTGCATTGTATGGTAACAAAATTGGTTGACAATGCAGCTTTGTCGATGGGCCAAGGAGTGAGGCAATGGCCGAGTGGTTAGAGTGGCGGACGGCTGTGAGAGAGTGCGTGTGTTCAACTCCCGGTTGAGGCGGGTGCGAATTTTCATTTATTAATTATTTATCATATTATTTTTTTTTTTTTTATTTATTTTATTCTAATAATATTCGGGCGGCGATTCCATACCGTTAAAATTTTTATTACGGTATAATATGATAATCCATGGCCTTATACAGTCAGCACCTGACTGTAGCGTTGGTATTTTTTCTTCTTACTTTAGAGGGTCAATTGGGAATCGTAAAGTTGGAATCGGTTATATCACTTTTGTGATCTTTTTGTTTGATTTATCGTTTTACGGTTTTTTATGTAAATATCCGTGTTTTCTTAAGAGTCTATTTGTGTTTTTAGTTTAGTTTCTTGATAATGGATTTGTGTAATCTTACAGTAGTATGGGTAACTTATATGATGTGGCTCCTCCCTCCGACGATCCGGATTTCATCCTGTTTGCCCCACGACTACTAGGGATCCTGCTATGCGTACAGGGTTGAGGGGTGGTCTGTGGCCCTGCCTTCAGTCCTTGGAGTCCACCGATGGGCAAATGAACAAGTTAAGTTCGTTTTGCCGGAGTCGATTTGAACGAACGAAAAATGTTTTAATTTTTTTTCGGTGTTGCACGTTCAATTACACTCGCGTTTTAGATTGGTTGCGGCAAATGTTATTGCCAGCCGCGAACTTACAAGACGTTTTGCTGTATCGTACGCGCCCTGCTCGGGCGCCAGTTAATTACTTGCAGGTTGCAAAGTAAAAAATAAAAAGATTTTAGAGTTCAATTAAGAATAATGAGTTTATTTGTCTAAATCCAATTTACAACTGATTACCCTAAGCTGTCCCTAACAAGCTGTGAGTCTTGGCTGTGAGCTGCGCTGCCCTTGGTGGCAGAGGATCGACGTCGACTTCGTTGCTTCCAATAGGGCACGACATCGGCTGATGTCTTGTTGGTCGAATTTTTGCAGTCTTCTTGGAATCACTTGCATTGGTGGGAACGGAAGCGGTTGCCAAACAGATTTTTAGAATTCAGCTTGGCAGCTCGACGCGTACAGGAAATTATGCAGACGCTGAACTTGCAGATTGGAACTTGCGTACTGGAGTTCATTAGTTGTTAACTTACATGTGGATATGCAGACATATGTATAAGGGCTTATAGGGCTTATGATCGCTGTTATGTTCTAGCATTCTAATTGCAAAATATTGAGAGCAAAACAAAATAACAACATCCAATAAGAATCATATTGAACTTGCAAAGTGACGAATTGTAAAACGCATTGTTTACTTTTGGCTCACTTTTTTTGATGCGTGCTAAATAAATTTATAACTATTTTAATTTAATTGTCTTTCATATTGCATGAAATCAAAATAATGAAAAACTATTTATTATTGAAATTTAATTATATAATTTAATTTGTATGTAGTGGCTATATCACAGCCCGCTTGACTGTCGCTTTTCTTTTAGTTTATTAAAATAAAAGAAAAAATAAGCAAAATAAATAAATGAAATAAAATCTTTTTACCAGTCTCTACTGAGATTGAACACACGCACTCTCTCACAGTCTTTTAAAACTGCCGACCACCACTCTAACCACTCAGCAATTGCCTCAATACTTGACTTTTCCGCAAAGCTGCATTGTGAACCAATTCTGTTACCATACAATGCAAATAAAAAGTTAAATAAAATGCTGTGTGTCTGACGCGAGATTTGAGCTTCGGTCTGCTTGCGTAAATTAGGCCTGTTTAAGTATAAAAGTTCAAAGTTAATTTGATTCGTATCATATCTCACTTATTTATAGTCCGATTTAAATTAAATTTTTATATAACGCCCGTGGCAAGGTAATTGTCATGTAATATATGTGGGATTGGTGTTTAAAATCCATGGCCTAAAAACGAAGACTAAGAAGAGAGTAGCAGAATTTCAGATCCTCAAAGGTTAAAGATAGCAATACGTTGACTTACCAGGGTACTTAAGCTTGAGGAAGCCAACGCCCAGAATTTATAAATTAATCACCTATCGCCCAACATAAAAATATTCAGGCACTGGATACGTAGCGGCGATGAAAAATCTAAATCGTTCGCGGATCACCTCCAGAAAGTATTCCAGCCAAATCCTGATAGCAACTCATTTGTCCTCCCTGCAGTAATTAAAAACTTGCCACCAATAAATTCAATAATATTCATAAAAGATCTGAGGCCCAAAAATCACCTGGACGTGACTTGGTGACACCAAAAAATTATCATAGAATTTCCTCAGTGTGCGGTTGTGACTTTATGCCACCTCTTCAACGCTATAACGAAACTTGGATACTATTCCCAAAGGTGGAAAAAGGCAGTCATAGTAATGATTCCCAAAACAGGCAAAGACAAAATGCAACCATCATCCTACAGACCAATCAGTCTCCTGACTGTTCTCTCGAAACTGTTTGAAAAGGTATTTTTACGAAACAAAACGACTTCCTCTTTAAAAAGGCGAAACATATCGCAACAATTTGGCTTCCGCGAAAATAATGGAACAACCGAACAGGTCAATCACAACATAAACGAAATTCGTTCAGACACATTCTTAGATGTTTCACAGGCATTTGACCGAGTCTGGCTGGAAGGACTAATGTACAAGATAACAAAACTGCTTTCTTAGAGCACATATAAAGTATTCGAATCTTATCCCTTTAAAGGTGGGTTCTTAATTACATGTAACAGTTCGACTTCACACGACTGAGTTATCAAGAGTCCCCCAAGGTAGTGTTCTTTACACCCTATACACAGCAGACATGTCAACAAACTATCAGCTCATAACCTCCACGTTTGCTGACGATACCGCTACCGACCAATACCGATACTGAGCTGATCTAGATTCCCAGATAAGGCAACAGCAAAACTTGTCTGTCATCTTACAATAGTGGAAAGATGGTTTGCGGACTGGTGCATTATGTTAAGCAGACATAACCTTCACACTAAACAAACAAACCTACACTCCCTGTGCCTTGAACAAAACATGCATTCCACAAGCAGACATAGTAACATATCTAGGCGTTCATCTAAATTGACAACTAAGAGGACACATATGTATGAAGATTAAAACAGCGAATGTTCATTGGTGAAAGAGTAAGCATCAAGCAAAGCTCGCAGCACAAGAAAATCTCCTCTGCATTCAGAGCCGACTGAAGCGCAAAGATTCGCCAGGCCATCAATTCAACTATTTTAATTATTTCAACTTGAAATTAGTTATACAGTATAATGTGCTTAACTCCCTCAACACTTAACTGCACATTACAGATAACTGCCCAATCAAATTTTTTTGTACAAGCTATTTTGTTTGAAAAATATTAATTTGGTTGCATTCAATATAAGTGAATTTTTAGGATAACTGCATGAATTTTGTTGCAATTTTGATTGTTTTCTCTTCCAAACACATAAGTTAAGTGCGCCACCTTTTGCTCGACTTTGCAAAAGCGCCATTTTTTTTTCGTTGTTATTATAGATTGTCACTCTTTGCTAGTAAAGTGCAAAGGACGCCACCGATTATAGTGTTCGCTTTGATCGTGGCGCCAAACTGCGAATGACCGTCTACTTTGTATGCTTGGCAATGCCATATAAATGGGAAGTACATAGCTTGTTTACAAATCAATTTTTCGAAATTGGTAAAGTTAAGTGCATTTTTAGGATAAGTGCACATTTTTTTGAGTCAAACATGGTTAGGCAGTTAAGCACATTATACTGTATTAGCATAATCATAGATATCAATAGTAGCTTATGGAAAACGTGGATCCATTCTACGCGCAGAGATACGTACGTTAGTATGTTACATATGTCGTTTGTTGATTGAGATACAGTTAGTCAGTGTTTCTTGACTAACTGTATATCTCGCGAAGATATGGTAGTTATCCGATTTTGATGAAGTTTTATATGCACATTATATATGGTAAATAAAAAAGGTAAATGAATGACGAAGTAAATTCCTATGGCAGCAATACGATATACATATCTCTCCGATCCAGGTCGTTTTGACTTATTTACAGCATGCAGCAATTAGAAGCAAGTGTAAGAGGCAAGATAGCTTTTATACTAAGAGACTAGTTTGCATTGCCACAGACACGGACGGACGGAGAGACAGACATGGTTAGATCAACTTATGCTGATTTGATATATATATATATATTTTATGGGGACTGGGATGTCTCCTAAGGTGCGTTGCAACTCCTGGCAAAGGTTAATACACGCTCTGCAAGGGTAGAATGAGACTGCTGCAACACAAACGCAGACGTACCGACAAACAAGCTCACATGGCTAGTTCGACTATTTTGTTGACGCTGGTACAGAATTTATGTATGTACATACTATATGTATATACTTCATAGGGTGGATGATGTCTCTTACTCTTACTTCCCTCTATAATGTTATAAAAAAACATGTCTGACAGTTGCAGCTCCATACGAAAACCCAGAAATAGAAAGCGGGCCTCGGGAAATCTTGTGCTCAATCAATCGCCGGTACTCCGTTTTTTGCGTTCTGCGTTCGCCGCAGTTGCCCGTCAACTGGGGAAATTTAGCTACCCACAAGCATGAGAAGTAAAACAAAATGTGGCAAATGGAAAGCCAAGGATGTGGTCTTAGTCTAACACATTCGCGAGCCTTCGCTGTCAAATCCGTCTTTTCACACATAGGATACAACATTAAATCGAAATTAAAAAGTATATGCAATTTGCTTAATTTATGCTTGATTTCGTACTGCATCCATAGCGACTTGCAAGTGCGAGTACCAACAATTATGAACGGCTAAAATCAAGTTTTATCAACTGTATAAATAATGATTTTTATACCCTTCGACCATTGAAAATGGTCAAAACAGGGTATACTAACTTTGTGCAAATGTATGTAACAGGCAGAAGAAGGCGTGGGAGACTCCATAAAGTATCGTATGCGTCGTAAAAAATATATTGCTTTCTAACTTTAACATATACTAAGCTGATAGTTATATCTACTTATTCTCGCAATCAATTCAATCGAACCATAAACACAGAAGTTATTCAAGAAAGTATGAGCATAGCTCTAAGTGCTTGTGTCAGCTAACACGGGAAGCAGGCGAGCGCGAGCGCCATCTGTCGAGAATAATTTGAACGTATGTTCATATGAATATGTGTTTGAATTAAACAAATTAAACTACACCGAAACATAAGTCGAAGGGTATTAAACTAAACCGAAACATAAGTTGAAGGGTATCCCACTGTCGCGTGCCGTGTGACTGTTGCTTTTCTTACTGGTTAGAAATCATTTGGATGGTGATTCATTGAAATTACGCTTTCAACTATAATTTAATTGTACGACGGGGCGGAATAGGGTGTGCCAAATTCTGAAAGAAACTTGATATGCTAGACATACGCAAAAGTAAGTATTGTTTTATAGTGTATATGGTCTAGATTTTCCTTCGTAACCAAAGTCATAATATAGCTTCACCGATTCAGCTTTTTATGCTAATCACGACTATATATTGTCGAATTTTTACAAATTTATCATATGTTGAATAAGGCATTTTACAGGAGAAGCTTTTAATTCACTTCGACCATTGAAAATGGTTAAAAATGATCACTAGCCGAGTCGACTGTCAGTCCTCTGTATGCCTGGTACATACACTTGCAGAAAATTAATATGTCCTTTTTTGAAGCATTTTCAAAACCAATAAATTTAGGTAGTTTAAGCATGTTGCAGGTCGAATATTATTATTAAAACTAGGTAGCGGATTTTCCTCTTATTTCGTCTCTGAGATGTGTAACATCAAACGAGAACCAAAGATCCCTTTGGCATGCCGTAGGTTCAATACCAGAGGCGGGCAGAAACTCACTTTTGACCTCAAAACTTCTGCCGCAGTCCAGTCGACACACGCATTATGTCTGCATGCACGAGTGAAGGCGGAGTGTGCACGAATGTGAGCGAAACGAACTCGTGTCTTTACCGAGAGTGCAAAAATGAGAATGAAACTTCTAAACGAGAGAGTAAAATTGCAACTTCGATGAAATCATTCGCTGTGCTTACTTTACTAAGGCAAGACTGTTATGCGGATAGCCGAAAACAAAAGGTTATTGATAATACGTTAAATAATTATACCCTTCGACCTTTCTGGAAATATATGTAAAGGTAGAAGAGGGGTGGGACACCCCATGGAGTATATACATATATTCTCGCTTAGGATCACTAGCTTGCTAGTTATATCTATGATTTTGTTTGTATTATTCTTTTAAGTTTAATGTATTTAGGTTTATATGTCACTACTTTTTAATCTATTTATGCACGTGTTGATCACCAATATGTATGGTGGGTTTACATGTATACGAAGATATCAAGATATATATAACCACAAGCATTTAATCCAATTCATTGGATGATGTACTAATTACCAACATATGAAAAACTCACAAAAAAACGTCTGATCGTCTTGGCGGGAACGGAAAGCTCGATAGGGAGGAGAAAGTTCGACAATGGAGTGTTAGGACATTAATCAAATTTAAATTGATGAGGAAGGGATGTACATTACAAAGGATGGTCGAGAAACCGTTGAAGACATGCTTCGTTCCGACCGCAATTAATTAGAGTGTTAGAGAGATATCTCGTAAACATTGGCTGTAAAGCAGCCCGTTTGATTTTGACCGATAGATGAGACACTTCAATGCTCGGCTTGCAAGCAACCCTGATCTTTTTGCAAAAAGAACTGTAGCTGTGAACAATTTAAAAACAAAAAACTCGTTCAATACCATCAATGAACCACCGTATTCACCGGATTATTATTATTATTATTACTTTTGTTTCCAAAAGTCAAGTTATCACCTTATTATAACGTTTCGACTCAATTAAAGCCGTAAAAGAAAATTCGAAGAGGGAACTGAAGGCGATCCCAGACAGCGTTTTCTAGGCATGTTTCGATGATTGGAAAAAGTGGTGGTATAAGTATTTTCAAGCCAAAAAAAACATATTGAAGATTTAACATTTTTTGTTTTATTTAAAATTTTCGGAAACTTTCTGGTCATAGGGTAAGATACTAATTATTTCAATGCACACTGCGTATAATCCGTAATTTCAATAATAAGGAGTAACCATTGCATGTTATTACATTAGATTAAACACATTTCGTTTGCTGTTTCTTATATCCCAGCTCCCCTTCCCGTATGTTCATTTCGGATTTGACGGATGTGTTCAACTGTGGTTCCGATTACTAGTTGTCTGATGTGTGCCGAATACCGCCTTTGGCTTGCATGTGCTTTTTGATTATTATGCGTTTGCTAAACTTTTGAGGTTCAAGGCTCGACTCGTCGATAACCGTTAGTCCTTTGACATCATGCATGAGTGGTTTTGAGTGGATGTGTCCCAGGATAGAACAGCAGCAGGAGCATTAGACGAAACTCTGCGTCGGAACTATTCAAAAATTACTTTTGCATTGCCGCTTTGTACATTTTATACGAAGACGAAGTTTGCCATTGCGCTAGGAACGTGAATGCTATGTAGCTTTATACATTTTGAAACTTTACAGTCAATTGCAACAGAGAGGTCCACTTCCTGCACAGTCCATGCTACTTAAAATCAAGTTATCTTCATCAGTGTTGACATATGTAGGTTAGTCTGAATGTTTTATGCTACCTTGACATGTTTCACAGTGGTTCCGCTAGAGGCCAAAAATCAAAAATATGAAAGTCAATATTTCGTAACCTCGCTCCGGTTGCAATAAGCATCAAAATTGCGAAATTCGAATGAACTTCTTCATTGTCTATGAATGGTTGAAAGTAGTGAAACGAGAACAAAAGTCGTGTGGCACGCGACAGTGGAATACCCTTCGACCTGTGTTCCGGTGTAGTTTAATTTCCAAACTATTCTCGACAGATGGAGCTCGCGCTTCGCCTGCCTCCATTGTTAACTGGCACAAAAACTTGGTGTTTTGTTCATAATTCCATAAATAAATCCTGTGTTTATTGTTCGATAAACTATAACTATATGTCGAGGTCAGAAAGTTGTATATTTTATACGTCGACTTAACAAATTTAATAATTGATTTGCGAGGGAGGTGGGCGTGGCACCCAACATCTTATATAAACTTGATCTGCGCATAGTAGGTCTGCCACGCCTCCTTCTGCCTGGAACGTATATTTGCACAAAGGGAGTATAGCCTTTTTTGACCATTTTCAATTGTCGAAGGGTATAACAAGTGATAAACTTTATATGAATATTGTAATTTGAGGTAATAAAATATATTTCGATTTCACTTTTATTTGTATTGTGGGTGTTTATCTTCAAATAATTTGTTTTGCGAACCCTTTTTTATGTGTTTTATATTTCATAAAATTTATTTTCAGGTAAACTTGAAGAGACACGTGTAAGAGGCAGAAGGAGGTGTAGCAGAAGTATTGTATATATTTTTTTGAGATTTCGGAAAAAAATTTAATGCAACTTGAAATATAATTAAATTTTTCATTACAATTCAAAAGGACAATGATCTGGCACATTTGAATCTCCCGTAATACGGATTCAAAGTTGACCACTTAAATTTGATTTTACCGAATTCACATAAAATTGAAATTGTTTGAAACAAATTAATTGAAAACGAAACATTTGTCTTAATAAGTCGTAATTTATTTTGAAAATCGGGACTTTTCTTAGTTGATTCATTAAAAATATTATTAATTTAAACAATTTAAATATTTTTAGGCCATGGATTTTAAAAAAATTCATGGACTATTGTGTTTGTCGGAACGGAATTGTGCGTAACAGGCAGAAGGAGGCATCTCCGACCCCATAAACTATATATATTCTGAATCAGTATCAGTAGCCGAGTCGATTGAGCCATGTCTGTCTGTCCGTCTGTCCGTCTGTCTGTCTGTATGAACACCTGGATCTCAGAAAGTATAAGAGCTAGAGTCATCAAATTTTGCGACAACATACGTATATATTGCAGTGTCTCAAAGTTTTTTTTAAAATTTGGACACGCCCCTTCCCGCCTCCGTAAATCAGTAATAACTATTTAAAAACTACAATATTAGCTCAACAAACAAAGTTGTATATCTTACATGACAAATACTTTGCCACGGGCGTTATGTGAAAATTTCATTTAAATCGCACTATTAATAAGTGAGATATGATACGAATTAAACTCACTTTGAACATACATTTATACTTAAGCAGACCTAATTTACGCAAGCATACCGAAGTTCAAATCTAGACACACATCATTTTAAACTTTTTATTTGCATTGTATGGTAACAAAATTGGTTGACAATGCAGCTTTGTCGATGGGCCAAGGAATGAGGCAATGGCCGAGTGGTTAGAGTGGTGGACGGCTGTGAGAGTATGCGTGTGTACAACTCCCGGTTGAGGCGGGTGCGAATTTTTACTTATTAATTATTTATTATTTTATTTTATTTTTTTTATTTATTTTATTCTAATAATATTCGGGCAGCGATTCCATACCGTTAAAATTTTTATTACGGTATAATATGATAATCCATGGCCTTATACAGTCAGCACCTGACTGTAGCGTTAGTATTTTTTTTATTTAGTTTATTCTAATAATATTCGGGCGGCGATTCCATACCGTTAAAATTTTTATTACGGTATAATATGATAATCCATGGCCTTATACAGTCAGCACCTGACTGTAGCGTTAGTATTTTTTTAAAATAAGTCTAAAAATCCCTATTAAAGTTGTGCAACATGTAGTTTCGATGAAACTACGTTTGAAAGAAAGTTAATATGTAACTTAAGCCCTAAAAATTAGCATGTTGAGAAAAGGTTTCACTTTTAAGAGTCTTTCAGTTTAACAGTTATCTTGATATATTGTACCATATCGTGACATACGATCGGACGATTTTCGATAGCATTTTTATTATTACACTGTGTGTCCGTCTGTTTGAACGTCAGGATGTCAGCTATTATAAAAGCTAGACTCCAAAGACACTCCCATCGGCCCGCACAGAAATGTCACCAGCTAAGACGGTCCACACTGTCAATGTCACTTTGTATGAGGTTATTTACAAAAACACACCAAATGGTTCTAAGGTAAGCTACCGAAGGTACATTAGGTAATTTAAGTTTACTGGTAAATTGAAGAATTCTTGCATTTACATCCCGATTAAGACCTTGCAAGGAAAAAACTAAAAACTTATTTTTTTAAGATTCAATGCGGTCCTTGTGAATCGAATACTGAGAACACCAAACAATTTATGTATAGAGGGTCTGTTAAATAAGGAAGATCAAAATCCTAAGGCTATCTTTTTATAATGTCGAGCACCATATTCACCATATTAGAAACATACATATTCATAAAACTAAAGTTTCCGGTCCAACCAGATACCAAGATCATCAACCAGGGAAATTCATTCTAAGGTACAACGCTAGGATTCGTACTTAGGTTTGTCTCTTCAGCTGGTATTTGAAACTCTTTAGATTAACTAAATTAGCACTACACTATGAATAACAAGCACGAAAGATACAGTTGAGTGTGCCCGGCTGTAATATACCCGCTACCCACCAGACGAAAACAATTTCATAAATATATAACTTTTTTGTTTTACGTATTTTGTCCTGCATTTCGGGAGCTTATTCGGTTGCGTCTTCAAAATAACTATTTCTTAAATAACTTCTATGTTAGTGATCGGATCACCACCAAATTATCAGAAATCATTTGGGCGTTGATATGTTAGTTATAGTGTTTACTAAACATGAGCTGCCCTACATTAAAATTACGCTTGCGTGGCTTAAATCTATACTTGATCTGCGTACAATAATAACACATGTTGATACTTTTCTTGATAGTCCTACCTAGTCTCTGAGATCTAGGTTTTCATACTGACGGATGGACATGGCTTTAGCGACTCGTATGTTGGTCTGCTTGTCACGTTTTCGGTTGGCACTTGTGTAATGAGCGAGTTTATAAAAAAAAAAGGTTTTTGAAGAGAACTCTGTATAACGTCAGTTTAAAACATTGTGAGATGCTAGATCAAAGATAAGCCAATAAAGCCGGGCAACGATAATTTGTTTTTTTAGCGGACCTCCTAACAGACTTTTAGCCACAGAATACTTTTCAGAAATAGTATGCCAAACCTTCTGCACATATTCGTTGATGATGTTTAGCCGTTACTATGGGAGCTGTGTCACCGGAGTGATCGGCTTGTCAATTACCGGGTTCAGAATAGAAGCAGGCAAGGACTTCTTAATGTGAGTGAATTTGTTGTGCTTAGGGGCTTGTCTATGGCAACCAAATTTACTACATCGCGATGCATCGGCCCGCTACCCATAGGGTAGAAGGATATAATAACTTTGTGTCAACCAAAAATTTATGTAACAGTCAAAAGGAGGCGTGGCAGTCCCCAAAAATTAACATATATATACTCTGAATCAGCAGCAACAGCCGAGACTATAGAGCCATGTCCCTTTGTCCGTATGAAAACCTAGATCTCAGAGACTATAAGAGCTAGAGCTACGAAATGTGGTGTCAATATGTGTTATTATTGCACGCAGAGAAAATAAAAAGGTAGATACCGAATTTGTCATAAAGATTATACTATTAAAGGTTAATACTATGTGTAGATCAAGTTTATTTCAAATGTTGTCACCGCAAGTGAATAACACAATTTTTTAATTTGTAAATGAAGTAGATAAAACTTTCTGATCTCAACATATAGTAAGCTGACTATATATAATATATTATAATATCTATAATATCTATTTTTCCCCCAAATTTCAATCCGATTGAAAAATAAACACAAAAGTTATTTAAGAAAGTATGAGCATAACATCAAGTTTTTGTGTGAATTTACAAGGGATAATAATTTGTACACACTATGTTTATGAAATTAAATTTAGCAAGTAGGGTAGCGGGTATATTATAGTCGGACGTACTCGACTGTAGCTTTCTAACTAGTTATTTATATAAAATATGCATAATATATAGGCAGATCGTTTTGGTTTGGTTTTGGAAATAACTGTTCAATGTCAAGAAAATTTAGACAGTTATGCACTTATACGTTTCCATTTCATTAAAATCGACTAACTAAATATATCCTATATCCCAGGAACTTTAGGAACGATCAGAGTAGTTAACAAATTGCAAGGCATACCTATAATATAAAATTTAATGATCAGACATGCAACTTTGTCACACATTGTAATCCGATTTTAAGGTAATTTGAAAATCGAATCTAATCGAAAAAAGTCAAAAGGCTTACTAGTTTTGAATTTATCAAGTAAATTTGTAATCTATGTGTGAGCATGTCACTCAATGCACTTACTATCTGATGCCATTGGGATATATTCTTCACCACCTCCCGTAAAGTACTATGCTTTAATAAGCTCCGGCTCAATCATCAAAAAACATCCTAGTACTCTGTCTGTTTATGAAGAGCGAGCGCGAGCAAGAGAATAATATCTTCAGCATTTTGTGGTACGTATAAAACACTTTGTATGCATGTCTGGGACAACTCCGCCTCCTTTTCAGCGCGTCTTTACATCGTGTGTTATGAATATAAATTTATTTCCCACGTCACAACACAAACATGAGTCGGCTTTCGGCGCGCAGCGAAGAAGCCAATACATAGACATTTCACACATCGCGCATAATAATAATAATGAACGATAACGAAATTTACTTCTTTGAAAGCCGCACACACGCAGCGAGACGACTTCTAGACTCCCACGGCTCGCTGTGGCAGCCCCAGTGCATCCTTCCTGTTTCCTGCTTTAGCTCCTCATAAAATTATAAGTTGCCAACTATTGTACAAAAACTATTATACATACTGCTTTCAAATAAGTGCGTACAGATATGTATTTTGTTATCATTATCCATGTGTCATATAATTTGGCTGGCGCTAAACTATTCTCTGTACTTTTTGGCTTTTATTGTATTATATAATATTTGGAATGCTTTTGCACACAGCAAATTTCAGATTAAAATGCAATTCCAGTCTACCTCGCTATTAACAACTCTTTAAGACACTACACAAAAAACCACCGGTAAACTCCAAGACCGTGATATATGTTACTTGCATTAAAATAAATATATTCTGAGTTGGAACATAAGGGAATTAAAATGTCCGTCTGTTTGTCTTTGATTTGCCATTCAACCCAGTCTTTTAGCTTCTAATAAAGGAACACAACTTGTAAATCAACTCCGCACTCGCACTGAGTAATGCTCCACAAATTACTTGCATTGTGAACATTCAACTGGACATAGAAATATTTGCATATTTAAAAGTTTGGCCGACGCCGAAGTCAAACATGTTTAAGTAGATGTTGATTTTTAGGCCATGGATTTTAAAAAAATTCATGGACTATTGTGTTTGTCGGAACGGAATTGTGCGTAACAGGCAGAAGGAGGCATCTCCGACCCCATAAACTATATATATTCTGAATCAGTATCAGTAGCCGAGTCGATTGAGCCATGTCTGTCTGTCCGTCTGTCCGTCTGTCTGTCTGTATGAACACCTGGATCTCAGAAAGTATAAGAGCTAGAGTCATCAAATTTTGCGACAACATACGTATATATTGCAGTGTCTCAAAGTTTTTTTAAAATTTGGACACGCCCCTTCCCGCCTCCGTAAATCAGTAATAACTATTTAAAAACTACAATATTAGCTCAACAACCAAAGTTGTATATCTTACATGACAAATACTTTGCCACGGGCGTTATGTGAAAATTTCATTTAAATCGGACTATTAATAAGTGAGATATGATACGAATTAAACTCACTTTGAACATACATTTATACTTAAGCAGACCTAATTTACTCAAGCATACCGAAGTTCAAATCTAGACACACATCATTTTAAACTTTTTATTTGCATTGTATGGTAACAAAATTGGTTGACAATGCAGCTTTGTCGATGGGCCAAGGAATGAGGCAATGGCCGAGTGGTTAGAGTGGTGGACGGCTGTGAGAGTATGCGTGTGTGTTCAACTCCCGCTTGAGGAGGGTGCGAATTTTTACTTATTAATTATTTATTATTTTATTTTATTTTTTTTTATTTATTTTATTCTAATAATATTCGGGCGGCGATTCCATACCGTTAAAATTTTTATTACGGTATAATATGATAATCCATGGCCTTATACAGTCAGCACCTGACTGTAGCGTTAGTATTTTTATTATCGTATCTTCCTTATTAATTTACCATTCATATTAAAATTGTCACAAATCGTTCGCTCGAGCGTGTTTGCCATTTATAACATAATTGTGATGGTTGAGCTTACAGTTATAATGCAACTTTTAATAATTGTGTAGGGTCGAAACAGCACCGCCACAGTTCAATAATTAAAACACAGTTCACTTCTTGTGTACGTTATAATTAGTCAAATTAAAAGAAAGAGTATATATGATAATAAGGTTAACAAAGTTTTTGAATTTCCATGCCTTCACGCTTCTTTCTAGCGGCTGAATAGCTAAATACCCGCTCAGACTCACAAGACGAAGCCGGCACACATAAAGTTTTGCATACGAGAGTTTTCAGCACTCTGTCTTCAGTACTCATCTAAAATAAACAAATACATAATCGAAAATTGTATATATGCACTTGATCTTCCAGTATTGCAAAGGGTCGCATTTTTCATTTGAATTTGTTTTACCCTAAGTTTGGTTTTGGATACTTACAATTTCCACATTTTACCACGAATTTTGGTATTCAGAATTCGAGGTGGAAAAACATCAATCACATCAATGTTTGCTCACCTCTAATTCGGTCATCCTACTCATCATTTGGGCCGAATGATGGCTGCCACGTATTCACAAATTGCGCAATTGTCTTAATATTATTTGGTCTTTTAAAGTCACCTATTTTTCTACAATGTACCGTCCATGTTTAATTAACGCTTTACAACATAGGGTCCAATGAACTTCCCTTTCTGCTTTAGTCCTGAGCCAAATTGTTGAATACGCTTAATGGCGACCATAACGTTGACATGATAGTTTTTCTCTGGCTTTCTTGATGTATTGAACGAATTATGGGGTTTTTCTTGAATCGATAAAATATTTTCCCTAACTTTTCTCAACTCATCCTTTTCCTTTTTTCAATTCAACCAAATATTCTTCACCTATCAACCTCTCGAATCATTTTATATATATATTTCTTATAAGCCTGTAATTATTTTCAATGCAGATAACTTCTCGATTGGGCTTGAATTTATAATATTCGGAACTTTGCCAACATGCTTGTGCCAAGCTTTTTCAAGTCAGATATTCACAACTTAGTTAACAACTATGATAACTATTCTATTGATTCGCTCAACTTGCCGTTACCACGTGGTATTCCTGTAGCTATTAACGATCAGTTATATCTCGTAAAGGATTAACAAAGACCTGATTTACTAATCTGTCAACAACTTCATCTGCACCTGTATTTTTTGTTGGGTAAAACCAAACAAATTTTGTGAGACCATCAACAACAACTGGAAGGTGGTTATATTGCTTCATTTTTATCAAACTTCGAATCGCCTGTTATGCACTCAATGCACGATTTAATAATCTTTGTACCTAATCTATGATCGATCTGATAATCGAAGTTATGCAAAAATATTGCCCAGCGAGACCCTTTTTATACCTAACATAGCAAGTAAATTCGGCACTTCTTTAAAGCCTGAACTATAGCAAGAACTTCTAGCTCGTAAGAAGGGTATTTTTCCTTTGCGGTGGTCGAGTTCTTTTGCAGAAGATCTGCACCGTATCAGAACTTTTCTCTTTTGAAGATTGTGCAGAACATTATCAATCAAAACCATGGGAAAAAAATTATCACAAATAATCTCATTGATTTTCCGGGACTAGTCACTGGGACTTAAAGATATTTTGATGAAACTTTGCATACATGCATTTTATTGCTGCACATTGTAAATAAGTCGGAAGGAACTGGATCGGATCGATATTTCTTACAAATTATCGGCCGATTTTTGTTATTTGTCAATATAACCAAACTTAGAAAGTGTAGTAAATTTATTGTTGCGGAACGCATGAAATATATTGGTTTAAAATCATCGTTAAGACTATTTGAATAAGTTATCGATATAAATTCGATTTTATTGTTTGCCCATTTCTAATCATAGGCTTTTTTTTAAAACGTAACGTGCCAAGTGCTTGTGTCAGCCAACAAAGGGAACTGCCGAACGCGAGCTAGAATAAATTGATTTGCCTTTTCTTAATGTCGGTTGCTTTTTCGGAATTAATGTAGAGAAGAACCATTTAAATAAATGGATATGCAGGATATTTTAAAGAATCTAAGCAAGTTATTAAAACAGTGTTGCCCACTGGCCTATGCGCAGCGCATAGGAAGTGTCTCTGTCAAATCTCTGCGGACACACGCACGAGTATATCCTATGGGTATAACAATCAGAGTGGTAATTTTTTTCATATCTCTTAAGTTTACCTTTTGAATAAATTACTCATATTTTGTTGTTGTTAAAATTAAAACAACATTTTTTATCATCGTAAAGAGAATAAAATTCTCTTTTAGATTAAATAAAATCCGTAGTAGTATTGAAAATATCGTGTGTTGAACATTGCACACTGCAAAAAATCACATGCTGTTCGAATTAATAGTAATTGGGGCTCGTGGCTTCGCATTATCCAGCGCTTCAGTGATAGTGTGACAAATGATGTATCTTTGACCAGCTAAAATGGTCAAAAAATGGTATGTTAAGTAGGTAGTAAGAGGCATAGCAGACATCAACAAGTAAAAAAATACTAACGCTACAGTCAGGTGCTGACTGTATAAGGCCATGGATTATCATATTATACCGTAATAAAAATTTTAACTGTATGGAATCGCCGCCCGAATATTATTAGAATAAAATAAATAAAAAAAATAAAATAAAATAATAAATAATTAATAAATGAAAATTCGCACCCGCCTCAACTGGGAGTTGAACGCACGCACTCGGCCATTGCCTCACTCCTCGGCCTATCGGCAAAGCCGCATTGTGAACCAATTCTGTTACCATACAATGTAAATAAAAAGTTTAAAATGCTGTGTGTCTGATGCTAGATTTGAACTTCGGTATGCTTGCGTAAATTAGGTCTGCTTAAGTATACATACATATATGTTCAAAGTGAGTTTAATTCGTATCATATCTCACTTATTAATAGTCCGATTTAAATGAAATTTTCACATAACGCCCGCGGCAAAGTATTTGACATGTAAGATATACAACTTTGGTTGTTGAGCTAATATTGTAGTTTTTAAATAGTTATTACTGATTTACAGAGGCGGGAAGGTGCGTGTCCAAATGTTAAAAAAAAACTTTGAGACACTGCAATATATATGTATGTTGTCGCAAAATTTGATGACTCTAGCTCTTATACTTTCTGAGATCCAGGTATTCACAGACAGACGGACAGACAGACATGGTTCAATCGACTCGGCTACTGATACTGATTCAGAATATATATAGTTTATGGGGTCGGAGATGCCTCCTTCTGCCTGTTACGCACAATTCCGTTCCGACAAACACAATAAACCATGAATTTTTTTAAAATCCATGGCCTAAATATTCTTGATCATTAGCCGAGTTGGTTGAGTCATGTCTGCCTGGCTGGATGTTTGTGTAAACACATATAAGAGGGACACATCAAATTGGGCATGAATGTTATACGAACATCAAGGTCTTTTAAAATTTTGGCAAGGTCTATAGACGGTCTATGACGTCGACCTCACTTTTTAATAACATTAAACTTTAAACTAACACAATAATCGATAGTCGTAGTCAATGCGAAGAAATGCACGTATATAAAAAGAACGTATATGATTTAATATATGTATATCTTAAATCTTACATACTTACATACATATGTAAATATGAGACAGCAATAGGCGGCAGAAGAATTTGAGCAGAAGTTGAATAATTATATAATTTTTTACCTAGTGCGTAGGGTATTTTACATTTGGGTGAGCTTGAATGTATTTAGCTTGCGTTACTTGCTTTTATTTAGATATTATATTGTAGGAGCCGAGGTTCTAGTTTGCAGTGCAACATACCAACACACGGAATTAGCTATTTAAGTGTTAGTACTGTTCAAACATATTTATGTATATTCAAATTTCAATTTTCGGAGAAGTGTTTTGTAATACATTGCAAATTGATACTTATACTCTCTTAATAACAAATGATAAACCATGACAAAACTGCAGCTGCGCAATTTTTTAATATTCGTCTTATTGATGCAAGTTATTGTAACGCGCGACGTCAAACGCGAAAAGTCAGTTGGACTCTCTTGCCCCTGCTCCTCATATTCTTTATGAAAGCTTGGAAGTGTGTGCGGGTGAGTGTGGCTGACAACCACTGGTTGTATGTCTGTTTGTAAGAGGGTTGGCATTATGGTGATGACGAAGCCCACGCAAAAGACGAGGCAGCCCATCTCGGATTTCTTTTTATACCCTTCGACCACTCTGAAGTAGGTATACTAACTTTGTTCAAATGTATGTAAGAGACCGAAGACGGCACAAAGTATATATATATATTCTTGTACAAAATTCGCTCTTGCGAATTAGAGACTTGTATGTGGTGGTTTATCGAAATTAGCAAAAAGTAGTGGAGCTCGACTGTAGCTTCTGTAATACCATACCATAAGTACCAACAAGTTTATATTTTACTTATTAAGTATTGTATCGGGTATATCACAGTCAATCACTTTTTCCTATGAAAGCTATTCGATAAAGTTGCCTGATGTTAAAGGAATAATAAAAATGATGCGTAGATTTCGGTATAACTTCGATTGGTAAAGATAATGTGTCTTCAATATCTTCATCTTTTATCTTTTATCGAAAAAGAATACTGTCTTCATACTAAAATTCTTATATCGGTCGATTGGTCCGACTTATTTACAGCTTTATTACTAATAAACATGTGTGTTAAATTTAATTTTAGCAACTGAATAACAACAAGCAGTGCCTGTCTATCAGTTTGGAAGTGATAGACAGGCACTGCTTGTTGATCGTGATTTTATAGGGTCGGATATGTTTGCAAAGTTGCAATTTTCTGGCCAAAATTAATTTACTGTCTACAGGCATACCTTCGGAAAGCACTAAAACTTCTGAAAGATTAGCGTGCGTTATAACAGACAGGCGGACGGACGTATTTCCCTTCTGTTAAGCCTAAATCACAATTTAAATGTTTTTTTAATTTAATATATATTCAGCGATAAGAGATATGTTAACGAAAAAAATGTATAAGTCTTTATAGCATCATATATTGACATTTAAAATGCTCAAAAAGGGTATATAAATTCGGTATGTAACATATGAATATAAATTTAGGATAGCGTGAAAGACCCCTCAAATTCCATTAATTTTGGATCAGCATCACTAGTCGAGTCGGTTTAGCTGGAGTCCGTCTGTCCTTTTGTAGCATGAAGGTTTGAATTTTGTACACCATACGTACATCAAGTTTATTTCAAACACAGGATTGTTTTTGTTTAAGTTTTGGCTTTCATATAGATAAGGTCTAGATGTATGTATCCAGTTAGCATTTAAATTGCACTTCAAGCGAATATTATTTGAAAAATGTGAACAGAATTTGCTGTTGGTAATTATAAGTGTGGTAATGTACTATTAAAAATTTTCTGAAGGGTATTTTGCCCTCAGGCGCTGGCAATATTTATTTACTTTTTCGCTTTCATCGCTAGCTGCCTTACAAGACGGCCACAAGGAATCACAGGAAACTCATCTAGAAAATTGGCAAAGTGACAGCTGTGCGAAAGTATTGTGACATGTGTTTAAATGAGCTGCATTTGGGTAGATTCCTCCGTTGCAGCTTTAAAGCTACTTTAATGTGGTCTTAATTTTGTTCTGCATGATATATCAAAACAGAAGGAAAGATAAACAGAGTTGTCACATATATTACTAACTAGAGGAGGTTGGTAATGTATGTATTTGTTACGTCAGCCTGCGTTACACAGTAAACTTGTGTTCCGTTTTGTAAAGGGTGCATAATTTATTTGTATGGGCAATGTATACTCCACTCCTATAGCGTGCCAATAAATTCGGAGCTTGATTGTGAGTATTTTAAACACAAATAATCAGGACAACAAAATTATCCGGTTAGATTGCTTTTGTCGCTTGCGAATATGTCACATGTGATCCATTTTGTTTTTATGTTGCATTTGTTGTTACTGTTAGTTGTCCAGTTAGTGTTTTGTGACATACATTTTGCGGGTAAATTTTGTTCTTTTTTGAGCGACGGGCAATCTCGGCAGGTTGTGGCTATAGTTGGCTATGGTCACCGTGGTGACTGGCAGAAATATATTTTAGGTACATAACAATCAATAGCGTAGAATGGCAACTTGATACGTGTGGTATTCAAAACACATACATTCTTAAATACACACTGACTTTCGAGATAAATTGCATTTATGTATAAGGCTTCTTTTCCTGTCATATGCGCATACATGTGATACACAAAAATAGAATACCTGACACCAAGTTTGATATATTCATGATAGGGATCTTTAACCGAGCTATTATATTGTATTATATATATTGTTAACCGAGCATTACTTTACTTTAAGTCAGATTTGTATGTATCCCTCAAATTACACACGAAAGATAATAAGCATAGAAGATATTTAGATTTTCTATAGTTTCGAGTTGCGCTGGCCGCTAGTTGTTGCCAATCGTCGGTGTCGAAATTGCAATTTGCGCACAATTTTCTATTGAATTATATAATATATTTTCATTGGGCGAAAGGTATCTTACAGTCGAAAACGCTCGACTTGCTTATGTGTCTGGTAACATAGTTTTCCTTTGTTTTTCCCGTTTTCGACTAAACATACGTAACAAAGACCACACATGACATTAGCTTTTAATAGGATAACTTTATGCAAATGATTGTAAAAAGGAGAAAGGGTTGGCAGACCCTAGAAAGTATACATATTCTACCCATGTCCGTCTGTCTGACCAGTAAGAACACGATATTGTTAGCTATTATAAAACCTAGAAACATCAAACATCAAATATTCCTGTATACAATGCTCAGCCGAACATGTGTACGAATGGGAGAGCGTGTTCTCGACGAAGAAGAGAAATGAATGTCAATCATTCGTGTGTTTCATTTAATAATCGAAATATATAAACATAAACATAAACTTAACACTTAAATAAAAGTCCCACATGTATGAGTATTACAATGAAAATGTAATATATGGCAGAAGACTTAGTCTTTGTCATTGTAAGTGTAATTGTAACATTTTTGCAAAACAGGGCGAATGGTATCTTACTGTCTAGAGGGCCCGTTATCGTTTCCAACTACAAACTTGGATTTTATCTTGCAAGTTTTATTCAAGAAAATATTTTTAAATATATATCTTGAAATAGTTAATTTCGGTTTATTCTGAGAGTTATTTTTACGGCATATTAAGACTGCAAGCAAGTATGGTTATTGGTCGTTTATGACGCACGCATGGGTTCTATAGCGAACTCTGCAAATATGTGTATATGCAACGCAAGTGGTGGTTAAGCCAGCTAAACAAGCACTTACCCAACATTTGTACACTTCGACTCACAAACACACGCACATACATACACAAACACAAGGAAATACATAAACCTACTCACAGATTCATTGGGGGCCCAGGTACTGGCACTAACCGCTAAGTAAGTGCCCGTAGCTACTGTGCCATGCAACGATATATAACGCCCAAGGAAAAACTGTTACGAAATATTGATAGACTTATATGGCCAAGTATGTACCATATGTATGTATATACGTATGTTTGCATGGGAGTTGGTGAGTGTTGATACTGCTGTTACTCTGGTCTATTTTTTTTTAGTTCAACTTTAAAACTAAGTAGCCGGCGGGCTGTCTGTCTGCTAATATTACAGCAAGTGAAAATGCCAGCCAGGTGGCAAGAATTGAACAAGGAAGAAGAACCCAGGCAAGCATAACTACATCTGCAGTTTCCGTTGTAAAGTAGGCAATGCTTCGCTGCACGTTCTTTCTTTTCCCATGTCACTAAATTGCTCTTTAGCTTCCACTGTTGATTTCACTTTTCGTTGCATTCCAAATTTTGAAGCATGTGGAAAGTGCATATCGAATTTGAAAAACTAAGAAAGCTTCAGTCGAATGAACTGGACTGTGTTCCTTTTGTTCTCGCTGTTGTCTCGATCGCAACAACATTTGCAGAATTTATTTAGGAAGCGATGCCAAAATGGAGGACCAATAAACCACATAAATCACATAGGCTCGATTGTATACGATGATTAAGAATATACACTTTTTAGAGTCGGGGATGTCTCCTGGCTTTTACACGTTTTTCCCACAAGTTATAATACCCTTCTACTCTGTGGGTAGCGAGTCTAAAACACAAAAGTTCATAACAATTTGCACGCCTTTCGGCACAATCGCTAAATCCTTTATGTCTGAAAAAACGACTACAAAAAGTTCCTTTTCTGAGAGAGGACGAAGGAGAAGGAAAAAAAGTTACCGAATACTTTGGCGCATTCCGCAGTCCTGAACGCCGTTGGCTACACTCAAAAATGTTTGCTGGCGGCCCAATAAAATCATCAGAATCCGCAGCCAGAATTGCACTTGGTAGGACAAACGGCGATAAAGAACGAGAACAGCGAGGGGGGCAGACAGTGCAGTGTGCCCCTACTCCTTCTCAAGATTATGCTATCTTTCAATTTGTTCTTTTACGCAAAAAATGTTTTGCTCTGCAGCTTCATGCTTTCCATTACCCAAATTTTCCCGAAAATTCTTTCTCTCTTTTTCTGCACTTGAAAGAGCTTTAAAACGAAAACTTTATATACGGCTTTGTATCAACATTGCTTACTCAATTCAGGCGGAGCAGTCGAAGAATCGCCTAACAAAATTGTTTTTCTCTCCAAGCACTCTATTTATAACGCAAATTCTTAAGTCGTTCATAAGATAGATGTATGATGATGTATGTAAATACAATGTATGCATTTGTGTGTACTATTGTATGATATGAAAATAACGTACGGATGAATTTAATTATAGAAATAAAAATGAAATAGAAACAGTAAGAAAAGCAGCAGTCGCGCGGCACGCGACAGTGAGATACCCATCGTCCCATGTTCTGGTGTAGCTTAATTTGCTAAATTCATACACATATACATATGAACATGCTTTAAAATTGTTTCCGACAGATGGCGCTCACCCGCCGCCCTTGTTAGCTGACACAAGCACATGGATTTATGCTCATACATTCTTAAATGACTTCTGTGCTTATTGTCCGATCGGATTGCAATTTAGAGAATACGTAGATATTTCATTCAGCTTAGTATATGTTAAAGTCAGAAAGTTGTATCTTTTATACAGCGCTTAAATAATAATTGTGTTTAAAAATGAAATCATTGATTTGCGGGGGCGGTGGGCGTGGCACCCAATATTTGAAATAAACTTGATCTGCGCCTGGTACTCAAAAACCATCATGTCAAATTTGGTGTCTCTACCTTCTATAATAGCTGAGATCTGTGTGTTCATCTGGTCATCCGGACATTCAGACAGACAGACATGGCTCAATCGACTCGGCTAGTGATCCTGAGCAAGAATATATATACTTTATGAGGTCTGCCACGCCTCCTTTTTATTAAAACGAGTTTATTCCGCGGGATTTAAGCCTGTTTAAGTAGATACTAAGGGAAATTTAATAAACATGTTCCTGTTTTTATTGACCGATCTTAATGAAGCTTCAGAAGCCATTGGCGGTTTGGGTGTTTGTCATGTCTGTTGAGTTTACGATGCACCTGTCATGTAGCTTTTGAACAATGGAAAATTTTACAGAGGCAGAAGGGGCATGCTCGAATTTTAAAAACAGAAAGCAAGCTAGTCTTTGGCATGCCAAACTTTTATACCCTTGCAGGCTTGAATAATATTTTTTAAGTATTTATTGACAGCTATAATAACTCCAAACGCTGGACTTATAGAACTTGTTTATGGTGTCCAAGTGTACGCCCCTTCTAATAGAAATTACCAACCATTTACATCGTTCACCTTAACTTCCTGGCAGCCAGTGACCACTTTATCTACTTGGTAATCCTCGAAAATCCCGAATAGCAGCTCTAATCCCAACAGCCACAATCTTTGCCTAACAAGGAGCTAACGCATGAGCAACAATTGTCAAGTATAATTCTACGCATAAATCCTTATAACTGGAGACTCGCAACACACAACCACAGTCAATCACACAAACACAAACACAGTTCAAAACATAGAAACACTACCCACATCACAGTCACAACACGCACTCCACCACCACCACCATTATGCCAGCAATTCGGGCAATAAATATTAACAACAACAAAAACTATTAACGGAAACACACGACACTGACTTATTAAGGATGGGCGGAGGGGGGAAATACGGACGAATAAAGGAATCGCCGCAGCTTGTCATAATAAAGGACTTGATGGGGCGCACGCCTGAATGGGTCGGGCAGCCGCAGGATATACATAACGTAGTATGACGAGGGGGTCGCAGGGAATCACACTAACTGTACATGGGCAAAGGCGTACCGTACGTGACTTCCTGATTTTATTGGCGTTAAAAAATATCACGAGTTCGGGAAGATTTTTCTCAGGGGGGCAGTCCATCGCACTCAGTGGACAATCTCACATCATTTTGGTTTAACAGTCAACCAGTGGACGGTTCTTAATGTTTCAATACCCTTACAGAAGATATGTTATTTATCTTAGATGTTAAGAATTCCTATGTGTAAACATACTGCAAATAGAAGCCACCGTTAAAATTATGTTTTTAAACACTCGTATTAAAAAATAAACGGTATAAAAAGGAGAAAAATTGAGGATTTGAAAGTTTGTTTTACTTGACAACATGTGTCCGTTTGTGCTACAGCACTAAGAAAGAGTTGAGAAACATTATTGGAACACTCGCTATTTAACAATTTTAACTAGCTTACTTAATTAAATACATTCAAGTTACTTAGAAACTATTACTAAATATAAAATATTTGAAAATGGCTGCAAGGGTATAAATTCTTCAGTGCGACGTAGACAACCTTGCTTTCGTGTGTTTCACTGCTTCCCATAACAGCTGGGTTTTTCCTTGAAAAACTCAGCATGCCGTATTCCCGACACCAACTGGCGACTGTCAAGTTCAATTGGCTGGTTGCCAGGGGTTCTCTGCCCATTAGGAGGCAGCCAGCTACTATTGCAACTATTGGCTCATTAGGCCATGGATTTTAAAAAAATTCATGGTCTATTGTGTTTGTCGGAACGGAAATGTGCGTAACAGGCAGAAGGAGGCATCTCCGACCCCATAAACTATTTATATTCTGAATCAGTATCAGTAGCCGAGTCGATTGAGCCATGTCTGTCTGTCCGTCTGTCCGTCTGTCTGTCTGTATGAATACCTGGATCTCAGAAAATATAAGAGCTAGAGTCATCAAATTTTGCGACAACATACGTATATATTGCAGTGTCTCAAAGTTTTTTTTAACATTTGGACACGCCCCTTCCCGCCAGAGTAAATCAGTAATAACTATTTAAAAACTACAATATTAGTTCAACAACCAAAGTTGTATATCTTACATGACAAATACTTTGCCGCGGGCGTTATGTGAATTATGTTATGTTATTTAAATCGGACTATTAATAAGTGAGATATGATACGAATTAAACTCACTTTGAACATATATACTTAAGCAGACCTAATTTACGCAAGCATACCGAAGTTCAAATCTAGCGTCAGACACACAGCATTTTAAATTTTTTATTTGCATTGTATGGTAACAAAATTAGTTCACAATGCAGATTTGCCGATAGACCGAGGAGTGAGGCAATGGCCGAGTGGTTAGAGTGGCGGGCGGCTGTGAGAGAGTGCGTGTGTTCAACTCCCGGTTGAAGCGGGTGCGAATTTTCATTTATTAATTATTTATTATTTTTATTTATTTTATTCTAATAAAATTCGGGCAGCGATTCCATACCGTTAAAATTTTTATTACGGTATAATATGGTAATCCATGGCCTTATACAGTCAACACCTGACTGTAGCGTTAGTATTTTTTTAGCACTCTTTTTGGTTTTACTAAAATTAAATCGAGTGCGCCCGACGCAGGAATATCCTTTGACCAATTTAGAAAAACTATTACTAAAACATTACTATCAGTCATGAACGCAGTAACATATTTAAATTTTAGTTATTAAAGCGACTCGTGACGTCGCGACGTGGACTTTAATAATTGACAGAAGTACACAGGCAGCTCTGCTCGTAACCAAAGAGAATGTTAACTTAAATAACTTCTTTGTTTATTATTCGATTGCAATTTTAATCACACTATATGTGCACGTGTGCTTAAGTCGAATCAGAAAATTGTGTTCCAAAATTTCATTTGCGTATTTGCGATGTACAGGAATTGTTATGCTAAATTTATCTCTAGCTTTTATAATAGCTAAGATTGGCGCGTTCTTCTTTGTTATAGAGACTGACATGGCTTAACGATTAGGCTTATTATCCTTATAAAGAATATATACCAAGTCCCCAGCCTGTTACATGCATTATCTTAATGTTAGCATATCTATCATATTCAATGGTCGAATGGTGTAAGAACAGTCATGGTCTTGTGAAGCAGCTCATGGTTATTCGCGACTTTGACAAGCCGAAGATTTCATACCCTTGCAGGCTTTGGCTAAAAATAAATATACCTCAACAATAATATTTGTGTTTTTATACTTACTACATAGATCACCCATGAGCTTACAAATATCCTACGTGCAAAGAATTACCTGCAATTATAACAGACAAGTAGAAGAGCGTCTATCCAAAGAGAGCTGAATACAAAATTTCAAAAATCTGCTCCCAGCGCTCGAATATACATACATACATGTATTAGGGGGTTGGCTCGCACTCACAGCCCTCTATCTGTTATATCGAAAATGGTCTCCTACGATATGTTACAAACTTTTGACCAAAATAAATATTCCCTCTGCAAAGGTATAAAAATCTGTGATTTGATTTATAAAATGTTAAAAATTCCCTTAAATCCGAATCCGGGGCATTGAAATGAAAAAAAAAGTATCTTAAACATAAAATTATGTGTAAGGATTGAAAAGGGCTAAAGAATCTGATATACACATGCATATCGTATGTAGGTCGGATTAAAAATTAAAAGATACAACTTGTCTTAAAAAATAATTCAAAACTTTATTTCTCAATATCAAATTCAGCATAAATAATAAATAAAAATAATATATTTGCGCGGGCGTTGGGCGTGGTACCCAATGTTTGAAATAAACTGGTTCTGCGTATGATATACATACAATAACCTCTAAGTCAAATTTAGTTTCTCCCATATGGACTGTCAGAATTAGCTATTCCTTTAGTAATACTAAATTAAACCAGAAAGAAAGGCTCTATTCGGAATGCCGAAGGTTTTATACCCTTCGATCGTTCCGATACTAGGTATACATTTGAAGAATTTATATTTATAATTTAGATAACGATATGTCAGTCCGATCTGGCTCGTGTGTTGCAAACTTCTGGCCAAAATTAAAAGTGTTGTGTTGAGCATCAAGAATGCATTCATTTGGATTTGTTAATAACAAGTTTATACAATGCTGTCATACCATCAAAGGTGAATTACTTGCAATTCTGCAGTGATAGCGGCTTTAAGAATTTATGAAAACGATGAAACGGGTTTTAATGGTAACCCTGCCAACTATCCGCAGGTCGGGTACAAGCCAAAGCAAACCAAAGTAGAGCAAAGCAAAACGAACCAAAGCTGGGCAAACAAACACAGTCACGAAAACAAAGATTCTTTCGCCGTATTTCTACATCGGTACAAAGGTTGCCAATGCCACTGCCACTAACACTGCACCCTCCATTCTCTCTATCAACCTCTTATTATGATTGTTGTTGTTGTTGCGGTTATATCCTTGCAATGATTTCCAGCGTTGTTTACTCACGTTTGCAACTCCTCTCCACCCTACACTGGTCTCTATTCGTGCTGTCTCAACAACTCACTGAGCTGTGCGAAACCCCGTGGCCCTGGCCGGGAATAAATTATTAAATTATGCACAGTTTCAGTTTGAGGCAAATTTAAAGTTCGACTGCGAGTAGGAAAAGAATGGGAGGGAACTACAATTTTCAATATTTCACCTGAGGCATTTATGAACATGCGTCGTTGAAACTTCTCAGCGCTCTGCCAATCCGCTTAGCAGTGAGGCGTCTAATTGGAGTTTTACTAAAGAGTCTGGGCAGGCTGAACGCGGCTGATAGGAAGTGCAAAATAAATTGCTGGCAATCGATAATCGCTTAATTGGCCACGCGATTGACGCGTTGATAAACTCGCCGGATCCAGAAAATAAGTGAGACTAGACACCAAGTAATAAACTCACCAATTGCCATCTTCTAACAAATTCTAACAAACATGCAATGAGAATTACAAATGGCCTAACTTAAGCCACTACGTGCATGTGTGTGTATACAAGAGACAACAGCAGCGCTTAATTGCAGATATTACTTGCGTTTTCAAACTGGTTAAGCTTCCAAACATACATATAATATATACATACCATATGTATCTAACATACATAATTAGAAAAAGTCGGATGTCGCGAGAGTTTTCATCTCGTCGTTTAAAGCGTTCTGTGCGTTGCAGATGAAAAGGTAAAGTTCTGCGAAATGAATCGTTAAAGTTTAATGTTTCCACATTTTTATAATTACCTGCGCGTCGCTTTTCCCACATAATTGCCAATTGGCGAGAATTTTTTGGGCTTTTACCGAGGCATGGAACTCGTTCACATATGTTGAGATTTTTCGGGGTATGATAGAGTGATACAAGGTGCTCTCGTTGCGCGACGCTCAAATTCTTGACTCAGCAACTAATATGGTTTTAAACAAAACATAAACCCTTGTTTCAAACAAAAGTGATATTTCGGAGCTTTTGAAATAAGGTTAAACAAAGTATCTGTAGTACTTATTGTTAAAGAACGTAGAGTAATGATGCTTCGACCAAAATCGCATCATGAACACCTTGTATTAATACCCTACTTCCAAGGCCCGTGATCATTTTCCGACGTTGTCATTTTTTGTCAGTTTTGTGTTTTGCTACTACATTATAAATATAATCTTGCAGCAAGACAAAAAGCGAGTCGGATAAAATAAGCAACTCATAAAACAAAATGCCTAAAAACTAAAGAACAGCCCCCAAATGCTGTCAAGTGCGAAATTAAAATGTTCATGGATTATGAAACAGCAAAAATTTGACCGGATATCGCGCGCAGTTGGCGAAGAGCGTTTGAAAATCGACAGAAAAATCATGAAAACAGGAAAGTAAGGTTACCTGTGGCACGACACAGGTTTTACACCCTTGAAATTTTTGACTTATATGCTCATAATATATTATATTATACAATTTGATAAAAAAATTGTAGGAGCTCCAAGCTTAAGGCTAAAGGAACTTTATGTTAATTACTGGAAATTATCAAATTATAAGAAAAAATCATTTCAATTTTAGGCCATGGATATTCTTTGGTTTTCCGCAGTAGCAGACATCTGCGACCTAAATTTGTATATGGATAATTTTCCAGAAAGGTCAACCGCAGTCAGAAAATTGCAAAGTCAAGAACAGTATGTTTTGTGCAAATGTTTTAATAGGGAATCAATTAAATTTAATTAACATAAGCGTATTTTACATTTACTCAACACTTTTTAAAATATTATTTTTATATAAAGTCTAAGAAGTGCGAATGTTCTGTTTAGCACGTTTCTAATGCACTTTTTGCTTTGATTTATTTTCTCAGTATATATCAAAATATATTAAATCTCAGTATATATTAAAGAATATAACTGCGAAGGGTTTATTCGAAAAATAACAAGGAACTCATAAACACGTATACATATACAGAAATTGTTTTTGTTTTTGTTTTTATTTTCTTTACCTATTTAACTGTTGTTATTTGTGTGCTCCGTTGTGGGTTTTGTTTCGTCGCTAGTGATCAGTTTTAATTATTTTTTGTGTTTTGTACTCTTAGAAAACTTAGATTACAAAAATTACATTACCAAGAGAAATGTAAAGCATTGTTTTGTGAATTTTGTTTTGCGGTGGCCTTAAATAGAGACAACGCCCATTTGCGACATTGGAAAAGAGCATTTGTTATCAGTGCATTCAAGGTTTTGCCCAATGAGCATACAATATTGGGTCCAAAACAATATTTTGCACCCATTTCATATTATCAGCTCGATTTGTAAGCAACGTTTAAAATAAATAATAGGTTTTCTTTAAAATATCCTAAGCTAATTGTTATATCTACGTATAGAATTCTCGAAATTTTATCGGACAATAAAAAAAGAAGTTATTCATGAAAGTTAAGAAGGGACAGTTAACAAGGGACGCAGGCGAGAGCGAGCGCCGCCAGTCGAGAATAATTTGGAAGAATGTATGAATTTAACAAATTAAACTATAGCGGAACACTGTCGCCTGCCGTTCGACTGTTGCTCTCGTTTTTAAATATCTAGAAGACAAACTTTTCGAAATCCACCAAATGTAACATCCTGTAGCAGATGAAAAAACTCACTAATTAAGGAGTTATGGTCATATAAATTGCTGAACATATAAAACATTATCTGCATTTAATTTTATAATTTTAATTGGTGCTGATAACTTGAGTTATTCGAGTACGCTCGACTGTAGCTTTCGTTCTTGGTCTTCTTGTTCTTGTTTGTTTCCTGTTTCTTCTTGTTCTTGTTTGTTTCCTGCCTTGTTTTACCGATACATACACATGACAAGAATTAAGGTTGATAAGGCTGTTCTCAGCTTTTTGCTAACACTCTGCTCAAAGAGATATTTTATCTCTTGTGAACGACCTGTCGGTCGGCATCAACAGCCCCGTCATTAGCCTATGCAGCATTTGCATTTTCTTATTTTAGGCTAATGTCTGCTTAGTTTTTTCGCACTCACACAATCTTTGTCGTCCACAGACATGCACACATGGCTCACACATGAAATGGCGGTGCAATGTTAACACTTTGAAGTCCAGTTTCAAATTTGGTTTTTTCAATCCCTATATATTTTTTGTACCTCTAACGTTGCCTGTGCCAGTGCACCCCGAGTCCTTGGGCGTCTGTTCGCCCTGCGATGCTTTGTTACCCGTTTCCCTTTGAAACTATTTCAACAAAGCGCAGTGCAGTTACTTTTATGTTATGTACGTGCCTCGGAGTAGTCACAGTTGAGCAAAAACGTAAAAGAATCGCCGAATGATGTAGCACGTGTCAACATCATTCGAGCAGCCTGGACTGCTCTTGGTATGGACCCCTGGGTACAAGTGTTAGCCCGACTACTGGTACGAGTGTGGAAACAGGGACGGCTGCGCATAACATGGCCTCTTGTCGTCATAAATGTCACTGAAGCTTACCTTTTACAAACAAACAGGAAAGTCAAAAAAACTTGAAGGGAAATATTCAGACACGTTGCCACATATCAAAGAGAAAAGAGATCTGTGTGCAGTTGGTTGGTCATTAATTCAAGAAGTTGCCTTTTCTGCATAACATACGTCTAACCAACTTGATATAAAAAGCAATAACTTTTAATCCAGGATTTCGACCAAGCAAAAAAACAATTCTAAATGGACTTAACTTCTTATCAAGGACCGCAAAGAATAGCTATAAGCTTAAAAAAATCAAAGTCCCAACTATTAAAAATCTGTTAAAAATACTTTGTTGCGTTGCAACAAACGGACACACGGACAAGACTAGCTTGATTCTTCTATTGATGCAGATTCAGAATATATATATTTTAATTACTATACCCTCTCCAAGGGTATAATAATAATTAAATGTTTAATTACAAATACTCTTAACACAACTGCAGAAATCTATTCTATATTTATATAAGTAAAATCACTTTAATATAAATTAATAAAATACTATCAAGAAAGATACAGTCGACGTGCCCGACTGTGATACTATATACCCACAACCCTACTTGTTGATTTCAATTTAAAAGAAATCTCATTCCATATGTCGGTCGCGGGAATCGACAAATTCCACTGAGCTTTTAAAAGCACGCGTCTGCAAAGTTTGAAATGAATAAAAAATTGCAGTGAAAATAAAAAAATTGCATAATACATAGCTTTCTGCAGCGTGGTTCAATATTGCGGCTAGTCCTTAGTACTAGAATAGATTTCTTGAATATCTTCCATATTTATATACCGATTTTAATGAAGTTTCACAAAACATCCAAAAAACGATGTTGGCTATATGTGTAAAAGAAACTGTTTGCTATATACATACTTTACTGCTGATATGAATTGGAACCGATATTTCTAATAGCTGTAGAATCTGTAGGTGGTTTTAGTTATATTTTTTAGATATTACAGCCCATTTGGCCTGGCTAGGAAAATCCAAATCCATTTTCTTTGATGAGCTGGTTGACCTTATCTGGCCAACTCAGAGAAAGAGTAGTTAATTCGTAGCTTATCGAGTTTAGTCCTCATATCCATAAATAATTTTGATGTGGCTGTCGTATTTCATTGTGATTTGTTTCCTCGAATATTTGCGGTTAAGGCTAATCTACACGCACCGAATAATGTGGCATACACGTTTGTAGATTGCATTGCCCTATGGACCCATGAAGTCTACAGTTTTCACCTACCACTCCAAGTACAGTACCAATTTTAAGGTATGCGGTTTTATAGAGTATACAGGTTTAAGAAAGATTCAATCCCGAGCGTAACTCAAAGGTTTTAAACAAAGGACACACAAAAACAGGGTGCTTTGACCCGATTGATAAACGTGTACGTGGTTTTTATGGATTGATAAAACACTATACACCATAATCATTTATAGTAATTGATTATAAAATATTATGTATTTTTGTATTATTTCCACTCAATTAAATGTTAATATTCACCCGAAGCTTTGTATTATATAATGGGCTTGTGGATTCTCTAAGTTAATTTACATCATTGCAACATTTGGGGAATAGGAGAATTGCAAAATCGGCGAACAGCTGCCAAAACTGTCAGAGATTCAATGCGCGTAGGGCATAATTTCAATTAATAATCAAATCTGCAAGTCGGACATGAACCAAACTCGACACTCACAGTCACCCTTGCTGGCATTCCCAGAGGACAACCCCCAGCCACATCCCTCTTTGCCGACTTTTCAAATTGAAATTAACATTGTGTCAGGGAGAAGACGGAAAACAAATGTAACCAGGTCATTGTGCATAATACTGGAATTAGATTAACTTTGTGGGAACTCACCGCCTCCAACCCTACTCACCTCTCCCAACTTAGGTAGGCCAACCAGAATTGTGTTAATGAAGGCGCCTATGTCTGGCAGGGGAATCTTTATTATTTTGTAATTAAGTGGCTCGCCGAGTGCGAAGAAACGAGAACTGAGACCTGACTCTACGACAAAAGTCTCCTCGGTCACTTATGAATTCACAAAAAGCAGAACAAGTACGCAAGTAGCAGCAGCCAAAGAGGACGGGGCCGGTACGACCATAGAAAAGAAAATTGTGTTGATTCAATTTGAAAAACTTGGCCGGGCTGTCAAACTTTGGAAAGGAGTTGAGTTGAGTCTGAACTCAACTTGAAAACTTGACATTTGAGTGGGCGGGTCTACTTAGTACTGCTGAAGAGACGAACTAAAGAGATGGCAGCTATTCAACTTGATTTCCGTTTTGTTCAACCACTTTCATTTGTACTTCCGCATTAAGCTATTGACAGGTGACTCTTCGGCTGCATTTCTACACTTGACCGATGAAATGTTCGCCTAATGCAAACAAATACATACACACAATATACAATATATATATATATTGGGTTGACCGAAAAGAAACCGGTGATTTTGCATAAAATTTTTTGACAATTTTTGTCAGTTATCACCTGACAGCTTGAGCTTGTTTTAGAAAAAAAAATACTAACGCTACAGTCAGGTGCTGACTGTATAAGGCCATGGATTATCATATTATACCGTAATAAAAATTTTAACGGTATGGAATCGCCGCCCGAATATTATTAGAATAAAATAAATAAAAAAAAAAAAAAATAAAATAATAAATAATTAATAAATGCAAATTCGCACCCGCCTCAACCGGGAGTTGAACACACGCACTCTCTCACAGCCGTCCGCCACTCTAACCACTCGGCCATTGCCCCACTCACTGGACTATCGGCAAAGTTGCATTGTCAACCAATTTTGTTACCATACAATGCAAATAAAAAGTTTAAAATGATGTGTGTCTAGATTTGAACTTCGGTATGCTTGCGTAAATTAGGTCTGCTTAAGTATAAATGTATGTTCAAAGTGAGCTTAATTCGTATCATATCTCACTTATTAATAGTCCGATTTAAATGAAATTTTCACATAACGCCCGTGGCAAAGTATTTGTCATGTAAGATATACAACTTTGGTTGTTGAGCTAATATTGTAGTTTTTAAATAGTTATTACTGATTTACGGAGGCGGGAAGGGGCGTGTCCAAATTTTAAAAAAACTTTGAGACACTGCAATATATACGTATGTTGTCGCAAAATTTGATGACTCTAGCTCTTATACTTTCTGAGATCCAGGTGTTCATACAGACAGACAGACGGACAGACGGTCAGACGGAAAGACGGACAGACAGACATGGCTCAATCGACTCGGCTACTGATACTGATTCAGAATATATATAGTTTATGGGGTCGGAGATGCCTCCTTCTGCCTGTTACGCACAATTCCGTTCCGACAAACACAATAGTCCATGAATTTTTTTAAAATCCATGGCCTAAAGAGCGCGTAATTTTATTTGTTTGGAGCAAGGAGCATTTTCGTCATATTTTACTTTATTATTTCCTTAAAGGAAAAATACAGCTCAGGGTGTTAAAAAGCTACGTGATGTGTTTGGTGACAAAGCCTTAAATTAAACTCAGTGCCAAAGTTGGTTTGTCAAATTCCGTTTAGGAGATTTTTCACTCAAAGACAAGCCACGTTGAGGTCGGCCAAGTGCAGTTGATGGTGACGTTAGAGAGAAGTTAAATATACCACAGTCAACCATACATGATCAATTGATCATATGATCACCAGTTTCTTTTCGGTCAAACCATTAGTATTTTCTTATATTTGGATGTTTAATAATAGATTCTACATACAAGTACGCAGCACTTTAGCAACGCAAGCGTCAATGATTCACAATAAATGGAGTTAACAGTTACAATCCAAATGGAGCTAAGATGAGCGTGCTTTAAACGTGCGATAAGCCGACGCAATTTAATAGCAAAAATAACAATAAAAAACGAGACAAGCCGCCGAACAGACAGGCAGTGAGGCGGGGTTGGGACGAACAATGTGGACAAACAGACGAAAAATTAATGCTGTTGGCCCGGCCGCATCTGCTCCTCCCCACTTTCACCATTTCACCACATCAGCAAAGGCGCTAGAAGTAGAAAGTGTGTCGTCGTGCATATGTAAATGTTTACATAAAAACGATGACAGGAGCTGAAAAGGAACCCAAACGAGAATAGAAATCTGGGCGTAAGATTGTTGTTGGCATAATAGCTTTCGATTATCGAGACGGCGCGCCGCGGCGTTAAGATGACACAATTCAAATAGAAACAATATATTTTACAAGAAAAGAATGGCCTTTAAACAAAGAAGGAAGAAACTTTAAATAACTTTAAACTTAGAATGTTTTAGATTACATTCTATTTAGTATTGAGGATGTCCCACAAATAACGCAAAATTCAAATAAGTAGAAAACACAGTTATTAGGCTTTTAACTGAAATTTATTGATTGAATCGTAGTTTATGTATATCACATTTATTACACTCTCTTCGCTGTGCATGGTTATTAGGATTCAGCTGTTGTGCTAATTTTGTTGAGTATATGGTGAAACACCGAATTAAGTTTCCTTAATTATCATCGATATTCTCACTGGTCGTCCTGAAGCAAGTCGTTTAAATTACAAAAGCGAAGTTGTGAGATACAGGAGAGTTAAACTAACCATATCCGTTTGTCCGTCCGTCTATGCCTGCATCTTAACGTCTGTAAAGTTCGTTCCGACTTATTTACAGCGTGCAACGAGGCTGCTAGGTCAACCTTTTCTGGTAGAACTGTTCTTTTATTTTTTCCAAGCCTGAAAAATCTCTAAAGCGTACTGTCTGAAAATATGTCCTGTTGTTTTGATCAAATAAAATGTATTTTTGATATAATTTTATTAAAAATTTTCCTAAAATCCTATTTTGATTCGGTTTTCAATCACAAAAAGATCATGTCCGTGGAACAAATATTACAGAAAAATTGGTTAACATTTCTTACTTTTGTTTTGGATCATTTTTAACATATAATAAACGATTTGAACAAGTAATATTACATACATTTATAAAATTTTGTAAATTAAAAACCTTTTGACCTGTTTTTTGTCTTTTTTCCTCGTTTTCTCCCTTTTTTATCTTAGTCTATCTTATTTTTGTTCCTATATAATGGGTATTCTTCTGGGTACTCTTTTCACCCACCTATTCAGGGGTACAGAGGTAAGTACTCTAGTCATTAGTACTCTTTTCACCCACGGATTTATGAGTACCTTCAAAAATACTCTTATTGTGCGTACTTCTTTCTCTGGGTACCTACATAAGTACTCTAATCATTGGTAGCCAATTCTAGTCCCTACATACATACTCCAATCATGGGTACTCAATTCTCTACTTACTGGTGAAAGATGTCGTGGCGATTGACCCTATTTCCGCACATTTCATAAAAAAACGTTATGATAAGATACATTGCTTAGGGTTTGTAGGGGTAGCCCTTAGTAAGTACTTAATTCACTAGCTATTAACTAGTGGCCAGTACTTTAGGGTAGCTATGTTATCAATGCAAAGTCTATCGATACTCTACTAACGCAAGAAATGAATATTAGAACTTTACCAAATAAACGGAGTTAACTAATAATATATAATTAAACCTCGTTTTTCAGAGTGAATAATCGAGATATTATTAAAGGTTTTAGGAATAATAGTATTAAATATTATAAGAGCTTTGTTTGACAGCAAAATGACTGTGGGAAACCTGAACAGCTACTAAACAACTGATTAACTACAAATTGACAACCCTTTTCTTTTCCAGAGCAATCTAAGTCCATTCCCTATAAAATTGGTCTAAATGAAGCGCATCAAATTTGATTTTAATACAAGAACAACTTACAAAGTGATGGAAACAAATAAAAGTACAGTGATAATCAGAATGATACATTTATACAATCAAGCAACGTAACATCGCTGGAGTGTGCCAAGCAACTGACGATGTCATTGAACCATTGTCAAAATGACATCAATAACATTTTCAAGGCGACAACAAAGCAGAGAAGCATTATTCGTAGACCTGAATGGTTCTCAAGCATCATCCCCCAATATATCCCGGCCACGCTGGTAAAATAAACTCTGGTGCCGCTTCACTTGACGGCCGACGCGGCGCTCCGTGGCAAACGAGCTTAACAGGATAAACTGATAAGAACTGATGAAGGACGTAGCGAAAATATGGACGAAACAAATGGGGGATGGGACAAGGAAGGAAGCTAGAGGCAGAAACCAAGCAAACTTGCTTTCAGTCGACTGTAAAGTGCAACATCGGAATCTGGCCTCAATCGTAATTGCAATCACTTTCTTTCAGGTTAGGCTTGCTCCAGTTTCTTTTCTAAATCGCAGCGTCGCTACTTCTTTCTTTGATACAACTAGCTTCATTACTGGCTTTTTTACTGCTATTTTCTTAGTGTTATTTTCGGCTCGTATCAATCGGCTTAGACTTGTTGGCAATGACGTTCGTCACTCTTTACGGATATATTATTATAGGGTTAGCAAGAGTAGGGAGGGCAACTGCGGTAAGCTATCGAGCAGCACTCATAGATGGGCTCCCTGCGATAAGAAAGAGTCTATAATTGGAATTGGACAGTTACCCTGAAGTCAAGCATTTAAAGGTCTTTTTGTTGTGGTTTCGATTTCTCATCTTTGCCATAGCCATTTGGGAAACAGCATTGTTATTATATCTGCATTTTTGATATTCGTATAAAATTTGCATATTTTAATCTATGAACGTTGATTTCCCAATGGCAATAAATCCCTTGGTTTCGATTTTGTGCTCTTTCCCAATACAAAATTGGATAAGACTTTGTCTTTCGATTTGCTTTGATCGTATTTTTAGTTTATTCACAGCGGTCTGATTGGGCTTGCACTTAAGCTCGTAGACAACCCGGTAGACATGAGTTATATATCCTATTCGGCCAAATAACGGATATTTCGGCATAGCACAAGAGTCAACTTTGGTCCTTCAGCTTAAAAATGCGACACGTAGTGATAAATGATGTCATTTACGTCGACCTGTCGTTTAATTTAAAGTGCTTACCCAACCTGATTACAATGGAAGCCATGTACATCCGGGGCATGAACAAATAGAATATCAAATTACCTTTTAATATGCCGAACTTCTAATGAGCTGCCCATCGACTGAGCAGGCAGTAACCGCAACTGAGCTCGTACATCGTAATTTCACACTGTTCCGTTGCGAACTAGCAATCCTGATGCCATTTTAATATAATTAAGTTCAGTTTAAAGAGCCAACCTAAAGAATAATAATAAGTACAATAATCGCCATTGGCAAAATTCTCTCAAGAGGGAGAACGTCCGGAGGGCCTGCGAGAATGCAATTTGAGCATAAATTTCCATTTTTGGTTAATGCCCTCGGGGTCTTATAGTAATTTAACGCTAAGTTTTTTCTTTTTGTTCTATTTGGTCTTCAGGTTTTTGTTTCTTTGTCAGTTGTTGTTCTAGACGCGCCACAATAAAATAGTAAACATGCTGAATAAGAATACTACAGTCAAGCGTACCCGACAGTAAGATACCCTTTGACTTGTTTTGAAAAAAAAAGTAACAAATACACTAACATTGTAAGTGTCTTCCGCCCATTGCTTTCTCGTTCTCATATACAAATTCCGCCAAAAACTAAAAGAAATATAGTAAATAATTCAATTTCAATAACGTCTGTGTTGTTTTCCGATAAGAACCGAACATAATTTCACTTATTCGCATTAAACTTGAAATAAACTTGATCAGCAAAGTAGCTTACGGTATCCTTCAATTTGATGTTTCTGAATTGATTACTCAAACAGACTAACAGGGTTCACTCGACTCGCTAGTGATCCTGAGATTATCTACACTGTGTGGGGTCTCCTATGCCTCCTCCTGCGTGTTACATTTGCACAAAGTTAGTATACCCTTTTCGACCATTTGCAATGGTCGAAGGCCATGAAAAATCGAGTTGGGAAAGAGCGAGAACTGGTGCTAAGTGTCGACCTGTCTCTTTCCCTCCTACTGCTGTATGTTCTGTTCAAGCCGTCTTGTTTCTAGGATCGCGCGCTGACCGCAAAACTAACTAAAGAAGCGAAAACTTTCCAAGGCATCCTAATTTACACAGCTTTGAGTGGTTTTTGTTTTTTATTTATTTTATCCCGGTTACGGGCTGTTTCCATCCTTTTGTTGCCAGCACTTTTGGAGGTAATTTAATGTCGTCATAAATTCAAATTCAGCATCCCAAATATACACTTGCATTGTCATATAATTTAACTCAGCACTACCCGCTACATTTCGCTGTGCTGCCAACTTTAATCCTTCCTTTTCCTGCAATTTTATTAACACTGGCCAGCCACAAGATGCCTTTTCCTCGTTTCCCTCGCCAACTTGCTCACCAATTTCCAATAAACTTCAGCTATAATCAAGACAACCACTCTCATCCACGTCCCAGCAGCTGTGGCGTAACAACTGCCACAGGATCTAGCACTTTACCCCGAGTGTCCGGGTTGCCGCTCGGTTCACATTACTTATCTTTGTATAGCCTTGCAGACGGTATATTAATTTTGAAAAGAAGTGTACACCTAAAGGCATTCCTACAGATGAAAGAAAATAGTTGCCTAAATTTTTCAATTTATTCCGGCAGTCAGTGTTTAAAGTTAATGTGAGCGTTTTTTCAAACATACATTGTTATGCTAAAATTTAAGCCTTTTTTTAAAATTTTTATATTTGCTCACTGACATACAAAATATTGGTCACACGGGGAATCAGTTGTTGTCAATTATTTAATCAATTAAAAGACTAATTGTTGGATATTATTATTGTTATAAAAATATATTTAAACGTAATTCAACATCGTTTCATTGATGTTACCAATCATCGATAAGCGAGCAGATGCAGAACTAGATCATAAGAACGATTCACATGTATGAACATAAGAATAATATGTAAAGCCAATTAAGATCAGTCATAAATGAATAAGCGTGCAAGACACTACATATTGGCGACGAGAAAAATTAAACATATTGACTCAAAATAATAAAAGCGTATATATGCTAGACAAAAGTAAAAACATTAAAATAAAAACGTAATGTGTGATAATATCAAAACAAAATTGTACATAAAATTACACAAAAAAAAAAAAAAAAAAAAATTAACATGAAAAATGAAAGTGACGCTTCAACAACAGCTAACGTAACAACACTGTTACAAACTGCTGCTCTGCCTGAATTTTCACATCGTACTGAACCGTGGTGCATATGGAAAGAAAAGCTGGACATACACTTGTGCGAAATAAACTGTACAGAGGAAAACACAAAAAAAGCTATTCTGTTAAAGACCATTGGAGGGGAACCATATCGCTTGTTGCATAGCCTGTGCAGTCCAGAGTCTCCTGTGTCAAAAACATTTAGGGAGCTATGTATTATGCTAGAATCGCATTTTACACCACCGACAATTGTGTTCTATGAACGAAAGACATTTTACACCGCAGTCAAAACAGACAGTGAGAGTGTAATGCAGTGGTTTGCAAAAATTAAAGAGTTGGCCATTAACTGCAAGTTTGGTGAAAATCTAAATGCATTCGTGCTAGATCGCTTTGTAACGGGGTTGCAAGATAAAATTTTTGATAAACTATGTGAAGAGAACGAAACACTTAGTCTGGACAACGCAATAAGAAAAGCCGTTATAATTGAGACGAAAATGTTGACAAAGAGCAACGAGACAAGTAGCGTGAACGCAGTGAAGGAAGAACAGAACAAGAGCTACAAGAGGTACAGTCACGACAAAAGCAAGAAGTACAATAGAAACAACGAGGAGAACAAAGCTAAAGGCAACGGTAACCTATCAAGAAATAAAAAAAATGAGAAAAAGCAATGTTCACATTGTGGATGGCGCAATCACACATCGCAGGCTTGTAAATACAAAAACAGCAAATGCCATAATTGTGGAAAAGAAGGTCATCTAGCGAGCGTATGCAGAAGTAATAAGGGTATCAATAATATTAATTTAAATAAAGATTTATGTGATTCTATTATTGATAATAATTCTGTTTACAGCATAGAAACATCTCATAACATAAATGTATTTACATTACCAGTAAATATTGATGGTAATGATTACCATATCATTTGTGACACCGGATCTCCATGCACTTTGTTTCCTCAAAATCACATCAACAAACAGCAACTAAACAAAATAAGGCCTTGTAACACAAAATATACAAGCTACACAGGCGAGAAAATACCAGTCATTGGTGAGTTAATTGCAAATGTTAGATACAATGGGACAAGTAAAATGTTAAAAATAATTGTAACCAAAACTAAAAGTCAACCATTGTTAGGAAGAGATTTTTTAAGACAGTTTAATTTTACAATTCAACAAATTAATAACATACAAGTAAATACTGGTGACATTTGTGAAGAAATTAAAAATGAATTTAGAGATTTATTCAATGGTGAATTAGGAACGTTCAATTTGTGTAATGTAACACTACCTATTGATAAAAATGCAAAGCCTATATTTTTCAAGCCACGTACCATTCCATTGACGTGGAAGCCCAAAGTTGAAACAGAGCTTAGAGAATTAATTCGTAAAGGTATTTTAGAACCCGTTGATCATTCGGATTGGGGCACTCCTCTTGTTCCAATATTAAAAGCCGATGGCAACTTGAGAATTTGTGGAGACTATAGAGTAACTATTAACAAGTGGTTAGTTGATTACAAATATCCCTTACCGCGAATTGAAGAAATATTTGCAGCCTTAAGTGGTGGTGAATTATTTACAAAATTAGATCTTTCAAATGCTTATAATCAACTTGTGTTAGATGAGAGTTTTCAACATTTGTGTACTTGGAGCACACATATAGAAACTTTAAAAATGAAAAGACTGCCATTTGGAGTTAAACCAGCAGCCGTTATTTTTCAGAAATCTATTGAAGGAATCTTTCATGGGATACCAAATGTTGTAGTTTATCAAGATGATATAACAGTTACAGGAAAAAATGTCAAAGAACATGTTAATACTTTAAAATGCGTATTAAACAAACTTCAAACAGTTGGTCTCAAGCTCAATATTAATAAATGTAAATTCTTACAAGAAAAAGTGTCATATTTGGGATTTACAATTGACAAATATGGTTTACACAAAAATTCAAATCGATATCAGAGTATTATTAATTGTCCAATTCCCAATAATATTACTCATGTCAGAGCATTTATAGGGATGACAAACCACTATTCAAAGTTTATATCAAACTTTACAATGAAAATAAGTCCGCTATATGAATTGCTAAAGAAAAATGTAAAATTTAATTGGTCAGAAAAATGTCAAGAATCATTTGAACAAATAAAGAAAGAAATTGTTTCAGATCAGGTACTAATCCATTTTGATAGTTCACTACCGATCATATTATTAACGGATGCAAGTAACACTGCAATCGAAGGTATATTATCTCATCGATTGCATGACAATACAATTAGACCTATATCATTCGTTTCTAGAGCATTGACAAAAGCTGAACAAAATTACAGTACGTTAGAAAAGGAAGCTCTAGCAATTAAGTTTTGTGTAATCAAATTAAAACAATACTTATTAGGGCAACATTTTATTTTGAAAACCGATCATAAACCTTTGAAATTTATATTTGGTGAAGGGAAAGGATTACCTCAAATGGCATCAGCCAGAGTTCAAAGGTGGGCATTTTTAGGCCATGGATTTTAAAAAAATTCATGGACTATTGTGTTTGTCGGAACGGAATTGTGCGTAACAGGCAGAAGGAGGCTTCTCCGACCCCATAAACTATATATATTCTGAATCAGTATCAGTAGCCGAGTCGATTGAGCCATGTCTGTCTGTCCGTCTGTCCGTCTGTCTGTCTGTATGAACACCTGGATCTCAGAAAGTATAAGAGCTAGAGTCATCAAATTTTGCGACAACATACGTATATATTGCAGTGTCTCAAAGTTTTTTTAAAATTTGGACACGCCCCTTCCCGCCTCCGTAAATCAGTAATAACTATTTAAAAACTACAATATTAGCTCAACATTCAAAGTTGTATATCTTACATGACAAATACTTTGCCACGGGCGTTATGTGAAAATTTCATTTAAATCGGACTATTAATAAGTGAGATATGATACGAATTAAACTCACTTTGAACATACATTTATACTTAAGCAGACCTAATTTACGCAAGCATACCGAAGTTCAAATCTAGACACACATCATTTTAAACTTTTTATTTGCATTGTATGGTAACAAAATTGGTTGACAATGCAGCTTTGCCGATAAGCCAAGGAGTGAGGCAATGGCCGAGTGGTTAGAGAGGCGGACGGCTGTGAGAGAATGCGCGGGTTCAACTCCCGGTTGAGGCAGTTGCGAATTTTTATTTATTAATTATTTATTATTTTATTTTATTTTTTTTATTTATTTTATTCTAATAATATTCGGACGGCGATTCCATACCGCGTCAGACACACAGCATTTTAAACTTTTAATTTGCATTGTATGGTAACAAAATTGGTTGACAATGCAGCTTTGTCGATAGGCCAAGGAGTGAGGCAATGGCCGAGTGGTTAGAGAGGCGGACGGCTGTGAGAGAATGCGCGGGTTCAACTCCCGGTTGAGGCAGTTGCGAATTTTTATTTATTAATTATTTATTATTTTATTTTATTTTTTTTATTTATTTTATTCTAATAATATTCGGGCGGCGATTCCATACCGTTAAAATTTTTATTACGGTATAATATGATAATCCATGGCCTTATACAGTCAGCACCTGACTGTAGCGTTAGTATTTTTGTTATCAGGATTCAATTATATCATTGAATATATAAAGGGAAAAGTCAATGAAGCTGATGAACTATCCAGAATTCCACAGTATGAATCAAAAGAAGAAGCAGTCGAAAATAATTTCATAAACTATACTGAACAGCACAATTACTTGAATTTAACTTTTAAAGAAATTGCAAAAGAAACCAGACGAGATCATGTTTGTTCAAAGGTCATGCAAGCTATAAAAGAAGGAAAAATTAATGAATTAATAGGAAAAGAGTATGAATCATATAAAAACAAATCATGTGCATTGTCAGTTGAATATGATTGCATTCTTTGGGGATATAGAACTGTCGTTCCGAAGAAACTTCAACAATCAGTTTTGAATGAATTACACAGATCGCATATGGGCATAGTCAAAACAAAAGGCTTAGCAAGATCATACATATGGTGGCCCAACATAGATCAGGATATAGAGAAAATGGTCAAAAATTGTATTCACTGCCAAGAAATTAGCTCAAGCCCTGAAAAATGTCCATTAATGCCATGGGAACCAACACAATCAGCTTGGAGCAGAATACATATAGATTTTGCTGGACCGATCAACAATTATTATCTGTTAGTTGTTATAGATTCATTTACAAAATGGGTAGAAGTCATTAAGACAAAAGAAATAACTTCTGCATGTACAATCAAAGCACTAAGGGAAATATTTTGGCGATACGGACTAGTAGACACACTTGTCAGCGACAATGGTAGACAATTTACTTCAGAAGAATTCAGAAATTTTGTAAACAAAAATGGTATTTATCACATACTAACTGCACCGGGACATCCCGCATCAAATGGTCAAGCAGAAATTTTTGTTAAGACTTTAAAGAAATCATTAATAGCATCATTAAGTTGTAATAGATCGCAATGTTTTGATACAGCACTATACCAATTGCTTTTCGATTATAGAAATTCTAAACACTGTACTACAGGAGAGAGTCCATCTAAACTTTTCTTTGGAAGATCATTGAAATCAAGATTTAGTTTGCTCAAACCACCGTTAGTTAGAAATAAAATCATTCAAAGTCAAAATAAAAATATTGAAAATTACAAGGGTAACAGGAAACTAAATTTTGAAGCAAATGAACCTGTATTTATTCGTGATTATAGAGATCCAAATAAAGCAAAATGGACAGAAGCAAAGATTAAACATAAACTAGGTCCTAGATCTTAAATATGTATTAACAATCACAATAACAAAGAAATAAAAAGACATTGTAATCAAATGCGTAAAAAATCACTTGTTGATAAACAAAATTTTGAAAAACTTGGTGATGGAGATATGGCTAACAATCATGAAAATATTACAAACAATAATGTAGCTAAAGATAATGAAAATATTACAAACACAAATGAAGATTTAGCAAACGATAATAAAAAAATTATAAATGAAAATGAAAATTTAGTAATTAATGATGAAAATGTAACCAATGAACATTGTAGAGAAAACAAAATGAAATTAAGACCACGTAAAGATGGTAAAGTAGAAAAAAAACATTGTACTTAAATGAAATGCATAAATATAAGAATAAAATAAGCACACCAACGCTCATCCTAAATGAAATATAGATAATTGTAATAAAAGCTTAAGTGATGGCGTGTTGGATATTATTATTGTTATAAAAATATATTTAAACGTAATTCAACATCGTTTCATTGATGTTACCAATCATCGATAAGCGAGCAGATGCAGAACTAGATCATAAGAACGATTCACATGTATGAACATAAGAATAATATGTAAAGCCAATTAAGAGCGTGCAAGACACTACACTAATTATTGGACGAGAGCAACAATCGAGCAGCACGCGACAGTGGGATACATTTTGACCTGTGTAGGTTAATTTGTTAAATCTATACAGATGTACTAGGTGAAGTGATAAATAACCTCCTTGGGAATGAAAAAAAAACATTTTTTTTTTAAATGTTTTTTTATTTTATTAAATTTAACCCCTTTTTAGGTCGATACACTTAATCCAGCAATTTTCCAACTTCTTGATCCAGTCCGAAAAAATAAAATACACATAACTGCATATGCCGCATTCCCAGATCATGACACTTTTCATTTTTTGTGGACCTGTGTTATAAAAGGAGTCTTACGGACTAAGATGCCGAACGTTGCACTTTAAGATCGAAAGGGGTATGGGTATGAAGTCTAAAATTGTAAAAAAGAGCTTCGGATTGCTTCGGAAAAGTAAAATTGCGATAGTAAGCTAAGTCTGTAAAAATCTCAAAAAAGTAGCTCGGGTAAATTTGACATGATGTTTTCGAGATTAAATAGGTTTCCGCATTTCAAAATTTTTAATTGGGTCCTGAGCCACTATATTGTGATGACTTTGCTTCCAATAAATTTTATGGGCATGGATTTTAAAAAAATGTATGGTCCATTTTGTTTGTCTGACGAGGAATGTGGGTAACAGGCAGAAGGATGAATCTCTGAGCATATATTCCAAATCACCATCAACAACCGAGTCGATTGAGTCATGTCTGTATGAACACCTAGATCTCAGAAACTATAAAAGCTAAAGCCGTCAAATTTCGTGAAAACATCATTCGAGTCTATTGCAGCGTCTAAAAATGTTTTTTAATTTTGGCCACGCCTCTTCCCGTCTCTGCAATCAGTAAATCCTATTTAAATGTTAACATTATAGCTGCAATAAAAGCTCAGCAATCAAAGTTGTCACACATGACAAATACCTCGCCACGGGCGTTTTGGGTAAATTGCATTTAAATTGGAATATAAATAAGTGAAATATGATACGAATTAAACTCACTTTGCACGTATATACTTAAGCAGACCTAATTTATGCAAGCATATCGAAGTTCAAAAATAGCTTCTGACACACAGGAATTTTTCAATCATTGTATTTGCATAGAATGGTAATAGAAATAGCCCACAATGCCACTTTGCCGAAGATTAAAGGAGTGAGCCGATGGTTAAGTGGTTAGAGTGGCGGACGGCAATTCCTAAAGACTATGTATTCAATCTTATGTGAGACGGGTTCAACTTTTTAATTTCATTTATTCTAATAAACTAAAAAGCTGTTATATATTTGCTTCCCTACATATTAAATCATTAAATTAAATTTCAATTGATAATAGTTTTTCATTCATTTGATTTCCTTTTTATTATACAATATTAAGGACAATCAAATTATAATAATTATTAAACATATAATATAAATAATAATTATTTATAAACCAATTTGGTAAAGGTTAAATATCTTCCTACGTTACCTATTTTGTTAAAGTTTTATAATAGTTTTATGGTTAAAAATGGGGTATACTAACTTTGTGCAAATGTATGTAAATGACAAAAGAAAACGTGGCAGACTCCATAAAGTATAGCATATGTACATATATATTCTTGCTGAGGATCACTAGCCGAGTCGATAGAGCCATGTCCGTCTTGATGAACACGCCGATCTCAGCTATTACACAAGCTAAAGACACCAAATTTGGCATGTTGGCATACGCAGAACAAGTTTATTTTCAATTTTAAAAGCTACGCCCACCGCCCCCAAGAATCAATAATTGAATCTTTTAAGTCGATTTGTAAACGACATAAAAAATACAACTTTCTGTTTTGGAACAATACTTAGTAAACTATGAAGATATTAATGTAGTGTCTTGCACGCTTATTCATTTATGACTGATCTTAATTGGCTTTACATATTATTCTTATGTTCATACATGTGAATCGTTCTTATGATCTAGTTCTGCATCTGCTCGCTTATCGATGATTGGTAACATCAATGAAACGATGTTGAATTACGTTTAAATATATTTTTATAACAATAATAATATCCAACAATTAACATATCGTCAAAATTACAATCCGATCGGACAATAAACACAGAAGTTATTAAATCAACCTTGTTCGCTTGGATTTTGTATACAAACCAGCAAGCCGTGAAGTCATTGCAATGATCGTATAGGTAAGAAAGTGTAAGAGGAGAATGTGAACGCGTAGCGCGAGCGTGTCAAACAAATCCCTGAAGACGGTTCCCAAATGAGCAACCAAAATATATCGGAAAAGAAAATAAAATATCTTTTTTTTTGCTATCGAACTTGATCTCGAGCCAGCCAAAATGACATAACAAGTAAAAGTCGCCAAAACTCTACAATTCATTATTTTACATACAATTAATTAAGAAAGCTCCAAAAAGAAATATTTTGGTCAAATAGGGAACTTATCGAGGAAAAAGCCTTGAAGCCTTTTCATTAAATAAAAATAGATGGGATTGTAAGAACTGTTCATCGCTCTCTCAACTATTGTACAAAAAAATACGAACGCTACAGTCAGGTGCTGACTGTATAAGGCCATGGATTATCATAGTATACCGTAAAATAACAGAATCGCCGGTCGAATTTTCCACCGATTATCAAAAATAATCAGTACCTAGGGAACAAGGGGAGGCCACTGCAAATGTAATGGGTCTAGTTGTTCCTAAACAGTTAAATTTTGGTGACCTACGAGTCGACTTGAGATGTTCTGCGCAACTCCAATGTTCCCCAAATTAATTTATTTCTGCAATCTGCAGTCATAGATAGATTATATCTGTCTAACTTATTTATTTTCGGATATTTATAAAAACTCGCAATGAAAATTGAGCTTGATTTGGATTATTATTAAACATTTTGCGGAGATAATTTTATACGGTGTTCGAGCGAAACGCGCTATTTGAATTAACGAACAGAAAAGATGAGCACATAGACAATGCAGAAGCGAATAGTCAAGTGTCGTAAACATCAGACTGAGCGAAAGGGCAATAGGTATAGTATAAGTTAATAACTTACAGGTTGCAAAGTAAAAAATAAAAAGATTTTAGAGTTAAATTAAGAAGAATGACTTTATTTGTCTAAATCCAATTTACAACTGATTACCCTAAGCTGTCCCTAACAAGATGTGAGTCTTGGCTGCGAGCTGCGCTGACCTTGGTGGCAGAGGATCGACGGCGACTTCGTTGCTTCCAATAGGCCACGACATCGGCTGATGTCTTGTTGGTCGAATTGTTGCAGTCTTCTTGGAATCACATGCATTGGTGGGAGCGGAAGCGGTTGCCAAACAGACTCTTAGAATTCAGCTGGGCAGCTCGGCGCGTGCAGGAAATTATGCAGACGCTGAGCTTGCGGATTGGAACTTGCGTACTAGAGTTCATTATTCTAAATTGTAACATTTTAGTTGTTAACTTATATGTATGCATTTCTAGCGCGTACCAAATTCCATTACATATGCTGCTTGAAGATTATTATCCATAATTTAGTTAAATTTTCTGGACCCATTTAAAGAGTGTGTCACAACATAAAGCAACTAAATATTTTGGAGCAAATTTATATTCGGAAACCAGCTGATCGGTAGCTCACTTTTAAAAGCTGTCAAAAAGCTTTGTTGGCGCTTTTAAAGCTCTTAATTTCATTTAATTTTTTTTTAATGTATGATGTATTTACTTTTAGATTAGAATAAGAAAACAACGATATATTAACATATGCCAACAAAATCAAATTCTGGACCATAGTGCAGTTGCTAAGTGGACAATGATGTTGAGCGTGTTCGGGGTTCGATTGCTGGCGCGCTCGACATGTGATATCTTTTTGTTTATCATTATTTTTCATTAAATAAATTAAAAGCTCAATAACATTAAAGAGGGGCTGCGGCGGTAGGCGATTTTTAAGTTTTTGTTACGCAATATATGTAATTAGAACTTAGTTTTCTTTCGTTGGTACACAACAGCAACTCCAAATCGAATTTTTCATACATATGTATGTAGATACACATACATGCGTACAATAATCTGTGTTGAAGTGGGACGCCAATAAATACATGTGGATATGCAGACATGTATGTATGGGCGTCCCACTCGCACATTCATAATTTTACAAGGGCTTATGATCGCTGTTATGTTCTTGCATTCTAATTGCAAAATAACAATATCCAATAAGAATCAAATTGAACTTGCAAAGTCAGTTGAACACACGCACTCTCTCACTGTCTTTTTAATTTGCTGTCCGCCACTCTAACCACTCGGTCATTGCCTCACTCCTTGGCCTATCGGCAAAGCTGCATTGAGAACCAATTTTGTTACCATACAATGCAAATAAAAAGTTTAAAATGCTGTGTGTCTGACGCTAGATTTGAACTTCGGTATGCTTGCGTAAATTAGGTCTGCTTAAGTATATATGTATGTATGTTCAAAGTGAGTTTAATTCGTATCATATCTCACTTATTAATAGTCCGATTTAAATGAAATTTTCACATAACGCCCGTGGCAAGGTATTTGTCATGTAAGATATACAACTTTGGTTGTTGAACTAATATTGTAATTTTTCAATAGTTATTACTGATTTACAGAGGCGGGAAGGGGCGTGTCCAAATGCAATATACATGTATGATGTCACCAAATTTGATGACTCAAGCTCTTATAGTTTCTGAGATCTTGGTGTTCATACAGGCAGACAGACGGACAGACGGACAGACGGACAGACGGACAGACAGACATGGCTCAATCGACTCGTCTGTTGATACTGATTCAGAATATATAAAGTTTGTGGCAGTCACGATACATCGCGAACAAGTTCCACCAATCGATAGTTAAGTTGATGACAGACCAGCTGCAATAGCGTTAGAAGCCACCACTAAGAAAGCGACGCACCTAAAGCAGCTACACACAATTATAAAGATTAAAACTATAGAATTACGTGAAATACATGAATAAATATAATTTGCTACTTAATTCAATAAGTTTATGGGGTCGGAGATGCCTTTTCTGCCTGTTGCGCACATTTCTGTTCCGACAAACATAATAGACCATGAATTCTTTTAAAACCCATGGTCTAATAAATATTGATATAGATTAACAATTTTTAGTTTTGTTTGAAGTTTCTGGAAACTTTCTGGTCATAAGGTATGCTCTAAAAATGGGAATTTTACCCATAGTGCCAGATAGTACAAAATTGAATGTAACTACTATTTGTGGGGAGAAAAAATACATACAACGGTAATTTTAATCTATTGTACCTCCTGCTAGGCACTTTTTAAGAGCCAATACCAGACTGTCACTATGTGCTCCGATGTCTCTGGCTCAAACTCTAATTTTTACTTTTAGTACAATATGTACTCAAATCCCGTTTAACTCTCGACACATTAATAATTGTGTAGTCTCCACCGTGTAGTTTACGCGGCCCATTACTGATTGTGGCACATACTTTTTAATTTTACTAATAACTATTTGCACTCGGGAGTTAACTGCGTTTTAAATATTGTATTTATGCTGGTCCGACCTACATAAATACACTTATTATCTTGAGTCCGAGTCGACGGTTACTGAAATACGCGTGCTTTCCGTGTTGTTAAAATTGTATAAAATCTGAGGACCATAACATATAGTTGCCAAAAAACAATATAAATTCTGGAACCATTATGATAATTTTGGTTTCTAGTAACTTTATGTGGTCTCCTACGCCTTCTCCTGCATGACCATTCTTTTTTGACCATTTTCAATGGTCAATAGTAAAAGCGAACCTATAATTATTTCTGTCAACATTTGGTCGAGTCCTTCGGAATGTCCATTAGGTGCACGCCACAAGTTCCCGCTAAGTACACCAGAGGAGGAGGACTCCTGGTAAAAAAGGTGTGCTTTATTCTTGCACTTGAAGAAATAGTGGCAAGTATCGTAAAACATGTAGCAAGAGAACAACAAAGCAACTGCCCGTTGGAACTCTATCCCTAGCGACAAATGGTTCCTTGTTGTAAGCAGACCCCCCTCTATTACCTTAACAATACAATCCCCCTTACCATGCAGCTAGCTTAACGGGAAGCTGCAACAACTGCCGACTTTTTCCTCGTCTGGTTGCCCTGTTGAGTGCAAATTATTTATGCCACATGCGAAACTCGTGGCCAAATACACCTGCCCTACAGCAACACCAACAGACAATGCAATCAAAGAGAGCGCAAGTGGTGCACAATCAGGAAGGGAGGACCGTAAAAAAGCCACATCACCACTTGCCACTTTCCATTTTGACTCGAGTACAATGCGCTGACTTTGGTTTCCCCCACTCTCGCTGCTTTTCCGGAAGTTAAAGTCTTTTGTTTTCATTTCCGTTATTTAATGCAGGTGCCATTGGTGCTGCTATTTTAGTTGTTGTTGGTGTAGTTCCAGCAAGTGCTGCTGCCAGCTGCCTTGACTAACATAACATATGGCACACTCCCTTACCACATTTCTACCAACGAATGTTTTCCAGAACTTTAACTCCCCAAACTTGTTGGCACCTACTTGTTCATCCTCCTTTCCGTTTCCTCATGGCATCCTTAGCTTTCTTCGGTTTCCCCTCGCATATCGTTTTCCTTTTGCCTTTTCGACTATATTTAAAAATGTTATTGTGTTTTTAGCCCTCCGTTTTTAGACAATGATTTTCGCTTTATTTGCATGGAATCTTCGTGCACTAGATGTTTCCATACTTGCTTTCCCGTCCTTACGTTATTTCGTGGCAGAATTTCCATTTCTTTGTGTAGTTGTTGTATACAATTTATTATATCGTTCTTGTAATAACAGCTTTAGAAAGTTGAAAGTAGACGCAGTAGTAGTTAGATTTTGATTAAAGGGATAACTTCATTGGAAACTGTACCACATAATTAAATGCTATTGCATGCACCACTTGATTACTTACATTCTTAAAAAAATCAAAAACAAAAATCAAAGACAATTGAATTTATGTAAATAAGTTAAAAAAAATTAATTTTGAACAAATTTCTGATATCTTTTTAAAAGATTTGAAAAATTAATGTTCCTTATGTATTTGTTAATAAAAATAAGAACTCCAATCGCATATTTAATTTGTAGTCCAAAAAAACAATTAGATATAAAGTTGTTCTATTTTAATGAAATAGAATAAGTACTCATAAGTACTAGATAATTTGTATGCCAAGGATTTTTAAAATGCATGTATTGTGTTTGTCGGACAAGGAATGAGCATAACAGGAAGTCGACATCTGTGACTCTTTATAGTATATCGTATGTGTTCTGGATCAGCATCTACAGCCGAGTCGATTAATCTATGTCTGTCTGTCCGTCTGTCTGTCTGTATGAGAGCCTGTTTCTCAGAAACTATAAGAGCTAGAGATAAACAATTCTGTGACAACATACTTGTGTATTACCACTCCTCTTTCCACCTCTGTAAATTAGTTAAAATCTACTTCAAAGCTGCATTACAGATGCTGTAACTTAACTTAACACACATGACAAACATTTTACTTGTGAACGTTTTGTGAAAATTTCATTAAGATCGGACAGTAAATACCAGGATTGTTACGGTTATAATTTTTATTCAAAAAATTGCAAAATAAGGGTTATAAACTAACTTTTTTATTTAAAAATCATTTTGAATTATTAAATATGATTTTTAAAAATAGAAATCTATTTATACATTTTATTTCCGAATTTTAAAATAAAAATAAAAAATACCAACGCTACAGTCAGGTGCTGACTGTATAAGGCCATGGATTATCATATTATACCGTAATAAAAATTTTAACGGTATGGAATCGCCGCCCGAATATTATTAGAATAAAATAAATAAAAAAAAAAATAAAATAATATGATAAATAATTAATAAATGAAAATTCGCACCCGCCTCAACCGGGAGTTGAACACACGCACTCTCTCACAGCCGTCCGCCACTCTAACCACTCGGCCATTGCCTCACTCCTTGGCCTATCGGCAAAGCTGCATTGTCAACCAATTTTGTTACCATACAATGCAAATAAAAAGTTTAAAATGCTGTGTGTCTGACGCGGTATGGAATCGCCGTCCGAATATTATTAGAATAAAAAAAATAAAATAAAATAATTAATAAATAAAAATTCGCACCCGCCTCAACCGGGAGTTGAACACACGCCACTCTCTCACAGCCGTCCGCCACTCTAACCACTCGGCCATTGCCTCACTCCTTGACCCATCGGCAAAGCTGCATTGTCAACCAATTTTGTTACCATACAATGCAATTAAAAAGTTTAAAATGCTGTGTGTCTGACGCGGTATAGAATCGCCGCCCGAATATTATTAGAATAAAATAAATAAAATAAAATAATAAGTAATTAATAAATGAAAATTCGCAGCCGCCTCAACCGGGAGTTGAACACACGCACTCTCTCACAGCCGTCCGCCACTCTAACCACTCGGCCATTGCCTCACTCCTTGGCCTATCGGCAAAGCTGCATTGTCAACCAATTTTGTTACCATACAATGCAAATAAAAAGTTTAAAATGCTGTGTGGCTAGATTTGAACTTCGGTATGCTTGCGTAAATTAGGTCTGCTTAAGTATAAATGTATGTTCAAAGTGAGTTTAATTCGTATCATATCTCACTTATTAATAGTCCGATTTAAATGAAATTTTCGCATAACGCCCGTGGCAAAGTATTTGTCATGTAAGATATACAACTTTGGTTGTTGAGCAAATATTGTAGTTTTTAAATAGTTATTACTGATTTACGGAGGCGGGAAGGGGCGTGTCCAAATTTAAAAAAACTTTGAGACACTGCAATATATACGTATGTTGTCGCAAAATTTGATGACTCTAGCTCTTATACTTTCTGAGATCCAGGTGTTCATACAGACAGACAGAGGGACAGACGGACAGACGGTCAGACGGACAGACGGACAGACGGACAGACGGACAGACAGACATGGCTCAATCGACTCGGCTACTGATACTGATTCAGAATATATATAGTTTATGGAGTCGGAGATGCCTCCTTCTGCCTGTTACGCACAATTCCGTTCCGACAAACACAATAGTCCATGAATTTTTTTAAAATCCATGGCCTAAAAATAAGAGTTATGAGTTAATTTTTATAATAAAAATTAAAAAATAAAGATGACATGGAAAAACTACATACATTATATACATTTCTTGACGCATTTCTACATGCACTATACATGAATACATACAACTGAAAAGTATTGGCATGTAGATTAAATATAATATATTGTTCAATATATGGTCGATATTTGGTCTAGTCGCCATCTCCGTTCATTTAACCTCTAAGCAATGAATATTCATTTTATCAAAATAATTAAGAACATTTACTTACATACAAAAAATATATTTTGTTAAGTTATACTCTATTATGTTAAGTCTTATGTTATCAAGTGTGAACTTTGTCGATACACTATCGTAAGTTAATTTAGTTATCGGAAATCCTATCGATAGGATAGTGTTGTATAACACAAGAGGAGTGTGAGGAGTGCTTAAGAGAGCTAAGAGAACACATTGTACAAATTGAAAAGAGCGTAATATAAGAATTAGAAACATTAAAAGGATTATCTCCACAATTTCAAAACATTAAAAAGGAACTATGATTATAAGAGAAAATATGCAAAAATTTATAGTTTTCTAAGTTTTAATGCTTTTTAGTGTAACCGAAAATTCTTATTAGGAAATTTTTTATTACATTGGGATAAAGTTTGCATGAAAACAAAAAGTTTAAGCTATTAAAAGAGTGAATTATTGATTTTTGTACATGTACATACGATATATAAATTTTGGCCAGGAGTGTGTAACGCACCTTCAAAAACATATCCGACTCCATATAGTATAACATATGTATTCTGAATCAGCATCAACAGAGGAATCGAACTAGCCCCTTCCATCTGTTCGTGTGTCCGTCTGTTAGCACACATGCTACTTATTGTTGCACGCTGTAAATAAGTCGGAATGAACTGGATCGGACCGACATATCGTATAACTGCCATACAAACTATCGGACGATTTTTGTAATGTGTCATGAGATTGCAATTAAATTTACTACTTCGGATTTTTCTATACTATATATATTTTTCTATTATATATTCTATATAATATTCATATAAAATTTCATCAAAATCGGGTCACAATAGGCCGAAATTAAGGTTTATGTATAATGAGCAATTTTGATTTTAGAAATAACTAAGTTATCAGTGCCAAGCAAAGTGAGACATAATATTGAATATACACAAACTTTTTCTCAGTTCTGCACATTATACTATATATAGCTCGTATAGGAATGATAGAAGGATATAAAAACCGGCGAGGGTATAGAACCTTCGGCATGTCAAAGCTAGCTTTCGTTTTCGTTATAAAGGTAGTAACGAAAAGGTCCCATACAAGCCACGACCACCCTAATGTACATATGTACATATATACATTTAGTGAGTTCCATTCTGCCTCTTTTTGCCTGTTACGTCCATCTGTCCGAAGTTAGTATACCATTTTTGAAAATGTTCTATGCTCCAAAGGTGTACAAATTGGCATAAAATCGCGGAACAAGATGTCGATTTCATTACAGGAAGGACTACTGAGGGGCACACTGTGTTGCTCAGGACTCATCTGCATAAAGAGGAAATTACATTTGCTTACAAAAACAACAACAAAAGCGACAAGTAAATGGCAATTGCATTGCAGCTGTTTGGACAAAGTTTTCCACAGCCGAAGAGTACGAAAAAAAAAAAATAATAAAGCAAACAAACGAAAATGAACTATTCACAACAGTTTTTGCGATAGACAAGTATCCGGGCAAAATTTGCAAGACAGATTCCAAAGTCAACAAACAACCAAAGCACAAATTAACTCAAATGCTTGAAAAATATCAATTACCCCTTCAATCTGTAAATAAATTGTAATTTCCACATTCCCAAGTCCGTACTAGCGAAATTTATTTCGCCTATCATAAATATGGAGCACTTGAAGATGTTTTTCATTTGCATTCGAGCTAACTGAGGAATCCAACCATAACTTCCTCAAGTCAGGTATCACCAAGGTGCATGTGCTTGTTTGTGGGGAAGTGGCGAAAAATGTTGTTAGTGCATGCTATATAAATATTATTATATTGGAAAATTGTTAAGTTAATCGACCCTCAGAAGAACATACTTCGCTGGAACTTTGTAAATAAATATTTATGTTGGCTAAAAAAAATGACTGGATAAATAAATACGATGTTTTGGCAGTACTTTTTTGGTTAGATAATAAGCTTCATTGCTCCAGCTAGTAAAAAATAATCATAAATACGATAACTGTGAACTTATTTTGTCTTTAATCCTTCTCTTATCGAAACATATCATTTTATTCATGTTTGTTTTTAGCACGATTTCATTTATAAAGATCATCTACATACACCGTAAATCGTAATTTACGTGCATTTATTCAAGTTGTGATTTAAAAATCAAATACAATACATTGAAAAACCACGAAAAGAATTAATGAATTTTGTATTTAATAGCTATCTATCGCTGTACATCTAATAAATCACATTTTCCAAAAACTTATTTTTAATTAATTTGTGAAAAAATATACAACGGTTATTGTACAACTTTAATTGACACTGTTTACATATTTCGAAAAACCATAAAAGAATTCATTTGGCAAACTTTTTTAAAACAAATTTATATTAAAACAGTGGAACCATATAGTACAGTCAATGTTTGATTGCGCGCCCGACTTTGGTATACCCGCTACCCACCTGACCAAATTGATTTTTATACCCTTCGACCATTGAAAATGGTAAAAAAAAGGGTATACTAACTTTGTGCAAATGTATGTAACAGGCAGAAGGAGGCGTGGGAGACACCATAAAGTATATATATTCTTGCTCAGGATCACTAGCAGATCAAGTTTATTTCAAATGTTGGATGCCACGCCCGCCGGCCCTGCAAATCACTAATTTAGACTAAATTAAACTCGATTTGTATGCGTCGTAAAAAATATATAGCTGACATATACTAAGCTGATAGTTACTTATTCTCGCAATTTCAATCGGATCGAACCATAAACACAGAAGTTATTCAAGAAAGTATGAGCATAACTCTTAGTGCTTGTGGCAGCTTACACGGGAGGCAGGCGAGCGCGATCGCCTTCTGTCGAGAATAATTTGAAAGTATGTTCATATGAATATGTGTATGAATTAAACAAATTAAACTGCACCGAAACATAAGTCGACTATTGCTCTCGTTGAAGTTAAATAAATAGTAACTTTTATGTTTAGCGTATTTTGATCTGCACATCTTCTTGTTGCGAAAGAGCCGATGTTGTGAAACATAGAAATGCGAACAGCTTAAGCATAATGTTTGTATACAATGTTAACATGCTATGATTATATACAATTTGTATACATAATATTATATATTATATTATATATATATATTATAATATTATATATATTTTCAATAACTTCTTTATTAATTATCCAATCGCAAAAAAAATTCAGAAATGATTTGGGGTTGATAATTATTGTGTTTACCAAAAATGAACTGTACTCCGTTAAAATTACGCTTGGAATTCGGTTTATATCGATATACGGATGACGAAATAAATTTTATCTGTGCGCATGGACATACATATATGTAGCTATATCGACTTGTTGATGCTGAATAGGAATATATTTAATTCTGCATGTTACATACATTTTGGGTTGACACTATGTTATAATACCCTTTTACCCTATGGGTAGCGAGTATAGAAACATACTCAATCAAACAGTCGTACGTGAGAATAGAACCCAAGACTACTGGTTTAGTAGTCCGCATTACCCCGCTAACCACTCATCCAAAACGCGCACTCTTGCCGTGCTCGGCTACATTGCATTGTATTTGCAAATAAAAATGTACATATACATATGTATCTTGGAATATGTTTTAAAATTTTTAATATCTTCGTTATTTACTGCCCGATCTTATTATTATACAAAAGTGGGTGTCAAGTCTGTCCCACAATTGTGGTTGTTAACTTTAGGTTGCAATTGTAATGATTGTTTAAAGTATATGTTTGGTTTTGCTTGTTCAATTCTGAATGTTTGACCGTACTTGTTTTACTCTGCAAGCTTGCGATCTAACAAATAACGGAGCGGGTTAGCTTTCGATGAGCTTGGTACAGTAGGAGAGAAGAGAGACAGAGCCTTATGCGTGCAAGAACACCGATCGGGCGTCACTTGTCGCGGTGTGAATATACTTACATATGTATATACACATATATATACAAATTCATTAGAACATGTCTTTAAATATTGTTAACAAATAAAGGAAAATAGAAAACTAATTTACGTTACATGTTAAATGACCTCATTTATAGCGTTGCATGCCTCCTTCTGCCTTTACAAACAATCCTCGTTCCGACAAACACAATAGATCATGCATTTTTTTAAGCCCCTGGCTTGAAAACACCGCTGTAGTAAATGTGATTATAATATCTCAAAAACTAGCAAACATGGACCTATAGCTTGTATGGGTCTGATTCGGACAGCATTCGATTTCATTTATGTACATATATATGTTATATAGCTACAATATGATTAGGATTTCACAATCAGACATACGCAAATGATAGTTCGACTTCCTTTTTTGAATAGATACGCTTTTTACGGTCGGGGGTGTCTCTTTCTGTGCGTTGAAAACGTCCGGCCAAGATTTTTCTTCTGCAAAGGTAATAAAACCCCATAAAAGTATTTTAGTTTACCTTCGCAATTAGTTGTGGCACGTAAAATAAAGATGAAATTATAGCGTTAAAATGATAAAATCCGTTAAAAGCACAATGAAAAGAACGCAAGCAGTATGATAAAATATCAATACCAGCAATAAAACATTTGACAAGGCGTGCGCCGGACGTACATTCTTACTACACCATTGTCAAAATGACATCAATAAAATATTTAAGGCGATAACAAAGCGGAGCAAGCATGAGTGTGTTCATGTTCATTCTCTGCCACAACCCCTGCTGCGCTCCACAGTTGGCAAAACAAACTCAAGGACCCACTGAATGCAGAACTTCACTTGACTGACGCCGTAGAAAACAAGTTTAACAGGATAAACTGCTAGGAATTGACTAAGTCGACGGCGAGAAGGTTCTGAAAAAGAACAAAATAAAAATTGGGATAAAGGAGTCTGGCATTGACAAGAGTAGTTCTCAATTGCAGTCATGGTTTTTACTCAGCTCTCTTTCACGGGAGTTTGAAGAGCTACATCGAAATTTGAATTCAATCGCAATTGCATTTGCGCCATTTCAGCTTTAGGACTAGTTCCATCATACTTTCTTCCATCCCTTTTCAGCTAGATTGATAACTGGCTTTTATTGTGGATTCTGCTTCTACTTATTCAGTAAAAACGATGCTCGTCTTGCTAAGGCCTGGACCAGTTATCAACGTCTATTGTGAGTTAAAGGGTTTCAAAGTGCCAAAAGGAGAAAAAAGCATCTATTATATAGTAAACCATGTAATTTAAAATTTAAATTTTTGTAGTCTTGATTACTCTTACTTTCAATGTTAGTTTAGAAACTATCCCTTAAAAAGTGAAATACCAAATCTTATGTCAACATAGTATGATTCTATAACATATTATACATATTATGGTCAACCCTTTGAAGCTATTTTCATTGAGCAATCAATACCTATGTTTCCGAGAGAATCTCATTACAAAATTTGGTAAATAAGGTAAATAAATTTAACAAAGTTTATATTAGTTTTGTCCAATAATTAGCAATGCGCAAAAGTAATATATCTCACCCCATATCATACTTACAATAATATAAAATTTAGCTGTATACTGTGTACCCTTATGTTCGTCTGTTGCATCACAAACATACATACTATAGTATCTCAGAATTTTAAAACCATTTGAATTTAACTCGGCAAGCATGTTTCTTATTGCTGCACGCTGTAAGTAATATGGAAATGAAACGAGTGGCACCGATAGATCTTTTAGATATCATTCACCATAATTCATCATTTATATTGAAGATATTGCTTCCGAAACTAAACAAAGGGATACTACGGCTAAGGCTGAGACTAATAATAAGTAGTACCCCGAAAATTATTTTCCGTTCCCTCACAATCGAAACTTTGGTACGGCGAACTTAAGCTTCCTTTGTTGTTTAATCTAGTTCTTACCACCACTTAAAATTTTAATTAAACCTCTGTCCACAGTTTGTTTTTTTGGCGACCTAAAGCTTGCGGGCTTGGACGAAAAAGCGTACCGACAAGCAAATGATAAATTACTTTTCTAACTCCCTCGGTACTTGTTGATTTTGTGCAAATTTATTCTAGCTTTAAATGGTTCAGCTTTTAAATTCATTAGGCATCGTGTGCTGGCGAAAGTCAATATCAAAATACCCTTCGCCCCAAGTACCAATCATCTTATAAGTTTATGCTGCTGATGTGGTCCTTTGGAAGTTCTGATGATTTGAGAACAACTAGCTGACTATACGGTATTACATTGAAATGAGTGCCACAAATTGTTTTACAGCAGAGGGCATTGACTGACTTTATGATAATTGAGATGGAGCAGGAATTTTCCCAATATATTTAATTGATTTTTTAATCAGCTTTTCAGATTCGAATAAAACAGTAGCGAGATTTAACAATAAGCAACTAATGAAATTTTAGCTCACATTAAGAGGAAGTTTCCTTTCAATATAAAAAAAAATACTAACGCTACAGTCAGGTGCTGACTGTATAAGGCCATGGATTATCATATTATACCGTAATAAACATTTTAACGGTATGGAATCGCCGCCCGAATATTATTAGAATAAAATAAATAAAATAAAATAATAAACAATTCATAAATGAAAATTCGCACCCGCCTCAACCGGGGAGTTGAACACACGCACTCTCTCACAGCCGTCCGCCACTCTAACCACTCGGCCATTGCCTCACTCCTTGGCCCATCGGCAAAGCAGCATTGTCAACCAAATTTGTTACCATACAATGCAAATAAAAAGTTTAAAATGCTGTGTGTCTGACGCGGTATGGAATCGCCGCTCGAATATTATTAAGATAAAATAAATAAAAAAAATAAAATAAAATAATAAGTAATTAATAAACGAAAATTCGCACCCGCCTCAACCGGGAGATGAACACACGCACTCTCTCACAGCCGTCCGCCACTCTAACCACTCGGCCATTGCCTCACTCCTTGGCCTATCGGCAAAGCTGCATTGTCAACCAATTTTGTTACCATACAATGCAAATAAAAAGTTTAAAATGATGTGTGTCTAGATTTGAACTTCGGTATGCTTGCGTAAATTAGGTCTGCTTAAGTATAAATATATGTTCAAAGTGAGTTTAATTCGTATCATATCTCACTTATTAATAGTGCGATTTAAATGAAATTTTCACATAACGCCCGTGGCAAAGTATTTGTCATGTAAGATATACAACTTTGGTTGTTGAGCTAATATTGTAGTTTTTAAATAGTTATTACTGATTTACGGAGGCGGGAAGGGGCGTGTCCAAATTTTAAAAAAACTTTGAGACACTGCAATATATACGTATGTTGTCGCAAAATTTGATGACTCTAGCTCTTATACTTTCTGAGATCCAGGTGTTCATACAGACAGACAGACGGACAGACGGACATGGCTCAATCGACTCGTCTACTGATACTGATTCAGAATATATATAGTTTATGGGGTCGGAGATGCCCCCTTCTGCCTGTTACGCACAATTCCGTTCCGACAAACACAATAGACCATGAATTTTTTTAAAATCCATGGCCTAAAAATACGAAAGCTACAGTCAGGTGCAGGCCATGGATTATCATAGTATACCGAGAAAAAAATTTGAAGCTCGAATTTTCCACCGATTATCAAAAATAATCAGTACCCACGGAACACCAAGGGAGGCTACTGCAAATGTAATGGGGTTTGTTGTTCTTAAAGAGTTAAATTTTGGTGACCTACGAGTCGACTTGAGATGCTCTGCGCAACTCCAATGTTCCCAAAATTAAATATTTTCAGCAATGTGTCTATTTGGATTATTATTAAAAATTTCTAGGAGATACACAGAAGCAGAACGCATAGACAATGCAAAAGCGAATAGACAAGTGTCGTAAGCATTAGTCTGAGCTAGAGGGCAATAAGTATAGTACAGTATAATGTGCTTAACTGCCTCAACACTTAACTGCACATTACAGATAACTGCCCAATCATACTTTTTTTGTACAAGCTATTTTGTTTGAAAAATACTAATTTAGTTGCATTCAATATAAGTGCATTTTTACACTCAAGCATTTTTAGGATAACTGCATGAATTTTGTTGCAATTTTGATTGTTTTCTCTTCCAAATACATAAGTTAAGTGCGCCACATTTTGCTCGACTTTGCAAAAGCGCCATTATTTTTTCGTTGTTATTATAGATTGTCACTCTTTGCTAGTAAAGTGAAAAGGACGCCACCGATTATAGTGTTCATTTTGATCGTGGCGCCAAACTGCGCATGGGTAAAGTTAAGTGCATTTTTAGGATAAGTTCACATTTTTTTTAGTCAAACAAAGTGAGGGAGTTAAGCACATTATACTGTATATATTGTACATATATGTATTTCTATAGCGTGCCAAAATTTGTTACATTTGCCTTTACTTGGTTTTTTGGCACGAGCTAAAAGTGCATAATGCGTCTTCTCGCTCTGTCTAATGTATCACGCGCATGTATAAATGCTTTATTTCATATATTTGTGTAAATAAATGTTTGTGTAAATTTAATTCTGAGTATGTGTAAATGTAATAAAAAACAGGAAAAAATTACAAATTATATAAAATAATAATTTATAAATATGTAAACACAATATGCAAACCCGGGGAATTGAACCACCATTTCCGACGACCGCGAGAGTTGTTCAGTGGCTGAGTGGACTATGTCCCGGACTGTAGGGCAAATAATGTTGAGCGTGTTCGATCGCCATCTGGAATGTTTTTGTTGTTTTTTTGATTAAAGAACGCATTGTTTACCTTTGGCTCGGGCCAATAATATACCTAATATTGCATAATAAATATGAAATCAAATTAATGAAAACCCATTTTATATTGAAATTTAATTTACTAATTTAACATGTAGGTAGCAGGTATATCACAGAACACTCCACTCCTTTTAATTTATTAGAATAAAAGATATAAATAAAAAGAATGAAAAGTTGCACTTGACCGTTGAACACACACAAAACGCAGTCTTTTAGAATTGCCGTTCGCCACTTTCCTTTAAATGTCGGCACAGTCTCTTTGTGAACCAATGAATTTTTTGTAAAATCCATGGCCTGATGGGAAGATAGATGAGTTGATTAGCGAGGTGCCGACCGTTGCGATTTATTCCCAACATCCAACTAACTACTAAGTACAAGAACGAAGAATGGTCACAGACAAACAAGGTTCAATTCACTCGTCTTGTGATCCTAATCAGAAAAAGATACGATATGAATAGTTTAAACCGCTTAGTATACCCTTTATTACAATTAAAACGGTCAAAAGTGTTTTCAAATGTGTACGCGTAATTTGTTGCGGCAGCAACAAGCAGTCCTACACACTCCGAGCATTAATAAAATATAGATACCCGTTTGCTTCTGATTTTTTACTTGAATTTTGAAATTTAAATGTTTCATGTATTTTCTTGTTTTTATTTATTTCGGGCTCTGGGGTCACAAAAAACTGAAGGCATTAGGCGAGTACCATCCTCTGTTCGGTGCTTAGTGATTTTGCTACATTTACGGCAGTGACTGCTTACCTTATTATAAAAAATACTAATATTAAAAAAATCAATTTCATGGTTCTTACTTATATCGTGAAGTAATACATCAGTAATACAAATAATACATCTAACGTTAACATTGTCTTATATCTCGTTTTCATTAGTTCCATCAAATAAATGATTTTTCAGCTGTATATCAGATTTGTATGATCACTAATGAATAATATTCATTCGTTCTGAATAATATTCATTGTTTAGTGGAATGATTTTTTATTCGATTGGTATTTTCGTATATTTTACTATATTATTATTCTTGCGCCTTGTAAATAACAGAATGATATGTAATTTATTGTTTGTAAAAGATTAGTTAATTTTCAAATACAAATGATTCGAAGTGCTGGGAAAATTTCTGTATCCGAGGAGTTAAGATCTGGCGATTGATCCTTACAGATCTCGACGAGATAAGACAAAAATAATAGGTAATAACAAGTAAAAATTGTTCACTGTGTCTACTGTTTTGTGATATAACATAAGTAAGAACCATGAAATTGATTTTGTTGTGCTATTAATTTCCATTAGGCAAGATAAGTTGAAAAAATACTAACGCTACAGTCAGGTGCTGACTGTATAAGGCCATGGATTATCATATTATACCGTAATAAAAATTTTAACGGTATGGAATCGCCGCCCGAATATTATTAGAATAAAATAAATAAAAAAAATAAAATAATAATTACAATAATAAATAAATGAAAATTCGCACCCGCCTCAACCGGGAGTTGAACACACGCACTCTCTCACAGCCGTCCGCCACTCTAACCACTCGGCCATTGCCTCACTTCTTGATCCATCGGCAAAGCTGCATTGTCAACCAATTTTGTTACCATACACTGCAAATAAAAAGTTTAAAATGCTGTGTGTCTGACGCGGTATGGAATCGCCGCCCGAATATTATTAGAATAAAATAAATAAAATAAAATAATAAGTAATTAATAAATGAAAATTTGCACCCGCCTCAACCGGGAGTTGAACACACGCACTCTCTCACAGCCGTCCGCCACTCTAACCACTCGGCCATTGCCTCACTCCCTGGCCTATCGGCAAAGCTGCATTGTCAACCAATTTTGTTACCATACAATGCAAATAAAAAGTTTAAAATGCTGTGTGGCTAGATTTGAACTTCGGTATGCTTGCGTAAATTAGGTCTGCTTAAGTATAAATGTATGTTCAAAGTGAGTTTAATTCGTATCATATCTCACTTATTAGTAGTCCGATTTAAATGAAATTTTCACATAACGCCCGTGGCAAAGTATTTGTCATGTAAGATATACAACTTTGGTTGTTGAGCTAATATTGTAGTTTTTAAATAGTTATTACTGATTTACGGAGGCGGGAAGGGGCGTGTCCAAATTTTAAAAAAACTTTGAGACACTGCAATATATACGTATGTTGTCGCAAAATTTGATGACTCTAGCTCTTATACTTTCTGAGATCCAAGTGTTCATACAGACAGACAGACGGACAGACTGACAGACGGTCAGACGGACAGACGGACAGACGGACAGACAGACATGGCTCAATCGACTCGGCTACTGATACTGATTCAGAATATATATAGTTTATGGGGTCGGAGATGCCTCCTTCTGCCTGTTACGCACAATTCCGTTCCGACAAACACAATAGTCCATGAATTTTTTTAAAATCCATGGCCTAAAAATGTATGACGCCGTACATCGCTGCCATGTTTTTAAATGACTTTGCTGCGGCGTGCCAAAAATTATAAATATCGGAGGAAGCGTGAATGAGGCAAATTGGGCCTAGGCCTGTAATTGTATTAGAGAACGTACTTACTTCGATGCTTAGTGCTTGTAGGTTAGGATTTATAACCCTTGACCAATACTTAGTGCGAATTTAAAGTATTTATATAAATTCCCTTTAAGGAACATTTTGGGACTCAATTGAGCCATATCCGTCTGTCTGTCTGGATGAACTAACCGATCTCTGCTGTTATGAAGGCAACAAAATACATGTACATTTTATTGTTTTCAAAAGTCAATTAAACAAAAACTAGAAGGGACCGGCAAACAATTCTTTCACATAAAATCATGATAAATATAGCCCTATCAGTAAAAACAAAATCGGTGACGTAGGCAGCTATTGAACGCTTACCAGCTGCAGTTGTGTGTACTTATCTTTTATGTACCCTTTACCCACCTGATCAGTATTTTATAGGATACTTTTGTGGGCTAGCCTTCGGAATCAGAATATTTTAATTCACTTCTTTGATATACTATTATAACTATCCGTTCGCAAATATAGAAATAATTTACGTAGGGTTAACCATTCTGTACACTAAAAGTAAGTGTTATATCTTTTACATTACTACATGTTATATCCTACATTTCGATGTATATCGATTTAAGGTGGCGGAAGTCCTACCTCTCATTGTCTCTGAAAATCTTCATTCGGATGGATAGACCGACATGGCTACATCGATTTTGCCGGTAATCCTGATTAAGAATATATGCATATATTTTTTGTGTTCAAAATTACCTGCTTATGCTTGTTAGTTACATTTATGTATTTCCGGTTGGCACAAATTTATCATTAGCTTCTACCCTAGAGATATTGGGTATAAATTGATTTAGAAACTTATGAAAAGTGTAAAAAAGAGAGAGAAATAATATCCGAAACGAACAAAAGTCGACGAAAGATTATTGGACCTTAAATTTTCAATCTGGATTGAAAATAGCCTTTTAGCATGCCAAAGTGTTTGGCACGGTCGAGACAAAGTGGTAAAACATGTTACATGCCAACGACAGCAACAGAGAAAGTTTGCTTTTGGAATGTTGCCCGTGCAGATTTAATTAGTTTTTATTACCACAAATAGCAAATTTTCCACTTATTTTGTAGTGCTGTTTTTTCTGTGCTGCATATGCAATGATACGGAGTTGTCGCACCTGTTTTGCTGTTGCAATTTGTATACCCTTCCAGAGGGTATACTAATTTTGACCAGGAGCCTGCAACGCACCTTAGGACACATCTTAAGTAAATATATACTTTACCTGAGTCACCAGGAAAGTGTATAGACATGTCTGCCACCGTCCATCTGTCTGTTGCAACGCAAACTAGTCTCTTAGTTTTAGAGCTATCTTGATGACATTTGGCAGACATGCTTCTTATTGCTGATCGCTGTAATAAAGTCGGAATAAGCCGAAATTCTGCACCATTATATATATTGTAACTAATATTAAAACGATCGCAGAAGATAAGAACCTGAAGGGTATACAACATTTGGCATGCCGAATGTAGCCTTTATTCCTCGTTTTTACTGCTATGACTATTTTATGGCTCGCGAACTATCGTTCTGCTCTGTGCGATTTAGCTTTAAGGTCTTAGCTGTTTCAAAGCACTATTTTTGTTGGTATGCTGTCTGCAAATCGTAGCGAATCGGGGGTCTCTTATATCTGATAAAAGAGCGTTACTTATTACAGCAGAAAGGGAAATAAATTTTCATGCCGCATGACATTCAATATTTGAAATATATAAACTTGATCCCATTTTGACCATTTTCAATTTTATGATTGCCAAATTTTTTGACTTTTTGTAGTGGTTGAACAACGTTTCATGAATCCGTGTTGAAAAGCAGTTAGAACGGTTCTACAAAAAATACAAATATTCTCGAAGAAGTTAGGTATAGTCAACAATTTAGAGATACCTCCATAATTGCTTGCATTAGACTTTCTGCCCTTTTTATTTTAAATAAAGGAAAAGTGAATGATTCCTTCCAGATAGTAGAAGTAACGTCAGTTTCTAAGGATAGCGAAGTCCATCCTTTTTTGTGAATGGTAGCTACCAGCCCTGTTGTGCAGCAATAAGAACCACTTGTGGCAAGTTTCATTAATATACATACTATAAATACTGAGCTTCAAAACTCACAACAGGCAGACGAAGGAAGGGAGTCACGTACTAAAATTATGTCTCTTAAGATGCAAGGGTATGATTACACCAACAATTTGATTTGATAGATTTAAATAGCGGAGTGGCCAAACTATATCTGCGTGAAATAGTAAAACATATTGCCACCAAATCAAGCAGTCTCAGATTTTATAGACCCTGATTACTAGGTTTTCATAACTTGTGGGGTTGGAGACGCGTCCTTCCTTCTGTCTGATATACATATATGTATGTACATATATACACACATTTTCGTTTGGCAGTCAATGAATAGCGGAATAACCAACAATAACTAACTTAGGCACTTAATTCACAAATTGCTCAAGTTTCAAAATTTCAACAGGGTCGGTTGGCATGCGGGCTGTATGAAGATAAGACGGCAGTGTATTTTTGGTATGCAAAACTATTCAAAAACAGAGATTTACGCCATGTGTATGGACACAGTTGGAAAGGAGAAAGGAAGGCGGCTTACAACTTAGCACGGAGTTACTGCAGAAAGGGAAGGGCTCATTAGTGTGAAAGGGGAACAGATTTGTTTGTACAATTTGTGGGTGTTCGACTTCATTTGACTGCCAGTTAGAAAATCGCAAGAAAGCACACTAGTTTCGATACAAATATTTTTATCGGAAGTTAAAATAAAATAACAGCAGAAATATATACAAGGCCTGCTATCCAGCAGATTAAAATGAAAAATACGGATAAAAAAAAGTTGACTCGAAGAAAAAAGACACAAAAAAGGATACTAATTTTTCGATTTGAAGCGAAAGCTCCATGCTCTATCGATGTTTTGAATCTTTAAAATATGGAAATATAAAACTTTATTGAAATATTTGTTCCGTAGACATTATATTAAAATAATATCAAAAATGCGTTTCATATGGATAAGATTGAAAAATAAAGAGAAAGATCTTTCCGGATCTGACCTGACCTGATATATTCACTGAAGTATATTTATTTACTTAAAAATAAATACTGTCTTTTCTGTCATTAATTGCGTTTTATAAAGCCAAAGTTGACTCACAGTCACGTAAAATTATGAATTAACTTTACGAATATCATTCGTTTGGTCATACTATTAATTGGTAGTTGTATGATGTTGCACAACTTCACGCCAATGCCTCAAACTTCCACAGAACCCAAAATGTTATAACGATAACACTACACTACCTTCAAATTTGTTTAAAATATTTATTTTCTTTAATACAAATTTTAATTCTTAAGCTCACTGTTCTAAAATGTACGGTGTTATTTTGACGAGCCATGACCGTCCTGTGTTAAAGTTGGCATTATGCTATTCAACTGCTCTAAAGGATTCTCAGTTGGAACAATTGTTTTAAAAAAAGGTATGTTTCAGCCGAAAAAATTAAATTGCGACCAGTGTGCCACTGCAGCTTTGGTTGTTGTTAGTTTGCTGTTAAGGTTGTTGAGGTTATTTTGCCAATTTTCCTTGGCTTAGTGGAGCTATTAAAAAGCAATTTGTTGAAGTCAAGGCAAGTGTGTGTCAGATTGAGCATATTAACCAAAGTTTGAAAGTGTACAGACTTCCCTGCCCTACGAAAGGAGCCAAGCAGCGTACTCTTCTGAATGACATTCTCTGAATAAACGTATTCAATTATACAATAATTAGACGAACACTACAGGAGAACCCAACAATAAGATGTCCTTCTATATATCCAATCTGCGTAGACAGTTATACACGGTACCCATTTGTAAAAGGTTATAATAACTTTGTGCCATTCGTAAATGAGGCAGACTCCACAAACTATAAAAATTTGAAAACAGCATCAACACAGTAATATCCGCCTGTCTGTCTGTCCGTCCGTATGAAAACCTAGATCTCAGAGACTATAAGAGCTAGGACTACCAACAAAATTATGAAATAATGTCTAAATTCTACGCGAAGTTTCAGATTATTTAAGAATTCCTCATAATTCCTTAACGAATTCCAATCGTTATTTTAATGCAAGACAGTTCATTATTAGTAAACACAATAACTACCAACGCTCAAATGATTTTTGAAAATTCGATTGCGATCGGGTAATTATGATAGAAATTATTAAAGAAATTTCAAATATTTACTGTGGGAATATGTGTTATTATTTTATTATTATTCCGATCCTGAATTTAGCTTCAGTCTTGAAAAAGTTTCGTGAGAAATTAATATGTAATAAAAAAATACTAACGCTACAGTCAGGTGCTGACTGTATAAGGCCATGGATTATCATATTATACCGTAATAAACATTTTAACGGTATGGAATCGCCGCCCGAATATTACTAGAATAAAATAAATAAAAAAAATAAAATAAAATAATAAATAATTAATAAATGAAAATTCGCACCCTCCTCAAACGGGAGTTGAACACACGCACTCTTCACAGCCGTCTGCCACTCTAACCACTCGGCCATTGCCTCACTCCTTGGCCTATCGGCAAAGCTGTATTGTCAACCAATTTTGTTACCATACAATGCAAATAAAAAGTTTAAAATGCTGTGTGTCTGACGCTAGATTTGAACTTCGGTATGCTTGCGTAAATTAGGTCTGCTTAAGTATAAATGTATGTTCAAAGTGAGTTTAATTCACTGTACATAACAAATGATTATATATTATATTATTTACAAATATACATATGTACATAGATATAACATAAAGCACTTACACATGCGCGTGAGACATTGGACAGAGCGAGAAGACGCAATATGCATTCATAGTTCATTCCAAAAAGCAAGAAGAAGCACATGTAATTAAATTTGGTACGCCCTAGAAATGCATACATATACCTATTGCCCTCTCGCTCAGTCTAATGGTTGCGAAACTTCGCTTCTGCTTTGTCTATGCGTTCTTCTTATGTACGTTAATTCAAATTGCGGGTATTGTTTGAACACCGTATAAAATGTATCTCCGCAAAATTTTTAATAATAATCCAAATTAAGCTCAATTTTCATTGCGAGTTTTTATAAATATCCGAAAATAAATAAGTTAGACAGATAGAATCTATCTATGACTGCAGATTGCAGAAATTACTTAATTTGGGGAACATTGGAGTTGCGCAGAATATCTCAAGTCGACTCGTATGTCACCAAAATGTAACTGTTTAGGAACAACTAGACCCATTACATTTGCAGTGGCCTCCCCTTGTTCCCTAGGTACTGATTATTTTTGATAATCGGTGGAAAATTCGACCAGAGATTCTGTTATTGACAAACTTTTTTTACGGTGTACTATGATAATCCATAACCTTATACAGTCAGCACCTGACTGTAGCGTTCGTATTTTTTACTTTGCAACCTGAAAGTAATTAACTTACATATATTTATTTATTTTATATATTTTGTAATTTTCCTCCTAATTATTTTTTTACATATACTTAGGAGTAAATGTACAACAATATATATATTTATACAAATATGCAAACATATGACATTAAGCATCTACACATGTGCGTGAGGCATTAGGCAGAGCGAGAAGACGAGAAGTATGTACATACATATGTATGTATATGTATGCATTTTTAGTTCGTGCCAAATAATCAAGAAGAAGCAAATGTAACGAATTTTGGCACGCGCTAGAAATGCATACATATACATACTTATTGCCCTCTCCCTCAGTCTATTGCTTATGACAATTGTCTATTCGCTTTTTCATTGTCCGTTCTTCTTTTTCTGTTCGTTAAATCAACTTGTGCGTGTCGTTCGAACACAATATTAAATAGATCTACCTGAAATTTGAAATATTAATCCCGAACAAAGCGCAATTTTCATTGCGAATTTTTAATATGGTAAACGATAATGGAGATTTGTGTTAACTTTTATTTATAAACTTTTATAAAAGTTGCGCGAAGAGTGTATTGTGCTTGTGTTGGGGGTGCTTGCGGGATTCGTTCGGTGCACCAACCCATTTTTTAATAAACACAAAAAAAGTTATTTAAAGAAAATAAAGTATTGAAATACTAAAATTAATATGTTAATTTAGCAACAATTATATTCTGTAATTTGGTCACACTGATCTGAATCAGTTCTTTCTTCTTTTCTTGTACTTTCCTTCTTCTTACGTTTACTTCCGAACGATACACAACGCCGTCGCGCTTATGTGAAATAAAACGACTATTAAACTGACACTATATCGCCTCGCGTTTTACTCCATCATTTCCCAATATAAAGTAATATTATTAAATAAAAATAATTATTTTTTTTAAACATAAATAAGTTATTGTTGTGCATATATTTGAGTACATACATATATGGATGTGCATATACCATACACATACTATATAAAACATTCTCTGCGCGTTGTGACGGTTTCGGCTGTCCGTGACGTATTTTGTAACGAGTGTAACGTTGCTCGCGCACAGTGGGATTTAAACAGATAAGATACAATAATTAATATATAATTATACAAACAATTTATTATTATATAATTTAATAAATATATATAATAAATATCAGCAAGATAATAAATTATATATATATTTAAATTATAACATATTATTATATTATATATTTACTATTTATTATTATTATTTTAAAATTTATTCATATTATTTATTTTAATTAATTTTATTAATTATTATTTTTCTTATGGCTCGCCAAAGACAATCTGCTGCTCAAAGAGCGGCTAATCGGAGGCTTAGAAATATATTGAATAGGTAGCAAGAGCACTATTCTCAGGCTGAAAATGCCAGAAATGCTAGAACCCAGTCTAGATCGAAGAGCCAATTCACAGTTTAGGGAAAGTGAGCCAATAGGAGATACTGCAGCACAAAATATAGAAATAAGAGGAGACATAAGAGTAGAAGATACAGGGGCGTTTAGTAATTTACGTAGATCAACGCGCATACGCGAAAGTGCGTTGCAGGTAGATATTCCAAATAGAAGACAGGGTCCGATTGAAGTGGACAATCGGCAGAGGGAGAGAAGCTATGAACATACAGACAACTGAGCAGCAACTGGGCAGAGACGGACTGTAGCGGACTATCGGCAGGTGGAGAGGCGGGCCGATAGTTCAAGTAGAGTCACTCGCAGACAGGATACTGACGTACGGACAACTAAACAGCGGACTAACACACAGAATAGAAGACAGAGGCGGGCAGATGGGGACTATCAGTTGATTGAGAGAGGGGCCGAGAGATTACGCAGATCAGCACGACGACGAAACCGTACGATTAGGGCTTTAGAACAATACACATCTTAGAACTGTTATTCGTTCAGCTGTTGAGCGTCGCATATTAGAAAGGGAGAGAGATACTTTGAGTAGGTCTCAAGTTAGGGAGAATCTAGCAAGAAGGATTGTCGATCACGCTCTTGACAGTGCACGACGTCGAAGTGCCAGACTTTTAGAGCGTCAAGCTATTACTGGGTTCCTTTGTTGCAAAGGCCTTTGGCTTCCCTTTCAGGTTACCAAGATGACAAAGGTTTTTATTGAAAGTAGAAATGAGTTTAGTGCAGATATTTTAAGTCTTTCAAGTCAGTTCCCATCTTCTGACGAAACTTTTCAATTTTGCAATACCTGCAGCCGTAAAATTAAAGCTGGTAGAAAGCCAAAATTTTCTATTGCAAATTGCTTAGATTTCCCAAACTTGCTCGAATGTCTCAAAGGGCTTACTCCTTTAGAGGAGCGGCTTATATCACCACGATTTCCATTTATGGTGATTAAGTCTTTAGGTGTTGGTCGACAAAACGCCATAAAAGCTGTTGTTAATGTTCCTATTCCAGTTAGCAATATTATAACTTCGTTACCATGAGCTTTCCACGAAGCTTAGGTTGTACAGCTTCACCTCAGGCATCGGATGGAATATAGCCATGATTTCATGGCAGAAACCATCAGACCAATGAAAATTTCAGATGCCATTAGATTCCTCGTAGATAGTGAGCTTTATAAAAAACACAATGTATTTCTTAATGAGCAGTGGATTTCCAATTTCGATTCCGATACTGTTCCATTTATAGCTTCTCAGGCAGATGCAGAGTTAGTAAATAATATGGTTCAAGAATTTCAAAGACCACTTCATCCTAATGAGGATATTGAAGCTCGATATTGGAGCTCGATCCGGGGGGTCAAGAAACTCTGCTCGAAAATAATCAGGCCAAAGACCCCTCGATTTGATTCTGGATGCTGATTCAGAGGAACTAGCGTTTCCAACAATTTATGCAGGCGTCAAACGCAAGACTTGTCAGACTTTTACAACCGTAGTTAGATTTGAACTTAGGAATTTTGATAGGAGAGGTTGTAGAACTGATAAGTTGTTCTTTAATTACAAAAAGTTAGAGCTCCTTCAAATTAGGAATAATACTTCCATATGCTTAAGAAAGCATAGCTCATCTCGAGCTATTACTGCCTCTAACGCCTTAAATGAGGATCAAATAGATAGTTTAATTTGTCATGATGACGCTTATAGGGTTCTTAAAGGTATTAGAACGTCTCCTGCTCATTGGGAAGCAGAGAAAAATAAGGTCGTGGCAATGATCCGACAATTCGGTCTGTCAACCTTCTTTATTACATTGTCTGCTGCTGAAAGTAGGTGGGAGGAGCTCCTTGTCATACTCAAAAGAGTTGTCGTCAAGGAAGAAGTTACGGAAGAGGAGTCACTTGGGTTGGCTTCAAACGAAGAAGTTCGACTGATTTGTACCGACCCGGTAACATGTGTGAGATATTTTGACTATTGTTGGAGGCAATTGTTCAAAATTATGAAAAAAGAAGGGGGTGTTTTTGAAAGACACAACGTTGTGTTGTACTACTGGAGAGTTGAGTTTCAACAAAGAGGTTCACCTCATATCCACGGAATGTTTTGGCTGAAAGACGCCCCAAAAGTGGACTTTGGGAATGAATCTTCAATTCCTCCAGTTATCGAATTTATTGATCAGTTCGTTACCACAGATGTAACAAATTCATAGCTCGCTCCATTCATAGCATATCAAAAGCACAAGCACGGACGTTCATGCCAACGTGAATTGGGAGGAAACTCCTATTGTCGCATTGGTATTCCATATTTTCCAATGCCCCGAACTGAAATTCTAAAGCGTCTTCCCGAAGAGACTGATAATTATTCATTTCATCGAGAAAATTTAAAAAAAATACAGAGCGTATTAAACTTCACATTCGATTCTGAAACTATGTCACTTGAGCATTTTTAAAAATTTTGTATCTCACACTCAAGTGAAGCTCACTTACGAGGAATATGTATATGCTCTTAGATCTGACTTAAAAAAGCCATAAATTTTTCTGAAGAGAAGTTTTAATGCCATTTGTACAAATGCATACAATAAACATATTCTCGGAATGCAAACGGCCGCCAATATTGATATTCAATTCATTTAGGACCCTTATGCTTGCTGTAGCTATATAATTAATTATATAAAGAAGTCCCAAAGGGGTATTTCCAAACTGATGAGTGACGCAGTGGACGAGATCCACAATAGAAAAATTCGCATAGTTAAACTTCCGCCACCAATATCGGCTGAAAATTTGTCCAGAATTGTTCAGTCGCTTAATATTAAGCAGAAAACCTATTTTACCCATGTTTTGGCATAATTCCCAGCAAAACAAGGTATTTTATGAGTTTGTGGGTGGCGGACCCGGTGTAGGCAAAAGTCGGCTTATTTCAGCCATTTTTCAGTCCCTGTCCCAGTTGTATAACCGTAGATCTGGATGCGACCTATCAACTGCCAAAATTCTTTTGTGTGCTCCCACAGGAAAGGCAGCTTTCGGAATAGGGGGCTTTACCCTTGATTCCATGTTTTCCCTTCCAATAAACCAATCTGGGACCGCATTTAAAAACTTGGGACCTGACTTATTAAATACCCTCCGTTCAAGATTTATTGATCTTAAACTTTTGATTATTGATGAAATATGATCGGAGCAAAAATGTTTTCACATTTAGATAGCCGTCTTAAACAGATTTTAGATAACAGAGACCCACCATTCGGAGGGATCTCTGTTATTGTTTTTGGCGATCTCAGACAGCTTAGTCCTGTTGGAGATCGTTGGATTTTCAAATCCACTTCTGATTCGCATGATCAGTATAGTGCTATATAGGAATCTTCTCTATGGGATTCTTTTAAGTTCTTTGAACTTACTGAGATTATGCGGCAACGAGATGATCAGGCCTTTGCTGTAGCTTTAGATAATATGGCATCTGGACACATGTCGTCTGCCGACATTTCCTTATTTTGTTCCAGAGTTTCTCCAGCCAGCGAATTACCAAATGATGCAATACATTTGTTTTATAGAAATGAGGACACCGATATTTTTAATACCGCAAAATTAAACACAATATCAACTGCCCAATATATTTCAACAGCTCTTGATTCTGTTAAAGCATCACTGAAGTGAAAAATAGGCACCTGGAGGCAGTCAAAAGTTTCAAGACCTCCAAAACTCAAGGTCTATCAACTTCTTTAATTTTAAAATCCACTGCCAAATACATGGTTACGGTCAATTGACCAATATTGACACGGCTGATGGTATAGTTAATGGAGCCTCAGGCATTCTTATGGATATAGGTTTCAATACATCCAACAGGTATAAATTCCTTAGAGCGTTCTTGGACTCCAATTTTCAAAACGATAAAAAGTTTTCAATTCGATTCCAATCAGCAAGTTTCAATTGATCGTAACCAATTCCCAGTTGTACCTGCAGAAGGTATAACAATCCACAAAAGTCAAGGAGCAACTTACAGCAAAGTAGTGGTCCACACAATTTCTCGTATGAGTCTTTGTATGTTGCTTGCAGTAGAGCTACAAATGCTGCAGGCCTTTTCATTGTTGGGGGTTTCGTGCCCCCAAAATCAGACTCCCAGTCACCAGTCGAGCAATAGCTTAGAATATTACGAAGCGGAAAACACCGAAATTCTCACTATGACTGTCTATTAAAAGACAATTGGTTTTTGCACTCTTCCATAATACCGAAAGTTTGCATTGTCATATTAGCGACATTCGCTCTCATCAACTAATGCTCCGTGCAAGTCTTCTTTGTTTCTAGTTGAGCTGATGCTGATGATACATAGTTGTTGGGGGCAAAGGGGTCACCAGACCAATGCTCTTAGGTAAGGTGATCATAGGTAGGGTGGACATTCGCGACCACAAGAACACCATTGACTTTACTTTTTTCAATTTTTTCTTTGGGTTCTTTTCTTTCTCTCTGATTATCTAGAGCCGGAATTATACAACCATTATAAAAATGATCGGTGCAGATTTAGCCTTCGGTATGGAATTTAATATTTACCTGTATTTTAATTAATAATTGAATAGCTACTATAAATAACTGTTTATACAAATGTTTTTTTTTCTGTGTTTAATATCTAAATTAAAAGTTATTATTCAATTGTAAATTTATTATTAAGTTGATTGCAATAATGTCCAATTTGTATTCAGTCGACTTTAAATAAATTATATTAGCCAGGGACATTAAATTTAACAGGAATGTTTATAACATCCGTAGAAAATTTGTTTCACCCCAAGTGTCCATTGCTTAATCGGTCATTTCGGATTATTTAGTTAAAATGTTTTGCCTAAATAAGTTCTATGTCCAGTTATAATCCGAATTACTCTGGTCATACCATTTTCCATTTTCCGCGTTGCTTGAGTTGTTGTTGCTCGTGTAACCGACCTTCAACATCGCTTCTCTGCTTTCCTTACTCCAGTTTTACTTATGGCAACTCTCAGCAGCTTACAATAGTGTGATCGAACTCGATAGCTTACACGAGTATCGTTTTGCCCCGAGCACACCGAATTATGGTTGTATCAAATCGAAGCCCAATTTATTTTGGCGGGAATAACTTTTGACGACACAAAGCTCAACACAGTTCTGGCATCAATCGAATCACTAGTTTTGGCGCGAATTTCCGACGCAGTCAACCAGCCAAGCGTAGGCAAATACGAAAATTTAAAATCTTGCATTCTGGAACTCTTCTGTGAAAGCGAACAGAAGAAAATCCAGAAGTTAATATCGGAGATCGACCTTGGTGATAAGCGTCCTTCACAATTGCTTAACGAGTTAAGCTCGCTCGCCACAAATAAAGTTAATGAAAACTTCTTAAAAGCACTTTGGATGCAGCGCTTACCAACACAAGTGCAAACTATCTTGCAGGTATCGGACGCCAGCCTATCAGACTTGGCTAAGTTGGCAGATAAAGTAGTAGATGTTGGAGACTTTCACAATGTACGCACGGTTGACTACAGTTCTAAGTCTTTACCACCCCGCAACACTGATGTTGACGACCGTTTAGAACGCATCGAGCAACAAATAAACGCCCTACTCAAAAACAGTTCTCGCAAGAACAATCGGTCCACATCAACAAGGCGCAGCAGCAGCGCGACAACCCAAGACGCAGGTCAAACCTCAAGCATGTGTTGGTACCACAGCAAATTCGATAGCGACGCCCAGAAATGCCGCCAACCATGCTCTTTTTCGTCACAATCAAAAAACTAACGCAGTCTTCGGCAAATTCGAAGAGGGCCACTGCACAATTGCCCGCCTCAGCATCAGCGACAGCTTTTCCGGGAGAGGAACACAACGTCGCTGACCTCTCACGCATCGACGCCATCAAACACATAGATTTTGACGAGATGGCACTAGAACAGGAAAGCGATGACGAACTACAATCCCTGCTTAAGTCTGACCCAGAAAATACCATATAACTAACGAAATTGTTTATTCCAGGCTCAAACAAACAATTGTACTGCCACGTTAACAATACACAGGTACGCCCGTTTGTGCCCAGGTGCCATGGCATGGCATGGTCGAACGATGGCACAGAACATTGAAAGCTGCCATAAAATGTTCTGATCCAATCAACTGGAGCACTGCATTGCACCTCATCCTACTAGGACTTCGCACCACAATCAAAGACGACATCGAGTTAAGTCCAGCCGAAATGGTGTACTGCGAGTTCTTGGCGGATTTTTTTCATCAAGCACTGAAAATCGCACCGAGTTTGAGTTCACCGAGGCTCTTCAGAAAACTATATCGCAGCTGCCAACCAGTGCATCCAGTGCACCATCACACGCCTCAAGAGTTTATTCACCCCGATCTAAGTCAATGCAAACACGTCTTCGTCAGAAGACTCCGTTAGAACCTAATTACGAGGCTCCGTTTGAAGTAATAGCGAAACACGACAACTACTTTACTCTCAAAGGTCGCACAAAGGACAAAAATGTTTCTATCGACCGTCTTAAACCAGCATACATCTTCAGAGAGGAACCGCCTCGAATACAGGAACAAAGGAAAACACCAATCGCTCAACCTGCCACGCAGGTATCGAGATCTGGAGGACGAGTCATACTCCCAGCGAGATACCTTTCCCAACTGGTACTCTAGGAGGGGGGTACTGTGATCGAACTCAATAGCTTACACAAGTATCGAGATCGCGAGAGGCCTTCTCTAGGCGAATCTATCATCACTATTCTCGATGACCACGGCATCCATCGCTGCTTCTTAGCTTTTGCCTCTTACTCGCGCCAATTTGCTATAATTAATAAATTCAGTCTATGTAAATTCGTGAATAAATACTAGAACTTATTTCTGTGTACGATACACATTAAATACTCACCATGCTGTGCAAACCAAATGTCATTTTAAGTTTCTGGTCCCCGAAAACTATTTAAATATTTTTTCATGTTGCATTTCAACTATTCGATAGCAAATTTTGAAAACTTAAATTTTTAATAAAGTATAGAGAAAATCCTTTCATTTAAGGCAATTTAAATCCATAGAATCGCTAAACCACTCTATTTAGTTTATATAAGTGTGTGGTAGAAGTGCAGAAACATCGATGATTGTTAAGGTTTTTTTATAAAACATCGATACTTTCGTCAGCAAAATTCGATGCTTATGCATTTAGATTGTCTGCTTGTTAAAAGTCACATGATATAAAGTATGTGCATGTAGTTGTTCTTGTTGTGGATTTTTATTTGAATTCTCACTTTGGCATGATTGGTTACAGTTCCATAGTTATATGTATATGTGTATTTATCGGCATACGTAAGCATCTTTTTATATTCTCTGGTCCTAATATAAATTGTGTCGATTGCTTTGCATTCTTAAATATTCCAATGTTATAAATTTTGCTTTAGTTTATACCCTTGAAGACCATATACAAATTTTGTTCAAGGAAGCCTCTTCGACACCAAAAGTATGTATTATGTGTATAAACAATATAATCGATTTTATGTTTTATGTTTTACATAGTTTCTTTAAGATTAAATTTAGGTATCGCACTTAATTTCGGTACATAAACTAATTAATGGCGAAATAAATTGACAACTGTTCTCATACTTTTATTGTAAATAGTTCAGAATTTGTATTGGAAGTCGCAGTCGACAAATTTATTTTCACAAAGTCGTTTTCGATTCAATTTTAAACAGGCAATACAAAATAATTTGGGTTGGTAAAGTTTAAATAGCGTCGCTCTCTTTCAATACGCAATACGCAACTCACAAAATAATAAAATTTTTGTCTTTTCGTTTGAAATAAAACGCTTATTGAATGTGCGAAATATAGTGGCATATTGACTTAGAAAAAGCCAACAACAAAATACATGCAATAAATTTCAATAATACTTTCACCTAAATTTATGACTAATTATGTCCTATCAATAAAAAAAAAATAAATAAAATCGGTGACGTAAGCTGTTATTTTTCCTTTACCGTCAGTGTTTATTTATTAAACCATTGCAGAGGTTTCACATGTTTCTTACGCACCTAAAAAGACGTTCCCGATCCTATAATGTGTATATGTATCATACTGTATATTCTGAGTCACCATTAAAAAGTAGAATCGAACTACTCATGTCCGTCACTCCGTACGTTCGTCAGTTGCAATAAAAATAAGCCTTTCAGTTTAAGACTTATCTTTATTAAACTTTGCACGCATGCTGCTTATTGCTGCATGCTGTAAATTAGTTGGAACATATGTATATATATTCTGCAACAGCATGAACAGGGGAGTCAATTATTCAGTTATATAGTTATTATTATGAAAATTGGTAAATTGTATCGAAAACCTAATATTTTCTACTGGAATCAACCGTCGAATATTGCTGGGGTGCCAATAAAACAGCCATCTCCCCAAAAAAGGCATCTAGAAATAATTTGAGAGCAATTTCTTCTAGAGAAGTTCATATTATGTTATTTCTTATATAAGCTCCGTATGGAGGAGGTATACGTGTACGTTTTCGTAGCTTAAAAATGCACAATAATATAATATAATGAAGAATTGCATAATAGAAAGTTTGTCTGAAGCTAGTTCTACTAGAAATAGTTTCTGATATATCTTTAATATTTAATTTTCGATCTAATTCACCAAGAAGAACATCCGAGATACAATGTTGGCCAAATATCTATGCTGTAGAGTTACATATAATCACATTTGCAATACATATTTTACTGACTTTAAGAGACTTCTTCCGTCTCTCACAATGCTCAAAATACTAAAACAAACTGCGAGCAATAACACATATTGTTACCAGATTTTATAGACAAACTTACGGACAGACTGACAGGGCTTTATCCATTCGGTTATTGATGGTGATTAAGAATATATGTTTGTATAAACATATTGGGATCGGAGACGCATTCTTTTATCTGTTATATACAATTTCGGTTAGCACAAAATTGTATTGTAATAACGTTCTACCTTATGAGTAGTGGGAGTAATAAAGAATATGTTATTGAGCACGGACGACCTTACCGAAAGGGAAATATTATTTAATTTCGCATGATCGGCACGACAATGCAAGTTATATGGGTAACGAGACGTTAACCAGTCGGATATTTATTCTAGTTCCTTCGTGCCAAGAAAAAGCTGGCATCAGAATCAATGTCCAAAAAGTTTAACCTCGGTATACTTATTGAAAAAGGTCAAAAAAGGGTATACTAACTTTGTGAAAATATTGAAATGCAAACATGAAGCAAGAAGCGTGTCAGAACCTACATACTGTTTGTAGTATTAGAATCACGAGCCGAATCAATCAATCCGTCCAATGCCCGCTGCCCACGGGAATCGGTATCTTACAATTATTAAGCAAAGTATTCCAAGATATCGAATAATCACGAAATTTTCAAAACATATAATACCGAATAATAGGAATGGTCTTTAAAAATTGGACGAACGGTAATTGTCGCGCACGTTCGAATGTTGCCTTCGTTATTTGTTCAAATCTGCAGCATTTGTGTTAATGCTAGTTTGATCGGTTGTTCGCGACATTTTGTGCATAAATATGCTTGCAATCACTGAAAACATGATTATTCGCCTATTTATCTTGACGCTATGAGTGGTTTGTTTTCTGTTTTTGACATATGAATGAAAGTTCTATATTTGGCAAGCTCTATCTGCTTACGTATCCTAATTGAGGCAGATTATAACTAGGGTCTTCGATTAGGCAAATGGAGTATTTATTATAATATATATGTTTATGTGTTGTCTGTTACATGTCCATTTATCTCATATATGTATATATGTTGCTAGTTTCTTAAGCCTTAAAGCTATTGATGTCGTCTTATGTAGATATGTATCTGTCTAACATACAGCTAAGCTGATTCTGAAGTAAACCTCAGCTCGCAGCGTTATTAACAAAGTTGGGAACAGCACAAGCCACGCTATGGCCTGAACGGTGCGACTGGAGTCTCTGTCATCTTCATTGCCGCCATCACCAGCACGGGTTACCGAAGGATTGCCGCTTCCTGTCGCTGCATTCTGCGATTTATCAACGAATGATTTTTGTTCTGATAAGCCGATTTCATTCAAATTCGACTGATAACGCGTATCTAAGGTGTTAATTTAGGATGAGTTCCAAGCATGCAAAAGAGAGAAAGAGAATTACATAGATTGGCAGTGAAGGGGAGGGTGTCGTGAGTGAATACTATACATATATGATGTGTCAGCGTGTTAACTTACTTTTGTCCTGCCCATAAATCGAGCGCGTCGAGTCTGAGTTCGCAAAAGCTAAAATGTTGTTACTGCCCTCGCCCCAATGCGATTCCGTTGTATAGAGTCCCGAAAATGCGGTCGTAGGAGGGTACGAAACTAAAGATATGATGAAATATCAGACATTTTCAATTTAATATGTGAAATTAAATGTAACATATTTCAAATAATATCTTTATACTCTTACACCATGCAAATTGGTCAAAAAGGGTATACTAAGTTTGTACAAATATAATTATTAGGCAGAAGGGGGCGTGTTGAACTCCATAAAGTACATATATTCTTGCTCAGGATCATTAGCCGAGTCGATTTTATTTTTTCAGCAATTTTTTGCCTGCAGCGCTCTTTTTCTAAACACTTTGGATTCTCTTGCTTGCTCAGTTTTCATTTCAAATAAATCGGTTTGTGGGGGACTAGTATACCCTCTTTTGACCATTTTCAATGGTCGAAGGGTATAAAAACTAGAAGCAACCGCCAAATAATTCTTTCACCTAAAATCATGATAAAGTAAGCCCTCTCAGTAAAAAATTTAAACAATATCGGTAACGTAGGCAGCTAATTAACCTTTACCGAATTATTTGTTGCTGTCAAAGAAAGTGACTGACACGCGCCTTTTGTGTTGTGGTTATTTTTCTATGATCTCTTGGTTTTGTTTTGATTGTTTTGTTATTTTTCACTTGATTGCAAGCGAGACGCGAGACGCGAGCGTTTAATTTTGGTGAGAAAGAATTTTTGCATTTTAACAGATTTCAACAGTAGTTTTATACTCTTTGACCATTGAAAATTGTCACGTTGTGTAAATGTATGTAAAAGGCAGAAGGATGCTTGTGAGATCCCATAAAGTATATTAATATTTTTGATCAGGAACACTAGCCGAGTCGATTCAGCCATGTCTGTCTGTCTGTCTGTGAGAACACACGGATCTCAGCTATTATAGAAGCTAGAGATACAAAATTTGGCAGAAAGATTCCTGTATAAGTTAAGACATGCACCTAGTATTACAAAATACCCGAACCATGTTTAATGCAAGTGCCCTTAGAGCTTTAAAATAAGAGCGAAGCTTTGTCTTCGAATGAAAGCATAGCTTAAGAGATTGGATTCAGTTGTTCTCAAGACATTAAAAGCATCGGTCATCACCACGCAAATAAAACGAGTCTACTCATTATACGCACACTGCGCATATTCTGTCTTTCGTCAGCCGTCACTACGAAGACTTAATAAAATACATATCCCATAATTGGCGCCCAACTAGTCTTCAAACCTACGTTTGCCTGATTCAAGGAATGCAGAACAACTGGAACAAATAAACTATATCACCAGATGAAAAGAAAGCAGAGCTCACTCCACCGACTTCAACAGCGGGATATCTTCAACATCGTCAACATCGAATGCACTAAATTTTTAAAACATCTAAATAATCTCAATAAAATAAAAATTATACATTTGTAAGTACAACGCCCATTGGTTAAATGATAAAAGCCCAAACTTTCATAACGACCTCTACACCGGTTAAGGTTATTGAGGACAAACAGATGAGTAGCAGCAAAAAAAGCTTTAGAAGACCTTACATCAAGTTTGGATAGGTGGAAAGTACATTTGGATAAGCAAAGTGTAAGAAGCGAAGAAACAGAGAATTGGCGGGTGGAAAAGAATCAAGCTTGCGAAATGAATTTATCAGCAGATCAGTTGAAAGCAATAGTAGAGAGTGCCGTTTCAGGTGCACTTGCAAGTCAAAAAGAAGTATTCGATAGGCAGCTGCAAGAGATAAATGAGCGTATAGAAAAAATTACAGTCAACACCCCAGAAGTGGAAACTTTTAGAGATGCTGAAATTATACCGGGTATTGTATGTACGGAACCACTAGATATAATAAAGTCTTTGCCAGATTTTGAGGATAAAAGTGAAACATATGTATCGTGGAGAAAGGCGGCTCATGTCGCTTTTAAAGTTTTTGAAAATTATGAAGGCAGTTCAACCTACTATCAAGCTCTTGGAATTATGCGAAATAAAGTAAAAAACTCGGCAAACACGGTATTGGCTTCGTTTAACACTCCACTTAATTTCAAATGATCAATCGTCTTGATTTTACTTATGCCGATAAGAGACCAATCTACCTTATAGAGCAAGAGTTATCGACGTTAAGACAGGGCGACATGACACTGACTGAATTCTACGACGAAGTCGAGAAAAAGCTGACGCTTCTTACGAACAAGACAATAATGTCATGCGATAGCACATTGGCGATGTCACTTAATCAAAAGTACAGGTTGGACGCATTACGTGTATTTATAACAGGAACAAAATAGTCTTTGTGTAAGATATCACACAAAGACTATTTTGTATTTGCCAAGGAACCCAAAGACTTACCAACAGCTCTACCTCTCGCACAAGAAGTAGAATCGAATCATGAACGTTACCAATTTGCCCTAAATTATTCCAGAAGCGTAGAGGACATGAGTCAGAAGGCTGAGAAAAAACCAACTGAGAAAGATAGGAATAGTTATTTTCCCCACCAAGCCAAAAACCCACATTTTAGAAAACTCCAGAGTGTATCCAACTATGGCAACCAAGCAGACACATCAGTTCAAACGCCAGTTCAGTTACCAGATACTGACGTATCTATGCGAACCATACGAACGGGTCAGATTCAAACTAGGCAGCCGTCGTTATCAAACCAGACTAGCTTGCCGATACATCAAAATTTTTGGCCAACTCAGAAACGGCTACGAGCAAGCAGAAAAAAGATCATATAGAGGCACCAGTAGGATAACGGGACCAAAGCAACAAAGAGTTAACCATTTAGAACATGGAGACGACTTAGCGAATGCGGACGATACGGACTATGAACAGAAGGCCGAAACAGCTGTTGAGGATATTGAAGATGATGATTATGATCAATTAAATTTTTTAGACAAAAGTCCCTGCTACCGTTCATAGAAAGATGGATTGCAGGGAGAACGATAAAACTATTGATCGACACCGGGTCTTCAAAAAACTATATTCAGCCACTGCCAGAACTCAAATACATAACGCCGGTACAAAAACAGTTTACAGTAGAATCGCTTCATGGTTACGACACAATAAAATATAAATGCTTAATCAAACTATTTAATAAAGATGCCCAGTTCTTCATTCTCCCAGACCTCTCAAGCTTTGACGCCATAATAGGACTTGACACACTGAGTCAAACGAATGCAACATTAGATTTGAAAAATAATACGTTGAGTATCGATAGTGCAGTTGAACCAATTTGTAAGGTGTAACAGCATAAATTTTTCTGATATTAAAGACATCGTCGTTCTAAAGCAGATAGCTGATAAATTTCTAACTATGCTCAAGGACCGAATGGGTGTTTTTGCTGAGCCAGAAGAAGCATTGCCATACAACACAAATATTGTTGCTACAATACGTACGCAAGTCAACCAACCCATATATTCAAGGCTTTACCCATACCCAATGGGTGTAGCGGATTTTGTGAATAAGGAGACGAAAGCGTTGTTAAAAGATGGCATAATCCGACCTTCGCGGTCACCTTATAATAATCCAGTGTGGGTAGTCGACAAAAAAGGCACAGATGAAGAGGGATATAGGAAAAAAAAAGGATGGGTATAGACTTTCGAAAGTTAAACTTAAAGACCGTGGATGATAAATACCCAATACCAAATATTACCTCCATCCTTTCTAATTTGGGAAAAGCTAGGTACTTTACCACTCTGGATCTGAAGTCAGGATTTCATCAAATCCTCGCAGAGAAGGATAGAGAAAAAACGACCTTTTCAGTTGCAAATGGAAAATATGAGTTCTGCAGACTTCCCTTCGGATTAAAAAATGCACCTAGTATATTTCAACGTGCTATAGATGATGTACTTAGGGATCAAATAGGAAAGTCTTGCTATGTTTACGTCGATGACGTGATTATTTTTTCGGAACCACTTGAGGACCATTTAAATCATATTAGCTGAGTAATGGATAGACTGTTCGAAGCCAACATGAGGGTGTCTAAGGAAAAATCAAATTTTTTCAAAGAGAGTGTTGAATATTTAGGATTTGTGGTATCCAGTGGCGGTATAACCACCAATCCTAGTAAAGTAGAAGCTATCCGTAACTATGAGGAACCCACAAATTTGTTTAATGTTAGATCCTTTCTGGGACTAGCGAGTTATTATCGTAATTTCATAAAGGACTTCGCCTCTATAGCCAGACCCTTAAATGATATTCTTAAAGGTGAAATAGGGAAAGTTTCAGCCAGTCGCTCGAAGAAACTACTTCTCAAATTTGAGCAATTTAAGCAACGTTCTGCTTTCGAAAAACTTAAGAATGTTCTCGTGTCCGAAAATGTGATGTTGCTCTATCCCAATTACAAAAATACTAACGCTACAGTCAGGTGCTGACTGTATAAGGCCATGGATTATCATATTATACCGTAATACAAATTTTAACGGTATGGATCGCGCTCGAATTTGCTACCGATTATCAAATATAATCAGTACCCAGGGAACACCACGGGGAGGCCATTACAAATGTAATGGGGTCAGTTGTTCCCAAAAAGTTAAATTTTGGTGACCTACGAGTCGACTTGAGTTGTTCTGCGCAACCCCAATGTTCCCCAAAAAATGAATTTCTGCTATACGTGCAGTCATAGGTAGATTCTATCTATCTATGTATACTCTTTGGCCTTATATATGAACAAAATAAATGATAAAAAAATAAAAAAAATAAAATAAAACATAATATAATATAATATAATATAATAATAAAGTATAATATAATATAATACTTAGTATAAATTAAATGAAACATAATAATAAAATAAATAACACAATATAAATATTTAGTTATAAAATAAATAACTATTATAGAATGTATGTATTAATAATATTAATTTACAAAATATTATTTTTAAATAATTATAAATTATATATCTAAACTTGCAACATTAACTAAAACACCACTATGGTGACTTATATGGTCTCATATGTGCGCGCAGTGGCCCTTCCTTCTGAAATATTTGACATCGCCCAATCAATATGAGTATTCAAATTGGTTGTAGACGATGTCAAATCTAAGAGAGACTCATATTCTAAGCTTCCTAAAAAGTTAAAAATTCTACTACTACACCCTCTGAGAGATCGCAAGCACATGTTAAAATCTCCTAAAACTATGGAATGACTACCTAAAAATGGAAACCTCAAAAATAAGTTCTCAAATTCTGCTTCGAGCTTTGGCAATGGATATGCTGGAGTCTTATAGATTATAAGGAACCCTGTACACTTATATTTTAATACGACATACTCAAAAACTGCTGATGATAAATTATTGGGATCACTATAAAATCGACCTGTAAAAAAAAGACTAACATTCTCAAATAGTTCATTTTTTATGAAAATAAGAATGCCTCTTTTTGGTCGTGTTCTGTTGGCTACTGACTCACAATCTAGCCGTACAACTTGTGTAAAGCCAGGTATTTCAAATATTTCATTTGAGAAAATGGAAGCTTCTACGAAACAAAGAAGACTTGCACGGAGCATTAGTTGATCAGCGCGAATGTCGCTAATATGACAATGCAAACTTTCGGTATTATGGAAGAGTGCAGTAAACCAATTGTCTTTGAATAGACAGTCATAGTGAGAATTTAGGAGTTTTTCGCTTCTTAATATTCTAAGCTCTTGCTCGACTGGTGACTGGGAGTCTGATTTTGGGGGCACGAAACCCCCAACAATGAAAAGGCCTGCAGCATTTGTAGCTCTACTGCAAGCAACATACAAAGCCTCACGACTCATACGAGAAGTTGTGTGGACCACTACTTTGCTGTAAGTTGCTCCTTGACTTTTGTGGATTGTTATATTACCTTCTGCAGGTACAACTGGGAATTGGTTACGATCAATTGACACTTGCTGATTGGAATGGAATTGAAAACTTTTTATCGTTTTAAAAATTGGCGTCCAAGAACGCTCTGAGGGATGCGGGCACTTGGCCCGCGCATTTATTCCTACACTATCATCTAAAAATTGTATCCAAAGAGTTTGAGGAGAGTTGGATGTATTAAAACCTATATCCATAAGAATGCCTGAAGCTCCATTAACTAAACCATCAGCCGTATCAATATTGACCGTAACCATGTATTTGGCAGTGGATTTTAAAATTAAAGAAGTTGATAGACCTTGAGTTTTGGAGGTCTTGAAACTTTTGACTGCCTCCAGGTGTCTATTTTTCACTTCAGTGCTAAGATGTGAAGCTTTAATAGAATCAAGAGCTGTTGAAATATATTGGACAGTTGATATTGAGTTTAATTTTGCCGTATTAAAAATGTCGGTGTCCTCATTTCTATAAAACAAATGAATTGCATCATTTGGCAATTCGCTGGCTGGAGAAACTCTGGAACGAAGTAAGGAAATGTCGTCAGACGACATGTGTCCAGATGCCATATTATTTAAAGCTACAGCAAAGGCCTGATCATCTCGTTGCCGCATAATCTCAGTAAGTTCAAAGAACTTAAAAGAATCCCATAGAGAAGATCCGTATATAGCACTATACGGATCATGCGAATCAGAAGTGGATTTGAAAATCCAACGATCTCCAACAGGACTAAGCTGTCTGAGATCGCCGAAAACAATAACAGAGATCCCTCCGAATGGTAGGTCTCTGTTATCTAAAATCTGTTTAAGACGGCTATCTAAATGTGAAAACATTTTTGCCGACCATTGATATTTCATCAATAATCAAAAGTTTAAGATCAATAAATCTTGAACGGAGGGTATTTAATAAGTCAGGTCCCAAGTTTTTAAATGCGGTCCCAGATTGGTTTATTGGAAGGGAAAACATGGAATGAAGGGTAGAACCCCCTATTCCGAAAGCTGCCTTCCCTGTGGGAGCACACAAAAGAATTTTGGCAGTTGATGGATCGCATCCAGGCCTACGGTTATACAACTGGGACAGGGACTGAAAAATGGCTGAAATAAGCCGACTTTTGCCGACACCGGCTCCGCCACCCACAAACTCATAAAATACCTTGTTTTGTTGGGAATTATGCAAAACATGGGTAAAATAGGTTTTCTGCTTAATATTAAGCGACTGAACAATTCTGGACAAATTTTCAGCCGATATTAGTGGCGGGAGTTTAACTACGCGAATAGTTTCTTCTGAATCAAGATTTTGATCACCATTGCCATTCACATTTAAAACATTTAGTTGAGAACTTATTTCTGGTAAACCTAACACTCTAAACTCATCATCTTCCTGACCTGCTTCACCTGCCCTATCCTCAATGTTCGTTTCCATTTCCATGGCCCTTCTAAGCGCGTCTTCTAAATCTTCTAATATATTATATTTCTTAAAATTATTCCTAACTAAATCCTCATTTTCGCTATATACACCCTCGCAATTTCTGTCAATTAATTCTACCTGTTCGTCCCTCCAAGGCAAATAGAGCATTAAAAGCTCCCTAAAATAGTTGGGCCTATCTCTATTTATATTAAAACTCCTAAATCGAATAATTTTTGGCTTTGTTCGTTCCCTAACAAAACCACTGCCATCAAGAAGAGGAAGAGGCGCACCATCTATGACTTCATTGACATGAACATCTTCATTGTCAGAATCCTGACGAGTTGCTCTGGTCGACTTAGAAAATGTATAATTTGCTGCAAAATCCGCTAAGCATATGCCGTGTAGGCTGTGTGGACGTTGAACGTAATGTTCAATCAATCCGACTACAAATATGTCCGTTGAATCGGGGGCCATATTTAGAAGTTGCTCTCTTGGTTTGAGCATTTTGACCCTATGCTGTGGCAATGAAGTATTTATATAGGCTTCTCCGTTGCTAGCCTCAGACAATCGGATGCCTAGACAGCAATAGGCGGCTTCCTGAGCAGAAATCTCAGTGCCAGAAATAAATTTATTACCAATATATTGCAACTTTTGTCTGACTGTGAAATTTCTATTGTGGATCTCGTCCACTGCGTCACTCATCAGTTTGGAAATACCCCTTTGGGACTTGTTTATATAATTAATTATATAGCTGCAGCAAGCATAAGGGTCCAAAATGAATTGAATATCAATATTGGCCCTTTGCATTCCGAGAATATGTTTATTGTATGCATTTGTACAAATGGCATTAAAACTTCTCTTCAGAAAAATTTGTGGCTTTTTTAAGCCAGATCTAAGAGCATATACATATTCCTCGTAAGTGAGGTTCACTTGAGTGTGAGATAAAAAATTTTCAAAAATGCTCAAGTAACTGATAGTTTCAGAATCGAATGTGAAGTTTAATACACTCTGTATTTTTTTTAAATTTTCTCGATGAAGGGAATAATTATCAGTCTCTTCGGGAAGAGGCTTTAGAATTTCAGTTCGGGGCATTGGAAAATATGGAATACCAAAGCGACAATAGGAGTTTCCTCCCAATTCACGTTGGCATGAACGTCCGTGCTTGTGCTTTTGATATGCTATGAAGGGAGCGAGCTCTGAATTTGTTACATCTGTGGTAACGAACTGATCGATAAATTCGATAACTGGAGGAATTGAAGATTCATTCTCAAAGTCCACTTTTGGGGCGTCTTTCAGCCAAAACATTCCGTGGATATGAGGAGAACCTCTTTGTTGAAACTCAACTCTCCAGTAGTACAACACAACGTTGTGTCTTCCAAAAACACCCCCTTCTTTTTTCAAAACTTTAAACAATTGCCTCCAACGATTGTCAAAATATCTTACACATGTTACCGGGTCGGTACGAATCAGTCGAACCCTGTCGTTTGAAGTCAACCCAAGTGCCTCCTCTTCCGTAACTTCTTCCTTGTCCACAACTCTTTTGAGTATGACAAGGAGCTCCCCCACCTACTTTCAGCAGCAGACAATGTAATAAAGAAGGTTGGCAGACCGAATTGTCGGATCATTGCCATGACCTTCTTTTTTTTCTGCTTCCCAATGAGCAGGAGACGTTCTAATACCTTTAAGAACCCTATAAGCGTCATCATGACGAATTAAACTATCAATTTGATCCTCATTTAAGGCGTTAGAGGCAGTAATAGCTCGAGATGAGCTATGCTTTCTTAAGCATATGGAGGTATTATTCCTAATTTGAAGGAGCTCTAACTTTTTGTAATTAAAGAACAACTTATCAGTTCTACAACCTCTCCTATCAAAATTCCTAAGTTCAGATCTAACTACGGTTGTAAAAGTCTGACAAGTCTTGCGTATTGTACACCTGCATAAATTGTTGGAAACGCTAGTTCCTCTGAATCAGCATCCAGAATCATATCGAGGGGTCTTTGGCCTTCGCCAGGAGCAATTATGATTCGTTGCATCGCAACATTTGCAACCTGATTATTTTCGAGCAGAGTTTCTTGACCCCCGGATTGAGCTCCTCAATTTCAATATCCTCATTAGGATGAAGTGGTCTTTGAAATTCTTGAACCATATTATTTACTAACTCTGCATCTGCCTGAGAAGCTATAAATGGAACAGTATCGGAATCGAAATTGGAAATCCACTGCTCATTAAGAACTACATTGTGTTTTTTATAAAGCTCACTATCTACGAGGAATCTAATAGCATCTGAAATTTTCATTGGTCTGATGGTTTCTGCCATGAAATCATGGCTATATTCCATCCTACGCCTGAGGTGAAGCTGTACAACCTCAGCTTCGTGGAAAGCTCGTGGTAACGAAGTTACAATATTGCTAACTGGAATAGGAACATTAACAACAGCTCCTTTGATGGCGTTTTGTCGCCCAACACCTAAAGACTTAATCACCATAAATGGAAGTCGTGGTGATATAAGTCGCTCCTCTAAAGGAGTAAGCCCTTTGAGACATTCGGGCAAGTTTGGGAAATCTAAGCCATTTGCAATAGAAAATTTTGGCTTTCTACCAGCTTTAATGTTACGGCTGCAGGTATTGCAAAATTGAAAAGTTTCGTCAGAAGATGGGAACTGACTGGAAAGATTTAAAATATCTGCACTAAACTCATTTCTACTTTCAATAAAAACCCTTGTCATCTTGGTAACCTGAAAGGGAAACCAAAGGCCTTTGCAACAAAGGCAAACTTGATCAGGACCCAGTTTAACCATTCTATTAAAAATTCCTATATTAGCTTCTAATATTGTTAAACTGGGTGAATTGTCTTCAAAGCTATTTAAACGTTCCTGTCTCATACGGTCTGCATTTCGTTCATTATCTGCTTCTCTGTTTTGACTCCTATATTGACTGACTCTTAAGCTCAGACGTCTTAAAGAGTCAGTAATAGCTTGACGCTCTAAAAGTCTGGCACTTCGACGTCGTGCACTATCAAGAGCTTGATCGACAATCCTTCTTGCTAGATTGTCCCTAACTTGAGACCTACTCAAAGTATCTCTCTCTCCTTTCTAATATTCGACGCTCAACATCTGAACGAATAACAGTTCTAAGATGTGTATTGCGCCTCTGTTCTAAAGCCCTAATCGTACGGTTTCGTCGTCGTGCTGATCTGCGTAATCTATCGGCCCCTCTCTCAATCAGCCGATAGTCCCCATCTGCCCGCCTCTGTCTTCTATTCTGTGTGTTAGTCCGCTGTTCAGTTGTCCGTGCGTCAGTATCCCGTCTGCGAGTAGATCTACGTGATCTATCGGCCCCCTCTCCGCCTGCCGATAGTCCGCATCCTGCCCGCCTCTGTGTTCTATTCTGTGTGTTAGTCCGCTGTTCAGTTGTCCGTGCGTCAGTATCCCGTCTGCGAGTAGATCTACGTGATCTATCGGCCCCCTCTCCGCCTGCCGATAGTCCGCATCTGCCCGCCTCTGTGTTCTATTCTGTGTGTTAGTCCGCTGTTCAGTTGTCCGTGCGTCAGTATCCCGTCTGCGAGTAGATCTACGTGCTCTATCGGCCCCCCTCTCCGCCTGCCGATAGTCCCCATTTGCCCGTCTCTGTCTTCTATTTTGTGTGTTAGTCCGCTGTTCCGTTATCCGTACGTCAGTATCCTGTCTGCGTGTAGACTCTACGTGAACTATCGGCCCCCCTCTCCACCTGCCGATAGTCCCCATTTGCTCGTCTTTGTCTTCTATTTTGTGTGTTAGTCCGCTGTTCAATTGTACGTGCGTCAGTATCCTGTCTGCGAGTTAATCTACGTGATCTATCGGCCTCCCTCTCCGCCTGCCGATAGTCCGCTACAGTCCGTCTCTGCCTTCTATTTTGTGTGTCTGATTCTTGCTCAGTTGTCCGTATGTTCGTAGCCCGTCTACGTGATGCTCTGCGCAATCTATCAGCTATTCTCTCCCTCTGCCGATTGTCCACTTCCATCGGACCCTGTCTTCTATTTGTAATATCTATCTGCAGCGCACTTTCGCGTATGCGCGTCGATCTACGTAAATTACTAAGCGCCCCTGTATCTACTCTTATGTCTTCTCTTATTTCTAAATGTTGTGCTGCAGTATCTCCTATTGGGTCACTTTCCCTAAACTGTGTATTGGCTCTACGATCTCTCTGGGTTCTAGCATTTCTGGCATTTTCAGCCTGAGAATAATGCTCTTGCTCCCTATTCAATATATTTCTACGCCTCCGATTAGCCGCTCTTTGAGCAGCAGATTGTCTTTGGCGAGGCATAAGAAAAATAATAATTAATAAAACTAATTAAAATAAATAATATATAAAATATAGAATAAATTTAAAAAAAATAATAATAAAATAGTAAGTAATAATATAATAATAAGTTATAATTTAAATATATATATAATTTATTATCTTGCTGATAATTATTATATATATTTATTAAATTATATAATAATAAATTGTTTATAAAATTATATATTAAATATTATATCTTATCTGTTTAAATCCCACTGTGCGCGAAGAACGTTACACGCGTTACAAAATACGTCACGAACAGCCGTAACCGTCACAACGCGCAGAGTGTATGGTATATGTTCATATATATATGTATGTCCTCAAATATATGCACAACAATAACTTATTTATGTTTAAAAAAAATAATTATTATTATTTAATAATATTATTTTATTTTCTTTAAATAACTTTTTTTGTATTTATTAAGAAATGGGTTGGTGCAGCGAACGAATCCCGCAAGCACTCCCAACACAAGCACAATACACTCTTCGCGCAACTTTTATAAAAGTTTATAAATAAAAGTTAACACAAATCGCCACGACTTATTTATTATTATTTATTATTTATTATCGTTTATTAAAAATTCGCAATGAAAATTGCGCTTTATTTGGGATTAATATATCAAATTTCGAGTAGATCAATTTAATATTGTGTTCGAACGACACGCACAAGTTGATTTAACGAACAGAAGAAGAAGAACGCATGGACAATGCAAAAGCGAATAGACAAGTGTCATAAGCAGTAGACTGAGGGAGAGGGCAATAAGTATATGTATGCATTTCTAGCGCGTGTCAAAATTCTTTACATTTGCTTCTTCTTGATTTTTTGGCACGAACTAAAAATGCATACATATACATACATATGTACATACTTCTCATCTTCTTGCTCTGCCTAATGCCTCACGCACATGTGTAAATGCTTAATGTCATATGTTTGCATATTTGATAAATATATATATTGTTGTACATTTACTTCTAAGTATATGTAATAAAATAAGGGGGAAAATTACGAAATATATAAAATTAATAAATATATAACATAATAATAATAATTAATAAATATTTAAAATATTTAAAAAATGTGTAAACAATATGTAAATCTGGCCACCCGGGGATTTGAGCCACTATTTCCGACGGCTTTGAGAGTTGTACAGTGGCTTAGTGGAGTGTGTCGCGGACTCTAAGGGCAATAATATTAACTGTGTTCTTCGAGGTTCGATTGCTGCCGCGATCGACATGTCTTTATGTTGTTTTCATTAAAACTTTTTTTTCATTATTAAATCAATTTTTTTTTAAATCCATGGCCTAAATACATGTCGATAGGCAGACATGTATGTATGGGCGTCCCACTCGCAGATTCATAACTTTACAAGGCCTTATGATCTCTGTTATTATTTTCTAGCATACTAATTGCAAAATATTGAGAGCAAAACAAAATAGGAAACATCCAATTGGAATCATACTGAACTTGCAAAGTCATAACAGACAAAATACGGAAAGAGTGACGGCATTAAAAAACGCATTAGCTCGCGTGTTTTTAAAGCGTGCTAAATAAAATAAAAATGGTTAACTTTATTTATAAATAATTAATATTATTTATAAATAATTAATATTATTTATAAATAATAATATTTTAATAATATTTATAACTATTATAATTTGATTGTCTTCATATTGCATAATAAATATGAAAACAAAATAATGAAATTTTTTTTATTTTCATTGAAATTTAATTAAATAATTTAATTTGTTTGTAGCGGCTATATCACAGCCAGCTTGACTGTAACATGTCTTTTATTTTATTAGAATAAAAAAATAAATAAACAAAATAAAATAAATAAATGAAAACTCGCACCCCACCTCAACCGGGAGTTGAACACACGCACTCTCTCACAGCCGTCCGCCACTCTAACCACTCGGCCATTGCCTCACTTATTGGTTCATCGGCAAAGCTGCATTGTCAATCAATTTTGTTACCATACAATGCAAATAAAAAATTTAAAATGCTGGGTGTCTGACGGGGTATGGAATCGCCGTCCGAATATTATTAGAATAAAATAAATAAAAAAAATAAAATAAAATAATAAATAATTAATAAATAAAAATTCGCACCCGCCTCAACCGGGAGTTGAACACACGCATTCTCTCACAGCCGTCCGCCTCTCTAACCACTCGGCCATTGCCTCACTCCTTGGCCTATCGGCAAAGCTGCATTGTCAACCAATTTTGTTACCATACAATGCCAATAAAAAGTTTAAAATGATGTGTGTCTAGATTTAAACTTCGGTATGCTTGCGTAAATTAGGTCTGCTTAAGTATAAATGTATGTTCAAAGTGAGTTTAATTCGTATCATATCTCACTTATTAATAGTCCGATTTAAATGAAATTTTCACATAACGCCCGTGGCAAAGTATTTGTCATGTAAGATATACAACTTTGGTTGTTGAGCTAATATTGTAGTTTTCAAAATAGTTATTACTGATTTACGGAGGCGGGAAGGGGCGTGTCCAAATTTTAAAAAAACTTTGAGACACTGCAATATATACGTATGTTGTCGCAAAATTTGATGACTCTAGCTCTTATACTTTCTGAGATCCAGGTGTTCATACAGACAGACAGACGGACAGACGGACAGACAGACATGGCTCAATCGACTCGACTACTGATACTGATTCAGAATATATATAGTTTATGGGGTCGGAGATGCCTCCTTCTGCCTGTTACGCACAATTCCGTTCCGACAAACACAATAGTCCATCAATTTTTTTAAAATCCATGGCCTAATGAATTTTTTTAAAATCCATGGCCTAAAAAGCCTCTAGATTTAACAACGGACGCTTCGGCTCTCTGCCTCGGAGCGGTACTATCGCAGGATGGCTAGCCTATTACAATGATATCTAGGACTCTTAAGGATAGGGAGCTTAGTTTTGCGACAAATGAACGCGACCTTCTGGCCATCGTATGGGCTCTGAAAAGTTTGAGGAATTATTTGTACGGTGTTCAAAACCTTAACATTTATTCTGATCACCAGCCGTTAACGTTTACTCTTTCCGATAAAAACCCAAACGCCAAAATCAAAAGGTGGAAACCATTTATAGACGAGCATAATGCCAACATTTTGTATAAGCCAGGGAAGGAAAACTATGTTGCGGATGCATTATCCAGACAGGCCATTCATGCTTTAGAAAGCGACGCTCAGTCGAATATGACAACAATACATAGCGAGATTTCACTTTCGTATACCATTGAAACAGTCGATAAGCCAGTCAATTGTTTTAGTAATCAAATACTTATTGAAGAAGGACGGCAGATCGTACTCGCACATTTGTTATATTCAGGAACAAGTCGAGACATATGATACAATTTGTAAACAGGGAATCTTTGATTGGCAGAATTCGCGATGTGGTTAAGGCAGATGTAGTAAACGCAATATATTGTGAGTTGCCCGTATTGGTGTTCATACAAAACAGCCTATTCCATCACAAATTGGCGAAACCCTGCATATCGATATTTTTCTATGCACCGGAAGTATTTCCTAACCAGTGTCGATAAGTTTTCTAAATTTTCGATTGTACAACCCATTTGCTCTCGAACAATAGCCGACATAGAGCCTGCAATAACTCAATTAATAAATTTATGTCCGCACGTGAAAACCTTATATTGTGACAATGAACCTTCCATTAACTCCCAGTCGATTAGGTCACTTTTATTCAACCGATTCAATGTCCAAGTAGAAAATGCACCGCCCCTCCATAATACTTCAAACGGGAAGGTGGAAAGGTTTCACAGCACTTTAGTCGAAATAGCACGATGCCTGAAACTAAAAGGAGGTTTGGATGACACGGTCTTCAGGCAACCATTGAATATAATAAAAGAGTCCATTCAGTCACAAATAAAAGACCGATCGATGTTATCCATACCATGGCTCCTGAACTAGCAGATGAGATCAGTGACAAGATTCGTAAAGCACAAGAGGTACAACTAAAAAGAATGAATGAATCAAGACGCGATAGAACTTTTTAGGTCGGGGAAACAGTCTTAGTAAAACTTAACAAACGTCTCGGAAATAAACTTACCCCAAGGTATAAAGAGAAAAAGGTTGAAGCGGACATTGGGTCAAGCGTCCTCATAAGAGGTAGAGTAGTTCATAAAGATAATTTACGCTAGGATTCTTTTGTTCTTATTTATATGCTGTTTGGAATTAAGTAGTGGTACATTTTGTTGCAGTGACTATCGCAAAAGCTGACTATTCGGACACGGACTTCTTATTATATAGAAAACTAATTATAGTTTTAAAACATTAGATTAGGCACAAAAGGATCGTTAGCCCCTTTAGTACACATATACCTAAAGCTCGTGGTTAGAACTGTCCAGTTCAAAAATTTTGAATTCACGCAGAAAGAAATTTCTGATACAAATGCGAACCAAATCAATTTTTTTAATGCAAGTTAGATAAAACATTTAATCACAGTTGTTAGGAAAAATAACTCTTTAATCGAGATCAACAAAATTTATTAATGTTTATGAATTCTAATGGCAAAACAAATTTAACCAATGAGCGTTCTACATAGATCATCGTAAGGAACTAAATATTATTGTCACTTATCAATTTCATTATACTAGCTTGTCGTTTCCTACTTAGTAATTTACTCAACTAAGCATCAACGCATGGAAAAGCTCTTACCATAAGTCTTGCTGGCCATAACCATTGGGACAACCGTACAAACGAGCGCACTAAGACTATATTTTGGCGGTATCGAACGGTTCTACGAATTGACAGCTGTACCACAAAAAATTGCAAATTGACTGTATTTAACAGCTTTGCCATATGGAAAATATTTGGACCTGGCAATGGAATCTTAAATGACCATAACCCCAAGAAAAAGTCTGTGGACAGCCTTCGTTTTAAAAAGGGAGGAGTTAAGACATGCACCTAGTATTACAAAATACCCGAACCATGTTAAACCAGAGCCTATTGGAAAGTGTAGAGAGTTTGTAAACAAAAACTCGCTTTGCTACAAATGCTTAGGAGCACACAACATAGAAGGTTGCAAAAAGACCTGGACATGCGATCGGTGCCCTAAAGCACATCATAACTGGCTTCCCGACGATGGAGCCATGAATCAGGTCGTAACTAGCAATTGCCTTAAATACAATAAAGGGCACGATACGTTACTGGCCACAGCTCCTGTTCTAGTAAAAAACAAAATTGGAAATTATGAGCAGTTGAGAGCCCTTATTGATGGAGGCTCACAAAAAACTCTAATATCAGAGGAAGCAGTACAACTTCTGAAACTTCGGAGGACGAAAAGCAATATAGAAGTCCAGGGGATTTCAGAAGGCGTCCACGTTGTAAAAAGTAGTGTGCGACTGGAAATAAAACCAAGGCTTTCAAGTCGTTTTAAAGCGGCAACGCAAGCCTTAGTGCACCCAAAGCTGCGAAGAGCTCTACCAAGCAAACAAATAAATATTAACATTGCCAAGGACTGGGTTGCGAGCTAGCAGGATCGATCTTATAATAGGAGTTGACCTGCTGCCGTCGATCATGACGGGCAAGATTAAAAAGTCAAAAAGATCATGGGACAGAAAACCAACCATGGATGGATAATCTCTGGGAATATATCCAGAGAGTGTAATAACAAGGTGATCAGCGCAGCTACAACAATACGGTTGGACGATCTCGAGCGCTTCTGGGAATTGGAAAGCGATACCAATGAACGAGAAGTAGACCTAGAGTGTGAAGAACACTTCCAGAACACCACTACATGGGATAACGAAGTTCGGCTTGTGGTTTCCATACCATTTCGCAAAGAATGTGAACTCGGAGACTCTAGGAAACAAGCCATGGCTAGACTCCTTCAAATGGAGAAACGTTTCAAGAGGAGTCCGCAGATCTTCAGCGATTATAGTGGCTTTATGGAAGAGTACGTAAGACTGGGGCACATGGAACCGGTCAACACAAGTGGTAAAGGAAAATACTACTTGCCACATCAGGCAGTGATTAGACCGAACAGTCTAACTACCAAACTTAAGGTAGTGTTTGACGCCTCCGCAAAAACCTCCAATGGATTGAGCCTCAACGATGTGATGCTCGTCGGTCCTAGAATACAAAAGGACATTTTTGATATCTTGCTAAAATGGCGACAATGGCAATACGTGATAACAGCTGACATCGAGAAAATGTATCGCCAAATTAAAATAGCCAAAGAAGACCAAGAATATCAGTATATCCTCTGGAGAGATAATCCCAAAGCAGAAGTCAAAGAATTCAAGCTGACTACAGTAACATATGGAACTTCAGCAGCACCATTTTAGCCGTCAGATGTCTTCTAGAGTTGGCAAACCGATACTGCAAAGACAATTATAGATTGCTGACGACCCTAAGAGAAGACTTCTACATGGATGATCTTATTACTGGTGGGGACTCCATCGATGACTGCGTCAAAATACAAGTCGAACCGAAGCATTATGGAGAAGGCTAGCTTGCACCTGCGCAAATGGGTCTCCAAAGACGATCGAATCATCGCTGGAATTCAAGGTGGTGACTCGACTGAGATTATCATTCAGGAGGACGAGTCAATTAAGACTCTAGGCATACAATGGGACCCCAAAAGGGATGTCTTCTCCTTTATGGTCGATTGCCCAAAACTAACACGCATTACAAAACGTTTAGTTCTTTCGAAAATGGCAAGGATCTTCGACCCACTCGGATGGCTTAAACCAGTGACTCTGCAAGGGAAATGTTATATTCAGGAGCTATGGAAATTGCCGCTTGCATGGGACACTGAGTTGGACCCCAATCTTGTACGGATCTGGCAAGAATATGCTAGCGAGCTACCAAGTCTGGGAAATATAAGCATACCTCGTTGGTCTGGAAGCTCAGCTGCAGACGACATAGAAATTCATGGGTTTTGCGATGCCTCTGAAAAAGCATATGCAGCAGTGGTGTATGCAAAAATTGGAGCTAAGGTTACCTTGCTGGCTGCAAAGAGCAAGGTAAATCCAATAAAAAATAAAAAAACTATTCCCAAATTGGAACTTTGCGCCGCTCATCTCCTGAGCAAGCTACTCTGTAGAATACAAGACATAGTGGGATATCGGATCGAATCGCAAGCGTGGAGTGACTCTCAAATTACTCTGGCTTAGATTCAGAATAAACGCAGCGAAGACAAATTCATCAAAACCCGAGTTGACGATATAAATAAAAAACTGCCAAACGTAGAATGGAGTTATGTACAATCAGAGGAGAACCCAGCAGAAGTGGCTTCAAGGGGAATATCTCCAAAGCAATTGGCAGCATGTGACATCTGGTGGAAAGGACCACACTGGTTGGCAAAACTACCGAGTCAATGGATTCAGCCCGAGCTACCGGAACTCATTGCTGTTACAACAATAACAGAAGAGGAAAGCAGCCTTACTCCGTTATTATGGAAGTATTCTTCGGTAGACAAGCTTAATAGCGTAATGGCGTATGTATTACGCTTTATAGCTAAACTACGAGGAAGAGCACCTCAGTCAACCTACCTTTCCGTTGAAGAATTCAAGAAGGCCAAAACAGCCGTTGTCAAGTTACAGCAACAGCTAGATTTTGGTCGAGAAATTCTGTTGCTTCAAAAGAAAAGACCGCTTGAAGCAAGAAATAAACTGCAGGCGCTCAACCCCTTTTTGGACGGAGATGGCGTTCTAAGAGTAGGTGGTCGGCTTCAAAACTCATTGCTGCCTTACGACACAAAACATCCAGTTATACTTGGAAAATCACACTTCTCATGGCTTCTAATAAGCAAAGCGCATAAAGAAGCCCTACATGGCGGATTGAAGCTAATGCGGAGCCACGTTCAAGGAGAATTCTGGATTTTCGGACTGCGAAACCAATTAAAAAAAGTATCTTCAAGAATGTGTTACTTGCATAAGATACAAAAAAGATGTGGCAAATCAGCTTATGGGGAATTTGCCAGTGCATCGAGTAATAGGAGAACATCCATTCCAAAATACTGGTATCGACTACCCTGGACCCTTTCAAATCCGATGTTCGAACGGAAGAGGTCAAAAGACTTTCAAAGTATATATATGCCTCTTTGTTTGTAAGGCAACAAAGGCAATTCATTTCGAAACAGTCGGCGATCTTTCAACAGAACGATTTCTGGAAGCGTTACGGCGATTTTTCGCTAGACGCGGGAAAAGCGAACACCTGTACTCGGACAACGGCACTAACTTCGTAGGAGCAGCCAGAATATTGGACAAGTAGCTTGTATCCGCGCTTAGGAACAACAATCATCTAGCGCCAGTTCTCGTAAAGGAAGGCATCCACTGGCACTTTATCCCGCCGGCAAGCCCCCATATGGGAGGACAGAATAATAATAACAATGAAAAGAGGCAGCGGAGAAATAAGGCGAAAGTGACACCAAATAATGCGATCATGAGTCTTCTGCTGATTCTTCAAGTAGCGAGCACCACTGCAACACCTGCAACCAATGTAAGCAGGCTAAATCCAAAATTTAGAGGAGAAAACTACGATAATGATGGATAAAATTAAGAAAGTTGAAGTCGTATCGTCAAGTTGGCAGCTATTATTCTACTACGATATGCAAGCTTACTTTACTTTCCTTCAACAAGCCGATGATTTCCTGGACACAACTACCTCAATATGTGGAAAATTGGGAGGATTCACCGATTACTGCTCATCAGTTTGCAGTACCATGAAGGCCAAAGTATATAGCATACAGGACATAAATAAGATAATAACCCAATCATCAAAAAGGAAAAAAAGAAGGTTCATTATGTTCTTCGACATCGCCACAGCAGAGAGACTAAAGGAGAATAAGGAGAAAATTATCAAAAATGAGAAGCAACTGACTGAATATATTTATTTATTTAATTAGTTTATAGTCGGACTAAGGTCAGTCGACTGTTTAAAAGTAAAGAAAAAATACAATTAATAGTTATAATTAATAATTTTAAGTTAAAAGTAAAATCTTAACTGTAAGAAAAGAAAGAAAAAGAAATTAATTGAATTGAGTTTACATTGGGATAAAAAATGAAAGAGCCGATCCAACATTTGTTGCAGAGGATTGGGGAAAACCCAGAAAAACCCAATCAGATCAGGAGAGTTAGTGTTAGTAAGCAAAACCTAATCAAAATAGCGATTAGAATGTTCAAACATGCAGTTAGTTAAAAAGTACTACTGTTACTAGAAAGAAGATAAGTATATATTAAACTAGTTACTAGAAAGCTGGGTAAGGATTTGTACTTTTAAGCAAGATATAGAATTATTGTTGTTGTTAGCGATAATGTAATATAGTTTATTATAGTCCGAACATAGTACCCTGAAAGGCTCATGCAGGGCATAATTCGAGCTACAATTGGAAAGTTTTAGAGGAATATAATTACGGGTGATTCTACCAGGGACAGAGAAGTGTAGTCGACTAAGCAAGTCGTTACTATCTATGTCCCCTTGTATAAGGTTATAAATAAATACAACACCAAGCATAGTTCTACGATTGGCTAGGGAAGGCAGATTTAGTAACACAAGTCTACTAGGATAGGAAGGAAGTCTTGAATTTACGTCCCAGTTAAGGCCTCGCAAGGCAAAAATTAAAAAGTTTTTCTGTACGGATTCAATGCGATCCTTGTGAACTGTGTACTGAGGACTCCAGACACATGATCCGTACTCTAGAATTGGACGAACAAGCGAGGTGAAAAGAGTCTTAGTTAGGTAAGGATCGTCAAACTCCTTAGACCATCTCTTAATAAAGCCGAGCACACCCATAGCTTTATTAACCATTGATGATATATGTTCGCAAAACTTGAGTTTGCGGTCCAAACGGACACCTAGATCATCAACCAGGGAAATTCTTTCCAAGGTACAACCACAAAGAGAGTAAGATACGTACTTTGGACAGGCTCGTGAGAATGTCATCAGCTTGCATTTGGAGCTGTTCAGATTAAGGAGATTTGCACGACACCAAGAATAGAAACAATTTAAGTCAGATTGAAGGCGTAGATGACAGGAGTCGTCTCTAAATTGAAAACAGAGCTTGACATCATCAGCATACATGAGAGTACGGGAATTAAGTATGACCGTTGGAAGGTCATTGATGAAAAGTGTAAAAAGCAGGGGACCTAAATGGCTTCCCTGAGGAACACCAGATGTGGCATGAACGGGGTAAGAAAGATCCAATGCAACGAAGAAGTTTTGGTGAGAAACCGAGAAGATTCAGTTTATGTGCAAGAAGAGAATGGTTGACTGAGTCAAATGCCTTACTGAAATCAGTATATATGACATCGGTTTGAAGATTTTTCTGAAATCCTTTTACCACAAAGGATGTCAGCTCAAGCAAATTTGTCGTGGTAGAACGACGTTTTACGAATCCGTGTTGAAAAGGGGATATAACGGATCTGCTAAAATGTTGCAAGTGAGGAGTTATAACATTCTCGAAGAATTTAGGTATAGCCGATAATTTAGAGATACCTCTATAATTACTTGCATCAGACTTACTGCCCTTTTTGAATAAAGGTATAATAAATGATTCCTTCCATATGGAAGGAAAGGAGGCGGTGTCTAAGGACAGCGAAAATAATTTGGGCAATGGCTTACATAAGGAATTGGCACAATATCTAAGTACACAGGCGGGGATACCATCGGGACCTGGTGAAAAGACTGGTTTAACTAAGCTAAGATCCTTAAAAAGTGAACTTTCGTTCAGTAACGGTGTGAAGATGCCATTTGAACTGGGTACACTATATGGATAAGAATGAATGCTTGGCGTAGAAGAAGAATAAGTTGTTTGAAAAAACTTAGCAAACATATCGGCCATGGCCTGATCTGTGTCCGCCTCAGCGTTATCAAACGAAAGTTTAGAAGGAAAGACCGCTGACCTACGCTTCATGTTAACAAAACTATACAACTTTTTAGAATTCTGAAAAAACTGAAACCTACATCTGGTCAAATAGTTTTTATAACATTTCGCGTTAAGCACGGTAAAATTTGCCCGAGCAGATAGGTAGCGGGAGAAGACAAGCGGTGCATTTCTTTGCTTATATTTCTTGAATAAGCTACTCTTTAAGTTTTTTAAGCGAGACAGCTCTTTTGTAAACCAAGGGGGTTTGCTTGAGCATAACGGATAGGATAACGGAACACAGATATCAAGAGCAGAGTTTAGGGTGTTATAAAAGATATTAATTACAACTGACATATCAGTTGATGCATAAAAATCAGACCAATCACAATGTGAAATTAAAGAATTTAGAGTTTCAAAGTCTGCTTTCTTAAAGCAGCGCACGCGATTACACGGCCTTTTACTTTCATCCACAATACTAATACCGAAGTCGAAATTCACTTCGAAAAAAGGATGATAAGGATCTTCCGGTAGGGAAAGGGGTTGTACCCTGTCTACAATCACCTTGGAAGGATCAGAGGTGAAACATAAATCAAGCAATCTGCGACAAAGACATGTCAAGCAAACCGTCAAATAGGTCATGTTGCCGGGAAGGCAAAAGGAAGTTTCCTTCAGCACTAGATGTCCAATTACATTCTGGGATATTAAAGTCGCCCAGAACTATGAAGTGATCTCTGTCTGATAGCAGGTCAAATAGTCTTAATTGCAGACAAGTGTTGCAAGTAGACTGATAATTCCGATGACGACGGAATATAGGAGTAGGTTATATACATGAAAAAACCGGGAAAGTGTAGTTTTACACAAATAAGTTTAATGTTAAATTGAAACTCCGGTTGTAAAAGGTCCGACTCAATGTTGGAGTCTACTGCAATCAGTACTCCACCACCCCGTCGGTCAGGTCGATCAAGCCTGTATGTTGTATACCTATCTGGAAAGACTTCAGAGCTTAGAATCTCTGGTTTTAACCAGGTTTCGGTAAAAGCAATAATTTGGGAAGAAAAGGCAAGACTATTAAGATAAAGACTAGAGATTTTACTACAGAGACCTCTGACATTTTGATAGGATAGAATTAAAGAAGAAAGTTTTTTTGTAGGACCCCTAACATTTTCGGAGGCATGAAGAAATGAAAAGTTCAGTTTTTTGAAGACTTTGAATTTGTTGAGTTTTTTGGCGAAGTTACGGCCAGCGTGGGAAGATTAACGGCAGTACGGCTTTTTTGTTTAGGAGTAAACTCCTTAACAATAAGGTCAGGCGGCCAAAAGGAAGTAGCGCAAACGTCTTTAAACTGTTCTGCTGGGAGACTAATTTTGAAAGAAGAAATGTCGCGCTTAAATTTGAAATTGAATTTTTCAACTGTAATGTTAATTAAAGGCAGCTTTGCTAGGATGTACGATTGTACATCTTCTATGGAAGTGTCCGGCGCCAAACGAGAGATAAACACCAATTTTTTGGGTTTAATCGCAATCAGAGGTTTTATACTCTGTGCCTTAGTAGCAGGCATTATTGCGGGAACATTTCCCTTTATGTTGTTGTCGTTGCTCGTAATGGGAGTAGGCACAAGAGGAGGAGCAAGAGGTTTGGGTGCGGTAACTTTGCTGCTAGTTTTTTTTTTTGTGCAGTTAGAAGAGCAAGACGGTATAGGGGAGAGTAGGCTTAGAAGATCGGGAGAAGAAGCCTGAGAGGAAGGTAGGTTGGTGAGCTTTAAATTCGTAGAGACCGAATCTAAAGGAACACTTAAAGGAGCCGGTGGTTTGCTAGGAACCGTAAAGGCGTTAAATTTGGCCTCCATCTCCAAAAATTCAGATTGGAGATTAGAGAAAGCTGTGCGTATCTTATAAAACCCAAGTTTGGTTTTCTTATGGATTTTCCGTAAATCAGATTCAGCCACACGATACGTTTCACACGACCATCTGAGACCAGTATTGGCATGGACGGCGTCCCTAACCCGCACAGTTAGGTCACAGCATTTTAAGTGACAAAAATTATCACAGAGCCAGCAACCAATGTAATCCGCCTTAGGATCAGAAGAACATAAGCAAATTGCTGCTGAGCACGAAACCATGATTGTGAAAATTAATATGCCTTTAAAATGTAGGAGACAACGAAGAGCAAAAAGAAAACAGATTAAGTGAAATAAATTTCTTGAGAGAGCAAGAAACAGTTAGAGCGCCGAAAACAGGCAAGCAAGCAAGTACGACAATAAAACAACAAAACTAGCGAGCCCAACGAAGTAAACAAAACAACAACAGCTGTGACGTTTACAACAACAGCACTACACAACTTACTCAGAGAGAAATATAATTTCGTTACCGGGAGAGCGGGAGAGCGTGGGAATGTTAATCAAAACAGAAACAAAAACTTGAAGCCAAAGACGCGCAAGTGCAAAATTAGGAATATTAGTTTACGAATTGACTAATAAAAGTATTAGTTTGTTACTTCTACGGTTGTACTTACAAGGTTAGCACTAATAAAATACCGCACTAATAATTACACCACATAGGCAAATAAAATCGCAAGAATTATAAAAACACAGGGAGCAAAGGCTAAACACGTCTGACCACCAAGATAGCTACGCTATTTATATGGACAGCCAGGCCACCATTATTAATGCAACTTCCGATCTAGTGCGAATAACCACAGAGGAAGTGAACAAAATCTTCGAACGCGTTACAAGCGAAATGAACAAAATACAAAACACGATAAGGATCATTTTTATGTGTACTCCGAAGCGACTAAGTTCTTCATGCTGCTAAAACAAGTGAGGAACTGGGTTGACGACGCGGAAAAACTACAATCCGCAGCCATCGCCCTTGTAACGGACGTTAACCTTGGAAAGGTACATCCCGCCCTGATTGACCCAAAAAGATGGTAGCCGAACTGGATAAAATTCAAGATAAATTAAAGAGGGATCAGCTCTTACCCGGCGGAAGGTCCCCTTGCAGGTTACAATTAGCATACAAACTAATGAAAGCTCAGGCAATATTTAATGACAACGTACTTCTGGTCGATGTACGGCTACCCATTTACGTCAATCAACATGCGAGTCTATTCAAGGTAGTCCCAATACCACTACAAATTAAGGACAGGAAGTGGATTCCGAAGATTAAAACAGAATCCCTTATCTACAGCACCGAACTTAATGCATATCATCCCATGACTGAGAGAGAAGTTAATCGATGTCAACAGGAAAACGAGGATACCTGGTTATGCGAAGGAAGCTGGACCTGGAAGGATGCAGACGATCATAGCTGTGAGATATCGCCGATCAAACCGAACAATAAACAGTCCTGCGAAATGGATGAGTTTACCGCGGACCTGGAAGAAACCGCTGGCTGATTAAAACTTTTAAAAACATATCAGCCCATATGGCATGCGGAGACAACCATGAAGTAGTCAAATTGCCAAGCCTAGGAATAATAATCCTGCCGGATGTACTGCTCGGATAGCTGACATCACAATTATCTCTCCAGAGATAATAACTTCGACTGACAGTGTAACCTTCTCACCCCACATTCTAAAGGTGCTAGGTGATGGCGAAACTTGAGTACCAACACCCATTCACCACGTCGTGGTAAATAATTCAATTGAATTGTACAACGTACGAAAGAGCCTGAAAAAGCTGGAAGGCAAGAGGATACGCATCGAGGATCTGGTTTTCCATACCGTGAACGGACACATATCGCTTGGCCTGGTGACTATCTTGATAGCTGGAATTTAGGTATATTACAAGAGAAAAAGGGACCAGAGACGAGAACTAATGGCTGTCGTATTTCCTGGCCCCCCGCAGAATGTTCAGGCACCAGCATGAACATGTGTTAATATTGCACTGAACTGCACGGCACTGTACCGCTGTCCATTGCTAGTGCTAGCAGGTACAGGATGTTGCCCCATGCAGCGATCCCTTATCTACGTTTTACGACAGGGACTAAACATTTTACGACTTCACGTACACAGATGTTTACAATAAAAGAGAAGGGATTTCAACTATCCTGTATTTGTGTTAAATAATAATTATCCCACGCTGCGTCTTTCAAGTGTAGCATATATAAATAGAGATAAATAAAATAACCACCACCGCGGTTTCTTACAACGCCGCATTTCGATTTTAAGATTAGTTGAAATAAACTCGTACAAGTGTTTAGAAGTGTCTTTTCTTAACAATCAGTTTCCATAAACTTGATAAAGTGTGAGGAAGTGCGTATATTTCTTTACAATGAGTTTACCAATGAAATAAGTGAACAAATACCAGATTTTTAGGCCATGGATTTTAAAAAAATTCATGGACTGTTTATCGGAACGGAATTGTGCGTAACAGGCAGAAGTAGGCATCTTCGATCCCATAAACTATATATATTCTGAATCAGTATCAGTAGCCGAGTCGATTGAGCCATGTCTGTCTGTCCGTCTGTCCGTCTGACCGTCTGTCCGTCGTTCCGTCTGTCTGTCTGTATGAACACCTGGATCTCAGAAAGTATAAGAGCTAGAGTCATCAAATTTTGCGACAACATACGTATATATTGCAGTGTCTCAAAGTTTTTTTTAAAATTTGGACACGCCCCTTCCCGCCTCCGTAAATCAGTAATAACTATTTAAAAACTACAATATTAGCTCAACAAACAAAGTTGTATATCTTACATGACAAATACTTTGCAACGGGCGTTATGTGAAAATTTCATTTAAATCGGACTATTAATAAGTGAGATATGATACGAATTAAACTCACTTTGAACATACATTTATACTTAAGCAGACATAATTTACGCAAGCATACCGAAGTTCAAATCTAGACACACATCATTTTAAACTTTTTATTTGCATTGTATGGTAACAAAATTGGTTGACAATGCAGCTTTGCCGACAGGCCAAGGAGTGAGGCAATGGCCGAGTGGTTAGAGTGGCGGACGGCTGTGAGAGAGTGCGTGTGATCAAATATTTTAAACTAAAAAATACTAACGCTACAGTCAGGTGCTGACTGTATAAGGCCATGGATTATCATATTATACCGTAATAAAAATTTTAACGGTATGGAATCGCCGCCCGAATATTATTAGAATAAAATAAATAGAAAAAATAAAATAAAATAATAAATAATTAATAAATAAAAATTCGCACCCGCCTCAACCGGGAGTTGAACACACGCACTCTCTCACAGCCGTCCGCCTCTCTAACCACTCGGCCATTGCCTCACTCCTTGGCTTATCGGCAAAGCTGCATTGTCAACCAATTTTGTTACCATACAATGCAAATAAAAAGTTTAAAATGATGTGTGTCTAGATTTGAACTTCGGTATGCTTGCGTAAATTAGGTCTGCTTAAGTATAAATGTATGTTCAAAGTGAGTTTAATTCGTATCATATCTCACTTATTAATAGTGCGATTTAAATGAAATTTTCACATAACGCCCGTGGCAAAGTATTTGTCATGTAAGATATACAACTTTGGTTGTTGAGCTAATATTGTAGTTTTTAAATAGTTATTACTGATTTACGGAGGCGGGAAGGGGCGTGTCCAAATTTTAAAAAAAGTTTGAGACACTGCAATATATACGTATGTTGTCGCAAAATTTGATGACTCTAGCTCTTATACTTTCTGAGATCCAGGTGTTCATACAGACAGACAGACGGACAGACGGACAGACAGACATGGCTCAATCGACTCGGCTACTGATACTGATTCAGAATATATATAGTTTATGGGGTCGGAGAAGCCTCCTTCTGCCTGTTACGCACAATTCCGTTCCGATAAACAGTCCATGAATTTTTTAAAATCCATGGCCTAAAAAATAGAAAACACTCTACGCGTATTTTGGAGAAGAAAGTTCTACAAAAGGTAATAAGAAACAAGCAAACGTGGAAAGAAGAAGAAAGGGTTATACTCAAAGCAACAACTTTTATGCTTTACAAGGCCTGTTCTTTTATGAGAGATGATCTACATTTAAATCTTCCCTCAAAAGCTTCATTGGTAAAATGGGCTCCAATAAAAAAATTTGACAGCGGGACACAATGATGGTGTTCTTAAAATTTTAAAAGAAATATTTTCAAAAATGAAGGCTAAGATTAAAGATGCCGTTTTAATATTTGATGAAATATCAATAAGAAAAGGACAGCAATATAGCTCCACCATGCAGAAGTGGAGGGCTTTGCAGACAATGGCTGTGAAAAAAAATTAGTGGAATTATGCAAACAGATTTGCGTTTTTAGGGTTTGTGGGCTACGTACGATGTATAAAAACTCGTATTAAGCTATGTATGTTGCATCACTCAAATTATTAGAGCCGCTCGGAACTGTGGACTAAATGTTAGAAATCCATTGATTGCGATCAGGGTCCAAATAATATAGCAGTGTTTGCGAAAAATGAAGTGAATTTGGAAACAACATACGAGGGCTACCGTATATATTTCTGGCCTAGGCAACACTAAGTGTTGCCAGGTGCAATCTGACATTTCCATTGGAAAGTTTGAAATTTTTTAGCATAACATCACGTTTGTCACGTTTTGTCATTTAATCTGAATTGTTTTATTTAATTTAATTAAAAAATTCTTCTCGGCCCAAAAATGGAATTAACTAGTGAACATTTTCGTGCGATCATTTTTCACAACTTTCGACGTGGATTATGACGACCTTCAAAAACCATGTTTTGGAGGTCTCTCAATCGGAGTGGAAAAAGTGCTTCGAAAATTGGTTTGAGCGCATGCAAAAGTGTATAAATCTTGATGGAGAATATCTTGAAAAACAATAAAACCATTTTCGTTGATAAATATTCGTATTTTCATTATTAGGCCAGAAATATATATAGCAGCCCTCGTATTATATTGTAGATAATCAAAAAATATTTTCAATTGATGATGTTCCACACTTAATAAAATCAATTAGAAATACCTTAATGAATGAATAATTGATACACCAGATGGAAAGTAACATGAAAAATAATTATATGAAATTGACACCAACAATACTTTAGCTAGATTATGCTCAAGAAAGCAATTGATTTGAGAAAATAAAGCTTAAATATGCATATCAGGTATTTAGCAACGCAGTGTTGTCTGCAATAAAAAGCCTAATTAAAAATAGGACATATAAAAATGAAGAAGATATTGTGTTTTCTACGCCCAAGTTAATAGTAAAGTTTAATAAGTTGTTTGATTGCTTGAACAGGAATAACTTATATGAGAGCAACCCATTTATGTCGGAACTAAAACAAAAAAGTGAAATTGAAATTTATATGAACAATTTAGTGAAGTGTCTGCCTGAATTCAACAAAGTTTATTGTACTGATGCTTTATTTCATACAATAAATTCCATGATTACCAGTTTTTAATATTATCTTGACTGAATCAAGATGCTCTGGAGCACCTATTCTATTTAATAAGCAGCAGGGGTGGGACAAACAATAATCAAAAGCTCTTCTAATTTAATGCAATTATTTCCAAGAGGCTGTCAATTAAGATCTTCACTTCAACGAAGAGCACTGGAAATTGGGAAAGCAAGAACTGGCCAACGTTGCAAATGACCCAGTGCAGGAGTATTGCGATAATATTGAATTCGATATGCAGACATGGACGAAATCCAAGCTGATGAAGGTTGATACTTCACAGGGTATGTGCTATTCAAATCACAAATTAAATTTTATTGTTATCAATTTAATTGTGTTCAAGAGTCGGAGTTATTTTTGTTAAAAAAAATTGGTAGAGGTTCAAACAATAAGTAACAATTTTAAACTTAAAGTTTAATGAAACTGCACTACAGGATTTTTCACAAATATTTTCAGAACTATCCATATGTAAGAAAAAGAAAGAAAACCATCATAAAGAAGTGCATTGCGCAAGCTGAATGCGTAGATGAGTACTCAGATTTGTACTATTGAGTTAAAACCAGTAAGAGAAGCAACAGTCGCGCGGCACTCGGTAGTGGGATACCCTTTGACCTATGTTTCGGTGTAGTTTAATTTGTTCAATTCGTACACATATTCATATGAACATAATTTCAAATTATTCTCGACAGATGGCCTCCCTTGTTAGCTGACACAAGCACTTGATTTTATGCTCATGCTTTCTTAAATAACTTCTGTGTTTATAGTGTGATCTGATCAAAATTTCTAGAATAAAAAGTTATTACTATTAGTTTATGTTGAAGACAGAAAGTAAATATATTTTATACGACGCTTACAAATCGAGTTTAAAAACTAAATAAGTGATTTACGGGGGCGGTGGGTATAAAATTATTGTTCGATCGGATACAAATTTAGAGGAAAAAAAAATAAATTTTATAGACAGGTCAGTCAGAAAGTTTTATCTCTTATACGGCGCTTACAAATCGACTTCGCAAATTAAAAAATTAATATGCGGAGGCGGTGGGCGTGGCACCCACCATTTGAAATATACTGGATCCGTCGGATACAAAAATAGAAAAAGAAAAATAGAAACGGCGCTTACAAATCGCCCAAAACTTTGATAAATATAGCTCAGTAAAATAAATTTAACCGAAATCGGTGACGGCGGCTAACCTTTACCGAGGTTCTTTTTCGTAAGCTAACTAAACGATCATTAAATACATTATCTCATTTTAAATGCAAAAATATGGATGACTTTACTTTTCGAAATCTGGTCACACTGGTCTTTCAGCTAAAAGTTTGTATGGGAAATCCGGACTTATCGGATCCTATATCTCTTAAACTAAGCCGAAAACGCAACATTTTTACTTAATATTTTCATTTTATCTCGTCGTCTTATAAGAATCAATCCTGCAGTCTTCCCCGTCACTCTAGTTGAGAAGAAAATGGGGTGTCTCGAGAAAGCGCCAGACGAAAAGACGCGGAAGAATGAAAATAAAGAAAATATAAGTTTTACATTTTAAAGGATTCCTTAATATCATTCTTAGTTATTGTCCGATGATGAAGCTGTAATGAAGCTTTCGAATAGTGTGTGTTGATTTACAAAGATGGAAAAGGGGCGTAGCATAATTTTGAAAACCTCTTTAATCGCTTGCATTTTATACGACCGTTGTTACAAAACTTGGTGACTCCACTTCTTTTAATTTCTCTGAGAATTAGACGTTTCACGACACGACTATTGATGCTGATTCAGAATATGTATAGTTTATAGGCTGACAGATGCTTCCTTTTTATATCCTTCGACCACTGAAATCGTCAGAAAATGGTTTACTTACTACGTTCAAATATATGTATCAGCCAAAGGGAGGCATATATATTCTGCTCGGGACCAATAGCCGAGTCAATTGTGCCTGTGTCTGTGAATCTGTCTCAGATCTCAGCTATTACACCAATTTTTACATGAAGATTCCTGAAAACTATGCGCAGATCATTTAAAATGTCGGGTGCCACGCCCACCGCCCTCGTAAATCAAAAATTTTATTTTTTTAGAACATACTTGGCTGATTATATGTATATGGTATATATGGTATATATATCTACCTTTCCTCCAAATTTCATTCCGATCGGACAATAAACACATTCAAGTGCGCATGTCCAGCATGTCTGCAGTGTCTGCAGATGTTTGTAAGACTGAAAAATAATAGGCGGCAGAAGACTGTGTCTTTGGTATTGTTAGTGTATTTGTAATGGTTTTCCAAAACTTGGCGAATGGTATCTTACTGTTGGGCGTGCCCGACTCTAGCGTTATGGTTATGTCCTTGCGGCATTGTAATAGAGTTCCTGCACATGAGAGTGAGAAAGCAATATGCGACAAATTACTTTGTTGTAGAAAACGGTTTTTGTTTCTATCGGGCGTGCTCGATTGTTGCATTCATTAATTATTTGAAAATGGTTGTGATTTTTCAAATCATATTTCCGAAAATGGCTTGTAATTCATTATTATTATCCACAACTCCTATTTGCTACAGATATTAATTTAAGTTCGTGGTCACTTTATTTCAAAGGAAAATTAAATTTTCTATATTATTAGGGTTACTTCAGATAGAACAAAGCAAATCCAGCACGTTATTTAACTACCCTGGCATCGAAGCACAAAAAGAATTCGGAAGCAGCAAAAACTTGTACACATATTGAAGCGTCTAAGAAAATTTAAGTTAACGAAAGGTTTGTAGCTGTTGTAATATGAACGTAGATATTTTTTTTGTCTAAGCCCAGAAAAAGTTGTGTGGCGAGAGTTCGAATTCGAATGATTCCACACCTCTAGCATGGCACGTGACTTGATTACAATCTCAACCCGTTTGCCTTACCACACATCGGTAAGTTTTTTTCCTGCTCTCGTTAGATGTCGAAGAAAATCTGCAGCTGACACTGCACTATGGGTAAAAGTCGGAAAATTTTGACAATTATTAAATGTTTATTGTTATTAATATTGGAATGCAGTTTAAATTTTGTGATTCCAAAAAAACAAGAAAGTAATTTTAAAAGATTACTGTTTTGCGTACTTTTAAAGACTGTTCGTTGTGTGGTGCTTGCGACGCCTTGATTGAGCAAACAAATTTAAGCAACTTGCAGCATAAATATTTTCTTAACAATATGAGTATTTTTAGCTAACTCGAGGTCATTATTTCGGTTAAAATTCGCATTGAGCTTAACATAGAACCCAAAAAATACTGCCAAAACAACAACAGTAGTACTGGTTGCAAAAATTGCATATTGCTGGTGTGAAAAAGGCAGCGCTGCTTGAGGGCAACCACAAACGTGAACCCGACGCAGTTAAGAGTTATATTTCGCACCTAATAGAGAATATAATATAACTGCCGATCAAATTATTTAAATTTCTAAGACATTAGTTGTTTATGTCAATAAGTTTTCATACAAAAACCTTCATTTAGTCCGATTGTTCCTATGGCAGCTATATGTTATAGTGATTCGATTTTCATAAAATTTTTTATACATATATTTATACAGGTGTGGTAAATTTGGTTGAAATATTATGAAAAATAACAAAAATTGGCTGATATAGTATGACAACTATACGATTTACTTTAATCCAAATAACACAAGCCAAAAAAATAAAGTCTATCTATAAAATTGAAATTTATGCCGAAATTTTGGAGTTTTTACCCATAGTGCACTGGTCAGCACCGTACCAAGCAATTAAGTTATCTCATTTCTAGTTGAGATTTCGTGTGTTCTGGCCTTCTTCGTTTTATTAGCTGACAACTGTCAATTTGTGGTAAGGCCAATGCGGCAGTTTTTCAATGAGTACCACACATCCTTTCTCCTCCGAATAAGAATTTTTTAATTAGTCGAACGATTTTTAGTGGTTAAGTGTATCATGGATTCTCCAAGAAAGCTACAGTATTGGATACTTGATTTGGAATGTAAAATGTATGAATATACAATTTTCGCATAAATAACTGTGTGTACAATGTACATATATTATTGTTTGCTGATGGTCAGAGCAAGTTACACAACCCAACAATGCAATGTAACTTTTAACTAAAGTAAAAAAAAATTAAGTAACGGCTTATCTGAATAAAACAGTTTGACAACTAACGAATACATTTTTCAATTCAAAGCAAAAAAAAGACAATTCGTTGCCAATCTGTGAGATAGGTGTCCTTCCTCAATGCATTTCGATAATAATAATATACAAACGCTACAGTCAGGCGCTGACTGTATAAGGCCATGGATTATCTTAGTATACCGTAAAAAATTTTGTAAATAACAGAATAGAATCGGCGCTCGTATTTTCCACCGATTATCAAAAATAATCAGTACGCAGGGATCACCAAGGGGAGGCTGAGTGGACTATGTCCCGGACTGTAAGGCCAACGATGTTGAGCGTGTTCGGGGTCTGATTGCTGCCGCGATCGACATGTGAAAATATTTTGTTATACCCTTCGACCATTGAAAATGGTCAAAAAAGGGTATACTAACTTTGTGCAAATGTATGTAACAGGCAGAACGAGGCGTCGGAGACCCCATAAAGTATATATATTCTTGCTCAGGATTACAAGCCGAGTCGATTGAGCCATGTCTGTCTGTCTGTCTGTGTGAACGCACAGATCTCAGCTATTATAAAAGCTAGAGTTACCAAATTTGGCAGAAAGACTCCTGTGTACTATAAGCTGATCAAGGATTAGGCCAAGGATTTAAAAAGAAAAACAGGCGGAAAGAGTGACGGCATTGAAGAACGCATTGTTTACTTTTGGCTCGCGTCTTTTTAAAACGTGCTAAATAAAATAAAAATAGTTATATAAAGTTAACTATAATTTTACTTATAATTTTTATTATTTATAAATATTATAATTGTATTCTCTTTCATATTGCATAATAAATATGAAAACAAAATAATGAAAAAATATTTCTTTTAATGAAATTTAATTAAATAATTTAACTTCAGTTTAACCACTCGGCCATTGCCTCACTCCTTGGCCCTTCGGCAAAGCTACATTGTGAACCATTTCTGTTACCATTACAATGCAAATACAATGCCTCTATGCTTTTCAAAGCATAAATCGCTGTTTGTGTTTGTAGAAATGAAGATGTCCTACAATGCTGGTGCCAAAGGGTTATTTCTGATTTGAGCTCTGTATCATTGCAGCTTATTAAATCTGCTTTGTATACTATTGCAGCATTCACTATTTCCTCAACTTTTGTGTGTAGCTTTGGAATCAGTCCATTTTAAGTGGATGAACCCGAGAAAATCCTCTCGCACGACAAAATCCACTTCATCAACATAGCGCAGACATAGCGTAATTTGAATTATGTGACGTGACTTGCGTCCATTGTTGCATCACAAATGATGGAAAAATATTTCGATCTCTTAACTTTTTCGACAATCTTGCAGCGAATGACTTGGCCGAGAATATCGATAATTTCATTCTGTACTGTTTTGCTAATCAGAATACAATTTCGCGGTGCCGTTTCCAAATGATGCTTTAAATTTTGGTCTCCAGAACTCAATCGGTATGCTATTAGTGACCGAAAAATACCTTCTTTGCCAGAAGAGGCATCTTCTCTTTTTTTTCTTGGCTTATGGGGGCTACAGCCCCCATAGGGGGTCATTTGGGTCTAGGCCAAGTTTAAAAAAACGTTGAACTTTATAAAAAATCGCCAATACAAACCAATCTCCGGTATGTTAGCCATGCCGATATCATTCGAATAACTGCATTTGACTTACCATATAGGCGTATAATGCCATCCGTCTCTCCGCGCGGGTTCTTCGCCACGCACTTATAGATACCATCATCACCACTGCCCACGTTGCTGATCGTCAGCTTCATGTGAGTCTTGTAAGCGGGTACACCAACACTGGATTCAACCCTGCATTGGGGAAACATATATACCATATATTCATATGCATACCTCTGATTAGCTTGGGTTCGAAACTTACTTGTACTTGTGTGAGTCGTGAATAATTGGTCCCTCGCCGCGTGTCCAGTAGTTTAGCGAAGTCGGATGCGCCTCCGTAAAACACTCGATGGTCACATTGAAACCTTCAGGAGCGCCGACCAACTGATGAGGTATGAGTAACATAGGTGGAACTGTGGGTTATTTGCCAAAAAAAAGTATAATGTAATATATGAATTTGAAAAAAATCAACAATCAAATAAATTCAGTCAAGCGTGCTGGCATATCCTAACTTTAACAAACCGTTGCCAACACACTAGCAGTTTCGTACACCCAATTCTAAACAAAGATTGCTGACACATATTTTCACATGTAAACACTCATCAGGGAACTGTGGAACGCTACTTCTTGTGAATAAAAGTTAACATCATGTAAAAAATGAAAATCATTTCATCAAAACCTGACGACTACACCATATTTATTGCTGGTATACGAGATTGTTCGGCAGATTGCCGAAATGAGATTTTTCTGGTTATGAAAACCAGTATTCTTTATCCTAAACTTATCCGTACCAAATAAAATGAGAGCAACAGTCGAGCACACTTGACACTAGAATTCCCCTATGTTCCGGTGTAATATATTTAGTTAAATTCATACACATACAAGATTTCAATTTATACCTGCTAGGTGGGTCCCCCTCCCTTGTTAATTGACACCAGCACTTGAAATAGACTTGATCAGCGTACAGTATACAGGAACTTTCATGCCTAATTTGTGTATCTCTAGCTTTTATAATAGCTGAGTGTTCTCACAGACATCCGGACAGACATGGCTTAATCGACTAGTGAGGTCTCCCACCCCTCCTTATGCCTGTTACATAAAAGAACATTAAATAACACGTAAACAATATTTTATATTCTGTACCAAAAAATTAGATTTTCTTCCAAGTTTTTGTTTATTTTTCCTAGTATTTTTTCCTTGTAATGAAGAACAAGCCGCGTCGAAATATTCGAAAAAAATTACACTCCCTGCCTCATTCCTTTCTAAATTATCAACCACGTTTGATTTCTACTTCATTGTACATAATGGTTACAGCATCACGGTTTTTAGCCGGATCGGCTATAGAATTTAGCCGTAAATCGATATTTATCACCAACCAAATAATTTCGGATAATTCTGTTTCGATCGGCTAATAAACATAGAAGAGATTAAAGAAATTAACTGAGGTGCCGCAAAGTATGCAGCACAAATTATGCTGCACATAGAAGTTATTTACGAATGAATGTAGGTTGCGTGTTAATTACTATTAAGTACAATCGCAAGCCGAGTCCTCTCAGTCCGCCTGGTTGAATACAGAGATCTTAACTACCATAATTTGGAAATTTTGTGTGTGTTTTCAATGATTCAAAATTGGTCTAACGAGTGCACTTATTTGAAGCTGTCGTCTCTTGTTGGATTAAGTATTGCTTATAGCAGGGCCGGCTGTTCCATGTCCTAGAGGAAATTTTAGCAGGAAAGTGTGCGGGGCATTTCTGGTTAAGAGACAAAAAGCGACTATCAAATTCATTTATTATATACGTTTTGGGCTCTGGCTAATTAGCTTATGTGAAAAAGGGCAGTGAAGCTCTGTTTCGACTCTCTCTAAATGTACACTCACCTCACTTAACCCGTTGACAAGTTAATTAAATTGCGCATTTTTTCACACTTAAATCCGGCGGCACTTAATGGTCTTTTGATTACGGATATGGTAAAAGGAACACCAAATGCTACAAAAGTAATGGTAAGCTTACTCACAGACTTGACAAAGCTTTTCATAAACATTACAATAATTTGTGTCCAAGCTGATTAAAATTTTAATTGGTAAGGAGCAAGAAAGATTTCGAGGAAGAGAAATGGGGAAGAAAACAAAGAGATGCTGTGGGAGTCGCACAAGAGAAGCACGTAACCGTGAAAACCCTTCAAGTTTTTTTGCCGCAGCTTAATTCTCAGTTCATTTAGGGAATAAATCAACAAAAGGTAGATGCCACGCGGAATGACAGACCACAGAGGCCGCCATTGTGCGCAGTCAGCACTTTTTGTACTCACTCTAATGATGATAACATCATCAGCCTTGGGATCAGGATCAGGCTTACACAGAAACGTTCATTAGTGTTTGCCGAGTAAAAAGCAAATATCTGCGAGGCCTATTTAATATTTTAATTAAAAAGGCTCGCCATACTGCGTTTGAAGAAAGCAACTTGTAGAGGTTCTTTTTTCTCCGACTTTCGACAAGGCATTGGACACAAACGCCCAACAGATGCGCCCACAGCATTAACAGGCAGCGAGAAACCAAGCGAACTGCTGAATAATGATATTCATAAGATTTTTCAGGAGCTGTACTTGTGAAAGAAAAATAGTTTCTCTCCCACTTTTTTCTTGTGAAACTTTATGTGTACGCAAAGCAAAGGCGCAACCTTGCATACTTCTGACTTGTCTTGGCTTTCAATTTAAATGAAAATCAGTTGCATAAGAAATTATTCTTAAGTTGTGGCCCGACTTACATTTCCATAAATCAAAGCTACGACCTCAACCATAGCCAGAAACCGCAAAGCCAATGTCAGAAGAATATTGTCGAAATGACTTCAATGCATGTATAAATTGAACTCGAAATTTTGTTGGTCAGAAGAAGGGAGGGATAAACTTAAAAAAAGTTACTGCAATGAATTAAAAAGAGTGTTTGTTTCTAGAGAAATAAAAATGTTGTTATACATGTTGAATTTGGTTAAGAATAAGATATCTAAATTTTGAATTAACTCTGTAGAATTTGTGATTAGGTAAAAAGGTTAAATAAAAACTGGTTTCCAAAGTTAAAATTGAGTTCGCCCACATCAAAGATACCCTTCGAAAACCATAAAAAACAAGTTTCTACTTTTTAGGCCATGGATTTTAAAAATTATTTGGAAGAATGGATTATTTGTCGCAACGGAAATGTGCGTATAAGGAGGCATCTCCGACCCCATAAACTATATATTTTCTGAATCAATATCATCACGCGAGTCGATTGAGCCATGTCTGTCTGTCAGTATGAACACCTAGATCTCAGAAACTATAAGAGTTAAAGCAATCAAATTTGGTGACATCATACTTGTATATCCGGGTGTCTCAAAGTTTTTTTTTTAATTTGGACACTCCCCTCCTTCCCGCCTCTGTAAATTAGTAAAAGCTATTTAAAAGCTACAATATTAACTCAACAACTAAAATTGTATATCTTACATGACAAATACCTTGCCACGGGGGTTATGTGAAAATTTCTTTTGAATCGGACTATAAATAAGTGAGATATTATACGAATTAAACTAATTTTGAACGTATATACTTAAAAGGGCCTAATTGACGTAAGCATACCGAAGTTCAAATCTAGCATCATACACGCAGCATTTCAATACAATTTTTATTTGCATTGTATGGTAACAGAATTGGTTCACAATGCAGCTTTGCCGATGGGCCGAGTGAGGCAATGGCTGAGTGGTTAGAGTGGCGGATGACAATTTTAAAAGACTTTTAGAGCGAGTGTGTGTGTGTTCAATTCTCAGTCTCAGTTCTCTCAGTTCAGGGTGAAAAATTTCATTTCGTTAATTTATTATTTTGTTTGTTTATTTATTTTATTCTAATAAACTAAAAGAAAAGTTACAGACAAGCGGGATGTGATATAGCCGCCACATAGAAATTAAATTATTTTATAAAATATAAAAAAATTGTTTTCCATTACTTTGTTTTCATATTTATTATGCAATATGAAAGACATTAAAAATATAATAGTTATAAATAATATAAATTATTTACATATAAAGTTTACTATTTTTATTTTATTTAGCACGTTTTAAAAAGACGCGAGCCAAAAGTAAACAATGCGTTATTCAATGCCGTCACTCTTTCTGTATTTTGCCTGTTATGACTTTGCAAGTTCAGTATGATTCTTATTGGATGAAGTTATTTTTATTTTATTATGTTATTTTGCTCAATATTTTGCAATAGAATGCTACAACATAACAGCGACCATAAGCCATTGTAATGTTAGCCCGTGTGTTTACATATTATTAATTATTAATTATTATTTTATAAATTTGGAATTTTTCCTTTCCTTTTTTATTACATATACTCAGAAGTAAATGTTTATAAACAATTATTTGTACAAATATACATAGATATGACATAAAGCATATGCACATGCCGATGAGATATTAGACCACTAAGCAATGAACATTGTTTGCTTAGTGATTAGACAGAGCGAGAAGACGCACTATGCATTCTTAGCTCGTGGCAAAAAATCAAGAAGAAGCACATGTAATTAAATTTGGTACGCGCTAGAAATGCATACATATACCTATTGCCCTCTCGCTCAGTCTAATGTTTACGACACTTGACTATTCGCTTCTGCATTGTCCATGCGTTCTTCTTCTTCTGTTCGTTAATTCAAATTGCGTGTGTCGTCGAACACTGTATAAAATTTATCTTCGCCAAATTTTTATACCCTTCGACCATTGAAAATGGTCAAAAAAAGGGTATACTAACTTTGTGCAAATGTATGTAACAGGCAGAAGGAGGCGTGGCAGACCCCATAAAGTATATATATTTTTGCTCAGGATCACAAGCCGAGTCGATTGAGCCATGTCTGTCTGTCTGTGTGAACGCACAGATCTCAGCTATTATAAAAGCTAGAGTTACCAAATTTGGCAGAAAGACTAATGTGTACTATAATCTGATCAAGTTTATTTCAAATGTTATGTGCCACGCCCACCGCCCCCGCAAATCAATAATTTAATTTTTGAACTTAATTTGTAACCGCTGTATAAAAGATACAACTTTCTGACTTTAACATATACTAAGCCCTTTCAAATGTCTACGTATTCTCGAAATTGCAATCCGATCGGACAATAAACACAGTAGTTATTTAAGAAAGTATGTGCATAAAACCAAGTCCTTGTATCAGCTAACAAGGGAGGCGGGCGAGCGCAATGCGCAGTGCGCTAGTGGATATGTATATGTGTACATACATAGGTAGGTCGAAGGGTATCCCACTGTCGCGTGCAGCTCGACTTTGGCTTTTTTCTATTTTTAATATTAATCCAAATAAAGCGCACTTTTCATTGCGAGTTTTTATAAATATACGAAAATAAATAAGTTAGACAGATATAATCTATCTATGACTGCACATTGCAGAAATTAATTGATTTGGGAAACATTGGAGTTGCGCAGAACATAAAATTTAACTTTTTAGGAACAACTAGACCCATTACATTTGCAGTGGCCTCCCCTTGGTGTTCCCTAGGTAATGATTATTTTTATTAATCGGTGGAAAGTTCGAGTGGCGATTCTATTCTGTTATTTACAAACTTTTTTTTTACGGTATACTATGATAATCCATGGCCTTATACAGTCAGCACCTGACTGTAGCGTTCGACTGGTTTACTTCTCAACAGCACACTTAGGGGTCAACATAAATTTATAAATATTGTTGTTGGCATTGAGTTAATATTACCACAAAGAAAGGATTCTACAAGAAAAACACAAAATTAAATTATTAGCCATGGATTAAAACAATTGCATAGTCTATTGTGTTCCTCGGAATGTATGTAACAAATAGAAGAAGTCGTCAGCAACCCCATAACTTTAACTTTAAGAATCAGAAATTGTATACCCTTGCAGAGGGTACATTAATATTGGGCAGGAGTTTGCAACGCACCTTAGGAGACATCTCCGACCCCATAAAGTAAATATGTTATAAATCAGCATCACCAGGGAAGTCCATCTAGCAATGTCTGTCTGTCTGTCCGTCCGTCTGTTTGTCTGTTGCAATGCAAACTAGTCTCTCAATTTTAGAGCTATCTTTATGAAACTTGTCAGAACGAGCCGGATTGCACAGATATATCGTATAGCTATCATACAAAATATCGGCCGATTTTTGTTATTAGTCAATATATTTACTATTGGGTGACCGAAAAGAAATCGGTGATCTTGCATACAATTTTTTGACAATTTTTTTGAACGGCTATGACTCGTAATTTTGTTTATATTTGTTTGTTTGGCGGCAATTTTAATATGGAGCCCACAAAGGAGCATTTTCGTCAAATTTTACTTTATTATTTCCTTAAAGTTACGTGATGTATATGGTGACAAAGCCTTAAAAGAAACACAGTGTCAAAGTTGGTTTGTCAAATTCCGTTTAGGAGACAAAGACAAAAACAAGCCACGCCAAACAAACAAATGTAAACCAAAAGAAGCGCGCTGATAACTCACAAAAGATATAATGCAATAAACCGATCAAAAAAATGTTTCAAAAAATTTTATGCAAAATCACCGGTTTCTTTTCGGTTAACACAATATATCGGACTTTCCCTATATATATGTAAATATAATACGCCTGAAAATCGGATCACTAAACCATATATGTAGCTGCCATAGGAACAAATGAAGGTTTTTGTATAAAGATCAGTTTTGATTTTAGAAATACACAATACCATTTAATTTTGGAGCATTATATATAACTAATATTGAGATAAGAATCTGCAAGGGTATAAAACTTTAGGCATGTCGAACCAAGCTTTTCTTCCTCGTTTTTAATTAAACCAGACCCCTTCACACATCCGTAAATAAATAAAAAGTATTTTAAGTATTGCACATCAGCCTTTTGTTTGTACACTCATGACGGACGTCTGTGAAAAATGTCATTAATATCAACTTAAAAACATTCGAGTCCGGAGTCAAAAATATTTTTATACCCTTCGACCATTTAAAATGAGTAATACCAACTTTATGCAAATGTATGTAACAGGCATAAGGAGGCGTGGCAGATCCCAAATATTTATATATATTCCCAAATCCCAAATATCTCAAATAGGAGGTTACTGAATACCAGGAGCTGATCATGTTTATTTTAAATTTCGGATGCCACTTGGAGCAATTTTTGCCATTATTAAAGAAACTACTTAAGTTTCTGCTTTGGCAAACATATTGATATAACTATACTATCTGCATAAATCTTCAAAATTTTAATCTAATCGAACTATAAAAGAAGTTATTATATAAACCTTGATCGCTTGGGTTTTGTATACAAACGAGTAAGTCGTCACGTCATTGAAATGGTTGTGTAAGGAAGTAAAAGAAAGAGAATAAGAGCGTGTAGCGCGAGCTATGTCTCTCCTCTTCTTTTCCATACACACGTATTTTTTGCATTCAAACGCACGCACATACATATGTGTTTGGCCAATGAAATGGTATTGTAGATGTATATACACGTATTCATATTCAGACGTATGTATGTATGCGAAGGCTTACGTTACGCTATTTCTATTAGAGCGTTGAATGCAGTACTCCTTACGTTTAAACATAGGTGGAAGGGTATCCCACTGTTGCTCTCGATTTTTATGGATTTATTTACTAGCAAAGAAGGTCACAATTCAATAAAGCCTATTGCTTGGCTTTACCTGTGCTTTATTGGCTGAGTGGATATCTTGCTTGACTACAAATCCAGTAATACAACATTTGCGCATAGCATAAAGGAACCTTGAAGCCAAAATTGGTGACTCCAGAATTTATAAAGCTGATATCTATGTGTTCACAGGGGATTTTATCATTTTACGGGGGCGGAAAGGAGCGCTATTATGGCATCTTGGATCCAAATTTGATAGTTCTAGCTCTTATAATCTCTGAAATCCAGGTTTTTACACAGACAGACGGACAGACGACATAGCTATATATTGACTCGGCTGTTGATGCTAATTAGGAATATTAACATCGTACATACATATGTATATGTATGTCCTTTGTGGAGTCCGGTATGTCCCTTCTGGGAATTAAATACATTTTCGGTTGGCACAAAGTCATAATATCCTTTTTCTTTATGGGTACCGGATAAAAAATAATATATGATATACCCTTTGAAATGGTTATTATAACAAATGAATAAGTTCAAATATATCTAAGACTTTAAACGTCACCTGTAGCTGTATTTTAAGTGTAAATTCTTCATCCCTCCGTATAATTTCCGTCCGTCTCTCATTCAATCTCTGCACAATCAGTTCACTGCCATCATCTTCTTTATAATTTGCCACTACACAATTCCACAAATATTTCTTCAGCAATGTTCCTTGCAATCAGCTTGCTCACCAGGTGTTTCAGAGGTAATCAGAGACCATCTCGCCATTCGCACGCCGAAACGAGTCTTCATTAACGGATAATTTGTAAGTTGTTTACATTCCCAGCCAATGGCTTACTGCAATTTTCCAGAAACTGACAGACAAGACTGTCATTCACTGTCCACTGACTACAGGGGCAGACACGACTGCCAAACTATTTGGTCGCTAGAAAAGCGGAATGCCAAGCTAAATTATTGTTGACTCAAGTTTTTTTTCAGCAACCAGACTGCCACTTAGCAGCAAAAAACTTTTTTTAGATCCAGTATTGGCGCCAATCAACTGTAATTTAACACGGGTGGGAGGAGTAAGTGTACTCACCCGAAGACAAGTACTTTTCTGATATTTTAACACCCTTCCAAAAGGGTACATCTGATTTATCCACAGGATTCTAGGCGCAACAGTCACTATTAACAAAAATACTAACGCTACAGTCAGGTGCTGACTGTATAAGGCCATGGATTATCATATTATACCGTAATAAAAATTTTAACGGTATGGAATCGCCGCCCGAATATTATTAGAATAAAATAAATAGAAAAAATAAAATAAAATAATAAGTAATTAATAAATAAAAATTCGCACCCGCCTCAACCGGGAGTTGAACCCGCGCATTCTCTCACAGCCGTCCGCCTCTCTAACCACTCGGCCATTGCCTCACTCCTTGGCCTATCGGCAAAGCTGCATTGTCAACCAATTTTGTTACCATACAATGCAAAGAAAAAGTTTAAAATGATGTGTGTCTAGATTTGTGTGTCTTCGGTATGCTTGCGTAAATTAGGTCTGCTTAAGTATAAATGTATGTTCAAAGTGAGTTTAATTCGTATCATATCTCACTTATTAATAGTCCGATTTAAATGAAATTTTCACATAACGCCCGTGGCAAAGTATTTGTCATGTAAGATATACAACTTTGGTTGTTGAGCTAATATTGTAGTTTTTAAATAGTTATTACTGATTTACGGAGGCGGGAAGGGGCGTGTCCAAATTTTAAAAAAACTTTGAGACACTGCAATATATACGTATGTTGTCGCAAAATTTGATGACTCTAGCTCTTATACTTTCTGAGATCCAGGTGTTCATACAGACAGACAGACGGACAGACGGACAGACAGACATGGCTCAATCGACTCGGCTACTGATACTGATTCAGAATATATATAGTTTATGGGGTCGGAGATGCCTCCTTCTGCCTGTTACGCACAATTCCGTTCCGACAAACACAATAGTCCATGAATTTTTTTAAAATCCATGGCCTAAAAACGAGAGCAAAAGTCGAGTGGCACGCGACAGTGGGATACCGTTCGACCCATGTTCCGGTGCGTTTAATTTGTTAAATTCATACACATGCTTTAAAATTGATCCCGACAGATGGCGCTCGCCCGCAGCCCTTGTTAGGTGACACAACCACATGGTTTTCTGCTCATACTTTCTTAAATAACTTATATATTTATTATCCGATCGGATTGTAATCTAGATAATACGTAGATTTTTCAATAAGTTTAGTATATGTTAAAGTCAGAAAGTTGTATCTTTTATACATCGCTTAAAAATTGAGTTCAAAAATTAAATTATTGATTTGCGGGGGCGGTGGGCGTGGCATCTAAAATTTGAAATAAATTTGCGCTTGGTACACAGTAGCTTTTATAGTAGCTGAGATCTGTGTGTTCTTTTCGTCATCCGGATATCCGGACAGACAGACAGACATGGCTTAATCGACTCGGTTAGTGATATATATATATATATATATATATATATATATATATATAATTTATGGGGCATCCCACGCTTCCTTCTGCGTGTTACATATATTTGCACAAAGTTAGTTTACCCTTTTTTGACCATCTTCAATGGTCGAAGGGTATAAAAACTGGTAAGAAAGCTACAGTCGAGCGCTATATCTGCTACCCACTTGACCATAAAGATGTCTAAGATACTTCTATTTTTAGCGAATTTTGTGTTGCATACTTAAGGGTGACGTTTGGGAATCAGTAGCTCTTTAAATTATTTCTTAAATACCTCCATATTTATTATCCGATCTAAACCAAATTTCAGGAATCACTGGGTTTTCATTGTCTTCACCAAAAAATATACTGCAAAAAATTACGCTTGAAATTCGGTGTTTATCGATTTACGGGCGGAAGGCGGCGTGTCCAAATTCTAAAATAAACTTAATCTACTTGCAGTCTCTGGGACTTCGATATATATATCGACTCGGCTGTTGATGCTGATTAAGAATATATATAGTGTGTGGGGCCTGCCACGCCTCTTTCTGCCTGCTACATATTGTTAGGCTCAAAGTTATTCTACCCTTTCACAAGGAAGGTAAAGTCGTGCTCCACACAATAAAATATCCTGCGCTTAACTATGAACATACATACATAAATATGTATGTACATGAAGTCACGTGCGTAATAATTAAACCTCAACAATTCGCGATTTTCGAAACTGTGGAAAACGAGAATTTAAAGGTTAATAAGTAGCTTTGGCGTCTTAAATTGTATATAACATTTTTATTGAGGATTTGAATTATGGACTCCCAAGAAAATAAAGTTGTTTTCAATTTTTGCAAATGCTGGAATTCAGAAAAATTAAATGCCATCAAAGGACTAAGTCCATTTGTAAGTTTCTGATGTTTTAGCGAATCTGAGTTGATCTCTACAGGCGCATCAGAGCTTTAAGGCTATTGAGCCGCGGCAACAAATCGTATAAGGAGAAGACATTATACCAATGTCGAGAATCTGGATTGCATACCAAATTAGCTGCTTATGTTTCAAGACAGGAGTCGACAGCAAGCGGTGAGCGCTGCACAGAGAATCCGTTTTTACAAGTGGCGCAGGTTAAAGGTCGTTTTCAGCATATGTTGTCCTTGTGTCCTGCTGCAGCACTAAGCAAACAAATCGGTATGCAGTCACAACTGTAAGAAACAAACTCGACCACACACACACAATCACTGCAATACATACGCACATACCCCAACACCGGAAACAGTAGCTGAATTTGTTGCTTCCTGTTTGTTAAGCAAGGCACGCCACAATAAACATACAAACACAAAAGAGAAATGAAGCAAGAGGTAGAGATACGAAAGGGGATGAGAAGTTGTATGGCTGTGCCGGGTAACGACATGTGCAAGCTGTCACAGTTGTTTTAACAAATTGTTTGGGGAGGTCTGTATACTTTTTCTATGGAAAACATGAATTGGGAATTTGTTTCTATTGCTTGTCGAACAAATTGTTGGCTGAAATTTAAAAATCGGAAATTCTACGTATAAAATTATATTTCTATTTAAAGTGTACACAAAGAATTCCAATGGGACTTTGCGTTAAAGTAAAAAATGTCATTAAAAAAGTATTGTTTGGCGGGAATTTCGATTAAAGGTAATAAATAGTACAATAGAAGAAACTTATTTTTTTATCAAAAATTTATAGAAACCAAAAATTTTTATACTGCACTTTATAATTTCAAAATAAATTTACTTGCTTGGTGCAATGCTCATCGCTGCTACAACTTAACAATCCAATTTTTAATTAGAATAATCAAAATTGCAAACTAAATGGACAAAACGCAGTAGTTACCGAAATCAATCATATCGTGTAGCTGCCTTAGAATCTATAGGCCTATTTGAAAGAAGCTGAATGCTTGCGTAACGGATTTATCATGCAAGAATTTAGTTGACCAAGTTTTTTAGCGGTCGCTACAAGATTTTTACGTCATGGATTTCAAAAAATTGATGGTCCATTGTGTTTGTCGGACGAGAAATGTGCATAACAGGCAGAAAGTTGCATCTCCGACCCTATAAAGTATATATATGTTCTACATCACAGAGTCGATTGAGCCATGTCTGTTCGTCTGACTGTATGAGCGCATGTTTCTCTCAGGCACCAAATTTAAAAAAAAACTCGAATTCGTTGCAAGCAATTGAATTCATTTTTAAATTAAGCTGTTTAAGTCAGTAAAATTACAGCTGCAATATTAGCTTAGCTACCACAGTTGTATACACACGACTCTATTGTGAATGATTTGTGAAAATCTCATTAAGGTCGGAGTAAATAAAATATGAATAAATAAATAACGAAGATATTATTGATTAGGTGTTAAGATTTCCCCCTTAGCATCTAATTAAACACACTCAAATTCATTGCCAGACACTTTTTATCTAATAGTTTTTTTACAGAGTCAAAATGAAATTTAGCCGAGCTAGGCAATTATGCGGCATTGACTGAGTGGTTTGCGTGGTGGACTACTAAGCAAGTAGTGTTGGATTTAGTTCCTACTCACGACGCGGCGCGACGGTTTGTGGAATTAATTTTCTTTGTTATATCCTTCGACCATTGAAATGGTCAATGATCAAGTTTATTTTAAAATATTGCGTGCCACGTCCGCCGCCCCCCAAATCAATTATTACATTTTAATGGTCAATTGTTTAGCAATGAATAAAATACAACTTTTTTAGTTTCATATTTACTAAGTTGATTGAAATATCTTCGTATTCTCCAAATTTCAATCTGATCGAACAACAAACACAAGTTATATTAGTAAGTATTTGTGTCAGTTAACAAGGGAAACATTTAATATTTGCATAAATTAAACAAATCAAACAATACCGAAACAGAGGTTGAAGGGTATCCTACTGTCGATTGCACTCGTTGAAAATTCGTTTTTAGCATGCGTTGATTGAGAATGTTTTATTTATTTTTTATTCTGTAGTACATATATATTGTATATAGTGGAAACTATGGCCTTGTGCAGTCAAAGCCTGAGTGGCTTAAATAAAAATTTGAAATTTCATAAAATTGCCGGTATTTTGTTGTTGCCTTTTTTGTGCAAGGTTCAGTATGCTTCGAATATTTTGTGATCGCTCATTTGATTTATTTGTTCATAAATGTTTTGCCCTCGGCTCTCTACTTCTCTCCACAAAAGTATTCCTTGGGTTCCAAAAATATAATGAATGAATATCTGTGTTGGCTCTAGTCTGCCAATCAACAATTTTATGTTGTTGGCGCCGAAATTTTAACGCAATATGCAACTCATAAAATAAATAAATTTTAAATATGTAGCTAGGACAATATGAACATCATACCGATGCAATAGCCGTACTTTTGACTGTCGACTTGAAGGAAAATCATGGATACCTATATCAAATATTCGGTGGAAGCAAATCATAATGTTATTTTGTTGGTTTTGTTCCTTTTCAAGAAATTGTGGTTCACGTAAAGTATCACCTTGCCATCAAACTTCTGCAAGATCATACATATGTACATAGAATGCTTAAATTTTAGATAATTTAAAAATCAGTGAAGCACACCACGTTATAACCGCGTAAACAGACTTAATCAAACTTAATAATTTGATACGAACTCACTTTAGTCTTTTTGAGAAAAAATCAAAGATTGTTATTAATTATACCCTTCGACCATTTAAAATGGTCAAAAAAGGGTAAACTAACTTTGTGCAAATGTATGTAACAGGCAGAAGGAGGCGTGGCAGATCCCATAAAGTATATATATTCTTGCTCAGGATCACTAGCCGAGTCGATTGAGCCATGTCCGGGAAGAAAGGGAAAGAGAGAATGCGAGCGCGAGAGGCTGACATTACATGTTAAGGCTTACGTTACGTTATTTCCACTAAAGAGTAGAGGGCATCGTACAATTAAGTATTCTACGTTTAAACATAGGTCGAAGGGTGTTCTAGTGTGCTCGACTGTTGCTCGTTAATGTTGAATTTGGTGATTATTTTTTACATAAGTTTAGGATAAAAGATTTAACAACTGCTGTGTTGTTTTTGAGCGAAAGCTTGAGCGCACAGAATAACTGAGACCACGTGAGCAAGCTACCAAAATCGACCATTCAACAAAAGTGCGCAAGTGAACAAACTAAGCGTCGATTTAAAACCAAGTAGGGAAAATCAAGTGCACATGTTCACTAAAGTGAGCAGTTGGGCAACTCTAGTGTCAACGTGCATATCTCAGCTTTTATATAATAAACGAGAACGAAGGCTAACTTCGGCATACCGAACGTTCGATACCCTTGCAGGTTTTTATATCCTCCGATCGTCTCTATGCTAGTATAATTGTGCAGAATATAATGTCTAATCTTGATTTGCACTGATATGTGAAGATGTTTCTAAAATCTAAACTGGTCTTCATACAAAAACCTAAATTTTGGCCGATAATTTCCTATAGCATCTTAATTTTATAGTCGTCCGATTTATTTGAAGTTTTTCATGCATTTTATACGAGTATACACCATATATTAAAAAAGCGCGAAGTGGGAAATTTGGTTGCAATATCATGACAAATAACTATTGAAATACTAAAAGTAATATGTTAATTTAGCAACAATCATATTCTGTAATTTGGTCACACTGATCTGAATCAGTTCTTTCTTCTTTTCTTGTACTTTCCTCCTTTCTTACGTTTACTTCCGAACGATACACAACGCCGTCGCGCTTATGTGAAATAAAACGACTATTAAACTGATACTATATCGCCTCGCGTTTTACTCCATCATTTCCCAATAGGTTATGGGCCCAGGAGTAGTGAAGAATTTAATAATTGTGCGTGATCAAGAGGAAAATAATTATTGTGTTAATTAGCTTGAACATTTTTTATAAACATGAGTGGACAAGGGCTGTGTGCGATCGACAAATTGGACGGTGAAAATTACGCTGTATGGTCGGTGCAAATGAAGAGTGTATTGGTGCACTCAAGTATGTGGTCGTTAGTGTGTGGAAGACGCGTGAAGCAAGAAAGCGATACAGTGGAGCAAAGTGCTCAATTTGACGAACTAGATGAAAAAGCATTAGCAACCATATTGCTGTGCGTGAAGGCTTCACAAATAAATTTCATTAAAAACTGCGCTAGTTCCAAAGAAGCTTGGGAAAAGCTTGCAGCTGTGTACAAGCCTCGTGGACCCGCCAGAAAAATTACCTTATTCAGGAAATTACTTCGGTTGAGTTTGTCGGAAAATTCGTGCGTACAAAATTACATAAATGATTTTGTGGATATCGTTGAAAAGCTGAAAGAAATTGATATGGACATTTCTGAAGACATTCTCACTATTTTGCTGTTGTCGGGGCTCGGTAAGAAATTCGAAAATTTCGTGGTAGCGATCGAAACGCGCGAACAGTTACCGACTCTCTCTGATTTAAAAGTGAAAATCATAGAAGAGGGAGAGAGACAAAGAATGAGTTCGGACGAAACAGAACTTTGTGTTCAGCAAGCATTTGTGTCGCGTCCCAGTGGAAAAGGAGACAATAAAAATAGATCGACGCAAAAGAACAGTGATGCAAAGAAGAACAAAAAATGCTTTCGATGTGGTCGCGAGGGTCACTTCATTGCTCAGTGCAAAGAGAAAGACAATAATGGTGAAATTGAAACATATGCAAAAGAGAAGTCGTTTACTATGCTAGCAAATGTTAACAAAAATGACGTTTTAACGAAATCGATGTGGTGCTTGGACAGTGGAGCAACTGCACACATGTGTTGTGAAAGGTCGTGGTTCGCGGACATTAAAGAGCATAAAGAGAAAATATTACTCGCAGGAGAAAAATACATATTTTCGGATGGCGTCGGTACGGTGGTCGTTAAAACAACAAATGGTTCCGTTAATTTGAAAAATGTACTCTATGTAAAAGACTTGCAAAGTAATTTCATATCGGTAGTGAAAGCCGTTGAAAAAGGGTATAAAGTTATTTTTCAAAAGCAAAGTGCTTATATAAAGAACGGTAAAAATGAAGATGTGCTACAGGCAAGAAAGGCTGGAAATCTTTTTGTTATTGATACTTCGAACAATCGGTGCATGTACTTGTGTGCAAATGATGAATTGTGGAAGTGGCATTATCGTTATGGTCATTTGAATATGGCAAGCCTAAAAAAGATGGCTAGTGACAATATGGTCAATGGCTTAAAGTCAATCAAAAATGTTGTGGACATAGACAGAATCGCATGTGAAACCTGTGCTAAAGGTAAAATTTGTGTGAAACCATTCCCAAAAATGGCAGAAAATCGTGCGGACAAAGTGCTAGGGCTAGTTCATTCGGACATTTGCGGGCCAATGAACAAAGTATCTGCCGGTGGAGCAAGATATTTCGTAACATTTATTGATGACTATTCGCGTTATATGTTCGTATATTTCTTGAAGAGCCGCGATGAATTGCTTCCCGTGTTTAAAGACTTTGTCGCGTTCGCCGAAAAACAGACCGGTGAAAAACTTAAAGCAATTCGCAGCGACAACGGTCGCGAATATATAAGCCACGAGTTTCAGAAGTTTTTATCCGAAAACGGTATAAAGCGGCAATTGACAGTACCGTACACTCCGCAGCAAAACGGAGTAGCTGAGCGCGCTAACCGGACACTCGTGGAAATGGCAAGGAGCATGCTTATACATTCAGGAGTGAATGAGTTCCTGTGGGGAGAGGCAGTAAGGACTGCAGCATACCTACGCAACAGATCGGAGACAAGGTCATTGAAGAGTGAAACACCATTCGAACTGTGGACAGGTAAAAAGCCTTCGATATCACATTTGAAAATCTTTGGATGCAAAGCGATTGCATTAAATAAGAAACATGCAGGAAAGTTCAAGGCAAAAGGCATTGAATGCATGATGATAGGGTATTCAACGACAGCGAAGGCCTACAGATTAATGTGTTCTGGATCTAAGAAGGTAATCGAGAGTAGAGATGTCGTTTTCCTAGAGAAAACTATAGAGTATCCAAAGAACGGAAACAGCGAGAACGAGACGGCACTTATTGATGAAATTGGAGTTGATGGTTCGCAGATTTTGGCAGTGGACAACAACAAAGAAGGGGCTGAGGAGCTCGAGGAAGAGCAAATTGACAGTGAGGTTAATGAAGCTGATAGTTCTGATGTTTACGAGAGTGCTAAGAGCGATGATACCGAAGAAAGGGAAATTCGTGGTCCTGGCCGTCCTAAGAAGATAAAAACGGGCAAGCCCGGGCGTCCACGAAAACAATATAACGTGTTGAACATGATGAAAGTTCAAGAGGTCAAGGTACCTGTTACGTTTTCTGAAGCGATACAGTCTGAAATGAGTCAAGAGTGGGTAGCATCAATTCAGAAGGAGATTGATGCTCTCGAAGCTAATCAGACATGGGAGCTACAGGACTTACCAGAAGGTAAGAAAGCCATTGGTAGTAAATGGGTCTTTGGCATCAAAGGAGATAAGGATGGCAACGTGACGCGATTTAAATCGAGGTTGGTGGCTAAAGGATGTGCACAACAATACGGTATCGATTTTTATGAAACGTTTTCACCAGTTGTCAGATATTCGTCGGTGAGACTTATTATATCTCTGGCTGTTGAGCATAACTTATTTCTACATCAGATGGATGTATCGACAGCTTATTTGAATAGCGAGTTGAGCGAAGAAGTTTATATGAAACAACCCGATGGATTTGTTAATAAACATCATGGAAAAGTTTTGAGACTAAAGAAGTCACTTTACGGGCTAAAACAGAGCGGTAGAGAGTGGAACGCCAAGCTCGATGCAGTCTTGCGAAAACTGCATTTTGTTCCCTGTGCCAGCGAGCCGTGTGTTTACACATGCAATGAGGAAGACAATTTTAACATAATCGCAGTATATGTCGACGATCTTCTCATTGCAAGCTCACGTAAAAGGATTTAATTGACATAAAAGAGTCAATTGCTAAAGAGTTTAAAGTAGTAGATAGCGGACAGCTTAATCATTTCTTGGGCATCGAAGTTGAGCGTGAAGGTGAAACTGGAGCCATATCCATAGGCCACAAGAAATATATCGAGAGTATGCTACACACCTGGGGCATGTCAGATTGCAAATCTGTAGCAACGCCTTTGGAGGCAAGTTACCAAGTTAAGTGTACAGATCCTAACTGCAAGCCTGTTAACGAAAAGGACTATCAATCACTTATCGGATCACTCATGTATTTGGCTATTACAACCAGGCCAGATATAATGCATTCAGTTGCAAAATTGGCTCAAAGAAATGTGAACCCACATAAGGAGCATGAAGTCGCTGCCAAGCGTATACTAAGATATTTGAAGGGCACCTCGGACTTCAAGCTTCATTATCACGCAACAGATAAACCGATTCATGGCTACGTCGACGCAGATTGGGCAAACGACACATCGGATCGTAAATCCTATAGTGGATATGTCTTCATAAACGCCGGAGGTCCTATATCCTGGGAGTCCAAGAAGCAAAGTCTGGTGGCATTATCCAGCACGGAGGCTGAATATGTCGCATTGTCCATTGCGGCAAGAGAAGCAGTATTTTTGAAAAAGTTTCTGAAGGAAATGGGTTTTTTGATAGATCACTCAATTTTAATTTTTTGCGATAATCAGAGTGCTTTATGTTTAGCTAAGAATCCAATACTACATAATAGAAGTAAGCATATCGACATAAAGTACCACTATGTAAGAGAACTATATTCCAAAAAAGAAATTGATGTAAAATATATATGTACAAATGACATGTTATCAGATATTTTAACAAAAAACCTACAGAAAAACAAGCATTTAAAATGTATAACTGAAATGAATTGTTTTTGAATATGTTTGTTGAGAAGGAGTATTGAAATACTAAAAGTAATATGTTAATTTAGCAACAATCATATTCTGTAATTTGGTCATACTGATCTGAATCAGTTGTTTCTTCTTTTCTTGTACTTTCCTCCTTCTTACGTTTACTTCCGAACGATACACAACGCCGTCGCGCTTATGTGAAATAAAACGACTATTAAACTGATACTATATCGCCTCGCGTTTTACTCCATCATTTACCAATAATAACAAAAAAATCGGACGATAGTTTGTATGGCAGCTATACGATATATCATTTCGATCCGGCTCGTTCTGTCTTATATACAGCGTGCAGCAATTAGAAGAATGTGTACCAATTTTTATCAAGATAGCTTTCCAACTGAGAGACTAGATTGCGTTGCAACAGACGGACCTATGGATACACGGAGAGATGGGCAGGGCTATATTGACTCCCCCTGGTAGTACTGATTCAGAATATATATATATATACTTTATGGGGTCCCAGATGGATCCTAAGGTGCGTTGTAAAATCCTGGGAAAAATGAATATACCCTCTGCAAGGGTATAACTATAGAGACACCAATCTGGCATTAGGGTTTCAGTATTTCCTGGGTGCAACTATGTTTAAAACAAGCACAAAAGCTTCAGTCGAGCTCGCCCGACTGTAATTTACCCGCTACCCACCTGACCAAATCGATTTTTTAATTTAAAATATAACTTTTATGTTAAACGTATTTTGATCTGCAAATCTTCTTTTTGCGAAAGAGCCGATGTTGTGAATCATTGAAATGCAACCGAAAGTGAAAAGCAACTTAAACACAATGTTTATATACAATGTTGATATGATATGCCTTTATACAATTCAATTTGTATACATTTCAGAATTTCGGACCGACGGACAGACGGACTTGGCTATATCCACTCGGATGTTGATCCTGATTAAGAATATATGGTACTTCAAAGGCTGCCTGCGCTTGCTGGTATGCTTCAGCGCGTACGTGTCTGCATATTTTGATAACAGTTTTTCCAAATAGGGCGTATGGTATTTTGCGGACAGGCGTACTCCACTGTAACGTCCCTTTGGTATTTATTAAAAATGTTGACAAAAGAGTTTAAGTACCAAATTTTTGCAAATGCATGTAACAGGAGGAGTAATGACTTAACTAATTTGTATTTACATACATATGTATGTGTTATAAATTTTCGTTGTCAGCTTTAAATTCGAATGCGATTTGTCCCATGATAAATTATACCAGCTCTCCCTAATTGTATGTTCGGATATGTATAGTTCAGTATTGACTGTGACTTAAACGTAAATTGTGTCATGTGCGTACGAGCAATAAGGGAATCACGAACATACTTCGGGTGCCGACGAGACCACCACGAGGTATAATATTTTGTTATTGGGTTGACCGAAAAGAATACAATTTTTTGACAATTTTTTTGAACGGCTTATGACTCTGTTATTGCATTCTATCTTTTGTCAGTTATTAGCTGCCACTTTTAGCTTACTTTAGAAAAAAAGAGCGAGTAATTTTCGTCATATTTTACTTCATTATTTCGGTAAAGGAAAAATTAAGCTCAGATTGCTAAAAAGTTACGTGATGTGTATGGTGACAAAGCCTTAAAAGAAACACAGTGTCAAAGTTGGTTTGTCAAATTCCGTTTGGGAGATTTTTCACTCAAAGACAAGCCATGTTCAGGTCGACCAAGTGCAGTTAATGATGACGTTATCAAGGCTTTAATCGAATCGGATCGTCATGTAACTGATCGTGAGATTGGAGTGAAGTTAAATATACCACAATCAACCATACAATATCATATGATCACCGGTTTCGTTTCGGTCAACCCAATATCATGCACGTTAACAGATCGTAACTAAAAAATGTTCTTCCGACTATTTATAGGACGAAGCCTTATACATATGTACTCATTACATTTCATTGGGAGAAATTGCATGCATTCGCTTACACACAAAACTTGACTACGAATCAGCCTCAATGCATGAATTGGAATCAATCGATGGAAGAAATAACATTTGACCATTTTCAGTCATATGTATGTATTTATATAATATAAGGGCATAAAGCCTTCGGCATGGCAAAGTATCATTTTGTATATTGTTGTTTTTGCGCATCAATCAAGCGCTTCGGCTTTGTTTTTATGTCCACTCTGCACACGTGTAATTTGTATTGCTTTCTTTTGCGGTTGTCCGAATATCCAATACAGTCCTCGTTTGGTTTAGTCGTATTGGATAGAGGGAATTGTTACCCTGTAGCCTGAGGTTTTGTGTGGCTATCGTTGGTTTATTTTTGAGCTGCTGACCAAATGTCGTGCAAAAAAAAATAGATTTATGCTTGCGGCAATTTTAAGTAACAGAAAACGAGGAAATTTTTTGTAGCAACCCCTTCTATTTCCTTTCATTTCTCCACCTGTCGTTACACCCTTCAATTGTAGCATGACTGCTGCCTGATGACTGCCTGCTGACATGAGAGCATAAGGGCAGCGTGATGTAACTGGCGCTTGTAATAAATCTAAAAAAGAACCACACAGTGATTTACAGTTTTTTTCATGTTTAGTTCCTCCGTGATTAAGCCAACTGTAGCTGCAGCCACAAGTGATGCCTGATTGCAATCACCAGTGCACAGTGCAGTTAGTGCTGACAAAAATGTAGTGCTTTTTGAAGACTGATTGGAATAAAATAGAACGGTTTCGGGTTAAAAGACAAAGACATTTTTAACATATGATTCTTTCTATGCCATGAATAGCAACACGAACTCTGGCTTATTGAGACATACAAATACATAGATATGTTACGGGATAACCCCTTTAGACCCTCCATCCTCCAGGAGGTTTACCAAGGTTTAATCTCCTATTTTGATTAAATTTATATCCTCCACGCCCAACTCTAAGCTTTGTCAACAAAAATAAGTCACTTAAAGCTATGCCTGAAGAAGGTTTCGGATGAAACCGATGTGTAATCGAAACTAAACGAAAACACTTTTCGTCAGAAGTGAGTTATTTAGACATTTTCTGATATAATCTATATATTTTGACTATTTAAGATAGAATAGTTAGTTAGTATTCGTTTAAATCATAAAGTTTTATACGTCGCTTGACATCCAAAATTTAAAATAAACTTAGTCTACGTGTTGTATACAGAATTTCTTATGCTAAATTTGGTGATAGCTGTGTAGTTGACGTTCAATCAGACGGACAGATAGACTTGACTAGAGTTTCTGAGCTAGTATATATATATATATATATATATATATATATATAGAGTGACAAGGCATTGTCACCGCGAGATCAACACTGATGGCATGATGACCTAAAACGCTTTCCACTCATCTCTACAAACATTTATTTGCGGATAGAACATCTGGTGGGTTTCTTCAGGTGGCACCGACTCTGCATTGTGAAAGGATCTTAAATGTGCGAGAAAGTGGGCAATGACATCCTACCGCCCTTCACGATCAGAGTATTCTGTACTACGAGCAGTTTATCTCAAAACCAGAACTAGCTGGATACAGGTCTGTAGAGACTCTTTAGCACTGGCATCGCCGCTTCGAAAGCATAAGAAGTCAAAGGTGGGAGCTAGTCCGGAGGGGACATCTTCCGACCTTCCAAAACCTCGGGAGGAGCACACATCGTCGCAGCCCAACCCATTTGGCTCGCACCGACCAAACTGAAACGGCCCTCACGCCTCGAATTTATCCAAGGACATAGCTGACGATGAGGACCTTGGAAGATCTGTCTCGAAGTGAAGTGAGGCCCAAATGAACATCCACAAAGCCGTTGCGCCTCGGTTGCTTAGTCTCAGTCAGTCTCTACATTGTCGGATATAACTAAATTCTTTGACAATATCAAATTCTAACTTGCATGAGTTTTGTAGAACCGTCTTATTTTTTTTCAACGTTGTTCAACCTCAACAAATTGTTAGAGCAGACATGATTTGTTTCTTCAAACTGTAGTCATTTACATTGATTTCAGTAAAGTATTTGACTCAGTATATCATTCACTTCTTGCACATTAACTGAGATATTTGATTGACAGAAAGAGTCCTTTTTAAAAATAATCATGCCACGTCTGGTGTTATCCAGGGAAACCACTTAGGCCCTTTTTCTTCTGTAGCTTCTTGAAAACTTTTAATTCTGTCTCACTTACCTAGTAATAAAACTAATTTTCCTCGAAACACCTGTACTATACTATTGCGGTAAGTTTTCTAGATGTTGGCGAACAGCGAATTCAACATTGAAACTTCTGTTTAACTTGCAATGCACTTAAAGACCTTAAAGCCAAAGACTTTTGGTGTTAACAAAATTTAAAAAGTTGCGCCTAAAAGAAAAGGGGTAAAATATATAACTACCATTAGAATTACACTAAGAATTCGGTATTATCGATTTACATGATTGATCTGCGTGCACTAACTCACATCGATACCATATTTGATAGCTCTAGCTATTATAGTCTCTGAGATCTAGGATTTCATATACAACACGTAGATTTCGTTTATTTAAAACTTTGGGTGCCATGGGTGCCATACCGCCGCGCAATCAATAATTTATACCCGCTTACCATAGAGTAGGAGAATTCTGAATTATTATAAACCGAAAATGTGTGTATCAGGCTGAAGCAAATGTCTTAATCAGCATCAACAGCCGAATCGATATAGCCATGGCCGTCTATTTAGCTGTTTATCCGCCCTAGAGCTAGGACTACCAAAAAAACGCAAAAATGTCAAAATTCTGCGCGCAGATCAAGTTTGTTTTAATAGAACCATAAAAATCAGTAAAATACATATTGCATTAGCAAATTTAGAAATATCGAATCCTGCTGCATGCAATTTTGGAAAAGTATGGACGCCGGAGTTAAGAGAGAGTCGCTCTATCATTTCCGCATGACAACTAGTCAAAGAGCAAAACTGCAAACTACAAGTACCCTTCGCCCATCTTTTTCCACCCCTTGCCACAATACTTACAGTCAACGCTGACTTTGATGCGCTTGGAAACCGTAGGAGGCACCCCGTTGGATGCAATGCAAAGATAGGCGCCCATGTCTAGTCGAGAGATACGGGTTATCTCCAGAGTGTCGCCCTCCCACTCATTCACTGTAATAGGAGGAGGGAAAGGAAATTCCGTTATTGTCTTTAAATGATTGATGCCTACGGCAACGTCAACACTTACCAATGTGATTCTTATTGATGGCAATACGAGAGTTATCGTCGCGTTTCCATTTGATAATGGGTCGGGGACTGCCGCTGGCGCGGCACCTCAGTGAGATGTTGGCGCCTTCGCGTACAATTACGTCGCTCGAACTCAGCGAATCGTCGATGTTTGGAGGGACTGAAAGTAGTCGCAATCAGAACCAAAATTTCATTCAATAGGTATTGGTGAATTAGATTACTGAATTATTACTAAATTGTGTTTTCAGAGAAACGCGTAAACAATAACAAACCGCAAAAGCGACCGTTTTTTCAGACACGTATTTATAACCCTGAAGAATGCACAGAACTTCACCAATAGAAGAAGGGTTTTTAACAGTGCTGCAGTCGAACAAGCAAAACCACACTATTTTTTGCAGTGTTTTCGTGTTTTTACCCTCTTATTTAATCTTAAAGACAAATGTCTTTAAATGAATCCCAAATATATTTCACTTTTGTTAAATGAAGAAAATGGAGAGATGTGCTTATAAGTTGTCAAAAAGGATCAAATATAAAGGGATTTTCCAACAATTATATCAGGTCACCCGATATTGAAGAAGTGCCATTTTTTTACTATTTTTTAACTTTGATGGAAGTTGAAAAAAACCTTTACTCCAATTAAATTTTACAAATATTTTTTTGAACATTATTATACTCTCCAATGGAAAATTGTCATAAAAGGGTATACTAGCTTTGTGAAAATGTATGTAACAGGCAAAAGGAGGCGTGGCAGACCCCATTAAGTATATATATTCTTGCTCAGGATCACTAGCCGACTTGATTGAGCCATGTCTGTCTGTGTGGATGTCCGAGTGTCCGGATGACCAGATGAACACACAGATCTCAGCTAATTTAAGAGCTAGAGACACCAAATTTGGCATGAAGGTTTCTATGTACCAAGCGCAGATCAAGTTTATTTCAAATGTTGGGTGCTACTCCCACCGCAAATTAATAATTTCATTTTTTAAATCAATTTATAAGCGCTGTATAAATGATAAAATTTTCTGACTTTAACATATACTAAGCTCATTAAAATATCTACGTATTCTCGAAATTGCAATCCGATCGGACAATAAACAGAGAAACTATTTAAGAAAGTATGAGCATAAAACCACGTGCTTGTGTCAGCTCACAAGGGAGGCGGGCGAGCGCGAAGCCGGAGCGCCATCTATCGAGAATAATTTTAAAGCATGTACCATGCGCATTTGTATATGTGTAAGAATTTAACAAATTAAACTACACCAGAACATGGGTGGAAGGGTATCCCACTGTCGCGCTGCACGCGAGGATTTTAAAGTCGATTTGTGAGCGACGTAAAAAATATACAAAATACCGACTTTGACATATACTAAGCTGATTAAAATATCTACGTATCCTCCAAATTTGGTAGGACAATAAAAAACAGAAGTTAGAAGGTATGAGCATAACACCAAGTTCTTGTGGCAGCTAACAAAAGAGGTAGTTGAGCGTGAACCGCGAGCGCCATCCGTCGAGAATAATTTGGAAACATGCACATGTAGTTATCAATTTAACAACTTTAACTACACCGGAACATTGTCCTGGTTCGACTGTTTCTCTCGTTTCATCTACCTTCAAAAATTCGAAAAAGAGCGATAGAAGCAACCAGTAAGAAAAGCAACAGTCCGCGCGGCACGCGACAGTGGGATACCCTTTGACCCATGTTCTGGTGTAGTTTAAATTGTTAAATTCTTACACATATACAGTATACAGTGTTCGACGACACGCGCAATTTGAATTAACGAACAGAAGAAGAAGAACGCATAGACAAAGCAGAAGCGAAGTGTCGCAACCATTAGGCTGAGCGAGAGGGCAATAGGTATATGTATGCATTTCTAGCGCTTACCAAAATTGATTTCATGTGCTTCTTGTTGATTTTTTGGCATGAGCTAGAGTTGTTCAGTGGCTGAGTGGATTATGTCCCGGACTGTAAGGCCAATGATGTTGACCGTGTTCGGGGTTCGATTGCTACCGCGATCGGCATGTGAAACTTTTTGTTTTTCATTATTTTTCATTCAAATATTTTAAAAGCTCAATAACGCAATATATGTAATTAGAACTTAGTTTTCTTTCGTTGGCACACAATAGCAACTCCAAATCTAATTGTATTGTACATATGTATGTACATACATGCGTGCAATAATGTGTGTTGAAGTGGGATGCCAATACATACATGTCGATATGCAGACATGTATGTATGGGCGTCCCACTCGCACATTCCCAACTTTTAAAGGGCTTGTAGTGAAACGGTGGATCACACTATGTTGTTATTAAATTAAAGCATTTATTTCGTATGCGTAAATGATAAGCGTGACACTTCAGTTGTTCTCTGTACTTAGCGTCTATCCGAACTTAGCGTCTATTTTTGTGTAACGGACAATATCGCCGCGGAACTATCGTCTGCTTACGATAGTGCCGGGCTGCCAGATCGGGCTCATATCGATAAGGCTGCGTCGCCACAGGCTTATGATCGCTGTTATGTTCTAGCATTTTAATTGCAAAATATTGAGAGCAAAACAAAATAACAATATCCAATAAGAATCATATTGAACTTGTAAAGTCATAACAGGCAAAGTACGGAAAGAGTGACGGCATTGTTTAGTTTTGGCTAGCGTCTTTTTGATGCGTGCATAATATAATAAAAATAGTAAACTTTATTTATAAATAATTAATATTATTTGTAACTATTATAATTTTATTGCACAATATAGTAGAAAACAAAATAAGGAAAACTATTTTTTAGTGAAATTTAATTAAATAATTTAATTTGTATGTAGCGGCTATATCACAGCCCGTTGACTGTAACTTATCTTTTAGTTTATTAAAATAAAATAAATAAACAAAATAAAATAATAAATAATTAATAATTGAAATTCGCATCCGCCTCAACCGGGAGAGTTGAGAACACACATACACGTACTCTCTCACAGTCTTTATAATTTGCCGTCTGCCATTCTAACCACTCGGCCATTGCCTCACTCCTCGGCCCAACGGCAAAGCTGCATTGTGAACCAATTTTGTTACCATACAATGCAAATAAAAAGTTTAAAATGCTGTGTGTCTGACGCTAGATTTGAACTTCGGTATGCTTGCGTAAATTAGGTCTGCTTAAGTATACATATATATTCAAAGTGAGTTTAATTCGTATCATATCTCACTTATTAATAGTCCGATTTAAATGAAATTTTCACATAACGCCCGTGGCAAAGTATTTGTCATGTAAGATATACAACTTTGGTTGTTGAGCTAATATTGTAGTTTTTCTTTAAATAGTTATTACTGATTTACAGATGCGAGAAGGGGCGTGTCCAAATGTTAAAAAAAACTTTGAGACACTGCAATATATACGTATGTTGTCGCATAATTTGATGACTCTAGCTCTTATAGTTTCTGAGATCGAGGTGTTCATACAGACAGACAGACGGACAGACAGACAGACAGACATAACTCAATCGACTCGGCTACTGATACTGATTCAGAATATATATAGTTTATGTGGTCGGAGATGCCTCCTTCTGCCTGTTCCGCACATTTCCGTTCCGACAAACACAATAGACCATGAATTTTTTTAAAATCCATGGCCTAAAAAGTGCGGAAACCACACAATATCCCAAGACCTCAAAAGCCGGATTCATTCCCGAGTAAGGTCTGCTCGCTGTAAAACGCAAAAACAACACCAGACACATTTTTCTCATCCGCAAGGAGATCCTCCCTTGGCCGTACTATCGCAAAATATGTGACCTTCGCAAACGTCCTGAAATCGGGACATGCAGAACCTAGTTCTAAAACAATAACTGATCCGAGACCGAGTCCCTCATCATCGACGCAACAAAAAAGCATTTTTGAAAGCATGATGCATAATTCCTTCATGGGGACTACCATGCAAGACCACGTGCGTAGCCAACATCTCCTCAAGGATATGCTAATATCACAACGTTCCAAAAAATCAACGGCTGCTCTTGTAATATCTTTGCTGAACGTCAATGGCGTTTCACTAGATAAACTTGAATCATCACAATTTCTTCGTGACAATTATATTGTTGTCATACTAATAACGGAAACACATCTTCTGCTAAATACAATTTCCAAATGAGCGGCCTTTTGTTCTATGGAACCAATCATCCAGCGTGAAAAACACATGGCGGAATCGGTTTCCTGATATACTGAGAACAATCACTGGGGCACCCTGGTATATCCGAAACGAAAATATCCAAAAAAAAACCTGAACATCATATCCGTCAGAGAAAAGTTAACTCAACAAAGCTGCACACTCTCCCGGTATCTTGTGCAAATATGTATAATACAGACAGCGAGCGAACAGCGCAGGATGTCAAACATTAACAGTAATAGAGACGAATAAAGACAAGCACATAAAACTTTTTTTTAAAGTATAAATTTATTGTGGCGTTGAACACCGGGGGGATGTAACATTAACTCCCCTGCTTATTTTCGCAGTATTTTCCGAATACAAACATTGCCTTATACCTGAGAGCGTGGTACTCACCTACAACGTTTAAGTAGCCAAACTGCGTTTTCGCCGTTACCGTGTTGATCTGACACATATACCGTCCCTTGTCTTCTTCATGAACGTTGTTTATGTGTAGATACCAGGTTCGATGGCGGTCGTGCTTGTCGTGTGTGACACTGATGCGTGGATTCCGCGTTATTACGTGATTGTGGACCGTAAGAATTGCCGATTGCTCAAAGTGCATCCAAGCTACCTGAAAATATAAAAAGAGAGATAAGAATATTATACGTTGTGCGAGATCGAAATTAAAACTGCTGCAAATTAAGAATACTTTTTCTAAATGACAAACGACGTAAACGACGTTAGTTCGATGTAAAGTTCTAGTTGCGATCATTACATATTTTCATAAGCCTAGTTTATAACTACGGTAGACCTCGGCAAATTCACGAAAGCAAAGAAAGTGTTTAACTGTCCAGCTCCGATCTAAACTAAATTACGTTAGACTTTAAAATTCTTCTTTACGATTCTAACTAATTTCTAACAAACAACACCATTTCAGCAATTTTGGTCAATAATAAATCCATGGTCTAAAAATTTTTAGAAAATGGATTTCGGTTTTTTTTGAAATTGAGTTTAGGCGGCTTCGGTACCGACTTCGCTAGGTTTATAATATAAATTATATTGTAAGTTTTTTTCGTTACACGGTTTCGGTTCCGGTTTGATTTGATTGCATAGTTAAAAATACTAACGCTACAGTCAGGTGCTGACTGTATAAGGCCATGGATTATCATATTATACCGTAATACAAATTTTAACGGTATGGAATCGCCGACGGAATATTATTAGAATAAAATAAATAAAATAAATAAAATAAAATAATAAGTAATTAATAAATGAAAATTCGCACCCGCCTCAACCGGGAGTCGAACACACGCACTCTCTCACGGCCGTCCGCCTCTCTAACCACTCAGCCATTGCCTCACTCCTTGCCCCATCGACAAAGCTGCATTGTCAACCAATTTTGTTACCATACAATGCAAATAAAAAGTTTAAAATGATGTGTGTCTAGATTTGAACTTCGGTATGCTTGCGTAAATTAGGTCTGCTTAAGTATAAATGTATGTTCAAAGTGAGTTTAATTCGTATCATATCTCACTTATTAATAGTCCGATTTAAATGAAATTTTCACATAACGCCCGTGGCAAAGTATTTGTCATGTAAGATATACAACTTTGGTTGTTGAGCTAATATTGTAGTTTTTAAATAGTTATTACTGATTTACGGAGGCGGGAAGGGGCGTGTCCAAATGTTAAAAAAAAACTTTGAGACACTGCAATATATACGTATGTTGTCGCAAAATTTGATGACTCTAGCTCTTATACTTTCTGAGATCCAGGTGTTCATACAGACAGACAGACGGACAGACGGTCAGACGGACAGACGGACAGACAGACATGGCTCAATCGACTCGGCTACTGATACTGATTCAGAATATATATAGTTTATGGGGTCGGAGATGCCTCCTTCTGCCTGTTACGCACAATTCCGTTCCGACAAACACAATAGTCCATGAATTTTTTTAAAATCCATGGCCTAAAAATGCTCAAAGCTTGTTTTTATACCCTTCGACCATTGAAAATGGTCAAAAAGGGTATACTTTTGCAAATGTATGTAACCGGCAAAAGGAGGCGTGGCAGATCCCACAAAGTATATATATTTTGACTCAGGATCACTAGCCGAGTCGATTGAGCCATGTCCGTTAGTCTGTCCAGATGTCCGTTTAACCAGATGAACACACAGATCTCAGCTATTATAAACGCTAGTGACACCAAATTTGGAATGAAGTTTCCTATATACTCTGCGCAAATCATATTCAACCCCTCTCGTTCATATTCAAACATGTACTCGAACATGCACGCCACTGCACAATGCAATGCGCAATCCCATTTTTGAAGCACACAATCCGATAGTGATCACAGCGGGCTGTAACTTGGTGCACACACATCTTATGGGTTCATATTTTACATTATTATACCGGAACCAGACAATTGGGATAGATATATCGTATGTCTACCGTAGAAGCTGTCGTCCGATTTTCTTGGTTTTATAAATTTTAAGTTAATATATTAGAACCAAACTCATTACAGCCTTTTATATGTATGTTTACAATTTATGTTTGTTCAATTATGTGTTTTTTATTAAGTGAAATACGTTCTTTTTAGTAGAAATATACTGCACAAATTACACACATAGGCGCATACCCAGATAATGACAACCGCTACCCAAAGGATAAGAGGGTATTATAACTTTGTGCCAACCGAAAATGTACATATGTAACAGGCAGAAGGAGGCGTGTTAGACCCCCCAAACTATATTTGTTCTTAATCAGCATCAACAGCCAAGTAGACTAAGCCATTTTCGTCTGTCTGTCTGTCCGTCCGTCCGTATGCAAACCTAGATCAGAGAGACTATAGTAGGGCTACCAATTTTGGTTTCAATATGTGATATTATTGCAGGCTGTAGTTTAGATGTTGGCCACGCCCACATTTGCACCGTCAATCGATCGTCAAAAAAATGAAGGACAGTTCATTTTTGGTAAACACAATAACTATCATCGCCCAACCACAAAAGTGGTTGCGATCAGATCATAAACATAGAAGTTATTAAAAAAATATTATTGAAGCCGCTCCGGAATTAGCTCCCCAAAGAATGCAGCACAAAATACGCAAAACACAGTCGTTATATATGGTATTTATAGAATCGTTTTGTTGGTGAGGGTATATCACAGTCGAGCACACTCGACTATAGCTTTCCTTCTTGTTTTTAGTGTAATCAACAAAATATCGTTGCTTTGGGTAACAACATTTTCTGGCTATATACATTGTTTAATAATTTTATGACCCAGAGATTTGGAAGCACTGATGAAAACTTAAGCCAAAAGCCGATAGTAGCCTTTCTGTTTTGTTAGTTTCTCAGCTTCTCCAACTCGAGTGCCAGAGTTAAATTTACTCATAAAATGCGGTAGCTCGGTTAAGAAAGAAGCATGTGGCCTCCGCCGGCAATCGCATTTTATAGCAACGGATCAAAAAGCACTATTCCAGTTTGCAAACTTAAACACATCATTACCATGAAAATGAAAAACACGACCATGAATATCAAGAGGTCTTCAATTGGTGTAACGGGCGACGGACAAGCCAACGTCTTGAAGCATCATTACAGGCCACTTCAAAAACGGGCTCAAGTAGCTTACGCCAACTGGCTGACTAACTGTCTGCCAGACTCACATACCAACCAACAGACAGACAGAGGAGTCGACTCGTCTAACAAGTCAGAGCACCTGATAGCATTGCTGCATGCACTTCGCAGCGTATCCAAAAAATAGAATCAAATTGAGGTGTAAATGAGAGCAACAAGAAAGCGACAACTAGAAAAAATAAACAAGTTACGATACAGTTGCCAACGCCCAACAGTAGAATACCCTTCGTACGTATAATATCTAGGTTCTTCACGCTAAAATAGACAGACGGACATGACTCAATCGACTCGGCTATTTAGTTCTAAGAAAGAGTATATATATGACATATATATATATATGGTATATACAGAGTCTACCACGCCTCCTTATGCGTGTTATATACATACATTGGCCAAAGGTGGTATCCTCTTTTTTTAAAAAGGTTTAATAGTCGAAGGGTATAAAAACTACCGATGACGTTGAAGCCTCGCACGCGTTGTACGTGCATGGCATGCAATGAACTGCCAGCCGAAATAACTATGAGCCAAGCAGCTAAAGCGTGGGCTGAGTCGGTTTAGCTGATGGCATGTTTAAGTAGCTCTGTGTGCGCGAGAAGGAGACTAGCTCTATCCCACTTGTATATCAGCATACCCGTCTCTATGATGTGTAATGTAGTAATTCATAGCGATAGCATCCCACTCCCTACTCATCACCACCACACCATAGCCGATTATATATTATTTACCTTTTGACAAATAAATAAATTCAAAAACTAAGACTGTACTGTTTGTATTGTTGCAGGTTTATATTTCATTACGGCATTTATAAATGTATGTACATACTTACAGTCACGTATTTAATTTATGTTTTTTAAAACAATGCTCAAAAGTAGATATTCCAATAGGAAAACTTTTTTTAGGCCATGGATTTTAAAAAAATTGATGGACTATTGTGTTTGTCGGAACGGAATTGTGCGTAACAGGCAGAAGGAGGCATCTCCGACCCCATAAACTATATATATTCTGAATCAGTATCAGTAGCCGAGTCGATTGAGCCATGTCTGTCTGTCCGTCTGTCCGTCTGTCTGTCTGTATGAACACCTGGATCTCAGAAAGTATAAGAGCTAGAGTCATCAAATTTTGCGACAACATACGTATATATTGCAGTGTCTCAAAGTTTTTTTAACATTTGGACACGCCCCTTCCCGCCTCCGTAAATCAGTAATAACTCTTTAAAAACTACAATATTAGCTCAACAACCAAAGTTGTATATCTTACATGACAAATACTTTGCCACGGGCGTTATGTGAAAATTTCATTTAAATCGGACTATTAATAAGTGAGATATGATACGAATTAAACTCACTTTGAACATACATTTATACTTAAGCAGACCTAATTTACGCAAGCATACCGAAGTTCAAATCTAGACACACATCATTTTAAACTTTTTATTTGCATTGTATGGTAACAAAATTGGTTGACAATGCAGCTTTGTCGATGGGCCAAGGAGTGAGGCAATGGCCGAGTGGTTAGAGTGGCGGACGTCTGTGAGAGAATGCGTGTGTTCAACTCCCGCTCGAGGCGGGTGCGAATTTTTATTTATTAATTATTTATTATTTTTTTTTTTTTTTTTTTATTTATTTTATTCTAATAATATTCGGGCGGCGATTCCATACCGTTAAAATTTTTATTACGGTATAATATGATAATCCATGGCCTTATACAGTCAGCACCTGACTGTAGCGTTAGTATTTTTTATATAAAACTCGAATACACCCTAATCCAACATTACCAAAAAAATTTAAAATTTTTGAAATTTTTGAAAAAATTTGTAGGTTAGGTTGAAATTCAAACTTGATAGGCTGGTTTTGACTTCGGATTCGGATGGCTAAAAAAGATATAGAAACAAACATAGCATGACCCGATCGTACCCTCCCATTATTTTTTGGGGCTTCAGAAATTTTTCGAGTTTTTTGGGGTTAAGTCGAAACTTTAACGTGCAGGGTAAATTTTGAGTTCCGATTTGGGCTAAGCAGGTCAAAATACATGTTAAAACATATATAGCATGCCCAGATCAGGATTCTATATCTTTTAGGGGATATTCCAAAGTTTAGTAACTCCAATTGCGGGACATTTACAGCTTTTTAATGAACGTCTTTGTTTCTAACTGATTGTTCTTATGAAAGCTATTGGCAGAAGGAATAGAAACGAGAGAATTAGTTGAGCGGCACGCGACAGTGTGATACCCTTCGACATATGATCCGGTGTAGTTTAATTTGTAAAATTCGTACATATATACATATGTACATGCTTTCAAATTAGTCTCGACAGATGGCGCTCGCCTGCATCTCGTTTTAACTGACACAAAAACTAGATGTTATTCTCATACTTTTTTTAATACCTTCTCTGTTTATTGTTCGATCGGATTAAAATTTGGATGAAAGATAAGTAGATATAATAGACAGCTAACTATGTGCCGCTTATACGGCTCTTACAAATTGACTTGAAAAATTTAAATATTGATTTGCGGGGGTGGTGGGCGTGTGTCACATACAAACAATTTCCATTGAAAATTGTTAAACTATACTAACTATGTGAAAATTTATGTAACAGACATAAGAAGGCGTGAAAGACCCCATAAGATATATATAATATCGTTCAGGATTACTAGCCGAGTCGACGTCTAAAAGGTACAACTTTCTGATTTGCACCAGACCTAAGCTGACTATAATATCTACATATCCTCGACATTTCAATTTGGTCGGTCAATAAAAACAGAAGTTATTTAAGAAAGTATGAGCATAACACCAATAACAAGCGAGGCAGGCGAGCGTCATCTGATCTTTTTTTGTCGCAAACCTAAGTACACCTTACGACATTTCAACTGTAAGTATCGATTAGTTTATAACTGTAACGCGAAACATTATTAACTGCAGCACTGGAAAAACTGAATAAGAACAGTAGAGTTGTTGATTTGGGTTCGTTTCATGGACTTAGTTTATTAGTTCATTTCTCGAAGAACCATAGTTGAATCTTTAGTTTGTTCGTTCGTCTACTACAAGAATGAAAACATGTATGTAAAATTACACAATGTAAAATTCAATATTACAATAAACTTATACGAGTTTATATGTAATAAATTGGCGATGAGGATAAAAACCATAATCCAAGCCACAGCACAGCTGGCACCGAACCTCATAGACATTGAAAAGTGGCTCTCTGACTGGCGAATAAAAGTAAACGAGCAAAAATGCAAGCGCGTGACGTTTACGCTAAACAGACAAGATTGCCCACCACTTCTTCTGAACAACATACCACTCCCGAGAGCAGATGAGGTAACGTACCTAGGAGTACACCTTGACAGAAGACTCACATGACGCAACTTAAACTTAAAGCCAACAACTTACACGCTCCTCAACGCTGGCTCTCCCCTCAGCCTAGACCAAAAGGTCTTACTCTACAATTCCGTATTGAAACCTATCTGGACCTATGGCTCACAGCTATGGGGCAATGCAAGCAAAAGCAATATTGACATCATACAGCGAGCACAATCAAAGATTCTGAGAACCATCACTGGGGCACCGTGGTACGTTCGGAATGAAAACATCCAAAGAGACTTGAATATTCCACCAGTCATCAATGCAATTACGGAACCTAAGGAAAAATACCATAGCAAGCTTTCTTCGCACCCTAACCACCTAGCGAGAGGTCTAACACAGCTCAGCTGTTGTTCTCGTCTTCGTCGAAATTACCTACCATCCCAGCGAAGAAATTTTTAGGGCCGTATAATCGAGGAACAGTTGGAAAAATAAAATAACTGTTCAAAAATTGGTTATTGTCAAGATTTTTAAACTTATTGTTAGTTCTTATTCAAGAAGATTCAATAAATAAAATCAAAGCAAAGTAAAAAGGATAAGAACAAACAGACAGCGCGCTTTCTACAAACGGCTTTCGATGTTGCAACGTTTCGCATATGGCGAATGATCGCAAGTACAAAGGAAAGAACCAAGTAAATTTGATCAAAGTAGTGACAAGGAGAAATTGTCAATGATAAACAACTTTAATGAGAAGAGTAAAAACAGGGAAAAAGACTAATACATTTACAATGTAAATAACAAGATAAATAGGAACTAATAAGCTATTGCTGGAAATCGTTCGATTGTGTTGGATTTAAATTTGTAAAGGTAAGATCCGAGAAAATCTACTGTACGATGCAAAACTATACTGTGTGCTTTTCAGTAAAAGCCGTTATTGGACCAAGAATAGTTGCGGAACATGCAGTTAAATTACGTTAAGGTGGCTACATCAAAGGATGTAGAAAGTATAGGGTATTCATAGGTTGCAGAGCAAGGTCAACAAAGGATATAAAGAGGCAAAATAGTTTCCGCATTTTTTTGGGACTAATAGACTACTATGGCAGGCTTGTTAAAAACTTAAGCAGTATTATGTACCAATCAAATCAATAATTGCATGATTGAATCGATTTTGATTTTAATTAATGCTGCGATAAAACATTTGTGAATGTTGATACATCCTGCTACTGCAAAGTCACCGTCAATGCTGATGTTTTGAAGGCAGATACAGTCGCGGTTGGAGCTGTTACTTTCCCAAAACGAGAAGAGCTATGATGAGCATGTTAGCCAACCAAATGTTTTATTGTTAGTGAGAGAGTTGCGGCACGTGATTATAAGGGCAAGGATAAATGGCAGCCGTTCAAACAAAATTTTGGTAACTAAATAAAGTGTTGATGTTCCCAAATCTTAAGCAGGAGTGGTCGATGCAGATCACGAAACGAGTTCTAATGACATCCAAATAGCATTGGAATGTATTTACAATTTCATAATGTATAATTTTATATTAGAATACACATATAGAAGCTTATATGTAATATCAACATACATACATATGTCGAAGGCTATCCTACTGTCTAGTTCCACGAAACGGTTTCTGTCAACTAAGCGCAAAAAACAAAATGACGAAACAGATTACCCATGATTATACGGTACCGTGTAGACTAGAAAGGTATTATAATTTTGTGCCAACCAAAATGTGTGTAACATTTGCACAAGCCCTTTTCGCCTTTAAAAATCAGGAAAATACGTTTTGCAAACGCATTTATATCTTCCATTATAAATTTTAAAAATATGTGAAAATTTGATTAAGACAATAAATGTGGAAGATATTCAAGAATGTACTGATTAGTCGCTGCGCAGTCATATATGCCTTACACAGAATTTTCTAGTTATGGCAATTTGAATCTATGAATTTTTATATTCGCTTTCCATAATCTATAGTAATCTGACTTAAAATGATCCAAGCTTATGAAATAAAATCAAGACAAAGGTACTTTAACGATAAAGTGAGAATATGCAACTCAGGTTACAGTTTTGCGTTTCAGTGTATGCAGGCACCTTATTTCTAAATTTCAATCCGATCGAACAATACACCTAGAAGTTTTCCAAAGTTCCCAACAGAGCAGGCACTGTGCAATATATAATATTATAGAATACACATGTGTCAGTGTAAAAAAACAATAGACGATAGTAGACTTCGTTTAGAATTTAGTGTTTGGAATTGTAAGGTTTTGAAAACTGAACGAAGGGTATTTCCTTGTAGCATTCGACTGTAGAATGCGTTAGTTATCAAATCATATGGTCTAAAATTGACACATAAAGTCTTAATACAAGGCGGAAAATACAATCAACAAATAAGAAACATAGATCTAATATATATCTAATATGTCCAGTTTCATTCTCACCTTGTAAGATCCGAGATTCTTGACGGAGCACCCAAGTTTGACATTTCGTCCAGCAGGTACAGTTACATTTTCGATGTATTCGGTAAATTCGGGTTCTTCAACAATTACTGCAAAGCAAAAAGAACAGACATTTATTTTTGTATTTTAAACTAGTGTGGAATTTTTCGTTTCTGTGCTCTAAATATTCAGATTATTATACTTAGGTTTTAGAGATGGGGAAGGAGCTTATTTTATTTATTTAGAAATAGGGAACCTTGTTGTTAGCTTTCATTAGTTTTAATTCTTATGAAAAAACTTTTGAGCCTTTTGATTATAAGTCCTAATATTACTAATATTATGAAAATTAAAGTAAAACCAGTAAGAAAAGCAACAGTGGGATACCCTTCGACCTATGTTCCTGTATATGTACACATATACATATGCACATGCTTTGAAATTATTCTCGACAGAGGGCGCTCGCGCCTCGCGCTCGCCAGTCTCCCGTGTTAGCTGACACAAGCACTTAGAGTTATGCTCATACTTTCTTGATTAACTTCTGTGTTTATGGTTCGATCCGATTAAAATTACGAGAATAAGTAGACATAACTATCAGCTTAGTATATGTTAAAATTAGAAAGCTATATATTTTTTAAGACGCATACAAATTCAGTTAAAAACTACATTAGTGATTTGCGGGGGCGGTGGGCATGGCATCCAACATTTGAAATAAACCCCAGGAACCATCATTCCAAATTTGGTGTCTCCAGCGTTTATAATAGCTGAGATCTGTGTGTTCATCTGGTCAGACGGACATCCGGACAGACAGACGGACATGGCTCAATCGACTCGGCTAGTGATCCTGAGCAAGAATATATAACTTTATGGGGTCTCCCACGCCTCTTTCTGCCTGTTACATACATTTGCACAAAGTTAGTATACCCTTTTTTGACCATTTTCAATGGTCGAAGGGTATAAATAGTTTGAATTAGTCAATGGTCGAAGGGTCGCGACCCGCTCGAAGTTTTTCTCGTGTGCGCGCTTAATCTACGAATTAACGGTATAATTTTCGGGTTGTTACATTACAATATTAATATTTATAACACTTAACAGCACATTACAGATAACTGCCCAATAATACTTTTTTTGTTCAACGAAAAGCTATTTTGTTTGAAAAATATTAATTTAGTTGCATTCAATATAAGTGCATTTTTACACTCATGCATTTTTAGGATAACTGCATGAATTTTGTAGCAATTTTTATTGTTTCTCTTCCAAATACATAAGTTAAGCGCCACCTTTTGCTCGACTACGCAAAAGCGCCATAATTTTTTTCGCTATTATAGATCGTCACTCTTTGCTAGTAAAGTGAAAAGGACGCCACCGATTATAGTGTTCGTTTTGATCGTGGCGCCAAACTGCGCATGACCGTTTACTTATGCTTGGCAATGCCATATACCATAAATGGCAAGTACATAGTTTGTTCACAAATCAATTTTTCAAAATGGGTAAAGTTCAGTGCACATTTTTAGGCCATGGATTTTAAAAAAATTCATGGACTATTGTGTTTGTCGGAACGGAATTGTGCGTAACAGGCAGAAGGAGGCATCTCCGACCCCATAAACTATATATATTCTGAATCAGTATCAGTAGCCGAGTCGATTGAGCCATGTCTGTCTGTCCGTCTGTCCGTCTGTCTGTCTGTATGAACACCTGGATCTCAGAAAGTATAAGAGCTAGAGTCATCAAATTTTGCGACAACATACGTATATATTGCAGTGTCTCAAAGTTTTTTTAAAATTTGGACACGCCCCTTCCCGCCTCCGTAAATCAGTAATAACTATTTAAAAACTACAATATTAGCTCAACAACCAAAGTTGTATATCTTACATGACAAATACTTTGCCACGGGCGTTATGTGAAAATTTCATTTAAATCGGACTATTAATAAGTGAGATATGATACGAATTAAACTCACTGTGAACATACATTTATGCTTAAGCAGACCTAATTTACGCAAGCATACCGAAGTTCAAATCTAGCCACACAGCATTTTAAACTTTTTATTTGCATTGTATGGTAACAAAATTGGTTGACAATGCAGCTTTGCCGATAGGCCAGGGAGTGAGGCAATGGCCGAGTGGTTAGAGTGGCGGACGGCTGTGAGAGAGTGCGTGTGTTCAACTCCTGGTTGAGGCGGGTGCGAATTTTTATTTATTAATTATTTATTATTTTATTTTATTTTTTTTATTTATTTTATTCTAATAATATTCGGACGGCGATTCCATACCGCGTCAGACACACAGCATTTTAAACTTTTTATTTGCATTGTATGGTAACAAAATTGGTTGACAATGCAGCTTTGTCGATGGGCCAAGGAGTGAGGCAATGGCCGAGTGGTTAGAGTGGCGGACGGCTGTGAGAGAGTGCGTGTGTTCAACTCCCGCTTGAGGCGGGTGCGAATTTTTATTTATTTATTATTTTATTTTATTTTTTTTATTTATTTTATTCTAATAATATTCGGGCGGCGATTCCATACCGTTAAAATTTTTATTACGGTATAATATGATAATCCATGGCCTTATACAGTCAGCACCTGACTGTAGCGTTAGTATTTTTTTTATTTATTTTATTCTAATAATATTTTTGAGTCAAACATGGTGAGGCAGTTAAGCACATTATACTGTATTAGAACTGCTTTTCAAAACATGTATTATTGACTTTTACTTAATATTATTAATATATGCAATTTTCGATTAATGCATATTCTTATTCATTGAACTTTCAGTGGTTCATTTATATTTGTCGGTCATGCTGTAGCGTAATTAGATATTTATAATGGCCGGCAGATACAAACGCATACATATGTACAGAGCTAAGCCATACACATACCCGTACATAAATACACGCATACATACAAACACACATAAACAAATCATGAATTGTGTAATATAGCATGACGCACATGACTGAAGTCAATGTAATTTGTTCTGTCAATGCAAGTGGCCCTGGGGTACGAGCACACACACAAATACACTTAAATATAGTCGCACACTCCTATACCCAATCATGCACAAACAGTCAGTAAACATTTGACATATGACGTCGACCGCGTGTGTGGATCCATCTAATTATCAAACATAAAACACCAGCAGCAACAAGAGCAACCCAAGTCGAGGTACACATACATATGTATATAACCATAGCATACATTCGTTTTTATCTCTATCTTAGCTCGACTTTTGTTTTCCTCATTTACACTTCAATTGAATACAAAAAAACAAATAGAGGCAGAGGCTGTAAAAAAAATGTAGCAATATGCAAACTATTGGCACTTATCGAGCATGCAACTTTTTTGTAGCCACGCCAAATTACTTGCATAATCATGGGATTTCACCCAGCTGCAGTTTTCGCGGCAGAGTGCGTGTCTGCATATCAATTTCGAGAGGGCGACAAATCACCCACTTCGCTTACTTTTCGCCAGTTTCACGGACTAGACGACTTGTGAATGACCTACTAATCCAAGCTGTGAGAAGAATTTTAAGATGGAATTAATGAAAATGTAAGAAAACCAATTAATGGTGTAATGGGGTTATTATAAATTTTAATTTTTCCTCTTTTTGAATTATGAGTTTAGGGTGCAATTGACCAAAGTCACTCGAAAAAGTTATTGCATAAATATTTATATTCCCATTAAAATAATAATTGAATGATCCAGTTACGGGCTGGCACTTATTCGGTTCAGGCTCTTCAAATGAGGCCAAGTTTAAAAACTTGGTATTAATATTGCCGAGGACAAGTCAATGGGGTTGGAAGAAAGGTAAACGGTTGTTTATTTGGGGTCTGATGATGCGGTGGATGTCGCCTGTTGCGACATACATAAATTGCATTGCCTGAATGAATTTTGCGCACAGTTGAGCGAAATTTGTATATTTTCCTACCTTCCCCCTTTTGCATCGCAGGACTCTGACAGCATCTGAGAACAATGACAGCCGGCATGGATGATAATATTCAGGGAAAAGAGCTTATAGCAGGGCGTCCTGCCTATGTTTCTGTTTCTGTTTCGTGCTCAGGGTTCAGCTCCCTCCCCTCCATTCCTTGTGCTTTTGTCTACGTTCAACCCCCAGCCCGCGAGCGTTGTCCCCGATTTTACTTTTCTCGACACGTTGATATATCTGCAGCTGCTGGCTATCAATTTTTGGCATATCTCCTTGTATACCATATAACCGGAGGCGGCTTTCTGCCAACCAGCAGCCACCTCCACGGCCGCGTTGTGATGCCGTATCGCTCATCCTGTATCTCTGCATCTATATCTGCCCCAACCTAGAGTGTAAATATTATTGCTCAAGGCAAGCCGCCTGTTATTGGAATCAGACAGTCGACCCTGAGGGCTTAAAGATAACTGTGATAAGAGCGTGTGGTAAATTACGCAATCACAAGAAATTGTATTTCCCCTCAGTAAAATTCCTGTTGGCAATTATATTAAATTATTAAATTAAAAAAAATAAATAAATGTAAATTATAAAAATAATCCTTCTTTATTTTTCAAGACGCATATCAAAAGAATGATTTTTTTTCATCTGAATAGTTTTTCCACCACGTCAAATAAGTCGGAAAGATTCAGATTCAGAGTTTATAGTCTATAACTCGAAAATAATATTTTTGTATATTAATTTTGGCCAGGAGCTTGCAGCGCACCTTAGAATACATCACTGACCTCATAAAATACATAACTGGAAAATTAAATTTAATGAAGAGTATCATAACCTTTTTAAGTCACCTGTTCGCCAAATAAGATATGAAATAATAAGCGAAAAATAAAGCGAATTTATTAAAATACTTTACTTTACTTTACCCTCAAAAGGACAACGATACATTATGATTGAGAAAATAAAAACTGCTTCGATGGAGAAGCTGCACAAGATCACAACAAATTATATTTTAAACCGTCTTGGATTGGAAAAATCGGACATATATAGGGGTGATTACTATGAAGGTGAGAAAATAGATATTCATGAATAAATAGACACTTTCCTAATAAATACCAATTTTCAATTATCTTAAAACATACCTCAAATAATATTTCAGTTCCGTACGCACTAACTAGAAATATGACAAACTCCATACAAAAATAAAAGAGGCCATCGGAAATAATATTAATTTCTTGAGACATTTCTATGTGTTTCCGGTACGCAGCAGCTCTTGAAAAGGGTTGAGTTGTGCCCAATCAATAGTATTTATAGTAAAGTGGGCTGTGTGGATGTCATGCAAAAGCTGATCCCTGATGGTTCGATCAGCTGTTCAAATAAAATCGAGTTGCCAAACAAAATGGAGGCAGCTGGCAGAGGAAAAAAATCCGTGTAAATTAGTTAAAGCCAGAGGATAAATTAAATATTATATTAGAGAGAATGGGACCACAACACGTCCAAATCATATGGATGGAAACTACATACATACATACATATGTGTTTTTCATAAAACGTTTATAACTTTTTTTTTGCGTGAAAGTCTTGGCAAAATGTAAACAAAAGTTCATCCGTGTTAATTTTTAATTTAATTTCATTATAAATTTAAAGTCAACAATGATCAGTGTTGGGAATGCATCTGGCACCCAACTGTGCAGTCAGTAGTAATCGTGCTTGCCGGTCTGTGTATAACGGCAAGAGCGCCCGCCGTCAACTAACTAACTAAACTCTGTACATCCATTAACTCAATAAACCTTAAAATACCAACAATCAGTCGATTGTTTACATGTTCAAATAACTTGAAAGTTTTTTGTAAATTACAAATAAAAAAAGAAAAAAATGTAATTAGAAAAAAAGTAAAACCTTAAATTAAAATATAAAATATTCAATTAAAATATGGAATGGCAGTAGGCACAAGAGAGGAAGCAAGAGGTTTGAGACGGAGTAGAGGAAAGTAGGCTTAAAAGATCAGGAGATATAGCCTAGGAAGGAATTGGATTGGTAAGCTTTAAATTAGTAATATCTTCATATAAAGATATTACAAAAGGTATGCTCAGAAGAGCAGGTAGCACCAAGACTGCAGGGGGCTTATGTAGTGCCGCAAAGGGGTTGAATTTGCGCTGCATCTCCAAACTTCCGATTGTGGGTTAGAGAAGGCTGTATCCGATAAAAAACAATTTTGGTTTTATTGTGCATTTTCAGTAACTCGGATTTAGCCACACGTCGCTTTTCACAGGACCATTTAACCCATCTAACCCGCAAAGTTAGGCCAGAGCATTTTAACTGACTAAAATTATCACAACAACAATCAATGCAATCAACCTTACGGTCGGCTGAGTATTTGCAAATTTCTGTGGAGCACGACAACATAATAAGTACTATAAGATAATATGCCTTCAAAATGTAGTGGACAGCAAAATATGAATAGGGAGCAGAAGTATTAAAACAATTTCATGAGAGAGCAACAAACAATTACAGCGCCAAGACAGGCAACCAAGCAAGTACGAAAAATAGATCAACAACGAAAGAAAAGAATGCTCGAAGTAAACAAAACAACATCAGCTGTGACGTTTACAACAAGGGAGCTATTGTCGTTAGTATAGACTTAGAACGGCGCAACACACTCAGAGAGCAAAATAAATGCCAAAAGAAAACATAAACAAAAATAGATGCTAAAAAACGTGCAAGTGAAAAAAAATTGAAATTATTATTACAAACTAACTTATGTATTTCTCAGGATTAGTACTTGTTATGTTTGCTACTCACTGTGTAAGCACCACCATTAAGCACTGATAGAACTCCAAGTAACAATTAACTCAACAAAATTAGAGAAAATTCAATAAAATCACCGGGAACAAAGGCTAAAAACACCCAATCACAAAGATAAAAACTAGTACTGTACGAATTTATGCACAGTTAAACTCATACTTCTCACAAATCGAATTTAGTGTGAACTTTTCGGTTGGTTTCATTAACATTATGCTTGCATTTTACTTGACCTATGTATGAGGTGAATATTTCTTGTGACAAGCATACTTACTGTTTAAATTCGGTGTTGGCGCATTGGACACTCCTCCGGCGACAATTACGCCTGTGCTACTGAGAACTGTGTTGCTATTGGGGCTTGCACCGCTAACAATCGCAGGCGCTGACGATTTGCTGCTGGTTGTGGGGTTTGCATTGTTGTAGTTATTGTTTTTATTATTGTTATTTTTACTGTTGTTCCTGAGGCTGAATGTACCGCCCCCCACGCTACCGTTGACGACCTGCGGCAAGATGATCTTGTCGGTGAAGTCCCCCGTCGTTGCCGTGAGCACTAGGAGGACTCCTAATAAATGCCAGGACGGCGGCAACATCAACTTGCTGTGACTTTGCTGCCTTTCTCAGTCGGGAGCATCAATGCGGGCCTATTGGACTGGCTGCAGTGCATCGCTCTACCAGCAGCCGGCACCAATAACTACCTTGCCAAGCTTTGCTACTCTCACTACTCTCTCCAATCGAGGGCTCTTCGGAAGGAAATTCCAAATGAATCTTATCACACGGTTTCTTTTAGTTTACAAACGTTAATTAATTGTACTCAGCTTTCTTGTTAATTAATCTGAAATTATAAAACGATTAGTGACTACTATTATTTCGAGAAAATACAATGTGTAAATAATAATATTCTTAATACTTCGGCACACGCCACATTATATAGAAATAAGTATCGAAATCTTAAATAACATATATAATTAGTTGTTAGTTAAATAACATATATAATTATATCAAATATAATTAGTTGAGGATAATTAAGGATATGTTATCACAAAAATTGTTCAACAACTAAATATATTCTCTAGCATATCAACTGATTCACTCCGCGCGCGTAATAAGTAAAACGCCAAGGTCTTATCAGCTCACGGCTGAGCGAAAGTTTGGCAAACAGTGATTAAGTACTACCTTTTATATTTATTTTTTGAAAGTTTTGAAGAATAAATATGTAGTCCATAAAGTCGGTTAAACACAAATTAAACCAAACACGTAAACTACAATACAGTCAAGTTACAGAGTAAAAAAAATTTTCCCCTAATTTTGGAATATCTAATAATTCCTAATAACAAACTGTGCGCCTATTCTAATGCTACCAATTGATTTCTTTTTTACATTAACGAAATTTGGTCACATTTTTTGACATAAATGTATTTTTTACATGTATGCAAATTTGCAGATTTATTGTATTTACGTATAAGGAATAGATCACACTACCATATTACACCCTGCAAATATTAACTGAACAGTCTCTGCGTCCAGGCGAACAGAACGTGGCCTCATTGCGCTAATTAGGCCATGGATTTTTAAAAAATTCATGGACTATTGTGTTTGTCGGAACGGAATTGTGCGTAACAGGCAGAAGGAGGCATCTCCGACCCCATAAACTATATATATTCTGAATCAGTATCAGTAGCCGAGTCGATTGAGCCATGTCTGTCTGTCCGTCTGTCTGTCTGTATGAACACCTGGATCTCAGAAAGTATAAGAGCTGGAGTCATCAAATTTTGCGACAACATACGTATATATTGCAGTGTCTCAAAGTTTTTTTTAAAATTTGGACACGCCCGTTCCCGCCTCCGTAAATCAGTAATAACTATTTAAAAACTACAATATTAGCTCAACAACCAAAGTTGTATATCTTACATGACAAATACTTTGCCACGGGCGTTATGTGAAAATTTCATTTAAATCGGACTATTAATAAGTGAGATATGATACGAATTAAACTCACTTTGAACATACATTTATACTTAAGCAGACCTAATTTACGCAAGCATACCGAAGTTCAAATCTAGACACACATCATTTTAAACTTTTTATTTGCATTGTATGGTAACAAAATTGGTTGACAATGCAGCTTTGCCGTTAAGCCAAGGAGTGAGGCAATGGCCGAGTGGTTAGAGAGGCGGACGGCTGTGAGAGAATGCGCGGGTTCAACTCCCGGTTGAGGCGGGTGCGAATTTTTATTTATTAATTATTTATTATTTTATTTTATTTTTTCTATTTATTTTATTCTAATAATATTCGGGCGTTGATTCCATACCGTTAAAATTTTTATTACGGTATAATATGATAATCCATGGCCTTATACAGTCAGCACCTGACTGTAGCGTTAGTATTTTTTTTAAAATGGAACTTTCATAACTTTTCAAAGAGCCAATGTAAAACGTTCAAAATTGAAAAAGATATTCATATTTAGGGTTTTTAATATGCGTTGTTATAAATATTTAGTGCGTGTATTAATGATTTGTACATTGCGAGTGTTATTAACAAGTAGTTAAAGAACACAAATTTCAACTTTAAAAAGAGCTACAAAAATTGTGTGAGTGTCTATATACATAGTGTAGAATCATTAATTCCTTATTCAGAACATTCAGTCTCAAAGTGCGCTCTATGCGGCTTTTTGAGAAATTTCATTTTTTAAAAAGTAATATCTCGATAAAAATGCGTAATTGTGTGGTAAGCAATGATGTGGTCGTGAGAAACAAAATTCAATATTCACTTTTGTTAGTAAGATTTGAAAGTGAAACTTAGCATACATACTTTTTATTACTTATCACTTATTAATAAGCTGGAACGAAGCAGACCGAGCCGATATTTCGTATAGCTGTTATACAATCATCGGCCGATTTTTGTTATAATTCAAGATATAGTTTTCAACCTTATCCCTTCTGACTTGTATATGATCTTTAATATGATCTCAAAATTTCATCGGACTATTATTTATTTATTTAATTAAAGTCCACAATATACAGTCGACAGATTACGATTAAAATTAAAATTAATACTTTTACATCAAACATTTAAAATAACATGAAGGCAATTTTATATTTTTAAACATGTATAAATTTAAATTTCAACTTAAACTGGGGTAAAGCAGAATTAGCTGATCCCTCATTGCCAGGGGGCAATCAGATCAGCCAATCAGAACAGGAAAATTAGATATTAGTAAGGCTAATAATTGTTATAATTAAAAATTTAGACATGTCTAAATGCCGCCGAGGGGCGATGTTTCAAACAAGTAACCCGATCGACCGAACGAAAACACGAGAAGAATACACAAAAACAAATGGATAGAATTTAAGTGTAATGAAGGTGTTTCTAGGAAAGTTAGTTTTATTGATAGATAAGTGAGACAGAATTTTAAGGAAGCTACAAAGTTAGTGTAAGATACGATGAAGTAGAGTTTGTTGTAGTTCAAACACAACACTCTGAAAGTCGGGGGGTTCGAGGGTTAGTGGTGAAAAATACGACTAATTCTACAAGGGACAGAGAAGTGTAACAGGCTAACCAGGTCATCATTGATAGTGATCACCTTCTATAAGGTTATGAATAAATACGACACCAGGCATGCTTCTATGGTTAGTGAAAGATGGTAGATTAAGTAACTTAAGCCTACCAATATAGGGAGGGAGTCTTAATTTAACATCCCACGTAAGGCAAAGATTAGAAAGTTTTTTGTACATCAAATTAGTATTGAGGACACCAAACGAATTAACCGTACTCGAGGATTGGACGAACAAGTGAGGTATACAGGATTTTTGTTAAATAATCATCGTCAAACTCCTTAGACCATCTCTTTATAAAGCCGAGCACGCCCATAGTTTTATTGACCATTGAGGACATATGCTCACAAAACTTAAGTTTGCGGTTCAAACGGACACCCAGATCGTCAACCAAGAATATTTTTTCCAAGGCACAACCACAGGGACTGTAAGATACAAACATCGTACTGGTACGTGAAAATATCATCAGCGTGCATTTGTAGCTGTTTAGATTTTAAAACTTGCACAACACCATGAATTAAATCTATCCAGGTTGGCTTGATTGCGAAAATGACAGCAGTCGTCTTTGAATTGATAACAAATCTTAACATCATCCGCATACATAAGAGTACGTGAGTTACGTATGACCAACGGAAGGTCATTGATGAAAAGCGTAAAGAGGAATGAATAGGAAAAGAATAAGTATTTTTAAAAAGGACTATTTGACTTCTGTCAGTCAGGTAACTCAAAATCCAACTAAGAAGTTTTGGGGAAAACCCGAATAGGTTAAGTTTACGTGCAAGAAGGGAAGTGTTGAATGCTTTAAATGCTTTAATGAAATCAGTTTGAAGATTATCCTGTAAACCCTTTATAACAAAGGAATTAAGCTCCAACAAATTTATCGTCGTTGAACGACGTTTCATGAATCCGTGTTGAAAAGAAGATAAAACGGATCTACAGAAATGTTGCAAGAGAGGGATTACGATCTTCTCGAAGAATTTGGGTATAGCCGACAATACCTCTATAATTGCTTGCATCAGAGTTACTACCATTTTTGAACAAAGGAATTATAAATGAATCCTTCCAAATGGAAGGAAAAGAGGAAGTTTGTAAGGACAGCGAATAAAGTTTGAGCAGTGGCTTACTAAGTGAGTTGGCACAGTATCGAAGTATGCAAGCGGGAATACCGTCGGGTCCTGGCGAGAATACTGGTTTAACCGAATGAAGATCCTTAACCAGTGAACTTACCTTCAGGAGAGGGGTGAAAATACTATTCGAGTTTGGAATTTTATATGGATAGACAGCAGCAATTTGTGTAGAAGGTGAATAAGTCGTTTGGAAAAATTTTGCAATCATATCGGTCATGGCCTGATCTGTGTCTGCATGAACATCTTCAAACGTCAATTTGGAGGAAAATACCCCAGACTTTCGCTTCATGTTAACAAAACTATAAAACTGTTTTGGATTCTGTAAAAATTGAAATCTACAACGAGTTAAATAATGTTTATAACAGTTCGTGTTCAGCATGGTAAAGTTTGACCGAGCAATTAAGTAGCAGGAAGGAGCAAGAGGAGAGCTGTTTACTTCATATGACAGCTCTTTGTAAACCAAGGGGCTTACTCGAGCATTGCCAAAACAGCTTTTACGAGGCGCTGATAGATCAAAAAGTTAGGTCTAAATTCAACAGAACATTCGAAGTTGGAAAGCATTGAAAACTGCATTGCTAGATGAGTTTAAAGTTGAAGTGTCATCAGCAGAAATACACCACAGATTTAATAATTTAATAGACGGTATGAGAGTTGGCACGAATTTCTGTATGCATTAATGGAAATAGCCAAGCCAGCAAAGCTTGAAGATGAGAGTATCATAGACTTGTTATTTCATTAATGGCATCCAGTATTCTCCTGCAAACAAAGTTGTGTTGTACCAAGCAAAAACGTTAAAAGAATTTAAAGTCAGTTTGTATATATACAAAATGTTTCTGGTTCGAGCAAGTTATCGAACAAGCCTTGATCATTAGTCGAAAAAGAAAGTTCCGAAACTAAGAAGATTAGCAGGTACAACAAGACACGAAAATATTTCTAGTGCGGTGAGGGTAGCCATTTGATGAAAGACGGTAGAAACATTTTGAATGTTTTAAATGTACCCACCCAACATATAGTGCATCAGAGTAAAAAGTAGATGGAAAGGTTAAACACGATCAGATTACAATCGTCGTACAGGATAGGAAGGTAGAGTCAAAGCCTTAAAGCATTTTCACTCCTTCAGCTTTTGAGTTAAATAATGTGCCGATGATGTTTTTTAATTGATGTTTAATTGACAATTGATTTATTGATACAGAGGCTAATCTTTGTCTCATTTGTGGAAGTGTTTATACTAAGTAGGGCTAGGTGACACCCAGGTGCTTACATTCGGTAGCTTTGTTATTCTGGTTCAGGTTGATAGTATAGACAAATCAATTATATTGCCAGTTTGAAATTGTTCAACCCCTGTGAAGATGAAAATAATATAAACCGATGAGTTATCAGTTTTCCAACAACCAAGACAGAGGGACAGTTTTTATTTTTGTATGTGCTCTTCGGTATTACAAACTCACCTGCAGTTTCTACTCGATTGATAATGGCAGTTTTAGGGAAACTGTAATGTGTCTCAAGGTTTATATAAGCTTGAAAAGTTGTTGAGTGTTGCCATTAAAAATGGTTTAAGCCAGTCGACCGCTTCAGATGCTGACTGTATAAGGCCATGGATTATCATAGTATATTGCTTCTCGATTTTGCCACCGATTACCTAAAATAATCAGTACCCAGGGTACACCCAGAGGAGGCTACTGCAAATGTATGTAGGTTCCGCTTTTAGTGTACGAACAAATAGTTTTTATTGTAGTATATTTACTTGTCTTATAATTAACAATTTTTAAACGAATGGTGTGTATTTTAATACGTGTTCACGGACCGAGATTCAGGCATAAGTCCACCTTCTCGATAATTCTTAGCGACTCGATAGTTGGTTAGCCGATATGTTTTATTGTGAATTAGTTTTTGGCTCTTAATAGTGCTGACCACTCCGAGTCTCACGAACTAGTGTTTGTTCAGATCCAATTCCTACATGTATGGGGATAGTTGTTTTTAAAAAGTTAAATTTTGGTGATCTACGAGTCGACTTGATAAGTTCTGCGCAACTCCAATGTTCCCCAAAAATAATGCGATGTACAGTCTTAGATAGATTCTATCTGTCTAACTTATTTATTTTCGGATATTCATAAAAACTCGCAATGAAAATTGCGATTTTTTTGTATTATTATTAAACATTTTTAGGAGAAAAATTTTATACGGTGTTCGAACGACACGCGCAATTTGAATTAACGAACAGAAAAAGAAGAACACATAGACAATGCAGAAGCGAATAGACAAGTGTCGTAAGCATTAGACTGAGCGAGAGGGCAAAAGGTAATAGGTCCGGACCGGCCCGGAACTTTTTTAAAGGGGGCTCGGCCCGGAACGGCCCGAACCAGACATTTCTAGCGCCTACCAAATTTCATAACATGGGCGTCTTCTTGATTTTTTGGCACGAGCTAAGAATGCATATTGCGTCTTCTCGCTCTGTCTAGTGTCTCACGCGCATGTGTAATGTGTAATGTGTATGTCATATCTTTGTATATTTGTATAAATAAATGTTTATGTATATTTACTTCTGAGTATATCTAATAAAAAAGCGAAATAATAAAAAAATTATATAAAATAATAATTAATATAAATGTAAACACACGGTCGTCCCACTCGGGGAAACCATTTCCGAAGACCGCGACAGTTGTACAGTGGCTTAGTGGACTATGTCCTGGACTGTGAGACCAATGACCGTGTTCGGGGCACGATTGCTGCCGCGATCGACATGTGAAATGTTTTTGTTGTTTTTTTTTATTATTTTTCATTAAATAAATTAAAAAGCTCAATAAAATTTTTTTTTAAATACATGCAAATTTAATTATTTTTAAAACTCAATAAAAAACCAGTAAGAAAAGCAACAGTCGCGCGGCACGCGACAGTGTGATACCCTTCGACATATATTCCGGTGTAGTTTAATTTGTTAAATTCATACACATCTACCTATGTATGTACATACAATAAAATTATTCCCAACAGATGGCGCTTGCGCTTCGCGCTCGCCCGCCTCTCTTGTTAGCTGACACAAGCACTTTGTTTTATGCTTATACTTTCTTAAATAACTTCTGTGTTTATTGACCGATCGGATTACAATTTCGAGAATACGTAGATATTTCATTCAGTTTATTATATGTTAAAGTCAGAAAGTTGCATCTTTTATACAGCGCTTATAAATTGAGTTAAAAAATTTAATTATTAATTTGCGGGGGCGGTGGGCGGGGCATCCAACATTTGAAATAAACTTGATCTGCGCCGGCTACACAGAAATGTTCATGCCAAATTTGATAACTCTGGCTCTTATAAAAGCTGAGATCTGTGTGTTCATCTGGTCATCCGGACATCCAGACAGACAGACAATTGGGTCGGCTAGTGATCCTGAGCAAGAATATATATACTTTATGAGGTCTGCCACGCCTCCTTCTGCCTGTTACATACATTTGCACAAAGTTAGTATACCCTTTTTTGACCATTTTCAATGGTCGAACTAGAAGAATCCGAGACATAATTATTTCACCTAAATTCATCATAAATATAGCCCTACCTGTAAAAATTTAAATTTAATCATTTAAAATCGGTGCTGAGGGCACATATTTAACCTTTACCATAACATTAAAGAGGGGCGGCGACGTTAGGCGATTAATAATTTTTTGTTACACAATATATGTACATAGTTAACTAGTTAAAACTTAGTTTTCTTTCGTTGGTACTCAACAGCAACTCCAAATCGAATTGTACATATGTATGTACATCCATGCGTGCAATACTGTGTGTTGAAGTGGGATGCCTATACATACATTTGGATTTGCAGACATGTATGTATGGGCATCCCATTCGTACACTCATAACGTTAAAAGGGCTTATGATCGCTGTTATGTTCTAGCATTCTAATTTCAAAATATTGAGAGGAAAACAAAATAGGAAACATCCAATTGGAATCTTAATGAACTTGCAAAGTCATAACAGACAAAATACAGAAAGACAGACGTCATTATAGAAGGTTTGTTTACTTTTGACTCGCGTCTTTTTGATGCGTGCTAAAAAATTGTAATAATAATATTATTAATAATTTTATTTTCTTTTATATTACATAATAAATGTGAAAACGAAATAATAAAAAACAATTTTTTATTGAAATTTAATTATATATAATAATTTCTATGTAGCGGTCATATCACAGCCCGCTTGACTGTACTTTTTATTTTAGTTGATTAGAATAACATAAAATAAATAATCAAAATAAATGGAATGGATATGAAATGAAAATTCGCACCCGACTTAACAACCTGAGGAATTGATGAACACACGCACTCTCTCACAGACTTTTAGAAGTGCCGTCCACTCGGCCATTGCCTCACTCCTTGGTTCTTTGGTTCAAAGCTGCATTGTGAACCAATACTATGAAAATAAAAAGTTTAACAAAATGCTATGTGTCTGACGCGAGATTTGAACTTCGGTATGCGTAAATTAGGAATGCGTTTAAAGTAAGTTTAATTCGTATCATATCTCACTTATTTAAATTTTCACATAACGCCCGTGGCAAGTATTTGTCATGTAAGATATACAACTTTGGTTGTTGAGTTAATATTGTAGTTTTTAAATAGGTTTTGCTGATTTACAGTGGCGGGAAGGGGTGTGTCAAAATTTTAAAAAACTTTGAGAAGCCCGGATATATGGTACACGTATGTTGTCACCAAATTTGATTGCTGTAGCTCTTATAGTTTCTGAGATCTAGGTGTTCATACAGACAGACAGACATGGCTGAATCGACTCGGCTGTTGATACTGATTCAGAATATATGTATGTATGTATATAGTTTATGGGGTCGGAGATGGTTCTTCTGCTTGTTACGCACATTTCCGTTCCAACAAACACAATAGACCATGCATTTTTTTTAAATTCCATGGCCTAAAAAATAAATTGGTCTAAATGGCAGAAGAAAGTTAATTTGACAAGACAAGTGGTATAGCTTATTTTCCATTGCCAAAGGATATTCAAAGATTCTTAGGATTGACGTCGTATGTATGTACTATGTATGCTGTAACTTCTAAACCATTGTCGGATATGGGGAGGTAAAAAACAAAGTTTAAATTTGACGTGTTGCAGAAGGTGGCGTTTAAACAGTTTAAAGTCGCACCTGTTTTGAAGTTGTGCAATCCTAAAGGGAAATCCATACAGATGTCTTAAAATATGGTTTTTTCGAAGTATTATATCAAAAGGGCCCAGAAGAATGGTAGTTTCATTCTGTTCAATACAAGAGTCGTAAGATTAATCAATGCAGAGAAAGTATCAAACTTATGAATTTATATTAAGGTGCTCGCAGTTAGAAGTGCTCTAATGAAATTACGTGTGAATGTGTTAGGTTTGAAAGTTAAAATTATAGCTGATTGCAACGCGTTCACTAAGACGATAAAGAAGAAGGACGTTCATTTGAAGGTAGCTATTTAGGTCTAGGTGAGTATCATGTTTTACTTATGTTGAGTTATACTGTTGGACTTCATTTGAAACGAGCACAACTACTTGAAGAATGGAAGAAAGTAGAGAGGACCCTGATAGAAACTGGTAGAAAACAAAGGGTATGAAGATTTTTATTTATATTGAAAACCAAATACTCTTTAAGGATTTAAGAGAAAAAGATTATGTCTTACCAAAGCTTAAAGAAAAGGTTGCTCGTATTGCAAACAGTTTTGTCGAGTATATTGTTTTAAAAGTAAGAGCGTAACAGAAAGATGATTGGTTGATACCCATTAAAATAGGAGATAAGCCACTGTCCGCAGATCACATTCACCCTGTTAGGCCAATGGAGATGACGAGCAAGCGGCTTTTCCAAACTTGTGTGGTTGTATCCCACCCGTAGTACAGGAGCTAATGAAGTTGTCACTTAGCTAGAGCGTCAGGCCACTAATTTTGGATATCCTTTAGGATTATATCTGATAGGCGAGCTGCGTTTACGGCACAGGCATCATTGAGTTGTATTGTTAGAAGCAGAAGGTTCAGCATTTAGTAATTACAACAGGTGTACCACAGGTGTACAGCAATGGCCAGGTTGAGAGGGTGCAAAATTGTGCCACAGCTAACTCTTGAAAGTGCAGGAAACTAGTATAATCTTGTCAGTAAAGTGCAGAAAATGATTAATAACACAATACATAATACACTTCTTGATAAAAGAATCGTTAGTGGAGGAATTACATAAATAAATAAAACAGATAAAATACGGAACAGTACGGAACTGTTTTAAAGTTAAAAGGGAAAAGGGCAATATCTAGGACCCTATTAAATTGTTGGGATAAACAAGCTCGGAAGGTATGACGTAGAAAACTGAAAGACGGGGATGGATCTTGCAAAACATCGATAGGCGCAGAATACATGAAGCCGTCGTGTAATTCATTCGGGTCGAATGATGCATCAGGAGGGCCGATTGTGAAGTTAACCGTCATCAGGGAACTGACAAAAAAAGAGCAAGGGAGTGACGCGTAGTGGCAATGCATTTTAACAGGCAAAAATAGAAGGCATTTTGTGCATAATATTCGTCGCATGCAGTCCCAAGTCTTTAAATCATTGTTAAAAACTATTTTCGTTGAATACTTAAATTACAATAAGCAAAACTATGTGAAGAAACAATAATTATTTCACTTCAAAAAAGAATAGGCAATTAAATTAATAAGCAAAACATTACATACATTTGTTATTTTACAATAAGTTATTTTGCTCTTTTCTACCGAAGATCGAAGGGGGAGACGGCGATAGGTTCGTCAAGTATATACATAAGTAGCACTGCATTTTAGACTAGAGTGTCGCTCTTGGTTAGACGCGTCAAAAGCGAACAGAACTTGTTGTGCAAAGACGGAAGCTAACCAATTACTAAAATATGGAAAATAATACCTCCGCTCCGACATATATTTACTCCATAGGGCCGGATATGTCACCGTAGATGAGCAAACAATTTAAAAAGCAATTATGGTCATCTTTGTAGATTGACTCCTCTTTGTGGATTGAATTACATACACATATGTACATATGAAACAACAATTATTCAAATTGTAAATTCCTTGGACGCCGTACATTTTGTTGATGCTGATTAAGAATATACATATAGTTTATGGGATCTGCCAAGTCGTCTTCGGCCTATTAGATACATTTTCGATTGGCACAAAGTTATCATACCCCTCTACCCCATGAATATCGGGTATAAAAACATGTTAATCGTAAAGGCTACAAAATCCATACAAAATCAAAATCAGCTGCCTAATTTTAGGTAATAATCATTTTTTAATTCTTCACTTACAAAATGTACGGCGTCCAAAGAATTTACAATTTGAATAATTGTTGTGAATATGGTACATAAAGAAAATAGGAAAATTTAAGTAGAACATTCCTTACAGCTCACGTCATCATCAAAGTGTTACATTTGCAAAGCAAGCCAAACTCAGATGAATAATTTATATACAGCGATACCGTATTTGTCGATATTAAATGTTTCACTTTGTGAGTGAACAAAGATATTTAGTTTTTGTCAGAGAATATACATATGTCCCTTAGAATTGGGCACAATATTTTATAACCTCCCACCTTTTACACCCTTCGTCTGGTTGGATGTGCGATAGAGGCACCAAATTTAAAATGAAGGTTTCTATGTACTCTGCACAGATCAAGTTTATTTTAAATGTTGGGTGCCACGCCTACCGCCTCCGTAATATACATATACTAAGCTGATTATGGTTTCTGCGTATCCTCCAACTTTTAAATCGATCGGACAAGAAACACAGAAGTCATTTAAGAAAGTTTAGTCAGTTAACTAGGTGGGGGGGGGCAGTAAAGCGCGGGCGCCATCTGTCGAGAATAATTTGATAATATGTACATATGTATATGTGTATGAATTTAAATAAAATCCATGGCCTACAAATTAAACTACACCGCTCGACTGTTGCTCTTGTTTTCTTTGTAAAAGTGAATTTTTATACTCCCTTGTCATGCTTGTCATTCTCAAAAACATTTTCCGGATTGAATGGGTTGTAAATTCGTTGTTTCTCCAAATATATTCTTAAATCCTATGTATTTTACCATAATTGAAAGCCTTAACTTTAAGTACATCTAAATGTAGGCCCTATTTACCTGTTATACCAAAATCGGTCTGCCACGCCTTCCCCTCTTGTTGTGCTTATTGAAACAAAGTTAATATACGATGTATTTTTTTAAGCTGGAGTTGAAATTGTATTAAACGTACGCAGTACAAACCGGAATCAATTTGGGCATGTTGCAGGTAGAATATTATGAAAAGTAGGTAGTATTGTAGTTGACAAGTTGACGGGTCAAAATTCTTTGACAAAAGATCTACTAGATTGCATTAGGGTAGCCAAACAGCTTTTCTCTATTTAGGACTATTCTGTGTCTTTTATTGCTTTAAGAGACTTCTCAATATTATAATCATTATAATAGCCCCATAAACCAAAGAAAGTCGCACACCTTTGTATACACAGCCAGAGCATTTATCAATTGGCCGCCAGAGGGCGCTGCCGACGCTTCAAACAATCTTACAGTCAAATCTTTATGACTTTTTGAGTTTCGGTTTGGCAAAAGGGTTTTTATTTGCGTGCGTCTTCTTCGGGCAACGGCCAAAAGTTTTGCGCGGCACGTGCAGCCCCAAATGCAAAAGAGGCGTGCAATTCGGAATATGGCGGCTTACTCCAACATAATATTTTGCCAAACTTTATTGAATTCCCTACGTGGCATCTATGAGGCTGGAAGGATCGGAAGGGAACGCACAAGTTGGAAGATAGCAAACAATCGACATGTAGTAGACAGAGAATGAGAGGAGGAAGAGAGGGAAGCAGCAGAGTGTGCTTTGAATGAAAATTTATGTGCGCAAAGTTAAATGGAAAGGACGAAAATTAAGCAATGCCTGCATACTTTTCGAATATTTGGCTTGTATTTTCAGCGTAAGCAAATGCAGAAGCTTCTTTAGATCAGGCACAAGGTGAGGTTACCTGCAAATGGCATGCGAAAAAAAACTAAAAGCAATGCAACTAAAAAAATTATATAAAATCTGAATAATAATTTAGACACAATAGAAAGGATTATGTTTTGAAACTCGAATGTATTATCGATGTTCAACAGTAATTTCAAAGATGAACGAAGGACTCTATTGGCTTACATGCACTAGAAACAATCAATAATATAATATAAACCAATATATAGAGATACAAATATAAGTACATACTAAATATATACCAGCAGCGCGCTGCTCAAAGCTTGGGACTAATGTGTCTTTTGCGTTTATTTTCCGATCGAACTGAAGGAGAAGAGAGAGGGATACTACGATATAGCCAGTTAACTATATGTCGAAGTCAGAAAGTATATAATTTTTGTGCCTCAAGCATTTGTGCGTTTCCACAAACTGACTGCCATTGCTCAGTTAACTCGCCTAGTGATCCTGATCAAGAATATATACATATATTTTGGTGCTGGGTTTTGCCACGTGTCCTTCTGCCTGGTACAACCATTGTCAGTATACACACAGTATACACATTTAGACGAATTTCAATGACCGAAGGGTATAAGTGTAGTTCGATGCATTTAAAAGTATTTGGGATAGAAATAATCGGTCTTGCAATAAAAACTGCACATTCCGGCGACGCGGCGTTGCGAAGTAAACGTGTCCTTTTTTTTATATTTGATTAATACATTAAGTCATTTTAAGTTAAAAGAGTTATTGTCTCAATAATGTTTTAATTAGAGGAGAGCCTCTCTACACAGACGAGCCCGAATTCAAACCAAATAGACAACTGATTTTAATTAGCGTCATATCCCCGTAATCGAAACTTATGAAAGTGTTTATTACATCATCACTACGCTGTAGAATTTCCTATACTCTCAACGTGTGGTAAGCAAACTAAAGCTACTACACCGCCAAATGGAAGTGGAAATAAAATTAAATATTATTTATCCCCCAATCGATATCGTGGCAGAAGCATGTGCGACACGCGGCCAATTAGCGCTGGAATTGATAAGAAGTCTTTGTTCTAGAGTAGTTAATGCGATTTCGCAAGTTTTCAGATTGAGAAGTATGTAAGTTCTCAAAAGCAAATAGAAAGCGAATGCCGCATTAGTTTGCCAAGTTTTCATTTCAACACTTTTTATGTCATGGAAAGTAAGGTCGAGTGTGCTTGACTGTTATACTCGATAGTAAAATTTTCGTGTTTATAACATCTATGATAAGAATATGTATGTATGTATGTATCACATGCATATATAGAATGTATAGTCATTCAACTATTTGAGCACGCTCAGGCTCGGTAGTAATATATAACTTTTGAATGCGGGTCCTGAGCGAAGGATCAATTTCTTCTGAAATGCATTTAAAAAACAATAAAAAGTATTTGGTTGCATTTGGAAATATTTAATAGAAAACAATAAAAATAGACAAAAAAAAAATTAAAAATTTTCCATACCCCGCCCCACAGCATCCATTGGGCGGCGTTTTATTTATATCCATAGTTTCTCGATGGGGTTCAAATCTGGTGATTGAAGTGGCCAATCGGGGATTTGAAAGTTATCATCCACAAGCCATTTCGTAGCCTTCCTTGGAGTGTGCTTGGGGTCATTATGGACTACTCTTTATCCGTTCAAGAAATTCTGTCACGCCAGATAAGTAAATGGAAATGAATAGCACTATTGCCATTGTAGACGCAATCATCTATCATGTAACCGAAAAAGTTCTGCCAAAACAATCTTAATCATTATCAAAAACCGAGTTAACATTGCCATGTCCGTCTATCTGTCTGTAAAGTTGATAACTAACTTTTTCTACGGAATGAACCAAGTCGTCGTAGGAGGTGCTATCCTGTCGCCCAAACTTTATTTTTATCATTATACCTTTCGACCATTGAAAATGGTAAAAAGGAGTAAACTAACTAATAGATATGTATATATATTTAACAGGCAGAAGGCGCCGTGACAGACCCCATAAACTTATATATGGTATTCTTGCTCTGGATCACTATCCGAGTCGATTGAGCCATGTCTGTCTGTCACACAGATCTTAGCTATTATAAAAGCTGGAGACACCAAATTTGGCATGCTGGTTCTTGTATACTATTGTATACTAAGTTTGTTTCAAATGTTGGGTTCCAGTCCCAGTCCCAGTCCACGCAAATCAATTATTTAATTTTACAACTCGATTTGTGAGCGACGTATAAAGGGTATATGTATATTTTTTTTGACATATACTTAGCAGATTGAAATAACTGCGTATTTGCGTGTCCTCTAAACTTAAATCCGATCGAACACTAAACAGTAAATAATAAATAATAAAGCATAATAAATGAAGGGTATCCTACTGTTGAGTGCACTCGATTGTTGTTCGTTTTTATTTTGTAATTGTTTTTGTTTATTTAAAATAAATATGTTTGTATAAATTACATACTCGAAATAAACAATGTTTCCATTAGCCGCAAAAATAACTTCACACTTGTGCCCCGAGTAAATTCACACAATTTGTCACAGAGTGTTGCCACTAAAAGCTCAAAAGGCAATCCCAGCCGACTTGTATCCACGCCAACTGTGCCTCGACATCATCAGCATCAGCATCAGTGGCCTCGGCTGCAGCATCATCATCATCAATATCGATGGCATCATATTTTTGCAATTTATTTGCTCCGCTTTGCACAATTTGTAAATTTGTTACGCAAAATGACAAACAAAAGAGAAAAGAAGTGAAGAGCAAAGTGCGAGGGCAAAGAGAAAGCAATAAGCTGCAATGATGCTGCATGGCAAAAAGTTTTCCCGGCATCTGCCATTGATCTGCATTGATTCCAATAGGCACACACGCATACATAGAGCTAAAATACATGTAGAATTGTAAACACATACACATTACGCATGCAGTCTCTCTGCACCTATTTTTCTGTCTCCTTTCCACTCCCATTTTCTCTGTCTTCGCTATGTGCATCAGTGTTTGCACTAGACTAATGTATTTTTAAGCTAGATTCTTTGTTTATATTTGCTTTGCAGTTTTGGGTCGTGTTGTGCTCGCATTAAAAGCTCCGTTCCAAGACCGATAATGGATCTCTTGCTGTTTTGCAGAGTCAAAAACTCGTCTGACTTTGCTTTATTCATTTAATCTTTTATAAGTTTGTTAAAAGTTAAAGTATTCGTCGAGCAGACGTTCAAGAGGTACGTTCAATATTTTGTTTAACTGTCAATTGTTGGCATAAGTGAAGTTAAAACCAACATGCATTTTTTACTTCTTTAGTATTCCATTTCGATTTTGAATTGAATGACTAAAGGGTGCAACCCCATAATCTCATGATTTGACCATGTGTTACAGATAACAATTAGATAAACAATTCTAACATACCAAAATTTGAAGCTATGGCTCAAAATCTGACTTCATGTTTTTTTTTCATGAACATACAGCGTACTTATAAGACATAATCATCTTCTGAAATATATATGTATGTGTATAAAATGGCTATTGACGTAAGGAACAATTATGGGAACTACGTAATGCTGTGGTTATGGAAATTGTAACTATGAAATATAATTAGTTCCACACATTTACATAAGTTACGATACAATTGGAAAATATAGTTGGGCGATTTCAATAAAAATATTGCTGTCTTTCGTATGTCATCTTTATGTGTAGTATCTAGACTTTTAAGGAATTTCGTCGGTTTTTATAGTGCATTATTTGAAATCAATTACCAAAAAGCTAAACTAATATTGTATATGTAAGAATGTTAGGTATGAGTACCCAGTACAGACAGCTTTAATATTGCGAGAAAAGTTTGCGAAAGACTTAACCAAAAGACTTATATATATTTTCTTAAAATACAAGTTCGAAGCTATTATTAATAATATTAATTGAATAAGGTAACTATAATAGAATTGTACGAATGTCTATAATCCTTTCTTTCATTTAAATTTACGGAATCTAGCAAAAATATTTCATTCACCTTATTTTGTAGTTATAAATTAAGTCACTTGTCACATATACTTCAAACAAAAGTACGTCGAAAATGCGATCAAAATCACCGTATGTTTTTGAAGCAAAACATTTCGTGTAAGGACATTTGGTTCGGTAGAAGGCGACTTGCGACCTCGACAACTTGACGCGTCCGCTTCGTGCAGAATCTGTACCGAAACTGATTCGTCGACAGGCGCCCTACGCACAGCACACATAGCTATAGCTTGGTCCATAACGACAGTAACAGCAACAACAACAGTCGTTGTGGGTAAACCCAAAAAAAAACTTTCGGCGAATGAAAGAAAAAGTAGAAACGTAACGAATGATAACAGACCAAAAGCCGAGGTTCCCACACGAAGGCACTTCGGCTGAAAACAACCATCGTGTAGGATGCTGCTCGTTGTGGTTAATGTTCTATGTTATATTGCTATTTTTGTTGCTCATGTTGTTACGATACCAGGCATGACCGTCGCTCGGCGTATAGTTTGTGTGCAACCGCAACCACAACAACAGGCCGCAAAACACGCGACAAAAATGTTAACTGAGGTCCCAATCGTAACATCTCCCCCTCCTATCTACCACTCACATCTTCACAACAGTCGACAACAACATTCCATAAACCAAGCTATTGTCCTTAAATGACTTCCGCACTGGCGCTCGAGCGAGTTTGAGTTACATTTGGTTTGGGTTGCAATCGAACTTAAGGACGTCGAACCTATTTGCAACAAGTTGAAAAGTTTACGACCGAGCGAGCCCAGGTTGCGAATAAGTTTGAGGCAGTCCGCCTTTTGCTGTCGAGCTAATTGAATGAATACGAATTATAACTTAAATTCAAAACAAGTTGATTCGACTCTTCAAATCTGTATATTAACTTTGATGATTAGTTTAGTCAAGTAAATTAATTGTATTTATTTCAGCTCAATTTCAGTTTCACATACGAGATGAGATACATTCAATATTCAATTTGCCAAATATACATACTGCATGCTTTTGGATTAATTGACTATTAGTACAAATGTTTTTAAACAGAGCTTAACAAGAAAAACAAGTAACGAGCCCTGTATTATTAAACTTTTCATTTGCAATCGCAAATTCTGTATAACTGTTGTGTGGTATCTTAAACTTGAAATAAACTTGATCTGCATATGGTACGCAGGTATCATAAATACATATACCTTCATTTCATCAAGTCTCACTTAAATGCAGGCACCTTATATAATGATTGTTTTTCCTTTATGGAAACGGTTCCAAAGCGTTTCAACTTGCTTACTTTTGGCATATGTGAGGCTATCCCAAATTTCATGACTTTTACCAAAGTACTCATAGAAAAATAAAAAATAAATTTATCATTATTTGGGTGTGTAACATATTGAATAACATATTTTGGTTCTCTGAATCTGAGTCCCGAGGTTTTTGAGGTTATGTCAAAATGCAGACTTGATTTATTTAGCGACCAAAAATAACATATTACTCCATAAGCCGTACACCCAGAATATGACTTCTATTTTTTGTAGGACTGTGTAATTATTAGCTTAGGCGAAATTTTCTTAATTTTCGATTAAATACTGAAGTTTTCGGAGAGCTTTGATGCTTACTTTCAAGTGGACCAAGGTGACACAATTTCAATTATTTGTATACACTTTGATCATCGATTTAAACATTAAAGACCCATTTGATTGCATATTAAGCAATGCACCCTGGGACACATCTTCGACACTGTAAGGTGATTTGACATCAACAGCCGTGTCCGTCTGTCTGTTGCAACGCAAACTTTTTGAGCTATCTTGATAAAAGCTTGTTCACATGTTTCTTATTGATGCACGCTGTTTATAAATCTTACGACGCACTTTTTCTGATTAAATAATCCATGTAAATTTTTATCAAAATCGGAACAATACAGCATATAACTTCTATAGGAAAATTCAAGCGAAATATGGGTCTTTTTATGAGGAGCATTATTGTTTTTCGAAATAGCTCAACTAAGGGTGTTAATCAGAGTTAGGCATTAATCGTCGTATACTTGTTCTGTTTCATTTAAATCGGTAAACTATATTCTATAGCATTCAATTAAACAAGAAATGCAGTTCTGGCTCCGCATCCATTTTATTAAGGCCTTCGAATGACCTCTGGTACCTCTGGTAATTGGTACCCCTTGGCACAGTTTATAAGTTTGCATTCGTTATATGAGGAATAATCCTTGTTTTGATCGAAAAAATAACAGTCAACATCCAACCATTATGTTCAAATCGGAATTTTCACTCAATATATAATTATTATGAAACGATAGACAATCAATCCCAGTTTGCATTCTTTGAAAAGTATTTGTATATATAGCAGTGAACGACTTGCTGAATTCGAGGAGGAGTATCTCGAACTTGTGAAGGAAGCTGTTTGTTTAAAAAAATCAACTGTGGTCATTTGTGTAAGACGGCCCTCAAACATCTTCATTTTACCGGATTTACTAAAAGAAAACCGTGCGAACATTTGTCCTCAACCCAAAAACCAAAAACTGCAGATATGAACAATAACAACAATCAACTCGGAAATTCATTCTGTGCAAGAATATATAGGTACTATCGTAAATACATCTGCCGTTTGTAACCATTGTACAAATTTTGTATACCATTGTTTTTAACAATTTGCAATGTTTAAGTGGGATAAAAATAATTACATAAGAATGGATTTACTAAAATTAAATTATGTTAAGTTTATAATGGTTTTGATTTAAAATAATTGTGAGTACTGCAAAACTCATTTTATTTTCAACTTTTACCATCTAGTCCGAAATATGTATGGGGTGCAACACCCTACCCTCAACCACCACCATTTGTCAGTGGGGTACTTCCGAAAACTAAAGTTTCGCATAGAAAGGACAGATGGTGTACAAGAAGGAAAAGGGGTGGCGAAAGGGGGCCAGTGGGCTGTTGGGAACTAAGAAACCATCTTAATGAACTCTTTTAAATCTTTTCTTGGCATCGCTCAATGTCAGCAACATTTACACTGACAAGGCGAGACACATGTACATGCATACATATGTATGTACCAATCACTCGACCAAATCTAACAACAACCTTTAAAGCCACATTGCGTTCATTACGTAAGGCGTTTGCCCCTGAGGTGGTGTCGCTTTGTGGGCGTGTCTCACTGCCGACTGTTGCTCATCAACTGCCGTGCTATTTGTGTGCAGTATGTGGCGCGACGCCGAAGCCACAAAGATCGTTGCAACTCATTTCAACATCAAATGGGCAAAGGGAAGAAATAGGGAGGTGAGAGAGTGTGCAAAGTAGGTTCTTCGCCGGTCATTACAACACTTGCTTGTCTGCTTTGTGAAGTTTACGCGCCGTGGGGAAGCTGGTGCTGCCTCTTTGCGCTTTTCACGCCGTGTCGAAAGTTTTCTTGTTTTCCCTCTGACCGTCGACTTTTTTTGACAATGAAATTTTTGACTGGTGATTGTTCACCGTTCAATGTTATTCTTCCGGTTCAGTCGAGTTGTTTTGTTATTGTTTTGCTGCTGCTGCTGTTACTGACTTAAACCAGAATTCGTAATAGAAAAAACCTTGGAAGTCTTAGAAAGTTGTGCGAATTGAAAATGGAAAGTTTTGTTTTGAAGTTGTCTTCCAACTTCAGCAACTTTATACTATATTGCAGAGAGTGTTTCCCACTTACTTTCCTATCCTCTTTATTCACGTTTAACTTGTCTTGACTGTTCGACTTGTCAAATAAGTAATATGTTCAGTACATGTACTTCGATTTCTAGTCAGCTAATGATGTAAAATATTATGGTGTATAGAATTTTGCATATTGGAAAAAGATTTCAGAAGTATTTCGATTTATTCGACATATACTTATTATATATTTGAGTCACTTGAATCGCTTTGCGGCAAATTTCACGCATCGCTGCTCGATTTTATCTAATAAAAGGCAACATGAGAGTTTTTAAATATTTTTATACCCTTCGACCATTGAAAATGGTCAAAAAAGGGTATACTAACTTTGTGCAAATGTATGTAACAGGCAGAAGGAGGCGTGGCAGACCCCATAAAGTATATATATTCTTGCTCAGGATCATTAGCCGAGTCGATTGAACCATGTCTGTTTGACTGTCTGTTTCTGTAATCGCACAGATCTCAGCTATTATAAAAGCTAGAGTTACCAAATTTGGCAGGCAGACTCTTGTGTACTATAAGCTGATCAAGTTTATTTCAAATGTTAGGTGCCATGCCCACCGCCCCCGCAAATTAATAATTTAATTTTTGAACTCAACTTGTAAACGCTGTATAAAAGATACAACTTTCTAAGAACATATCGATAGTTCAACAAATGCAAACAAAAGAAAAAGAAATGCTACCTTCACCATGCCGAAAGTGTCATACCCTTACCAGTGCGGATCTAGGGGGCTATGGGGGCTGTAGCCCCCCATAAGCCAAGGAAAAAAAAAGAGAAGATGCCTCTTCTGGTAAAGAAGATATTTTTCGGCCACTAATAGCATTCCGATTGAGTTCTGGAGATCAAAATTTAAAGCACCATTTGTGATGAAACAACGGATGCAAGTCACATAATTCAAATGACGCTATGTCTGCGGTATGTGGATGTAGTGAATTGTATTTGAGTTCAACCACTTAAAATGGACTGATTCCAAAGCTACACACAAAAGTTACCTTTAAGGAAATAGTGAATGCTGCAAGAGTATACAAAGCAATGATACAGAGCTGAAATCAGAAATAACCCTTTGGCACCAGCATTGTAGGACATCTTCATTTCTACAAGCACAAACAGCGATTTATGCTTTGAAAAGCATAGAGGCAAATAATTACGGATCGTTTTTTCCGAATTTTGCAACACTGCTTCAATTATTTGCAACAATACCAGTGACTTCAGCAACAGCAGAGCGTTCTTTTTAAGCGCAAAAGACTGAAACATTCCTAAGACTCAACATGTCTGAAAATCGTCTGGGGATACACACATAAAGATGTGAAAATCTCCAGTGATGAAGTTGTGGATCTTTTCGCTAAACTTAAACCTCGGCGACTTGCAACGTTGGATTGGTCATTTGAAGAATTAACGAGCGAAAAAATGGCACTGTAATATAGTATTTAAATAAAAAAAATACTAACGCTACAGTCAGGTGCTGACTGTATAAGGCCATGGATTATCATATTATACCGTAATAAAAATTTTAACGGTATGGAATCGCCGCCCGAATATTATTAGAATAAAATAAATAAAATAAAATAATAAGTAATTAATAAATGAAAATTTGCACCCGCCTCAACCGGGAGTTGAACACACGCACTCTCTCACAACCGTCCGCCACTCTAACCACTCGGCCATTGCCTCACTCCCTGGGCTATCGGCAAAGCTGCATTGTCAACCAATTTTGTTACCATACAATGCAAATAAAAAGTTTAAAATGCTGTGTGGCTAGATTTGAACTTCGGTATGCTTGCGTAAATTAGGTCTGCTTAAGTATAAATGTATGTTCAAAGTGAGTTTAATTCGTATCATATCTCACTTATTAATAGTCCGATTTAAATGAAATTTTCACATAACGCCCGTGGCAAAGTATTTGTCATCTAAGATACAACTTTGGTTGTTGAGCTAATATTGCGGGAAGGGGCGTGTCCAAATTTTAAAAAAACTTTGAGACACTGCAATATATACGTATGTTGTCGCAAAATTTGATGACTCTAGCTCTTATACTTTCTGAGATCCAGGTGTTCATACAGACAGACAGACAGACAGACGGACAGACGGACAGACGGACAGACAGACATGGCTCAATCGACTCGGCTACTGATACTGATTCAGAATATATATAGTTTATGGGGTCGGAGATGCCTCCTTCTGCCTGTTACGCACAATTCCGTTCCGACAAACACAATAGTCCATGAATTTTTTTAAAATCCATGGCCTAAAAAAATATTGTTTAATTAAAAATTAGCACTGCTTCTAAAAAAAAAGAATAAAGTGGTACTGATTTTCATTTTTCTTGCAAACATCGATTTATGGAAAACTTCCAAGCCCCCCTCATGGTAAATCCTAGATCCGCCACTGACCCTTACAGGTTCTTATCTCCTCCGATCGTTCCAATACTAGTTATATACATATGTATGTATACTTATGCAGAACTAAAAGATATTGTGCATATTTCATATTATGTCTCACTATGATTGGCTATATTAAGTTATTTCTAAAATGAATGAAGTCTGCTCTAAAACTGAGAGATTAGTTTCCATTGCAACAGACAAACGGAAGGACACACGGACGGACGGACATACAGTCACGTGTACATCGACTCTCATGGTGATGCTGACTTAGAATATATATTTTATGAATAAACCATCATACCAACTATCATAGCTGAGATCGGCGTCTTCATCCAGACAGACAGACATATATATATTTATATACATACATACATTTATACAATTTATGGGGTCTGCCACTCGCCTTATACCTATTACATACATTTTTCAAAGTTACAATAGTTACTCTTTTTGACCAGTTTTAATGGTCGACTGGTTAAAAAATGGAAAATGGCCTACTAGGTTTGTCGGAAGGCAAATCGAAAATTTAATTTTTGAAATTAATTTATAAGCGCTGTACTAAAGATACAACTTTCTGACTTTAACATATAATATAGGATACTAAGCTCAATGAAATATCCAGGTATCCTCACAATTGCAATCTGATCGAACAATAAACACGCGAGCGCCATCTGTCAGGAATAATTTTGAAGCATGCGCATTTGTATATGTGTATGAATTCAACAAATGAATCTACACCAAAACATTGGACGAAGGGTATCCCACTATCGCGTGCCGCTCGACTGTTGCTCTCTTTTTCACTTAAAAAATTTTATAAGGCTAAAAAAAGATAATAGTCGGTGCCAAATCCGGACTATACGGTGGATGCACTAAATCCTGCCAGCCAAGCTGCCTTAGTTTACAACGATTCACTTTCAACGACTGTGGTATAGATTTGGATAGATGATTGGCCAATTCTGGTCGCTTCTGGTTAATTGATGTCTTCAAACGGTCAGATTGTTGACAACAAAGATTTGAGTTAAGTTTTTGTCTACAGTGTGTCAACTACTTCTTTGCAAAAGGAAAAATGCAATGAATATTAACGTTTAAAGTAGTTTTTTATTTACATAATGAGGGTTTTCTTAATGTTTCTTTACTATATTATTAGATAAAGAACTATGAACTAATTAGCATCAACAAAAATATAAAATTCATATTTAAACATTTCAAAATCAAACAAACACAAAAAAGCGGCCTACCGCGAAGCTCGAGTGCCATCTGTCGAGAATAATTTTAAAGCATGTGCACCTGTGTATGTACTTAAAAAATTAAACTACACTGAAACATATGTCGAAGGGTATTCTACTGTCGCGTACCGCGCGACTGTTACTTTTCTTACTGGTTAATGATAAAAAAATTTAATTATATATATATTGAACTGTTATATTTACATCTTATTTCTTTTGGTGAGGAAATCTTGGAATTTTTCTGGACATTTCAACAGGACAATACGGAAATACACAGATTTTATGGGCATCCTTTGTAGCAAAGTTTACAGCCACTGAACACAATGTGGATTTAAGGACAAAATGATGGTAGAGTGGGCGAAAGGAAAAATCACGCCTTGAAATTTTAAACAAATTCATGCCGGTCTCGTAAAAAATGATTTTAAGAAGAATGGAGGACACATTTAATGCCTTAAAATAAACAGTATGATTGAAAAAAATGTTTTTTGTTCGAAAAAGTATATTTAATGTAAAAGTATATAGTTAATTTAACTTCAAATATTTGAATTCAATGTTAACGAATCAAACTTAATATATTATTAAAATCACTCGATAAAAACAATTAACTTATTTTAAGTCAAGGTCAAGATAGATAAAAAATTATGAACTAATAAGCATCAATAAAAATATAATATTCATATTTAAACATTTCAAAATCAAACAAAAAGAAAAAAAATACTAACGCTACAGTCAGGTGCTGACTGTATAAGGCCATGGATTATCATATTATACCGTAATAAAAATTTTAACGGTATGGAATCGCCGCCCGAATATTTTTAGAATAGAATAAATAAAAAAAATAAAATAATATAATAAATAATTAATAAATTAAAATTCGCACCCGCCTTAACCGGGAGTTGAACACACGCATTCTCTCACAGCCGTCCGCCACTCTAACCACTCGGCCATTACCTCACTCCTTGGCCCATAGACAAAGCTGCATTGTCAACCAATTTTGTTACCATACAATGCAAATAAAAAGTTTAAAATTATGTGTGTCTAGATTTGAACTTCGGTATGCTTGCGTAAATTAGGTCTGCTTAAGTATAAATGTATGTTCAAAGTGAGTTTAATTCGTATCATATCTCACTTATTAATAGTCCGATTTAAATGAAATTTTCACATAACGCCCGTGGCAAAGTATTTGTCATGTAAGATATACAACTTTGGTTGTTGAGCTAATATTGTAGTTTTTAAATAGTTATTACTGATTTACGGAGGCGGGAAGGGGCGTGTCCAAATTTTAAAAAAACTTTGAGACACTGCAATATATACGTATGTTGTCGCAAAATTTGATGACTCTAGCTCTTATACTTTCTGAGATCCAGGTGTTCATACAGACAGACAGACAGACAGACGGACAGACGGTCAGACAGACAGACGGACAGACAGACATGGCTCAATCGAGTCGGCTACTGATACTGATTCAGAATATATATAGTTTATGGGGTCGGAGATGCCTCCTTCTGCCTGTTACGCACAATTCCGTTCCGACAAACACAATAGTCCATGAATTTTTTTAAAATCCATGGCCTAAAAAAATTTTGAGAAATATAGCCCTATCAGTTAACTAAACAACTGCCTTCCAGTCCCAAAATAGCACAGCAAAGTCTTAAAAAACTACACATTTTGGAGCTGTATAGAATTTATGTTTTAAAGGGTTGAATAATAAGTTTTAATTGAAACGATACAATTTGTCAGTCATATCTATGTACATATATATAAACCGCTCTACTCTTCTCAAAAGTAAATCATGTATGTATGTATCTCTTGCTATTTCACCATTTACACATTTTCAAGTAGATAAACGTCATCTTCAACATTTCAAAAGAAAAAAATAAATATTTTAGACAGGTCGCACGACCATAGTGAATAGCTGTATTCTCCTCGCTAGTGCGGAACAGCCAAAGGCAAAACAAATCGACGAAATGCTTGGATATTTCTTCAGCATTTTCACTCCAAAAGTCAAAAATCAAAGTTCAGTAAGCATTTTCCAGTAATTTTCACACTCAAGCTGCCATGCAATGCATATTCTGCATTCCGACGTATATACTGTACGTGTGTGGTATTCCATTGACAGCTGCACTTATCGTTCATGGAAATCAATATTTTTTCGGTGAATTTAGTAAAATGACATACCAAAACAAACAAAAAATTGAGTGCGCCCAACCGTTGAGTTGCCTTCGCACGAGAAGCGGTTACAAACACGTTACCACACGAACATACATATAACACATGTAATTGTCTACAACAAATTGTTAACACCGAAGTCCACTACTTTAACGCTCTGCTTATTGTAGCTGTACTTACTGTAACGTTGACTTGAATAACTTTTGTGCTAATTTAGACGTTCAAGCAGACGGACACGGGTCAATCGAATCAACTAGTGGCCCAGCTCAAACATACATATTATATACATACATACATAAGTGTGTTTATTAAAGTTAGCCGGTTTTTTTAACGCTGTCACTAGCTCTCTGTGTGAGTTTCTACGTGTTGCAATGTATTTAATTCGAAGTCCAGAGGTGATGGTGAAATTCTGACCCCGGATTTGGATTCAGCGCTCCAAAATTCATATAAGTCCAAAATTCAAATACTGCATACCCAGATCAAGACATTTTTTTTGTGAGCCTGCATTAGAGAATGAATCAAAAACAACAGTCAAGCGGCACGCGACAGTGAAATACCCTTCGACCTGTATTCCGGTGTAAACATACATATGTATGTACATACTTTTAAATTATTTTCGACAAATGGCTTTATTGGTGTTATTCTCATACTTTTTTTCAAGAACTTCTGTGCTTATTGTCCGATCAGATTGCAATTTGGAGAATACGTAGATAATTCATTCAGCTTAGTATATGTTAAAGTCAGATGGTTTTATCTTTTCTACAAGAATTAAATTATTTATTTTCGCGGGTGGTGGGCGTGGCACCCAAGATTTGAAATTAACTTAATCTGCGCCTGGTACACAAAAATCTTCATGCCAAATTTGATGTCCCTAGCTTTAATATCTGTATTTCGCATACTTTTGAAAATTAAATTTTAATTTATGAAAAAAAACCGGTACACTTCAATGTACACGCCTGGTAGAGATCGGCACCGATCCCTCAGATCAACCGGTGCACCGGAATATTATCCGATGGTTCAAACAAAAACGGGGTGGTCTGTACATCCGGTTTGCTCAGGCACCGGCAAATAATGTTCGGTTGGGCTGAAAGACGAGTGAACTTAGTGTCGGGTGTTTTGCATGATCTTTAAACTTCCGCTCCGGTGACCATGATCATTTGCCGAAGACTCCGGTGATTTGTCTAATTGGTTGCCGCTAACTCCGGTGTTGTGCATGACCACCTGATAAAAAATTTAACGGGAGTGAGTAAGGTGGTAAAACGTGTCAACGGTGCCGTTCTCTGACACCTAGTATACTGAAAAAACTGTATTAGGAAAGAAACCTAAAGTTGAGCGTACCCTGCAGTAGACATACCTTAAATTGATTGAGCCAATATACATGATAAGGTCTGTTACGCCTTCTGTTGTCTGTTACATACATTTGGTATGAGAAGTTTAAGATGCACACATAAAAACAATAGATGGAGATTGAAGAACAACCCAACATCGCGAGAAGACGGCCTTTCTGACAAATATAAAACTTTGTTTGTATGTGTTAGGTTTAAAGTCACGCGTGAATGACGAGCAGAATGACAATTAGAATATTCGTTTTGTCATTGAAGAATTTGCATTGCCATCGGCTGTCAATAGGACACCCAAAGAAGTCGACTTTATTTTATGAAGTGACTAAGCTTGTCCCAACAACAACAAGTCTTCCCTGTGACGTTACGTGGCAATTGAGTTGCGTAACGCCTGAAAGTATGCAACCGCCATTCGGGGCTTAATAACTCAATAAAGCCAAGTAACAACCCCTGATTCCGCGACCACCTTCTCGTGCTCCGCCCAGCTTAGCTAAGCCGATTTCCGCTTGTTTGTCACGCAATTACGATTTGTCAGCTGGCTCAGGTTGTCTGCTAGCTCGGCAAATGTATGTACATACATACATACATATGTACGATATGTATATCAAACGCCTAATTAGGGATTATTTTGAATGGCACATCACAAAGCACGAATATCCAAGCGAACTAGTTGAAGGGGGGCTTGTGGGAAAATAACAGAGACAGGCAGCATAGGTATTTAGATATTTCTTCGTTTTGTATATACTTTACACAGCCTCTTACTGAAGAGACAATAGTTTTAAAACTCAGATATAAGATTGCGCTGGATATGAACTACAACAGTACTCTGCTAAATTTGTATACCCTTGCAGAGGGATATTAATTTTGGCCAGGAGTTTGCAACGCGCCTTAGGAAGCATATTCGACCAAAAAATTATATTTAATCTGAATCAGCAACAACAAAGGAATCGAACTAGCCCTGTCCGTCTGTTGCAACGCAAACTAGTGTCTCAGATTTAAATCCTGATGAAACTTGGTACAGATGCTTCTTATTACTGCACTCTGTATAAGTTGGAACAAGGTAGATTCGACTGATATATCGTAAAGCTGGCATAGGAGCAATTGGCCGAAATGAATATAACATAACATAATATTTTTTATACACAATACAATTCAATTCTGAACCATTATATTGTATATAACTAGTATTGGAACGATCGGAGGATACAAGAACTTGCAAGGGCATGCCGATGGTAGCTATTGCTCTCGATTGTCAAAATGAATCATCTCGCGTGTAGTGGCAGATTGTGGGAAATGCTTCCAGGCTCTTTCCTCAAGGAAAAGTTACTCTCTATTTTCTTTCTGGTCACTCTTCTATCCAAGGAAAATTTGTTTGAAATGCTGGCTGCCACGCCCACTGCCCCCGCAAATCGGCAACTTGGGGTAATTATGGAAACTACTTAAGTCACAAGTTTCTACTTTCGCATACATGTAGATATATACTATGTGCACATATATTTCAACTAAAAATCTAGTCGGACTGGAAACACATATTATGCACCAATATATTGACCTTCTGTAAGCTGAAATGATCATATTATCCATTTCCCTATATAATATTAATAATAATATGTAACACGAGAGCAACAGTCGAGCGTCCGCGACCGTGGGATACCCTTTGACTTAAGTCTTTACATGTATACGTCTATATAAACTGTATAAATTGGGGAAAAGTTTAAACTGTTTTTGAGTTCGCCAAGTTATAAGTAGCATGAGAGACTTTTTTCGACTCTTTTCCAACATATTTTGGGCATCGCTTTTTATAAACTTATAATTATTAATTGCGTCCCTATGCGTAAGTAAATCTATGATAAAATAAATTCATACTACTAATGCAGTGTTAATAGTACTAGTGTTGAAGCAAACATTTTATATTTTCGTGCATATTTTCCCATCTTCATGCTTTCAAACAGCTCAATGCCAAATTCACATGTACACTTTTCACTACACTCGAAGTTCCGCCATAAAATACAATTTTAAGTCGAGAGGCGGCCTAATGGCCCCACGTAGTACATCTTGTCCTGCGGTCACCATAAATAACGTAAAGCGCATTTGTCATACGACTCTCAAACCGGCTCATTGCCCTTACATCTAAGCTTCGTCCACCGTCTCCATTTACCGCCCCCCTTTTGCTATTTTGCGAGACTGTCATGAGAACTGCAGTCGACGCTTGGCCTCGACGTGTTGGGCAGTAAATCAGCTCATTAGTTAAGTTCGTAAAACGCTTCCCTCTTCGCTTAAAGTCACTGCTGATGGCGTTGCTCCTGCCTTCGCAGAGTTACCTGAGTGCTCGCCACGTGCTTTAGTTTTGGCTTTTGACTACTGCCAGCTGCTTTCTCCTCGTTAAGCTTCACTTAATCAAAACAAAAGTTAGGCTTGGCACAGTGAACCAGAAAGAAAGTCTACTTTCCGCATGCCGAATGTCTTATACTCTTTTTGACATTAACCCCCTTCGATTGCTTCTACGATTTTTCATGTTTTTGCTAACAGCTATAAAAAGTCTAATTGCTGCACACACAACTTTGTTTAAGAAAATTATACTTTCGCTATTAAAGTTTGGTTACCATAAAACTTTTATTGGCACTGATAAATTAGTTCGAAAATAGGCTAATTTCCAATTTTGATTTGCTATTTCTTTTCAGATTTTACTAACACATGCCGATGAAGCTCATCGAATTTTGTAATATAACAAAAAATGGCGAATATGTTATATGGCAGCTATAAGATGATAAGTTGATTCGTACAACGATCCGGTTTGTTGTTACAACGTTTAGCAAAATTAAGTTTGTGTGCCAAGTTTTATCAAGGCTTAAGCTGAATGACAGTTTTGTGTTGCAACAGACAGAAGTCGACTCTGTTGATGATTATATGTATGTATACTTTATGGAGTCGAAGTTTACATTGCGAACTTTCGGCCGTATTAAACTACATACCCTCTGCAAGGGTATGAAAATATGCGATAGGCTGTCAATAAGAGAATAGAGCGCCGATCTGAATGTTAATAAATCTAATTTGGAGGCTTCCACTTGACCTTTACTCTAGCGGACATAATTCATGGCCGTGCAACGTGCGAAAAGTATACGAGACTTGTTTGCAACTTTGTTAAATCTGGTATTTTGATATCCGTTAGTCAGGCCTAAGCCATGTGGATTGCGGGCGAGGATTGATTGGGCGAGTGTAGGCGGGTTAATGAAGCACTATACGGGCTGGCTCTTGAGTTCTGACCTCCAATAGGCTTGAAGATATAGCGATTGCAGTCCGGTTGAATGCGTGATAGCACGCATTGAGGTTTAAACGAGCCTTTCTCCACTCTACTTGAGAACAATTACAATTCATAAAGTAGCTGGGGGCAGCTGCACACAACAATCTGCAAAACAAAACTTAGCAGCAACCGAACCGAGGGGATAAGTATGTTTTCCTTCAGGGAAGGTAGCTATAATGACGTCAAACTTGGCATATTGCTGGCGCTACCTTTCCGCTTTTCTGCCCTTGAGTCGCACTTTTCGCCTCACTATGATAACGATAATGATAATAATAAGAGAGAAGGAGAAAGAACAGGTAATTTAGCGAGTTGGAAATATGTTGGGAACGAGGGAAGGATGCCTGATGACTTGCAGCTACTCGGAACACGCTAATCTTAATTACTTTTGTTTAATTACTTTGACGTTTTGCCGTGCCACGCCCTTTTTCGTTATTGTTCGAGCGTGAGGTGTCGCCTCCAGCTACACCACACTTTCTCCTATTCCTTTTAAAATAAATAATGTTTACTTATTATTTCGGGGAGGATGGTTTGTGCACTTAACAAAAGCTTTTTGTACCGTTTTTGCGCTTCTTTTCCGCGAAAGCGGAAAATTCAAAACCGTTAGTCAAATAAAGGCCAGATGCTTTGAGGCGTTTTATTTCTCCCACCTGCCGGCCTATATTATTTACATAAGTATATAACCAAATATGTTCTGTATTCTGTAAACTAATTTAGTGATTAAAGTCAGCCGAACCGCTGGTTGTTACGACTTTCTAACCTCCCCCGGGCAATTATCATAATAATGTTGACTTTTATTGTTTGTAAATATTTTATTTTATCGACCTTTTTGACGTATTTGGCTTCACTAAATTGACCTGGCGTAGTCGCGTTCTGACTAGGTTATACTATTCTTCTCTATTCTTCCCCAATGAAAATTTGATGGATATTTAAAGAGCTGTTTGGCCAATTTGGCATTCTCGCACTGGGAACTTATTGCCCACAGAACGTCTATCTACGCCTAAATTATATGGGTCATAAACTTGCTTGATTGCTCACAGTGAGCCACAAAGATACACTTAAATTCAAGCAAGCTCGAATTTGTGAGCTGCAAGTAATTTATGAAACTAATGGAGATCGTAGAAAAGACAAGTATTGAAAGCATTTCAGCAAGGCCGTGAGTAAAATACCTTTCAACCAATTTCGATAGGAATAGGCACGTTACCATACTAATATCGTAAAATAATTGCAATCATTAATTCTTCAAAAACTCTTCAGCTTTTTCACTCATACACACATGCAGGTCTGATTACATTAGCGTCGACCGTTGTCATTGATAATGACAATTCGGAGTTATGTGCACTTGAATAACTTCTGACTTAATTATCCGATTAGATTGTAAGGATAGGTGTACATAGTATTGATTAACATATATATATGTAAAACAAAGTTGTAACTAAAATACATATATATATTTACAGTTTTGTGGATAATGGGCTAATCCAAGATAAATTAACATGCGGACAGAGTCTGAGTAAATAAACTTTGATTTTAAAGCAATATTATATGATATTTATATATATATATTATGTACATATACGCCAATGATTTAATGATTGTGTACTATTTTTGAACCATTTTTAAAAGAAGGCCCAAAAAAATCGAACGCATCTTTAAAGGCATCTCCAACTCTATAAAATACATCAACAGCTGAGTTGAGTTTAAAACTAGTTAAACGAAACTTAGCGCACGTGCTTAATATTGGATTTATCGTACACCTGCCAAGGTATTTATCGAGTGAGTTTTGGAATAAACGTCCAAAATAAGTAAAAATTCTTCTTTTCAGTACCAATTATAGTTTTATTCATCAGCACGGTAATGTTTATCACCAAAATCGGATAACTATATCATATCACCATAGAACAAATAAGATTTTCATTAGAATTAGAATAGGAGTTCTCCAAAAATTTTATCAAACCCATGATCATCTAAGAAAACTTTATTGTATTTGGATTAGAATAGTCTATGAATCTATGAGAGCCAATAGCTGTGAGGGAATAAAATCGTCCGCACGAAGATAGCTTCTTTATACCTATGCAGAGGATATATTCATTTTGGCTAGAAGTTTTCTACACACGTTAGGAGTCATTTGTATGTTATTGTAATCCCCAGTAACATGAGGGCCTAGTCCTATGTTAACCTTTTTTAATTTACCATAAGTCTGCTATCTGCTGTATCCTATCAGAAATGAAGAATCACATAGAACAAGCACGTAAGATACAGTCGACCGAACTACCTGGTGCCCTACTTGTTAAATAAAATTAAAATTAAAGAAAAAAAAAATTAACTCTCACATGTCGGTTGCAGAAGTCGAACCGGTTTCTGAGTCCGCGCCACAGACCACTTAGCCACTCAAATTTAACTTTTGAAAATTCAATAATTTTAAGATTACCTGCAGCGCAATTCAATATTAGGTCTTGTTTAAGTACTTGAACTGATTTATTTAATATCTCACATATAAACTTGTTTACGTTTATTGTAACACTCAATTATAGATGGGGAAATTGTACACACATTCTTCCATTCTCATAAAACATATCTTACTCAGCTTTTTGTTTTGCAACTTATAATATAATATATCGCATACCATTTATGAACTTATCGATAACTATCGTAACTACGATACCACACTTACACATTTATTGTCCGATCCTTATGAAATTTTTAAAAAACGTCCTCAATACGATGTTCGTTATTTATGTATAATTGCATGTGCAATATGTATTTGACTAATTTCTATAGAAGGTAAGGCGCGTGGTTAACAAACTTGATTTGATATGGTCTCTGAGAACTGGATTTTTAAATGGGCGGACAGATCGACGGACATGGCTATATCGACATGATGCTGATAAGTCGACTTTTCTCTAACTCCTGCGATTATAGGTTATTAAAAGCAACTCTTGAACAATGTTATAAGACTACATAGTATTATATACGAGGTGTGTTCAAAAAGTATAGCGAATTTTGCATTTTCGTGGGTTACGTATAATCGAATTTAGATTTTTTTGTTTTGATATGTTGGTACACTCTTCCCGAACATCTGTACTAAGTTTCAAGTATGTAGCATTTTTTGTTTGGTTGTGAGCGGCGTAAAGGTGATAAGTGTTTTGCGTAGCACAAAATATTAAACAAGTTTCAGTACAAATATTTTCTGTAAAATAATGATTAATTTTATTAAGAAGTAATCATGGAAAAGTACATGTTTGCGATACAAATGTGTTGTAGTTGTCGAATATGTTACTTTTCGGTATTTGTAGATTTACTAACAAATGTCGCTGTGTTCTGTGCAATGATACTTTTGTATAGCACAAGGTACATATAACCAAGGTTTAAGTAAATTGTGTTTAACAAATATGCCTTTTGTTCCTTTTTGCTCCTTTTTACAAATTGCACGTTGCAAGTCTGCAAAATGCAGCGCTGGTTATGATTTGCATCAACCACAAACCACAACCACGAAGCATGTTAAGCGTTATATTTAGCACAATACAGGATGAAATAATATTACTGACGATCAAATAATTTAAATTTCGAAGAAAGTGAAGACATTAATTAACTTTATACCCTCGTTTCGTTCATTGTTCGATTTTGATGAAATTTTAAATGCATATCATATGTTATAAAACTACTAAGAGAGGCAGCAGTCGCGCGGCATGAGAAAGTGGGATACCCTTCGACCTATGTTCCGGTGTAGTTTAATTTGTTAAATCTTAAACATAACGAGAGCAACAGTTGTGTTATTAAATAATGTTGTTCCTTATAAAGATGCTTTTAAATAATATTATCCCAATTAAATATCTATAAAACTGTTTTTTTTTTTGGCGATTATTGTTGCTGTTTATGTATGTGCAACATGTAGTTTTCTTGGAAAAAAAATGGGCAAAAAACTAAAATGGATATCAATTGTGAATAGTTTATTTATTCTCCTTATTAACGTTTGTCTCAACTCGACTCAACTAAAGTTACAGAAAACACAAATTATAAATTAAATACCTAATTGAAGTCTAATAAATACATCAGCAACACATCAGAAAATTGATATAAACGCACATTTACTGCGGACTTTGTATAAAAAACTAATAGAACACGCCATGATTGTTTTTTTCCATTTTCTAAATTTATTTTTTTTGGCACGGCTTGTCAGAAAATCACCTTTGAAGCGATAGAAGATTTTTAAACACTTATTTACAGCAAATAACTACATACATCAATTTAATCAACTTTAATCGATAATTGAACTGTTGCTGAAGGCGGTAAAAATCAAGAAACATTTTTTTAATGTAGTTTGAAATGTGGTTAAACAAAAAATTATATATTTTTTAAATTTGAAACAACTTGCAAATTGTAAAAATGCCAAAAAAAATATACTTTTTTCCCATAGTGCAGCGCTTACAAATTGAGTTCAAAAACGAAATTGTAGATTTGGGGGGTGGTGTGCGTGGTACCTAACATTTGAAATAAACTTGATCAGCTTATAGTACACAGGAGTCTTCCTGCCAAATTTGGTAACTCTAGCTTTTATGATAGCTGAGATTTGTGCGTTCACACAGACAGACAGACATGGCTCAATCGACTCGGCTGATCCTGAGCAAGAATATATGTATACTTTATGGGATCTGCCACGCCTCCTTCTGCCTGTTACATACATTTGCACAAAGTTAGTTAACCCTTTTTTGACCATTGTCAATGGTCAAAGGGTATAAAAAGTCCGGTATAGTAAATTTGGTTATATAACAATATATCGGTCCAATCATAAAATGAATGAAAACCGAAATTTCCCTTTAATCCAAATAACACAAAAAATTTGTTCTTAAAATTGAAATTAATGCCGAAATTTTTGACGGGCACTATGGGTACATACCATAGTGCGCGTGAGGTTCAAGGTAAATTAGTAAATAAAACTTTTTAATCGATTCTCTCACCCGAATTTATAGTATAATTTAAATAAGTCAAATCGATTAAACTGGCAATAAAAGATGTAGGTCGATTTTTGTTCTACCCAAGATATCATTACTTTTTCTCTGCATTTATTTTATATTTACATATATCGGTCACGTTTACTGTACAGGGGGCACGTTCCTCTACACTTATAGCATCTACAGCAACAACAAATCCACTGAACAACTTTCATTTCCAAGCTCTGCAGAGTGGGCTATAAATATTAAGGCAAACATATGAGACGTAGAGGATTTTGTCGTGTTTAAAACCACATGAGCCCCGCTAGAGCTCTGTAAATTAAGACTCTACATAAAGGCTGGTAAATGATAGAGTGTGCGGACCAGAGTTTCTTCAACTGTATATTAAACTGCGCCTTGCTGCGATTCCGTATTCTATGAATGCGTTGACGTGTTGTGTGTGAATATGATTATAAGGGCCTGCGCGATAGTCGAACACTTGATTTTTTTTCTTTTTATTTAATATTAATATTATTTAACTACCAGCAAAAAGGGACAACACAACAGAGGGGTGGGGTCTGTGTTTAAATTGGGATTTTAAATGGATAGGCATAGGGGGCTTTGCGTGGACTTTCAACTTGAATTTAACTCGTTCAAAGCACAGTTTGAAATGATAGCCAAAAAATACATAAATTCCAAAGGCAAAAGAAAAGACTTTTCAATTTGACGATACTCTTCTGGAAGATGGTCTCCCCGCCTTCGATTGTGGTCGCCACGCTTCTGCAGTTATGCGGCATCTCGATCTTCATAAGCCAGCCGCAGAACCAGTGTTCGCAGATACCCTTCGTGGCTAACTGGCTGTTTGGCCTGGCTCTGCTGCTGCTCCTGTGGAACTGCGAGTTATTGCCCAAGCGTTACCTGAACGTCTTTCCGCGGCTGTATACCTGCGTGGAGCTGTTGGGCACCATCTTCATCTCGGAACTAGCCATGCTGTTTGGTTGGTGCAAGTACAAACGCCTAGTGCACTACCAGAGCTATCGCCTGTGCTCCAACTGGAGCTGGTGCGGCAACCTCTCGCTGTCCCTGCTCACGTTACTACCATCAGCGCTGCTACTGTTAGCTCTGGCTCCCACGCATTGCCGCGAATGGCTGGTACAGCTACTCTGGAAGTTGCCGCGACCCGAGGCTGATGAGTGCCTCCTCGAAGTTGTGCGTGAGTTGTCAAGTTACGTCAAGGGATTCATATGCTTTTTTCAACTAAAGCGCGAGGATCGGTTACGAGCCATCCGTTTGTTTCAGCTACAGGCGGAGCGCCGCTACCAGCGTGAGCAGTGACAGCACTGAGTACAGATGGAAGCGGAATCACAAGCGTAATCCGCATCCGCATCGGAATCGAATCGTAAATTGTTTATCTTGGACAAAAATTTATGCCAACATCTGTTGTTTACTGGCTGAAAGTCCCGTTGTTTTGTTTCTTCTGTCGAGACCTTGGGGAATCCACATCTCCTATTTGCCTTTCCTTCCCTCTTTCTCTCACTAATGCGGTTGCTGTTTTCATTTTTTGTTTTTGTTCGACCTGTTTGCAAAATCCATCTCCCTCTCCCCTCCCTTTCAAATTCTCACCTCCACAAGCCATTTTAATTTTCGTCGGGTGTCGTCGGATTGTTAGCCACTCTTGAGTTGCCGTAAATTGTATTTTTTATCTGTCGACAGGGGTCGACGATGTTTTTATAGTTAGCACTGTTTGCTTACTTGACTTACCTTTTGTAAAGCGTATATTGATTTTGACCAGAAGTATAAAATGCACTGAATCATGCATTTTCCAATAAAGTACAAAATAGTATATATTAATATTATTGATATTATGTTACTACTCAAAATAGTATTGGAGTTTTAAAGTAATCTTTAATATGCACAGTTAAAATGGCAGGCCACATTGTACCGCTATAGTTGCCGTACAATTAATCGGCTAAGTAATAAACATAAAAGGTTTTAAAGAAAGGTGGGTATTGAATATATCACAGTTGCGCATCTCGATTGTAACTCTTATTTGTTTTAGTTTTAAGGCAGCAAAGCCCACTACAATCCCCCCAAGAAAATCCAGATCACACAAATTGAGAGATTCGCTGTGATTCCGAAGATAGATAGTAAGTCTCCTGGAGGGACTTGGTATTTTCACTGACTAAAATAAACGGACACAAAGATATATAGATATTTGATTAAGTTGCATATTTTGTTGTGATCAATTAAATTGCAAATTTGACATCAAAGGCGAGAAAAGGAGCTAAAATGCTATATGTTTTTTTGTATGGATTGTACATATAAAATACAAGGAACATTGTAGACTCAAAGTATTTTTACAGCCAGTGATATGACTGGCAGTTGGCTAAATCGCATTAATGTCACTCATACGCCCGGTCTCGCTGTCTCTGTTGTTACTGTTTAGTAATTGAATTTGTGTTTGTGTTGGTTCGATGTAGCCTGCTCTGAGCACATTTAATATACCGTATTTGACAGCTGCAGGCACACAGACGCCTTCCAAGTATTGAATTTCCTAACAGGCAGGGGAGTTTAGGAGAAGGCATAAAGAGTGCTGGAACTCTATCGAGAAGAATGTTTTTATATCTTAAGAAATTCCTTTTATGTTTGTCTTTCACTGGGAATTTAATGAGTTACGACCAGCATTACACGCACGCTTCTGCTGTGAAGTTTCTCAGGCGTGCAAGTTATGCCCTAAAATAAACTCGTTCTAGTTCCACGGTGCGGCCTGCGTACCTCATACCTCCCGAACATAGCCTTAAAACTAAGGCATTGCAGATAGGCCCAAGCAGCGATTGCAATTTGGAGGATGGGTGCATATTGAGTTTATTTATGTGTGTGTCGTTTTATATGCTCAATTTTTGAAATTAAAGTGTATCCAGCTATTATAATAGCTTAAATCATAGGGCCGGATTGACAGAGGGTCGATAGAAGGTAGGCAGACTATTGATGTATCAGATATCTTACCAGTATAGATATCCTTGCTGACCATGGATATCTATAATGCTAGGATATCTTATACGTAACATGCAGAATAAGGCATCTCCTATTCCACATAGTATACAAGTTAATTCTTATAATAATATAATAAGAATAATTAAATAATCGATTTAATATTGGCCTAAGCTTTATATTAAAACTTTTATGGTTTTCAAGTTAACATATATGTACCACTTAAAGTTATACATCCATGACTGCGTACCATTTTTCCATTTCATCAAATAAGGGTATAATCCTTCGACCATTGAAAATGGTACTAACTTTGTCAGAAGGACATGCAGAAAAATTAGTGTATATACATATATGTAATATTTATTGAAATATTAGTTAATAGTAGTACATATTAGATTGTACAAATAATAGTTTTCTTCAGTTCACTTAGTTCTACTTTAACAAACTTGACCGATCGACGTCTTTATTTTAAAAAGCAAACCGACTTGTCTGCCTTTTACAATTTAATCATCGACTTTACGATAACTTTATCAACGACTTAATCAACGATTCTCTCGTTCGACTTCTTGACTTCAACTCTTCCAACTGACTGTTCGATTATTCTTTATTACTGCAACTCTGGCTCTATCGATAGGCGCCTGCAGCATTGCCACCCGTACCATCACGCTGCCATCACCTCTATTGTTTACATATATGTAAACATATACTTTGACACGAGCCGAGACGATTGGGCTATGTCCGTCTGTGTAAAGCAACCGGAGACACCACCCCCGAAATCAGTAAACTACTGATTCGATTCTAAAATTTTACAAGGTACTTATTTAAGATTTATTTTTCTGCACTGCCATGAAAGATAATTAAATTATAAACTTCTCCAAATTGCAATAAAAACAGGAGTTATTGAAATCAATCTAGTCACCATATATAAGAAGGCGAAGCGTATCTTAATGCCGGGCGTTGGTTGTAGCGGACATTAGGAGATATCTCCGACCATGTCTCCCGGAGACACTTCTCTATCCCTTGTAGAATTAGTCGTCATTTTTCACCACAAACTCTTAAGTTTTGTAGATTGAACTATTCCCTGTACGAGCCTTTCAGGGTGTTTTGTTCGGACTATAACAAACTCTACTGTATCGTTTCTAACACTAACTCTGTAGTTTTATTAAAACTTTTAATCCTATCTCACTTATCTAGCAATTAAATTTACTATCCTTGAAACATCTTTATTATACCATCCATGCTATACACCTATTTTCGTGAATTTTGTTCGAGAATTCGTTTCGGTCGGTCGGGTTACTCGTTTGCGAAATCGCCCTCGGCCGATTTTGGGCATATCTAAATTTCTAAACTTTTAATTTTTAATAATTATTAACTCTACGAATACCCAACTTTTCTGATCTGATTGGGGTTTTCTGGGTTTTCCTCAATCCCTGGCAGCAAATGCTGGATCAGTTAATTATTGTTTACCACAGTTTAAATTTGAATTAATTTAAATGTGAAATTTGCCTTAATTTAATTTAAAATTATTAATTATTAAAGGTTAATTGCCGACTTTAAATAAATAAATAAAAATAAATACACATTTAGAATCAGAATCAAGTGAAGAGTCCAACTAGCCCTGTCCATCTGTCAGTGTGTCCGTCTCTTAGCATTTGAGCTATAATAATTAAACCTGACACAAATGCTTCTTATCAGGGCCGGATCGAAATTGTATAGCTACCATGAAACCTATCTGAAGATTTTTGTATTTTCTACAATATTCAAACCAAATTTTACTACGCGGTATTTGTCTTTCTTAATCATTTGTAATATTTTCTGCAAAATTTAAACACTATAACTTATCTGCTTTTGGAACAATTTTTTTTCGAAATAAATCAACTGCTATTACCAATCAAAATTGTACAGTATTTTATTTGATTATCAAAATTTCAAAATTTGACTCTTATCCAATAGCTTTCATAGAACAGTCAGTCAAAAATTATTCATTTATCTTAAATAGGAGAATGATACTAAAACTCAAAAGAGCATTGCATCTTCGGCATGCCAAAGTTGCTTCTTTTTCTTTTTTTTAGATTAGTACGAAAATGTCAAATGTCGACTATCAACAACAAGAAAAGTGGAAGGGAAATGGAGGAGATGATAGCAAATGAAACGGAACTAAAAGGAAGTCGCTTTCCAGCTGTGGATTGTGCAGTTGTCTTCAGTTTGTCGCTTTTCGCCGCTTATTTAATACCGCCTCGTGTATATTTATGTACATGCGTATCCTTCTCCTTATGCTTCATGGCATGGCAAATAAAATGTGTGCTTAAAAAATGGCAGACATGTATTTGCTACTTGTAATTTCAGATGTGCATTCTGCAGAACTTGAGCATGGGAGCTCCTTTACTAGGAATTTACTGCACTCACGACTACACCCAAGCAAGAGTCTGAGAGCAGTCTGAGCAGTTAAGAATGTGTCGACACATGGATATCAGGCAGGCTATGCCTAAGGGGTAGCGCATACCTTTTATTCGAAACAGCATTGACAGATGCCTCGCAGAGGAGTGAGAGAGCTCCGAGCGCTGTAATTGGCTTACAGATCTCCAACAATAATGTAAATGGTAATATATGAAGGTAAAAATATATTACCAGTCGGCAAGAAAAGTGCGCACAAGTAGTTCTAGTTCCCCCTGTCGCACAGCCTGCCTAATGAATGACCTGATGAAATTAATAATATCGAAATAAGATAAGTAACGGTGTTGCTCATCTACCGTTCGCCCAATTCAAAAATTCTTTTACAAATACGTCTCTAACATACATACATATAAAAAATCAAGCACATTTTTTGTGTGTGATGTTTGTTGTCTGTCTGTTTGTTAGCTTAATAATTTTTGACTGTCAACCAAATTGCCTCACGAGCTCCTTCTTCATAACATATGAGTGTTAGACTGAGAAAAAGTGCTAGAAGAATATGTCTGAATATGTTTTCAGAAAAAGACGATGGGTATTCTACTCTTGTCTGCAGCTTTTGTCTGATTGCGCTTGTGTTTGAAAAAGCATCCATCACCTGTGTCTAAATTAAAGCGACGTTCTCTTTGTTAAATTTATCGGTTAATCTCCGTGGATGAATTCACAACATTTTGATGTCTGAAGATGTCACACGAAGACTACTTGTGGACATTGTTGATTAGTTTACCGAGAATTCGTAAAATTGTGAAGACTTATGCTCTAAATTTTACAGTCAAATACCAACACAGCCGTGTGTACGGCTGAAGACAAGAACTTCTGCAACAAACAATAGTCGAGCAGCATAAGTATACCAACAGAACATAAGATAGACAGACTAAATGTCTAGTGAGTATACCAACATGTTTTTAGCTTTGTGTGCTTTTTGTGATTCACATAGAATAACAAATTATTTTTGGAATATGTTCAAAGAACTCAGCTCGGCAGAGGCAGAAATACTCAAAACACAAATGAGATAAACGGTCAGTTAACGGAAACCGGTTTCTCAATCCGTTAACTTGTGTGTCCGGCAAAAGTTTCTTATCAAAAGCGGGCAAATGGGAAGGGTCAATCAAACAGCACTGGGTATCGATGTGAGCCGCAACGTTGCTTTAATACCCATACAATGTGTTGCGTCCCCACTTAAAGAGGCTACAGAACTTTTATAAGCCCGTTTAGGGCTTTTGTGTTAGAAATTACCAGTTTAGTCTTTCCCACAGCTAGTCACGCTTGCGGGGATTAGCAAAAGACTGCGTTTTCCGACTACGTGAGTAGTTTTTCTGAACATCCAAGCTTTCTTGGACGTACATTGGATAGAAACCATTGATATAGATTAATCGGTATAAAGTCAAGAAAGGGACCAAACGAACGCTGCAGTCGGGCCTCTGTTCGACCAGTGTACTTCATTTGTTAAGTTCATACACATATATGTATGTACATATGAACACCACAACAGTAGCAATAAACTTGATTAGCGTAAGGTATACAGGAACGATCATGCTAATTTTGGTGTCTAGCTTTTATAATAGCTGCGATCTGTGTGTTCACACAGACAGATAGTCAGACATAGCTGAATCGACTCGGCTAGTGATCCTGAGTATAAATATATGCGGCTCTGCCACGTTTGTATACCCTTTTATGACAATTTTCATGGTCAAAGGGTACAATAATGAAAATGTAACTAAAAACACTGAATCTGATATAGAAAGCTGCACAGGTACACTGGAATCCATTCTTACGGCAGCAGCTCGTACTGCAACACCTAAAATCACGAACGTTGCACTGAATCCGAAAAAGACTAATGTAGAGAATGGCAATCTTCCAGATCTCCATCTGCAAAACAAAAGCTTAACGTAATGCAACAGCTTACTTTACCCCTTTAGTATATTTTCTTATGCTAAGAACTATTAATTATACCCTTCGACCATTGAAAATGGTCAAAAAAGGGAAGGGAAGGGCAGAAGGAGGCGTGGCAGACCCCATAAAGTATATATATCTTACTCAGGATCACTAGCCGAGTCGATTGAGCCATGTGTGGATGTCCGGATGACCAGATGAACACACTGATCTCAGCTGATATAAAACCTAGAAACACCAAATTTGGCATAAAGGTTTCTGTATACCATGCGCAGATCAAGTGTATTTCAAATGTTGGGTGCTACGCCAACCGCCCCCGCAAATTAATCATTTAATTTTTGAACTTAATTTGTTAGCGCTGTATAAAAGATAAAACTTTCTGACTTAAACATATACTAAGCTGATAGTTATATCTACTTATTCTCCAAATTGCAATCCGATCCGATAATAAACACATAAGTTATTTAAGAAAGTATGAGCATTAAACCAAGGACTTGTGTCAGCTAACAAGAGCGGGAATAAGTTTAAAGCGTGTGCATATGCATATGTATATGTGTATGAATTTAACAAATTAAACTACACCAGAACATGGGTCAAAGGGTATTCCACTGTCGCGTGCCGCGCGACTATTGCTTTTCTTGCTGGTTAATATTTGTTTTTGTTCTAGAACCCCAAAATATAAAAGGCAACCCTCGCACGCTTGCAGATGTAATATTGCTTTTCACAAGGCCTCACTACCGCATCACTGTGGTAGTTTAACTGCATCGTCTAAATATGAAATATTCGGAAGACTAGCACAAAGTCATGTGGAAATTAATTATATTGTTCCATTGTGAACTTTTCGCAAATTACAAAAGGGAAGGGCCTGGAAAGGTCTAATCCCAAATTGCAATTGTAAGTGCAGCATGCTTGGAAAAATGGTTCGCACTTGCGGCAATAAATTTAATTTTATCGCTCACTAAAGAAAAATTGGCAATCTTAATGGAATCGTACAAATTGTATTGCTTTTAACGTTTTTCAGTTTTTTCTGACATACTCAAATATGCTGAGCGTACCAATTGAAAATGGTAAAAAACTTTGCGAATTGAACTATGTTAGCTTATTCGTCTGTCCGTTGCAACACGGACACATGAATATATATATTTTATGGGGTCTGCCACGCCTCCTTTTGCCTGTTACATACATTTGCACAAAGTTAGTTAACCCTTTTTTGACCATTTTCAATTGTCGAAGGGTATAACCAGTAAGAAAACCAACAGTCGCGCGGCACGCGACAGTGGGATACCCTTCTACCTATGTTCCGGTGTAGTTGAATCTTTTAAATTCATACACATGTACATACGCAAATGATTTAACATTATTCTCGACAGATGGCGTTCGCGCCTTGCGCTCGCCCGCCTCCCTTGTTGCTGACACAAGGGAGGCGGGCGACACACTTAATTTTATGCTCATACTTTCTTGAATAACTTCTGTGTTTATAGTCCGATCGGAATGTAATTTGAAGAATACGTACATTATTCCTTAGTATATCTTAAATAAGTTAGAAAGTTGTACCTTTTATACAGCGCTTACAAATTGATTTCAAAAATTAAATTATTTATTTGCGGGGGCGGTGGGCGTGGCACCCAACATTTGAAATAAACTTGATCTGCGCCGAGTACATAGAAACCTTCATTCCAAATTTGGTGTCTCTAGCATTTATAATAGCTGAAATCTGTGTGTTCATCTGGTCAGACGGACATCCGGACATCAGGACATGCGGACAGACAGACGGACATGGCTCAATCGACGCGGTTAGTGATACTGAGTAGGAATATATATACTTTTTGGTGTCTGCCACGCCTCCTTCTGCCTGTTACATACATTTGCACAAAGTTAGTATACTCTTTTTTGACCATTTTCAATTGTCGAAGGGTATAAATAGAAAAAAACCACAGTCGCTCTGCACGCCACAGTAGGATACCCTTCGACCGATGTTCCGGTGTAGTTTAATTTGTTAAATTCATACACATATACAAATGCGCATGCTTTTAAATTATTGCCGACAGATGGCGCTCGCGCATTGCGCTCGCCCGCCTCCCTTGTTAGCTGATACAAGCACTTGGTTTTATGCACATACTTTCTTAAATAACTTCTGCGTTTATTGTCCGATCGGATTGCAATTTCAAGAATACGTAGATATTTTAATGAGCTTAGTATACATTAAAGTCAGAAAGTTTTATCTTTTATACAGCGCTTACAAATTAAGTTCAAAAATTAAATTTTTGATTTGCAGGGGCGGTGGGCGTTGAAATAAACTTGATCAGCTTATAGTACACAGGAGTCTTCCTGCCAAATTTAGTAACTCTGGTTTTTATAATAGCTAAGATCTGTGCGTTCACACAGACAGACAGACAGACATGGCTCAATCGACGCGGCTAGTGATACTGAGTAGGAATATATATACTTTATGGGGTCTGCCACGCCTCCTTCTGCCTGTTACATACATTTGCACAAAGTTAGTATACCCTTTTTTAACCATTTTCAATGGTCGAAGAGTATAAAAATCAAATTGAAATTTCTCACTGTAGACATATGTATATGAACATACATATATGCTTGCTGAGGATCACTAGCCGAGTCTATTAAGCAATGTCTGTCTGTCTGTTTGAACGTTAGAATCTCAGCTACAATATTTTTAAAGCGCAGATCAACTTTATTTTATCTCACCGCCTTCGGATCGGTAATTTGCGATTATTAAGATAACTATTGAAGATATCCCCGAAATTTCAATAATAAATAAAATACTCGGCTTTTCAAAAAAGTTTTTAGGGTAACAGTTAGTACCCAGCAGCGCTGCCTGCTCGTTGCTGCTTGTCGATGTCGCGATGCATCGCTTGTTTGCCTATATGTGTGAGAGCGAGAAAGCAATAGGTGGCCAAAGAATTTGCGATTTGTTTTTTTTTGAGAATAATGTCTTCAAAAATGGTGCGAAGGGTATCGTACTGTCGGATGTACACTTCTTTTTCTACATTTTTTATCTATACGAGTCTATAAAGTAAAAAGGATGTCATTTTAGAATTTTTCAAATACGTACAGGATAAAAACTTAAATATATATTTTTTCTGAAAATATGTTTTGAACGACTTAAATATGTTAATTATATATTCCTATTTGATCAATAAGTTTTTAATAAAATCAATTTTCATTGAAAAAGTATAAAAGAAAGAGGAGAGTAAAACGACAATATGAGAATAATTCATATTTTAGGTTAACATTATAACAAAATTGTTATACAATATAATTAATATATTTTAAAAGTATTTGAATTGAAACCACGTAAAGAGTTTACGTCGAAGACAATTTAATTTATTTAAGCAAAGCCATTCTTGAGAAATAGTATGTTATATAACATAGGGTTTTATGTAGTAATAGTAATTTAGTAAGGTCACTGCCCCGATGCGTCACGACGATTTGGAATTGATTACAGAACAACAGAGAGATACAATATCTTACTTATCTTATCAATATAATATACTTTACATGAAAATTTCATAAGTTATGTTAACATACATTACATACAGAACGTTGTATAAACATTGCAGATGCGAGTAGTCTGATAATGTCTCAGAATTGTTGAGGTGTATGCAATTATGTTTCAAAATTTGGTGATGAAGTTCGTGTTAAATGATGTACCGCCAATGAAAATAGATTAATCTCTTGAATACAACAAAATAACATTATATACAACATTTCATATTGAAATTTTTTTATTCTGTGATCACTTAAAACATTGATATTCAAAAATTTGTTGTTTTCCTAAAACAATTTTAAAAGTCAAACTCAATTTTAAGAATATGCTTTCTTAAAATTGTTAAAACATTTCTGTTTCCAATTCTTGTTTATTCACATTTAAAAGTATAATATTTTAAGTATTGGATGCAATGAACTTAAGGTTCCTTGAATTCGTAGAGTTTTCGTCCAGGTCTAAACCGAACTGAACTTTTATTGGGCGATTTACTTCTTTTATAAGCCCAACATAGCCAATGAGAGAAGCACGTTTTATTTCTAAACCACACCGGATTGGTGTGAGAGTACAAAAGAGCAAAAGCTTTATGTACGAAATCGAAAGCTTAACATGCTAGCTATTGTAGTAGGTGGAATAAGAGCTTTTATAAGGAGTAAATTTACCTTTTTTAAAACTACCCCATATTTCGACAGCAGTCCGCAAGTCGATTATGCTAAGAGAAGAAACATTTTAGGTTTAACATATTTAAAAGCTTGAACAGTTTAAGAGTGGTTCTCCATAACAGCGCGAAGGGGAAGTCTTTTAACAGAGTCCTTAAAATATGACAGGGGCAATCCATTTTAAAAATCTTAAGAGCATTGTTGTTCATATTTTAACCTACTCTCAAACTATTAATGCTAATAACATTTACAAAAAAGTTTAACATAACAGTTAAAGAGTAAAATTTCTTAAAAACCGTTAAGATAATGTGTTTTTAACAGGTCCAAAAAACGTAATCAAACGTAATCAATCAAAAATCGTTGGAAAATATATACAATTGTTAACCGTTTAATGCTAGAAACATATATAAAAGTTACATTTTAATAAGCACTTCTGTTTACAAAAATACTTTTATGAATCTTTTTTAGTTTTAATTTATTAAATTTATAGTCGAAATATGGTCAGTCGACTGACAATTATAAATTCTAATTGAAATTTTAAGTTAAAATATAAAACTAAGAATAATTATAAATTAAAAGTAAAACCATAAATGTGAAAAAAAGAAAAAGCCTATCCAACATTTGTTGCAGAGGATTGGGGAAAACCCAGTAAAACGCAATCAGGTCAGGAGAGTTAGTGTTAGTAAGCAAAACCTAATCAAAATAGCGAGTAGAATGTTATAAACATGCAGTTAATTAAAGAGTACTACTGCCACTAGAAAGAAGATAAGTATACATATATTTAACTAGTTAATAGATTGGTGGGTGAGGATTTGTGAGTTTTAACTTGATAAAGAATTATTGTTTTTGTTAGCTACAATGGAATATAATTTATTATAGTCCGAACATATTACCCCGAATGGCTCATGCAGGGCACAGTTCTAGCTACAATTGGGAAGTTTTAGAGGAAGGTAATTACCGGTGATTCTACCAGGGACAGAGAAGTGTAGTCGACTAAGTAAGGTAAATAAGGTTATTATTAATACTAATAAATAGAAAAGGCAGATTTAGTAACAAAAGTCTACTAGGATAGGAAGGAAGTCTTGAATGTACATCCCAGTTAAGGCCTCGCAAGGCAAAAATTAAAAAGTACGGATTCAATGCGGTCCTTGTGAACTATGTAATGAGGAGTCCAGACACATGATCCGTTCTCGAGAATTGGACGAACAAGCAAGGGCAAAGAGTCTTAGTTAGGTAAGGATCGTCAAACTTAGACCATCTCTTAATAAAGCGGAGCACAGCCATAGCTTTATTAACCATTGAGAATATATGTTCGCAAAACTTGCGTTTGCGGTCCAAACGGACACCTAGATCATCAACAAGGGAAATTCTTTCCAAGGTACAACCACAAAGAGAGTAAAATACGTACTTTGGACAGGCTCGTGAGAAATCACAGTCGGGCAAGCTCAATTGTAGCTTTTAAACTATTTAGGACATTGATTCTAAAAAATTCACGGTCTATTGTGTTTTTCGGAACATGCTATGTGTGTAACTAGCAGAAGAAGGCATATACGACCCCTAAAAATGTTACCTACATATGTATATATATATTTGAAATAAGCATCAACAGCTGAGTCGATTAAGCCGGCATAGCGACATATCTCCGCCGACATATCTCCGCCTAGTACACTTTTCGGGCGGAATTATGTTGCTTTTTTCTGACGGAGCTATGTAATTTTGCAAGCGTCATATCTCCGAGCGGAGGAGCTATGTCCCTTTAAAACGACATTATTCCGCCGAACTAAAAACGACGATACATGTACATATGTATGTACGCACATACATGTAGAAGTTTATTTTATAGTGTTACTTTATTGTTTAGTGACAATTGTTTATAGTACACTTAATATTGTTTATTGACAATAGTTCTTGCTTATTATTATTTAATTGTTTGATGACAATTGTTTAGCTCTAGTTGTATAAGTATATAGCGCGAGTGAAAAACTTGCGACTGCTCTCGTTCACCATTTCACTCAAAGTCCCTCTTTTGGTTTTTCCGTTAATAAGCGTTGCCACTGCGCGTTACTCTCTTGCTCTCTGTTTCATCGTTCATTTTAGTTCCCTGATCTGGTTAATTTCCTACAATCGGCCCTCCTGATACATCATTCGACCCGAATGAATTTTCCCATGGATTCATATATTCTGCGACTGTCGATATCTTAAAAGGTCCATAGCCGTCTCCAAGTTTTTCTACGTCATACCTTCCGTGCTGTTACGCTTCATCAGGGAAGCGGAACAGCTTTTGTCATGTTAGGGAGAGCACTCTAGGTACAAAAGATCATTCTGGTCGCAGTGCCTCGCCCCTTCTCTGCTGGGAGACTCCCTCTCCAAATAATAATAATAATACCTTCCGTGCTTGTTTATCTTAACAACTTTGTAAGGTCCTAGAAATTTTCCTTTCAACTTTAACCCAGTTCCGTACTGAGTACGCTTAATATTAATACTAAATCATCTATTTTATAAATTTTTTCACCTTTGCGCTTTAAATCGAAAACCCTTTTATTTTCTGTCTGCAACTGTTTTATGTTTTCGGAAGCTCTTCCGCGGACCAGCTCTCTCTCTCCTCATCTAAATCCTTTACTAAGGATTCCTTTATCAACAAATTAAGCTCTAGATCATTTGGAAGACGCATTTCAGTGGCAGTCAAGATTTTAAAAGGCGACACTAAAGTGCTTCTAGGCGGTGTACTATTGATTATTTGCTGCACTTTACTGACGTGCTTATACCAGTCTCCTGCACTTTCATGACTTAACTTCGACACTACATCGACACTACTGTCTTATGCATTTTCTCAACCTGACCATTGCCACGTGGCACACCTGTTGTAATCACTAGATGCTGAATTTTCTGCTCCTCACAATACAACTTAAATGCCTGTGCAGTGAACGCAGTTCCCCTATCTGAGATAATCCGTAAAGGATTTCCAAAATTAGTAGCCTGACGCTCTAGACAACTTACAACTTCATCTGCTCCTGTGCTACGGGTGGGATACAACCATACAAATTTAGAAAAACCGTCAACTATAGCTAAAATGTGGTTGTAGCGCTTGCTCGTCATCTCCATTAAAATATCTACGTATTCTCGAAATTGCAATCCGCTCGGACAATAAACACAGAAGTTATTTACGAAAGTATGTGCATAAAACCAAGTGCTTGTATCAGCTAACAAGGGAGGCGGGCGAGCGTATGGCGAATTGAATACGCCATTAACTGTTCTTAGATAATACGCTTTATTATTTATTAAGTGTCAAACATTTGTGTCATAAATAGGGCGCGAGCTTTCACGAACCATTTAGAAGAAGAAGAACTGAAGAGAAGAGAGTTCCGATAGATATCGATAACTTACAAACAGTGTTACTTAACTAATAGGTGGCTAACAGGGTTGCCACAGTACTCCCCCTCCAGTGATGCTGTCACGACATTTTGTTCCATACGTGCGAATTGTTTTTGGAGTTTCGTCTTTCTGTGCAGAATCATCTTTTAAGAAGAATGCTGGTTTTAATCTATCAACAGAAATTGGTGTCTCTTGATCGTCTTTCCTTATGATGAAAACCCGATCAGACTCACGTCGAACGATTTCGAATGGACCAGTATACTGCGATTCTAGTGGCTGTTTAACTGAATCGACTCTGACGAAAACATGTGTGCAGTTATGCATTCCTTTTTGTATAAAAAATTTGTCTTTTATATGATGCGATGTTACTGTTGGCCGAACTTCTCTCATATGACTGCGAAACTTTGTTAAAAACATCTCAGGATCAGAAATGGCATCTATGTCGTCGAAGAATTCATTTGGAACTCGCAAGACTGTGCCATATAGCATTTCCGCTGCTGACGATTTAAGATCCTCTTTATAGCATGTCCGTAATCCCAGCAGAACAGTTGGAAGCATTTCAGACCAAGGAAATTCTGGGTGGCACATGAGCGCAGCTTTAAATGATCTGTGCCATCTTTCCACAACACCATTCGATTGGGGATGATAAGGAGTAGTATGGATATGCTTACCACCGACCATCTTGAGCAGCTGATTAAATAAAGCTGACTCATACTGACTGCCTTGGTCTGTAGTTAACGTCTTAGGCGTACCATAACGAGCTACCCAATGTGTCCAGAATGCTGTGGCGACTGTCTCCGCTGTCATGTCTTTTAATGGCACCGCTTCAGGCCAACGTGAGAACCGATCAATAATGGTAAGACAATAGCGATATCCTTGTTGAAGAGGCATTACTACGGTGTCCATGTAAACGTGTTCAAATCTATTGTCAGGAACTTCCATTTTGCTGGGCTGAAGTGAGTTGTATTTATGAACCTTAGCCCGTTGACATGGGAGAGAGTTGCGGCACCAGAGAAGGACATCTTTGTTCATGCTTGGCCAAATGTAGCTACGGCGTAATTCCTTCAGAGTTGCCCTGCCACTGGGGTGAGATAAACCATGCACAGATCCAAAGACTTGAATACGCAGGCTCTGTGGTATGTAGGGGCGTATTGTACCCGTTGACACGTCGCAGTAAATAAGAGTTGTTGTCGTCGCCACGAATTGATTTTAAATCCAACGAGGAAGTGCCCTTTTGCAATTCACCGAGCTCGGAATCAGAAGCCTGCGCTTCTTCAATATTGACAGTACTAATTGCAGTTGGCATCTTAATCTCGCATAGTCGTGACAGTGTGTCCGCAACTGCAGAATCGTAGTTGTAAACTGTGATATATAATCAAGGTGCCCTAACTGTCTTGCCGATGCCTTTTCAGGACGTTGATTAAAGGCGAAGATTAATGGCTTATGATCCGTTTTGATAACAAAACACGTCCTTCTAGCAGATGTTTAAAGTGTCTTACTGCTTCGTAAATGGCCAACAACTCGCGATCGTAGGTGCTATAGCCACGCTCTGTTTGAGTTAGCTTTTTCGAAAAAATCCAAGGGGTTGCCAGACATCAGCAAGCAGCTGCTCGAGTGAAGCGCCAATGGCCGCATCTGAAGCATCGCAGACTAGGGCTCAATTGGTGTTTGGCGTTGGATAAGATAACATTGTAGCGTCTGCTACATTCTGTTTGCATTCCTCGAAGACTTGTATAAGCTCTGGTGTCCATTCAATGAGCTCCGTTAGTGGTGCTTGGGTGTGAGATGCTTGAGGTAGGCAACGTCTGTAATAATTGATGATTCCAAGAAATCGGCAAAGTTCGCAAATTGTATCTGCTCTAGTATAGCTTAAGGTAGCGTCAATGCGATCAGTTGGGGGGTTTGATTCCACTTTTGCTGACGATATAACTCAAGAATCGAACCTCTTGTTTAGCAAGTTGACATTTACTAACGTTGATGCAGAGACCGTTGTGTTACAAGATGTTGAAGACTGTGCGAAGATGTTGTTTATGTTCATCTGCTGTTGTTGATGCAATGAGAATATCGTCAATGTAACAATAAACAAAATCCAAGCCTCGGAAAATGTTATCCATAAAGTTTTTCCGTGTAGTTGTTATGCAAAATCGTATATGTGAGCGATTGGGTAGCGATCCGGTACTGTTACAGCGTTTAACTTCCTATAATCGCCACAGCTCACCAGCTTCCATCCTTTTTTGTCACGAGATGTAATGGACTGGACCAGGAACTCTTAGACGGTGAACAGATGCCTTGCTCGATCAATAAATTGATCTCCGATTTTGCGGCTACCAATTTATCACCAGCAAGACGACGAGGCCGATCAGCAACAGGGCTACCGGTGGTCTCTATGCAATGGCATACATCGGTGCTGTTAGTAACAGGGAGCTCTGATGTACGTGTTATCGCGATGAATTCCTGTAGCAGGCCACGAAAGTCAACGCCGTTGTCCACAGTGGAAATGACTGTGTTACTTCCATCATTAAGGCGCGCGTTAGTAGTTAGACCTGTCGTTGAATCGATGAGTTGCTTGTTGTTGAGATCGATCAGCAACTGAAACTTTGAAAAGAAATCAGCGCCGATGATCGGTATGTGAGTATCAGCAATGATGAAGGTCCAACTAAACTCCCGACGAAGTCCCAAGTTTAATTGAATGACCTGTTTACCATACGTGAAGATAGGTGTTTGCAGAACGCGGGATCACAGAAATCACCGAACCAGAATCCACCAGAAATCGTGTCCTTGATATTTGATCATAGACGTGTAGGCGAATCTCAGGGGGTGCTGTAATATTGCTGACAGAGTATTTGCTGTCGCCGTGCAGCTGAACAGCCACAGCCGTGTTAGTTTAAATTTGCTTTGTAAGTGCAGCCAGGTCGGCACTTCTGAGCATTGTCACCGAATTTTTGTGGTAGAAATACATCGTCGATGCTTGGTCGCCTCTTCCGTTGGGTAAATCGTGTGATTTTCCATGTGATTGATTTTGCTGTTTTAGATATTTCATCTCTACTTGTAGTTTTTCAACTCTCTCAGAAAGTGAACGTAAACTTTCGGCGACGTCTGCCAAAATCTTGGTGGGAGCAATTGCTTTGACAGCATCGGGTGTAGCAGCTGCGGTACAAGTATTGCTAGTTCCATTACCCTCGAGCATCCGGTCAGCAGTGGCTGCGAGTCTGTCAATATCTGCTTCCGGCCACACAGTCAGTATTGGGCGAAAATCAGATGGCATCTCTGCAAGGAAAAGCGTGCGGATAATACTTTCATATTGCTCGCCAGGTGCCAGACGACGCATGTGAGCCAGAATATCTGATGGTTTTTTGCCAGTTGCTCCTCCGTGCAACAAACGACGCAACATGGACATGCACATTAATTTGTAGACGATGAACTGGTGCAACAGCCGATGCAGAGGTGACAGCACTACACCATGCTGTGTCTTGGTGTGCCACACGTAAGACATCCATTTCTCTTTGCATTGTGCGAAGTTGCTCTTCGATATCATTCAATGGTTCAGTCATGTTGATGGTTTCAAAATTAAGTTTCCTCCTGGTTAATGAGCGAAGATTGTATCGTGGTTGTTGCATGCGATTCTATTAGTTGATATTAGTTTGCTGCCCGTTGATACGTGTTCATAATATGCGTCGCATATATGTGTATGAACGTGTGTGCGTTATTTGACCACAGGCGTCTGATGAAATTCATAGAGCAGATGCAATAAGTATCAACGTAGTTAGTTTTTTTGTTCAAAAGAAGTTTTAGATCACGTCGGGGTCACCAATATGGCGAATTGAATACGCCATTAACTGTTCTTAGATAATACGCTTTATTATTTATTAAGTGTCAAACATTTGTGTCATAAATAGGGCGCGAGCTTTCACGAACCATTTAGAAGAAGAAGAACTGAAGAGAAGAGAGTTCCGATAGATATCGATAACTTACAAACAGTGTTACTTAACTAATAGGTGGCTAACAGGGTTGCCACAATCGCAAAGCGCGAGCGCCATCTGTCGGCAATAATTTAAATGCATGTGCATATGTATATGTGTACATACATAGGAACGTAGGTCGAAGGGTATCCCATTGTCGCGTGCAGCGCGACTGTGGCTTTTTCAGTTTTAGACACTTTGCGCCCGCGTAAAATGTGCCTTGCTACGGACGGAGACGGCGTTAACGCTGCGGCGGGTGCTCTTTTGTTTTATTATATACGACTTTTTGCGCCCGTACAGAATGTTTCTCCCGCTACAGGTTATAGCGGCATTCTCAACGCGACGGGTGGTCATTTTCTTATTTTCATAGTTCCACTATCACATTACTGCCATTTTGTCACTTGTCGTTATCTGGTTCTTTTTGCACACTACTCAAATGTGATAAATCAACCTCTTCAAATATGACAGCCTGCTCCACACCCAACATGCACATACTTTTGAATTCAACAAACAACTCAGCACATGAACACTTGAAACAAACAAAATCTTTCTTCCTACAATCTTTTAGCAAATGGGTATCATCACCGCACTTGAAATATTTACGTGTCTTGTTGTCACTGCTTATCTTCTTAGATTCAGAACACTGTTTATCAACGAATGATCCAGGCTTGTTTGATGACTTGCTTGAACTACAAACTTTTTTGTAAACATCCAAACTAAGTTTTAGCTCTTTTAATGTTTTTGCTTGATACAGCACTACTTTGTTTGCAGGGGAATCCTGAATGCCACTAATGAAATAGTCTATAATACTCTCATCTTCAAGCTTTGCTAGATATTTCCATCAGTGCGTACAAGAATTCATGCAAACTCTCATCTTTTTTCTTCTGCCGTCTATTTAATCTTCGATGTATTTCTGCTGATGACACTTTAACTTCGAACTCATCTAGCAATACTGTTTTCAATGTTTCCCAACTTCGAATGTTTTCTTGACTTTTGACAAACGATCTAGCAGCACCTTGTAACAGCTGCTTCGCATAGACAAACATTTGTAATTGGTTCCACTGCACTATGGGCAAAAAGTCCGAAATTTTTGCATAAAGTTTTTAAAGTTAGAGCATTCAAATTTGGAACACATATGTAAAGAATTATTATAGAATTTCCGAATTTTTAGGCCATGGATTTTAAAAAATTCATGGACTATTGTGTTTGTCGGAACGGAATTGTGCGTAACAGGCAGAAGGAGGCATCTCCGACCCCATAAACTATATATATTCTGAATCAGTATCAGTAGCCGAGTCGATTGAGCCATGTCTGTCTGTCCGTCTGTCCGTCTGTCTGTCTGTATGAACACCTGGATCTCAGAAAGTATAAGAGCTAGAGTCATCAAATTTTGCGACAACATACGTATATATTGCAGTGTCTCAAAGTTTTTTTAAAATTTGGACACGCCCCTTCCCGCCTCCGTAAATCAGTAATAACTATTTAAAAACTACAATATTAGCTCAACAACCAAAGTTGTATATCTTACATGACAAATACTTTGCCACGGGCGTTATGTGAAAATTTCATTTAAATCGGACTATTAATAAGTGAGATATGATACGAATTAAACTCACTTTGAACATACATTTATACTTAAGCAGACCTAATTTACGCAAGCATACCGAAGTTCAAATCTAGACACACATCATTTTAAACTTTTTATTTGCATTGTATGGTAACAAAATTGGTTGACAATGCAGCTTTGCCGATAGGCCAAGGAGTGAGGCAATGGTCGAGTGGTTAGAGTGGCGGACGGCTGTGAGAGAATGCGTGTGTTCAACTCCCGGTTGAGGCGGGTGCGAATTTTTATTTATTAATTATTTATTATTTTATTTTATTTTTTTTATTTATTTTATTCTAATAATATTCGGACGGCGATTCCATACCGCGTCAGACACACAGCATTTTAAACTTTTTATTTACATTGTATGGTAACAAAATTGGTTGACAATGCAGCTTTGCCGATGGGCCAAGGAGTGTGGCAATGGCCGAGTGGTTAGAGTGGCGGACGGCTGTGAGAGAGTGCGTGTGTTCAACTCCCGGTTGAGGCGGGTGCGAATTTTTATTTATTAATTATTTATTATTTTATTTTATTTTTTTTTATTTATTTTATTCTAATAATATTCGGGCAGCGATTCCATACCGTTAAAATTTTTATTACGGTATAATATGATAATCCATGGCCTTATACAGTCAGCACCTGACTGTAGCGTTAGTATTTTTTTTCTTTAATATAACCACGTCTTTAATCTATCCGCCCACATTACCGTAGCCGCGCGTGCGTCGGTCTGTGTGGGATAATCGCCAAAAGTATTTCTAGTTGATGTAGACTCTTCGAACTTGGAAAAAAATTTGTTTATTGTAATTGTAAAATACCATATAAAAGTAAACTAGTTCTGATCTGCTTCAGTATTTTGCATCACCATACCCGATTCGTGCACCCACAAGAAAAAATAATTTTTTAATTTAAAATTTTATTTACACATATGTTCATTCTTCTTTCAACTTCTAGCTCTATTTCTACACCTTCATCAAAATCCTCATCAGAATCTTTTCTTTCTACATCTAATGGTTCAGAGTTTGTCGGCGATGGTAATTGTAAAAGATGTAATACATCTGCCGGCAGAGGTATTTTTTTACACTTTTTTTTCCCTTTCATTTAAACCTAAGCTTGAAATGTATGGATCACAGGCATCCATAGCTCTATAAAAAACATCAGCCATATTGTTTAATCGGCTATTTTTCGGGCATGTGATTTCCTATCGTTTTTATAGTACTTGTTCCTTGCTTCCGAAGCATTTTCTCATAAACATCCAACTGGGACCAAAGATGAGTTCATAATTTGCCAACCGTGTACTAAGATTTTATGAACCGTCGGCGACATAGGATACGTATTTACATATAGCAAAAATGTTTTCTCACAAAATATCTTGAATTTCTCAACACCAACGCAATGTTCACATGAAATAGAAATTATATAAAATGTTTTGATCAAAGCTTGTGATTGATGAAAATAATTGGTAATTCCGAAATGCTCTTCTAGCCGTGTTTCCATCATTACTATTCCCACTTCCATTTTACTTGGGAATGCTTACATGTAGGCCCATTTTTGTCCACATCATTTTTTGAATTTCCTTTTTCCGAGACATCATTTCAATTTTATATGCTTGTGCTATGTGCCACTTTTGAATTTGAAGCCTATAGGATACGTTCAGTACAAACTCAAACCAGAAGACATTATAGTGTCTAAGCTTCGAGCAGCGCTGCCTGCACATGTTAAGAGTAGTGTAGTGTAGTAAAAAAAATACTAACGCTACAGTCAGGTGCTGACTGTATAAGGCCATGGATTATCATATTATACCGTAATAAAAATTTTAACGGTATGGAATCGCCGCCCGAATATTATTAGAATAAAATAAATAAAAAAAATAAAATAAAATAGTAAATAATTAATAAATGAAAATTCGCACCCGCCTCAACCGGGAGAGTTGAACACACGCACTCTCTCACAGCCGTCCGCCACTCTAACCACTCGGCCATTGCCCCACTCCCTGGCCTATCGGCAAAGCTGCATTGTCAACCATTTTGTTACCATACAATGCAAATAAAAAGTTTAAAATGCTGTGTGTCTGTCGCTAGATTTGAACTTCGGTATGCTTGCGTAAATTAGGTCTGCTTAAGCATATATGTATTTTCAAAGTGAGTTTAATTCGTCTCATATCTCACTTATTAATAGTCCGATTTAAATGAAATTTTCACATAACGCCCGTGGCAAAGTATTTGTCATGTAAGATATACAACTTTGGTTGTTGAGCTAATATTGTAGTTTTTAAATAGTTATTACTGATTTACGGAGGCGGGAAGGGGCGTGTCCAAATTTTAAAAAAAACTTTGAGACACTGCAATATATACGTATGTTGTCGCAAAATTTGATGACTCTAGCTCTTATACTTTCTGAGATCCAGGTGTTCATACAGACAGACAGACGGACAGACGGACAGACGGTCAGACGGACAGACGGACAGACAGACATGGCTCAATCGACTCGGCTACTGATACTGATTCAGAATATATATAGTTTATGGGGTCGGAGATGCCTCCTTCTGCCTGTTAGGATACGTTCAGTACAAACTCAAACCAGAAGACATTATAGTGTCTAAGCTTCGAGCAGCGCTGCCTGCACATGTTAAGAGTAGTGTAGTGTAGTAAAAAAAATACTAACGCTACAGTCAGGTGCTGACTGTATAAGGCCATGGCCTAAAAATCGTATCCAGGCATGCAATGGACAGACACCATATTTAAGAGCTTGAGGCATTTGGCATGGAAATCTGTGGTTTCGAGGAGTATTTTAGGTTTCACCCAACATATTGGGCAACACTGAGTTGATGCAGTGCCTGTTAAAGTGTTGAGAACTTTACCATCAATAAGTGTCATCTGTGGCTTATAGGTGACGATGATTTCTCTTCCTTCGCTAATATGTATAGTCTTTTAAGCCGGCAACTTGCATATCCAAACATTCTTTTTCTAGCAAAATTTTCTCACGGCTTTCCTTTGCATACTCAATTTTAAGAGGCCTGCAGAATCTTACAGATTGTGGAGCTCTGTTATTCCAAATAATTTGCTGATTTTTATCTATTAATTTTAAAGGTATTACAGTGCTGACGAAAAGGGATAGATCTAGAGAGGCAGGTTCTGATCCAAATCTTTGCTTATATAAGCTCTGGCCAGTAGATCCATCAAATCCGTAGCTTACTATTAAAGTGCAACACGAAACATTTTCCATTTGAGATATAACCTCTTTTTGCAGGCCCAATATTCTTTCAGCAGTATGGTCTAAAAGGTTTTGCATTGAAACCTGTGCAAAATTTTCACGAATTTCTATTTCAATTGGCCTGCAAGTCGTCTTAACTTTTTGAACCTCTGAATATGAAGGGGAAAATATCGCAGCCGCGAACTGTATTTAAATGATGAATATTGATATACTGCTGTTTGGTAAGTCCGTTTTCCAGCAAAAATTGCAATGCTTCTTCAGGGGTAAGAGGAATAATCACTTGGGACTTCCTGCCTCCAGTCGAATTTTCTGTCTGTTCTTCCCTGATGAATTTTAATGCATTAACCAAATCACTCTTGTTAGACTTCTTCGCAGAAACAGAAGCAGCATGTAATATGTGCTGAGTTGAAAAATTTGTATCCGCTGCAAGATTGCTCGCTAATTTATATTTTTGGCGTGAACCGACCTCTGCATAGCCTAGCATTGGTCTCCCTTTTTATGAGGAGATGGTTCACAAAAGGTCTTCATGCAAGGCTATAATAATTCCATTTGACAGCTAATTTGAGTGTTTAATTTTAAACCTTGTTATCATTCGGTTACATTTAGGCAAATTTTTCTTCAGGTACTTTATACAAATGTCAGCTTTTTTTCATTTTCATGTATGACTGAGTTGCAGATGTTGCTCATATTAATTTTTTCTATCATCCATTTTATTAATTTGGACTTATCGCGGCCATTGCATTCCCAAACCTGCATCAGCGTAAAATGTCGAAACTGATATTCGGCTATAACATGTAATTTTTTTTCAAAAAGGTGCAAAAACGGGCAAAAGATTGTTCAAGCACTAGCATGAACATGTACTAGTACTGCACTGTTCAGTACGACACTGTACTGCACTACACTGCTGTGCTATCGGCAAGACTATCAGGTATCAAGGATATTGTCTCATGCAGCGATCCCTTATCTGTGTTTACGACCGGCCACAATATTTTATGACCTCACGTACACACATGTTTACGATTAGTAAGAAAGGATCGCAAACAATCCTATGTATACCTAATAGACTTCAGCAGTGCTGCGTCTTACACACGCAGCATTGATAAGTAGATATATAAATAGATATGTAAGAGAAATAACCACCATCGCGGTTTCTTACAACACCGCATTAGATTTTAAGATCAGTTCTAAATAAACTCACAAAGTGTAGAGACGTACAATCTTCTACACCAACAGTTGAAATAAACTCGTACAAGTGTTTAGAAGTGTCTTTTCTTAACAGATATTATTACCACCATAATCTATACTTTTACGCAAAACAAACAAATTTTTATAGAACGCTCCTACAGGCGCCAAAAAAGTTATACTCCACGGAACACAATTAAATATGTTAGATTTTAGCTGCAAAACCACCTCACCAACATTGGACAATACAGACACATAAAAACTTACATAAAACATTGAAAATAAATACCTGTATGATTATTTTCCATATTAACAAATTATTTATGTTATGTTAAAGTATTAACGAAACAGCCAGAATTTACGCGCCAAATTAATCAATATTTACGGTTTCATTGCTGACTTTGTTAGCGCGGCAATTTTAAACCGTGAGCTTTAAAAATTTTTTTATAATAGTTTTATTTAATCTAGATAATTAATATTTAGAAAACACATTACATTTTGTAATTGAAAAATATGAAAAAAAAGACTCTCCAAAAATTTCGAGCTTTTTGCCTATAGTGCACTGAACTGTACTCCCACATTCTTTTACCTCATTTATCCACTGATCTACATCAACACTACCTATAGTACCTGAGAATTCAGAAATTCGTAGGTCATCAACGCGCAGCGCAAGAATTTCAATCCGATCCATTCTAAATAATATAAAATGTTTCAGTACAAAATTCTCAATACGAAATAAAATCAACTTAGTTAAATCTCTGTTAAATCTATGTTAACAGCAAAGGATACACAACTTGCATCGTCGTTTTCGCCTCTTCGTTGTCCACGCCTCTTTTGTTCTTACCGCCTCGCTGCTGCTTCACCCCTCTAGTAACCGTTGCAGCTCGATCGCCTTCGTATATGTGGCGGCGTATTTCGTTGCACCGTTATTCTTCTTCAACTTCTTCTGCCACTGCACATTGGGCTAAATTCCAAAAAAAGTGGCATAAAGTCGAAACTTTTGTCTTCTCAAATCTTAATTTTAACTTAATATATTTAAAATAGATTATTTATATAAAAAGAATCAATAAATATTTTAGCTAAAAATGCAGCCCTGTCATTTTAATCGACTTTCAAAGTGAGGTGATTAGTCAGCTGACTTCTGCTATAAAATGTGGCGGGAAAGTTTTGCAAACTTTGTGGGATTGGTAATTTTACAAACTTAAACAAAAAACCATTTCAAAATACGGATTTTGATAACCAAGGTATGTAGAATTAATAAAGTAAAAACATTTTGTGTTTAAATTAGTAGTTTGTTATTTATGTGTATTGTTTTGTACTCTCCAAAAATAGATGAAACCAAACAAAATTGCTTGTGTTCTGTGGAGTATAACTAATTTGGCGAGCGGGTGCGCGTCATGTAATGTATATCAAAATAAACTAAAGAATGTATATTAAGAGTATTTTATAATTTTGCTTGCGACTTTGGCCAAACATTGAAAATGTAGATGGGCTTGAATTGTGCCATGCAACTCTGCTGGATGCTTGGATCGACAACGGTCGCAACTATTCCGCCCTTGCTAACTAGATATTTGGCCAAATTAGTGAAAGTATGCTGAGCGAAGAAAACAAAAGGAGAAATTTTGTCAAAAACAAGAAGAAAAATACTAACGCTACAGTCAGGTGCTGACTGTATAAGGCCATGGATTATTAACGGTATGGAATCGCCGCCCGAATATTATTAGAATAAAATAAATAAAAAAAATAAAATAAAATAATAAATAATTAATAAATGAAAATTCGCACCCGCCTCAACCGGGAGTTGAACACACGCACTCTCTCACAGCCGTCCGCCACTCTAACCACTCGGCCATTGCCTCACTTTTTAGCCTATCGGCAAAGCTGCATTGTCAACCAATTTTGTTACCATACAATGCAAATAAAAAGTTTAAAATGCTGTGTGTCTGACGCTAGATTTGAACTTCGGTATGCTTGCGTAAATTAGGTCTGCTTAAGTATACATACATATATGTTCAAAGTGAGTTTAATTCGTATCATATCTCACTTATTAATAGTCCGATTTAAATGAAATTTTCACATAACGCCCGCGGCAAAGTATTTGTCATGTAAGATATACAACTTTGGTTGTTGAGCTAATATTGTAGTTTTTAAATAGTTATTACTTATTTACAGAGGCGGGAAGGGGCGTTTCCAAATGTTAAAAAAAACTTTGAGACACTGCAATATATATGTATGTTGTCGCAATTTGTTGATTTGATGACTCTAGCTCTTATAGTTTCTGAGATCCAGGTGTTCATACAGACACACAGACGGACAGACAGACATGGCTTAATCGACTCGGCTCCGGGCCACCTAGCACAGAGGGCGACGAGACGTGGCTACGCCAGGGCTAAGTTTCAAGCGACTACCATATACAGTTGCTACTTAGCCCCGAGTATGCACATAGAGGAGTTTAGGGACATAGTGCAGGAGATCGCCCAAGATGCTCGAGGACAGTCCCCGGTGCTAATAACGGGCGATTTCAATGCATGGTCCACCGCCTGAGGGAGCACGAGTACGTCACAGCGAGGTACCATCATCCTTGATGCCTTGGCCATCCTGGACGTCTGCCTACTAAACGACGGCAATAGGTGCACCTACAGCAAGGCAAGACGGGAGTCCATCATTGACCTGACCTTCGCCAGCCCGGAGCTCACCCGTAACAGCTTCTGGGAGGTCACAGACCTTTTCACCTACAGCGACCATGGCAATACTATTCCGCACGAGCCACAGTCAGCAACGCCTGCCAAATAGGGAAACGGTGTATAGGGTACACACCCTGAATGCCGAGACACTCCTAAGCTGCATGGATGACAGCACCATCACAGGAGCGGCGGACATCTGCGCGGGCACCATATCCGACAGGATCAAGACAGCCTGCAACGCGGCAATGGAAGTCTCCACCAAAGGAGACGGAAGGCGGCCAGTTCCTTGGTGGAACCAGGAGATAGCTGCAGCCAGAAGCAACTGTCTCGCCGCTAGGGAGGAAATGCCAGCGAAGCAGGGGACGCTCTACACAAGAGCTGTATGAGTCCCTCTACAGGGCGAGGTGGCCATCAGGGCAAGCAAAAACAAGTGCTTCCAGGACCTCTGCGATGCGGCTGACCAAGAAGCCTTTGGAGCAGCCTACAAAACAGTTACGGGTAAGCTCACCAGACAGCCGATCCCGAGCTCACAGGACCAGCTGGGAACAATAGTCTCCACACTGTTCCCAGCTCAGCCGCCTCTGAGGCCACCGAACGTGACTGCTGGCGAAGCGATGCCCACATGCGAGGAGGAAGTCCTGAGCGCGTTGGCCAGCTGCAAAGCATCCAAGGCTCCTGGACCGGATGGCATCCCCAACGCAGCTCTGCATGCCATTGTGAATGCCTATCCTGGTCTCTTTGCGCAGCTGTATAACAGGTGCATCGACGAACGGAGGTTTCCTCGAGCCTGGAAGCAGCAAAGGCTCGTGCTCATTCCGAAGTCAGGAAAGATAAATGACGACCCGTCGTCATACCGGCCCCTTTGCATGCTAAACACGCTGGGGAAAATCTTTGAGCGCATAATATGCATGAAGCTGCAAAGCGAAATCGAGGAGCTCGGAGTCCTGTCTAGCCATCAGCACGGATTCCGAAAGAGGCGAAGCACACTCGACGCGATCCGAGAGGTGACGGAACTGGCGGCTAAGGCCATCGAAGGAGAACGTTGGCGGTGCGGATCCAAGAAGTACTGCCTGGTATGCACACTGGATGTTAAAAATGCCTTCAACTCTGCAAACTGGAGCCTAGTGTTGCAAGCACTTCAGCGGGGCATTGTATCAGGGTACCTGATGATACAGCTGATAGCCGACTACTTCAGGGAGCGCGTCCTGCTCTACAAATCTGACGCCGGTAACCAGGAATACCAGGTTACAGGGGGTGTTCCCCAGGGATCAGTCCTGGGGCCAATCCTCTGGAACGTAATGTACGATGGTATACTGAGGCTGACACTGCCTGAAGGATGCTCCGTGATTGGCTTCGCAGATGACATCGCACTAGTCACTGTGGAGAAGCAACTAGCCGACGTTTCAAACAAATTCAGTATGGCGATCGACCTGCTGATGTCCTGGCTTGCGGAAAACGGGCTTCTGCTTGCCGAGCACAAAACGGAAGCGGTGCTTATAAGCAGCAGAAAGGCCGTTGAAAAGGTGAGCTTCCGGGTCGGCTCGACCACCATCGCGGCCCCAGACAGCACAGCCGAAGACTGATAGCGACAGTGGTGACCTCCACCATACTGTATGCCGCGCCAATATGGGCTGACGCTATGCTGACCGTGAGCTACAGCCGACACTGCAAGTCGGTATATAGACGCTGCGCCCTGCGTATCTCCAGTTGCTTCTGCACTGTCTCAGAAGAAGCGGCACTGGTCGTAGCCGGAACAATCCCCGTCGACTTACTGGCAGAAGTACGCAGGACTGGAAGGTCTGGATGCAGAACCCAGCGGAGCAGCGCGGTTTCGAGGTGGCAAGCGAGATGGGACAACGCGAGCACTGGACGCTGGACGCACAGACTAATCCCCGAATTGGATCTCTGGTTAAACCGACCCCACGGGCAGGTGGACTTCTACACGTCGCAGCTCCTCACAGGCCATGGATGTTTCAAGGCATACCTGCACCGCTTTAAACACGACGCAGATCCATTCTGCGACTACTGCGGAGGCGCAACCACCGAAGATGCTGAACACTCGTTTTTCGTGTGCCCACTTTTCAGCGCAGAAAGAGCTGCCCTGGAGGCAGCAACGAACTGTCGCCTCACACCCGACAACATAACTAGGTGTATGCTGGAGACCCCATCCAACTGGGATGCGGTTACTGAAATGGCAGCAACCGTCCTGAGGGAGCTGAGACGCCGGGAGCAGATCCGACACACGGTTGGCGAAAGATGAGCGGCACCTGACCGCCTGCCACCCTCGCGAAGTATAGCTTGGCGGCAGTCCCGTGGGAGTGGACTCTTCCTACACCTCTTCTTCCTTCTTCTTCCTACGCTATTCCCTATTTTGTAAAAATCATCTTATAATCTCTTAAGTAATAAAACAGAAAAAAAAAAAAAACACATGTATGTACATGCGTGCAATGTGTGTTAAAGTGGAACGCCAATACATAGATGTGGATATGCAGACATGTATGTATGGGCATCCCACTTGCACATTCATAATTTTATAAGGGCTTATGATCGCTATTATGTTCTAGCATTCTAATTGCAAAATATTGAGAGCAAATAAAATAACAACATCTAAAAGGAATCATATTGAACTTGCAAAGTCATGACAGATAAAATACGGAAAGAGTGACGGCATTGATGAACGCATTGTTTACTTTTAGCTCAAGTCTTTTTGATGCGCGCTAAATAAAATCAAGTAAAATTTATTTGTAAATAATAGGCACTCTTCATTATGAATTCACATTTGTATAAGTATAAGCCACACTTATGTACATACGTATTTGTAAGCGCCTTACATGACGCAACATTGAGTCAGTCGTAATTGATCTTTCAGCACGTGAAGTACACGATATAATAAATTCATCAGGTTATGGGCCCAGTGGGCTCAATAAATACAATTGTACGCGAAGTATTATATCGAAGAAGTTAAGAAAGTGAATAGTAAATATTCTGGACTTTCTCCTGTGTAACAATGAATTCAATAATGAACTCGATAGAGAAATTGGACGACAACAATTATGGTTCAAATGAAATCCGTACTTATACATGCCGAGTTATGGGGCCACGTGTGTCGACGAAAAGTACAACTTTAAACTGATACTCCCGAGTAGAGTTGGGCATGGTCCGTGTTTTCTTCATGTCACATCGTGACACGACGAGCGCACGCGTGTGCGTGCCCAAAATTAAGATTGTGTCCATGGCACTATGGTCCAGAATTCGTTTTTTTGGCATAAAGTCTAAATTGTCAATATATTGTCCTTAAGTAATTATTTTCTAAAAATAAATTGATCATATAAATAAACAACAAAAACAAAATTGACCGAAAGCTGCACTAAAGCTTTTAATGAGCTTTTAAAAGTGCAGTGTTAAACAGCTGATTGCGAGAAGGCAATTTGCGTCAAATTATTTGCTTACTTTTGCACGTGATACGATTGTTAATACGCAAACATTATAGTAAATTTTGCCTCCAGGTCTCGCGCGCCGTGTTCACTTGCTGTTCTATATAAAGTAGACAGACTCAGAAAATATGGCATCGCACATAGCTATTTTCAGACTTAATTGAAAAACTGTCTGGAATTGATTTTGCATTGGCCGATGAGTGCCTGTGCATATTGCTATTGTAAAATCTTCTCGTCGCGACGTGAGAAAAGTGCAGTCTCGCAAAACAAAAACATAAAACAGCGAGTGTGCTGGAATTGTGGTCGTCAAGGGCACATCGCGGCTAACTGCAATTCTTCCAAGAAAACCAACGAAAAGAGAAACAATGAAGAGAGTGATACAGTATAATGTGCTTAACTGCCTCAACACTTAACTGCACATTACAGATAACTGCCCAAACATACCTTTTTTGTACAACGAAAAGCTATTTTGTTTGAAAAATACTAATTTAGTTGCATTCAATATAAGTGTATTTTTAGTATAACTGCATGAATTTTGTTGCAATTTTGATTGTTTTCTCTTCCAAATACATAAGTTAAGTGCGCCACATTTTGCTCGACGTTGCAAAAGCGCCATCATTTTTTTTTTCGTTGCTATTATAGATCGTCACTCTTTGCTAGTAAAGTGAAAAGGACGCCACTGATTATAGTGTTCGTTTTGATCGTGGCGCCAAACTGCGCATGACCGTCTACTTTGTATACTTGGCAATGCCATATACCATAAATGGCAAGTACATAGTTTGTTCACAAATCAATTTTTCGAAATGGGTAATTTAAGTGCATTTTTAGGATAAGTGCACATTTTTTTGAGTCAAACATGGTGAGGCAGTTAAGCACATTATACTGTAATAAGAAATCATATTCCGTGTTTGCTGCTGCGAACCACAACTACAGTTTTTCGAAGAATATTTGGTGCTTGGACAATGGTGCGACTGCACAATTGTGTAATAATAAATCGCTTTGTATAAACATCAAACAGCACAAAAAAATAGTTGTATTGGCCGGACAAAATTATATTGAAGCGATCGGTATGGGAACAATGCGCTTATAGTGGAAAGATAGTATTGTACAATTGATTTGATCGATGTACATCTGGTTGAAGATATTTAATTCAATTATATTTCCGTGGCGAAATTGGTGAACAAGGGACTCGCTGCACGCGACAGTGGGATACCCTTCGACCTATGTATGTACACATATACATATGCACATACTTTGAAATTACTCTCGACAGATGGCGCTCGCGCTTCGCGCTCGCCCGCCTCCCTTGTTAGCTGACACTTGGTTTTATGCACTTGGTTTTATGCACATACTTTCTTAAATAACTTCTGTGTTTATTGTCCGATCGGATTGCAATTTAGAGAATACGTAGATATTTCATTCAGTTTAGTATATGTTAAAGTCAGAAGGTTGTTTCTTTTATACAGCGCTTATAAATTGAGTTCAAAAATTAAATTATAAATTTGCGAGGGCGGAGGGCGTGGCATCCAACATTTGAAATAAACTTGATCTGCGCCGGCTACACAGAAATGTTCATGGTATCTCTAGCTCTTATAATAGCTGAGATCTGTCTGTTAGATGAACAATGATGAATCTGGTCATCCGGACATCCAGACATGGCTCAATCGACTCGGCTAGTGATCCTGAGCAAGAATATATATACTTTATGGGGTCTGACACGCCTGCTTCTGCCTGTTACATACATTTGCAGAAAGTTAGTATACCATTTTTTGACCATTTTCAATGGTCGAAGGGTATAATGATGGATATTCATATGGTTCACGGCTTAACATCCGAACAATGTATTGAAATGCAAAATGATATGTGTGAGATTTGCGCAATGTGCAAAATAAATGGAAAGCAATTTCGTAAGCAGTCTTATAATCGGGCAAAGGACGTATTAGATGTTATCAATACAGGCAATGCAGAATGAATAAGAGTTCAGTTGGCGGTGCACGTTACTTTGCAAATTTCATTGACGATAAATCGCGTTTCGTTTACGTTTATTTTTTGAAGACGCTAAATGAAATTTTTGATAAGTTCAAAGACTTTAAAGCAATTGCGGAAACATCAACTGGTAGGAAAATAAAGTGTCTGAGAAGTGACAACGGGCGCGATTATTTGAGTAACGCATTTCAACAGTTCCTGAACAGCAATGGTATAAGGAGGCAGCTAACTGTGCCTCATACACATCAGCAAAATTGTGTGGCAAAAACATGCGAACCGTACGTTGGTGGAGATGCAGATGATGTTTTTGGGCAGAGGCCATAAATACAGCTGCATATCTGCGCAATCGCTCTGAATCGTCGACGTTGACCGATATGACACCTTACGAGTCATGGAATAGCAAGAAACCAGACGTAAGTCATCTACGAGTATTTGGTAGTAGAGCTATCGTGCCTAACAAGACGCACAGCAAGAAGTTTCAACCTAAAGGTGAGGAGCGAGTGTTGATTGGCTATTCTGCAACAGCAAAGGCATTGTTCGACCCAAAAAGAAAGGTAACAGAGGCACGAGATGTTATATTTCTTGAAGAGTCCATTACAGATGGCACCGAAGTCACGCTGTTGATGGACGAGTCTAATTCTGCGGGTAACATAGAGGACAATATAGAAGAAGTGCCACTGAAAGACGATTTGGAAGTCGACACAGCAGATGATTGCGGAAAGAGAGGACGCAAGCAGTATAACATACTCAATGTTATGACAACTGATGATGTAGCACTGCCTCGGACTGTGGATGCAGCTTTGAATTCGCATCATGCCAAATTTTGGAAGGCATCGATACAGAAGGAGATAGCAAGTCTACAAGCCAACGAAACTTGGACGAGCTATTGGTAGCAGATGGGTGTTCGCCGTGATACGTGACAAAAATGGCGAGGTGGATACATTCATGTCCCATTTAGTAGCTAAAAACTGTGCGCAGCGCTTTGGCATCAACTACAGCGAGAGTTTTTCCCCTTTGTCGATGTATTCTACGATCAGGCTGGTGATTGCTCTGGCAGTCGAGCATGGTATGTATGTCCATCAAATGGATGTTTCTTCTGCTTATCTCAACAGTGAACTGCGAGATTTCGTGTACATGTGCCAACCAGAGGGATTTGTTGACCAGAAGTTCCCTGACCGTGTGCTAAATCTGAACAAATCTTTGTACGGCTTAAAGGAAGCTGAATTCTGTCTTGGTGAAGATGGGCTTCAACCCGTGCGCCAGTGAGCCGTAGCTATACATACGGTGACAAGGTCAAACATTGGGCATCATAGTGGTGTATGTAGATGACATGATTGTGGTCAGTTCCAGCGAAGATGACCTAAAAGGAATAAAGATGTCGATTGCTGACGAATTCGACGTCACTGTCGACGTCCATTTTCTTGGAATTGAAATAGATAATAAAGGCGAGACGGGCAACACGCAGGATTTCAAGTGAAGTGCGAAACGAGCTATCAATCACTGATAAGCTCTCTAATGTATGTGGCAATAACAACACGGCCGGATATACTTCACTCAGTTGTAAAACTTGCGCAGCAGAATGCAGATCCACATCAGGATCACAAGGCAGCTGCTAAACGAATACTGAGGTACTTGAGGGGCATTGCCGAATTATGTCTACAGTACAAGAAGACTGGAAAGCCTGTACAACACAAATCAACATCGATAATTAAAGTGCACAATGTCTAGCTAAGGACTCGAAATTTCATGCACGCAGAAAACACATTGATTTCAAATATCACCATGTACGGGAAATGGTTATGAATAAATTCGTGGAATTAACTATGTATCTACTGAAAATATGATAGCTGATATTCTAACCAAAAATCTGCGTAAAGTTAAGCAGATGAAATTCACACGTATGTTAGGTATGCAGTAGAGCTAAAAGGCAACGCACTCTCAAACGCACTCTTCATTATGCATACACACATCTGTATAAGTATAAGCCACACTTATGTACATACGTATTTGTAAGCGCCTTACATGACGCAACATTGAGTCAGTCGTAATTGAATTTTCAGTACATGAAGTACACGATATAATTTATTTATTTATTTATTTTATAGACCAATTATTAAGTTAAAACTTTGTAATAAGTGTGAAAGAGAAGAAGCAGTGGCTGCTGTGGCCTTCAGCTTACATAGGTTTGTAAATTTAACGTGTGGTGTTTACTTAAGGCTAAATGAGACAATTTGTTGTTATTATTGTTTGTTTATGTTAAGTTTTATTTACAAAGTTGTATGTTTAGATTAAATTGTATAATTGTTATTTTCTTTAAAAGTGAATAATTTGTTTTATGTTATTTACAGAGGGGTCTGTGAGTTACTGTTTTTAAATATTTTGTTTCTTAGGTGGGATAATGTAGGGCGAAAATTAAACATGTGTTTTATCTTTGTATTCGAATAATTACATAAGGAGCATGTTGGTGAAGTATTTTAAAAGAAGTGTTGGTGGGTTAGTCTTATATGCCCTAATCTAAGTCATAAGAATTTGATTTGAAGTTTATTAGAGACAAAATTTATGTTTGCAGCGTGCAAGCTAGCTATGTATACAGAGCATAATGGAATGAAGAATGAAGCACCGTTACTTGTGGTGCACAAAGGAAAATAAGAAGACATACAGGGGTGCCTATACAAAATATTTCTAACAATTATAAAAGTAATCTTCTATGTGTAAGGATTTTTAGGCCATGGATTTTAAAAAAATTCATGGACTATTGTGTTTGTCGGAACGGAATTGTGCGTAACAGGCAGAAGGAGGCATCTCCGACCCCATAAACTATATATATTCTGAATCAGTATCAGTAGCCGAGTCGATTGAGCCATGTCTGTCTGTCCGTCTGTCCGTCTGTCTGTCTGTATGAACACCTGGATCTCAGAAAGTATAAGAGCTAGAGTCATCAAATTTTGCGACAACATACGTATATATTGCAGTGTCTCAAAGTTTTTTTAAAATTTGGACACGCCCCTTCCCGCCTCCGTAAATCAGTAATAACTATTTAAAAACTACAATATTAGCTCAACAACCAAAGTTGTATATCTTACATGACAAATACTTTGCCACGGGCGTTATGTGAAAATTTCATTTAAATCGGACTATTAATAAGTGAGATATGATACGAATTAAACTCACTTTGAACATACATTTATACTTAAGCAGACCTAATTTACGCAAGCATACCGAAGTTCAAATCTAGCCACACAGCATTTTAAACTTTTTATTTGCATTGTATGGTAACAAAATTGGTTGACAATGCGGCTTTGCCGATAGGCCAGGGAGTGAGGCAATGGCCGAGTGGTTAGAGTGGCGGACGGTTGTGAGAGAGTACGTGTGTTCAACTCCCGGTTGAGGCGGGTGCAAATTTTCATTTATTAATTACTTATTATTTTATTTTATTTATTTTATTCTAATAATATTCGGGCGGCGATTCCATACCGCGTCAGACACACAGCATTTTAAACTTTTTAATTGCATTGTATGGTAACAAAATTGGTTGACAATGCAGCTTTGCCGATGGGTCAAGAAGTGAGGCAATGGCCGAGTGGTTAGAGTGGCGGACGGCTGTGAGAGAGTGCGTGTGTTCAACTCCCGGTTGAGGCTGGTGCGAATTTTCATTTATTTATTATTATTATTTTATTTTTTTTATTTATTTTATTCTAATAATATTCGGGTGGCGATTCCATACCGTTAAATTTTTTATTACGGTATAATATGATAATCCATGGCCTTATACAGTCAGCACCTGACTGTAGCGTTAGTATTTTTGGTTAAGGTTTTAGTATCATTCGTTACATTTTGAAATGTTTGCGTTTTGTTGCATACGAAGGTGATTTTTGTGTTGATTGTTAGTGTCATTTGTATTGAAGTTAGGGGTATGAATCAGGGGGCATATTCGTTGAAGTTTTGCCTACTTGATGAGCTAGTTCATTGCCTGGTATACCAGCATGTCCTGGAAGCCAAAAAAGTTTTAATCTATGTGAGATTGTTGTTATTATTGACCTGCTTATTTTTGAATAGTGATTGTTGTTATTTAAGTTGGTTATGGATTTCAAAGCGGACAATGAGTCGGAGCATACTATATATGTTCCTTTTATAGATTGTATAAACTTGACTGCTTCGCAGGTTGCAATAATTTTTGATGATAATACTGACGAGTAGTGTGGTAACAGGTAAATTGAAAAGTCACCGGCCTACCATAGTAAAAATTAATTTTTTAATTCTAATTTGGCAAAATAGATTTTTTTTATTCAACATAGTTCCCTTCAAGGGGAATACACTGAGTATAGCGACCCTTCAACTTTTCGATACCATTTTTGTAGTACGATTTCTCTTTTGCTTCAAAATAGACCTCAGTTTCGGCGCTCACTGGGAAGAAATTTCTGACTTAAGACACCGTGCATTGTCTTGGTGAAACAGCACTTTCTTTTTCGACAAATACGGCGATTTCGTCCTTCAAACGGTCTAATAATAACTCTATGTAAAAAAAACTATTGATTGTCCTTCCTTTTTCAAGGTATCCAATGAATATTATTCCACGCACATCCCAAAATACAGACGCCATAACCTTGCCACTCGGTAGACTGTTGATTGGACTTCGGAGTGAAATGATAGAGCCATGTTTCATCCATTGTCACATATCGACGAAAAAGCTCGGGGTTATTACGCTTGAACATCTTTAAACACTGCTCCGAATCATCAACTTGTCGTTGTTTTTCGTCAAACGTGAGCTCGCGCGGCACCCACTTTCTCATACCCAAAAATTCGTGAATAATATTTTATTCATTTCAGTTTACGGTCATTTAATATAATTTTGTGGATTTTTTTTGTCAAATTTATACACGCGTCTTTTAAAGGTTAGGGCCAACTATTAAAAATATTGATTTAATTCTAGCGCTGTCATATAGTAACGGGACTTATCAATTGACCTATTAATGTGACGAATTTGAGGGTGTGTGTTTCTGTCGTGATTGCATATCCTGTGATATTGTTATAATATTGTGATCCATCTGTGTATATAAAAGTATAGTTTTTATATTGGTTGTAATACTAGAAAAGAGTTTTCTAAATATATATGGTGCTGTATTATTTTTCTTCTTATGGTTATTGGGTCTGTAGGTTAGTAGGAAAGGTATGGTAAGTTATTTGATATTGCTATTGAGATTGTTTTTTCTATTGCTGAAATATTTTTGTACGTGTATTTTTGTGTTTTTTAATTAAGTTAAGTTATCAATTGGACAGTTACTAGAGTTTAGCAAACATTTCGATAATTTGGCTGTTAGAAGTTCTCTTTTCGATTATATTTCTGGAATATTAGTTTCAAATAACATGTTATTAATTGGTTTTGACCGGAATGCTCATAGAGACATTCTGATAGCTGAAATGAAAGAGTTTTAATTTTATTTAGAATTGATTTATGTGTATGTCCGTATAAAAAGAAGGCATAGTCAATTTTAGAAATTACGATTGCTTTGGTGACGGAAAAGAGTGTGTATGTGTTACAGTTAAATTTTGGGCTAGCTAGATATTTGATAATATTTAATCTTTTAGATAGAGATTATCTAATCATACATTATTAGAGAGTTCCATGTATAAGTATTGTTTAAGGTTAAGCCTAAGATTTAACATTAGATATGGAGGGGATTTTTATAAAGTAGGAGACGATAGTCTTGTTTGACTGAAGTTTGTGAATGGGTATTACAAGACTGGTTTTATAGATTTGTGGTATATAATTATTAAAGATATTGTAGAAGTGTCGAGTTATTCTTTTTTGAAGAGAGTATGAGTAATTTTATACTACGGGGTAAGATATTCTATTTAGACCGGGTGTAGATCCTTTAAAGATTTAAGACTAGATTGAAATTCGGTGAAAGAGATTTCTCCTTCGATTGTTGGGCTGAGAGCTTGGATCAATTAATGGCAAAGATTTCTGCAACATCCATCTTTGATGTCATTGTAAAATTATTTGTAAGATTTTGGATACAATGGTTTAAGCCACAGAATCTTCTTATATTAGACCATGTTTTAGCCATGTTGCTGTGGATGGTTATATAGTTGAGATAAGTATCAGAGTGGACTCTCTTTTTGCTATTTTTAGGTATCTTTTAGCACGCTTATAGTTTATTATGTTTTCAGTGTTATTGTTACGTTTTAGAGTTCGCCATTTTTTGTTTTTTTTTTTTTTAGCTCATTTAGGGTCAAGTTCCACCATGGAACTTTGTAATTATACTTGTTGGGTGAGTTTTGGGCTATAATTGCTGCTTTCTTATTAATATTGTTGCATATTGTGTATTTAGAGTTTGTCGTCATAGTCGTCTCTTGTTTTGAAGTAAGGTCTAGATATGTTTTCTATTGTAGGGTCGGGAAATAAGGATAATAGGATAGGGAAATAATCGCTACAACAGGGTTCATTGAAGATTTTCCATTCTGAAAGATGTGCAATATGAGATGAGCAGAGTGTGATATTGATGTGAGTGAAAGTATTATGTAGGTGACTTATCATTTAGTATAATGTTGTCTGATTTTTCAATAAATTTGGCTAATGTGTTTCCACGTATATTGTTCTGTGGAGATCCCCAGTTGGAGTACCAACTATTGAAATCTCCAAGAATTGTTGAGGGTATATTCTGGAAGTTTAAAATGTTTTCAAGTTGTGTGCATGTAAAAGTTTGTTTTGGGGAAATATAAGTAGAAAATATAGGTAGTTTTTGTTTAGAAGTAATTTGGGCTGCATTAATATCAAAGTATTTGTAATAATTTCTGAATGTTGTACAGATAAATGAGTTAGAATACCTACTCCTCCAAATTTATTAGAGGCATCTGATGTTTGTAATTTCTAATTAACGGGTGTAGGTAAGTACGTTTGTTCGAGTATGTGTGTTTCTTGTAAATTGATTATATGAGGCTGATGTTTCTTAATGATTATTAATTGCTCACTGTAGTTATTAATAGACTCTTTGATGATCCCTTAAAGGATTTTTAAAGACATTGGGTAGATAGAGTTTTAAAGTGTAAGGCTGTTTAAATGTGATTTTGTTCTTTAGGGGACTAATTTATGTATATTAGGGCTTGCCTTAGAATTTATCTGATTGTTCTTCTTGTGACATCGTTTCTTCTGAGTCAGATTTATGGGAGTTGTTTGCAGTGTTCCGTTTGTGTTTTTTGGTTGTAGCTTTAAGCTGGTGGATGGTCCTTTTTATACCCTTCGACCATTGAAAATGATCAAAAAAGGGTATTCTAACTTTGTGTAAATGTATGTAACAGGCAGAAGAAGGCGTGAGAGACCCCATAAAGTACATATATTCTTGGTCAGAATCACAAGCCGAGTCGATTGAGCCATGTCTGTCTGTCTGTGTGAACGCACAGATCTCAGGTATTATAAAAGCTAGAATTACCAAATTTGGCAGGTAGACTCCTGTGTATAAGCTGATCAAGTTTGGTAATTGTTAAATATGTGCCCTCAGCAGCTATTTTTTAATTTTTTATATATTTATGATGAATTTGGGTGAAAGCATTAAGTCTCGGACTTTTCTAGTTTTTTTAATTGAATTTTGAAAATAATTAAATTTGCATGTATTTTGTTGTTGCGTTTTTGTGTACGGCGCCAGTCTGCCTGCACCATTTTGTGACGGTACAGTGTCCCAAAAACTGATTCATTTGAAATGAAAACTGAGCAAGCAAGAAAATTCAAAGTGGTTAGAAAAACAGCGCGCTGTAGGTGCTATATTTTCCAACATTCTTTCTTTGCTTCCCGCACACATACATATTCTTAGAGCATATTGAGCTTTTAAACATCTTCGTTGGCCCCAGTTTGCCGAACAACGAGTTCTAGTTGCTGCGCCGAAAATCTCACCCATTATGCAACTCATAAAATAAAACATTATTGTGCCTGAATAACATTTCGTTTGAAATAAATCGCTTGCGAGACACAGTGCGCATCGTTGTGACGTTTTACTGAGAATTTGCCAAGAACAAAATACATTCAAAATTTAATTATTTTCTAAATTAAATTTAAAAAAAACTAGAGGAGTCCGAGACTTAATTCTTTCATCTAAATTCATCATAAATATAGCCCTACCTATAAACAATTTAAAAAGGTTTATTTCAAATGTGAGGTGCCACGCCCACCGCCCCCGTAAATTAATAATTAAATGTTCTTTCTTTAACATATACTAAGCTGAATGAATTATCTACGTATTCTCGAAATTGCAATCCGATCGGACAATAAACACAGAAGTTATCTAATAAAGAATGAGCATAAAACCAAATGCTTCTGTCAGTTAACAAGAGAGGCGGGCGAGTGCGGAGCGCGAGCACCATCTGTTGGGAATAATTGTAAAGCATGTGCATATATATATGTTTATGAATTTAACAAATTAAACTACACAAACAGCGGTTAACGTTGCTGCCACTGGTTTTTCGACCGGGGCAGCTCGCTGTTCGGCTCTCAGTACAAACAGTGCATAGCAGTGTTGCCAAATTAGCCTTTTTCCAGATAGATCTGTCCGGATTTCAACAGCGTCAGCCGGAAAAAATTGAAAACTGCCCCTATCCGGAAAATTGTTCTTTTTATTTTTTGGTTTGTCCTTTTTCAATCCTTTATTGATTCTGATTAAATTATTACAAAATCATCCAAATTGGTATAAATACTTATATAATCGATATGAGCATTTATTTATTACAAATGCAACCCTGTAGCACTAAGCATCGAACATATAGAGTACTCAAACAGCGGAATCTACTCATTTGATGCAATGTGGAGATGGGGACCCCGAACATGAAGTGTTTCGCGAATGAGCGATTGGTTCTCTTCGTTAGAAACGCACATCGGCATCAAGTCAGTCGCACAACGACAGCGGAACGATAAGCACGGCTATATTTCTTTGCTCTAGCCATCGTTTCAATGTATGTGTGCTATGTATGCACAAGCTCGCAAGTAAATGTATGCGTTGCATGTGAAGTTTGGCAATAGGCAATTGCTTCGCCTGCGAGAAGTCAAAATTTTGTCTTTCAGCTTCGAGACCAAGCAGCCTAGCCTGACAATGAGTTTGCATATGTGTGTGTCTGTGTGCCAGGGGGTATTTTGTTGTTGCCAAAGCATTGATAGGCACGCGCCCATTATTTGTTTTATTTTGATTACGTGTTTGTCCTTTGTTTTGATTACTTGTTTGTCCTTTGTTTTGATTTATGCCGTTTTTCATATTCAATATTTATACCCTTCGACCATTGAAAATGGTCAAAAAAGGGTATACTAATTTTGTGCAAATGTATGTAATAGGCAGAAGGAGGCGTCGGAGACCCCATAAAGTATATATATTCTTGCTCAGGATCACAAGCCGAGTCGATTGAGCCATGTCTGTCTGTCTGTCCGTCTGTCGTGTGAACGCACAGATCTCAGCTATTATAAAAGCTAGAGTTACCAAATTTGCCAGGAAGACTCCTGTGTACTATAAGCTGATCAAGTTTATTTCAAATGTTAGGTGCCACGCCCACTGCCCCCGCAAATCAATAATTTAATTTTTGAACTTAATTTGTAAGCGCTGTATAAAAGATACAACTTTCTGACTTTAACATATACTAAGCTCATTAAAATATCTACGTATTCTCAAAATTGCCATCCGATCTGATAATAAACACGGAAGTTATTTATGAAAGTATGTGCATGAAACCAAGTGCTTGTATCAGCTAACAAGGGAGGCGGGCGAGAGCAAAGCGCGAGCGCGGCATGCCGAGTATAAAAGGGCTATGTCGACTTAGTTTTTGATAGGGCTGCCTCATTACTGAAACTTTGCACCTGTTCAATATTGTGAGTACACACCTTTTTCTAAGATTTCCTTGGATTAGCCCATTGGAGGTGTTTTTGTTTGATCGCCAAGTTGATCTTGCTGTGCCTCGACTTACAGCACTGGTGTGGCTAGCCAATGAAATCTGTTGTCTCGGTGTCTATTTGAAGCATCTGCGCTTATTATTTTAGAATATCTATTTCCGCTTGTTTTTTTGCCTATGAGTGCAAATTAATCAATCCGTTTCTAGGAGTTTGAAAAAATATTTTATTTGTGGAGAACGACTCCGTTTCTTGTGAGTACAAAATTAAGACTGACTGTTACAATATCGTTCTGAGGCCAAAGTAGCCTTTGAAGATGTCAAAGCTTCTCCTGATCGAGCTAAAGCTTAAAGCTCGTGATGCCGTTTGGACAAAGGAGGATTTGTTTACAAATAAACATTGAGTGTTTTACGCGCTAGGCTTTTAGGCTGCGTGGGTGGTTTATTAATTCCAAGAAGAGTTACTCGAGACTCAATGGAAATTGTTTAAAATAGCGAAATATGAGGAGCTGAGAATGAATTGTCAAGAGTCCGAAAAGACTATGAAAAGTTGTTTACAATTTACATAAGGAACGCTAAGTAGCTCAGGGTGATAACTCCCCCTTTCTTAAAATGAATCGTCCCCGATGCTAAAGAGTTTCTGATAATTGGTCCACTTTCTCGCTTAATGATTTTAAAGCTAAAGAATATTTAGCTTTTAGTGAAGTTAAAGATGTTCAAAAATAAATTGGGGAAAAGGTACTTAAGAAGCTTTGACATACAAAATACAAGCATGATTAAAATTATTACAAATGTTATTTCAAAATGATTATGCTTACGTGGTATAATTATTTGTGATAATATATTTGTATTTTGAAATTTAAGTTCGGAATTGTTGCTTTGTAAATATTCTGATATCAGGTAATTATTAAATCTATTTTTTTCGATATAATTTAACAGTTTTTGTTTATTATTGGTATAAGTTATATTATTAATATTAACAATGATTTGAAAAGTAACATAAATGCCTGTAACAAATATGTGGTTGATATAGTTTGAACCGGATACTAGAATAGCACCGTCTGTAATAATTTCTACAGGTTTGTTTCTTTCTTTGATTTTCTTGCAAACTGCATATTTTTTATTAAGCATATCTACAAAGCAATTGTCTTTTTCTTGAATTTGACCAAAATTATTGTATATTTCTTTCTTGAAAGTTTTTATTGGGTAATAAGTGTCGTTGCATTTAGCGACTTTGTCGTCAATAATTAATTTACCGTTTGTTTGAGATATGGCTTTTGTGTGAAAAAACTTACAACTATGTTTTACAATGGGATATTTTATGTAATATATAATTAAGCCTTTGTGCGATATAATTGAAAAAAAGCATCCATTAGGTCTATTAAAGTTATGTTAAATTTTTTATGTGTAAATATGTCCGCCACATCGTGGTTGTTTAGAATTTTTGAATATAAAATATTAGCTTTTGAAAATGATATTGCGTCTCGCAGATTTTGTAAGTCGAATGACAACAGTTTTAATCTCTGTTTTTTTATAGCAAATACTTCATCTAATTTTAAGTTTTCTAGTAAATTGGTTACTTTTTTTGAATTTCTTTAAAAATTGCAGAATTGATTTGGTTTTGTTTATTGTTGTTTTCGACCAAGTCATTGATTTTGTTTTGAATTGTGATTAAGTCATTGTGATCTGGTGTACCTGTTATCCATTTAAAAATGGTGCCTAATTCATTAATACCTCGTTTAATTATTTTATGTGGCGCAAGTTGAGAAAAAAGGTAACTGGCTAATTTTAAGTTCAAATAAAAATCCCAATCTATACTGATGTTTCTATACTTCACGTACTTTAACTCTTCTTCGATAATATATTTGTAAAAACTTAAGTTAGTAACGTGGAAAAGTTCTCCATAATTTTCATATAAAAATATGTTATCTGCGTCTTCAAGTAAGACATATTCCTCGTTCGAATAGTTAATAATATTAGAAATTGTTGAACCCAGTAATATTGGGGTAAGTAATATATATAAAATGTTCATGCTAAAAACATAAATAAGAAAGAAAATCAAAAATTGATTAAAACTTAATGTTATCTTTATGAATTATTCGATTCTTGTTATTTATGATAACCTTATTTCTTAAATCTTCTTTTACTGTTTGTTTTTTATATCTAGGTCGTAGTTTATTTCTTTCCCCATGCTTCTTTTCATACGTCTCCTACTTCATAATTTTTTGGTGTCCTTTTTTGATTGTGGTATTCTAACATTTTAGTTTGAGCTGTTTTCAATTTATTAGTTAAGTGGGTGTGATCAATTTTGTTAAACATAATGTCATTGGGTTTATTCTGTGTGGAAGATTGTATGGTGTTATTATATTCTCTGACAGCGCGATAAACTATTTCTTTATGGTCTAGAAGATTGTATTCTTCCTGAATACAGCGTGAAATTTCAATTAATGTTGAGTGTACTCTTTCTACTTGGCCATTAGTGAGACTATGTCTGGGATCTGCATAAAAAATGGTTAAGCCAGCACGCTCTATTGCTGATTTGAATTGGGCGGAAGAGAAACTAGGCTCATTGTCCATCATTATGGACTTGGCAAAAGGAAATGGTTGAATTAGCTCAAGAATTTTAAATTCCATATTGCATTTATTTTGAATTTCCTTAACTATTAAATACTTAGAGTAAGCATCAATACAAGTTAAAAAAATTAGTTTTTGGGCATAGAAAATGTCGATATGTAATTGTTCACCTTCTCTTTCTGGAATTGGGGCTTTTGAAATTGGAATTTGTTTCGGGTGTCTATTGTATTTATTTTCATTACAAACTTTACAATTACGAATGTGTTGTTTGAGCTTTTCATATAATTTAGGCCAGTAATAATATCTTAAAATCTGCTTTAAGTTTTCGTCGAACCCTCTATGAGCTCTAGCATGGGTTTCTTCTATTATTATTTGTTGGTCATCCCTATTTATGACATCGGATAAAAACTTTTTAGTATATAAAAACATATTGGTAAATGTATTTTTAAGTTTGGTTTGGATTTCATATAAGTCCTCGGGGGTACAATGAATTCCTGTAACGATGTTAGGCTGTAAGAATTCTTTTAATATGGTTACTAAATTGTCCACAGTGTCGTATTCTATAATGTGTCTTGTTTTATCAAAATTGTTAACTTTTTCATGAATGGTAAGCTTGTTTTTTGAAATAAGCAGTTGTTGCTTGAACTGATTTAAAGGCTTGTTAGTTTCTGCTATGATTTCCTCATAACTACAGAATCGACAGTTCCGCTGTCGGACGAACTACCTGAAATGTGATTTTGGTAAGTGATGTTGTTCATTTGTAACCTGGACAAAGCATCTGCGACAACATTAGTTTTACCTGGCTTGTATAATATCTTCGGAGAATATTCCTCGATAAATGCGTGCCACCTTTTCATTTTGGAATTGGGATTCCGCGCAGAAACTGCGAAAGAAAGTGGTTGGTGGTCGGTAACGATTTCCAAATTAACTACCCCATATAAGTAGTTTCGAAGATTTTTAATGCCCAAACTATGGCATAAAGTTCCCTCTCGTTAGTGGCATAGTTTTGCTCAGTTTTATTGAGAGTTTTCGAAATAAAAGTGATTGGTTTGTTGTCTTGTAAAAGAACAGCACCAATTGCTACATTGGACGCGTCTGTGGTTAGGACAAACTTTTTTGAATAATCTGGTTCAACCTGTGTAGTTAAATGGGATTTTAAATTGTCAAAACCTGAAGTGCTTTCCTCATCTAAAGTAATTTCTATTTTTTGGACATATATTTAGATACCATTCCATTACGGCCTTGCAACAGTTTAGTGAGTGGTTTTGCTATAGAGACATAGTTTTGTACAAACTTTCTATAGTAACCAGTTAATCCTAGGAAACCACGCAACTCTCTAATGTTGCGTGGGGGTGGATACTCCACAATTGTTTTTATTTTCTGTGGATCGGTTTTAATTATCTTGTGTGACACTAAGTAACCTAAGAATTCGGTTTCCTTCCGGAAGAACTTAGATTTTTCTATACTTATTTTCATATTTGCTACGAACAGTATGTCTATGATCTCCTTTAGATCATATAGATGTTGTTCAGCTGTCTCGGAAAAAACGATTATGTCGTCCACATATATGTGACATGTTTTTCCAATCTTTTCTCTTAAAATATTATCCATTGCCCGTTGAAAGATTCGTGGCGCATTCGCCAATCCGAAAGGTAATCGAAGGAATTCATACTTCCCGTTGTTGATTGAAAACGCAGTTTTCTCAATGTCATCGTCCTTCATTAGGATCTGATGAAAACCTGATTCTAAATCTATAGTTGAAAAGAAACGTGCTTTTCCTAAATTGGATAAAATTACCGAGGGAAGGCACGTTTGAATTTGCGAATGCTTGGTAGATATTTCTTGAATAATTTGTTGTTCAAGATTTTGTGAAGTTCACAGAATGGTTTACTTTGTGTAGTGAAGAAGAACTGATTAAAGAGGATACTGAGGCCTTACGGCGTCTGCTCTTTTTAACCTTCCTCCTACGTTTAGGGCTACTAACGATTTCATTATCGTAAGTGCGGGGATTATCGTCATCGCTTGTTGATGACTCAATATTGGACACTTGGAGTAAAGGAAAAAAACGACCATTTTTTCCTTTTTTGGGAGTCCAAGTAAGTAAACACATTCGGATCTATATCCGAACACTGTAAATTACCAACTGTATCTTTAGGTGGCCTTTCATAATTAATTTTTTCGATTTGGTTATTATAAGCTAACGTCTCTTTTGATAGGTCTATGATGGCATTCATCTTTTTTAGAAGATTATATCCGATCCATAGATCCGCTTCAAGATTTTCGATTTCATAGAACCTTTCGGTTCTACCAAAAATATTTATATTATAAAAGTGGGTTATCATGCTATACCCATTAACCGTTTTGATTCTTTTCTTAATTACTAATTCTTCAGGGCTCTGATAAATACCCTTCCTTATATAGCACGCTGTTGCGCCGGTGTCTATTAATAACTTAAGTCTTGTACCTAAGGTTCTGTCTCTGTGGAAGATGTAGGGGAGCTCTCCCCCTCTTTCTCTAAAAAATGTTCTTTGTTCAAATTATTTACGTGCATTGCTTTTTGCGGTTGTTGTTGTGTTGAATGTTGGGTGTACTCCCGCTTCAACGGGTGAGAGTTGTGACGATTGTCTTGGGGTCTATTATGGATCTGTAAAGACTTATCGATCTCCATTGGGGTCGATGGGGGTTGTGGGGTAGAATTGCCTTGGGCAAAAACGTTCCTATTTGTTTGTTGATAATTATTCTGATTTCCTTGATTGAAACGTAGATTATTATCATGTTGTTGATCTGGCTTTTCAGACTTCTTTTGAGTCTTAGGATTTGAGTTGCTCGTTGGCTGAGAGCGAGCATAATAATTGTTAGCAAAATAGTTATAGTTTGATAGTTAGCCTCGAGCTCTTGAGCTTTAGCTAATGCATTTGGAAGGTTTTCTGGTTTAATAGAAAATAAAACTTGAGAAAGATTGCCGTTCAGGCCTGTAATGAAAATTCGTAATGCGCTTTCCCTGTTTTTAGAGTTTATTTCATTTACGACTTCGGCTTTGCTGCCATATGTCATAATTGTTTTGTTAGTTAATAGGGTTAATTTCTTATTAACCAAATTGTAGTACTCAAGAACTGTCATATTGCCTTGCCTTAAGACACTAAGTTCTTGTTCAATTATATGAATTGGACGCCTATAACTATAAGCGAAGTCCAATCGTGCAAGTATTGCATCGAAGTTAAGGACTGTGCCATGGTTGGTTAAAGTATCATTTGCCTTTCCTGTTATTTTGTTTCTTAAGATTGTCATGGCACCTACATATTTTCGGCTACCTTCTTTGTAAATCTTCATGGCGGAGCACGCTGCTTCGCGCCAACTGACGTATCCTGCATAACTACCTGCAAATTCTGGTAACGATTTGATCACGTCGAATGACTCATCACACTTAATCAAATCATTTATTTGAGTAGGTTGATACTCTTGAACGGAATTGGGGTTGTTATTTAATTGTAACCTTAATTCTCCATTTTCGTCTGCTAAGGCTTTAGTTTTGGTTGCTATTAATTCTGCAATTATATCTGCTGTCAAATTATTAGCCATTTTTAAGTTTGAAAAACCTCTTATTAGGTCGTCCAGCTTAGTTTAATAATAATAAAAAAGTTAAAGTTTATCGACGCTCACGTGGATGTCTTCCTTCTTGGCTGAGGGTCTTCCTTCTTGCTAAGGGTGTCTTCGTGGATGTCTTCTTTCTTGGCTTAAGGTCTTCCTTCTTGGGTTGTTAAGTTTTAGTTTTGGTTGAGTAGCACTTTTGAGTTTTTATTTAAAGAGCGTTTTTGAATATTTGCTCTCTTTCACTTCTAGGTTGTGGGTGTCTTCCTTCTTGGCTTTCAGTTTGGTATGTTTGAGTAGCACTTCGGCTCACTTATTATGTTTGATGTGACTGAATAGCATTTTTTTTAAATAAATGGTCTGTTTGTGAGTTCTTAAAGAGCGTTTTTGAATATTAGCTCTCTTTGTAACACAAGAATCCGGTCATTCGCGACACTTGGCAATTATGGTTGTTAATCCCTTTTTGTGTTATTTTCACTTGTAAATCACTTAAGGATTTCGTTTATCCTTTTGTGTGTGATTGAACTGGAAAAATTTAACGCGAGCCCCACGTTGGGCGCCAATTAATCAATCCGTTTCTAGGAGTTTGAAAAAATATATTTTATTTGTGGAGAACGACTCCGTTTCGTGTGAGTACAAAATTAAGACTGACTGTTACAATATCGTTCTGAGGCCAAAGTAGCCTTTGAAGATGTCAAAGCTTCTCCTGATCGAGCTAAAGCTTAAAGCTCGTGATGCCGTTTGGACGAAGGAGGATTTGTTTACAAATAAACATTGAGTGTTTTACGCGCTAGGCTTTTAGGCTGCGTGGGTGGTTTATTAATTCCAAGAAGAGTTACTCGAGACTCAATGGAAATTGTTTAAAATAGCGAAATATGAGGAGCTGAGAATGAATTGTCAAGAGTCCGAAAAGGCTATGAAAAGTTGTTTACAATTTACATAAGGAACGCTAAGTAGCTCAGGGTGATAACTTGCATAGCTTTTCTGATAGCCAAATTGTATTTTTGCGGAGGAGGACGAGTATAAAGAAATTCAGAATATGGAGTCGGTGCTCATGGCAATCATGCCGTTCAGAGTACCAATCTGAGTACTCATCAACGCATTCAGCTTGCGCAATGCACTCATTTATAATGGTTTTCTATATTTTTCTTACATAAGGATGATTCTGAAAATATTTGTGGAAAATCATGTAGTGCAGTTTCATTAAATTAAAGAAACCATCTTTAAGTTTAAAATTATTACTAAATGTTTTAAAGTTCTTATTAAACAAAAATAACTCCGACTATTCGCAAATTGCAAGATCGTCCTTCAGTGGTAAACTACATTGATCACAATTATATTTATTTTGTGATTTAAACAGCACATACCCTGTGAAGTATCGCAATGCGTTTTCATTTGCGTAGCTCAGAGTTGGCTGAACTTTGTCAACCTGGGCTACGTCCATATCTGCATAATTATCTATGTTGAATTCAAAATTATCGCAATCTTCCTGCTCTGGGTCATTCGCAATGTTTGCCAGTTTCTTCTACAACATTTATTAGCAAGTAATCATCTGGCTCACAATTTCCAGTGCTCTTTTTTGAAGTGATGATCTCATTGACAGCATCTTGCAAAGAATTGCATTAAATTCAAAGAGCATGGGATTATTGTTCGTTCCACCTCTGCTTCTTATTAAATAGAATAGGTGCTCCAGAGCATCTTGATTCAGTCGCGACATTATTAGGAACTGGTAATCATTTTCAATCCATACATCTTGTGCAAGCATCAATATTGAATTTATTGTATGAACTAATCCAGCAATACAATAAACTTTGTTTGATTGAGGCTGACAATTCATTAGATAGTCCTTCATTTCAATCATATAGACTTCTATTTCGCTATTTTGTTTTAGTGCTGACTTGAATGGGCTTCGATCATATAAGTTATTGCTGTTCAAGCAGTCAAACAATTTATTAATTTTTTCTATGAACTTAGCCGTAGAAATTGCAATATCTTCGCAATCTTTATATGTCCCATTTGAAATAAGCGTTTATATTGCAGACGATACTGTGTGGGTAAATACCTGAGTGGCATATTTCACCTTAATTTTCTCAAATGAATTGGGATGGATGTGCTTTCTTGTAAGCTTTGGACATAATCTAGCTGAAGTGTTGTTGGTGTCAATTTCATACAGTTTCACAATTATTTTCCATGACACTTTACCATCTGGCGTATCAATCATACCATCATTAAGATATTTCTAATTTATTTTATAAGATGTGGAACAGCATAAATTGTAAATATTTTTTGATTATCTACAATATAATATGGCGTTTCCAAATTCACGTTGTTGTTTGCAAACGCTGCTCTGTTATTTGACCCTTGATCGCAAACAATGGATCTAATATTAAGTCCACAGTTCCGAGCGGCTCTAATATTCTGAGTAATGGTCTCCTTTAGTGTTAACGACGAGAGTGCAGTCGATGATGCAACATAGCTCAATACGAATTTCCAATTATCGTAGAGTCCACGAACCATAAAAACGAAAATCTGTTTGCATATTTGCATTGATTTTTCACAGCCATCGTCAGCAAAGCCCTTCCACTTCGTCATAGTGAGAGCTACATATATGGCAGTCCTTTTCTTATTGATATTTCATCAAATAATAAAACGGCTTCTTTACACTTAGCCTCCATTTTTGAAAATATTTCTTTCAAAATTGTAAGAACACCTTCATTCAGTCCCGGTGTTAAATTTTTAATTGGAGCCCATCTCTCCCATGAAGCTTTTGAGGGAGATTTAAACGTAGATCATCTCTCATAAAAGAATAGGCCTTTGAAGAATAAAAGTTGATGCTTTGAGCAATAACTTTATCTTCTTTTTCCACGATTGTTTGTTTCTTTCTGAGAAAGACCTTTCTTTTCAAGAATACGACATAGAGTGTTTTCTTTCTTTTGTTTTAAATATTTGATTTCTGCCAATCTTTGGTTGCGTACAGTCATTTGAAACTGTCCAATCTTTGTCTGATACATTTTTATCTTCTTTTTTGTATCATTAAGATCTTTAGCAGCTGCCCAATATTTCTTCCTGTAATACAGTTCATATTTCTCTTTTTTAAGGCAATTGGCACAAAATTCAATCTTAGTGGCACCTGCATTTTCATCAGCAATCAACACATCATTTTCTAATGGATTTTCAATATCAATAAAATGTGTGCTCGGCAGTTTATATTTCGTGGGTGCAGTTTGAAAAATTTGGTATTTGTTCACCGATGAAATTGGTAAACTCATACATGTCTATGTTGTTATTATCCATAAACAAATTTAATGATGGCTCTTCTACCAAACGAAGAGTCGGGGTAGCCCCTAAATTTAATTTTTGGACACCTAAGTATTTGTGTTCAAAATGAAGACTGCAAATTAAGGCATTGTCAACATTGACATCCGTTTGCCAATTACATTTGGAGATCCACTCCTGACGGACCACTTCTTTTTCGGAAATCTAAACAGACGGACGGGAAAGAGTTCACTGCTACCACGGAGACATGAATTAATTATGCAATGTAACCCACTCTTCCTATTATCTTTAGCTATCTTTTTTTTCCATTATAGTATTTAAAAATACTGTTTAAATCTGTCAAAATGCAAAAATTCTTTCTCACCAAAATTAAACGCTAGCGTCTCGGTTGCAATCAAGTGAAAAAGAACAAAAAAGAGCGTAAATGTGCTTGTGTGCAAATGGGCGGTCAAGTCGATGCATAAAAAAACCAAGAGATCATAGAAAAACAACAACACAAAAGGCGCGTGCCAGTCACTTGCTTTGGCATACACTGCGCGTCATCAGGTTAGCGCCCCCTGCTTTGCTCTATTTCTTCTTATGTTATCTAATTTGCTATTGCACGCAAATTCGTCAATGTTGTTGTTTTTTGTTCACTGATATTCTTTCTCTCTTTGTGAGAAAAAAAGAGCGCGTAAGAAGAACCGTTATCTTTTTATTTCTGCTTTGTCTTAATTTCGATGAAAAAGCTAACACGTGTTTTGCATCATCAGATTAGCGCCTGCAAATGCAATTGTATTTATCTTCCTTAATTTGAAAGGCACAGCAATAAAATTTTTTACGGTGATTAATTTAATAGTTTTATATAATTTTTTGGGAAAATGGGAAGAGGAACGGTCCTATCTTTGGAGGAAAAATCCGAAATCACAGCTTTCTATGAATGCGGGCTATCTTTTCACCAAATCGCTGAAAAAACCGGGAGACATCGCAAAACGATTGCCAATTTTCTTCATAATAAAAATACCTATGAAAACAACTTTAAAGGTGGCAATAATCAAGTCATTACCGAGGCAGATCGCAGGATAATACTCCGAGAGGAGTAAATCCGTGAAAGAAGTGGTGTTAACGCGAGCAAATCAACGATTCAAAGGGTGAATAAGAACGCTGAACATTTAAAGAGACAAAAACTAAAGAAAAAACCACCTCTTAATAAGTTGCGAAGAGAAACACGCCTTGATTTTGCTGGTACACACATGACATGGTCGAAGGAGTGGCAATACGTGATATTTACGGATGAGAAGAAATTTAATCTGGAGGCACCAGACGGATATTGTTACTACTACCACGATTTACGTAAAGAGGAGTATATTTTGGATCGCTTACACAGTCGGGTCGGAGGTGTTATGGTATGGGGCGCCGTATCCTATTATGGTCACTGTGAATTGCAGTTTATAACACCAAAAATGAACGCGAAAGACTACAATTGCGTATTAAAAACGGCATTCCCGTTTTTTAAATACATTTTTGGAAATCTGGAATGGCATTTTCTGCACGACAATGTTCCGATCCACACCGCCCGTTCTAAAAAATCATGGATTAAAGAAGAAAAAGTGAAAGTTCTGGAGTGGCCACCATACTCCCCAGATCTTAATATAATAGAAAACGTATGGGGATGGTTGGCTAGGAAGGTGTACGAGGTCATAAACCATATTCCACTAAAGAAGAATTGATCCCCGGGATAAAACTCGCATGGTCGATGATTTCCTTGGTCTACCTACAAAAACTTTATGGGTCACTTCCCAATCCAATGTGTGAAGTTCTTGTTAACAAAGGAGTCACAACACATTATTAATAAGCTTCTAAAATATTCAAATTAGTATGTAAAATTGTTAAGTTTCAAATTTTTTTCGAAATTAACTGAACATACTCATATTATCGTAGGGGGCGCTATCCTGATGACCCAATTTTGGTTTACTTATTAATGAATTGTTTTTCTTTATTATTTATATAAAAATCCGTTTGAAACCATTTGCATTGAATTTTAACTTTTTATTTTAAAAATTATTGAAGTTATCAGGAAAAAAAATTGACATAGCTCAAGCTTAAGCAGTTTGCAAAATATTTCCCATCAAAGAAGCTTGTACAGGAGGGCGCTAACCTGATGACGCGCAGCAGTGTACATGCATGCACATATGTATGTACATACATATGTGTGCAAGTTATTCAGGGTGATAGCTACTTAGCGTTCCTTATGTAAATTGTAAACAACTTTTCATAGCCTTTTCGGACTCTTGACAATTCATTCTCAGCTCCTCATATTTCGCTATTTTAAACAATTTCCATTGAGTCTCGAGTAACTCTTCTTGGAATTAATAAACCACCCAAGCAGCCTAAAAGCCTATCGCGCAAAACACCCAATGTTTATTTGTAAACAAATCCTCCTTCGTCCAAACGGCATCACGAGCTTTAAGCTTTAGCTCGATCAGGAGAAGCTTTGACATCTTCAAAGGCTACTTTCGCCTCAGAACGATATTGTAACTTTTAGTCTTAATTTTGTACGCACAAGAAACGGAGTCGTTCTCCACAAATAAAATATATTTTTTTCAAACCCTTAGAAACGGTTTGATTAATTGGAGCCCAACGTGGGGCTCGCGTTAAATTTTTCCAGTTCAATCACACACAAAAGGATAAACGAAATCCTTAAGTGATTTACAAGTGAAAATAACACAAAAAGGGATTAACAACCATAATTGCCAAGTGTCGCGAATGACCGGATTCTTGTGTTACAAAGAGAGCTAATATTCAAAAACGCTCTTTAAGAACTCACAAACAGACCATTTATTTAAAAAAAAATGCTATTCAGTCACATCAAACATAATAAGTGAGCCGAAGTGCTACTCAAACATACCAAACTGAAAGCCAAGAAGGAAGACACCCACAACCTAGAAGTGAAAGAGAGCAAATATTCAAAAACGCTCTTTAAATAAAAACTCAAAAGTGCTACTCAACCAAAACTAAAACTTAACAACCCAAGAAGGAAGACCTTAAGCCAAGAAAGAAGACATCCACGAAGACACCCTTAGCAAGAAGGAAGACCCTCAGCCAAGAAGGAAGACATCCACGTGAGCGTCGATAAACTTTAACTTTTTTATTATTATTAAACTAAGCTGGACGACCTAATAAGAGGTTTTTCAAACTTAAAAATGGCTAATAATTTGACAGCAGATATAATTGCAGAATTAATAGCAACCAAAACTAAAGCCTTAGCAGACGAAAATGGAGAATTAAGGTTACAATTAAATAACAACCCCAATTCCGTTCAAGAGTATCAACCTACTCAAATAAATGATTTGATTAAGTGTGATGAGTCATTCGACGTGATCAAATCGTTACCAGAATTTGCAGGTAGTTATGCAGGATACGTCAGTTGGCGCGAAGCAGCGTGCTCCGCCATGAAGATTTACAAAGAAGGTAGCCGAAAATATGTAGGTGCCATGACAATCTTAAGAAACAAAATAACAGGAAAGGCAAATGATACTTTAACCAACCATGGCACAGTCCTTAACTTCGATGCAATACTTGCACGATTGGACTTCGCTTATAGTTATAGGCGTCCAATTCATATAATTGAACAAGAACTTAGTGTCTTAAGGCAAGGCAATATGACAGTTCTTGAGTACTACAATTTGGTTAATAAGAAATTAACCCTATTAACTAACAAAACAATTATGACATATGGCAGCAAAGCCGAAGTCGTAAATGAAATAAACTCTAAAAACAGGGAAAGCGCATTACGAATTTTCATTACAGGCCTGAACGGCAATCTTTCTCAAGTTTTATTTTCTATTAAACCAGAAAACCTTCCAAATGCATTAGCTAAAGCTCAAGAGCTCGAGGCTAACTATCAAACTATAACTATTTTGCTAACAATTATTATGCTCGCTCTCAGCCAACGAGCAACTCAAATCCTAAGACTCAAAAGAAGTCTGAAAAGCCAGATCAACAACATGATAATAATCTACGTTTCAATCAAGGAAATCAGAATAATTATCAACAAACAAATAGGAACGTTTTTGCCCAAGGCAATTCTACCCCACAACCCCCATCGACCCCAATGGAGATCGATAAGTCTTTACAGATCCATAATAGACCCCAAGACAATCGTCACAACTCTCACCCGTTGAAGCGGGAGTACACCCAACATTCAACACAACAACAACCGCAAAAAGCAATGCACGTAAATAATTTGAACAAAGAACATTTTTTAGAGAAAGAGGGGGAGAGCTCCCCTACATCTTCCACAGAGACAGAACCTTAGGTACAAGACTTAAGTTATTAATAGACACCGGCGCAACAGCGTGCTATATAAGGAAGGGTATTTATCAGAGCCCTGAAGAATTAGTAATTAAGAAAAGAATCAAAACGGTTAATGGGTATAGCATGATAACCCACTTTTATAATATAAATATTTTTGGTAGAACCGAAAGGTTCTATGAAATCGAAAATCTTGAAGCGGATCTATGGATCGGATATAATCTTCTAAAAAAGATGAATGCCATCATAGACCTATCAAAAGAGACGTTAGCTTATAATAACCAAATCGAAAAAATTAATTATGAAAGGCCACCTAAAGATACAGTTGGTAATTTACAGTGTTCGGATATAGATCCGAATGTGTTTACTTACTTGGACTCCCAAAAAGGAAAAAATGGTCGTTTTTTTCCTTTACTCCAAGTGTCCAATATTGAGTCATCAACAAGCGATGACGATAATCCCCGCACTTACGATAATGAAATCGTTAGTAGCCCTAAACGTAGGAGGAAGGTTAAAAAGAGCAGACGCCGTAAGGCCTCAGTATCCTCTTTAATCAGTTCTTCTTCACTACACAAAGTAAACCATTCTGTGAACTTCACAAAATCTTGAACAACAAATTATTCAAGAAATATCTACCAAGCATTCGCAAATTCAAACGTGCCTTCCCTCGGTAATTTTATCCAATTTGGGAAAAGCACGTTTCTTTTCAACTATAGATTTAGAATCAGGTTTTCATCAGATCCTAATGAAGGACGATGACATTGAGAAAACTGCGTTTTCAATCAACAACGGGAAGTATGAATTCCTTCGATTACCTTTCGGATTGGCGAATGCGCCACGAATCTTTCAACGGGCAATGGATAATATTTTAAGAGAAAAGATTGGAAAAACATGTCACATATATGTGGACGACATAATCGTTTTTTCCGAGACAGCTGAACAACATCTATATGATCTAAAGGAGATCATAGACATACTGTTCGTAGCAAATATGAAAATAAGTATAGAAAAATCTAAGTTCTTCCGGAAGGAAACCGAATTCTTAGGTTACTTAGTGTCACACAAGATAATTAAAACCGATCCACAGAAAATAAAAACAATTGTGGAGTATCCACCCCCACGCAACATTAGAGAGTTGCGTGGTTTCCTAGGATTAACTGGTTACTATAGAAAGTTTGTACAAAACTATGTCTCTATAGCAAAACCACTCACTAAACTGTTGCAAGGCCGTAATGGAATGGTATCTAAATATATGTCCAAAAAATAGAAATTACTTTAGATGAGGAAAGCACTTCAGGTTTTGACAATTTAAAATCCCATTTAACTACACAGGTTGAACCAGATTATTCAAAAAAGTTTGTCCTAACCACAGACGCGTCCAATGTAGCAATTGGTGCTGTTCTTTTACAAGACAACAAACCAATCACTTTTATTTCGAAAACTCTCAATAAAACTGAGCAAAACTATGCCACTAACGAGAGGGAACTTTATGCCATAGTTTGGGCATTAAAAATCTTCGAAACTACTTATATGGGGTAGTTAATTTGGAAATCGTTACCGACCACCAACCACTTTCTTTCGCAGTTTCTGCGCGGAATCCCAATTCCAAAATGAAAAGGTGGCACGCATTTATCGAGGAATATTCTCCGAAGATATTATACAAGCCAGGTAAAACTAATGTTGTCGCAGATGCTTTGTCCAGGTTACAAATGAACAACATCACTTACCAAAATCACATTTCAGGTAGTTCGTCCGACAGCGGAACTGTCGATTCTGTAGTTATGAGGAAATCATAGCAGAAACTAACAAGCCTTTAAATCAGTTCAAGCAACAACTGCTTATTTCAAAAAACAAGCTTACCATTCATGAAAAAGTTAACAATTTTGATAAAACAAGACACATTATAGAATACGACACTGTGGACAATTTAGTAACCATATTAAAAGAATTCTTACAGCCTAACATCGTTACAGGAATTCATTGTACCCCCGAGGACTTATATGAAATCCAAACCAAACTTAAAAATACATTTACCAATATGTTTTTATATACTAAAAAGTTTTTATCCGATGTCATAAATAGGGATGACCAACAAATGATAATAGAAGAAACCCATGCTAGAGCTCATAGAGGGTTCGACGAAAACTTAAAGCAGATTTTAAGATATTATTACTGGCCTAAATTATATGAAAAGCTCAAACAACACATTCGTAATTGTAAAGTTTGTAATGAAAATAAATACAATAGACACCCGAAACAAATTCCAATTTCAAAAGCCCCAATTCCAGAAAGAGAAGGTGAACAATTACATATCGACATTTTCTATGCCCAAAAACTAATTTTTAGGCCATGGATTTAAAAAAAATTTATGGACTATTGTGTTTGTCGGAACGGAATTGTGCGTAACAGGCAGAAGGAGGCATCTCCGACCCCATAAACTATATATATTCTGAATCAGTATCAGTAGCCGAGTCGATTGAGCCATGTCTGTCTGTCCGTCTGTCCGTCTGTCTGTCTGTATGAACACCTGGATCTCAGAAAGTATAAGAGCTAGAGTCATCAAATTTTGCGACAACATACGTATATATTGCAGTGTCTCAAAGTTTTTTTAAAATTTGGACACGCCCCTTCCCGCCTCCGTAAATCAGTAATAACTATTTAAAAACTACAATATTAGCTCAACAACCAAAGTTGTATATCTTACATGACAAATACTTTGCCACGGGCGTTATGTGAAAATTTCATTTAAATCGGACTATTAATAAGTGAGATATGATACGAATTAAACTCACTTTGAACATACATTTATACTTAAGCAGACCTAATTTACGCAAGCATACCGAAGTTCAAATCTAGACACACATCATTTTAAACTTTTTATTTGCATTGTATGGTAAAAAAATTGGTTGACAATGCAGCTTTGCCGATGGGTCAATGAGTGAGGCAATGGCCGAGTGGTTAGAGTGGCGGACGGCTGTGAGAGAGTGCGTGTGTTCAACTCCCGGTTGAGGCGGGTGCGAATTTTTATTTATTAATTATTTATTATTTTATTTTATTTTTTTTATTTATTTTTATTCTAATAATATTCGGACGGCGATTCCATACCGCGTCAGACACACAGCATTTTAAACTTTTTATTTGCATTGTATGGTAACAAAATTGGTTGACAATGCAGCTTTGCCGATAGGCCAAGGAGTGAGGCAATGGCCGAGTGGTTAGAGTGGCGGACGGCTGTGAGAGAGTGCGTGTGTTCAACTCCCGGTTGAGGCGGGTGCGAATTTTTATTTATTAATTATTTATTATTTTATTTTATTTTTTTTATTTATTTTATTCTAATAATATTCGGGCGGCGATTCCATACCGTTAAAATTTTTATTACGGTATAATATGATAATCCATGGCCTTATACAGTCAGCACCTGACTGTAGCGTTAGTATTTTTTTAACTTGTATTGATGCTTACTCTAAGTATTTAATAGTTAAGGAAATTCAAAATAAATGCAATATGGAATTTTGAGCTAATTCAACCATTTCCTTTTGCCAAGTCCATAATGATGGACAATGAGCCTAGTTTCTCTTCCGCCCAATTCAAATCAGCAATAGAGCGTGCTGGCATTTTTTATGCAGATCCCAGACATAGTCTCACTAATGGCCAAGTAGAAAGAGTACACTCAACATTAATTGAAATTTCACGCTGTATTCAGGGAGAATACAATCTTCTAGACCATAAAGAAATAGTTTATCGCGCTGTCAGAGAATATAATAACACCATACACCACACAGAATAAACCCAATGACATTATGTTTAACAAAATTGATCACACCCACTTAACTAATAAATTGAAAACAGCTCAAACTAAAATGTTAGAATACCACAATCAAAAAAGGACACCAAAAAATTATGAAGTAGGAGACGTATGAAAAGAAGCATGGGGAAAGAAATAAACTACGACCTAGATATAAAAAACAAACAGTAAAAGAAGATTTAAGAAATAAGGTTATCATAAATAACAAGAATCGAATAATTCATAAAGATAACATTAAGTTTTAATCAATTTTTGATTTTCTTTCTTATTTATGTTTTTAGCATGAACATTTTATATATATTACTTACCCCAATATTACTGGGTTCAACAATTTCTAATATTATTAACTATTCGAACGAGGAATATGTCTTACTTGAAGACGCAGATAACATATTTTTATATGAAAATTATGGAGAACTTTTCCACGTTACTAACTTAAGTTTTTACAAATATATTATCGAAGAAGAGTTAAAGTACGTGAAGTATAGAAACATCAGTATAGATTGGGATTTTTATTTGAACTTAAAATTAGCCAGTTACCTTTTTTCTCAACTTGCGCCACATAAAATAAATAAACGAGGTATTAATGAATTAGGCACCATTTTTAAATGGATAACAGGTACACCAGATCACAATGACTTAATCACAATTCAAAACAAAATCAATGACTTGCTCGAAAACAACAATAAACAAAACCAAATCAATTCTGCAATTTTTAAAGAAATTCAAAAAAGTAACCAATTTACTAGAAAACTTAAAATTAGATGAAGTATTTGCTATAAAAAAACAGAGATTAAAACTGTTGTCATTCGACTTACAAAATCTGCGAGACGCAATATCATTTTCAAAAGCTAATATTTTATATTCAAAAATTCTAAACAACCACGATGCGGCGGACATATTTACACATAAAAAATTTAACATAACTTTAATAGACCTAATGGATGCTTTTTTTTCAATTATATCTCTCTCACAGCCGTCCGCCACTCTAACCACTCGGCCATTGCCTCACTCCTTGGCCTATCGGCAAAGCTGCATTGTCAACCAATTTTGTTACCATACAATGCAAATAAAAAGTTTAAAATGCTGTGTGTCTGACGCGGTATGGAATCGCCGCCCGAATATTATTAGAATAAAATAAATAAAAAAAAAATAAAATAATATAATAAATAATTAATAAATGAAAATTCGCACCCGCCTCAACCGGGAGTTGAACACGCGCATTCTCTCACAGCCGTCCGCCACTCTAACCACTCGGCCATTGCCTCACTCCTTGGCCCATCGACAAAGCTGCATTGTCAACCAATTTTGTTACCATACAATGCAAATAAAAAGTTTAAAATTATGTGTGTCTAGATTTGAACTTCGGTATGCTTGCGTAAATTAGGTCTGTTTAAGTATAAATGTATGTTCAAAGTGAGTTTAATTCGTATTATATCTCACTTATTAATAGTCCGATTTAAATGAAATTTTCACATAACGCCCGTGGCAAAGTATTTGTCATGTAAGATATACAACTTTGGTTGTTGAGCTAATATTGTAGTTTTTAAATAGTTATTACTGATTTACGGAGGCGGGAAGGGGCGTGTCCAAATTTTAAAAAAAACTTTGAGACACTGCAATATATACGTATGTTGTCGCAAAATTTGATGACTCTAGCTCTTATACTTTCTGAGATCCAGGTGTTCATACAGACAGACAGACGGACAGACGGACGGACGGACAGACGGACAGACGGACAGACAGACATGGCTCAATCGACTCGGCTACTGATACTGATTCAGAATATATATAGTTTATGGGGTCGGAGATGCCTCCTTCTGCCTGTTACGCACAATTCCGTTCCGACAAACACAATAGTCCATGAATTTTTTTAAAATCCATGGCCTAAAAATATGCAGTTTGCAAGAAAATCAAAGAAAGAAACAAACCTGTAGAAATTATTACAGGCGGTGATATTTTAGTATCCGGTTCAAACTATATCAACCACATATTTGTTACAGGCATTTATGTTACTTTTCAAATCATTGTTAATATTAATAATATAACTTATACCAATAATAAACAAAAACTGTTAAATTATATCGAAAACAATAGATTTAATAATTACCTGATATCAGAATATTTACAAAGCAACAATGTCGAACTCAAATTTCAAAATACAAATATATTATCACAAATAATTATACCACTTAAGCATAATCATTTTGAAATAACATTTGTAATAATTTTAATCATGCTTGTATTTTGTATGCCAAAGCTTCTTAAGTACCTTTTGCCCAATTTATTTTTGAATATCTTTAACTTCATAAAAGCTAAATATTCTTTAGTTACTAAACGTAACACTATTCAAAAATCAGAAGTTGACCCTGACACTTTAAAATCATTAAGCGAGAAAGTGGACCAATTATCAGAAACTCTTTAGAATCGGGGACGATTCATTTTAAGAAAGGGGGAGTTATCACCCTGAGCTACTTAGCGTTCCTTATGTAAATTGTAAACAACTTTTCATAGTCTTTTCGGACTCTTGTCAATTCATTCTCAGCTCCTCATATTTCGCTATTTTAAACAATTTCCATTGAGTCTCGAGTAACTCTTCTTGGAATTAATAAACCACCCAAGCAGCCTAAAAGCCTATCGCGCAAAACACCCAATGTTTATTTGTAAACAAATCCTTCTTCGTCCAAACGGCATCACGAGCTTTAAGCTTTAGCTCGATCAGGAGAAGCTTTGACATCTTCAAAGGCTACTTTGGCCTCAGAACGATATTGTAACTTTTAGTCTTAATTTTGTACGCACAAGAAACGGAGTCGTTCTCCACAAATAAAATATATTTTTTTCAAACGCTTAGAAACGGTTTGATTAATTTGCACGCACACACTCATAAACTTCAGCAGCGAAACCCACCCTAAATCGAAACAAATAATTTAATGAGACAAATAGGAGTTGTAAATTGCAACTTTAAGCTGTTTAACAGATCTCTAATTTTTTGTATATATCATATTACAAAACCAAATTTTCAAAAATAATAATAGAAATGTATTTAAGTTCGAATAATTTTTATTTTAGATTAAATAATTTATTTATGTTTTTTAATATATTTCTAAAAGAGAGAAAATTAATATATATATATGTATATATATTAAATATTTAAGATAATAAATATTTGTATATTGCATATTATTCTCCAATTATAACAACATTAAAAAAGCACATGAAATAAGTTATATTAAAACAATTGAAAAATATTGTAGATGAGCGGCAAATGAAATCTCCAAAATCAAAACAAAGGACAAACACGTAATCAAAATAAAACAAATAATGGGCGCGTGCCTATCAATGCTTTGGCAACAACAAAATACCCCCTGGCACACAGACACACACATATGCAAACTCATTGTCAGGCTAGGCTGCTTGGTCTCGAAGCTGAAAGACAAAATTTTGACTTCTCGCAGGCGAAGCAATTGCCTATTGCCAAACTTCACATGCAACGCATACATTTACTTGCGAGCTTGTGCGTACATAGCACACATACATTGAAACGATGGCTAGAGCAAAGAAATATAGCTGTGCTTATCGTTCCGCTGTCGTTGTGCGACTGACTTGATGCCGATGTGCGTTTCTAACGAAGAGAACCGATCGCTCATTCGCGAAACACTTCATGTTCGGGATCCCCATCTCCACATTGCATCAAATGAGTAGATTCCGCTGTTTGAGTACTCTATATGTTCGATGCTTAGTGGTATAATCGATATATGGTAAAAGCATATCGCGCTACTTTTCGTGAACATTTAGTGATGTAACAATGCCAAAAGAAGTTTATAAGCAAAAGTTTCGAGATGCACGGCTAAAACAGCCGGATCTTCAACAGTGAATTTGTCGCGATGGGAAATATCCCGATAAGGCATATTTCAAATATTGCAAATGTAGTAATAGTGCGCATATGACTACAAAAAACATGTGCAGAATACGGTGCCTTTTGAGCAAACAAACAAACTTAATTTCAAGCCTACAAAAGCCATAGAATTATGTTGTCAGGAAGCTGAACTGGCAACGTTTGTTGATTAGCTCGCTGCCACAAATTGTGTTGGGCACCTGAACGAATTGTGAGTCAACCACTTTGGCGGCAAACAACAATATATAAAATTTGATTAAAATTGTTGCATTCTGCGAATCGGCTGTGTTCATTTCGAGTGTCGATAGACATATATCGATGAACACAGCTGGCCTGGTATAAGCAACATCTGCTTGCGGTCGCTGACCCAAGGTTCCCGTTTTGGCAAGCGCCGTTCGAACTGTCGGCAGATTCCCGAATGCCCAGGCATATGCCGCCACCATCTCTTTCAAGGGAGGCCGACTCCTCAGTTACATTTGAGCGAGCGGTCGGCGCAGATATACTCTGCGAAATAATAAAGTGCGTGTATTAGTTTTTTTTTTTTAATGAATAATTATTAAATATTTTTGTATTCGATATTTTGTGTGTGTGTAGACGCAGCGTTCCCTGGACATCTTTAACACCTACCTACTCTGGTGAGTCCGGTCCTTGAAGGGATCCGCCAGGGCCCATATCGTCCCACCAATCAGACAGCGGCTCCCGTACTACGGCTGACTGGTGCCACGCCAGCATTCTATAATACAAAAAATAAACAAAATAAATAAATAAAATGTTGCACTCGTCGCACGTGAGAATTGAACACACGCACAACAACACAACACCACTCTAACCACTCGGCCATTGTCTCACTCCTTGTGTCCTCGGAAAAGCTGCATTGTGAACCAATTCTGTTACCATACAATGCAAAAAAAAATTTATAAAAATGCTGTGTTTGGCGCTAGATTTGAAATTTGGTCTGCATAGCGCTGCAACTCTATCTGCTCTTGCCGGTTAGCGCCTGCCTGCATATGCATATGTAAAGTGAAGTGTGATCAAATTCTGACCTGCAATCGCAATCGCGATTGTTTACAAATTAAATAATTTAATTTACATCCGGCTGAAAGCAAAAAGTTAATCTGCGGGGGAACACGCCTGTCCACTTTGAATCTCATGGACGTCCCTTATCCTTTCTTAAACCTCTTATTTTATATGCAGTTACTTTGGACTTATAGAATGTATGCATAAATCCCAGACTAGGATAAGGCAAACATTTGGTGAGACATGTGTCTTATACTTTCTACTTATATCCTTGCAGGTTTTGTCATAAATCTCATCGGAATGTGTTAGACTTTTCGTCCGGAGCAGAGTTCGCATATGTCCAACAAGAGAATGGAAAGATCAATTAAGGAAGTTAGGAAAATTTAATTTATTCACGATACAAAATCTGCGCGTCTGTTCATAGCGGCGGTTGACTCTAGACTCATATACATATGTATGTACTTTAACTAGGCGTTTCCACTCTTGCAATAGTGTGACCAGATTTGGTGATTTTTTATGACGTTACAAATTCAAGCACGCCCTCTCAAAGTAGCAATACAATTCAAAAAATTTCAAATCTTTATTTACCCAGTCGTTCTAGGGGTGTCGATAAGCCATACATGAACTACTTATTTGACTACTCCTTACATGGGGTAAAAGTCAATTTTTTTGGCATTTTTACAATTTATAAATTGTTGCAAATTTAAAAAATATTTTTGGTGATTTTTAGCGCCTTTAGCGACAGTTCAATTATCGATTAAAGTTGACTAAATTGATCTAGTTATTTACTTTAAGTTTGTGTTTAAAAATCTTCTATTACTTCAAAGGCGATTTGCTGACAAGCCGTGCCAAAAAAAAAAAAAAATACATTTTGAGAATGGAAAAAAACGTGTTCTATTAGTTTTTAATACAAAGTCCGCAGTAAATGTGCCTTTATATCCATTTTGTTAGACTTTAATTAAGTATTGAAGTTGTAATTTGTGTGCTCTGTAACTTTAGTTTTTTGCCCGTTTTTGCACCTTTTTCCAAAAAACTTCATGTTGCAGCTGCATAAACTGCAACAATAATCGCCAAAAAAAACAGTTTTATAGATATTTAATTGGGAAAATCTTATTTAAAAATATCTTTATAAGGAACAACAGAATTTAATAACATAAAATAGAGCAGCTTCGTCTTTACATTAAGCTAAAATGACCAAAATGTATTACATTTTAAAGCGTTTTCAGAAAGTTATTTAACAATTGCTTGCGTACCACATATGGATATATTAAATTTACTAGAAATAAAATGCAAGAGAAGGTTGGAATACGATTTAGTTACACGAATGTAGGACCGCAACTCGAGCGAAGAATATCAATAAATTATTGTTTTTATATTTATCTCCGTAAATATAAAGCGGACGTGGACTAAAACAAAACCGAAAATCAGTCATACTTTTAATAATACACCTCGAAAATTTCTCTATCTTTCAATTTTCGAGTTGATGCCGAAAATCCTAGTTTCCCATAGTGGGTAGTTACCCTATTCACCCTTTAGTAAGCGAACACCGAACCACTAAGTGTCAATCGAATTTTGACGCCTACTTTTCGTCGCTTTCTCGTGTAAGATTAGCAATATTTAAACAACCTACCCGACTACTCCCTACATGGGTAGTTACCCTATTCACCGTAAGGTAAGCGAACGCCGAACCACTAAGTATCAACCCAAATTAAACGCCTACTTTTCGTCGCTTTTTCGTTCTTAAATTTTTCACTCTATTTTCGATAATGTTCAATTTTGTCTAAGCTGGCTTTGAAAATTTACAAAAACAATTGTCATGCTTAATGTTTTTTTCAGGGACCGTAAATAATAATTATGAGATTAAAAAAATCAAAGCTCTTAAAGGCTCTCAAATATCCTACCGTGCTAGTTTTTATCGGCGAACACAAAAATCGCGTAAACTTTTTTTCCAATTTTTAATTTAAACATTTTTTTCAATTTTTATATTTGATTTTTAAAAATAAAAATCAATTTATAACTTTTTATTTCTGATTTTTAAAATAAAAATCAAATATAAGAGTTATGACGTGTTTTTTTTAATTATAAAAAAAAATCAGAAAAAAAAATCAAATTGAAATTGCTCAAAAAACGAGCTCGATCATATATAGCCTTTGCGAAGGATGTCGCTATTAATATTGAAGTTTTTACGAGTTGAGCGACTGCAAGTGTGTCTGATGGGAAGGTTCATATGTATGTTATATATTATACCATTGGACTTAGATCGCTAATAAGTCTAAACTATTGTCTAAACAAGTGAATTCATATACATATGTATATATATATATATATATAGGTATTGCAGTGTAGATCATATATATCATATAATGAAGTCAAAACTCTCATTTTTGATTTTTACTTCAAAAATCAGAAATAAAAGTTAATAAAAGTTATGTCAAATAGAATTATTAAAAATGATTTTTAAATTAAAAAAGTAGTTTATTAGTCTTATTTTGCAATGTTCTTAATAAAAATTATAACCGTTACGGTCCCTGGTTTTTTTACTTTGACCAAATTTGTGATCATTGCGAGGAGTCATTCAGAGCGAGAGTAAGGCAAATCAAAATTATAACAACAAGAAAAGTAGAGTTCAATAAGTTTGAGCGTTATATTTTAAGTGGTAAGATTTAAATTTATTCAAACAAAAATTTAAATCAATAATATATTTTAAGTGTTAAAAAGTGAAAATGTACAGTGAGCGTCATAAAAGAAGGCTCAAACAGCAACTTAAAAGAAAATATTAAGACAAACTAAATTATATTGCACCAAAAGAAAATGACCTTGAAAATCAAATTGTTTTGTGTGAAAGTGAAATGGATGAAAATATAAATAATAAAAATGAACTTAATGATAAATTTGACAGTTATAATAATACCCTCAATGAGGACTTAAAAAAGTGGTTCATAATACATAGTCCGACCCGTGACTGAGCAGTTGATTTAGTGCATTGTTAATGGCATATAATGATAAAAAATACTAACGCTACAGTCAGGTGCTGACTGTATAAGGCCATGGATTATCATATTTTACCGTAATACAAATTTTAACGGTATGGAATCGCCGCCCGAATATTATTAGAATAAAATAAATAAAAAAATAAAATAAAATAATAAATAATTAATAAATGAAAATTCGCACCCGCCTCAACCGGGAGTTGAACACACGCACTCTCTCACAGCCGTCCGCCACTCTAACCACTCGGCCATTGCCTCACTCCTTGGCCTATCGGCAAAGCTGCATTGTCAACCAATTTTTTTACCATACAATGCAAATAAAAAGTTTAAAATGATGTGTGTCTAGATTTGAACTTCGGTATGCTTGCGTAAATTAGGTCTGCTTAAGTATAAATGTATGTTCAAAGTGAGTTTAATTCGTATCATATCTCACTTATTAATAGTCCGATTTAAATGAAATTTTCACATAACGCCCGTGGCAAAGTATTTGTCATCTAAGATACAACTTTGGTTGTTGAGCTAATATTGTAGTTTTTAAATAGTTATTACTGATTTACGGAGGCGGGAAGGGGCGTGTCCAAATTTTAAAAAAACTTTGAGACACTGCAATATATACGTATATTGTCGCAAAATTTGATGACTCTAGCTCTTATACTTTCTGAGATCCAGGTGTTCATACAGACAGACAGACGGTCAGACGGACAGACGGACAGACAGACATGGCTCAATCGACTCGGCTACTGATACTGATTTAGAATATATATAGTTTATGGGGTCGGAGATGCCTCCTTCTGCCTGTTACGCACAATTCCGTTCCGACAAACTTTTTTAAAATCCATGGCCTAAAAATATTCAGACATTAACATTGATGGTATTCCGCTATTTAAAAGTTGTAATTCACAACTTTGTCCCATTTTAGTCAAGTTAACCAACGAATTCACCGGCAGTACCAGTGGGAAAATTTTTTTGGCAAATCGAAGTCCAATAATTGCGATGAATTTTTCTGCTAATTCATAAGCGAATTACTGCAAATACTTTTAAATGGAATTGAGACCGAAGAAAAGAGCATTAAAATAGAAGTTAGAATTATTGTTTGTGATGCCCCAGCCAGAGCTTATATCAGTGGGACTCCTGGACGTACATCATCGCATGGAAGTGCGAAATGCAACCAAGTTGGGAGAAAAATAAATGGTATTTTGACATATAAAACCGAAAGTGGAGAATTGATAAAAGACGAGGACTTCAAAAATAGAAAATATGCCGAACACCACAAAAAATAAATAAGATCAAGTATGTCAAATAGTCCGGATAGAAAAATTAAGTGACTGGAGTTTGCTTACAATCGTAAGTAACAAAAATCATATAAATTATAATTTTTAAGCCAACTAATAATACTAATATAATACTAATATTTACAGGGCCAAAACCTAATGCCTGTGGCTGTTGTGAGCATATAAGGAGCCTTGAAAAAATGGTTTCCGAGCTTTCAGGTGAAATTAATTCTTTAAAAGGTATAACTATAATTTAAAAGGCTAGTACATGATTATGTAAATATTTTACAATTTCATTGTATTTATATTGAGCTACTCAAAAAGTCCTGCAAGAAGCTGTCACGGAGCAAACCGGTACCATCAAATTTATGACAAAGCAGCAAGGTCAGTTACAAATGCTGATCCAAAGTTCTCTGTAAACACAGTAGAAGAACTAAATGCAATTATTGTTGAAATAAACAGCACAAACCGAGCGTAGGAGATAAATTTAAAATTAATCTTTAATTATAATGTACCTCTATTTTCTAGTGATTTATGCAATCAAGATGTTAATAATGCCAGGTGGTATTTTACAAAATTTTAAAAATATGGACAATGCGGTTGTACTGGCCTACAACATTGATGGCGTTCAGGGCAAAGCTGCCTTAAAAAACCCAAGTATTTTTTATAAAGTTTAGCTTGGTAGGTATAATTAATACATCGTCTCTCCAGACGATAGATGGCGCTGACGATAACTCAGAACAGTTACACAGCTCATCTGTCAGCGCCATCTGTCGGCAGAACAAGCTAGCTAATTTACATTGCTCAATTGAAAGTGATTATTTTTGTACTCTTGTTCTTTTCAGATGCAATTGATACCAGAAATAAAATGGGTCAGCTCGGAAAGGCCTTGCAACTGCAAAAGAAGCGTTATTTTAAAAACTCAAGCTGCACCAAATAAAAATTTATTGAAACTATAATGGAGACTTAAAAAATTGTAAATAAACAAAAAATCTAATACATAAATCATAATTTTATTAATTTGATTTTAATTATGGGTAGTCTTTTGGCCCACATATTGATGAGTACATAAATAACTACTCTAGTCATGGGTACTCTTTTCACCAACCCATTCATGGGTACTCTTTCGGCCCATCAATTAATGAGTACTCTTTGCACCCACCTATATATGACTAGACAGATAACTACTCTAGTTATGGGTACTCTTTTGACCCACCTATTCATGGGTAATTTCTGTACTACTCTTATTGTTGGTACTTCTTTCTGTAGACCATTCATGAGTACCTACATAAGTACCCCTATCAGGAGTAGTGAATTCTAGTAGCTACATAAGTACTCGAATCATGGGTACCCTATTCTCTACTTACTGGTAAACGATGTGATGGCGATTGACCCTATTTGCGGACATTTCATACAAAAAAACGAAATAATACAATACATTGCTTAGGGTGTGTAAAGTAAGTAGGGGTAGTCCCTTAGTAAGTACTTATTTCACCAGCAACGAACTAGTGGCCAGTACTATAGGGTAAATAAATAAGACGCCCAATGCCAAAATACATCTAAAATGTTTGGGACTGCTTAAACCTTTCGTCAGGACATCTCCTGCTAGTCGACTTCAATGTCACCACTCTTATGTAGTCGTTGTATAAAATTTTGACGTACATCGATGTGTTTCGTTCGTGGATGAAAGCCAAAACCTTTCACCAATTTTTTTGCGCTCTGGTTATCATTGTATAACTGCACCTTCTCACATCGTTTTGATGAGAAGGCCCTTTAAGTTAAATGCTTCCTTAACTGCTTCTGATAAGGCCAGATACTCGGATTTAGTACTTGATTAAGCAACTGTGCGCTGCCGGTGTGAACGCCGGTCTGATAAGTTGCCGCCCCAGTCAGCGTCAAGGTTCCAGTGTTCAAGGTTGTACCTTGCGCTGAATTAAGTCACGAAGTTCCAGCATACGTAATGTCTGGTGTAGCGGTTACTGAAAGAAACATTAAGGCACCAATTAAGTTTTGATATGGATACTTATTCATTTCTTATTCATCTGCGTCTACAGGACGCTGTAATAACAAATTTGCCTCAATGGGATTTAGTGCTGGCTTGCACTTCGTCATTCCAAATCGCCTAAGAATGTTGTCTACGTACTTTGCCTCCGAAATGAAAATCTGATGTTTCTGCAAATTCAATGCCAATGCATGTTCTCACTGAGATGCGTTTTTATCTCCGTCAGCCATTCGGGATGATTTGGGGCTATTAACAAATCATCTACGTGGATGGTGACAAGAAGAAGTCTTCCTATTTGACGTCTAAAGAATAGGCACGGATCTTGCTCAGTAGGTTGCAATCCAATCTCTTGTAGTTTAGCAGCTTCTCGTACCATCTTAACCCACTCTGTCGAAGTCCGTAAAGATCCTTAATTATCATACAAACTGAATTCTGCATTTGTTTAACATTTCTCCGCCATCTTTTAGCTATTTGTTTGTACTTATTATCTGCAACCGCGTTCCAATTTTGGCGCCTAATTCCAATTTTTTCAAACTCTTCAAGTCCCTCTGGTATGCTCATGTAAACATCCTCTTTTAATTTTCCATTTAGATAGGCTGTAAGTACATCCATTTGGTGTATCTCCATATCGTACTCTGCCGCTAAGGCAGCCAGCAATCGTATCGAAGTAAATCGAACGACTGGTAAAAAAGGATTCATGATAGTCTTCTCTTGGTCTCTGCGCATAGCCTTTTGCTACTAAGTGCTCCTTTTTCTTGCCTGTTGACGTGTTATTTTCTTTTGTAGGAAATACCATTCTGTTGACAATTATTTTTCGGTCATTTGGTCTTTCCACAATTTTCCATGTTTTGTTCAGAACTTGTGCCATGAACTCATCTTCAATGGCTTCCATCCAATCTGCAGCATCCTCGGAGCTTTCCGCTTGGTATGTTGTTTGACCATCCGTTGCTATGAAGGCCATTTCACATTCCTCAAATGTGTCTTCTATTGATGAAATATTTCTCGTATCATCGGCACGCTCATTTACATCTCTAAAGCTTGTTTCTGGTTGATAGACCTTGCGCGGTATGCCTGGCCGTCCAGAACGGAGCAATTTTGGACGCCCTCTGCCACGTCACACTTCATGAGGTTGTTCTTTCTTTTCTGACGCTTCGTCACCTGAATGCTCCTCTTGATCCTCGTGTCCACTAGATTTTATAAAAACCTCGACGTTGTCTTGCTTATTTTTGTGAAATTCTTGATAGTCACTATTGAAAACAGAACAGTTTATGAACTTTACATCCTTTGCTGCTATAACTGAATAAAAGATACAACTTTCTCACTTTAAAATATACTAAACTGAATAAAATATCTACGTATTCTCTAAATTGCAATCCGATCGAACAATAAACACAGAAGTTATTTAAGAAAGTATGTGCATAAAACCAAGTGATTGTGTCAGCTAACAATGCAGGCGGGCGAGCGCGAAGCGCGATCGCCATCTGTCGGGAATAATTTCAAAGCATGTGCATATGTATATGTGTACATACATAGGAACATAGGTCGAAGGGTATTCCACTGTCGCGTGCCGCGCGCTTTCCTTAGTGGTTTATCTTGTGACCAGTAAGATTTTCCACAGCTGCCTTATAGTTTTTAAAGGCATTCAGATTTCTGTGAGAGAAAATAAACTTCACAATAGCGTGAGTAATCATCTATGAAAGTTACAAAATACTTGCGACCGCTTAATGACCCTGTAAGCATTGGTCCAAACACACCAGTGTGCACTATTTCCAACCATTGATTTGTACGTTTTTCAATTGCGCTTTTATAGCTGTTCTCTACTTGTTTTTCAGTTATACATATCTCGCATTTGAATAACTTTTCGTTTTCTTTTAAGTTCATACCGTCCCATACGATAATGCCACAAATCGATATCACTTTGGTTTTCGGAATCGATTTTGTTCGCTTGATACTGTTCTATATTTATATAGTAGAAGTTACCATATCTTTTTGCACGCAACCACTCCTCACCGTTGTTCTTCACAATTACGGCTTCGTTTTTTTCGAAAATGAACTTCATGTCCTTTATCAGTTATTTTTAGGCCATGGATTTTAAAAAAATTCATGGTATATTGTGTTTGTCGGAACGGAAATGTGCGTAACAGGCAGAAAGAGGCATCTCCGACCCCATAAACTATATATATTCTGAATCAGTATCAGTACCCGAGTCGATTGAGCCATGTCTGTCTGTCCGTCTGTCTGGCTGTATGAACACCTGGATCTCAGAAAGTATAAGAGCTAGAGTCATCAAATTTTTCGACAACATACGTATATATTGCAGTGTCTCAAAGTTTTTTTAAAATTTGGACACGCCCCTTCCCGCCTCCGTAAATCAGTAATAACTATTTAAAAACTACAATATTAGCTCAACAACCAAAGTTGTATATCTTACATGACAAATACTTTGCCACGGGCAATTTATGCGAAAATTTCATTTAAATCGGACTATTAATAAGTGAGATATGATACGAATTAAACTCACTTTGAACATACATTTATACTTAAGCAGACCTAATTTACGCAAGCATACCGAAGTTCAAATCTAGACACACATCACTGTAGCGTTAGTATTTTTGACACTGAAATTAAGTTTTGTATCAAGTCAGATACTTATAAAACATTTTTAACGTAACATCATTGTTTTTTCGTTTTTCTTTTATTTATATTTTCACGTCACCCTTGGTTGTTTCTTTATTTGCCAAATGCAGAGTCTTTTCGGCTTTACTACACTTTCGAATAAATTTGCATTCGAACACATGTGTGCGCTACAGCCACTGTCTAGACACCATATTCCGTTTTAATTTTCGGCAAACAATGCATTATCGCACGTTAAATTTGAAATTTCCTTTTCATTTCGGTATTCCCTGTTTTCGTGATTTTTTGTTTCACTTTTTACGTTTTTGTTTTTGTTTGATTTGCTTCGGCAGTTGCGCGCGATATGCCCGACTTTATCGCACGCATAGCACTTTCTTTGTTTTCTTTGTGTGGCTTGTCATTCCGTTCTTTTGGCTTTTCCGTTATTCGCGTACAATGCGTTTTGCTCGCCGCGTTCACTTTTCGTTTGTCGCGCTTCCGATTCTTCTAGAATTTGAATTCTTAGAATTTCAGTCTCTGGCAAATCGTCGCGCGACTCCATGGCGCAACGAAATGTATCATACGAATCGGGTAAACTGTACAATAAGAGAATAGCGATGTGTACTCCTATTTTCTTACTGCATCGAAAAATTATGTATGTGTCGGAAATAGGGGAGTCTTATCCATTTGTTAATGAGTCTTGTAAGTTTGGTGCAGCAGCACAGCAAGTTCCGATCAATTTCACCAGTCAAACCTTACTGACATGATTTTCTTCCTTTACCCATCTTCCTCATATTCTATCATGTCTATACACAACACTGGCGTTCACTATATTGTCATCCCTCTCTAACACACTATTTATGACAACCAGATCGGACCTCACTCAGCTGCAGAGGCCGTCTGCGCCTCTGCTGCAGTGCTCGTCAGAATTTCACCACAATGCTACAATTTCATCAGAATGTGAAATCATAGAAACGATTCCCAACATTCCAGGAATCGCGCTCCGACACGGCCTTCCTGACCTATCACACGTCCTCGTGTGTCTAATCCACCACTCCAGTCCAAGTCACACAATTTCATCAACTTAATTCCAATTTATTTAACAAACTTCAATATTTTTCTCTCTTACATTTATTAACTTATAGAGCCGCTTACACAAACATTAATTGACGATTCATCTCATGATTGATTTTTCTTTTACAAACTTAATTATAAAGACATCTCCAATTTACATATCAAAACTTCAAACTATTCACATTTTCCATAACTTTAATTTCACATATCAACTCTTTTTGAACACACGCCATTTCATTCGTGCCATTTACCAAATGTTTCCCCTCTTGGGACACAGATGCACGATCACTAGTGCCATCTTTCAAATCTTTTCCTTCTTGGGAGTCACCATTACATTCTGCTGTCAATCGTCTGTCTGGTAACGCTCTTAGCCATTCATGCGAATATTTATATGTTCGCTTATTAACTAACGACTTCAACTCGTATCGATCACCATCAAGTACATTAATTACCTGAAATGGGCCCTTAAATTTGGGGGCCGCTCCTCGCTTTTCAGTAACACATGATCGCCTACCTTATACCGAACTACTTTTGCTTTGTTTTTATCAAACCTTTGTTTATCGTACTGTGCATTCTTTTGCATGTTTTCTTTGGCTTGTGTCCTCATCTGTTCTCTATCGACTACACTTTCTTCCACATCGACTGGCAACAACCCAAAAGGCCTAGCTTCTCTTCCTATCAGCAATTCCAAAGCACTTGCTTTAGTGACTCGATTTGTGGTGCAATTCATGGCTAGTTGGATTTCTGCCAACGCATCTTGCCATGATCGCTGACTCGTTTCCACAGCAGTAAGCATAGTATTAAGCGTGCTCATAACCCTTTCAACCTGCCCATTTGCTCTACTGGCACCTGTAGCTATTAAGTGCAACTCAATCCTGTTTGTTGAACAAAACTCACGGAACTTGTTGCTGGCAAAACTTCTACCTTGATCCGCTATAATACGACTGGGAACTCCAAAGAAAGACATACTTGACTTTATAGCTTTAATACAATTTTCCGAGTCAAGATATAGAGTATGATACAAGTGAACAAACTTAGTGAACGCATCTATCTGAACTATGATATATTCCTTTAGATCGTTCTTTCCACTAAGCTTCCCACTTATATCTACGTGAACGGTATGCCACGGTATGTCAATCTTGGGAATTGGGTGCATTTCAATTTGTATTTTGTCTGATGAAGGCTTGGACAGTTTGCATGTCATGCAATTTTCCACAAATTTTCTTACATATTTGGTCATATGCTCAAACAAATATTTCTCGTAGACCTTGTCTAAAGTTTTCTGCCACCCCAAATGAATTACAGCTTCGTGTACATGATTTATGACGGACCACCTAAACGCTTTAGGGATTATTGGTAGGCAACGAGTCTTGCCATTACGCTGTATTTTGCGATATAGTAATCCAGTTCGGACCTCATATGTTTTATCGATATTTGCCTCCATATCTTCGTTATTCAATTGAGCCAAGATTCTGTTTATGCCCTCATCTCGTTGCTGTTCGGCTAATAGCCAATTATCTGTTATTGTCGCCAGATCAACACGAACTTGATCTACTTTGCTTATGGCACTTGAAACTGTGGGAATCGGATTTCGTGATAAAAAATCCACGTGAGCCATTTGGCTGCCCTTGCGATATTCTACACTAAAGTCAAATGCCTGTAAGTACGCCCACCAGCGGTGTACTCTTGGAGTCAACTCGTCCTTTGTACGACTAGCTTTCAACGAATTGCAATCAGTATACACAACAAATTTTCTACCGTTCAAATAATGTCTAAATTGTCTTACTGCCTTATAGACAGCTAGCGTCTCTAACTCATACGAGTGATATTTGGCTTCTGATATTGATGTGCGTTTACTATAATATTCGACTACTCTGTGTTTCCCTTCTATTTTATGCATGAGCATAGCGCCGTAGCCATCTGCACTGGCATCAGTATGCAATTCAATTAGAAGCTCAGGGTCGAATATGGTCAGTACAGGGTCACATGTAAGCACTTTGATAATATCCTGCCGTATCTTCTCGTGTTCCTCCTTCCAAACAAAAGCATTCAGCTTAGAGGTTAACTGATATAGTGGCTTCAACTTCTCTGAGAATCGTGGAACAAATTGTCTGAAATACGATGCCAGACCTATAAACTGCCTTAACTGCGTTGCCGAGGTTGGCTGAGATAAAACAGAAAGAGCTTCTATCTTACGAGGATTTGGTTTAATTTCTCCATCCATGATGTAGAATCCTAGGTACTCTATTCCTGTACAAAGAAATTAAAATTTTTTTATATTGAACGAGAACCCTGCCTCTGACAACGCTTTTAACACTGTATTCAACCTCTCATATGCTTCCTGCTTTGTATTCGCAACTACCAGCACATCGTCTATGTAAACAACTGCATAGGAATAGGCTAAATCCCCCAAAGCTTGAACAATAGCACGTTGAAAAATACTAACGCTACAGTCAGGTGCTGACTGTATAAGGCCATGGATTATCATATTATACCGTAATAAAAATTTTAACGGTATGGAATCGCTGCCCGAATATTATTAGAATAAAATAAATAAAAAAAATAAAATAAAATAATAAATAATTAATAAATAAAAATTCGCACCCGCCTCAACCGGGAATTGAACACACGCACTCTCTCACAGCCGTCCGCCACTCTAACCACTCGGCCATTGCCACACTCCTTGGCCCATCGGCAAAGCTGCATTGTCAACCAATTTTGTTACCATACAATGCAAATAAAAAGTTTAAAATGCTGTGTGTCTGACGCGGTATGGAATCGCCGTCCGAATATTATTAGAATAAAATAAATAAAAAAAAATAAAATAAAATAATAAATAATTAATAAATAAAAATTCGCACCCGCCTCAACCGGGAATTGAACACACGCACTCTCTCACAGCCGTCCGCCACTCTAACCACTCGACCATTGCCTCACTGCTTGACCCATCGGCAAAGCTGCATTGTCAACCAATTTTGTTACCATACAATGCAATTAAAAAGTTTAAAATGCTGTGTGTCTGACGCGGTATGGAATTGCCGCCCGAATATTATTAGAATAAAATAAATAAAAAAAAAATAAAATAATAAATAATTAATAAATAAAAATTCGCGCCCGCCTCAACCAGGAGTTGAACCCGCTCAACCGGGAGTTGAACCCGCGCATTCTCTCACAGCCGTCGGCCTCTCTAACCACTCGGCCATTGCCTCACTCCTTGGCTTATCGGCAAAGCTGCATTGTCAACCAATTTTGTTACCATTCAATGCAAATAAAAAGTTTAAAATGAAGTGTGTCTAGATTTGAACTTCGGTATGCTTGCGTAAATTAGGTCTGCTTAAGTATAAATGTATGTTCAAAGTGAGTTTAATTCGTATCATATCTCACTTATTAATAGTCCGATTTAAATGAAATTTTCACATTACGCCCGTGGCAAAGTATTTGTCATGTAGGATATACAACTTTGGTTGTTGAGCTAATATTGTAGTTTTTAAATAGTTATTACTGATTTACGGAGGCGGGAAGGGGCGTGTCCAAATTTTAAAAAAACTTTGAGACACTGCAATATATACGTATGTTGTCGCAAAATTTGATGACTCTACCTCTTCTACTTTCTGAGATCCAGGTGTTCATACAGACAGACAGACGGACAGACGGACAGACAGACATGGCTCAATCGACTCGGCTACTGATACTGATTCAGAATATATATAGTTTATGGGGTCGGAGATGCCTCCTTCTGCCTGTTACGCACAATTCCGTTCCGACAAACACAATAGTCCATGAATTTTTTTAAAATCCATGGCCTAAAAATAGACGACGCATTCTTTAGACCAAATGGCATGGCCAGAAATTCGTACTGACACTCTGTAGTCACAAATGCTGTTTTTAGGCCATGGATTTTAAAAAAAATCCTGGACTATTGTGTTTGTCGGAACGGAATTGTGCGTAACAGGCAGAAGGAGGCATCTCCGACCCCATAAACTATATATATTCTGAATCAGTATCAGTAGCCGAGTCGATTGAGCCATGTCTGTCTGTCCGTCTGTCTGTCTGTATGAACACCTGGATCTCAGAAAGTATAAGAGCTAGAGTCATCAAATTTTGCGACAACATACGTATATATTGCAGTGTCGTCCCTTCCCGCCACCGTAAATCAGTAATAACTATTTAAAAACTACAATATTAGCTCAACAACCAAAGTTGTATATCTTATTACATGACAAATACTTTGCCACGGGCGTTATGTGAGATATGATACGAATTAAACTCACTTTGAACATACATTTATACTTAAGCAGACCTAATTTACGCAAGCATACCGAAGTTCAAATCTAGACACACATCATTTTAAACTTTTTATTTGCATTGTATGGTAACAAAATTGGTTGACAATGCAGCTTTGCCGATAGGCCAAGGAGTGAGGCAATGGTCGAGTGGTTAGAGAGGCGGACGGCTGTGAGAGAATGCGCGGGTTCAACTCCCGGTTGAGGCGGGTGCGAATTTTTATTTATTAATTATTAATTATTTATTATTTTATTTTATTTTTTTTTATTTATTTTATTCTAATAATATTCGGGCGGCGATTCCATACCGCGTCAGACACACAGCATTTTAAACTTTTTATTTGCATTGTATGGTAACAAAATTGGTTGACAATGCAGCTTTGCCGATAGGCCAAGGAGTGAGGCAATGGCCGAGTGGTTAAGAGAGGCGGACGGCTGTGAGAGAGAATGCGCGGGTTCAACTCCCGGTTGAGGCGGGTGCGAATTTTTATTTATTAATTATTTATTATTTTATTTTATTTTTTTTATTTATTTTATTCTAATAATATTCGGACGGCGATTCCATACCGCGTCAGACACACAGCATTTTAAACTTTTTATTTGCATTGTATGGTAACAAAATTGGTTGACAATGCAGCTTTGTCGATGGGCCAAGGAGTGAGGCAATGGCCGAGTGGTTAGAGAGGCGGACGGCTGTGAGAGAATGCGCGGGTTCAACTCCCGGTTGAGGCGGGTGCGAATTTTTATTTATTAATTATTTATTATTTTATTTTATTTTTTTTATTTATTTTATTCTAATAATATTCGGGCGGCGATTCCATACCGTTAAAATTTTTATTACGGTATAATATGATAATCCATGGCCTTATACAGTCAGCACCTGACTGTAGCGTTAGTATTTTTATTTATTAATTATTTATTATTTTATTTTATTTTTTTAATTTATTTTATTCTAATAATATTCGGGCGGCGATTCCATACCGTTAAATTTTTTATTACGGTATAATATGATAATCCATGGCCTTATACAGTCAGCACCTGACTGTAGCGTTAGTATTTTTTCTATAGAATTTGGATGAATCGGTATTTGATAAAATCCGCTGGCCATGTCTAAGATGGAAAAATATTTACCACCCCGCAAACGATCTATTTGATCCAAAATGAGTGGCAATGGAAACTCAGAAATCGTATTTAAGTTTAGCTCACGAAAATCGATACACAACCTGTCACTTCTTTTTAACTAATAAATTGGACTTGCAAATGGAGAACTACTGGGACGAATTACATTAGATTCAAGCATTTGTTCTATTTTTTCTCTAACTAACAGCTTCTCATCTGTGCTGAGTCGATATGGGCGCCTTTGAACAGTTTTATTCTTATCAATTAAACGAATTTCTAATGCACCTGTGGTTACACGCTTATTTGGTATCCCAATTACGAATCTATCGGCATACTTTTCCAATATATTTCTTAATTTACTTTTATCATTATCATTTAATTCTGTATTGGTGTTAAAAAGTATTTCCAAAGTGTTCTCAGGTGCATTATTTTGAACGGCATTAATAATTTTGGATTTGTAAATACTAAATTTATTAGATTCAATCAATACAGCGAAACCAAGCTTTAATATGTCTTGGCCAATCATTATGTCGTGCTTTAAATAGTTATCCACTACAACATGAAACAAAATTTCTAAATTAAATTGAGACATTTGGACTGTTGATAGTATTTGCAAGTGGCTCTTAACTATATTGTCACCGATTCCTCTTAATGTAACTAGATTATTAATTCTCTTGGCAGCTAATTTGTTACTTAATTTTTCTTTTACTAAAGAACATTCGGCTCCCGAATCGAAGAAGAATGGAAAGGGCTCACTCGATTGAAAGAATAATCCACTTGGCTCACTTAATTTGCATACGTCAACTCGCTTTTCGATGTATTTGTTGTTGCCTTTGGGACATACAGAAGCCACATGTCCCATTTCGTCGCATTTAAAATATTTTATAGTCGAACGATCTTTTGACCCAGGCGTGTTGCTTCCGCTGTAGCTTCTTCCTTTTGTGTTTGATGTACCTTCCTTTCGAGCGCGGCATTCGGCGAATTTGTGGCCAACTTTCGCACAAAAATGGCACTTAGTCTGCGACTGCATTCTTGACTTCTTCTTTTCTGGGGCACAATCATCTTCGTTGTTACGTTTCTTGAAGGCGTAAGCTTACAGCTGTTGCTGAAGCTCATTGCGCGTAGCCATATTTGTCGTAAACACCCAACGCAACAAATTATTATCGATTTGTGCCATGTGAGCCAACGCTACCGATACCGCAATCTCCTCCAAATCCTTGGCCTTCCACTTAGACAGCAACAAGGTGACAATGCGACTTCCATACTGGGCAAAGCTCTCTCCAGGTTTTGGACGTCCATTCAAAACGTTCATGAGAATGGCAGCCGTCGTCTCAATCCCTACGAATCGCTGTATGAACAGTTCCTTAAACTGCGGCCATGTGATGCCAGCGAAGCATATTTGCGACAGCCATTGCGATGTACTGCCTTCTAGCGCTTTGCTCAACGCTATTACAAGCGCACTGCCTACAAGCGCATTATCTGCAAAGATTAAGTCTACCGTGGTGCACCATGCAGATGGATCCGCTCCAGTGCTGTCAGCGCAGAATTTTGGCAGTGTGACGTGCAAAGACTTTTCATCTGACGCCGGTGCTCTCGGTGCGTGCATGGTTTTTATTATTTCCATGAGGTTACGGTTTTGTGTTTCCAACGCAGCCATATACTGATCAGAGCTGGGCTCTTGTGGCGAAGGCGATCCCACTTCTGATGTCGGAAATAGGGGAGTCTTATCCATTTGTTAATGAGTCTTGTAAGTTTGGTGCAGCAGCACAGCAAGTTCCGATCAATTTCACCAGTCAAACCTTACTGACATGATTTTCTTCCTTTACCTGGACATGGTTTTGTCCCATCTACTATACATATATCCATAGATCGTTTTTCACGAGCACTGCGCGCATTTTTAACTTCCATGTATCATAATTCTCCGCGTTAGCGTCTCAATTTTAATATACGCACCAGCCATTTTTAGTGGCTTTTTTCTTTAACTTTATTTAGTCAATTAATTTAAATTCAGCTTATTGGCATTCTGCGTTTTCTGGGCCCATAACCTATTGGACTTTTCGTCCGAAGCAGAGTTCGCATATGTCCAACAAGAGAATGAAAAGATCAATTAAGGAAATAAAGAAAAGAAGTTTAATTTATTCACGATACAAAATCTGCACGTCAGTTCATAGCGGCGGTTGACTCTAAACTCATATACATATGTATGTATGTACTTAAACTAGGCGTTGCCACTCCTGCAATATTCTAGTGTGGCCAGATTTGATCGCTGAACATACCAAACAATTTTTTTTTTAAATCTTCATTTCTGTGTGATTGATATTATAATAGCGTGTTACGAGACCACTCTCCCCAGTACCAAACGGAGCATCTACTCTTTTTAAATTTGTTGATAAATCTAAATCTATATATAAGGATTTTTTCAACAGTTTTTATTCACTTTTAAATATTGTTCTTTGTACCATAGCGATCAGCTTAAGGAACAATTTATTTCATTTTGATGCCGATAATACGAGGTAGAAACAAAGAACGGGTATAATAATTTTAGATAATGTTGCGTATTTCAAAAAGTGATGTAGTAGACATCTATATTATATGTGTATTTTTCAGGAATTATTACACGTTCAACGAAAATTTCATTTCGTGGTTGGCATATTAAATTTGACACCACTGTCGTTGTGCGTCTGAACTGTGCCGCTGTGTGCGGCTTTGGGATTGTAAATGAGAGAGAGAGAGAGAGAGAGTGCCGAGGGTGGGAGAGTGAAACGCTTTTTTCAGGGGTTGCAAAATCTCGAAAACATCGCATACGTTTTTTCAGCTGAGTCCAGTATATTTTCACTGCTTTGTACTCTGAGCTTTTGAAGGATGGTATATCAATAGATGGCGCTCTTTAGACAAATCTTTGGCGCCACCGATTATATCGGTAGCGTCACCTACATCTGGCAACCCTAAATAATACCAGATATAAGCGATACGGCAACACTTAATTATTAAGCGTCATAATTCGAACTTGCACATGCAAATCGCGCGTCTCACATAATGTGCCTTTTTTAGGCCATGGATTTTAAAAAATTCATGGTCTATTGTGTTTGTCGGAACGGAAATGTGCTTAACAGGCAGAAGGAGGCATCTCCGAGCCCATAAACTATATATATTCTGGATCAGGATCAGTAGCCGAGTCGATTGAGCCATGTCTGTCTGTCTGTATGAACACCTGGATCTCAGAAAGTATAAGAGCTAGAGTCATCAAATTTTGCGACAACATACGTATATATTGCAGTGTCTCAAAGTTTTTTTAAAATTTGGACACGCCCCTTCCCGCCTCCGTAAATCGGTAATAACTATTTAAAAACTACAATATTAGCTCAACAACCAAAGTTGTATATCTTACATGACAAATACTTTGCAACGGACGTTATGTGAAAATTTCATTTAAATCGGACTATTAATAAGTGAAATATGATACGAATTAAACTCACTTTGAACATATATGTATGTATACTTAAGCAGACCTAATTTACGCAAGCATACCGAAGTTCAAATCTAGTGTCAGACACACAGCATTTTAAACTTTTTATTTGCATTGTATGGTAACAGAATTGGTTCACAATGCAGCTTTGGCAATGGGCCAAGAAGTGAGGCAATGGCCGAGTGGTTAGGGTGGCGGACGACAAATTAAAAAGTAATCAATGCGTTCTTCAATGCCGTCACTCTTTCCGTATTTTGCCTGTTATGACTTTACAAGTTCAATATGATTCTTATTGGATATTGTTATTTTATTTTGCTCTCAATATTTTGCAATTAGAATGCTAGAACATAACAGCGATCATAAGCCTGTGGCGACGCAGCCTACCGACCAACTACCAACGAATGAAAACTAAGCTCTAATTACATATATTGCGTAACAAAAATTTAAAAACGCCTACCGCCGCAGCCCCTCTTTAATGTTATTGAGCTTTTAATTTATTTAATGAAAAATAATGAAAACCAAAACATTTCACATGTGGACCGGGCAGCAATCGAGCCCCGAACACGCTCAACATCATTGGCCATACAGTCCGGGACATAGTCCACTCAGCCACAGTACATAACAAATGCATTTACACATGCGCGTTAGACATTAGACAGAGCGAGAAGACGCAATATGCATTCTTAGCTCGTGACAAAAAATCAAGAAAAAGCACATGTAATTAAATTTGGTACGCGCTAGAAATGCATACATATAAGTTAATTACTTGCAGGTTGCAAAGTAAAAAATACTAACGCTACAGTCAGGTGCTGACTGTATAAGGCCATGGATTATCATATTATACCGTAATAAAAAATTTAACGGTATGGAATCGCCGCCCGAATATTATTAGAATAAAATAAATAAAAAAAATAAAATAATAATAATAATAATAAATAAATGAAAATTCGCACCAGCCTCAACCGGGAGTTGAACACACGCACTCTCTCACAGCCGTCCGCCACTCTAACCACTCGGCCATTGCCTCACTTCTTGACCCATCGGCAAAGCTGCATTGTCAGCCAATTTTGTTACCATACAATGCAATTAAAAAGTTTAAAATGCTGTGTGTCTGACGCGGTATGGAATCGCCGCCCGAATATTATTAGAATAAAATAAATAAAATAAAATAATAAGTAATTAATAAATGAAAATTTGCACCAGCCTCAACCGGGAGTTGAACACACGTACTCTCTCACAACCGTCCGCCACTCTAACCACTCGGCCATTGCCTCACTCCCTGGCCTATCGACAAAGCTGCATTGTCAACCAATTTTGTTACCATACAATGCAAATAAAAAGTTTAAAATGCTGTGTGGCTAGATTTGAACTTCGGTATGCTTGCGTAAATTAGGTCTGCTTAAGTATAAATGTATGTTCAAAGTGAGTTTAATTCGTATCATATCTCACTTATTAATAGTCCGATTTAAATGAAATTTTCACATAACGCCCGTGGGCAAAGTATTTGTCATGTAAGATATACAACTTTGGTTGTTTGAGCTAATATTGTAGTTTTTAAATAGTTATTACTGATTTACGGAGGGTGTTGTCCAAAGTTTTAACAAATTTTGAGGACAACTGCAATATACCCTAAGTATGTTGTCGCAAAATTTGATGACTCTTGCTCTTATACTTTCTGAGATCCAGGTGTTCATACAGACAGCCAGCGGGCGAGCGGGCGGACAAAAGACGGCCCAAACGACTCCCCCCCTGATACACATTCAAAAAAAAAAAAATTTTTGGGGGGGGGAAACCCCCCCCTGCCTTGTCTGTTACGCACAATTCCGTTCCGGACAAACACAATAGTCCATGAATTTTTTTAAAACCATGGGCCTAAAAATAAAAAGATTTTAGAGTTCAATTAGAACAATGACTTTATTTGTCTAAATCAAATTTACAACTGATTACCCTAAGCTGTCCTTAACAAACTGTGAGTCTTGGCTGCGAGCTGCGCTGCCTTTGGGGGCAGAGGATCGACGTCGACTTCGTTGCTTCCAATAGGCTACGACATCGGCTGATGTCTTGTTGGTCGAATTGTTGCAGTCTTCTTGGAATCACTTGCATTGGTGGGAACGGAAGCGGTTGCCAAACAAACTCTTAGAATTCAGCTTGGCAGCTCGGCGCGTGCAGGAAATTATGCAGACGCTGAGCTTGCGGATTGGAACTTGCGTACTGGAGTTCATTATTCTAAATTGTAACATTTTAGTTGTTAACTCTTCCCCCTCCATTTTATGCTTGTCCTCAAGCGGTCTCTAGAAGTAGGGAATGTTGTTGAACTGAGGTAACTGATAATGTGCCTCGGTCGAAGATTGCTCGCAGGTTGATGGTGCGAGGATCGCTGTGACTTTTGTTTCCATTCCAGGCGTGGGTCCTAGTTGCAATGTTATGCTCTTCTGCCTTTGACTATAGGTGTGCAAGCCCAGGATGAGAATCAGAGCAATGCCAAAGAGCGTCAGCAAAGTTATGCTGTTGACCATTGAATGGGTTCTTATGTGCATCAGCTGTCCAGTGTTATTTATGTGCAATGCTTCCAGTGCTTCAAGTGATAGGACCTTAACTCTTTCTTTTTCCTCAGCCGTAAACTGCACAAGAGGAGCTCCAGGGGTCAAGACTGTAGGTTCCAAGTTGCTGAACCGCTTGTTGTCGATAATCATCGAGTCGTTTGATAGCTGAACAAGGTAGGTTCCCACTAGGTGAAGCTCTGTATTGTTCCAGGTAACGTTTCCATCGTAGTCGTTTAGTAGGATGATTCCGTCGTCGACTTCTTCTGTTTTGGATACGTGGTCGGCATTGCTAAAACCTACACAGCGCTTTCTTTCCCTGCACTAACTTTGGAATACAATTTGAATTACTTATATTAACAATGTTTTTCTTATCACATATCTTAATATATTCTATTGTTTTACAAGTTTGGGGAATGCCATAGGTGAGATTTTTGAAAACAAAGATTTCTTGAAAGTTTAAGTGTATAATTGAATTGTTTTTTACTATGGGCTTTATGATAATGTCTTGGTATTGTATTTCTTCTAAATTTGGAATTTTTACAATATACAAAAGTGTTGTTTTATTGTGTAAAATTGAGACATCGGAAAACTCCATTATTTCTTCCATTTACAGGGGTGGTATGTCTATTTCCTTTAAAAATGTTCTCGATTTCAATTAAAATTTTAGATTTTGACTATGGCTTTTTTGTACTGTTTTCCCGATACTGTTATTATTGTTGTGTGCTTGTTTTCTTTAACTGTTTCTTTCTTTATATCTTGGGGAAAGCTTGGAACCTAATCTAGTGTTTATTCTTACGAAAATTTCTTCTCCAGGCTGATAATTACGTATTTCCTTTTTCTTCTTATTATGGTTTGTCCGGTACCGTTTTCTGTTTATTTTTAAGTCTTTCAATGTTATCTTGTCTGGCCGTTTCGTATTGGTCTGGGTCTGTTGTCACTCTCCTGCCGAAGAATACTTCTAGTGGTCGTTTCTTTGTAACGGAATGAAAGCTATAATTGTACTCGTAAACTGCCCTTTCTAAAAGTTCCTTGAAATTCCTCTCTGTCCCCTCTTTCTTGGGGCATCCCATTATTTCTGAAAGTGTTGAGTGGAACCGTTCTATCTGGCCGTTAACAGTACTTTTGTATGGTGGGGCAGTATAAACTTCTATCTGTAGCTGTTCTAGCATGAACTTAATTGATTGGGAATTGAAAGCTTTTTCGTTGTCCATAACGATATGCTTAGGGACTCCGAAATAGAATATTATATAATGTCGCGCAAAGGGGTTCTGATGTCCTCTATCGCTTTTGAGTTTATAATTCGTGCTTGCGCTAATTTAGAAAACTTGTCTATTGCAGTGAGTACTAAGTGTCGTTCGGTAGAGTAGATGTCAATGTGCAATATGTGACCGGGGTATTCTGGAGTAGGAGTTTCTTGAAGTTCCGGATTAGGGGGGTGTCTGTCATATTTAGCCTCTTTGCAAACTTTACATTGCTTGACTAACTGTATAATTTTTTGCTTCATTTTTGGGAAATAATGGGTTTCTGATAGTTGCTTTTGATTTTCTAGAGCGTTTCGATGTGCTCTCCTATGGATTTCAAGAATTCTTTCATCTTGTTCAGTTTCGTCTGTCAAGTCTTCTACCCTGGACTGGGTGAATCGAGTTTTGATTCCTTTGAAGTGACTTCGGTAAATTGTCTGTATTTTTCCCATAATATTTTCAGTCGTGTGAATACCGTTAATTACGGAAGGGTTGAGATATTTTTTTAAGTCTGTTATTATATCGTCCGTAGTGTAGTCGAGTCGGTATATTTCATGTCTATGGAAGGTAGGAAATGGGATGGTGAACCTGTAGTCATATTTATCTGATTTGTAAAAGAATATTTGATTTTTGAAAACATTTATTGGGGCTTCGACGCTGACGATTAAGTCATGGCTAGAACTTTCGGCGCTATGTTGTGTAGATGCAACGGAGTTAATTTGCTCTAAAGGTATTCTTGAGAGCGCGTCTGCAACAACATTTTCCTTTCCCGGTTTATAGAATATTTCATAATCATACTCCTCTAGATATGCCTTCCATCTCTTGATTCTGGCATTTCCATTCCAGCTACTCAGAGAATGTGTTAAAGGTTGATGATCTGTAAAGATCTTAACCTTTGCTTTACCGTACAGGTAATTTTTGAGGGCCTTGAGTGCCCAAATTATGGCTAGCATCTCTTTCTCGTTAGCCGCATAATTCTCTTCGGCTTTGGAAAGTGTTCTAGAGAGAAATGATATAGGGTGGTTGTCTTGCGATAGAACTGCTCCGATCGCGAAATTTGAAGCATCAGTAGTTAAATGGAACTCCTTCTTGAAATCTGGGTAACGGAGAATTATTTCTTTTGAAACTAAGTTACTTTTAAGTTTCTTAAAAGACTCTAGAGCTTCATTGTCTAATGAAATTAATTTTTTTGATGACATTCTTTTGGACACGTGTCCATCTTCCCCTCTTAAAAGTGAAGTTAGGGGCTTTGCTAATTTGGCATAATTTTGTATAAACCTTCTATAGTAGCCGGAAAGCCCTAGGAAAGATCTTAGATCTCTCAAAGTTTTAGGGCAGGGATAATTTGCTATCGCTGCCACCTTACTCGGGTTTGTTTCTATTCCCCTATCGGAGACAACAAATCCAAGGAATTCGACTTTGTTTTTCATGAACTCACATTTGTCCAGCTGACATTTCATGTTAGCGTTCTGTAAAGTTTGAAAAATTTTAGCCAAGTTCTCAATATGTGTATCATCATCTTTGCTAAATATGATGATATCGTCTATATAAATGAAACATATTTTTCCAATATGTTCTCGAAGTATGTCATCTAATGCCCGTTGGAAGATTGAGGGCGCATTCTTAAGACCGAATGGGAGTCGTGTAAACTCATATTTTCCGTTGTTTATGGAGAAGGCTGTCTTTTCTATGTCACTATTTTTCAAAGATATCTGATGGAAGCCACTTTTCAGATCTAAAACAGAGAATACTTTATTGTCCCCTAATTGGGTAAGTACCTCATTTATCTCGGGAATAGGGTATTTATCTGCAATGGTTATTTTATTAAGTTTACGATAGTCAATAACCATTCGATATTTTTTTTCGCCTGAAGCATCTGCCTTTTTAGGTACAATCCACACTGGTGAATTGTACGGGGACCTAGAAGGTCGAATTATACCATCTTCTAAAAGTTCTTTTATCTGTTTGTTTACCTCATCTTTCAGTGTCATTGGATACTGATAGAATTTTGAGTAAACCGGAGTATCGGACGAGGTTCGGATCGTTGCCTTCACATTTGTTGTGTAGGTCAGTTTCTGGTTTGGGTCTGCGAACAAGTCTGGAAATGACTTGAGTAATTCGCTTAGCTTGGCTTTTTGTGTGTCGGACAAGTGGGATGTTCTCGGAATAATTGTGTTGACTGATTCGAATGTTTTTTCTTTGATGGGAATTGAAATACCGTTTTTTAGTGTCATTTTTTACTTATTTTTATCTCTGCCCCTAATTCTTTTAAACTATCGTTGCCCAAATAGCATCGAAAGATTTCAATGTGGGCAACAGGAAAAACTTTACTTTGACGTCTGGAATGTTAAAAAGGTTCGCTACCTTATGGTGCGTAACTACTGTGCTGCCGCCTACTGAGACAGCATTAAAAGGTGCTTTATTTTGATTAGGATTATTGACGAATTTAGGTTGGATGTAGTTTCTGTTTGAACCGGTGTCTATAAGTATTTTAAGAAATTTTCCATTCCTCATCTTGCATACGAAATATGGAAGAGAGGAATTCTTTATTTTAAAAAATTCAATGCTGCGTCATCGTAGTAATCGTACGTGTTATTGTCAGCGTCGGCTTCGTCTATCTGGTCTACGTAGTCGTCCAAGTTGTCGTCAAGGTTGTTGTAGTCCTCGTACTCTGCCATAGCTTGTTCATAGTCCGTCATTGTCAATGGAGTCTCAGTGGGTCACTTGAGGCAAAGGTGTAATGCTGAGAGTAAGTCTACTGGTTCTTTGATTCCCAGTAGGCGAGGCAAGTCGCCTTGTAATCCTCGTACGAAAGTGTCTAGAGCCTTATCTCTGTACATCTTCGTCATTAACAATTCTGCTTCTCTTCCTAACCCCATACAACCGATTTTGTTTAGGATCAGTGATAGGTGTTTATAAACCGTTTGGTGGAATTCTTCCACTGATTGGTTAGCACCCTGTATAAGCATCGTCATTTGATATTTTAATGTGTTAATGTCGCGTTTGTCCGCGTAATGAAGAGTCAGACACTTTGAAATCGCTAACCAGTTCAATGGGGTATTGTAGGATTCTAGTGCCATGTCAGCGTGTCCTACAAATTATTACGTATGGTATGTAAGATACCATAGTATTTTTGGGGTACCCTGGTAAGCACTTTACGCTTCTAAGATATGATCTACTCCCTTCTTCCATGAGCTGAACTCTGAAGGGTCACCTGAAAAGTCTCGGATAGTTTTTACTATATCCGGCACTCTGTCTAAGTCTCCTAAGTTCGCTGCATGCTCTGGGGCAATTACTTGGTCTGTTACGTTCGCAAATTCTTCTGAAGAATTGTGACGTCTCAGCAAACCTGGCAATTGTTGTGCTAGGATTTCACTCACTGTTGCTGCTAATGCAGCTCTGTCTATATTTTCGACCATATTTCTATTAAGGTCTTGTTCTTCCTGACGTCTAATTCTTTGTCTACAAGCTTCTGCACTTAGTATTGAGGGCCTGATCAGATTATTCACGTTAGCCATAAAACGCTAAGTGAATCTGGATTAAGAATGTGTCGAGTTTTATATAAGTCAAGGGAGCAAATTATGGAGCTTATTATGTTTGAATTGAGTTAGTAAGATATTGTGTTTTCTTAGAGATAATTTGTTTTTGTGTGTACGTGTGTGTGTGTGTGTTCGTGTTTGTTGCTTGTTTGTTTTATAACCAGAGGCTGGTTTTTTCCTTTTACTTTAGAAGGTCCTTTGGGAATCGTAAAGTTCGAATCGGTTATATCACTTTTGTGATCTTTTTGTTTGATTTATCGTTTTACGGTTTTTTATGTAAATATCCGTGTTTTCTTAAGAGTCTATTTGTGTTTTGAGTTTAGTTTCTTGATAATGGATTTGTGTAATCTTACAGTACCATGGGTAACTTATATGATGTGGCTCCTCCCTCCGACGATCCGGATTTCATCCTGTTTGTCCCACGACTACTAGGGATCCTGCTATGCGTACAGGGTTGAGGGGTGGTCTGTGGCCCTGCCTTCAGTCCTTGGAGTCCACCGATGGGCAAATGAACAAGTTAAGTTCGATTTGCCGGAGTCGATTTGAACGAACGAAAAATGAAAATTCGCACCCGCCTCAAACGGGAGTTGAACACACGCACTCTCTCAGAGCCGTCCGCCACTCTAACCACTCGGCCATTGCCCCACTCCTTGGCCTGTCGGCAAAGCTGCATTTTCAACCAATTTTGTTACCATACAATACAAATAAAAAGTTTAAAATGCTGTGTGTCTGACGCTAGATTTGAACTTCGGTATGCTTGCGTAAATTAGGTCTGCTTAAGTATACATACATGTGGTGTTTGGCTGTTTACCCAAATCCCACTAGTGTGAAACAGCTGATACCTAGACAACGACAACGATAACGATGACAACGAGAATGAATAGAGCAACGACTACAGATGAAGAAGTTGGCGAATTAGCGCGGTGGCGAATTCGCAATCACGACGATCAACGAGGAGCAAGAGCGAAACGCTAAGAGAGCGGAGTGCTGCACGAAGGCGGCAAGAATTGTTGTTCGCTCGTTGAAGAAGTAAGTTGTGCGTTCTGCCTGTGTGGCTACGAGAGCGACAACAATACGACGATAAAGACGACGGTTAAGACGTAACCGACAACGAAGACCTATAATTAAATATCCTATTTGTTCTAAAATACGAATAAAGTTAATACTATTATAATAAAACCGCACATTTTGGGCGCTCGTCCGAGATTGATTGTGAACGGTATTGAATATAAGTGAACAAAATTGATGACATTAAACAGAAATTAAAAGTGTAAAAAAAAAAAAAAAAAAAACAGTCGAAATTTTTTTTTACTATAATGGCGTGTTTAAATAATTTCATAAGTACTAGCTTACGCTCAAGCAAGAAAGAAAATTAACAGTTTACTAGCATCAAGCGAAGTCGACGACGACGAAACAGACGATGAAACTGACGGTGAAGCAGAAAACGTTACATTCCAGACGCCGAACAGAGAAATGAACGCCGAAAGAAGTGATGAAAATATACAAGGACCAGGCGCAACGTATTTACAGAAAACGACAGAATGTCGACGCCACGCTTTGCGATCAGTTTTCGCGACGTAGAAGAGAGCATACGCTGTTATGATGGCACTAACACTATTCCAGTCGAAGTATGGATAGAAGAATATGAAGAACAGGCGACGCTCATGTATTGGAATGACTTCCAGAAGTTTCTGTTTGCAAAAAAGGCACTAAAAGGAATTGCAAAACTGTTTGTGTTGAGCGAGAGAGGTTTAAATTCGTGGAATTCTCTCAAAATAGCATTGCTATCCGAATTTAAGTCGAGTGTAAGCAGCAAGCTAGTTCACGAGCAACTCACGCAAACGAAACGTGGCAACAACGAGTGTGTTTTCGAGTTCTTTTATAGAATGAAAGATATTGCTTCTCGAGGTAAAATTACAGATGACGCTTTCATACAGTATTTAATTGACGGGATCGACGAAAAGAGTGTAAACAAAACAATATTATATGGTGCGAAAAATATGAGTCAATTTAAGGAAAAACTAAAGTGTTTTGAAACAATAATTGCAAAACAAAATCCGACTGAAAAAGACAAGTCGAAGCGCAACGACAACAGTGTGAAAGACAAAGGCAGAAAAAAAATACTAACGCTACAGTCAGGTGCTGACTGTATAAGGCCATGGATTATCATATTATACCGTAATAAAAATTTTAACGGTATGGAATCGCCGCCCGAATATTATTAGAATAAAATAAATAAAAAAAAATAAAATAAAATAATAAATAATTATAATTAATAAACGAAAATTCGCACCCGCCTCAACCGGGAGTTGAACACACGCACTCTCTCACAGCCGTCCGCCACTCTAACCACTCGGCCATTGCCTCACTCCTTGGCCTATCGACAAAGCTGCATTGTCAACCAATTTTGTTACCATACAATGCAAATTAAAAGTTTAAAATGCTGTGTGTCTGACGCGGTATGGAATCGCCGTCCGAATATTATTAGAATAAAATAAATAAAAAAAATAAAATAAAATAATAAATAATTAATAAATAAAAATTCGCACCCGCCTCAACCGGGAGTTGAACCCGCGCATTCTCTCACAGCTGTCCGCCTCTCTAACCACTCGGCCATTGCCTCACTCCTCGGCCTATCGGCAAAGCTGCATTGTCAACCAATTTTGTTACCATACAATGCAAATAAAAAGTTTAAAATGCTGTGTGTCTGACGCGGTATGGAATCGCCGTCCGAATATTATTAGAATAAAATAAATAAAATAAATAAAATAAATAAAATAAAATAATAAATAATTAATAAATAAAAATTCGCACCCGCCTCAACCGGGAGTTGAACCCGCGCATTCTCTCACAGCCGTCCGCCTCTCTAACCACTCGGCCATTGCCTCACTCCTTGGCCTATCGGCAAAGCTGCATTGTCAACCAATTTTGTTACCATACAATGCAAATAAAAAGTTTAAAATGATGTGTGTCTAGATTTGAACTTCGGTATGCTTGCGTAAATTAGGTCTGCTTAAGTATAAATGTATGTTCAAAGTGAGTTTAATTCGTATCATATCTCACTTATTAATAGTCCGATTTAAATGAAATTTTCACATAACGCCCGTGGCAAAGTATTTGTCATGTAAGATATACAACTTTGGATGTTGAGCTAATATTGTAGTTTTTAAATAGTTATTACTGATTTACGGAGGCGGGAAGGGGCGTGTCCAAATTTTAAAAAAACTTTGAGACACTGCGTATACGTATGTTGTCGCAAAATTTGATGACTCTAGCTCTTATACTTTCTGAGATCCAGGTGTTCATACAGACAGACAGACGGACAGACGGACAGACAGACATGGCTCAATCGACTCGGCTACTGATACTGATTCAGAATATATATAGTTTATGGGGTCGGAGAAGCCTCCTTCTGCCTGTTACGCACAATTCCGTTCCGACAAACACAATAGTCCATGAATTTTTTTAAAATCCATGGCCTAATCAGAACGTTTGTTTACGTAGACGCAAAAAAAGAGGTGAAATGCTACAAGTGTGGTGAAAAAGGGCATGTGTTGAATAATTGCCAGAATAAAGAAAAAGGAAGAAAGTGTTACAAATGCAATCCGTACGCACATATTTCTAAAGAGTGTGCAAAAATTGACAATAATGTTTTAAACACGAATACGCGCAGTTTGATTTCTAAAGATGATTTGACCAGCAAAATCGTTAATATTGCAAATAAAAAGTGTACGGCGTTATTTGATACAGGCAGTAAATTTAATATCATACGGGAAGATTTTTATTATGATATTGGCAAGCCAAAACTGGAAAGCTGCAATGTCGTTCTAATTGGATTCGGTAGTGACCGCAACTCTAATAAAATAAAACCACTTGGACAATTTAAACAAACAATTCTGATTGATGAAGTAGAGTATGTGTTAGATTTTTATGTCGTTCCGAGCAGATTCCTTGATATGCAATTAATTATCGGAGAACAGCTATGTTTACAGGCAGAAATTGTTTTTAATTGTAATGGCTTACAAGTGCGAAAAAATAAAATCAATAACGAACAAAATATTCTTAACATTTGTGTTGAAGTGGACAATGAGTTGTTTGACATAAATGAGGCTGCGAGCGAATATGCTAAGCAAGAAGTGCGTGAGCTAATTTCGACCTATGAACCTGTCAAAACAAAATTAACAAATGTAGAAATGCGTATTGTGCTCAATGATGAATCGCCTATTTTTTCACGTCCACGCAGACTAGCTTTTACGGAAACGCGTATTGTCGATGAACAGATTGAAGAGTGGCTTGAGAATGGCATAATTGAAGAGTCAACATCCGAATTTACAAGTCCCATAGTACTCGTAAAAAAGCAAGACGGTTCTGCAAGACTGTGTGTAGATTATCGTAGAATTAACAAGGTAATTGTAAAAGACCATTTTCCATTACCACTCATTGAGGATCAGTTGGATCGTCTGCAAGAGGCAAATATATTCAGTACAATAGATTTGAAGAACGGATTTTTCCACGTACCAGTTGCTGAATCGAGCAGAAAATATACGTCATTTGTGACACACCGAGGATTTTCAAATTCACCAGGCGTTTTTCAGCGCCACGTCAATGCGATATTTCGAGATCTGTCACGCAGAGGTATTGCATTGCCCTATGTAGATGATATAATTATTCCCTCTAAGACAGAACAAGACGCTGTATAACACTTGAAGGAAGTTATTGCGACATGCAAAGAATATGGTCTACAGCTCAATTTGAAAAAATGTAATTTTCATAAGACGCGCATTCAATTTCTTGGCCATGTTATAGAAAATCGCAAAATTTACCCCTCACCCGAGAAAATCGAAGCTGTATCTAAGTTCAAGATGCCACAAACTATTAAGCAAATAGAAAGTTTTTTGGGCCTGACAGGCTATTTCAGAAAGTTTATACCAAATTACGCAGGCATAGCTAGACCTTTAACTGAGTTGACAAAGAAAAAGGCAAAATTTAGATTTGATTTGGACGAAGAGAATGCAGTTAATATTTTGAAGAAGTTGCTAACTGAGAACCCTGTTTTAAGCATTTATAATCAGACTTACGAGACGGAAGTGCATACAGATGCATCTATTGATGGATTCGGAGCAGTTTTATTACAGATGAACGGCGACGATGGTCAACTGCATCCTGTGTATTTTATGTCAAAAAAAGACCACAGATGCACAGCGTAAATACAGCAGCTATGAGTTGGAAATATTGGCAGTCATCGAATCTTTGACTAAGTTTAGAGTGTATTTGTTAGGCATTCATTTTAAACTGGTAACTGACTGCAACGCTTTTACGAAAACTTTAGAAAAACAAAGTTTATGCACCAGGGTAGCTCGCTGGATTCTTTTTCTTGAAGAATATAACTATACAGTTGAACATCGATCTGGAGTGAGAATGAAGCATGTCGATGCACTCAGCCGGTATCCAGTGATGCTTATAAGAGAGGATAGCATAAGTGCTGCTTTGAAAGATGCGCAAGCGCGCGACGAGAAGATAAAAGCCATCAAAGAAGTTTTAAGCGATGAAAGTAAGGCATACGATGACTATTTTTTAAAAACAGGTCTGCTGTATAAACTTGTAGGTGATGATGAGCTAGTAGTAGTGCCAAATGAAATGCAAAAGCGAATCATAAGCAGAGCCCATGATAGAGGTCATTTTGCTGCTAAGAAGACAAAGGAGTTAATTTGCAGAGATTTTTTTATACCAAATATTGAAGACAAGATTAAAAAATATATCGTGTGCTGTATTCCATGCATTTTAACGGATCGCAAGCGAGGCAAGCAAGAAGGACTACTACACCCGCTCCAGAAAGATGACGTCCCATTGTTTACATACCATATTGATTTTTTGGGTCCGCTTGAATCAACGCATAAGGACTACAAACATATATTGGCTGTAATCGATTCATTTACGAAATTTTGTTGGCTCTATCCAACGAAGTCAACCACAGCAAACGTGGTGATTATGAAGCTCAGCAGCCAAAGTGTTAACTTTGGCAACCCAGCATTCATTATTTCGGATAGAGGCTCGGCATTCACATCGCAAGACTTTGTGAAATATTGCGAAGATGAGGGAATAAAGCTAGTGAAGACGACTACTGGCTTACCAAGGGTAAACGGACAGGTTGAGCGACTAAATTCTATTATAATTTCAGTACTCTCAAAGTTAAGTGTCGATGACCCCACGAAATGGTATCGCAATGTCAACAGAGTGCAACAGGCGATCAACTCAACATTTACCAGAAGCATTAATACGACGCCTTTTGAGCTACTGGTTGGTGTCAAAATGAGAACAAAAGATGATCTTCAGATACGAAACTTGATAAACGAAGAGGCCATAGCAGTTTTCAACGAAGAACGCAGCGAGTTATGAATGAAAGCAAAAACGCAGATACTGAGGCTGCAAAACGAGAACAAGAAGGCGTACAATCTTCGACGAAAGCAAGCAAGACGATATGATGTTGGTGACCTAATAGCTATTAAACGTACCCAGTTTGGTAGTGGCCTAAAGCTGAAACCTAAGTTTTTGGGGCCTTATAAAGTTGTAAAGGTGAAGTACAACAACGCCTATGATGTCCAAAAAGTAGGCAACAGCGATGGACCAAATAATTCTGCAACGTGCACGGAATACATGAAGCCTTGGCCGAGTGGCAACGATGACAGCGACGACGAAGAAGCATTCGGGTGGAAAGCTTAGTCAGAATGGCCGAATGTGGGATTGGTGTTTGGCTATTTATCCAAATCCCACTAGTGTGAAACAGCTGATACCTAGACAACGACAACGATAACGATGACAACGAGAATGAATAGAGCAACGACTACAGATGAAGAAGTTGGCGAATTAGCGCGGTGGCGAATTCGCAAACACGACGATCAACGAGGAGCAAGAGCGAAACGCCAAGAGAGCGGAGTGCTGCACGAAGGCGGCAAGAATTGTTGTTCGCTCGTTGAAGAAGTAAGTTGTGCGTTCTGCCTGTGTGGCTACGAGAGCGACAACAATACGACGATAAAGACGACGGTTAAGACGTAACCGACAACGAAGACCTATAATTAAATATCCTATTTGTTCTAAAATACGAATAAAGTTAATACTATTATAATAAAACCCCACATATATATATGTTCAAAGTGAGTTTAATTCGTATCATATCTCACTTATTAATAGTCCGATTTAAATAACATAACATAATTCACATAACGCCCGCGGCAAAGTATTTGTCATGTAAGATATACAACTTTGGTTGTTGAGCTAATATTGTAGTTTTTAAATAGTTATTACTGATTTACGGAGGCGGGAAGGGGCGTGTCCAAATGTTAAAAAAACTTTGAGACACTGCAATATGTACGTATGTTGTTGCAAAATTTGATGACTCTAGCTCTTATACTTTCTGAGATCCAGGTGTTCATACAGACAGACAGACGGACAGACAGACATGGCTCAATCGACTCGGCTACTGATACTGATTCAGAATATATATAGTTTATGGGGTCCGAGATGCATCCTTCTGCCTGTTACGCACAATTCCGTTCCGACAAACACAATAGAACATGAATTTTTTTAAAATCCATGGCCTAAAAATGAAAAGATTTTAGAGTTCAATTAAGAACAATGACTTTATTTGTCTAAATCCAATTTACAACTGATTACCCTAAGCTGTCCCTAACAAGCTGTGAGTCATGGCTGCGAGCTGCGCTGCCCTTGGTGGCAGAGGATCGACGTCGACTTCGTTGCTTCCAATAGGCCACGACATCGGCTGATGTCTTGTTGGTCGAATTGTCGCAGTCTTCTTGGAATCACTTGCATTGGTAGGAAAGGAAGCGGTTGCCAAACAGATTCTTAGAATTCAGCTTGGTAGCTCGGCGCGTGCAGGAAATTATGCAGACGCTGAGCTTGCGGATTGGAACTTGCGTACTGGAGTTCATTATTCTAAATTGTAACATTTTAGTTGTTAACTTATATGTACCTATTGCCCTCTCGCTCAGTCTGATGTTTACGACACTTGACTATTCGCTTCTGCATTGTCCATGCGTTCTTCTTCTTATGTTCGTTAATTCAAATTGCGCGTGTTGTTCGAACACCGTATAAAATTTATCTCCGCAAAATTTTTAATATTTGAGTCTGTTCAAAAGCAATTTCTGCTCTTCGCTTTGCGTAACTGGGTTGTCAGGTGTAGACTTACCATCTTACTCTAATTAACCTACCTTCTTTTACTAATCGTCATACTATGTTAGGTGTTACGGTATTAATCAAGTATGACATTAACTCCCCTACTCTGCTTAACCAAATCCATTTCTGCATTCCTTGTAGAGTTACTCGTAACTTTCTTCCACTTCCCTAGGACTTTTGTTTCAATAATTATAACTTGCATGATCCCTTCTGAGTTCTCTGTGCTGATTACAAAAGTCTGTTTAGAGTTTTCATCTCATAGTCCTCCCTTAATTCTGTCAAACTGTCCATACTTAATTACTTAAAACTATTGTTTATCCCAAAAACTAATACTAACCAATCTGATTGGGTTTTACTGTGATTCTTTTTTTTATTAAATTAAAATTTTTATATTTAATTTCAATTTAAATTAAATATGTTAATAATTTTTAAATTTTAATTTCTTAATTTTAATGTACATTCCTTTTCCAGTCGACTGCCATTAGTAGACATTAAATAAATAAATAAACTAATCGTAAAGAAGCTATAGGATGCCTTAATGACTATTTTAGTGCATAGCATTTAGAGCCAAAAGTTTTAATTTCGGACAGAGGTAGTTGTTTCACTTCAAATAAATTTAAAAAATTATAGATAAATTAAAGGATATAAAAACAAAATTAAGCAGAAGTAAGCAATGATCCAGAAGATGCTCAAGAAAAATCACAAAAATAACACCGAACATATAATGATAAAAGAAAACCAGTAAGAAAAGCAACTGTCGCGCGGCACGCTACAGTGGGATACCCTTCGACTGTTTCGATTTGGTTTAATTGGTTTAAATCATACACATATTAATATGAACATACTTTCAAATCAGTTTAGTATATGTTAGAGTTAGAAAGTTATAAATATAAATACTTTGGGGTCTGCCACGCCTCCATTTGCCTGTTACATACATTTGCACAAAGTTAGTATACCCTTTTTTGACTATTTTCAATAGTCCAAGGGTAAAAAAAACATAAAATTTTGGAAAAAGGAGACTATGTAATGGTCAAATATGTAAATAGTACTACTAAGAATATGCCAATGAGAAAATATATAAAGTAAAACAAAAAAAATAAATAAATAAATAATATATATAGATAACCATGAGATCAGAAAATCCGGATTGCTGACTTTTAGTAGGACAGGCCTATGGTCATACTCTCCGATATATATGTACATAGATAAGTTATTGAAAGCATGTATCGATAGGAAGCTTTAGATAAAGAGGCATACGATGTATAGTCCATATTACAAGCAACGCGCACGCAACGTGGTGAAAAAATTCAAGAATACTAAAAAGCATTGACTTTTACAATCATGTTTTTCATGATAAGGGCAAAGGAAGTAACCATATATTTAAATGAGAATGATTACATCAAAATCAAATATAATTATGGGACATGTAAAAATTATTTTTCTTGCCCGATCCGGATCGTTCCAACTTATAAACAGCGTTCAGCAATAAGAAGTATGTGTAACAAGTTTCATCGAGATAGCTTTAAAACATACGGATACACGTACAGACGAAAAGGGCTAGTTCGATTCCTCTGTTGAAGGGTCTCCTAAGTTGCGTTGCAAGGTCCTGGCCGAAATTAATATATAATATATTAATATATAATATAATTACACTTTAAAATTGGGGCTGATGCAGAATAATGGTTCTGGCCAAAAAGGTTCTGGCCAAAAAATAATATGCCTTCAGCAATGGTATAGAAATGGGATTTATTGTATATGTATATTTCGCCATTAAGTTTATTTAAGTATACATATGTATGTATTGAGTATATACATATATACAGTTCGTTTCGAGAACTTGGACCCTACACATCGTGTTCTCAAAAATAAAACAAAATTTATTTTTCCTTTTTATTCTAAGCACAACACGTTTTAATTTTCAACTAAATTGAAGAAAAAATTCTTTATTTCTGGCCTGTGAATTTCTGTGAAAATTATAAAAAAAAATACTAACGCTACAGTCAGGTGCTGACTGTATAAGGCCATGGATTATCATATTATACCGTAATAAAAATTTTAACGGTATGGAATCGCCGCCCGAATATTATTAGAATAAAATAAATAAAAAAAATAAAATAATAAATAATTAATAAATGAAAATTCGCACCCACCTGCCTCAACCGGGAGTTGATGAACACACGCACTCTCTCACAGCCGTCCGCCACTCTAACCACTCGGCCATTGCCTCACTCCTTGGCCCATCGGCAAAGCTGCATTGTGAACCAATTTTGTTACCATACAATGCAAATAAAAAGTTTAAAATGCTGTGTGTCTGACGCTAGATTTGAACTTCGGTATGCTTGCGTAAATTAGGTCTGCTTAAGTATAAATGTATGTTCAAAGTGAGCTTAATTCGTATCATATCTCACTTATTAATAGTCCGATTTAAATGAAATTTTCACATAACGCCCGTGGCAAAGTATTTGTCATGTAAGATATACAACTTTGGTTGTTGAACTAATATTTTAGTTTTTATTAAATAACTCTAATCTAATCTAATACAAAACAATTCTATTTTGAAACTCTTCATTTCTGTCTGACTGATATTGTAAAAGCGTGTTACGAAACCTCTCTCCCCAGTATTAAACTCTTTTTAAATTTGTGAATAAATATAAATCTAAATAAAGGAATTATATTATATGTATATTATTCAGGATGGCTTAAGACATAAACGATTTAAAACATAATGAATTATTACACGTACAACGGCAATTTCATTTCGTGGTTGGCATATTAAATTTGACACCACTGTCGTTGTGCGTCTGAACTGTGCCGCTGTGTGCGGCTTTGGAATTATAAATGAGAGAGAGAGAGAGAGAGTGCCGACGGTGGGAGAGTGAAACTCTTATGCTTCAGGGGTTGCAAAAACTCGAAAACATCGCATTCGTCTTTAGCCCGAGAGGCGTTGCAGCGCGTATAGTCCTAAGCTTTAACAGGTCACCAAATCCTCATTCAGCCACATTAACCGGATTCAAGGAACTGGACGCCCAGCGAAGGCAGGCGATCTACTATGTTTAGCAAAAACGAAAAAAAAGGGTCACATTTGCATGCGACACATTCGGGTATTGGACATAGCCCAGCGCCAGTCCGCGGCACAGTGTTTTCCCACCACTTTTAGAACACGACTTGCGGCCAGCCTGGCAACATGCCTCAACATCCAAAGACTTCTACTTATTAATGTTTCTCATTCCACAAATCCCTGAGCAAACGTGATTATGAACATTTAAAGTACCGCAGTTTGTTATAAACTGAGTCACATTAGCAAAGCTACAGTGGGGCGTCTAAATACTGGATAGAATTGACTGGCCTACGTCTTTGCTCTAGTTCGAAATTTGAGCGCCATTATGTTACGGACTCCTTTTTGGTCGATAGGGCCGTGCCGATTAGCTTAGTAGCACTTGGGGAGGGGTTTTCCTGCAGCCCTGCAGTCCGCACAAAATATCGATAGTCATCGGTATCCTGGCCAACTATGGCCTCCCCATCTCCCCCTGAGAAGGTTAATTAGCAACTCATTCTATATGCAATACTTTTATTTAAACTAAACTCCTTCCTGGCGTTATGACATACCCACTTGGACCTAACATGCAGAACAAAATAATAAAGAATCTTATTACCAATAACAACAATTTATATATATAAAATTAAAACTAATGGGGCATTTTGTGATTTCAGCTCACACGGACGGAATTATGACGCAGGAGCTGCCAGAAAGAGACGGCCTGCGGCTAAGATGTGGCCTACGGCTGCAGAGATGATCTGCAGGGCAGGCTTGCTGATGTTCTGTGGCTGCTGTCGCTGCAGATTTGGCCTGCTAGCCAAAATGCAGTCTTTTCTGGGGCAATTGCCAACGTATTGGAGACGAAGTAATTTGCCGCTCTGGCGAATCGGCTAGCTGCGGCTGCTGGCTTGCACCAGCCGTGGAATTGGAGTTGTTGCCGTGCGATTGGAGTAGGCAGGATAATTATAATTGGGCCCTAGCGGATCCCAGCGAGGAACAGACTCACCAGGGCAGTTCTGTCTTCAGGCTGAGAGGTCCAGAGAGATCTGCGTCTGCGCACACACAAAATATTCTTGGTTAATAAAATTTGTATATTTAAAATTTTAACTAGACAAAACACGTACTTTTTTTAGGCCATGGATTTTAAAAAATTCATGGACTATTGTGTTTGTCGGAACGGAATTGTGCGTAACAGGCAGAAGGAGGCATCTCCGACCCCATAAACTATATATATTCTGAATCAGTATCAGTAGCCGAGTCGATTGAGCCATGTCTGTCTGTCCGTCTGTCCGTCTGTCCGTCTGTCCGTCTGACCGTCTGTCCGTCTGTCTGTCTGTATGAACACCTGGATCTCAGAAAGTATAAGAGCTAGAGTCATCAAATTTTGCGACAACATACGTATATATTGCAGTGTCTCAAAGTTTTTTTAAAATTTGGACACGCCCCTTCCCGCCTCCGTAAATCAGTAATAACTATTTAAAAACTACAATATTAGCTCAACAACCAAAGTTGTATATCTTACATGACAAATACTTTGCCACGGGCGTTATGTGAAAATTTCATTTAAATCGGACTATTAATAAGTGAGATATGATACGAATTAAACTCACTTTGAACATACATTTATACTTAAGCAGACCTAATTTACGCAAGCATACCGAAGTTCAAATCTAGACACACATCATTTTAAACTTTTTATTTGCATTGTATGGTAACAAAATTGGTTGACAATGCAGCTTTGTCGATGGGGCAAGGAGTGAGGCAATGGCCGAGTGGTTAGAGAGGCGGACGGCCGTGAGAGAGTGCGTGTGTTCGACTCCCGGTTGAGGCGGTTGCGAATTTTCATTTATTAATTACTTATTATTTTATTTTATTTATTTTATTTATTTTATTCTAATAATATTCGGGCGGCGATTCCATACCGTTAAAATTTTTATTACGGTATAATATGATAATCCATGGCCTTATACAGTCAGCACCTGACTGTAGCGTTAATATTTTTTCTACAGTGTGACTGTATTGACCGCTCGCTCAAAATTAAATTTGTTCATCTTTTGATTGACATATCACTAATTTGTACTCAAAACTGTTTGTTTCCACAATAAAAAAAAATACTAACGCTACAGTCAGGTGCTGACTGTATAAGGCCATGGATTATCATATTATACCGTAATACAAATTTTAACGGTATGGAATCGCCGCCCGAATATTATTGGAATAAAATAAATACAAAAAATAAAATAAAATAATAAATAATTAATAATTAATAAATAAAAATTCGCACCCGCCTCAACCGGGAGTTGAACACACGCACTCTCTCACAGTCGTCCGCCACTCTAACCACTCGGCCATTGCCTCACTCCTTGGCCCATCGGGAAAGCTGCATTGTCAACCAATTTTGTTATCATACAATGCAATTAAAAAGTTTAAAATGCTGTGTGTCTGACGCTAGATTTGACCTTCGGTATGCTTGCGTATATTAGGTCTGCTTAAGTATAAATGTATGTTCAAAGTGAGTTTAATTCGTATCATATCTCACTTATTAATAGTCCGATTTAAATGAAATTTTCACATAACGCCCGTGGCAAAGTATTTGTCATGTAAGATATACAACTTTGGTTGTTGAGCTAATATTGTAGTTTTTAAATAGTTATTACTGATTTACGGAGGCGGGAAGGGGCGTGTCCAAATTTTAAAAAAACTTTGAGACACTGCAATATATACGTATGTTGTCGCAAAAATGATGACTCTAGCTCTTATACTTTCTGAGATCCAGGTGTTCATACAGACAGACAGACGGACAGACGGACAGACAGACATGGCTCAATACTGATTCAGAATATATATATAGTTTATGGGGTCGGAGATGCCTCCTTCTGCCTGTTACGCACAATTCCGTTCCGACAAACACAATAGACCATGAATTTTTTAAAATCCATGGCCTAATAAACACCTGCTAAGCGCATCTACCTGTTGCATTTTCTGTCCCGATCTATAACCATTTACATAATGATTTTGAAGCTCTATCGCCCATTTAGCAATTCTTGGGTTAAGTTTGATTTTATTTAATTTTCAAGTTAATGAATTACAGTCAGTGAGAATTTTTTAAATGCTTTGCTAGAAGATATATACGAAACCTACGTAAATCATAAATGATTGCAAGGGTTTCTAACGTGAAACTATGATACTCTGCTTTTATCTCCGATGTACGCTTAGAAAAATAGCAACAGTCGAGCGGCACCCGACAGTGGGATACCCTTTGACCTATATTCTGGTATAGTTTACAAGTAATTTGTTAAATTCATACATACATACAAGTGCATGCTTCCAAATTATTATCGACAGATGGTTTTAAAATTGTTAGTGTATTTGCAACGGTTATTTAAAACTGGGAATATGGTATATTACTGTCTCGCGTGCCCGACTGTAGCGTAAATTGTAATCGCAATTGCGAAGTTTACAAATTAAATAATTTAATTTACAACCGGCTGTTAGGCAATTAGCTAATCTGCGGGGGGAAAGTAAAAATCAAGGAAGTCCACAATGAATCCAATAGACGTCCCTTATCCTTTCTTAAACCTCTTATCATATGTACTATATATGTAGTTACTTTGGACTAATGAAATATATGTACAAATCCAATACTTGGCTAAGGCTAAAACTTGGTGAGACATGTGTTTATACCCTTCGACCATTGAAAATGTTCAAAAAAGGGTATACTAACTTTGTGGAAATGTATGTAACAGGCAGAAGGAGGCGTGGCAGACCCCATAAGGTATATATATTCTTGCTCAGGATCACAAGCCGAGTCGATTGAGCCATGTCCGTCTATCTGTCTGTCTGTCTGTCTGTGTGAACGCACAAATCTCAGCTATTATTAAAGCTAGAGTTACCAAATTTGGTAGGAAGACTCCTGTGTACTATAAGCTGATCAAGTTTATTTCAAATGTTCTGTGCACCGCCCACCGCCACCGCAAATCAATAATTTAATTTTTGAACTTAATTTGTAAGCGATGTATAAAAGATACAACTTTCTGACTTTAACATATACTAAGCTCATTAAAATATCTACGTATTCTCAAAATTGCCATCCGATCTGATAATAAACACGGAAGTTATTTAAGAAAGTATGTGCATGAAAGCAAGTGCTTTTATCAGCTAACAAGGGAGGCGGGCGAGCGCCATCTGTCAGCAATAACTTATAAGCATGCGCATTTGTATATGTGTATGAATTTAACAAATTAAACTACACCGGAACATAGGTCGTGGGATACTCCAATGTCGCGTGCAGCGCGACTGTAGATTTTTTCTATTTTTTAATTTGGCAGTATAATACAAATTTTAATATTTGGACTCTTTCAATTCCAGAAATTAGGAGAGCTAATTGAAGAATCAAGATTGAAGAATAGAAAACATTATAAGAAATTAAATAAAATGCTATATGATCTTACAAATTTATTTTCATGATAAGAAGTAAATATTATACTATAAAATGATTATTAATATTATTTGTGTCGTAATTCATTTCATTTTAGTGTTTCTTGTTTTTATTTCGGAATGTTTCCTTACTTGTTATTTATAAAAGTACAGAATTTTGTAATATTGGGTTGATCGAAAAGAAACCAGTGATCATATGATCATGTATTATTGATTGTGGTATATTTAAATTCTCTCCAATCTCACGCTCAGTTACATGACGATCCGATTCGATTAAAGCCTTGATAACGTCATCATCAACTGCACTCGACCTGAACGTGGCTTTATTTTGAGTGAAAAATCTTCCAAACGGAATTTGACAAACCAACTTTGACAGTTTCTTTTAAGGCTTTGTCACAATACACTTTATAGAAAAATTTCCGCCAAACAAACAAAAATAAACAAAATTACGTTCGGTTTTTTCAAAAGCAAGCTAAAAGTGCCAGCTGATAACTGACAAAAGATAGAATGTAATAACAGAGTCAAAAGCCGTTTAAAAAAGTTGTCAAAAAATTGTATGCAAAATCATAGGTTTGTTTTCGGTCAACCCAGTATAACATTTTTCATAAAATCATTAACAGTTTTAATAACTCTAATCGCTGGAAATACCAAACAATTCTTTTTTGAAAATCTTCATTTCTGTCTGACTGATATTGTAATAGGGTGTTACGAGACCACTCCCCCCAGTAACAAACGGAGCATCTACTCTTTTCAAATTTGTTGATAAATCTGAATCTAAATATACGGAATTTTTCAAAAGCTTAAATCCACTTATGGATATTGATTTTTTGTACCATAGCGCTCAGCTTAAGGAACGATTTATTTACTTCAAAAACACTTTCAACGACAAATTTCATTGCGTAGTTGGCATCTTAAATTTGACACCACTGTCATTGAACTGTGCCGCTGTGTGCGGCTTTGGGATTATAAATGAGAGAGAGAGAGTGCCGAGGATGGGAAGTGAAACACTTTTTCGTCAGGGGGTTGCAAAAACTCGAAAACATCGCATTCGTTTTTTCACCTGTTAGAGTCCTCTATATTTTCACTGCTTTGTAATCTGAGCTTTTGAAGGACATCCAGGTGATGGTTATCGATAGATGGCGCTTTTGGGCAAAGCGAACTTTTCTAAACCATTGCTGAGAGCATATTAACTTTTATATTGCATCAACCCCAATTTGAACGTGTTATTCTTATACCCTTTCAGAGGATATATTAATATTAATATATATTTATATATTAATTATAAGGAAATGAAACTTAGGAAAAACCATAAAGTATACTTATATGTTCTGATACACATACTTATAATTGCTGCACACTGTTGGATCGGACCCATATATCGTATAGCTTCCATATAAAATATTGACCGATTTTTGTGATTTGTCAAGATATTGCAATCAAAATTAATACATCGGACATACAAAGCTGCCATAGGAACAATCGGCAGAAATAAAGGCTTTTTTAAGAAGACCAGTTCTGATTAAAGAAATAATTAAACTTATCAGTACCAAAGTTAGATATAATTGTTTGCACCATTATATATCGCTAGTTTCGGAGCATATAATAACCAGCAATGGTATAGAACCTTTGGCATGCGGAAGTTAGCCTTCGTTTTCGTTAGGCCATGGATTTTAAAAAAATGCATGGTCTATTGTGATTGTTGGAACGGAAATGTGCGTAACAGGCAGAAGGAGGCTTCTCCGACCCCATAAACTATATATATTCTGAATCAGTATCAACAGCCGAGTCAATTAAGCCATGTCTGTCTATCCGTCTGTCTGTCTGTATGCACACCTAGATCTCAGAAACTAAAAGAGCTATAGCCATACATTTTTGTGACAACATACGTATATATTCAGGTGTCGCAAAGTTTTTTTTAAAATTTTAACCCGCCCCTTCCCCCCTCTGCAAATCAGTAATAACAATTTAAAAGCCACAATAAGTTATATGTCTTACTTGACAAATTCCTTGTCAGGGGCGTTATGTGAAAATTTCATTTAAATAAGTCAGATATGATACGAATTAAACTCACTTTGAACGTATATTCTTAAGCAGACCTGATTTACGCATACCGAAGTTCAAATCTAGCGTCAGACACACAGCATTTTATTCACCTTTTTTTTTTTTGCATAGTATGGAAACATAATTGGTTCACAATGCAACTTTGCTTGACGAAGATAGGCAATGGCTGAGTGGTTTGAGTGGGAAAGCAATTACAAAATACTTGTGCGTGCGTGTGCGCGCGCGTGTGTATAATTAGGCCATGGATTTTAAAAAAATTCATGGACTATTGTGTTTGTCGGAACGGAATTGTGCGTAACAGGCAGAAGGAGGCTTCTCCGACCCCATAAACTATATATATTCTGAATCAGTATCAGTAGCCGAGTCGATTGAGCCATGTCTGTCTGTCCGTCTGTCCGTCTGTCCGTCTGTCTGTCTGTATGAACACCTGGATCTCAGAAAGTATAAGAGCTAGAGTCATCAAATTTTGCGACAACATACGTATATATTGCAGTGTCTCAAAGTTTTTTTAAAATTTGGACACGCCCCTTCCCGCCTCCATAAATCAGTAATAACTATTTAAAAACTACAATATTAGCTCAACATTCAAAGTTGTATATCTTACATGACAAATACTTTGCCACGGGCGTTATGTGAAAATTTCATTTAAATCGGACTATTAATAAGTGAGATATGATACGAATTAAACTCACTTTGAACATACATTTATACTTAAGCAGACCTAATTTACGCAAGCATACCGAAGTTCAAATCTAGACACACATCATTTTAAACTTTTTATTTGCATTGTATGGTAACAAAATTGGTTGACAATGCAGCTTTGCCGATAAGCCAAGGAGTGAGGCAATGGCCGAGTGGTTAGAGAGGCGGACGGCTGTGAGAGAATGCGCGGGTTCAACTCCCGGTTGAGGCGTGTGCGAATTTTCATTTATTAATTATTTATTATTTTATTTTATTTTTTTTATTTATTTTATTCTAATAATATTCGGGCGGCGATTCCATACCGTTAAAATTTTTATTACGGTATAATATGATAATCCATGGCCTTATACAGTCAGCACCTGACTGTAGCGTTAGTATTTTTTTTATTTGCGACGGGTGCAAATTTTCATTTCACATTCATTTATTTTGTTGATAAACCAAAATAAAAGGTACAGTCAAGAGTGCTGTGATAAAGCCGCTACATATAAATAAAATTATTTAATAGAATTTCAATAAAAACCAGTCGAACGCTACAGTCAGGTGCTGACTGTATAAGGCCATGGATTATCAAAGTATACCGTAAAAAAAGTTTTTAAATAACAGAATAGAATCGCCGCTCGAATTTTCCACCGATTACTAAAATAATCAGTACCCAGGAAACACCAAGGAGAGGCTACTGCAAATGTAACGGGGCTAGTTGTTATTAAAAAGTTAAAGTTTGGTGACCTACGAGTCGACTTGAGATGTTCTGCGCGACTCCAATGTTCCCCAAATTAATTAATTTCTGTCTTACTTATTTATTTTCGGGTATTTATTTATATTTTTTAATGAAAATATCGCTTTATTTAAATTATTCGAAAGGTGTTCGAACGACACGCTGAATTTGAATTAACGAACAGAAGAAGAAGAACGCATAGACAATGCAGAAGCGAATAAACAAGTGTCGTAAGCATTAGACTGAGCGAGAGGGCAATAGGTATATACAATACTTACGTATTTGCGGATTTGAGTCGAACAAAGCTGTAAGTTTTTTTTAAATAAATTGAAATCACGAACGAATGTAGAACTTCTTTATTTCTTTACTGTCAGCTTAAGACTAAATGTACAGAGTTTAATTCGGTTCCAAGCGTGTCGCGACAAACGGAAATGTCTTGTCAACAATTTTGGTCGATTGTGCAGTTTGATTTTTTTATGTTTTGGATGCATACTAAAAGAATGATAGAGTTATACAACAATTATGCGCTTTAGTGTGTTGGTTGCGCGTTTCAAGTTTCATGTTACGTACTGTTAAGAACTTATGCATGCGCAAGATTGTATGTGCAGCGTTTTGTTAAGCTGAGCTTATGTCAGCGTAATATGTGAAGCTTATTATGCTACTTCCCTTCCCCTAAAAAAAGGAAACTTATGCTTCTACTTCTTCTACTGCGGTTGATTCATGCGTTCTTGGTAATGCAGTTGGGTTTGTATATTGTGTTTCTATGGTTATTTTAGATTTAAATTATAAGTAAATACAAACAATACAAGATGCAAGGCTTATGATTGATAGAATTATACAGACTGTGATATTATTTGATATTAATTTTACAATGGGGTCAGATTTATTTCGGGATTCAGCTGGTTTTCGTTCAACACCATTTTTCCTATTTTGATTTTACATTGATTTATTATTATTATTTTGTTGCCGTTATAATTATATTTATTTCTTGGCAATTCTGTTCTATAGTAGTGTCGTTTACATTCCAAGTAAGGATACTATTTGGTTCCACAACTTAATTATTTGATTAACTGTTGTAGCGACAAAATTACATATTGGATTTGTCCTTATGATATTCTAAATACATTCATTGTTTATATCTTTGTAGTTCTGATTGTACATTTATGAGCTAAATTATATGAGCTATGATAAGTAGTTGATTAGTATTAATCCAGGTTGAAGTTTTAGTTTGTAATATATTGCTGCTGTCGACGGTTTCTAATTTGTCATAATTGAGTAATTTTGGATTGAATAGCCCTAGTCGCGAGAGTTGCATTCCCATTGCGATGTCTTCGATGTATTCGGTAAACTGGATTAGTTCGTACAGCAATTGTTCTCTGTTATTATGTTCGTCTTCAAATTCTTTAAACTTTTGCATATTACTATTAATAAGCTGAATCACATCACTCATTTCATGTAAATTAATTGAGTTTGTTGTTACTGACTCTAATTGGTTATGGATTTCTATTCGGTCATTATCATCTCAGTCTATTTTTCTGGTGTAGCATTCTAGCAATAAGTTCTCTTAGCATTTTATTGTTTGCCACGGGCGTTATGTGCAAATTTCATTTAAATCAGACTATTAATAAGTGAGATATGATAGGAATTAAACTCACTCTGAACATATATACTTAAGCAGACCTAATTTACGCAAGCATACCGAAATCAAATATAGCGTCAGACACACAGCATTTTAAACTTTTTATTTGCATTGTATGGTAACAAAATTGGTTGACAATGCAGCTTTGTCGATGGGCCAAGGAGTGAGGCAATGGCCGAGTGGTTAGAGTGGCGGACGGCTGTGAGAGAATGCGTGTGTTTAACTCCCGGTTGAGGCGGGTGCGAATTTTTATTTATTAATTATTTATTATTTTATTTTATTTTTTTTATTTATTTTATTCTAATAATATTCGGGCGGCGATTCCATACCGCGTCAGACACACAACATTTTAAACTTTTTATTTGCATTGTATGGTAACAAAATTGGTTGACAATGCAGCTTTGTCGATGGGCCAAGGAGTGAGGCAATGGCCGAGTGGTTAGAGTGGCGGACGGCTGTGAGAGAATGCGTGTGTTTAACTCCCGGTTGAGGCGGGTGCGAATTTTTATTTATTAATTATTTATTATTTTATTTTATTTTTTGTATTTATTTTATTCTAATAATATTCGGGCGGCGATTCCATACCGTTAAAATTTTTATTACGGTATAATATGATAATCCATGGCCTTATACAGTCAGCACCTGACTGTAGCGTTAGTATTTTTTGTTTACGCTTAAGCGCATGATTTGTTGTGGAACCATATCGTTCTTTTGTACACATATAAAAAAACCAAACCCCACTAATATGTTGACTAGACATTTCCATTTCTCGCGACTCAGTTCGAGCCGATCAAAACTCTGTACATTTAGTCTTAAGCTGACATATATAAAATAAAGACGCTCACCGAAATTGTTCGTGTTTCGATTTATAGTTGTTTCATCGTTGATCTTTGTCTTTGTTATTGACGGATCATTTATTCGACTGACAAAGAAAACTATTAACTACGTAAGTGGCGCAGCCGGTAGGATGATACATTACTGATGCGATAGCAAACATATTCAATTCTCTAAGTATCATCCGCTAAAGAACTTTCGCAAATCGCGTCGGTAAATCGGTACAATCAGTTCAAAGAAAGAAAATTTGTGAACCAACAACGTATCCGAAGCCAATCAATGCCAAGTGAAGACTGTGGTAGCGCTGGCAGACGGCACACGCAAGGAACTCACGCGGGCAACATGGGCGACATGGGCGGACGTACAACTGGGGCATCTTGCAGGTGCAAATGTTGATACTACCAGTTGTACTGAACGACGTGTTGCTTGGGCTGGATTTCCTTGGGGCCATTGGCGCGACTTTGGTCTGTGGAGGAGCGATCCTCCACCTGGGACCCCAAATTACCAGGGCAGACATCAAGGACAAGGACAAGGATTATCGTGATGCAGCCGGCAACCGCGCGGCTGGCATCCACCACAAGGACAAGGACATGGATCATAGTGATGCAGCCGGCAACCGCGCGGCTGACATCAACCACAAGGACAAGGGCGAGGATCATCGTGATGCAGCCGGCAACCGCGCGGCTGGCATCCACCACAAGGACAAGGACATGGATCATAGTGATGCAGCCGGCAACCCCGCGGCTGACATCAACCACAAGGACAAGGACATGGATCATAGCGATGCAGCCGGCAACCGCACGATTGGCATCAACCACCAGGACGAAGGCGTGGATCATCGTGATGCAGCCGGCAACCGTTCGGCTGACATCAACTACAGGGACCTGCTGGGGCAAAGGATGACGAAGCAGTGCGGAGGAACCCGTTCCGTAAGAAGGATAAGGCAGGAGACAGGACGAGCAAGCAGGAAGAGCCGACGCATCCACGAACAGGACTCGCCCCATGGACACCCTGCTCGAGGAACACCCGTCGATACCAACACTGGAACCACGGATCATGGAATTCTTGGAGGAGGAACTCACCTTGAGGAGGATAAGTTCGACGGACTATCCGGCGTTTCCACGATCACCGCAGCATGCGACGTCATGTGAAAAGGATGAGCAACCAATCAAACAGCGTTACTACCCAAAAAACCCAGCAA